>OY856411.1:1024800510-1026095510 GCA_963693085.1 Alisma plantago-aquatica | reverse complement strand
AAAAAAAATCTGTTAACCGCTCAAACCATTGGTTGAAATGGTGAATTGCTAATCAGTGACATGACTGATGTGATGTTAACTGTGGTAAAGATCGGGACTTTCACTATTGAAGTCAGTCAGAAATTCTATCTAGAGTAACAGCAGATCCTATTATTGCTGTTACGACAATGGCAGAGGTAGCAAATGCTTACATGCTGCTTAATCACTGACCCTAAGATTGACATAGATTTTTGGAACAGCTGAGTCTGTGTGATATGGCTGAGAGTTTTAAATGGACGTCTCTCGTCAACTAAATCTGTATGGTGGTAGGCAATATGTGGCTTATGCCCTCCAAATTGGTTTCACTGCATGTTTGTACCTGAATGAATGCTATTTGTTTCCTTATCCACTTTTAGGCCATATTTGAAGGCCTTCTGTTCTTGGCTTTTGGCTCCCTCTCTTCAACTCTTAAAATTTTCCATGCTGAGATCCTTGGCTGTACATAGGGTATGCTCACAGACTCCCAGTCTGCACCCATGATTTTAGATGCTGATATAATTAATATCTATCAGTTTTCTTTGTTATTATTATAAATTACTCCACCTACAAAATGTAGCCTGTCCCAAGCCCAGACGGAGGCTTGGTGCTAGGTTGACAGTCAACCTTAAAAATTTGTCACTTTTTTATGATATGGGTCCTTCTAGTTTATTCGTTGAAGTGCTCGTACCTAGCAGCGTGATGCATCATATCTGAGTGTAGTGATTAATACGTAAGGAGTTTTGATACATCACGCCTGGATGCAAAGGACAAGCAAGGGTTTCCACACCTTGGATGGATGTGGGTAAAGAAACTAGTTTTGCTACGTCATTGGCTGGCTATAGTGAAAAATGTGCAAGAGTTCCCGCTTGATTTTAGACAGATGCATGTAAAGAAGCTTGTCTAAGACAAAAATATTAGAGTGAGATCTTAGAATATGGGGCCTTTGACAAGAAAGTCTTTGCAGACAACAAAACCCGTGATCAGAAGAAAAGTCATTTTTTGCAGGAAACTGAGTGGATAGGGGAAATATGTAGAGATTTGAGACAAACTTGTATGCAAGTATTGATTAACATAGAATTAGTGTTGTAATTGTTGTTGATAAGCTGCTGACTGATGATGTTGTCATGATGAAGAGGATGGGTGATAAAATATAACAGTATAGCTCATGTTGGGAGATAATTGTTAATGTTATTAGTGCTTATGCTCTAAAGTTGGCCTTAGTGAGGGGGCTAAGATGAATTTTTGAGATAATATGGATGCGTTAATGTGAGTAATACATTTATAAGAGATGATTATTATTGGGAGTGATTTGATTGGCTATGTGAGAAGCAACAATGCTGGTATGGGAGAGTATATGTTGATTTTGGATATGGCAGTAGGAAAGGAGGAGAGACAAAATTTGAGTTAGAAGAGACATTAGTCTCCTCCCTCGATAAAAAAGGTGCCAGAGCCCAGATGACCCACAATGCGCAACGGGAGGTTTCAAACCCGAATCCCTTGGGGAGGATAGGCCGGGCCGAACCACCTGCCCTACATTGGCTGGGTAAAGAGATAAAGTTTGACTTTGTAGTTTCCTATGTTATGATTGTGGCAAATGCCCATTTCAAGAAAAGAGATCCACAACTTATCACTTTCAAGAGTGGGCGCAATTGTTGATTGCACCAAGGAAGTTTGAGGGAACCAAAAGGTCACAGGACTCCACAGAATTAGACATGGGAAATGATGAATTACAAAAAGCTATAAACTATAAAGCTTAAAAGAGAAACTTATAGGAGCTTTGCTCAAATCTCAAGCCAATGCAACATTCTAGAGATACATTTTAGCAAAGAAGGAAGCCAAGAAAGAAATCCAAGATGCCATATCTAGATACTTTGAGGATATATATAAGAAATTGAATATCGGAGAAGGGGAAAATGATGTATAGAAAGAGAACGAAAAGATCTGATTCAAGTGAAATGCCTCAAGAATAAAGATAGTATAGTATGGTTAGGATTATGATGTTAAAAATCATGGAAAATTAACATCATGGAAAATTATTCAATGAAAAAACTTAAATAATGTCAAAGACTTGTGCGCTATTGATACAAGAGTTGTCATTGAAACTCGAAGGTTTACACTACAACAAGAGGCTAAGAATGCTTTGAAAAAGGTGAAAATGGGAAAGGCTTGTGGCCCAAACGATATTCCTATTTATGTTTGATATAGCATGGGGGATATAAAAGTTTGCGGATTTAACACACTTTCTTCAATAAGTTTACGATGACTGAGTAAATACCAAATGTGTGGAGGAATAGTACCATAGTCTCCATGATGTATGACATAATGCTCATCCAAAGCTTGGTTGGGCTATCCTCTTCTAATTGAGAGATCATCATGTTCATCTTTTCTTAGTTGTCTTTCATTAGTTTTTGTTTGAGGGTTTATTTACAATTGTTTAGTATTAGGAGTTATGTGTATTAGAGAGTCTGGTTAATTTAGTTTATTAAGTTATTTGAGTCTGTTTGTATATGGGCCCAAGTGTGTCTTGGCCCATTAGGGTTTGTCTAAGTCTGTACGCTTCCCCCTTTTTCTATATATAGGAGGGGGGTTCCTCTTATCAAATATATCACATAGCCTTCTTTTGCTTTACAACATAGAGTATTAGTTGGGGACTTATTTGCACCATTCTCAATTAAAAAGTTTATTTCTCATATCAGTCAGGTCATTAGCACAATAAGCCAACTACGGCTTCCCACGAGTTATCTATATAAGCCCACACCTGGGCATATAACCTAACCGTTCAATTAGATGAATGAATTTGTTTTCACAAACATGGTTTGTATTAGTTTGTACTAGAGCCCAAAGTCTAATCCATAGGTTTAGGTTTTGGACACCCCACCATATGCACCATTAGCCTCCTAAACACTAGGTGTAGGAGCCATCTCCACCCCCTCAATTGGACCTAACCCTAGGTTGGATCCAGTCATATCTTACAAAAAAACATTGTTCCCGTGAATAGTAAGCTTCCAACACTGTTCATCATATCTCTCATCTTTTTCATAGTAGTCCTCCTCCACTATAGATCTCTCTATTAACCACACAATGTCCCTCACACTGTTTCTCCATATTTTTTCCTTCTCCTTTCTTGAGTGACCCCCACCATTACTCCTTTCTCACAAGGACTATAGACTGTAGCACCGTTAGATTTACGGTGGCTACCGTCACTTAATGGTGCACATATACCATTGATACATAGTCTCAACCACACCCTTAGGGTCATAACAGCCTACCTGAGTGGTTCTTGGTCAACGCTAGCCCATTGGAGGTGACATTAACCCCTTGTTTTTCCCCCCTCTAGTGGCAACATACCATCTAGTGGCCATCTACATAGCTCCTTGGCTCCCACAAGGGGTCCCTCACCTTGGGATCCCCTTTGTGAAGGGGCCTCAGGCTCCTCTAACAACATCTAGTCATCTTCCCTTAGGGAGCCACAATTAGGGGGCAGAAGATCTGGGGTCGTTGATTGTTGCTACAAGTGCATTGCAACTATAGGCTTGTAGCAATAAGCTACAATCAATTATTGTCCCTAAGATCACATTTTGTGGCGATTTCTTCCTTCCCTGCGTTTAGTCCACAAAATTGGGCACATTCAACAACACTTCAGAAGCTTACATTGACTGTCGCAAAATCTGTGCACTGGAAAATTCAAATTATAAAATTACAGATTGTGCTCTTTGAGAAAGTATTATTAGCCTATTTAGTTAATAGGTTAATTAGTATATGGGCTTAACTGTCTCGGTTAATATGTCCTTACTTAAGTTCCAAGTCTGTAATGTTCCCCCTTTCTATATATAGGACAAAGGAATGCCGCCTAATATGAATGAACACAAGTGAGATTCCTCACACTTTTCAATACGCTCAAACTTCACCTACTTGTACCATGGTTCACAGTAGAGACTTCAAAGTTAATATAATCGAGCTTAACGCTCATTTTGTGGCCTACGACACTGAGATTACAAAAATCAAAGATATGGTTGTCAAATTTTATTGTGCAAATGGATCATTTTCTTCTATAGGATAATCAATAAGATCATAATTTTTAAGGCAACATGCGTCTACCTTGTATCGATGTTCCCAGCACGACCTCAACATGATCAATTGCTCGAGATCGATGTTCATGACTTTTACGACATACACGATCTTGACAAGTTCTACGATTGGTTGCACAACATCGAGGCATTTTGCAGCTAGTACCAGTTGATAGAGGAGTTGTTATTGCTATTTGTTGAGACAATTGTGAGGCACTTGCATGGTGGGAACTGCTACACAACGTCCTCTACGTAAACAAGTGGACTGACATGAAAGCGGATACATAATCCTTTATTAACATAGTCAATGACAAGCAACGACTATGCCTTAAGTTATCTGATTTGAAGCAGGACACATACTCTATTGATGAGTACACAAATTCTATGACTTGGTCTACAAGTTCTTAGAAGTCTATTGAGATGACACTGTCATGATTATGATGTTCAGTCAGTGTTTCAAAATGCGGTCTGTGCGGCCGCATACAAGACCACATACAAGGTTCAGACCACCTACCGAACTGCATAGTGGAAATCCCCCCAAAAGCGGATCAGACCGCATAATTCACTGCACAACAACATAAAAGGCCGATTAATCTCCGCTTTTTAGATAAGACATTTTCATTTCTTCTTTTTATATTTACATTCATCTATGTTTGTTTAGATTTAGATCATAGTGCATGTTTGTGTTTACTGAAGTTGTGATGATTGCATATTTGCATGATTTCATCCAATGTTCTTGTAACTGTACTATTTGGATACACAATTGTACATATTAATTATGTAAATTATATGATAAATATATAATATAGATATAATAATAATAAAAATCAGAACATGAATATACTCCCGCATATGCTCCCGCATACCACATATGATCTATTCGGTGTCCTCTCTGAACGCATAACACATACCACTTTTTAAAACACTGTGTTCAATTGTGGTGTCTTTGCTCCAATCGTTGCCACCTTAGCTACCTCACACATCTCTAGGGTGGACTCACGATCTAGATAGAGAACAAATAGAGTCATCAACATCCTGTTAGAGAACCAACTTGGCGACATCAAGTTGCTTCTACATTGAATGAGGACACTGATTGAGTCACGCCAGCCATTCCTACATCCTCATCAAAGAATGCACTAGTACTTGCTAAAGTGCTATGCCTTTCTTGCTAGGGATAGATGTCCAACCACTATCACAATCACGTGATGACCATGACATTTGACACCAAGAATGAGGATGATACAAAGCATGAGGATGTACATATATGCAATGAACCTAGTGATCATGAGAAGGATGACGCAGACACACCTCAACACCATCTGTTCGTATATCATCACTACTTTGACATGCTTCATCCCACGAAGCCCCACCTCATGCATATCTTCTCTCATCTGAGGTTGACTGTGCATGGCATGTTATCCTCATAATCGACAATGGGAGCTCCAAAAACTTTGTGTGAATGATGATTGTGGTCTTTCTTGGGTTATATTTGGAATACCACCCACATCCATACCTGCATCTTTGGCTAGCGTCTCAAGTTCACCAATAGGTGACCTAGGGTTGTTGTTTGACTTTCTCATACCATGGAGTTTACATTGATACTGTATTGTGTGATGTTGGCCTTGTGACGCGACAAATATTGTATTCGGACGACCTTGGCATTATGAGCGTCATATTTGCACCAATATCTACACCTCTCCTCTGGCTCGTGCGTGTTTTCACTGGTATCCTTGGTCGTTGGAAAACATACGTCGCATCATTGGATGTTTTCCATCTACGTCAGAATGACACAGAGTACTGATCTTGCACCCCCACATGTTAGAGTCTCATTTTGTCATGGGGGTAATGTAGGATAGGCTGCTCATCCAGAGCATGGCTAGGGTTTGTCACCTCTTTATTGAGAGCACATCATGTTGTTTTTTTATTTCTGTTTGTCCTTGATCAGTTGTCTTCTATTAGTTTCTATTTGATGATTTCATTTGCAATTATTTTAGTATTATGAGTTATAAATATTAGTTGGGGACTTATTTGAAAGTTCTCAATTTAATAGTTTATTTCTTATTTCAGTTGGGTCATTAGCGAAAAAGCCTATTACGGTTTCCAATGAGTTATCTATATAAACCCACGTTTGGGGGTATTGTCCGACGGTAATCTTAGACGACTAAATTTGTTTTTGGAAATATGGTTTGCATCATCCCATCACAAGGAAAATGGAGATGTTCTAAGACACATACTATACATGCATCAAGTTGACGTGTCACACTATGAAGCTTTGGCAAAGGATCATTGTAGAATGAGGAGTCGCAATGCAATGTGCAGTGCAACGTTGGGAGAGGCAATAGGCCTTCTCCCTTTTTATTAATAAGAGAAACTGGATAATTTACATTGAGGTCCAACATGATATAGAAATTACAAAACAAAATAAATGACATATATTAACACTCCCCCTCAAGCGGGAGTGTACACATCATGTAGGCCCAACTTGTTGCAAAAACTTTGAAAGGCTGTTGGACTCGACGACTTTGTAAGAATATCTGCAAGTTGATCTTCAGACTTGGCATGTGGAGTCACAACAGTTCCATTCTTGATCTGGTCTCTAATAACAATCAACCTCTATGTGCTTAGTACGCTCATGGAAGACTGTGTTCTTGGCAATGTAGATGGCCGCTTGATTGTCACATCTGAGTTCTATAGGAGACAAGATAGAAATCTTTAGTTCAGAAAGTACAGATTGAACCCACTGCAACTCACAACATGCATGTGCCATTGCTCTATACTCAGCTTCCGTGCTAGATCCTGCCACAACATTTTGCTTTTTGATTTTCCAGGTAATAAGATGATTCCCCAAAAATGTGCAATATCCAGAAGTAGACCTCCTGTCATTCAGATTACCAGCCCAATCTGCATCTGCATAACCAGTAAGAGAAAGTGTGGATACATGAGTCTTCGGTCTATAATAGGTGATTCCCTTACCAGGTGCACCTTTCAGATATCTCAGAATACGGTAGACAGATGTCCAATGAGACTATTGTGGAGAGCTCATATGCTGACTCACCACTCCTACAACAAAGGAAATGTCAGGGCGTGTGACTGTCAAATATATCAATTTACCCACAACTTTCATGTAATATCCTGGATCTGAATAATCAATATCATCATTCATCTCCTTCACATGATAGTCCATAGGAGTAGACACAAGCTTGGACTCACTCATACCTGTTTCCTGTAGTAAGTCCATCACATATTTTCTCTGAGACAAATTGATACCTGCATGAGATCTCAGTACCTCAATGCCCAGAAAGTATCTCAATTTTCCCAGATCCTTTGTGTGAAAGTGCTCCTGCAAGCCTTCTTTAACACGAGATATGCATGTGGAATCACTGCCAGTGATAACAATATCATCAACATACACAACAATAATAACAGATCCACCAGAAAAAGTAGAATAAAATAAAGAGTGATCAGTAACAGAACGAGAAAGGCCCATCTTTAGCACAACATCACTGAACTTGTCAAACCAAGCTCTAGGAGATTGTTTCAATCCATAGATGGCTTTCTTCAACCTACACACCTTCTGACACTCCCCCTGAGCAACAAAACCAGGTGGTTGCTCCACGTCTACCTCCTCTTGTAGATCACCATGAAGAAATGCATTCTTTACATCGAGCTGAAATAGAGGCCAGTCAAATGTAGTAGTCAGAGAAATAAGAATACACAGAATTCAGGCGAGCCATTGGTGAGAAGGTCTCAAAGAAATCAACCCCATATGTCTGAGTGTACCCCTTTGCAACCAATCTAGCTTTCAATCTCTCCATAGAACCATCTGGATTATGTTTTATTGTAAATACCCATATGCATCCCACAACATTTTTATCTGGAGGTAAGTCAACAAGTTCCCAGGTGTTGTTCTGTAACAGAGCAGACATTTCAACATGCATAGCCTGTTTCCAGCCAATATCCTTCATAGCATCAAGATGATTTCTTGGAATGACCACATAATCAATCCCAAGAGCAAATGAGCGAGCCTGTTGAGATAACTTGGACAAACATACGACGAAGGAACGGGTACCTTTGCAAATAGTACAGGATGCCGAATAGTACAGGAACGGGTACCTTTGCGAACAACAATGGGAACATCAAGGTCAGATGGTTCTTCAGGAATCCCTTGAGTAGAGGAAGATGGAGAGGGCTCAGAGACTGGAGTCGCTACCTCCTCTGGATCTTGTCTGCCTCGTCTGCTATAAACATGTGAATATTGCTGATTTTTTGGACCATCTGCTGGCTGCTCTTCCAGAATTATAGTATAGTCAGGAATGATAGGTGGCACTCTCTCACTCTGATGTGGTGGCGGCGCTCTCTCACTAGCATCTGATGGTGGCACTCTCTCACATAATTGCCCCCCCCTTACTGGGAACACTAGAGAAATATGGACTAGATTCATGAAAGATCACATCTCTGGACACAAACATACGATGAAGACTTGGACAATAACACTTGTACCCTTTGCTAGTGTTGGAGTACCCAAGAAAGAGAGTCCTATTTGACCTAGGAGATAACTTATCAGCCTTAGGATCAAAATTGTGGATAAAAGAAGTACAACCAAACACTCTAAGAGGAACAAGGGTTGATCCTTAGGACGTAAGACAGAGAAAGGAGTACGTCCTTGAAGCACAGAAGAAGATTGCCTGTTGATAAGGAAACATGCAGTAAGGAGAGCGTCAGACCAGAATCGCTTAGGAACATTAGATTGAAACATGTTTGTCCTGGTAATATCAAGAAGATGACGATTTTTCCTCTCTCTACCCCATTCTGTTGAGGAGTGTGAGGACAGGATGTACGATGTATCATCCCAACAGAATTACAAAAATCAGCCCTAGCATTTTGAACATACTCCAAAGCATTATCAGATTGAAGAACTTTAATATTGCAATCAAATTGAACTTTAATTTCTTTATGAAAATGTTTGACAATAGATAGCACAGACTCTCAACTTTTCAACAAATAAATCCAAGTCATACATGAAAAGTCATCCACAAAGGAGATAAAATAACAAAAACCATTATAACTATGGTCTTTTACAGGACCCCAAACATCACTATGGACCAACTCAAAAGGACTTGACGCCCGTTTATTGACATGACGGGGATAAGACATCCTATGATGTTTCCCCAGTTGATAGGACTGACACTCTAGAGACGATACTCGAGACAATTCTGGTTCTAACTTTCTCAGGCTCTCTAATGAAATATGTCCATATCTGTAGTGCCACAGTAAGGGAGAGCCACTCAACAAGACAGCTGGAGCAGGAGCAGAAACTTGGCGAGGCAAACTGTCACCGTGGAAGAGGTAGAGATCACCTTTCCTAGGCCCCCTACCAATCGTCCTCATACTCTTGAGATCCTGTAACACAACAAGAAGGTCCAAACGTTACCGTACATTTCACAGTATCAATCAACTTAGCAACAGACAAAAGATTAAAAAGAAAAGCAGACACATAATGTACGAATTTAAGATCAATTCCAGGAATCAGAGAAACAGATCCACTGGATAACACTCTCCTCACTGAACCATCTGCTATTGTTACAGATTTGTGAGGAATATGTGAGTCAATAGAGTGAAGAAGTCTCCTCGTACCAGTCATATGCAGTGACACTCCAGAGTCAACGACCCATGATGAAGTAGAACCAGAAGCCAATAAAGAGGTAGCCTGATTACCACTGGTGGACGCCAAGTTGGCTGAAGATGATGATCCCAAGCTCAAATGCTGAGTAGCCAGGAGAAATCTATCATATTCCTCCTTGATGAGTGTGATGCCAGAAGGACCAGAATTCGAAGCAGGAGGCTCAGTAGACTCAGTAGTGGTAGCATAGTTTGCTGCTCCCACTGGTGGTGCAACAGGTCGACCATGCTTCCAACCAAGGAAGAAAATGTCCGATTTCGATGTCGTTTCATTGGCCATAGAAACAGAAATTTACCGAAATTTTAACAAATGCGTTCCTAATGTTTCGACGGCAAAATCAACGAATTAATTTATGAAATTTTACCAGGATTATCTACTAGTATAGAACTACTCAAATATGCAATAATATTTCATTTTGGATATGTGAGGGTGGGGATCTCCTCATGTGAGTGAAGGACCCTGAACTATTTCGATGGGAATTTCGATGGAGAATTTTGAAGTCAATTTTCAATGGTGAAATCAATGAATCAAGTCATTATAGTTTGCAAGCACAAGGTCTAGACTTAAAGACACAAAACTGTACAAAAAGAAAATGCTCTAGGCAGTTTATAGCACATTAGAAAGACAAAAAAAATTCGACGGACAACGCGTTTCGACAATGCATTTCGATGTCCGATGGCCATCGGTATGGTAATAATTGTGGAAATTTCGACAATTTGGTGGAAATTTTAAACTATGCTTCCAACATTTCTCAATAGTGCGTCCAACCTTGTCGCAGAAGGTGCATTTAGGGCGAGTTCCACGTCCTCGACCCATACCTGTCCGTCCTCTTCTCACTGCAGCAGCTACATAAGCATGAGAATCTCCCTGAGATGAGACTGTAGTAGGATCAATAGGTTCAAAATTTGCCTGTAAAATCCTTCTGTTAATGTCTTTTATTATGTGTTTTTTATTTGTTATGTTATTTACTTATTCCTGCTGTACTCATCTATAATTTACCCATATTTATAAAAGACATGAGACGACTGTTGCCGATCTCACGCACGCTGCATCACACAGCCGTAACTCTCCCGTGCGCTTCCCTTCGTCCGCTCACTTGGTATCAGAGCGTCGATCGACCTAGGCGCCGCTTCTCCTTCTCCCTTTCGCCGCTTCCCCTCCTCCTCTCCTTCCTTCCTTCCCGCCGGCAACGCCGCGGAGAACAGCAACAACGGCAGGTGCCGCCGCCCGGCTTGCGGCCGTTGTCCGCCGCTAGGCGTGAGGCCGCTGGGCTAGCGGGCCCTCTCCGCCACTACGCTGGGCCTTCGGTAGCCCTCCACCGCTGCCCTAGGCTCAGTCGCGAAGACCCAGAGGCGATTTTCTTCCCCGACGTTTTTCACAGCAGCTGCCGGACAAATCTTCGGATGTTGCAGCTACTGTTCGGGGGCCTTTGACTGATCTGACGGCCGTCTAAAGCCTAAACCGGAGGACTCACCTCTCTACGATTGCACTCATAATCACACCTCCTCCATGTGTGATTAGGAAAATTGTTTGGAGGCGGTGGATGCGTCAGTAACTCATTTTTAAGTTGTGACGTGTATCTCTCTGTCACTTCAGCCTTCATTGTGACGTGTATCAGTCCGTCACAAAGCCCCGTTATATCATGGGGGACACCAAGATATTTACGATCTACAGTGAGATGTCGCCTATCCCCTCCATCAAGCTAAATGGGAAGAATTATCTCCTATGGATGAATGCTGTCCATACTGTTTTGGAGTCTCGCGACAAGGCGAGATATGTTGACTGCTCCCCTGGCTGCTACTGATGAAGGACACACTGAGTGGAAGCATCATGACAGTCTTATGAAGACCTGGTTGTGGGGTAGTATGGAACCGGCAATTGCTGCAAGGTTCATGTTTTATTCTACAGCCAAGGAGATATGAGACGGAGTGAAGAAGCATTACTCTCAGGAGAAGAATGCTCTTCGCCAGTTCATGATCTATGATCGCCTTTTTGCAGAGAGACAGGGTGATAGGTCACTAGAGGAGTATTTTGGAGCGATTCAGGCCATTGCTCAAGAGCTGAGTTACTATCATCCTGTGACAGTTGCTGAACAGGTCAAATATAGAGATGACTTGATTACTGCCAAGTTCTTATCTGGACTCAATTCTTCTTGCAGTTCTGCCCCGGGTGTCATCCTTGCTTCTGATAAACTGCCTAGTTTTGAGGAAGCCTACTCGAGAATTCAGCAATCCAATTTTGAGTTTGTTGATCCTATTTCTATTGTATCTTCTGGGGAGTCTCATGCATCTATAGTTGCTGCAGTGAGAGGAGAACGACCTGGTATGGGCAGAGGACGCGAGACCCGTCCTAAGTGCACCTTCTGTGACAAACCAGGACATACAATGGATAAATGTTGGAAGAAACATGGGAGACCTGCTGCACCACCAGTGGGGGCAGCACATTATGCCACTACTACTGAGCCCTCTCCGTCTTCTGCTGTGGGCTCTAGCTCTTCAGGCATCACTCTCACTTAGGAGGAGTATGATCGGTTCATTCAGGCTACACAACACATGAGTATGGGATCGTCATCTTCAGCAAACCTGGCATCTACTGCGGGTAATCAGGCTACATCTCTTATAGCTTCTGGCTCTACCTCTTCTTGGGTGGTTGACTCTGGCGCATCACAACACATGACTGGTATCAGGAGATTGCTCCACTCTATTGACTCGTATATCCCTCACCAATCTGTTACACATGCATATGGTTCAGTGAGGAGAGTGTTAGCTAGTGGATCTGTTTCTCTAACACCCAAAATTGATCTTACATCTGTACATTTTGTGCCTGAGTTTCCATTTAAACTTCTATCCGTTTCAAAGCTGATTGACACTGTAAAATGTACAGTAACATTTGGGCCTTCTTGTTTTGTATTACAGGATCTCAAGAGTATGGGGACGATTGGTGGGGGGCCTTGGAAAGGTGATCTCTACCTTTTCCATGGTGATAGTCTGCCTCGCCAAGTATCTGCTCCTGCTCCAGCCGTCCTGTTGAGTGGTTCCCCCTTAAATTGCAGATATGGACATCCTTCTTTAGAGAGCCTGCGGAAGTTGGAACCAGAGTTGTCCCAAGTGTCATCTTTAGAGTGTCAGTCATGTCAGTTGGGAAAGCATCATAGATTATATTATCCCAGACGTGTCAATAAACGAACATCATGTCCTTTTGAGTCGGTTCATAGTGATGTATGGGGTCCTGTTAGTTTTCGTTATTTTATTTCCTTTATAGATGATTTTTCCCGTATGACATGGATCTATTTACTCAAAAGCCGAGAGTCTGTGCTATCTATTGTTAAACATTTTCATAAAGAAATAAAGGTTCAATTTGACTGCAATATCAAAACTCTTCAATCTGATAATGCTTTAGAGTATGCTCAAAAAGCCATGTCTGATTTCTGCAGTTCTGTGGGCATGATCCATCACACATCCTGTCCTCACACCCTTCAGCAAAATGGGGTGGCTGAGAGAAAATCGCCATCTCCTTGATGTTGCTCGGTCTATCATGTTTCAGTCTAATGTGCCTAAGAAATTCTGGTCTGAAGCTCTTTTAATTGCCTGCTTCTTAATTAATAGACAACTGCCTGCTTCTTAATTAATAGACAACCATCCTCTGTTCTTAAAGGGCATACCCCTTTCTCTGTGCTACGTTCACGGATCAACCCTTCTTTGTCCCCCTTAGAGTGTTTGGCTGCACTTCCTTTGTCCATAATTTTGACCCTAAGGCCGACAAACTTTCTCCTAGGTCTATTAAAACCTTGTTCCTTGGGTACCCTGGTACTAGCAAAGGATACAAGTGTTATTGCCCTAGTCTTCGTCGCATGTTTGTGTCTAGGGATGTTACCTTCCATGAGACCACTCCATATTTTTCTGATGCTATGAGTAAGGGGGAGCAGTTGAGAGAGGGAGTGCCACCAGCTTTTCAGAGTGAGAGAGTGGCACCATCTGTGCAGAGTGAGGGAGCGCCACCCATCATTCCTGATTATACTATTATTCAGGAAGAGCAGGTAGCAGATGGATCTGTTATTAAGCACTACTCACATGTTTATAGTAGGCGAGGCAGACATGATCCAAAAGAGGTAGCGACACCAGTCTCTGAGCCTTCCTCATCATCCTATACTCACGAGATTCCTGCAGAAGCATCAAATCTTGATATTCCTATTGCTGTCCGGAAAGGTACTCGTTCATGTACTATTAGACATCCTATTACAAATGTGTGTTGTCTGTCCCACTTATCTAAACAGGCTCGCACATTTGCTATTGGGATTGATTCTGTGGATATACCGAGAAATCACTATGATGCTATGAAGGACAGTGGCTGGAAACATGCAATGCAACTTGAGATGTCGGCTTTATTGAATAATGGCACATGGGATCTTGTTGACTTACCTGCAGAGAAGAAAGTAGTGGGCTGCAGATGGGTTTTCACCATCAAACACAATCCGGATGGGTCAGTTGAAAGGTTGAAGGCCAGATTGGTAGCAAAAGGCTACACACAGACTTATAGAGTTGACTGCTTTGAGACCTTTTCTCCAGTTGCTCGTCTAAATTCTGTGCGGATTATTATTTCTCTGGCTACTACCTTAGATTGGCCTCTGTTTCAACTTGATTTCAAGAATGCATTTCTTCACGGTGACTTGCAGGAAGAGGTGTATATGGAGCAACCTCCTGGTTTTGTTGCTCAGGGGGGGTGTCAAAAGGTGTGTAAATTGAAGAAAGCCATATATGGACTGAAACAATCTCCTCGCGCTTGGTTTGACAAGTTCAGTGATGTTGTTCAATAGATGGGCTTCTCTCGTTCCATGACTGATCACTCCTTATTCTACTCTAACTCTTCTTGTGGATCAATCATTATTGCCGTATATGTTGATGACATAGTGATTACTGGCAGTGATTCTACATGCATATCACGTGTGAAGGAAGGATTGCAGAGAAACTTCCAAACGAAGGATCTGGGTAAACTGAGATACTTTCTGGGCATTGAGGTACTTAGATCTCATGCATGTATCAATCTATCTCAGAGAAAATATGTGCTTGACTTACTACAGGAGACAGGCATGACTGAGTCTAAGCCGGTATCTACTCCTATGAATTATCACATCAAGGAGACGGTTGATGATGTTGAGTACTCAGATCCAGGATATTACAAGAGGATAGTTGGTAAGTTGATATACCTGACTGTTACACGGCCTGACATTTCTTTTGCTGTAGGCGTAGTGAGTCAGCACATGAGCTCACCACGACAGTTACACTGGACAACAGTTTGCCGGATTATGAGATATCTGAAAAGTGCTCCTGGAAAGGGGGATCACATATTATAGACCTAAGGTTCCCCCTTCTACTTTGGCTCTTACAGGTTATGCAGATGCATACTGGGCTGGTAATCAGATTGATAGGAGGTCTACATCAGGCTATTGCACTTTCCTAGGTGATCATTTGATTACATGGAAAAGCAAAAAGCAGCATGTGGTAGCAAGATCCAACACCGAGGCTGAATATCGTGCTATGGCTCATTGCATGTTGTGAGCTACAATGGGTTAAATCTGTTCTTTCTGAGTTAAAGATTCCTATTTTATCTTCCATGGAGCTCAAGTGTGGCAACCAATCAACCAATAAGCGTCTTCCAAGCTGGAAAGTTTATCAGAAGCTAGGATAACACTGCGGGCTGAACTGCACGAAGAACTCAGACCAGACAAATTTTTTGCTGTAATCAAGTCATCTATGTCTTTGACTTGCTCCTGGACAACCACTGGATGGTAGAAACTCAACTCTTGTGCAATACCTTGGATCACTCCAAAGTATCTTCTAAAGGTTTGTCCCCCTGTCGTTATGCAAAGAGGCAGTCATATATCATGAACTGACGAAGCACATTCTTCTCTTGAGAATAGTGTTTCTTTACAGCATCCCATATCTCTTTGGCAGTAGTGTAGAACATGAACCTCGAGGCAATCCCAGGCTCCATGCTCCCCCACAACCAAGTCTTCACCAGACTGTTATGGCGCTTCCATTCAGCATAGCCTTTGTCAGTGAGCGCAGGAGGATCAAAATCAACATGCCTCACCTTGTCGCGTGACTCCAATACAATATGGACCACATTCATCCATAAGAGGTAGTTCTTCCCGTTCAACTTGATGGAGGGGATAGGAGACATCTCACTGTAGATGGTAGATGCCTTGGTGTCCTCCATGATTTAACGAGAAGAAGAGTGACAAATTGATATGCGTCACAAGAAGATATGCGTGACAGAGAGATACACGTCACGTCACAGAAGAATCAAATGCGTATCTGATGAATCCACATCCCCCAACTGAAATTCCCTAATCACACATGGAGATGTGATTAGGAATTTCCTACGTACCGACGGACCCTCCGGTTTGGGATTTAGAAATCCGTTGGATCAACCGAAGGCGCCGACAATCCGGAGAGAGAGGAGAGGGGGGGGGGGGACTGTGGCTGCGGTGCCTGGCCCTAGAGGCGGCTGCGGCTGTCCTCCCCTTGGAGGTGGCGCGCGGCGGCCGGCCGACCGGCGGTTGCTGTTGGCCGACAGTTGTCGGTCGGTGGCGGGCTGCTGCCATGTGCGCTGCGCCGGTGGCGGCACTGGTAGGGTTAGGTTTGGAACCCTTGCTCTGATACCATGTAGAATTAGGAGCCGCAATGCAATGTGCAGTGCAACGTTGGGAGAGGTAATAAGCCTTCTCCCTTTTTATTAATAAGAGAAACTAGATAATTTACATAGAGGTCCATCAGGATATAGAAATTACAAAACAGAATAAATATGACATATATTAACAATCATCAAGCAACAACTAAGATCTGTAACATATATATTAGGCTACTGGTTTGGTTTCATGCCTTGAAGATCCACAACAGATGCAACTTTTTCTAAAGACAAGGCTTATGAAGAAGTACAAAGTAAACATAAGAGATCTCCATATGGTTTTCATTGATTTAGAAAAAATTTATGATCGAGTACATACTATTAGTATATAGACTTTCCTGTGTTTTTTTACTTAGTCTATTTTTCTCTTTACTATGTTATTCTTGTGTTTTGTTTTATCCCACATGGGTTATCTCTAAATCCTGTGGTCTTCTCTTGTCTTATAAAAGAGAACCCTGTACTCCTTTTTAATCATCTCAATAATAGGATTATTAGCCACAACTTCTAGATGGTATCAGAGCCTCCCGATCCCCAAAAGGGTATCGATGCTACGATCCTGTTTCTAAAAAGTGATTTGTCTCTGCGGATGTAGTATTCTTTGAGCACATGCCTTTCTATTCTCCGGCTGGTTCTGCGCTCACATCGGATTTACTGGTTGATACGCCTTTACCGGTTGTGGATGATTTGACTGATAATTCTGATACTGCCTCCCCACCTGAAAAGCCACCTCTGCAAGTGTATCACAGAAGACAGAAGCCGACAGCTCCCCCTATGGCCTCTCCATCGTCTTCATCCTCTGTGCCAGATCAAACACCTCCGCAAGTATTTTCTGACCTTGATCTCCCTATTAGCCTGAGAAAAGGGACACAGACTTGTACTCAACATCCCATTGGGAATTTTTGTTCTACTGATAATCTTGGTGCTCATTTTGCTAATTTTACTATGGCCCTTTCTGCTATATCTGTACCTAAAACTGCTACTCAGGCCATTAAAAGTCCTGCATGGCGTCAGGCTATGGAAATTGAAATGCAGGCGCTCACTGAGCGCAATACATGACAACTTGTTGATCCACCTGCTGATTGCTCTCCTGTTGGTTGTCGCTGGGTCTTTACGGTCAAGTATCAACCGGATGGAACTGTTGAACGACTTAAGGCGAGACTAGTGGCTAAAGGCTATACACAGACCTATGGGGTCGACTACTTTGAGACTTTCTCTCCGGTGGCACGGTTGAACTCTGTGAGAATTCTTATTTCTGTTGCTATTAATTCTGACTGGCCTCTGTATCAACTTGATGTCAAGAATGCTTTCCTGTATGGTGACCTTCATGAAGAAGTCTACATGTCACAACCCCCTGGTTTTGTTGCTGAGGGGGAGTCCTCTAAAGTATGCAGACTGAAAAAGGCGATCTATGGCTTGAAACAGAGTCCCAAAGCTTGGTTCGATAAATTAAGCACTATTCTTCAGAATTTTTCATCAAGCGCTCCCAGTCTGATCACTCAGTCTTTGTCAAGAATACTCCTGCTGGCATTATTATTCTCATTGTTTATGTTGATGATATTATCCTCTCAGGAAGTGATCCTGCTGGTATTCAGTCCACCAAGCACTATCTGGAAAAACATTTCGTCACTAAAGATCTTGGATCTCTTCGGTATTTTCTTGGGATAGAGGTGTCCCGGTCTTCTTCTGGCCTCTGCTTATCTTAGCGCAAGTATGTTCTAGATCTACTATCTGAAACTGGACTTCTAGGTGCTAAGCCTGCTAGCACACCTCTGGATCTGAACACCGACTGGGATGATGAGAATTCTCCTGCCTATCCTGACAATCATCAATATCGAAGAATGGTCGGTAAACTCATCTATCTTACTGTTACACGGGCCGATATTACTGTTGTTGTTGGATTGGTTAGTTGTTACCTAGATAAGCCTTGACAATGTCATTGGGACGCTGTCTGTCATATTCTGAAATATCTAAAAAGTTCTCCTGGAAAAGGCCTGCTTTACAAGAAACATGGCCACTGCAAACTTCTTGGCTATTCTAATTTTGATTACGCTGGCAGCAAGGTTGACCGTCGCTCTACTTCTGGCTACTGCACGTTTGTGGGAGGCAACCTTGTCACTTGGCGAAGCAAGAAGCAGTTTGTAGTTGCTCGCTCAAGTGCTGAAGCTGAATATCGTGCCATGGCGCACACTACCTGTGAACTGTTTTGGATTAGGAGCTTACTGAAGGACTTTGGTATCTCTGACTCGTCTCCTATTCCAATGTATTGTGACAACAAAGCAACTACATTCATTGCCAGTAACCTTACTTTCCATGAGCGGACCAAGCACATTGAGGTGGATCGTCATTTTGTCCGCGAAGCTGTTCTCTCTGGCCAGGTCTCTACTCCCTACATTCATACGACTGATCAGGTGACTGACATCTTCACAAAGATTCTACCAAAGACAAGGTTCACTGCTATGACATCCAAGCTGGGCATGATAGACATCTACGCTCCAGCTTGAGGGGGACTATTAGTATATAGACTTTCCTGTGTTTTTTTACTTAGTCTATTTTTCTCTTTACTGTGTTATTCTTGTGTTTTGTTTTATCCCACATGGGTTATCTCTAAATCATGTGGTCTTCTCTTGTCTTATAAAAGAGAACCCTGTACTCCTTTTTTAATCATCTCAATAATAGGATTATTAGCCACAACTTCTAGACATACAAAAGTACTTTAATGGGTTTTTGAAGAAAAAAGGTGTCCTAATCCAATCCATTAATTAGCTTAAAGAAATGTTGATAACTCAACTACAAGTATTACGATCCTTGGAGTCTGATGCTAACACTATGTGGCATAACATGAGCTCTTACATAACAAAAATTGCCAAAGAGGTTTTGGGGGAGTCCAAAGGTTGTGGGCCTCCACAGAAAGAGACTTGGTGGTGGAACGATGAAGTACAAAAGGCTGTTAAACTGAAAATGGAGATCTATATGAGCTTGCCCAAATCTCGAGATGATTCAACGTCCCAAAGATACAAGCAAACAAAGAAAGAAGCTAATAAGGTTGTTCGGGAGGCAAGGTCTAGATACTTTGATGATATTTATAAAAAGCTGGATACAAGAGAAGGGGAAAAGGATATATATAAAATGGCTCGTATAAGAGAAAGGAAAGGAAGAGACTTGGGAGTCAAGTAAAATGCATCAAGAATGAAGATGGCAGAGTGTTGATGAAGGACGATGATATCAAGAACCAGTGGAGAAATTACTTCCATAAGCTTTTCAATGGAGATACAAAAAATAATGTTAAGAGACTCGTGTGACATGAATACAAGAGATATCATTTATACACGACGAGTTTCAACATTTGAGGTCAAGAATGCTTTAAAAAAGATGAAAATGAAAAAGGTATGCGGACCAGACGGTATTCCCATTGTTGTATGGAAGAGTATGGGGGATAAATGAGTTATATGGTTAACAAAGTTCTTCAACAAGATCATGAAGACCAAGAAGATGCCAGATGAGTGGAGAAATAGTACTATAGTCCCCATCTACAAGAACAAAGGTGATGTTTAGAGCTGCACAAACTACAGAGGTATCAAGTTGATGAGTCACACAATGAAGCTTTGGGAGAGGATTATTGAGCATAGGCTAAGATCTATAACACAAATAGCAAACAACCAATTTGGTTTCATGCCTGGAAGATCAACAACAGATGCTATTTTTCTTATAAGGAGGCTTGTGGAGAAGTATAGAGAAAGAAAAAGAGATCTTCATATGATGTTTATTGATTTGGAAAAGGCTTATGATCGAGTACCCAAAGAAGTGTTGTGGATGGTTTTGAAGAAAAAGAGTGTGCCCATCCAATACATTGACTTGATCAAAGACATGTATGATAGCTCTACTGCAAGTGTGAAGACTCCTGAAGGAGAGACACAAACTTTTCCTATCACAGTTGGGGTACACCAAGGATCCACACTCAGTCCATATCTGTTCGTTCTTGTTATGGATGAGTTGACAAAGAATGTTCAGGATGATATTCCTTGGTGTATGTTATTTGCTGATGATATTGTTTTGATTGACAAAACCAAAGATAGATTGAATGATAAAATTGAACGTTGGAGAAAGGTTTTGGAATCAAATGGATTGATGATTAGCATGAACAAAACTGAGTGTATGGAGAAAGGCTTTGGAATCAAGTTCGATGGAGTAGATATACCAAAATGTGATAAATTTCATTACTTGGGTTCTATTATTCAAATAGATGGGGATGTCCAAAGTGATGTTTGTCACAGGATCATTGCAGGATGGTTGAAATGGAGTGCAACTGGGGTTTTATGTGATCGGAAGATCCCTCTCAGGTTAAAAAGTAAGTTCTATAGAACAGCTATACGGCCAGCCATGCTCTACGGGAGTGAATGTTGGGCGGTGAAGAAATAAGGTCTCAAGTTCTCAACAAGATGAACGTGGCTGAAATGTGTATGCTGAGATGGATGTGTGGGAAGACAAGAAAAGATCGCTTGAGAAATGACTATATCGGGAATAAAGTGGGGGTGGCAAGCATTGAGGACAAGTTGCGCGAGGGCCGACTCAGATGGTATAGACATGTGCAATGCAGACCGACTAATGCGCCTATACGAAGCAATGCTATTGAGTCAAGCACAATAAATAGAAGAAGAGAAAGGCCTAAATTAACATGGGATGAGCTTATAAAGAGAGATTTTGAATCTCTACATCTCAACCATAATATGGCCCATGATAGAGCTGAATGGAAACGAAGGATCCATGTAGCCAACCCCAACATAGTTGGCACTGAGGCTTAGATGATGACGACGATGATGAGTTGGGGTACATCAAGGATCGACTCTGAGCCCAACTAATTCGTTTTTATTTGTTGACTAAGCATATCTCAGATGATCCTTGGTGTACGTTATTCATTGATGATATTGTGTTGATGGATGAAACTATTATTAATTGGAAAGAATATATGATATATTCACTATATGTTAGATAGAAGAAAGACCCTCTCCTATATATAATAGAGGTGGACACAAACCCTAGACCTGATTGACTGACTTAGTGGACTCCATCTTATATGGGCTTATAGACATAGGCCCATATTACATGACTAATATCTCCTTTTACTTCTAACACTCCCCCACAAGCTGGAGCCTGGAAGAATCACATGACCAACTTGGGCATAGATAAGACAATTAAACAAATAAAACAGTCACAAACAAAAATAAGGACAGACTTTGCATGATATGTGCATTCCTTGAATTTGCCCTCTTTGGACTTTGACATCTTAACCTTTTTGATGTCTTTGACTCATTAGGTGGACCTGAGAAAGATGGAACTTTGACTATGTTGGAACTTGAATCTAGAGTAAAAACATATGGAAGAACATGCAGATTGATCTGAAACTGAATCACCAACTAGGTGATATAGTCGTTGAAGCAATTTTTAGATGAAAACTGCTAGCGGAATGACATGCGGTAGTTACGACGAATATGTGCTGCAAGAAGACAATGCTTCAATAGATGGTCAACGTGCTTGACAGGCACGAATAACTAATCTGGAAACTTTGACGACAAACTTGAGTGAATGATCATCTACAAAGGATGGTCAACGTGCTTGATAGGCACGAATAACTAATCTGGAAACTTTGACGACAAACTCGAGTGAATGATCATCTACAAAGGACAGTGTGCGGGACACACACAACCAACTATGCAAGTACTTCTGCCTCCAATGCTTGATGGCTGATGCGTTGTCTAATTGCTTTGACCAAGACGTTGCCAATCCGTTCTACTATTTGAGTGGCAATCTAAGATGGACGGAGTTGATGTACTAGTACATAATCACAAATTCAATACTCCGGATACGTTCAATTGAGTTGAAATATTCAGAATTCGGCAATTATGCGAGAAACCCAGGTAAAAGCGGTCAACGCACGGTAAAAATATGGTCAACGATCTGGGAAAAAGTCGGAAAAAAAGTCAAAGGATATATACATATACTGCATAAATAGATATGTATATTTATGTTTTACACATATATGTACGTATGTATTGCATACATATATCTATAACTATTACATACAAATACATATACATATGTTACATACATACACACACACACTTAAACTAAGTTAAAGAGTCTTAATCAGTATAATACAGGAAACGAGCGTATAAAAGAGAAAAAGAATTAAACGTTAATAATTCGTGAATAATACGAGAATAAGACGTAATATTCAGGAATTGGGATCTATTCGACCATTTCGCACGTCTAGGGAAAAATTCGCATTTAGAACACGACTTCTTCAAAAAGTCAGAGTATACTGTGACTATGTACTACTATATAATGAGTTTCATTACTTGGGTCATATTTTTCATATGGATGGCGATGTTTGAGATGGTGTATACCATAGGATTATAGTAAGATGGATAAATTGGTGGAGTCCAATGGGAATAGTTCATGGCCAAAAGATCCCTCTCAGATCGAGAAGTTAGTTTTATAGAACAACTATACGACCAACCATGTTGTATAGGAGCAAATGTTGGGCAAACCATGTGTCAACAAGATCAATGTGACAAAAATGCGGATACTGAATGGATGTGTGTGAAAGACAAGAAAATATCATTTTAGGAGTAATTATATAGGAGTGCAGTGGGTGGAGAGAATTAAGCTGCATGAGGGCCGCCTCAGATGGTACGGACATGTAAAACACAAATCAAGATATGCACCTATGCAAAGTATTGCTGTAAAGTCGAGCATAATAAAACTGGAAGGTCATACCTAAATTAACTTGGGAAGAGGTTTTAAGGTGAGATTTAACAAACTCATTTAGATGAGAATATGACCCATAACAAAACTGAAATGAAAAAGAAATATCAATTAGCTTACCTCAACATGGTTGCGAATGAGGCTTTGATGGTAATGATTATAATTCTTATATACAACTTTATATTTTTGGTTAGTTGTTAAAAATATTATCATATGTTAGGATGCCTAATGTGGATAGATTTCGACTATTGAACTGTAAACAAAATGTTTGGCTTGTAAGGAACACGGCATCTGTAATTTGTTTGTGCCCAAATTTTGTGAGATATGATTCCTGCAGACTTCCACTTGAGCCAAACAGACACACAGGCCTGAGATAATAGAGAGGCTGTTGACACCTCAGTCGACTTTCAGTTTTTGGGCATGTATAATATGGGGATTAATTATTGCAAACATGGAATATTTGTATCCGTTATCATATGATACTTTGTTCAAGGTTACTTTTGCAGATTGTTACTAAGGATCAAAAGATGATCCTTTTTCATTGTTTGTTAACTTGAAATGACTATGAAGTTTAAAGATTTCAAGCCCCCCATCCCTCTCCTAATTATCTTTTGTTTTTGGGTCTTTCTTTGATCATTAAAGGTCCTTCACGGTTTTTAAAATGATAAACTACCAGCAAGTTTGAACTGAAATGTTAATGTACACACTTTAGCATCTTTTTTGTTTGTTTCTTTATTCGACAGTACAAAGAGCTTGGGTTGTATAAGCTTAAAAGCACTAGCTTTTATTTCATGATGGAACAATTTTAGTAATGATATCTATGGCAAAATCATATTCCACTATCACATTCAAGTCTCACTACTTAATGCCACGGAGATCATTATTATGATATCTTTCTAGATATAGGTCTAAATTCCTCAACCAGTAATCATTAGCGTTCACTTATGCCAATCCAGCATGATCCTGACATTTCATTTGAACTAGATTCGTTAGGTAGAGGTGCATTCTTAAATCAATTGCAATTTTCCTCTCTTGCTCTGCTGCAATGCTCCTCGTCTTAGTTTGCTACACATCCTTTTTACCTACTTGAATACTTTAACAAATTGAAAGGATATGAGTTCGCTTTATTTATATATTCAAGAAACTTTTTTTATATCTGAAAGAAAATCAGCTCTTGGTAGTGCTCTTGTTCTTAATTGTTTTTCTTACATTGACAGGAAATCTGTCTTCTTACCAAATGACAGCTCCCTACTACTAGTAAATTGTAATATATAATTACTAGAAAAAAATATTATTCTGCTCTACCTCGTTATTTATGGTCAGGCCAGTTTGAAAAAATCTTTCGCTAATCTTTGTATCTCTCTCTTTATGGCAAAATCCAGAAGGCAACCTTGTCTATAGGAAAGCTGTATAATGTGGTGTCATGCATCTGAAACTTCTTTTTGTATAGTGACTACATATTTATCGTAATTTTGCACTATTTGGATTTTATTGAGTCACACCTGACCATTTAGCATACTGTTACCTTCAATGTTTTCCATATATTTTCAATGTGTTGTAGCCCACTGTGCCTGTGGAATCGCCTAGATATGTTTCAGTTATTTCTACCCATCGGCGAAATTAAACTGGGTCCCAGATAATTGTTGTTTAAGAAAAATATATTTTTTCTGTTTGTGGTACTTCAATCTAGTGGATGTAAGTTTAGAATTAATTTTGGGGACCCAAATTGTTCCTCAAAAGTTTATGAAGTTTTTGTCAACCAACAAGCTTGTACGGAAGTGTTATAGGTTTCTTTGTTTAGTATACAGTTTTTGGGTTGTGCATACATCATTAGCAGCCTCAGCATATAGTTAAATATTTTGTGTTTGTTTCTTTGTTCATAAGCATAAGGAGATTGGTTTCCGTAATCGTAGTGTTTTAAACATTAACCTTTATTTTGTGCTGTCAGTTTGGTAATGATTTCTATTTGCAAAAGCCGATTCCTCATTTCCATTCAATTTTCATCTTGATTCTTGTGGAATCATCATTAGAATATCTTGCAAGATATATGTTTTGAATTTCTCATGTAGTAATCATTAGCACTCGGTTAGGCTAATCCAGCATGATGCTGACAGTTTCATTATCAATTCCATTATGGTGTACATTCTGTTATCCATTGCAAATGTCCTGTCTTATTCTGATGGCTTTCTCCTTTTCTTATTTGCATTGCTCAGCTTATTTACTTATTTAACAAAAGAACATCATATACCTTTTGCGTTATAGGTTCAAAGAGTTTGTTGCTCTTAAAAATAACATGGCTCGATTGTTAATTTCCCATCTAAATTTGACAAAAAATCTGTCATCTGACTAAATGACTGACCTACAGCTAGTTTTTCTTACTTGGTAAGGCTAGTAAAATGTTCCATAGCCTCTGCTCTGTCTTATTATTTGAAGCATGGCCTTATTGAAATTTCTCACTACTAATCTTTGCACTTGCTCCTTTGGAAGAACATAAAGCAATCTTGTGTATCTAATCATAACTAATAGCTCCATTATGTGGTAGTCTTACTAATAAAGTTGTTTTATTGCAATTGCTTGGTGGACCTCGGACAACTTACCTGTGGGCACTGGAGTAACTCGATCACTCATCTATGCTAATGACAACTCTTCTTTGTGTTGTAGTTTTGCACTGATGGGATCCCATAGTTGACTACTGCGTTTTTATCACCTTCTATGTTTTAGATATTCTTCCACTTGTGCATGGAATTGCCTAGAAATCTTCCATATGTTATAGATTGGTGACAGCCTTAAGGGAGGGGTTGGGGGGGGGGGGGAGACTGTAAACTTTCGTGATTTCTATAGAGAAGTTTTGAGTTGTATGTAATTTTGACATCCTTCTTAATAAATCATATTTTTTAAATTTGGAACTTGGAACTTGAAACTGTTGCCTTCTATTGACACTGCAGATGGTTGTCTGTTCATGAATTTATCAGATTTCAAAGGGATCTACAAATGACAAATTGAGTTGTGGATTTGCTCCCAGACCTGAGCATTTTGGTGGAACACGTTATTGTTAAAAGCTGTAAATATGTTTTCTGAGTGGGACGCAGTCAACAAACGACAATCCTTTAGAAAAGTATGAGCTATGTTGCATTTCTGAGTTATCTCGATTAATTTCTTCTATTGGAACATGTACTGTACAAAACTGTGCTGACTACTTTTGCCATCGGCTTACACACGTTTCCATCTTCGTAGATTTTAGTAAAATCCAGAAGACGCACCTGCTAGATTTCGATAAAATCTGAAAGATAACATAACTTCTCTCATTCATGGTAGGCCTCAGCAATGGTATCCAACTGCGGCCTCCATCTTCTGTGAGCTACATCAGAACGTTTTGAACCACCGCCACCACTGTTTCCTTGCAGTTTGGTAAGCATTTCCTCCAGCGTCACGGACTTGGAGGAGAACATCTCTTGGAGCTGTTGCTTGGTGATCACTATCTTGATCCTCTTGACACTTTCAGATGGTCGTTTCTCCTTGGCCACTGGCGCAGAAGATGCAGCTGTCTCTGAATCTCTTCCATTGCCTTGTCCCTCTAGTGGTAGTAGATGGTAAACCTTGCCAACCCTGAGTTGGTAGTCTGATGGCAAGTACCGACGTACCTTGTTGGAGATTGCCACGGCATGGCCTTGAAACTTTGACAGGAGATCTCTTACCAGGACAGGCCTTGGGTACTCCAAGACATTACCATCCAGCTTTACGATCCTCAGGACCTTGTTTGCCTTGAAAACCTGGATGCTCATTGCAATCCTCTTGATCAGTTGCAAAGGAATTATACAAGTCCGCATTTTTTCTTTTGGCTTAGGGAAACAAAAACACGAAGCTGATCAACGAAAATGGAGTTGTTTCTGGGCGGAATTTGCAGGAGGAGAATAGAGATAAGGTACGGTATAGCATATGCAGAGCAAGTAGTGAGAAATGTAGGCTGTACTAGGAGTGGGAGGGAGAGAACCGTTTGGCTGGGTGCGAAGGCTGTCAGAAGATTTAAAGAAAGTAAACCATCGTATGCTATTAGGTACCGTTAGTGGCCTTCCCACGAGCTTCAAAGGCAACATCAATAGTGGAGTGGAGAGTCCGAGTGGAGTGGAGTTGGGGGAAGGAAAAGGTTGGGAGGCGGGCGAAAAAGTGAAGCAACGAAAACAATAAAAAAGGCAGGATTGGTCGGACGGTAGGATTATATTGGGGTTTTCAACGCGCATGATAAAACGGGTATGGGTATGGCAAGTAGTGTAGTGGAGGGTGACTGGCTAGTCTCTTTTATCTTCCTCTTCCGGTTCGTCCCAGTTCCACTTCCATTGTTTTACCGCGTACCTGCTTGGAATTGTCAAACCTCGTGCCTGCGGGGAATTTGGTTCGGTTCTGCTTTCAGTAGCAACCAATCTTCTATTTTCCGGTACGCTGCAGGAGCAACCACTTTGTGCAACAGGAACGAACCCAAAACAAGAATCTTTGTTTATTGCTGCGGGTCGTAGGTCAATTTGGCATTAGGTTTCGTGCATGTAGTGTTCCACTTTGAGGCCAGGTTTATGGGTTTATGTTGCCGGGATGGCTTCTAAGGGTGGTGATGTAAGCCTGCTGCAAGCATGATCTCAGGGACGAGGATTGTTCTCAGGTCAGTATCTATTATGACAAATGCTACGTGGACACCTTTTTGAAACCCAAAACAAAACCCCAAATAATCTCCACCACATGTTACAAGGTATAACAAATAAAATAATTGCTTGGGGTTCCGTTTTGAGTTCTAAAATGGGTCTGCATAGCAAACCTCATCCACTATAAGGCGGTGATGATGGTGGCGTCTCATGTTGTTTCTTGTTTTGTGACTAGCATCTTGTTTGTATCGTGGGAGATAATGCTGAGAAACATCATATCCCTTTCAAAAAGTATGAAGCTCAGAGGGGAAGAACTACCTTTGGGGTTGGGGTCCCATAATTCCACAAAGGACCCGTGCGAGAGAATAGGAAAATCGAGGACTGATGTGATGTAATGTATCAGTGGCATATATTAGAGTACATAATCAGAAATTCGTACAATTATTTGACCCTAATAGGGGCGTGATCTCGGGTGTCTCGGCTTGCACAACGGTTCTGTCACCACTGCGTTGGACCTTATGCCCAGCATCTGCTTAAGGGAATCCTTCTTCTGTCGGAAGGGACGTTTGCTGGGTGCAATGTGGCGGTCAACATTGGCCTCTGACCGCTACCCAAGTAGAATTGACAGGCCAAAAGCGTGGTGTGAGAGTTTTCAGAAAACAAAGCCGAAGCCAAGCCTGTTATCACGAGGGATTACCTGCCCGAGTCTCTATTTGGCATGGCAATGGGTGAGGGTTTCATCGACCCAACTGATTGAACCTGATCCGGACTTGAAAATAAGTTTTCTTCAAAACCCTGCAACCACCCGACCCGAGCAAACCCACACTTGAAAGTATAACCAGACCCAACCCACAAAAACCCAACCTACACAAATGTTACACGCAAATAGTTTTTCATTTCCTAAGTAAATATCCTAAGTACTCCTGTCTGCGTATAAATAGACATTAGTATGCTTTATGAATGTGCAAACCGTAACAATGCCAAAACATTATTATATCACACAGAAATAGGGATATAGAGTGGTCCAAAGAGGCAATTTTATCAGACAAACTATACAAAAGGTATATAGTACACTTGATAATCATGCTACACATGTTGAAACAAAAATTATTACAGAGCTTTGCATTAGGTTGATGGTATACATGAGGGACATCACAACTCTAGAAACTAAGCTCTGACACATGATGTATTCGTTCAATGTAATAAACAAGTTGAGAGAACCGTCAATTTGTAGCTTTCTTGTGCACGAGCCATGCAACTAGGGAAGAATGGCATCACGATTTAAGATGGGTCAGATGGAAAGAGTGTTTGAGGAAGAAAAGCGATGGACTTCATAAGTTGCACAACACCAGAGTATCAAGCTGAAGGCGCTATGTCTCTGTGCTCGATTGGTTCCTGGACCATGAAGGCGTGCCTAAGTGGGTTGTCAACATTAGTTGCATCGACATGCTTGACAAATTCTGTGGGGGTGAAGGATCTCCACTAGTAGATGTTAGACGATGGAGGCCATGTCCTTGTCGTCAAACTTGTATAGGAACCCTGTCATAGTTCGGCTGTCGAGACTATTGCCTTTTTGGGCGTTGTCTGTTAGATGACAATGATGTTTCAGTCATGTCAATGAGGCGTAATCGGCATGGAAGTCACCTCCTGCTCGTGATGAGTCCATGGTGAGGAGTCGGGGCAGCCATAGGAGGTGATGGATGAGAAAGAGAAAGTAGCATCATGTGATTGGTGTCAATGTAGTCAGATGAGAAAGGATGGAATGAGATGGGGGTCTTTGTGAAAGAGGTAAAAAAGAGATTCAAAGATTAGGGAGGGATGGATGAAGTTGACAATTAGGGTTTTGATGGTTGTTGTACGTCTCTCCCGCCTTCTAAATATGTAGGCTCCGTAATGGTCGAGTCACGTTGTACCTCAACCACCTGACCTGAGAAATTTGATATCTCACCTGTGTTTGCCCACACACTAACATTGCCATGCCTTTTGCCCAACCACGCCCGCACACCTGTCAAAACTTGTAGTTTTTAGGTCGTGCTACGTAGGGTAGGGTCAGGTCGGGTTGGGCAGGGTTTAGTTGCCATGCCTAAATTCTCTACTTGATTTTTAAGCTTTAGCTGACTAGACTACGACCTTGCTCGTATATTTTGCGCCCAGTGACAACCGCGACAACCACGATTATGTGAAGTCCGGTTCATTGATTGCCCCAATGTGTCATATTTAGGTGTTAGAAGACATAGCTTCAAATGATAGTGTGAGTTTAGTTGTTTAGCAAGCAACGCTGTTAATGTGGTTACGCAACGGGTCTTCCATTAAGGGAACCCCAAAAAGGAAAAGATATAAAGGCTTGCGCGTTCAACTATTCTTCAATCATTGTACATGATATTCTTCCGTACTAGTATGTGTGACGTTATATACCCTTTATAACTATTACTAAATCCGCTTTCTTTCAGGTAGAGTTGTAGGATAGAGGAACATACAGCGAGACTGAGAAAAATTATTGTACAAGAGACATCGTACTTACTTTATAGCAAGGCCAACAAAAATCCTATATTTATCACCAAAAATCCATCGACTGAAAAGATAACAAAGAGAGAAATCATTGCTATGCACTCCGAACAAAATCTTATTGATCATATACCAAATAATTATAGGAGGCTTCCTATAGCAAAGTTGTCCATGAGAGTGCCGTTTTATTTAAGTACGTGAAAAGAACAAAGCAACAAAATAAAGCAAAATGTGGTGACACTAGTAATGTTTGAGGAAGTGCTCCCCTTTGCTACCATGATATGCTATTGCAAGAATCTGACGAGGTGGCAAATCTGATTGTGGTAAATTGTCCCCCCTACAACAGAACTATCTCCAACCGTTTGGTACAACAATGGGGAGATAACGCACCTTATTGGGTATGCAGATAGTTGCTCACTCGTCTTCATCACATGGCATGACATAGGATAGCTATTGCTGTGAGTAGTTGGGTAAATAAAATCTCTGCCTTCCTTGCTAAAAAGAATTAGCGCAACTACGTGACAATGATTTGAAGAACTATCTTTTTGCTTCCAACTCAGGCAATTTACTATGTCATGTACCAATTTTCTGTATAAGAAAATGTTGCAGATGTGGTTGCTTAGGCATTGCTCACAGTTGAAGAAATAACCTTCTGCTGTCCAAAGGGTTTAGTTAAATGGTCTGAATGACTTGACTCCCAGCCTTGTTCAGAAGAGGGATGGAGTGAAAAATAGGCCCTCTGTTATGACTATGGGCACGTTTGGTTTACAGGTTTCCGTTGGATTTCAACAAGTCCTGTACTAATCATGTCCGGGATCAAAGTCAGCGGCAGATTTCCGAATTTAATAAGTTAGCTTTTACATTTGGTCTGCTGTGCGGAAAAGGTGGAAAACACCGGCAGCGCTAGTACAAATAACGCGGGCGGATGTGAGCGAGAGCCCAGCGCCCAACCGGATCTCGGGGTCCCACGGTTTTTAAATGTAATTCGTTCTCCTGCACTTCTTCTATCCGCCAAAGTCATGCATTCCATCAATTCTCCCGCTCCAGCTAATCAAACATATGATTTCGTGTGATGGAGAAACAAATACAATCCAATCCCGTAATATACAGAAAACCAAACGTCCCCTATTAGTATCGAAAATCCTATTCACCGTCACCAATGTCAATTGGCCTGTCTGTGATAAGTTTTCAAACGAGAAGAGTATGTCGAGTTTGCTTGGAAAAATATAGATGAGAAAAAAGAACAATAACACAATAAGAGAACACATGATTTACGCGGTTCGATTAGAGTCACATACTCCACCAAAGGAGATAAAATGTTCAATATATTAGAGAAAAGAGTAAAGGAAGAGTACCCTCGAAAGAAGCAGAATACACCCTAAAATACGACGAATGTCGTCTCAATACAGAATATAGGATGGTCACAACCCTAGTAAATGTGCATGTACTTATTATATGTAGAACCGTAATTGAATCCTTATACAGATCTGAAAAAAAAAGACCGTACCAACCTGCATGAGCTCTCTCTCTGAAGGAATTTAATCAGGTTGGCAAAAAATCCATTTATTTGTGTACCGAATCAACATCTTAGAGGCACATAGCAGTCTGGCCCCATGGGAAGTGAGCTGAAAGTAACTCCGTGAACGTGGTATTATGGTAATCTTGGACTAGTTCCTCAATGCTGGCTGCAATGGATTGTGCCATGTGAACGGCGTTTAGTCTGGCTCTTAGTTTTAAAGTAGAGGATGCTGTCCTTGGTATAAAAACCAAATGCCATTTCTCAATTTTACATACAACAACAGTTGTGTTATAAGTAAGTCTAATTTAAATTACACTTAATATAGATAGAATGACTTTCCAAGCACCAAGATTTACTCAAAAAGTGATTGGCATAAGACCTCAAACACCCCTCCTTTCGGATCCGAAGTAATTCTCGTCGGGTATCATTCCCACTCCCCACGACAGATTACGGTCATGATCGTCGGTCATCCAAAAGATCCCAAGGCAAAAAAGATCCTGATCATAAGATGAGAGGCTGTCCACTCGTTGCAACACGCAAAAGCACCACCATCCAGATCATCCATTAGTACCTACCGTCTATAAGATGGCGTCCGCATCTGTAGATGGCACGATGTCGCATCATCATCATATGTACTTTTTCATTTTAATTCATTTAAGCCGTCGGATGTCATTGGTGTATAGTAGTGGCGCTGGACAACATATTTGCATGCATGTGATGGTGATTGGCACTCTAATATCCATACACCGTTTATATATGCTGGATGGCAACAAATTGCCTTTCCTTTTAAATTGACACGGAAAACGGGTGATGCAAGCGTACTGCAAGCATGACCTGGAGAATGATGACGTTTGTTCGCCAGTCAGTCTCCACTATGCCTTAGGTGCACGCGTTGACGGTGGCGGCTACTGCGTTTCTTGATTTCCAACTGGTCTTTTGTTTGGAAATTAGAGAGGGGGATATGATGCTTGGAGGCACCAAAACCCTGTTCTCCAAGACTCCAAGTACGAAGCCCAAAGGGGAGGAATTCTCTTCCACAAAGGCCTGGTAGATGGTTTAAGCCATTAAGGCTTGTCTAGCCATTCCTTAGTAAGTTGACTATGACAGGAATCGGATTCTCCCAACTTTCACTACATAGGCACTAAGAATGACTTTTGAAAAGGTAAGAGAGCCAAATCCTTGATGAATCCTTCTTTTATAGGGTGGAAGGCTGCCGTCAACATTCACGCACGTTCCTTTTCTGGCCTTCTACTCGAGTTCATGCACAAACTAGTTGGAAAATTTGTAAGCATCCCTAGGAGCATCCTCAGTTGCCCACCCAGACATAGGGCTGTGAATGGGAAGGATATTATCTATTTACCCTTTATCCTTATCCTGTAGGATAAGGGTAAATGTTTTTATTATCCATTCCCAATTTATTCTTTTTTTATTTTCCCGCCACATTAAAAAGGTAGGGTAAGTGATGGACATTATCCATACCCTTTTACTCACATTTTATTAACAAAATATATAATTATATAGAAGCTTCTAATTAAATTTCCATCCTATTTTGCGGGTTGCAGATTGCCTCCCACCCCCACTCACACTGAAATACTTGTAGTTTATTATTATTCGAATATTGGGTAATTTATTCGATGAAGGACTGGGGAAATCCCTAGCCCTTAGCACAGAGTGCTCGTAGAAAGTTTGTTTACAAAGTGGAAACAAAACCAAACAAGCCCGTAGGTCTAAACTCAATCATACTTGTATAAAGTGCCTTTCCGACCCAGGGCCGTTTAGAACAACCAGTATCCAAGGCGGCTAGATGTACAAGAGTACCTAACAAAACTCTATAAACAGATCAGCCATCCGGGTCGAGCCACATGCGACTGTCCGGGCACAGAAACTGCTCACAATTGAGCCAAACAGAAAAGGGTGCAAGCGTGCTCGGCCAAACCCTTCAAGCGTGTATGGGTGGCCCCACCCCATTCAGCTCTGGTCCGGGTGCGTAGGCTTCGCCATGGACTACAACGTCAGTGGAAAAGCATCACCCGAGTACATCTCTTTAGTGGACATCCCATGCCTGTAGAAGACCCAGCGGGAGTCCATCCTTCCATGTGCTATGTGCGAAGATGACGTTCTGTATCACCCTCCTGATCAGCGCGACAAGCATTGCGCTGGACATACCTTATTCCCCATGCCTCCTCTTGTTCCTCTCCATCCAAATGAAGTAAGTAGCGGTCGCCAAAACGAGGAAGTACATGTCCCGTGTGTGAGCATCATGCCACACGCTGACTTCATCTTGGTGCGAGCATAGGTTAAGATTGTTAGCACATGGCTGATCTTTAGTAAGTGTCGACCACACCCTTGAAGCATATTGGCACTGGAAGAACAGATGTGCAACCGATTCCTCCCCATTATTACATAGTGGGCAAGTGATGGCGTAGTCTGGGTTCCAACCCACCACCTGATCATCCGTGAGTAGGCCTTTGTTGCATGCCTTGTGGACTGTCGTCGCCCAACGTGGAATGCATTGCCCGTTCCATAGTGCAGTCGAGAATGGGCACTCAGTACTACGCAGGCGGACGGCCTCCCAAAAGTCAGGAAACTCATCTTTGCGGGAATGTACACCTCTCTCATTTTGGATATACAGATGTTGGTAATCCCTATACTCCTCCACCATCCTTTTCCAAGTGCATGAGAAGCTTGTCGCTTCAAGTGTTGCACATCCAGAGTGTTCCCATAGCGTCTCCTCATCCACCTCATCCATACAGAGTCACTATTGGTGAGGAACCTGTCCACCCTCTTCCTCATCGCCCACTTTGCCATGTTTTGGAAGTTCTTGAGACCCAGGCCACCTTCCACAATTAGGAAGGCCATCCTTTCCCAGGAGATGGTATGCATCTTCCCACCCCATAGGAAGTGGCTGATTATCATCTGTAGTCTATCCAGGACAGTGTTGGGGACGTGGCCTTGCATCACCCAAAAGGTAAGGAGGCCCATGATATTGGCTCGTGTGAGTACCGGTCTACCCACAAAGGACGTGCGGTGTATAGGCCATCTATCGATCATCGCCCTGAGTCTATCCGTGCACGCGCCATAGTGGCGTGCGTAGACCGTGCCAGCTGTGAGCGGGAAACCCAAGTAGGTGCAAGGAAGGTCATGGATGGGCATACCAATCGTAGAGGATAGCAGCCCACCCATCTGTCTAGCCGATTTAGAAAGGAACACCATCAATTTAGCGGGGTTAGCATGCAAGCCTATGATCGAAGTAAACTTCTCAAGGCCCTCTCTAGCAGCTCGCATGTTGCCAACCGAGCCTTCAAGGAACATAAGGACGTCTTCGACGAAGATTAAATGGGTCAGTATGGAGGTGCCTCTCACCTTGAATGATTTCAGCCTATCTCCACGTTCCATATCTTCCATGATGAGCATGAGCTGCTCCATGATAAGGGTAAAGAGCAGCGGTGATGACGGGTCACCCTGCCTTAGGCCCCTATTGCTCGTAAACAGCCCACTTGGTTGCCCATTGACAATAACTGAAAACGAGGCGGATTGTGTGCACTCCTGGATCCATCTAACCCATGTAGATGGGAAGCCGTACTCCCCGAGCAGCATCCAGAGACTTTCCCACACCACGTGGTCGTATGCCTTTGAGATATCAAGCTTGATGCACACCTTCAGTTTATTCCTTTTCAACTCAAAGCCGTGTAGGAACTCACCCGCAAGCTGCGAACAGTCTGCTATGTTTCTCCCAGGGATGAAAGCCCCTTGGTTTTGAGAGACAAGCGTTGGCAGCACAACTTTGAGTCTCACAGCTAGTATTTTCACCCATATTTTATAAAGCACACCACAACAGGCAATGGGACGAAAGTCCCTCATGGTAGAAACCATAGTTGTTTTTGGAATAAGAGCTAGAAATGCGTGATTGCATTCACGAAGCATACTCCCTCCCTCAGCGAGCCATAAGATGGCCTTGTACACATCATTGCAGATGACTGGCTTGGCGTCTCTATACCACCTAGCATTGAAGCCATCCGGGCCAGGGGACTTATCCACCCCTATTGACCACAACGCCTCCTTCACTTCTAAAGGCGAAACTGTGGCACACAGGTTTGCCTTCTGCGTGTCATTGAGCACCTTTTTTGGCTTCATCATGTTGGGCGGTTGGTGTTGGTGCTGTCCATTGTAGAGGTCCTTGAAGAACTGAACAGCTTCCGTGCATAGCGCGTCATGGGTGCTTACCCGCTAGCCATCCTTCGAGATGAGTTCATGGATTGTTTCCTTGATCACCTTTCTTTTAACCGCACCTTGGTAGAAGGAGGTGTTGCGTTCAGCATCAGTGATCCATTTTGTGCAAATTCTCTGGAAGAAATAGCATTCCTCTGCCTTGGCCAGTGCCTCTAACCGGGCTCGCAAAGCCCGCTCTTCATCAATCAACATTTGGTTCATTGGCTGGTTTTGCAACTCCTTGCTGACATTGTCAAACTCACGAAGGGCATCCCTTTTGAGTTTAACCACATTGCATTTGTCGGCCGCCCATCTCTTAATGCACTTCTTGGTGTGTTGTAGTTTCTTGGCCAAGACAAACATAGGATTGCCTTCTACTCGTAGGCCCCATCCCTCCTTGAGAATGTCTTGATAGCCATCCCATTCGAGATAATAGTTGAGCGAATAGAATGGCTTCTTTTTGTGCATCGTGGAGTGACCGAGCAGCCGTGTAACCAACACGGCATGGTCGCTGATTGCCACTGAGAAGGCCAAGCTGACCGTCACATCTCCAAAGAGCTGTGTGAAGGGGTCATTGGCCAGCACTCGGTCAAGCTTGCATGCGATCCCCCTTTCATCTTGTAAATTGGTCCACGTGATGTCCCCCTCCCCCCCGCATAGGGAGTTCCATCAGGCTAGAAGTAGCCATGGCGTCGTTGAAGTCCATGATTGCTCAAAGACCTCTTTCTCATCCTCCCTTCTTTTCCCAAGCGAAGTGTGTGCAATTGAAGTCCCCCATCATGATCCATGGCCCGCTGACCAGGCTAGATAGATCGTTGAGGTTGGACCATAACTCTCTACGCTCCGCTGTACTCATGTGTCCATACACCATAGTGATGGATAACTCCGCTCCCCCTTTGTTGTGGCAACATACAATGATTGTCTAGGGGGTGGATTTGATGACCACCAACTCCCAAACCTTAGGGTCATAACCCCAACAGATGCATCCACCATCCACCTATTCATGGTTAGAGAGAAATCGCCAACCTGCTGGGAATAGCATTTTTACCTTGGCAGTGTTGCCCCTCATGATGCGAGTTTCCGTGATGGTAGCAAGAGAGGAATTTGCTTCATGGATGACTATTCTAATCTCACCTTGCCGGTAAGATTCCACACCTCCTCTCACATTCCATGCGAGAAGTGTCATTTGGACACCTTGGCCGCGTTGTAGTCCGTCACACGGTATCGGTTTTTTGCTATCTTGCTCACATCATCGTGCTCGTGCGCCTTGCTCTCTTCCTGCTCGTGCACCTTCCTTCTCCTTTCCTTCCTTGCCTCCCTGTCCTCTTGCATGGTGTCCTCAGAGGCATCCTTCCCCACATGGTTCTTCTTAAGAGGCCCCCTCTTGTACTTGGGATCCACCATCTGGTGTTTGGGATTCTTGTGCCCCTTCTTCGGTCTTGTGGCCTCTTCTGCAGACTCTTTGGACATGGAACCCGTGGAATTCGTGCGGACAAGTCCCATATATGCGTCAAGAGGATGATCTAAAGGTTCGATTGATTCATCCACCTCCAACGTGAACGGGACAACGACACTAGTGGTACCCCTCTCCCCCCTTATAGATTTGTCTGATGTGAGTGGGCTCTCCAATCCGATAAGGACCACATTATCATCCAAGCTATTAAGGATGTCGTTGACAGTCGAGGATGGTGTGATGACTGCCCCGAGTATGTACGGGCATGCAGTGTTCAACATGTCCTCCTCTAAGAAATGTGTACATTCCTCATCCTCTCTGTCTGTGGGTGCATCCCCATGAGGTATGTGGCCGCAGTCATTGGCCCGTGCAGCCTCCATGATCACCAGATCTGCAATTAACGGGTGCGCGTCCATCACCTCGTCTTGAATGAAATTCGTAACCATGAATGTCCCATGTGGTTTTGGTTGTGTGAACCCCATTGTCTGCTCCAGCTGGCCTTCCATACCGTTAATGTGCTGGTCACCATGCACCTACTCATTGCTCGGGTCAATAACGACTTACGGGTGAGCGTTACAATCACGTTCAAAGTCCACGTTGGACACTGATTCAAAAACGAAACAAGGCTCTCGAACATTATGGCGGTCCTCGTTTCCCTCCTTACTCTCCTGCACGTGTAACGTCTTGGAAGATGAATTGTTGAGATCAACAATCAATTGGTCCATATAATGAATATTTTCTAAACTAATTGCTGATTCAAACTGAGCGTTATCATTGGCTCCCAAAATTAATGGTGTTTTCATGGATCTAGGAAAGTTGTTTGACCGACTACCAGACTCCACCCTCTCCGTCGGCCTGACTGGCGGCACCTCTGAGGTCGTCGTCTGAGTCCCACCGTCATCGGTAGTCCTCCTATCAGCCAAGTTGTGGTCGGCCACCTGATTCTCTTCCACCGCCATTTCACTGATTTTTTGCTGTCGTGAAGGTGGTGGTCTTCTTGAGCTCGACCGACCTGTTCTCTCTGTGCCATCACGAATAGCACATCAATCTTCAGTGTGCCCGAACGTGATGCATCTTTTACACCATCGAGGGTAATATTCATATTCCACAGGACATGTGATTTCCTCTCCTTCTTCCACCCATAGGTCAACAGAAAGTGGTGGATCCTTCTCCACCGAGAACTCGATAAACACCCTCACATAGTCAAGATTAGTTCCCCTTGTCTTCCTGCCATCCATGCATAGAGGATTTCCCAGGAAACTCGTCGCAGTGCTAAGGATGTCCACCGAGTTTAGCAATCCTAGAGATGGGAACTTAACCCAGAAAGGGACGGTGGACAGAAGGTCTCTTTCCAAAGATGCCGTCAGTCTCCATTGTTGCATGAGCACCACTCTGTCGTCATAAAACCATGACCTAGCCGCCATCGCTCGATCCCGATTTGTTGTTTCGTAGAAAGAAGCAAAGAAGAAACCATTCTCCTTCTTGGTCACCTCCACATGACCACTGGGTCTCCACAAACGTTGTACCTAGACCTTCATGGGAATGAGGTGAGGGTTTGCGTCGATAACATGGAAGATCAACGTATTTTCCCACCTTCCTTTGATTTGATCCAGGTGCGTCTTGCGGATCATGACCACCATCTTGTCTCCGCCGTTGTACACCAATGAGATCTTCCTTAGAGCAAGGTGTGGTGAGTCCACCCCAAGGGTTTCCTCACCCACACTCCCTCCACCTAGGAATTAGGGTTCAGTTTGAAGGATCAAACCTGGGCATGTCTACCTCCTCCTGTGGCCAACACCACGAACGAATCGTCGTGCTCGTCGTCGATTGCTGATGAGGAAGGACCGGTTATGTCCGCATGAAGATCTGAGGAGCCAGATCTCCTATTTGCCATCGATGCCTACCTACCTCTGCCTCTCCATACATCACTTCTGCCCCACATGTCGCCCAGCGAAACACGTTCCCGTGCTCGCTCCTCGATAGCAGGGACAACAACGTCTGCTGTCACTCCTTTGCCCTTCTCCACCCATTGCTCCTCTTCCCTCCGCACTTCTACATCTCACGAACCTCCCCGATCCATCGATCGTCTACCTCCACCGTGGAACGAACCTCCTCCTCTCCCTCTTCCCGTACATCCTCTTCCTCCATTACGGGCCACCGATCCATTCTTCTCTAGCTCCTGATGTCTCTCCAACGCTAACGTGAGTCTGACCCCACGGGTACCCTTGTTCTTCCCACGTCACACCATGATTGTAGCAATCGACTAGCGAGTGCTAGGTGGCCGAAGATGGTAGGCGCCGACCAGTTGAGTGCTGGTCGACGTGCGCCGCTGACTGATAACAGTTTAAGTGGCAGGGTTCATAACAATTGAAGTGTTTGTAGTATATTATTATTAAATGTTGAACCAGTTGACAAGGATGTGGAACAATGGAAAAAGGATGATTGCACACTCCCTTAACCTCTTCTCTACTTGCTTAATCATGTGACTTTTTCCTTTTTTCTTATCTATATTTTGAAATGGCCTAGGTGTCCCTTCTGTGGCCACATTCCTCATCTTTGTCCCATGAGAAGTGAGTGGTTGTTGTTGTGAAGACTAGTAGTGTTGAGAAACTTCCCTACGGAAGTTGACTCAATAGAATAGTTGAACCCCTTGTGATTTTTTTAGGTGGCCTTCGTCGGAGGGTGAAATCAACAAGAGAGTCTTTTCAATCTGCTAAAATATAACTACATTGACTTGAATTGAAAAAGATGGTTCATTTGTTATTCTTGGATTAATGTCTAAACATATTACGCAAGTATAAATATTAGTTTGCTACTATTCACATTTGTGAAAATGCAAGTCAAGGAAGATGTTTCTTAATCTATATAACCCTAGGTACCACCTTAAAATAGTTAGCCTTTTTTATAAAATTCTTTTTATATCAAAATTAACCCATTTATACTTTACTCTCCTTATTTACCCTGTGGGGAAGAGGGTAAGGGTAAGGGAAGGGTAAGGGAATTGCTGAGAAGGATAATTACCCTTACCCTTACCCACTACCCTCTGGAGGGTAAGGGTAAGGGTAGAGTCTTGCCCTCCCAATACCCTCCCCATTGATAGCCCTAACAAGATGTGGAAAACCGTACCGACAGTTTGTTCTTGCAATAAATCTCTATCACTTGCAATAAACATTATATAACAATATTTTTTCATGCAGCCGAATAAAAAAGAAGATGAAACTATAAAAAATAGATGATATAAAAATAGAAAAAAGAGGAGGTAAAATTGATAAATTATTAAAAGAGGAGGGTAGTAGACAAGAGAGGAGAGATGTGCAATCTAAAAGAGGAGTATCAAGAAAGAGATGGGAAGTAACATTGGTACAATATCAAAGGAGTAAGTAAACAAAAGAGATGACATAAGTAACATTGGTACAACACTATAAAAGTAGAAAAAGAGACGATATAAGTTGACTAAGAGAGACGAGATAAGTAACATTAGTACAATAGCAAACATGAGTGAAGTTAATAAAAGAGAAGAGATAAGTAACATTGATACAATACAACAATTATGAGAGATGTAGGAGAAAAAGTGAAGGCAATTAGATAAAAGATGGGAGAGAAGTAATATTGGTACAATACTAAAAAAAGAAAAACAAATAAGAGAGAGGAGGTAAGTTACATTAGTACAGTACCCGTAAAAATGGAGGTAGAAAAGAGAGAGGAGGGAAGTAAATAAGAAAAAAGAGAGAAGTAAGCATCGGTTTGGTACCAAAAACAATAGTGCAATACCAAAAAGGAGGGAAGTTGATATCTTAAGGAGAGAAAGTAAACATTTGTATGATATTAAAAAAATGATACAATATTGCAAACATTGACAAAATACTGAAAAGAAGAGAGAGCTAGAAAAAGAAAGGAGGGAAATAGATAATAAAAGAAAGAGAAAAGTAACATTAAATAAAAAAAATCATCTATACACTACCAAAAAGATGAGGTAAGTGGAAACTAGACAAGAGAAGAGAGAAGTGAATATTGATACAATTCTAACACAATATTGATACAATACTAAAAAAAGAGGGAAGTAGAAGAATATAGAAGGGAAGTGGATAAGAGAGGAGAGAAATAAACATTGACACAGTGGTACAACAAAAAAGAGGAGGGAAGTAAATAAGAGAAGAGAGAAGTAACCATTAGTACAGTACCAGAAGAAGAAGGAAAGTAAACAAGAGAGGAGAGAAGTAACAGTTGGTACATCACCGAAAAGAGGAGGAAAGTAAGAAAATAGAGGAGGGAAGTAGATAACAAAGGAGAGAAGTAATCATTGGTATAGTACCAAAACAACATTGATACAATACATAAATAGAAGAGAGAAGTATAAAAAAGAGGATGTAAGTAAACATTTGATAGGAGAGAAGTAATCACTATTATAATACAAAATAATGTTATATAGTGAACAACTCCCCTCCTTTTTTTTAAATTCTTTCTTTCCTACCTATCTACTTATTTATCTCATCCTCTTTCTCTACCTCCCTCCTTATTTATTTATCATATTTATCTACCTCACTCTTTATTCATCTTTTTTTCTTCTCTTTTTTTGATGATATCCACTACTACATAAAAGCCCTTTAGCGTCGGTTATTTAAGCTCTTTAGTTTCGGTTTCAAAGTGACACTCAAGTGGGCGCTGCTAAAGGGGGACACCTTCGACATCGGATCCCAATCGACGCCAAAACATTTTTCTCCACCGAAAACGCGCCAGCAAAGGGACTATATGCATCAGTTGTTTAGTAAAAACTGACGCCCAAAGGGACTATAGGCGTCAGTTGTTTACTATACAACCGCCGCCAAAACACTTCCCGCCACTAAAAACACGCCAACAAAGGGATTATAGGCGTCGGTTTTCTAAAAGAAAGTGTCGGTTTTCTAAAAGAAACCGACGCCACATCATCTGAATCGACGTCGGTTTTGTGATAATAACCGACGCCATATCCCCTGCCTGCCACCACGGCCGTGCTTACCTGGTCACATAGACGTCAGTTTTAGGTGAAAAACCACCGCTATATAACATAGGTGTCGGTTTTGTTCAAATAACCGACGCCTATGTTTTGATTTTTTTTGTCAGTCTACAGACATGCTGTGGCTGGTCGCATGATGAGAAACCTACAGTTCAGTTATGAACTGCAGGTTTTACGACATCCATTGATATCAGCCAACAACATGCCACAAACCTGCAAAATTAACATGATGGACAATATTATATATATGTGATTCACACTCATGTATAAGAAAATTTAATGCATATTAAATTGTCATCACACACATGTAGAAACCAGTAGCAACCTGCTGTTCCATTTATTTCATCTCTTTTCACATTCAGACACATGTAGAAACATTCATGTATTGATGATTTTCACACACATATGACAATTCATAAAAATTCATTCACATTCACACAAAATTAATTATGAGAACAAAGTTATTCTTTATTCACCATTGTCATCATTGTCAGCAAAATCATATTGAAAAATTCCCACTCTTTGCAGGGCTTTTTCCCAATCTTCTCTTACAACATCTAATTCATCTCTCGTATAGGGAGCATGTACATCGAAACGCTTTGCACCTGTGTTGAAGTCCTCAGTTTTAAAGACCTACAAAGAGAATGACGTATATACATAATTATAATAATATATAATAAGATTCATATATTTCATATTATCTAACGAGACTATGTATAATACCTGTTGTATGTTATCAATTTCCAATATGACATGTTTGATGATTAGGTACATAAATCGCATCACATAGTAGGCACATACCCAGCCGTTGTCTTGTGTAGCACACTATAAATTGAAACATACAAAATATTCAAAAATACAAATAAGCACAGTTCACATAAATAAAATATACATTGGAGTCAGGAAATTACTTTCACATTCTCCCAAATGAGTGTCAGATTTTTTTTCCTGGGGACCTTTCCTCCAGCTTTTTTATACTCTTCTAAAGCCCTATATATGTTAATGTAACACATTAAATTGCATAATTAAATAGTAATGCAATAACAAATGTTAACATATATAAAACATAAAATATTTCTCACGAGAATAATGACATTTTAATTACATGTCCATATAATACATCCAACTCACTCCCCACAGGATCTAGATAATAGACGGTGAATGTATTGGGGACAATAACTAATAACTCCCAATGCTTAGAACTACAGGTAAGAAAGTAGAAAATTAATAACTCAATATCCGCAATAAAAATGTAATTTGCTTAAGTCACTACTACAGAAATAGCATTCAGTGTCGCTTTTCTGGGCGTCGGTTATTAAGGAAAACCGACGCCTAACATATAAGGCGTCGGTTGTTTAAGCACACCGACGTCTATATTCGAAGACCAGACAGACACGGGTACCGCTTTGTATTAAGCGTCAGTTGTTTATAAAAAACCGACGCTTAAAGTCGCCCGCAAAATCCATTTTTTGATAAAAAAAACAGTGTCATTTTCAGCGTCGGTTATATACCTAGAAAACCGATGCCTATTTGCGATGAAAATTTGTGCGGACCATGTCACTTTTAGCGTCGGTTATCCTTGTATAACCGACGCTGAAGGTGGTTCCCGCCAAACATTTCCATGAAAATATCGTCCAATTGGACGTCGGTTGTTTCAATCAACCGACGCTAAAGATGTTTAGGCGTCGGTTGGGATGAAAAATTTGCGCGGACCATGTCACTTTCAGCGTCGGTTATCCTTTATAACCGACGCTGAAGGTGGTTCCCGCCAAACATTTCCATGAAAATATCGTCCAATTGGACGTCGGTTGTTTCAAACAACTGACGCTAAAGATGTTTAGGCGTCGGTTGTTGTAAACAACCGACGCTATTTGGGAACTTATAACCCACGATCGCCCGACTCTTCCCTTTCTTCTGTTTCATTGCTACCCTATTTTCCCTGTTGCGGTGATTTTCCGGCGCTTCTCTGCTGCTGCTGCTCTCCGGCGCTTCTCTCCGGCGCCCCATCTCCAGCGTCCCCTCTCCGGCGCCCTTCTTCTCCGGCGCCCTTCTTCTCCGCCGCCCCTGCTATCCTCTCGTCGCCGCTCGTCGCCGCCGGTCGTTGCCCACCGCCCCTGCTGTCCTCTAGTCGTCGCCGCCAGTAGAAGCAGCTACGGTGCTGTCCTCGTCACCTCCGCCCCCGCCGGTAGAAGCAGCTTTACTCGTGCTGTCCTCGTGCAAGGTAACCCACAAACCTTCACCACCTTTTTTGTCCTCTGCCTTGCTTTTCTCTGCCGCCTCCGACCTAGAACTCACCCAGGCAGCGCCTAAGTAGGTGCCAGGGCACGCCTAGGGTCCCAAGCCCAGGTGCCTTGCCTAGATAGGCCTCTGGGCGGATGCTTGGGCGGCGCCAGGGCACGTCTAGGCTGCTGCTGGGGTTTGGATTCATCTACTGGATGCCCAAAACATGCAATGATTTCACCAAGTCACCCCAAAAGCCATGAAAAATATTCTGATTGTGTTTATTTATTAACTGATTTCACCAAGCTAGTGGATTTTTTTTAAAGTTATTTACTGATTGTGTTTATTTAATAATGTACTGATACATATGTGATATACCAATCTGATAGTCCATGATAGAACAAAACATAATGATGTTGACTGCAACTTTGTGTGTCATGCTATTCTTAATTAAGTGTATATTTACTTCATAATTGAATGTTTAAGTAAGTTATAGATATCTTGATGATGAACTGTAATGCACACATGTGTCATGCTTGGAATGTAAATGATGAACTGTAATGCACACATGTTTAACTTATTTTATTGTTGAGTATATTGAGAATCCTAATCACCCTTCTTGCTTAATGATGAACTGTAATGCACACATGTGACATGCTTGGAATTTAAATGATGAACTTTTCCCTAAATTGCCAATCATGCTTTTAAAGACATCAATAATCACCCTAACTTGAAGAACTAGGATTTTAGGTATAAGAATGACAACACATTATTTGTTGGCCTAGAAACCCGTCTAAGATTGACTCATTAGGAGTAAATCTTGGATAGTCCCCGATTTGGGACTGTTCTTGAACACCTAATCTCACTTAGGATGTAAGTGTATAATGTGTATTGGGTTTTCGAGAAAATTTTGGTAGCATTTCCCCATTTGTTCTCTAAGTACATATGTACTTAGAGAACAGCGGGGAAATGCTGCCGAAATTTTCTTGAAAACCCAATACACATTATACACTTACTAGTGAGATTAGGTGTTCAAGGATGGGATAGGTGGTACACATTTATTATATATAAGAATGACATCACATGTGTTTGTTGGCCTAGAATGTGAACAATCATTGTTTTTTATATTACTTGTACATTGGTATAAATTAGAATGAACAATCACTAAATTATATACTGTTTGTATGGAGTCCGGCTTCATTGTAGATATCTATTATTGTGTTTGTTGGCCTAGAAACCCGTCCAAGATTGACTCATTAGGAGTAAATCTTGGATAGTCCCCGGTTTGGGACTGTTCTTGAACACCTAATCTCACTTAGGATGTAAGTGTATAATGTGTATTGGGTTTTTGAGAAAATTTTGGTAGCATTTCCCCGTTTGTTCTCTAAGTACATATGTACTTAGAGAACAGTGGGGAAATGCTGCCGAAATTTTCTCGAAAACCCAATACACATTATACACTTACTAGTGAGATTAGGTGTTCAAGGATGGGATAGGTGGTACACATTTATTATATATAAGAATGACATCACATGTGTTTGTTGGCCTAGAATGTGAACAATCATTGTTTTTTATATTACTTGTACATTGGTATAAATTAGAATGAACAATCACTAAATTATATACTGTTTGTATGGAGTCCGGCTTCATTGTAGATATCTATTATTGTGTTTGTTGGCCTAGAAACCCGTCCAAGATTGACTCATTAGGAGTAAATCTTGGATAGTCCCCGGTTTGGGACTGTTCTTGAACACCTAATCTCACTTAGGATGTAAGTGTATAATGTGTATTGGGTTTTCGAGAAAATTTTGGTAGCATTTCCCCGTTTGTTCTCTAAGTACAGATGTTCGAAACCGTTATCGGCCTGAAGGGAGTATTATTGAAGGTTATGTGGCGAGAGAGGTTATGGATTTTTGCAATGACTTTCTCAGTGGTAATGACACTCCTGATAATGACAAGAATATTGAGGAGGGCAAAGGAATTTTGGGATCACGGGTGAAAGTAATCAGCCGTGAGCAGTTGGAACAAGCTCACTTGTATATTTTACACAATATGGACGAAGTGAGTGTTTATATCGAGGAACATACCAATTTCATAAAGAGACAACATCCTCGAGAAAGTTCAATGTGGCTTGCTAGAGAGCATAATAAGACTTTTACTAAGTGGTTTGAAGATAAAGTCTTACATCAACTATCTCAAACACCAAATGATATTACAGAAACTATCAAATGCCTCGCCTTTAAACCAAAACCGAATGTTATGTCTTATGAAGGGTTTGACATTAATGGATTCACATATTACACAAAGCGCCAAGATGATAAGAGTGTCATCCAAAATAGTGGGGTCACTCTTCAAGCGTTGATTATGTACTTTGCAAGTGCAAAGGATAAGAGTCCACGTGAAGCTAAAATGTCATATTACGGTGTCATTGAGGACATTTGGGAGTTTGACTACATAGATTTCAAAATTCCGCTCTTTAAATGTAATTGGGTTGATAACACCAAAGGAGTTATAGTGGATGAATTGGGTTTCACTTTGGTGAACTTTGAAAAGATTGGCGAGAAGGGTGAACCATTCATATTGGCATCACAGGCGAAACAAATATTCTATATCGATGATCCTGCGAATGATAAATGGTCGGTTGTTCTTCATGGTAAAAGACAGTTCATTGAAGATCCTATAGATGAAGAAGATTACTATGATAAGTATGATGACTCCAGTCCATTCTCAGTTGGGTTGCCCACTCCACAAAATATTAAAGCTAATGATGACTTATATGTGCGCGGCGATCACAATGAAGGATTGTTAATTGAAAAAAGATCACAATTTTAGAGACATGTATGTTTATACAAATGCTAAATGTTTGTCTTTTTCTAGTTAATACAAATGCTAAATGTTTGTCTTTTTCTAGTTAATACAAATGCTAAATGTTTGCCTTTTTCTAGTTAATACAAATGCTAAATGTTTGACTTTTTCTAGTTAATACAAATGCTAAATGTTTGCCTTTTTAATGACATTTTCAGATGGCTGACCATGATGAGCATGATGCCCATGATGAGCATGAAGTCCATGATGAGCATGCTGTCAATGACGAGCATGGCGAGGATACTAATGTAAGTTCTAAAAACATATCCTGTATTTCTATACAATTCATTATCTTCTAGTTATGTCATATATCCTATATTTCTATATTGGGCTAATTTAGTGTGTTTATTTTTGTCAAATTTTAGGTTGATGATGCACCTGTACCCACTGAAGCACTGGAGCAACTTGATGCGCAGCACCAAAAAGTTAACAAGAAAAGGGGCATCACTCTGTTGAAGAAGTTATTAGCGCTAAGTGGTAGTGGATCCAAATTGGTGGTGGAGTTTGATAATGGAGGAAATCCAATTGGAGTGAACCGCAATAATTTTGTAAACTATCTTGGGTGTACCACTCGGAGTCATTGCGGTGTTCAGTATGATAATTGGCATAAAGTTCCTGAAGGGAAAAAAGACTTGATATGGAAGGATTTATGCGTGAGTTATTATTATTTGCAATTCTATTTTGTACATTACAAATTCTATTATTTGCAATTCTATTTTGGATACTAGTTAATAACATTTCTATTTTACAGAATCTGTTTGTATTGGATGAGAAGTTGCATCGTAAAAGTGTGATGCAACACGCTGGGAAGATGCTTAGGAATTATAGGACAAATCTGAACAGAGAATACATAAAAGAGGGTGATAAGAAGAAGAAGTCAGCCCTTGAACAATGGAACTTCTTGGACAAAGAAGATTGGGACAATTTTGTTGCTTCAAGAAAATCTGAAGAATTCAAGGTATTAGGCGTCACTCCCAATTTAATTAATATACATTGTATTCACCTATTCAAGATTAACATTTAGTGCTACTAACTAAATCATTATTGTGCATACTAACTAGGCCCTCAGTGACGCACAAAAAGCAAGGCGTGCACTGAATGTTCATGACCACACTATGGGTCCAAAAGGCTATGCAAGTGTTCGCCAAAGACTACAGGCGGAGTCTGCGGCTACTCAGCAGTCTGCTCAGGAGTCTGCTCCTACTCAGGAGTCTGCCACACCCATGCCTCGCCATGATATCTGGATAGTTGGCAGGCAAAACAAGAAGGGTGAAATAAAGAAGCCTGTAACTGCTGAGGCGGCTGCAAAAATGGTAAAATACAACTCTTAGAGAAATCGTTTGAATATTGATTATTTGTGGTGTTAACTTACCAATTTCTGTTTATGGTGATTAGCGGGAGCTGCACGAGCAGAGGCAACAAGGCACGTTCATCCCTCAGGGCACAAGGGATGAATTGACAGTTGCTCTGGGTAACCCAGAGCATCCTGGACGTGTTAGAGGTGCCGGCGCTGGTGTTGGCATCAAAGCATTCTTTGGGCCATCCCAACGCAAACCCAGAGCGGGACTTTCTCAAGAAGAGGTAACCTATTCTTTTTTTAGAATGTTACTGCAAAAAGAAATTCATTAATAATGATGTTAATGTTTCTTTTATCCATGTATAGGAGAATAAGAGAGTTGAGGATTTAGTTTCTAAGAAGGTCAAGGAAGAGTTGCTGCGGTGGCAGGCATCTCAGGCTTCCAATACGCCTATGGCGACCCACTCTTCTCCTGATGCACAGACTGCGACTAATCCTGGAGACCCATCGCCTAGCACATCTGCTGTAAGTATTGTTTATGACATTGTAGCTAATATTTTCAAGATGATATGTTTTCAAGATGATATGTATATATGTATAATATTCTTTATGTAAATTTGTAGGCATTGAAGCCATGCCGCTTAAGAATGCAAGACTATGTTGTTGCAGAGGCGCAGGCTTACCCGTCCCTTCCTGGGGAAAGGTTTCACGGGACTCCAATGCCACAAGGCTACGTTCGTGTGAGCCCGTTACGTGTGTTACCTGATTGGAGGGGAGCTACATTGCCATATGCCCACCCAAATATTGATACACTTGATGAGGCAGAAGGCGGGGTCATATTGTGGCCCAAAGCAGATGTCGTCTACACGACTGAAATTGTAAGATAAATTTACATTGATTTAGACTGTTAATGTGTATATATGATGTCAACTGATCTGAAATTATATATACATGTTAAAAAGAAGATAGTAGGAGCACCTAGGCCTCCACCTCCACTTCCCGCATTACCCGATTGGGCTCCAACTAACCTAACATACCCGTTAGGTCCTGCTTGTAGGGGAATGGCATGTTGGCTACATGCACATAATATACATTGCCCTATAATTATTTCTTTAGATGTAGATTATGCAGGTCAATCATACGATAGCTCTTTATTTATACAAGATATTATTGAGTTGTTTATGTATGATTGGCTGAATACATCAATGATAGAGACATGGATAAGGTGAGATCTTGTTTATACATCCATATACCTTGTGTAAGATCCGGTGATCTGGTTTCTTATATATTAATGCATACACCTATATGTTTTGCAGCTACTTAGTCGAAGATCATTGCAAACAATTTGCATTTGATCATGTGGGATTTTTAATTCCATCATTGATTAGTATGGTAGCTAAAGACCCCGATACTGTTCAACAATACTGTATAGATGCTTTTATAATTTTTGGTCAGCAAAAGAAGACGATAATAATAGCTCCATTTAATGTCAAGTAAGTTTACTTTATTTATAATTTGGACTTAAGAAAATTCCATTTTTATTTTGCATTTTGAGTTATTAATTGTTAACTTCTTATCTCTAGCGGTAGACATTGGGAGTTACTAGTTATTGTCCCCGGGACATTCACTGTTTATTATCTAGATCCTGCGGGGAGTACATTGAACCCTAAAATTGGACACGTAATGAGAATGCCATTATTCTGGTGAGAAATATTTCATTTTTATATCTGTTAACATCTTTTATTACATTACGATTTACTTATGCAATTTACTATGTTATATTAACATGTAGGGGTTTAGATGCATTCAAAAAGGCTGGAGGAGCGGTCCCAAGGAAAAAGAACCAGCCAATAAATTGGCAGAACGTACAAGTAAGTTCCCGACTCCAATGTATATATTATTGATGTGAATTGTGTTTAGTTGTATTATTTTGTATGTCTCAATTTATAGTGCGCTACACAAGACAATGGCTGGGCATGCGCATACTATGTGATGCGATTTATGCAGATGATTATCCGATATGCCACATTGGACATCGATACCATACATGAGGTATTATATATAGTCTCATTAGTTAGTATGAAATATATCAATCTTATTTTTATATTATTACTTATATATATACATCATTCTCTTTGCAGGTGTTTAAAACGGACCACACTATAGGCAAACGCTTAAAAAATGTACATGCTCCATATACGAGGGAATCATTAAATGAAGTAAGAGAAGAATGGGAAAAAGCCATACAAGCAGTGGCAACTGTAAGATATAATTGGGATGTTAATAGCGATAATGAATGATACTTTGTAAATGAATATTTCTGAATGTTAATACATGTATTTGAATGTTTCTATATGTGTGAATGTGAGAATTGAATTGATGTCTAAATGTATGTACTTGTGTGAAATTTTCCTTGTTACTTTTGCAGGTTTGCGGCCTGTTTGTAGGCTGATATCAATGGATGTCGTAAACCTGCAGTTCAGAAAACTGAACTGTAGGTTCTCATCCTGCTGACCAGCCACAGCAGGCCTGCAAACTGATATAAAAAAAATGTAAATAGGCGTCGGTTATTTATAGATAACCGACAGCAAAGACCTACAGCGTCGGTTATTTATAGATAACCGACGCCTTATGTGGCCAAAGCAGTCCCAGAAATGGCGTCAGCTAGGGCACTTTCTGCGTCGGTGATTTACTAAAGAACCGAAGCCTATATACCATGTAGCGTCGGTCTTTTGGTATATAACCGACGCCAAAAGTGTTCGCGCCACACGTTATGCGTCGGTTATCTACTAAACGACCAACGCTACATGGTATATAGGCGTCGGTCCTTTAGTAAATAACTGACGCAGAAAGTGCCCTAGCTGACGCCATTTCTGGGACGCGAACCTTTTTGGCGTCGATTATCTACTAAACGACCGACGCTACATGGTATATAGGCGTCGGTCCTTTAGTAAATAACCGACGCACAAAGTGCCCTAGCTGACGCCGTTTTATGTGGCGCGAACCCTTTTGGCGTCGGTTATCTACTAAAAGACCGACGCTTATAGGTAAAATAGGCGTCGGTTAAACAACCGACGCCGAAGTGTTCCACCTTTAGCGGCGCCCACATAGGCGTCGGTCGAAAACCGACGCCAAATGGGGTTAAACGACCGACGCCAAAGGCCATTTCTGTAGTAGTGAGTCCAAATTACAAGCAAAGTAAACTTACTCGACATTGAATGGAGCTATTATCACCGTCTTATTATTTTTACCAAAATATTCAAAAGCATCACAACAGTATGAAGTAACTGAAGAAGGGTATGTATCTACAAGACTAATCAAAGATGGAACCAAAAATCCCACATGGGAAAACCCAAAATCTGTACATGTCTTGTATAAGTGGTTGTAAAACATGTATTACATATGCATTAATATATAAGAAACCAGATTGCCGTATATAAAACAAGGTATATAGATGTATAAACCAGGTTGCCGTATGCATTAATCTCACCATATCCACAACTCTATCATAGATGTGTTCAGCCATTCATAACTAAACAACTCCAAAATATCTTGTATAAGTATGTTGTTTTCAAATGTTTGACCTGCATTAATACGTATCCAAAACTTCTATTACGTATGCATTAATATGTATGCTAAACTTGTATAAATAGATTGTTATCGTATGATTTACCTGCAGCATTCTCCGGAATAGTAACATTTATAGGGCAATTTGGATTATGTTCGCCGATCCATACTGCCACACTCCTAGAATTAGGACCTATCGAGGCGTGTAGGTCCCCTGGAAGCTAACTTGGTAGTCGAGGAGGTGGAGGCTGAGATGTAGCGGGTCTCGTCTTTTTAACCTGTATATATAATTTCATATCAATTGACTCATATATATACACACACTAACAAATTAAAGTAATGAAAATTTATCATACAATATCAGTATAGAGGACATCCGCTTCGGGCCACAATATCACTCCGCCTACTGCCTCACCAAGTGTTTCAGCATCTGGGTGTGCATGAGGCAGTACAAGATTCGTCCAGCCAGGGAGTATATGTATCGGGCTCACACGTACCATGCCATATGGTACTGGACTCCCATGAAACATGCACCCTTTAAGGGGTGGGTAAGCCGATGCCTCTGCAACGATATATCCTTCACTTTGTAGTCGGCATGGCTTCAACCCCTACAAATTTACATAAAGAATGTTATATGTATATATACACAAACATATCATCTTGAACAGAATAGCTATTATATATCCCATAAAAATACTTACAGAGGACGTGCTAGGTGGGTCTATATGATTACTCCCAACCTCTGCAGTACAAGCAGTAGGAGAAGAGAGGTTCGCCACAGGTACTGTCTGAGTGGCAGTCTGAGACGCCTGCCACTTGTTAATTGCTTCATGGAGTCTTTTATCAAGTACTTCCTCGACTCTCCTATCAATTAAGGAATCTACCTATATATGGATAAAAGAAATGCTAGTTTCTGATTATTGAATTCCCTTTCGCAATAACGTTCTAAAATAAGAATACGTTACCTCATCTTGTGAAAGTCCCGCTTTTGGGACAGGTTTGCGCTGGGATGGCCCAAAGAACGCTTTGATGCCCACACCAGCGCCTACACCCCTTACACGTCCAGGATGCTCTAGGTTACCCAGAGCAACTGTCAGTTCATCCCTTGTGCCCTGAGGGATGAACTTGCCTTCCTTCCTCTGCTCATGCAGCTCCCGCTAATCACCATCAACAAAAAATTGTAAGTAAACATAACAATAATCAATATCGATAGATTGCTCTAAGAGTTGATTTTTACCATTTTTGCAGCCGCCTCAGCGGTTGCGGGCTTCGGTATCTCTCCCTTTTGGTTTTGCCTCCCAGCTATTCACATAACATGATGAGGCGGAGGTGTGGGAGCAACAATAGAGGACTCTGTAGTCTCCTGAGTAGCAGTAGGCTGAGTAGACTCAGCCTGTAGTCTTTGGCGAACGCCTGCATATCCTCTTGGACCCATTGTGTGGTCGTGCACATTCAGTGTATGTCTTGCTCGTTGAGCATCGCTCTTAGCCTAGGTAGTTAGCACATTGATTTGGTTAGTAACACTAAAGGTTAATCTTGAATAGGTGAATACATAAAAATGTATATTAATTAAATTGGGAGTGGCGACGCTTAATACCTTGAATTCATCTGTTTTTCTTTGGGTAACAAACTCCTCCCATTCTTTAGGGTCCAAGTAGTTCCATTACTATGTGGCTTCCTTCTTCCTATATTTATTTTTCAAAGAGAATACAAACAAAAATTATAGTTAGTGAAATACTGATCAATGTCTAGGATTGGAATCTATCAAGAACCTATTCTCAGCATTGCGTATGTAATCTCGGGTGAGATTGGTCCTATAGTTCCTTAGGACCCTCCCACAACGTTGCATCACACATTTACAATGCAACTTTTCATCCAGATCAAATATGCTATGCAAATTAAATAGAATTACTATTAACTAGTATCCTAAAAATTAGTAATCTACACAAATAGAATTACAAATAATAATAACTCACGCATAGTTCCTTCCATATGTGGTCTTTCTTCCCCTTAAGAACTTTATGACATGATTCTAGGATAGGACTGCAATGGCTGCGAGTAAGAACCCCAAGATATGAAATAAATGAGTTGCGGTTCACTCCATATGGATTTCCTGCCTGATCAAAATCCACAACCAATTTAGGTCCATTGCCCCTTTGATGTATTAACTTGTTCATCATTGTGATGCCCCTCACTTTCTCAATTTTCTTTTGCTGCTCATCAAGTGCTGTAATTTCTTCAGGGGGTACATCACCAACCTAAAATTTGATAAAAAATACACTTACATAATATAATTATAAATGAACATATAGATAGAAACCTCAGGGATATATTCTTAAAACTTACATTGACAGGCGGTGCAAGCACGCCCTCACCCTCACAGTGATCATCAACATGGTCATCATGGGAATGCTCAGCCATCTGAAAGTTCACATTCTTATACATGTGCTGTCATTCTTATATATAATAAATGTATACCACCTATCCCATTCTTGAACACATAATCTCACTAGTAAGTGTATAATGTGTATTGGGTTTTCAAGAAAATTTTGACAACATTTCCCCGCTGTTCTCTAAGTACATATGTACTTAGAGAACAAACGGGGAAATGCTGCCGAAATTTTCTTGAAAACCCAATACACATTATACACTTACATCCTAAGTGAGATTACATGTTCAAGAATAGTCCCAAACTGGGGACTATCTAAGATTTACTCCTAATGAGTAAATCTTGAGCGGGTTTCTAGGCCAACAAATACATGTGCTGTCATTCTTATATATAATAAATGTGTATAAACTACATGAAACATGGTTAATCCTAATCTATAGAGCATTATTAAATAATAAATCAAGAAATCAATAGTTTCAAACATGCAATAATTTACAATACAATGTTATAAACTACATGCAACATAGTTAATCCCCACACTCTAGTAGACAGACTAACCTTAAAATATAGTGATGTATAAGAGATTAAGAAAAATTTTTCTTAGGTAAGAGTAAGATGAAACTCAACATATATGCACAATTAGCATCAAATATAGGACAAAAGGGTAGATTAGAACCCTAATTTACTCAAACATGTATAAAAATTATCCTAATGACAAAAGGTCTAGGAATATTTTCTAGACATTATATGTATAGCCCTAATCATCATATTTAACATACTAAGTTATTATTAACATCCATATCAGATTAAGATCATACTATGTTATAACTATTGGTTTAATAACCCTATTTCCGCATGTACATGATTATCGACTTTAAAACCCTATAATTCATTGAAATCATTCTAATTCAATTTAAGATGTTGGGATCACATAATTATATACTGACATCAGAATAAATAAAAGAATCATAATTAACATGATTAACAACATGCTCATCAAACTAGGATTTTCTTGAATATCATATAATATTCGTGTACTAACTATACCTTTATGACAAGAAGAATAATAGAGATTTAAGTATATTTTATTCACAATCTACGCATTTTTCTGATCAAAACCATATAAAACATGTCTATAATTGAAGCTTGCATTCATTTCCTACATTATTAGTAATATTAATGTGAATGGAAGTATTTTTTATTCACAATCTACGAATTTTCTACATTATTCGAGCAGGAGCAGGGTACCTGCTTGAGGGCAGAGGAAAAAGAGGAGAAAGAAGAGCAGGAGCAGGGTACCTTCGTGGCGGCCTTGGGCATGTAGGAGGTGTAGTCGGAGCGGAGCAGCGACCTAGAGAGCAGGGAGCAGAGCCCTAGGAGCCGCGACCGGCCTGGAGAGCAGCGGTCGGAGAACTGGCGGCGGCTGGCAGAAGAAGAGGCGGCGGAGGCGGAAGTAGAGGTGCACGCGGTGATGGGCGGCGGCGAGTGGCGACAGCGACCAAAGCACCAGCAAACGGCGGCAGAGGCGGAGGAGCAGCGAGCGCCGGTGGAGCAGAGGAATCGCCGGACCAGCAAACCCTCAATCGCGGAAATGAATGAAACAGAAGATGAAGAGTCTGGCTCACGCGGGTGACTTAAGTTAACATTTGGTGTCGGTTATTAAATAAAACCGACACATAAAACTAAAGGTGTCGGTTCTACACAAAAACTGACACCTTTTCTACCATAGTCGTCGATTTTTTTAAACATCCGACGCTCAAAGGGTGTGAAAAATTTTCTGCGAATAGCGCGGGAAAACCATAAGTGTCGGTCATTGTTGTAAAACCGACGATCAAAATGTGCCCAATTTCTGTTTCGCAAATAACCTTTAGTCGTCGGTTTATTAGTTAATGACCGACGTCATATGTTAAATTTTGGAGGTAATTTTTTTCGCTAGAAATTTGGATTTGACAGTAAATTTTAGGTGTCGGTTTTTTATTAAGGAGCCGACATCGAATAAAAGCGATACTTGTGTCTGGTCACCCTTCACAGATTGATGTCGGTTTATTTTATAAACCGACGCTGTATTATTTAGGTGTCGGTGTACTTATGCAACCGACGCCTTGAAAAGTGACGCTATAAGCCATTTATGTAGTAGTGATCGGACCACCGCCGGAGGCGGTCTGCTATTGTCACCCCCTAATAGTATAAACCCCTCACCTAATAGCCTGATGGAAAAGGAGCACTAAGCTGCACAATCAAGGGGAGCATTTAATCTCATGCAGAAGTTGGACTGTGTGGCGGGATCAAGGAGCGCCAAGACGCACAACCAAATATTCGAACCCCATACACGCTCCTTCTCCATCAAGCTACTACCTTCCCAGCTATCTTCTTTCTCCCTCCATAATGACTATTGAGTAGATAGTGGGAGACTATTGTTTTTTGTGCTAGCAAACGTTCATCTCCCAGTCTGCAGGTGCGTCCCCAAGAATTAGAAAAGGTGCGGGTAGCATTACTCAACTAGTGATGGGAAGGTGGAAGGAAAAAAAGCCTGTTTTGTCGAGTCTAGCTACTTGATTTCACTGCCATTGGCTGGCAAGGTTTTTTCCGTTGCTGACATCTTACCATCTAGTAGTCTAGTAGAAGCACAGAATCCTACGCCGTGCCCTTTCTCTAATCGCCTAGATGGATGATCCTCCATTAAGACCTCTGTGGTTTGTGCTAAAATATATGTGAAATAATGTTCGCAAAACAAACAGTTAAAAGAAGGCAAAAAATAAACTGAACTTGATCAAGAATATGAGATTCTTTTCCACGTGAAACTACATAACTAATCAAATGAAAGGTTTCGAATCCAGAGTGAAAGATCAGTGGTGTATTTAAGTTTCAACCCAAGTGTTGTGTTTTTAATTCAGCAGAAGAGACCCGGGAAATTTGGTGAGTGTCCGCTGAATTCCCTCCAAGTTAGGCCCAGCGCGGATCATATAGGTCCCGAGGTACAAAGAAAGCAGCCCAAAAGAGCATCCTCGGTCCAGAACACTTAACCATACTGAGCCTCCTTCATGTATGCTACGGCACCCAATAGCACCACCGTGCAAATCATCCGTGGGTGTCCACTACAGGGAGGATAGGCACGAGCACTTGAGCTTGTACAGGGCAAAGTGATGCAGCAATAGACAATATCTGACAATGGCGTCACAGCAATAGCGCTGTGACTAATCTTTTTGCTGAGTATTTTCTTTCTTTCAAGCCTTCATGTTGTTCTTACGTTGGAGAGTAGTGGGGTTAGACAACGTGTTTGCTCGAAGCTGCACTGGTGATGGGTTCCCCGCTCCCAGCTTATGGACACAATCTCTAGCTGTCCTCACATGTAGTCTGTAACGGCCTAAGGCTCGGTGCCCATGATTTAATTTAGCTTTAGCCAAGCAATCAAGAGCGTTCCTCCTAATTAGGTAGACTAAAATAATCATTGCATGTATCAAGTGGCATCCATGCTCACACAAGTTTGATGGGCCCGTGATAAATTAAGGGTTCGTTCACTTTTGTTGCCTCACAACAATTAATGACTTAGAATATATATCAACATGGAATCATATGCTTTGCATTCACTTGATACTATGGTTTAGAAAATATATCAAATGGAATCGTTCGTTTTGAGTTGATTCGGAACTGTAGGTTTCATGTTTTTATTACTAATTATTTGCTTGTCAAAATAAGAGCAGGGCACAACATACTTGACATTTTTTTAAAATTAAAGTGGGAGATTTTCTATTCATCCCACTCCTGCGTTTAAGAGGGAAGTACATACAAAAGCTTTCGTGTTCTCAATATTGGATAAGCTAATTGCAACTCAAGACGGACAGGTTTTCTAAGACCTAAAAAATCTAAAAAACATTGAAAAGACCCACCTTAGATCTCCACAATATATAGGTGAGTATCTCTGCACAAAAAAAAAAACTCTCTGTACTAACTAAAAAAAGATTATGGGAGCCACATTCACACCCTCGTCAAAATAGCATGTTCTTAACCCTTCTATGGCTGTTTCTAGCGGTGGTGGCCCCACAATCCACAAACTCGAGCCCGAGTCCGGCCTGACCTGACGAGGTGAGGCGTGGCGTGGCGCACACGCGTCCGTGCGTGTGTATTGTGATCCCCATACCCACCAAGGAGGTGAACATACTCTCCTCCTAGGACCCTTGGACACTAGTGTCACATGTGATCCTACATATAAGGATCATAAAAGTTCTACGAGTGAGCAATGTGCGATAAAACTTCTTTACCATTTGCACTACAGATAAAACTACCTCTCTCACATGTACTTACTGCACTACATTGGGCTTAACCCATGCTATATACATGTCATTTGCAGTCATATATCTAAGACACATTTTAACGTAACGAGTCTCAAATAGCCCCCACCAATTGAACCCTACAATATAATAATAAAAGGTCATGATATATGTTATATGGCCTGGCCGTTGCAACACAAAAAGGTGCGTGCATGACAAGTGCAAAGTCGAATTTGTCTCAATTTTCTATAGTAGGGGAATGAAGAGAAAGGTGCACTATGACAACAATAGGGGGAGAGAAATTGCGAAGTAGGGGGTGCAAGTGAGGTGATATGGGAGCAAAAAGGGGGGAATGTGCTTGGAGTTTTGAGCAGGCTGGAGGTGCAAATGATAGAAAGTCTAGGATTGTGAGGATAGGGCGTTAGTTAAGAAGAGGAATCGTGGTGTTAACATAGATGGAGTTTGTATGACCACGAGTTGAAGATCACGACCCATTCACCACACCGACACATTACCTTGAGTTCTATTATTGTGCAATGCAATAGCAACATGTTGAAGTGGTTATGAAATGACAAGCCTAGCAAAGCTAGTTTCAATTTAACAATAGACTATGACTTAACATGTAAACTCTATCTATCATGGGAATATCAAAATTTCTAGAACAATGGAAAAAATATAGTGATATAATATTTGGTTAATTTTTTATAATTCCTTAGAAAATTTAGTTTCGAGAATCATCATATGAAAGAAGTATCTTTGCTTTTTGTTCGTAAAGAATCTCCTTTTTTCATTTAGGTACCCGAAAAAAGTGTAAAACACATATACGTACATGAGCACTCACATGCCGAACATAGAACTCTATGAATGTGAAGGAAAAAAAAACAAAATTTACAAACTAATAACCATTAGAAGTGGTCAACTAAGAAGAGATTTATACTCAAACAACTTACGAAAAAGGTTATACAAGAAGCTTTAGATCTCTACTTATCAAGTCCTATCATTGAACATCGTAAACCTTCCTTCAAAGTTTCATTGACTTGTGTTAGTCAAGGCATGATAAAGAATAAGGATTGCCAACATTGATGAACGTAAGCGTAACAACTCATCATTGCCAATGGGAAGATTGGACATAACTCCCTTAACTACCATCCTTCCCCACATATAAAATAAATATATACAACTATACATGCCGCAATGATTAGATCCACAATACCAACATTGAGATGAAAACACAAATCCCTAATTATATTGATCATGCATCAAAAGCTTCTTTCAAAACATTTTCTTGAGGCAAATTTGAATTATCTTAGGAAACCGTGTAAGCATAGCCAATTTTTCCACAACACTTGTCAATAATTTTCATTGGTATTCCAACCATGACACAATTAAATAAAATGTTTAGCTAGAAGAGTAAAATTAGGTAAATTAAACGAGGAGGCAACAATGCTAATTGATCAACAAAGTCTTTCAATCCTCACATTATAGATCCTTTCGAAGACGTTCCATCAGTACTAGCCCAAATTCTACAAGAAACAACACTTGCTAGATCCATATAGCAGTCAACTCAAAGTTCTTAGATAAAATCTTAACCAATTGTCCAAGGATCACATGATAAGAGGAAAGTCATCACATTACCCACATGAAAACACAATAAGTAGGATGTAGATTCTATGTCAAAAACTATTTTTAGTACCAAAAAGACTTAATTTCTATCTTGGTGGTCCAAATATAACTGTTACAACCTGAATTTTCATGTATTTATATATATTTGGAAGCAGATAATGTATTGATTAGGACATAGTAGAAAGTTTGAGATCTTAATGTCTTGTTTAACAATTTTGTGTTATGAATGCATTTTGCCCAAATACAAAGGATTTTGTGTATTTTATTGTTTTCAATAATCCATTATTGAATGATGGTTAAAGAATTAGAGGAAAACTCAATAATATAGGAGTTTCCAAGAGTAATGCACAATTTGTAAATACTATATGGTAATGTCTTGGATTTCTTGAAAGTCAAGTTAAAGGCAACTAATAGGCCTAATTCGGCCCTACCTTGCACTCAATGTGAGAATATATCAAAAAAGGATCTCTTGCCAAGTTTGGGAAGTAAAGGAGTTATTACATGCATTAAATAATTAAAACAAGCAAATACTTAAAAGAGCAAGTTTTGTATAGGAGAGTTATCTAAATAAAGCCCAAAAATTATACATAATATTGGAAATATGTTAATGAGATTTCATCCAAGTTTCATAAAAAAAGATGCTCCTAATGGCCTATAGAAAATCAAGAAGGAAGAGGGACCTATGCGTGTAATTGTATTTGTTTCTAATTTAGAAAGTCGAATAACACTAGTACAAAAACTACCTCTAGCGTTGGTTAAAATGGCCCTATAACGTTGGTCACTTACTGACATCTAAGTGGACATCACTACATTCATAGATTTAGGACTTTAGTTATTTGGGGATGCACAAACTGATGATGGAGATCCAGCCTCAGTTGCTATGATAAAAGAAACCGACTCATATATGAGTTCGAGTCGTCAGTTTAGGAACCAAAACTGACATTGTAAAGCCATACCAAGTCACATTTGTAACTAGTAAATGTTCCTAAGTCTTTTGTCATAACCTGGCTTTCACTTATACTTTACATAGTCAAAATGCAATTATTTGAATAAGAAGGATATATTGGAAATTTGGTGTGCTTTGTTTTGAAAGTATGGTTTTCCCTTGCAAATCCCCTTTGTTGTGAATTTTGTGGTAATTACTATTTTAATAAAATAATAATTAATATGGGAAAAAGGAAGAAAGAAGAATCAATATTAGGTGCAATACAAAAGATGATGGATAATTAATATGGAATTCTCTAAAAAGTGGTATGGATGACCACTAATGGATTGATTCCAGTTTCACATGGTTCATAATAAGAAAAGTAATTAAAATAAAAGATATGTAAAAGGTAGAAAGAGAAAAAGGGTGGATTAGATGCTTTAAATACATGAAATAAGGAGAAGACTTAAAATTTAAGAAAATTATTTTTTCTTTTCAAGTTTTGGTCACAAACTATGCCCACAATTAGATAAAGTCATTAAGAACTTTCCTTTAAAATTTGGAATTGAAAGGATTAACATAGAGGGAGATATGGATTTTTCTAGAAATCATAAAGTGATTCAATTATCAAGTATATACTTTAAATGTCACGAGTTAATCAATTTAAGAAAAACCTGGCATCTTTGGTTGTGAGAATAACCTAAGTTGTAGGATCTCAGATCTAATGACGTTCAATCTCCGTCTAGCTTGAGACAGAATAAGAAACATGAACATTTAAAGCATAATTACTTTTTGATTTCCCTTGCAGCCTGATTCATATGCAAGTTTGTAAACACTCCCGAAGAGTTTGAGAGAGGATTTTTCTAGTCATCCCTGGTTCTTCCAGCTATGGCAGGCTATTAAGGTTTTTTCCCAAATTGCCCAAGGCAACATGCCAACCCTATGACCCATACCTATATGAAGGGGTATAGATCTCTTTGTGAGATCACAATTGTGCTTCTAAGACTCCGCTTGACTTCTCATTTCCATCTCTGATCCCAATTTCTCTCCTAGACCTATCCTAACCCTATGCTCCTCTCTGGAACCTCACCGAAGTTCCCTATCGACATGCTTGCGACTCCAATCACTCCCCGACCAATTGAAGCCCTTGGTAACTTTGTTAAGGCAAGGCGGAGGTTGGAGTAATCTCACTTGGCACTCGGAAGGACGAGACCGCAAAGGCAACATCTAAGTGACTTGCTTAACACTCGCTCGTGAAGAAGAAAGATTGAAGATGAGCCCTCGTGAAAGGATCAACTTTACCCTCGTCCCCTCTTCAGAATAGGCAAGGGCATATTGGTCCTTTTTTATTTTTTGGTCTGGTTAGCGCGGAGCCATGCAAGAGCAATCAAATTAGGTGGTGCGAGCCCATTGGTCAACCCAACATAGTTGGCAAGGCCAGGACCCAGGCGCGCTGCCTAGGTGGTAGCTTGTGATTGACCAGAATTAATTACTTTTTTAGGAATTGAAGTAAATGGTAAGGTGATCATATAATGGCATATAATATATGGATATTTCTAAGAAAAATATGAGGAGTACAACAAAATATAATCAATACCTAGTTCTATCTCTAATTCTAAAAATGCCTAAAAGTTAGTAACTTTAATGTGTTAATGTGTAAAAACCCAAAATTTATAGGTTTTGATGATCTTAATATGTTTAATTGCTCTTAATGATTAAAGAATGATCTTTTGGATAAAAACGGGATCTTAGATCTAATTTGAGATTAACAATCCATAAATTGATGAATTAGGGTTTTCTTGAGTTAAAAATGCATATGATGATAAAATTAGGGTTTATCAAACAAAAAGGCAATAAACATGGAAATTAGGATTTGGGAAGCCAAAACCCTAATAAAACATTAAGTTGACCTGGAAAGCCTAACTTGGAACCCAAGTCAGTCTTAATGATAGATTTTGGATAAAATAATAATACATGGATATTATGCTTTAATTTTAGGATAGTTTCTTGATTAGTTTCTTTGTTGCCCTTTGACTAGACATCAAAAAACTCTTGAGAAAGGTATGTGGTTACACCAATGACTACTCATCTTAACCAAATTTTGTGGTTTTCTTAGGCTTTCCGTACTAATTGCAGTTAACAATTAGTTTTTATTTTATTCATGTAATATATAAAGTCACTATGGATATCACATCATATAAGTATAACTTGCTACTATCTCTGGTGGATGTAAGTGATACATGTGGGATGTAAGAAATGTCACCATGGTGATGAACAATCAGGCTGGGATAAGAAGATCACCTCATGTAATGACCTATGTAAGAAATGTCAATGTGGTGATTGGTGATATGACCCAGAAAAAAGATCACCTCGGGCAAGGGCCTATGTGTGAAATGTCACTATGGTGACTGGTGATTGGGCCAAGGCCTATGTATCATTTTTCCACTACAGGGACTAAACCCTAGAGAGAGGGTTCCCCACATGAATACTCCAGAGAGGGAGTGTCACATAGAGATTAAGTTGAGAAGTTAGAAAGAAAATGCATGTTCAACTTTGTAATCATATTTGTTGCTGTGACTGACTACATTGTTACACCTACATGTAGATATTTTGTTTCCCCCACATACCAGTATAACTTATTATACTAGTCGTGTTTTTGTTTCATGATGTTTTAGGTAAACTATTAGAAATATGCAATTAATAATGAAAGTTGGACATCCGGAGAAGAAGACACCAAAAGAAAAGACTTAATGCAATTTTGGAGGATTTAGATAGATGTATTGACTTAACATTGCAAACATTAGAAATCTACATTTTATAACTCCATGCTGGGGAATTTATCTTTTATCTTATTACCAAACTCATTTCAATTTAGTGAAATTTATTAATTATTTCTAGTTATTTGATAAACCTCGATCCTGTAAATTTTAGTAATGGCCCTTGCCCTCTCGACCCACTTGAATAGGGGATAACAGGGGGAGGGGGTCATTACATCATCAATTTAGAACCAAATCGACACCAATGTAGCATCTAAGTCGTTAGTTGCATTTCATACAACCAATGATTAAAATACACAATGATAATTTCTTAAAAAATTGATGAATATGACCATGCTGTCCAGCACGACCATACTATCCAGCATGACCTTTTTTGTTTAATCCTTTAGTGTCAATTTTAGGCCTAAAACTGATGAGTCAGACCTATAATGTCCATTTTTTTGTAACAATTGGTGACAAAGTTTTATTTTTTGTAAATAGCAGCTCTGCTGACCTATTTTCCTACTGTTCAACATGATGTCAAACCTACAATTCAGAACTATAGTTCAAAAATACAGTTATGAACTACATGATCCATCCTACTGAATAAGTTAACAACATACAAACAAACCTACAATAACAAACACGATCCACCCACATACAAGATCTACTCTCCAATTCCATTCTCATCACATGTACAAACATAATTCTATTCATTCATCTTCACATATATTTAAACACATAATTACTTCATTCACATGCACCAATTCCATTCTCATCACATGCACCAATTCCATTCTCATGACATGTAGAAACACAATTCTCATTGTATTCATTCATCTTCACATTCACACACATGTATATATTCATTATTCACATATGTACCAATAATTTACTCACATCAAATTTAAAGTTGCAAGAAGTCATAAGCACCACATGTATATAGAAACAATGACATCAATTGTTACGACCCCATCTGAGCTTAATTGGTAAACTAGGGTTTACTTAGACAATTGCAAAGATTAGTTAGAATAATCATTCTTGAAAATCTAATTAATGATGATAACACAATTAGGATGTTTTAACTATGATAAGAAGTCTAAATGTTCTTTTGTCTTGAGAATTAGGGTTTGAGAAACATAAACCCTAATCGGCCCAAAAGTAGGGTTTTGATAATGCTTGAATACAGAATTTGATAAGTAGAATGCCTCACTAAATGATTTTTAGTATTTTATGTATAACTCTGATTTACTTCAAATTTGGATATGATTTAGATATATAAAATGTGAACAACATTGGAAAATATCAGAATTTTTGAAGAATGCTCTGACCTGTTTGTCGGCCGAGTTTCAAACTCGACCGATCACATTTCCAGAATTTTACAGCAGTGTGGTAATTGAATTTTATCTTTTTATTGGTATATCCAATTGATATAAAATTTTAACTGTGCCTGAAAAACACAGTTTTAGACACTCTGTTAAATTGGCATAATTTTTGGATGACTTTTGAATCCCTACAGTAAGGGTGTCGGTCGAGTTTTTGCAGGACAAACTCAGCCGAATATATTCTGCAGACTGCAATATAGCAGTGCACTGTTCGATTTTTAATTATTTATTGGTAACTCCAAATGATCCCAAATTTTAACAGAAGCTCTATAGATCAATTATAAACAACTTGATAAATTCCCATAATTGTTGGGGAATGTTTGATCTCTGAAATAAACGAATTACAGTAACTTTTGTATAACTGAATATTCAGCCTATATAACTAAAGTTAAGTGTTGGGTCAATATGCAATTGACCCAAGCAGATCAATTGACTTATATGAACGACCACACACACAAGAAACTCTCATTCTTCGTCATTCATTCCAGAGAAACGAGCTCCTAGAGAGAGAGGGAGAATTAGGGCTTGAGTGGAGAAAGTGGGGGAATTGCTGAATTAGGGTTTTGCGATTCCAGGAAGGATGAAATCAAGTAAGTTCGGATTCCTTGCATAGACTTTTATGGTGAATCTTCTCTCTTATGTCAAGATTCCGTCCATACTCTGATTTGATCCAAGAGGATGTCGAAATTCCCTCTTTTCTCACCCTTTCTTCATAATCCCTCTTTTTCAAGGTTCCCGAGTTGAATGGAAGAAGAATTGGGAGATTTGCTAGGGATTTGAGGGGAATTCGAGATTTCCCTGAGTTGAGCTGCAGTTTTAAGGTATTTTCACACCTTAGGGTGAGTGGGTTCTTCCTTCAAACATTCTAATGCACGAATTTGATTATAACATCCAAATCCCTAAATGCTTAGCATGTGAATTCTAAATCCTGAAATGTCCATTTGATTTAAGTTATTGTAAATTGATATGATATGGATTCCTTCTCTGTTTGAATAACTCCTAAATGGTAAATTCATATCAGATACGTATGCAACACTTCCTATTGAGGATGCTTTTAGATTTATATCAAATGATGTAATTAGGGTTTGACCTAATTGGAATATCGTTAGAGTTTTAACCTGTTTGAAAAGGACTAGTAATCCTATAAGTGGTTAGGATGTACCTCGTGGGTTATCTTAATTGAATCTTATTCTAGATACATGATATCGCAGTGATGATATGGAAAACCTAAATTTAGTTAAATTTCCATGGTTTCATGTCTAATTTGATTGCATACGATTTGTTGAATACAATCTTTATTTAGTGAATGCTTATGTCTTATGAAATCATTATGAGAGCCATGTGACAAGTGAATGAGGTAAATGAAAAGGTGAATGAGGCAAATGCAGCCCTAAGAGTAGGGTGTTGGCATGTGATGAATGAATATGGTAAATGAAACCCTAAGGATAGGGTGTTCAATGAATCATGCTATGGTAATATGAAAGGTCTCGATATGAGATGTGGTGATGCTTAACTGTTGAATTGTATGTTTCTAGTGCATTTAACTTTATATGCTTGTTCTCTCTGAAATGATATCTACATACTGCAGGACTTCTTATATTTCAATATATATCTCGTAAATTGCAGGTGATGAGATATGACATGCCCTAGAAAGGGATGTTACTGAGATATGATATATGTTGAATACATGAGTTTTGACGTTGCTATGTGATATTTCTGTTAAATTGTTTATTGTTAATCAAGTATAGACCTAAGTGCCCTAACACCGTAGAACCCCTAAGTGGTATCTGCAGCTTTGGGGTGAAACTCGTGTTGCAACATCATCCGTGCGTGTGTCGCGGACAAACGAGGAAAGAGAAAAAGGGCAGTGTCTAACAACAATTGTGCTTGTGTCACAATGGCACTGCGGTTTCACCAGAAAACACGGTTATCTAACACCATTCGTGCGGAGTCGCGAAGGTAACCCTGTGACCCTCCGCCTGTGTGCTCAGGTTAGTAGGAGGAGTCGAGAGAGCACTCGGAGTAGTGCATTGAGGCCGGAGAGCCTGTAGGCCGGAGAGCCTGTGGTCCTGGGGCAGAACAGGGCTGGCGTCAGACTTAGCATTCCCGGGTGTGTCGCTAAGTCTTGTACGGTGGGGCCGTAGCATGAACTTGTTGCGGACCTTTATATGCAGAGTACACTGCATATATTTAGGGCATAATCTAAAATATGATCATATAGGTTCACAGAGTTACTTATAAATGAAAGAGTTAAGAATGACTAGAGCATAGTTTTCTAGTAGTTATTCTTTGAATGCAATATTTATATTCTTTGCTATTTCAATTATATTGCTTTAGAACTGCTCAGTGTAGTATTTATTGTTGTTAAATTTCATATCGTTTAATCAAATTATATCTTTGATCACATTAGTGCATTAGTCTGTTTCCATGAAGTATTCATTCACTGAGCGAGTAGGCTCACCCCTCTACTCAAACATTTTAGGGTTAATCGCGTGGACTTGAAGATGATCAAAGCGTCAGAGTAGATCTGCCACAGGAGTCAAGTATGAGATTAGTTGAGTCAGTCGGTCCTTGTCACTCTAGGTCCTCAGTAAGAGTCTAGAGAGAGAGAGTTGTAATTACGATGTGTAATATTGTTCCTCTTCGATATGTATGCTAATTAACAAGGTTTATGTGCACAAGTTGTGAAAGACATCATGAATGTTTATATATTTATCTTTTCTGTTAAAGTCTGATTAGTAAAAGAAATATTCGGATTCCCTTGTTAAGATGTTTTATGTGGTTCAATGTGAAGAAACAGGAGTTCTTAAGGAAAGAAAAAGTTAATGGTGTTCTTCGTGTTAATTATAAATCCTATCTTACGCCCTAATCTCATGATTTGAGGAGATTGTGAGATCGGGGTGTAACATCAATGTTTAGAAAAATCAATCTTTATCCTAATCAAATTCAAAGTTCACATCCTTAATGAATGATTGTGTGCATTGCTTTCGTATCTCATCCAGATGTTCTGTCGTATAGGGCCTTTCCTTTTCAAACACCTACAAAGAGAATGACATTTATAATTAAGAAGTTTGATATTTTCATATCATCAAATGAGACTATTTACATATGATGATCAAGACTATATATAGATTACATTTTGTATGCAGTTGATGTCTAGTGCCCCATATCTGACAATCATGTCCATATACCGCATCACATAGTATCTGCATGCCCAACCATTGTCTTTTACATGGGATTATGAATTTTAACATACAAAACATTAATAAATAAAAGTAACCAAGTTGGAATAAATATGCATTGGATTAAGAAAAATACATCAACATTCTACCAAATTATTGCTATATTTTTCTTGTCCATCTTTCCTCTAGCCTTTTTGAAATCTTTTATAGCCTTATACATTAATGTAGCACATTGAATTACTTTAGTAAATAGTCATGTAATAATATATGTTAACAAATATAAATATAAAATTTACTCACATGAATAACACCTTTTTCCTTTTGTGTCCCCCACTGTCTACTTTGTCACCCTTAGGATCTAGATAATACACATTTAGCATCATAGGGACAATAACAAAAAACAACCAATGGTTATTCCTAAGTGAAATGAAGGCAAACAAAGTAGAACTCAAAATCTACAATGAAATGTAATTCTTTAGTAAAAATTATAAGCAAAGTAAGCTATTTCATTCTCTTTTTCATTTTACCAAAATATTTAAAGCAATATTCATTAACAAATGTAGGGTCTTTAACTACACAACTAATCATTGATGGAACTAGAAATGCCACATGGGTCAGTGTGAACTTTGTACACCCCTATGTAAGTAGATGAAAAATGTATATCATGTATTTATAAATATATAAGAAAATAGATCAACATATATAAAATGAGGTATTTAGCTATATAAGATCTCACCATATCCAAAGTTCTATTATGTATTCAACCAAGCATAAGTAAACATCTCCACAATATCTTGTAAAAATATACTAGTATCATGAGGTTGACCTACAACATCCACCTTAATATGGACCATCATAGGTGACCCTTCTTCAAAGTTGCCTATCCATACTGCCAACCCCCTACAATTAGGACCTAGCTAGTCGAATAGGTCCTTTTCAAGCCAACCAGGTAATTGAGGAGGAGGTGGAGTTGGGGGATGAGCTGTAGGGGGTTTCTTAGGCACTGTGTCATGCATATATATATATATATATATATATATATATTCTCATATCAATTGTCATGTATATATAGATAGAAACGTAATGTCAATTTAGCATACATTAGTATAGACAAATCCCACTTTGGGCCACACATCCATGCCACCTTATGCATCACCTATTGTCTCGTGCTTAGGGTGGTCATATGGCAGTGCAGTCGGCTTCTAAGGGTGATAGACAAGCCTCAACATCATGTGAACCGCATTGGTGGGCAACAAAACACCATGAATCATGTCATCTTCAAGGCATTGGTAAGATGTAGCCAGTGCAACAAAATATCCTTGTAATAAAAGATGACATGGACTCAATCCCTAAAAAAATGCATAGAGTGTTATATATATACCTAAACTCAAAGATATTATACAAATCATTGTGAAAGACTACTATGTCATAAAAATGCTTACAACAGATATGCTAGGTGGTGGGTCCATGAGATTACTCCCAACTACCTCTATCGTAGGAGGGTCCACCTCATATGAAGAGTTGGGTGCTACATGTACTGTCCGAGGAGCTGAAAGAGAAACACGATACTATCTCATTTCTTCATCTATACCCTTTGCAATCATCTATTGTACCTTTTCTTTTGAGAATCCCCCTTTCTAGACATATTTGCGCGTATACTCTGATGACCCAAAGAAGGCACTTATACTGACACCAGTGCCAGCAGCCCTAACACACCCAAGATGCTCTGGGTTACCTAGAGCAGCTATAAATTCATCCCTTGTGCCATCAAGGATGGACTTTCCTTATTTCCTTTAATCATGGAGCTCTAGCTAATCATCATCAACAGTAATTGGTAAGTAAAACATAATGTAAGGACCCTGACCTGCATTTTGGGCTCACACTGTTTGCTTTGCCTAAACCTTGTGTTTAGATGTGTGCTAATCACCTGAAGTTGTGATTAGGGTTTGTTTGTGATTTTTTTGAGAGAATGAGGTGCAACTTGCAATTTACCCAAGTTCTAGGGTAGGTGTGCAAGTTGGTCACCTTGAGAGATGTCTTTCTCTCTCCTTGCATCCTCTAGAGTTGAGAGGATGGGTTGGGCACCTTGCTTGAGTTGCCTTGGGCCTCATTTGAGCTTGTTGAATCTTGGGGTTGTTGTTGGGTTTTCTTGGGCCTTGTTTTGAGCATGGTGCCTCCTCCTTGCTTGGTGTATCGGGCAAGGGTGTATCGGCCAAGAAGTGTGCCAGGCAGTGGTGTATCGGCCATGGCACCATGTTGGGCGATACACACCCTTCTTGACCTAGCTTCGTTTGTGTCACCCTTGGTGACACTTGGTGCTCTTTGCTAGCAAGGTGGCATAGCGTGGACAAGTGGTGGTTTGGGCGAGCACATGTGGAGAAGCCCTCTAGTGGATTCCCACTTGACCACCTTGTATATATACGAACCTTCTTGCTTGCTAGCATCTCCTTTAGTTCCCTTAGTTGCTCCCTTTCCTTTGGTGGCCGATCTAGGAGAAGAGAAGAGAGAGTGGTGGCCGATATAGTTGGTGTCTTAGCTGATACCCTCTCCTTGGTGGAGCTTGGTGGGCGACATAGCTCTAGTCTTCTTCTTCCTCTAGTGGTAGTCGAAACCCTAGAGTGTCCTTTCTCCTTCTTCTCTTGTGGTGGGTATCTTTCCCTCTCTTTCCTTGACACCTTCTCCTTCTTGCTTATTTTTCGGCCTTGGTGGTTATGAGTTGTTCTTCTCTTCTTGAGGTGGTGCCTTCAAGCTTGGAGCTTGGTGCTTGAATATTTAGAGCTTGAGGAGTGTGCTTGAGGTAGGTTACATAACTCCTAACCCTAACTATACTACTTCCTTACCTTCTTTTTATGTTGCTTGTTTATATGCTATCTTGATCGGCCATGTTATATTGCTAGATATGTTTCTTTCTTTAATGGTCATGTTGTTGCCCTAGATGTACCCTTGACATTGTGGGATATGCTGACATGGTTATGTTGTGTAGATGTGTTCTTGGGCCTTGTTGGCCGAACCATTGGATTAGGGTTCTTTGGGAAAAACCCCTCTCTCTTAGTTGTTGAGAGGTGAGCCTAGGGTTTCCTAAATCCATGGTGTGTTCTTGGTCCCTTTCTCTCTCTTTTGTCTTGAGAGGTGAGTTTCAGCTCTAGTAGTGTAGGAAAAACCCCTCTCTCCCTTAGTCATTGAGAGGTGAGTCTATGCTCTAGTTGCTTGGGCAATACCCCTATCTTACCATGGACTTGAGAGGTGATCCTTGGTTGGTCTTGACCTAGTTGAGGTTGGAGGGTTGACCGTTATGGTGATGACCCACCTTGCTGCCTGATATGTGATGGAAGTTATGCAAAACCCCTCTCACTTGGTTGTTGAGAGGTGAACCAACTCTCTTGATCTATTAGGGTTTCTAGGTGGCAGTCTTGAGGTTGAAGATGACCAACCCGATACCTTTAACAACCCAAGATGTCTTGCTGCCCGATATGATGGGCTGGACAATATGCCTTGTGGTCATTAGCGGCTTGTGAGGTGACACAACGTTAGCCATTGTCTTTGGGCATTATCAACCTATTGAGAGGTAGACCGTTATAGAGTTGTGACCCTTGTTTCCCTTATAGCGTTAGTGGTGTTAACTGTTGTGTTGGTCCCTTGGGCATTAGGTGGTCTGTGTTGGGTGTCATGGCATGTTGGTGCCTTGCACGACATCCTCATGGATGGTGCTACCCAACACCTTGTTGGATGATGCCTTGCCCGATATATATGCTTATGTTGTGATGACCTTGTTGGATGATAGGGTTGTATCCCTTGGTCATTTTGCCCCTTGTGAGGTGATCTTCTTGGGCGTTATGGTGTGTTGCCCGACACGATGCTTCATGGGCGACAGGGGTGTGCTGTTTGGGTGACAAGGGTGTGCTGTTTGGGCGACATGGGTGGTTCTTGTGGTTCTACCCAGTATGATGTTGCACGCTTGGGCGTTACAGGTTGGTCCTTAGAGTGTTGCCCGATAATGGTGTCTTGGGCATTACACTTGAGGAGGTGTTTCTCGTTATCATCCTTGTGGTGCTGTCCGGCATGGTACCATAGTGGCTTGGGCGATATGAAGTGGACGATAGGGTTGCTGCCTTAGGTGTTATGAAGATTACCTTCTTCCTTGGCTGATATCTTCTTGTTGGATGCTTCCCGATACCTAGGTGATAGTGGTTGGCTGATATGGTTATAGCTCTAGATGGGAGCTGTCTGATACATTAGGTGGCGAAGAGTTGCATGCTTAACCAATATAGTGCTGGGTTTCACACTCTTGGGTGAGAGACGTTGTGCTTTTGGTGAGGGTTGTCCCTTACCCGATACACCTATAGTGAGGGTTGTACCTTGTGTTCGGTTGGTAACCCTAATGCTTGTTATGCTTTGGTATATGAGGCTGTTATGTTTGATATATATTAGAATTCTATGCTTTGATATACTCATCTATGTTGCATGGTTGAATCTTATAATAAAGTAAGGAGTTGTAAATGTTCCTCGTACAAGTATCATTGCTCCTTTGTGATTTCACTAACCATGCAGGTAACAATTGTATGATGAGGCCATGGTAATGGCATGATAGTAACATGATGTGGAACATCAAGGGTTATGATGAACCTATTGATATATGATGGGTGTTACCCATGGAATGGCAATGTGTGCCTTAGTGATGGGATTGAGTCCCAGTGATGTTGATCCTTGTGATGGATCTAGATGATAGGCAAGAGGCCAAGTGGTAACATGTGATGTGGATCCTTGTGATGGACCAGGATGATGTTGATGGAACTAAAGGCCTTAGTGACAATATAACATAAGATAATGAGTTTTATGATTATCCATTCTTGTTATAGTTGCATGTTACATAACTTGGTTGAATCTTGCAATCCACTCAAAATGCATTAATTATTATAGATGAACCTTTCATGTAGTTTTCCCTGGCCATAGATCCATCATCGTCAGTAGCTGGTGATGGTGAACGGGTTATCCTGCGGGTTAATCTGGAGCACATATTGTTGAATATGCGGGGTTTCTCCTAGCCGAAAATAGGACGGTTATAGTGCAACTGCGGTTGTAGACTCAAGATGTGTATAGAGCGTGGTGAACAGGCCCATTGCTCAGTGTTATGGAACATGAATGTGTTCATGGTGAACATGCCCGTGGCTCAAGATATGCTAGCACCGAGACCTGTACCAAGGTGGGCTAGAGGAAAGGGTAGCCTACGGGAGCTAACCCTCTGACTGAGCTCATTTAAGAAAGAGACCACGGTCCTACTTTGGTTCTCGTGAACTAACCACGAGGATGTCAGGTCGTGGAGTCTGACTCTTCCATTGACCTTGTATGGCACTGACTTTGGGTTTCACAACTGAAGGTTGTATTTGAGTGGTATGACTCATTTCCTCAGGGCATAATAAATCATAATCCAGCTGTATAGTATATTTGCTTAGGGCCAACACATAACATTGGTTGAGGCCTTATTTGTATAGTTGCAGTGGTTATATCTTATAGTTAATTACAGGTGGCTCAGATGCTATGATAAGTTTTGATAAGACTTCTCTTGTCAATCATGTTCCATATTATTATCTGTGCATATGCTTCCCAAATATTTTGGTAGGATGTTATAGCAAGTTAATTCTACTCAGCATGTTGCACATATGATCTTCTTATATCAGTTACCTACTTTATCTATTCTAGCTCTCCTTTGAGGTTTTATTGTTACGACGGGGGTTATGTTTCTCATTGGGACTGTGTGTCTCACCCTATTGGTTAAAACCCTTTTTTAGGTGATCGAGCTAGACGTGGTGGTGGTCGTGAGGTTGCGGTCGAGTAGCAAGAAGAACAGTAGAAGGCAAGAGATGGATATCCTACTTTTATGGTTGTTTTGTAGTAGAGTCCTAGAGTCATCCCTGTACTCTCAGGTCCTTGGAGGTGTTTTGACGAGGTTTCACAATGTATAGTTGATATGGCTTTCTTATCCTGCTGTTGACCTGGCTAGGTCTGTTATGTACATAAACAGGTGGTGAACTCTTGTGCTTATGGGACAACTAGATCCTATGAGATGTAGACATGTATCAAGTTTATGAATATTTATATAACATGTTTCCTAGCAGGATGTGGATCTGGTTGTAATAGTTCTTTCCTTATCTTCTTTCCTTAATCACTTTTAATTTGGTAATACGATGTTTATGACGGTTCCACACGTTTTCACGTGGCATTTTGTTGTCTGTGTGATAGCGGGATGTCACATTATAGGTTGGTATCAGAGCTCTAGGTTCGCTGAGTCTACATGGATCTAGGACTAGGTTTTGTGCCTATTCTTGTGATTTTTCCAGATTTTCTTATAATGACTTCTACCTCCAGCATAAGATAAAGCTAAAAGATGTATGAAAATCATGAAGAATATGCTGCCGAGAGCAGTGCCACTGCATCAGTTGATGGAGTGAGTGTGTAGGCATATGAAGATCGGGTGCTTGGGGTTTCCCAAATCGACCCTGCCATTCTTGAGAATCATGTCTACCAACACCTTATGGGACATGTAATGGCTATGATGAATCTCATGGTGGAGAGATTACTTGTGCCTTTGCCAAGAGCACCAGTTCCCCATGGTGAATCTTTGAGCATTGGGAAGACCTTTGAGCAGTTTTGCCGAGTCAGAGCTTCAGATTATGCTGGAACGGCTGATCCAGTGGATGCAGATCTGTGGATGACAGGTCTTGAGAAGGCCTTCCAGATCCTTGACATCCCCGAAGTAGACAAAGTCAAGCATGCGGTCTACCTTTTGAAAGGTAGTGCTGGCCACTGGTGGGCCATCGAGGAAGAGAAGTGACCCGGTGAGGTGATCTATTGGGATGTCTTCCGGTGGGAGTTTGTGAGTCGATACTTCCTGAAGACGTATATGGATGAGAAGATCAGCCAGTTCAAGCATTTGCGTCAAGGATCTATGAGCATCACTGAGTATGAAGCCAAGTTTATGGAGCTGTTGAGGTTTTGTCCTCACATGGCAGCGACAAATGATGAGAGGATCAGGCGGTTTGAGAAAGGTTTGAGTGCTAAGCTGTCGACACCTGCTAATGCTTTAGAGAACTGGGAGTAGTTTGCCACATTTGTGGAGTCTGTCCGTAGGATTGAACGGTCAGTCAAAGAGAAGAGAGATGCCATGTCCAAGAAAAGGCCTGCTCAGTTTCAGAGATAGAGGTTTGACAGTCACAAGAAGCCGAGGTTTTCTACACCATCTATGATGTAAAGTTCCATTGCACCATCACAGTGGTCCCCGAGTAAGGGAAGAGGACGTGGTTTTTCACCATCTATGGCCTACAATACAGCTTCGGTAGCAGTGACAGGGCCATCTAGGCCACAGTTAGAGGACATGTCATGCTATCTTTGTGGGCAGACATGGCATATGAAGTCGAAATTCCCAAGGAGAGATATCGAAGTGACGTAACAACTGAGACAGAGTCAACAAGGTTCAAATAGACAGTAGTTTAGTGGCACCATAGGGTGAGGATGCGGTCAAGCGTCACAAGCTAGATCGTCTGCTCAAAGAAGCAGAGGGCGTGGATGACATCAAGCAACAACTCGATTCTATGCTATGAGTCAGCCGTAGGCGATCGTCAATCCACGAGTGGTGGCAGGTCAGATGGTGTTATTTCATTCTGATTTGTCTTCTTCTTGCCTTGTATCTATTCTGGTTAACCCGGGTGCTACACATTCTTTTATTGCTTGTAGTATGCTTGATAGCTATCTTTAACTTATTAGTTGTAAGAAAGATAGCTTGTTGTTAGAAACCCCTCTTGATGGTTCCTCGATGCTTCGAGAAGTGTGTCCATCTTATGTTCAATCTTTATTGGGACTAAACATACAGGTGGATCTCATACCACTTGATATGCATGGATTCGATGTAATCCTTGGGATGGATACCTTAGAGAAGTATAAGGTTGTACTGGACTGTGGTTCCAATCAAGCAGTGTTCACTAATGATGGTGAGAAGTGGATCTTCCAGGGAGATAGGTAGATTCTTCTGACATGTTTGGTATTAGCTATGGTGGCAGATAAGTTGTTGTGGCAAGGTTGTAAAGTGTTCCTGGCTCATGTTGTGGATACGGAGGCAAAAGGTCCGAGTCTTCAGGACGTGCCTGTCATCAAAGAGTTTGAGGATGCATTTCCTGATGAGTTTCCCAGTGTTCCCCCACCTCGAGAGATTGACTTTGAGATCAATCTGGTACCGGGGACACAGTCTGTTACTCAGACACGATATAGGATGGCTCCAGCTGAGATGGTACAGATGAAGAAGTAGTTACATGAGTTGCTGGATAAAGATTTCATCAGACCGAGCACATCGCAGTGGAGTGCTCCAGTTCTGTTTGTGAAGAAGAAGGATGGATCGATGCGTCTGTGCATAGATTTTTGGCAGTTGAACAAAGTTACGATAAAAAACAAGTATCCTTTGCTGAGGATAGATGATCTATTTGATCAGTTGTGTGGTGCTACAATATTCTCAAAGATCAATCTACAATCTGGATATCATCAGTTGAGGATCAAGGATGAGGACATACCAAAGTCAGCTTTCAGGACAAGGTATGGTCACTTTGAGTTTGTGGTTATGCCGTTTGGGCTAACCAATGCACCTGCTGCTTTCATGGATCTGATGAATAGGGTGTTCCATCCATTTCTAGATCAATTTGTTGTGGTCTTCATAGATGACATATTGATCTATAGTCAGGACAGTCAACAACATGAACAACATCTTCGACAAACATTGACTCTCCTTCGCTATCATAAGTTGTATGCAAAGTTTAGCAAGTGTGAGTTCTGGCTGAAGGAAGTGACTTTCTTGGGTCATGTGATATCCACAGAAGGAGTCAAAGTGGATCCCAAGAAGGTGGAGTCAGTTATAGAGTGGGAGCAACCGAAGACGCCGATTGAAGTTTGTAGTTTTCTTAGTTTAGCAGGATACTACCGGAGGTTTATAAAGGATTTCAGTGTGATCGCGTTGTCATTGACGAAGTTGACCAGGAAGGATGTACCTTTTGTTTGGGATGATTGTTGTCAGTGCACTTTTCAGAAATTGAAGGAGAAGCTGACTAGTGCTCCAGTGTTGGTGCTGCATGAGCCTGGGAAAGGCTATGTTGTTTTATGCGATACTTCCAAGAAGGGCTTAGGTTGTGTACTGATGCAGTAGGATCATGTGGTTTCTTTTGCTTCACGACAGCTTAAGAAACATGAGGAGAGTAATCCGACACATGATTTGGAACTGGCAGAAGTGGTCCATGCATTAAAGATTTGGAGACACTATCTTTATGGGGAGGTGTGTTAGATCTTTACAGACCATAAGAACCTGAAGTATATCTTCTTACAGAGTGAGCTGAACATGCGACAACATCGCTGGATGGAGCTGATCAGTGATTACGATTGCACCATTGAGTATCATCCTGGTAAGGCGAACGTAGTAGCTGATGCACTTAGCAGGAAGTCTTCTTCTCTTCCTACGAAGAAGGAATAGTTGAGTTCTTTGATATGCCATAGGCAGGATATGTTCATCTCCTCGTGGAAAATGAATGTATAGTTGGGAGTCTCCTTATTGTCTAGGATGTTGGCACAAATGCAAGTGAAGCCTACGTTGAGGTAGCAAATCAAAGAAGTACAACAAGCAGATGCTACAGTTCAGTTGATCAGATCAAAGTTCAGCAGCGAGAAGCGTGATGGTTTCTATGAGTCTGATGATGGACTAGTGTGTTATCATAACAGGATGATGGTTCCTGATGTTGATGATCCGAAGAAGTTAGTACTCGAGGAAGCGTACACATCGATGTATGCTATGCATCCAGGTGTCACCAAGATGTATCATAATATGAAGGACCTGTATTGGTGGCCTAGCTTGAAGAGAGATGTGGACGAGTTTGTGGCTAGGTGTTCCATATGCCAGCAGGTTATGGCCAAGCATCAGAAGCCGGTAGGTACGTTGCAACCCATACCAATACCGTAGTGGAAATGGGATCATGTGACCATGGATTTCATAGTTGGTCTTCCAAGGACAACTAAGAATCATGATTCCATCTGGGTGATAGTGGATAGGTTGATGAAGTCTGCCCATTTCATACCTGTGAAGATGATATATACAACAGAGAAGCTTTCTCAGGTGTATTATGATGAGATAGTGCATTTGCATGGTGTTCCAGCAATGATAGTCTTTGACAGAGGTCCCCAGTTCACGAGTCATTTTTGGGAACAGTTGCACAGAGCATTGGGAACAATGTTGAGGTTCAATACCACTTTCCACCCATAGATAGATGGACAGTCTGAAAGGACTATTCAAACTTTGGAGGATCTTCTCCGAGCTTGTGTTTTCCAGTCCCTAGGCAGTTGGGACGTGCATCTCAGTTTGATAGAGTTCTCCTAGAACAACAGTTAACAATGGAGTATCGACATGGCACCTATGAGGCTTTAAATGGTAGGAAGTGCAAATCTCCTTTATATTGGTATGAGTCTGGCGAGTATCAGCTTTTGGGTCCTAAGTTAGTGCAACAAATGAAAAAAAAGATCAAGGTGATACAACAATAGTTGAATGTGGCCCAGGATAGACAGAAGTCATATGTAGATAATCGTCAATGTCCTCTAGAGTTCCAAGTGGGAGACAAGGTGTATCTCAAGGCCTCTCCATGGAAAGGCGTGATGAGGTTTGGTCGAAAAGGCAAGTTGGCTCCCAGGTATATGGGGCCATATTCGGTGATAGCACGAGTTGGCAAAGTGGCTTACAAGTTAAAGCTACCGTCAGAGTTGCACAAGTTGCATCCAGTGTTCCATGTCAGTATGCTGAAGAAAAGTCATCCAAGCACAAAGATAGTAATACAACCAGTTGAGGTTGAGCTTGATGAATATGTGACCTACAAAGAAGGTCTAGTGTTGATCCTTGAAAAAAGAGTGAAAAAGTTGAAGAGGAAGGACCTAGTTCTTGTGAAGGTTCTTTGGCATCATTGTGGCATTGAGGAATCCACATGGGAGCTTGAGGAAGAGATGAGGAGGAAGTATCCCTCACTTTTCTCTTTGGATTTTGGGAGTGAAATCCTTTTGCAGGGGTTTATGGCTTGTAAGGACCCTGACCTGTGTTTTGGGCTTACCCTGTTTGCTTTGCCTAAATCTTGTGTTTAGATGTGTGCTAATCACCTGAAGTTGTGATTAGGGTTTGTTTGTGCTTTGTTGAGAGGTTGAGGTGCAACTTGCAATTTACCCAAGTTCTAGGGTTGGTGTGCAAGTTGGTCACCTTGAGAGATGTCTTTCTATCTCCTTGCATACTCTAGAGTTGAGAGGATGGGTTGGGTGCCTTGCTTGAGTTGCCTTGGGCCTCGTTTGAGCTTGTTGAAGCTTGGGTTGTTGTTGGGCTTTCTTGGGCCTTGTTTTGAGCATGGTTCCACCTCCTTGCTTGGTGTATCAGCCAAGAAGTGTGCCGGGTAGTAGTGTATCGTCCATGGCACCATGTTGGGTGATACACACCCCTCTTGACCTAGCTTCGTTTATGTCACCCTTAGTGACACTTGGTGCTCTTTGCTAGCAAGGTGGCATAGCGTGGACAAGTGGTCGAGTTTGTCCTGGGGTAACTCGACCGATTCACTTAAATCAGTTTTGGTTAGTAGATGGATCGGTCGAGTTCTGTGAAGTATAAACTCGACTGATCAAAAGTCATTTTCAAGATCCAATCAGGATCGGTCGAGTTTGCAACTCAACCGATGAACAACCTGATGTGAATTTTAGAAAATGGCTTTTGAGTGCTTAAATATTTGATCTAAGTGTTCCTGATTTTTTCTAAGCTTAATTACAAGTCATACAATCATTACAAGTGATTTACAATATGATTCTAATGGATTTACATCATATTACAAAAACGTGCACTTGTATAGACTTTGACTTGTCTTTTCTCCAAGTTGAGATGTGCAAGTTAGGGCATTTGGAGTGTGTCTATACCTAATCTGAAATCACTCAAGTAGAGACATTAGACACAAATAAGTGGAATGGTTTAGTCATCATCAAAATAAGGGTTTACTCAATTTAGACCTCGAGTCAACAACCACCATACCAGATCTACTACTATTCCTTTAGTAACGTGAGAGAGAGAGGGAGTGGAGAGAGGGAGTGGAGAGAGAAAAAAAGAGAGCATATATTGTCAATAGCTTCTAAATGGTAATGAATCTTTTGACGACATTAACACCGTTGTATTTGTTATAGAAAATACTTTACAACAAGATCAAATTTGACAATTTAAAAAATAAATATAAAATATACAATCTAAAAGAGGAGAAATAATATTATTGTAAAAAGTAAAAAAGGAGGAGAGAGAAAGTTCTTTTGCTTATAACTCTCACACCGTAATAAACATTTTAACGTAGTAATAACTGATGGGTTACTAAAAATATATTTTACAATAATATATTAATGTCGACATATTTTGATAATGACCCACTTGTATATATACAACCCTTCTTGCTTGCTAGTAGCTCCTTGAGTTCCCTTAGTTTCTCCCTTTCCTTTGGTGGCCGAGCTAGGAGAAGAGAAGAGAGAGTGGTGGCCGATACAGTTGGTGTCTTGGCTGATACCCTCTCCTTGGTGGAGCTTGGTGGGCGAAATAGCTCTAGTCTTCTTCTTCCTCTAGTGGTGGCCGAAACCCTAGAGTATCCTTTCTCCTTCTTCTCTTGTGGTGAGTATCTTTCCCTCTCTTTCCTTGGCACCTTCTCCTTCTTGCTTGTTTTTCGGCCTTGGTGGTTATGAGTTGTTCTTCTCTTCTTGAGGTGGTGCCTTGGAGCTTATAGCTTGGTGCTTGGAGCTCTAGAGCTTGAGGAGTTTGCTTGAGGCAGGTTACATAACTCCTAACCCTAACTATACTACTTCCTTACCTTATTTTTATGTTGCTTGTTTATACGCTATCTTGATCGGCCATGTTATCTTGCTAGATATGTTTCTTGCTTTAATGGTCATGTTGTTTCCCTAGATGTACCCTTGACGTTGTCTTTGGTTTCATGAGTTTGCACTTTAAGATCATCATGAACTTTCGGGTTGATTCAGATGGTTTTGTGTGAGTTTCATGGCCCATCCATGGTTCTAACTCCCACTATTGTTATGTAGCCATGTCCAAGGAGCTTCTCAATCTCCAATTCCTACCCGAACCCATGAATAGGCTCTGCTCTTTCGTTAGGAGTTGGAAAACTCACTAGCAGTCTCGAATCCTTTAGAGGAATTCAGATCATCAACTTTGATCGCACGTGTCTCTCGGCTTCTTGCTCCTAGAGCGAAGCTGGATCCATGGCTCGTAGGGAGTAACAAGATAGGTTATGAATTGATCCTAGAGTCGCCATGACATTATTCGAATGATTTCATTCGTAGGGGTAATCTTGTGATTTTGATTTTCTATTGATTTTCTTATGTGTGATTGTTGATTAGGGATCAATGACCAATTTGCCTCCTATCATTTTAATCGCTTGTCACACACACTTATCATTTTACAGATATTTTCATATTTTATTTACACCGAATTATTAATGATTTAAATTGATGTCACTCATATAGTCTCCTACCTTCTAATTGTTCAGAATTGAAAAATCCATAACTTTTGCATACGACTTTAGAAAAATATGAATAAATAATCATGGAAAGGGTTTTTATAGAGGAATTCAATTTTATTGATTTCAAGCCATGATTTACCTTTCCACTCTGATTTTTATTAGAAACCCTAATTGGAATTATGAAACCCTAATTATGTAATTACTATGATCTAAATCAATCTAGTTTCCCTAAGTATATGATGTTGATCAATGAGCCTTACCCTAATGCATTCAATTCTAATTCACCCTAATTCTATCAAGGATCAATACAATGTATTGAATTATGATGTTCAATAAACATGTACAGGTGTATAGAGCCTAATCAAGTCAAGGGGAGATTTGACCTAGAATTGACTCAAGGGTAAAGAATACTATCTTAGAATCTACATTGCTCCAAGGTGAACAGGTCATGCTACTAAGCACTAGTATTTATGGTTGATTGCATGTTAAGTACGAGTAGGCATTATCATTGCAAGTTTAAATGTTTAAATCATGATCACTATGTTATTGCTTGATGACTGATATATGTTATGTCCTATGATTAAAGTGTTCATTATGATTAAAGTTATGAATAAGGACTCATGAAATTCATGTTAATGATCAAGAGGTATTAATCCCATCATGTTAAGACATCATTTTAAGAGGGAGAAATCCCATCATGTTAAGTTCAGGAATCATGATTATGTTAATGTTAATGTCATGTTAATAATCAAGTTAATTGGAATTGAACTAGTATTTATATGCTCCCGAATCATGGACCCCAAGGGGTCATTAAGGGCTTTCCTAGCATCAAGGGCTTTTTAAGAAATCAAGGGCTTTCCTAGCAATCATGTGTTCCTAATGGGGCATTATAGAGGGATGCATACAATTACTACTCAATTCTTCACGTTAACAATGATTCAAGAATGCTATTCAATAATTCTTATAGTCAATTCATGTGAACTTTTCCTTACATGTCGAATATACTTGATCTTTCTTATGTTATAATGTGCCAGTACCATTTACTAATATGTTGTTTTCCCCCTTCGCATGGTTGGGGATGTGATTTCCCCAGGAACTCGGGCAACTAAGGACTCAAGAGGATCAAGCAAGGATTAGAAGGCCTTCAAGAGCTATCTGGTGGGGTGCCATCCATACTAGACGATCCAATTATGTTTTCCTTTATGAATAGTTTTCATTTATAGTAATATTTAGACATGTTATGGAACTCAATTGTAGTTTCTTATTCAAGAGAATAATGTATGAATCTTAATGGTGAATTATGTGTTTATTTACTATGATTTCATAAATGTGACTTCCCCTAAAAAGATGAAAGCTTTAATTGAGTTATGTTGAATATCATAAGGAGGGGTGTTACATTAATGGTATCAGAGCCAATAAATGGATGGCCACCTATGAAACAATTTGATTCATATGTTCTAACCCTTGGTTTACATGACCCTTTTTCAGATGGCCCCTAAGAGAGAGGACAAGGGAAAGGGTAAGGATGATGGTGCTAGCTCTTCTAGTGGGGAAAGTGGACTAAGAGGGTACAATAAGACAACCCTAGAAGATTTGGTCCAAGCCCTCACCAATGTCTTAACCGAAGGACAATACCAGCCTAGACATCATGAGCTAACTCTAGTGGATTTCCTAAAGATAAGGCCCAACTCTTTATCAGGTGAAGGAGAGATTGATGTAGTCACCAAACTTGAGGATTGGATTAGAGGCATGGAACATTACTTGCGAGACATGGGCTGCCCTCAACACTCTAGGGTTCTCTTTACAACCCACATGCTCAAAGGGGTAGCCCGCATATGGTGGAAGAACTACCTCAACTCAAGGGTAGCTGAACCACCTCCACTCTCATGGGAAGGATTGGTTGAAGCCTTCCCAGAGCATTATGTGTTTGAGGCTAGGATTGAGAAGAAGGAGCTAGAATTTGCCAACCTAGCTCAAGTCAGTGAAATGACTGTTACCCAGTACGCCATGAAGTATAGGGTCCTCCAAAAGTATGGATAATATTATGATGAACATCGCAGAACCAAGAAATTCATCTGAGGACTCAAGCCAGACTTTAGTTTTTCCTTGTCAGTAAGAGGATACATGACCCTCCAGGCTGCCCTAAATGCAAACCTAGAGCTTGAAGAATACCCTAGGAGAACCTACAAGAAAAAATTTACTCATAAGAACAACCCATACGAGCCTCCCAACAACCCTAATTAAGAGGAAGGTACCTGAACCTGCAGTAGAAGCTGAGAAGCCCCAATGTCCGACGTGCAAGAAGAACCATGCAGGACCATGTAGGTATGGTACAAGTGCATGCTACTACTGTTGAGAAACTGAACACCTCAATTCAAACTGCCCTAAGCTCACAAAGAAGGACCAGGACCAAAACAAGGGCCACCCTCCACCTACCAAAAGACAAGCTAGAATTTTTACTTTGGAAGTAGAGAAGGAAGATGAAGAGTGATGTAATATCTTATGTTCATTGGATCCATTTTATGAAATACATTCTTTTTTGTTATGCAAATTTAAGTAATGCTTTCATTTTGTGAAGAAGTAACAATAACCCTAAGGTGGGTAGTACCTTAGAAAATTTCGAGGATGAAATTTGTTTTAACGTGGGTAGAATTGTCACATCCCAATTTTCAAAGTCAATTTAAACTTAGTATGAATTGTTTTCTAAATAAGAATGATTGAGGGATTTTAATGCAAAATACCTATAATGGTTGTCTTCATACAAAGATAGGATGATAAAACTTAAGATAATACCCAAAGTCATATTTCATTTTCAAATATGAATTATGTACATCCATTAACTCATATTAATCTCTTACATTTTCTCTCTCCTCCAAAATGGCAATAAAGCTAAAAAATAGGATAAAGATATGATCATGTGACTCTTTAATGAGTGAATAATGTAGAACTCGAAATTTTGACTCAAGGATTATAGAATAAGAGCCTTTTCAAATTATTTTTCCTTTAAATGCATTAATATTACGATTAATAGCCAATATAGGAGTTATGGACCAAGATATGAACAAAAACAAAATCTTGTTTCATAGGAATATTCTAGACCCTTTATTTTGCCTATGGTTCAAATTTGAACCTATTTGACTCATGTTTGAAACCTAAAATCAAATAAAGAACATTTGAATATAGTTTGACCATGGTTTGGATCCAATTTCATTAATTGCATTGATTTTCCCTAATGTTTTGCATTTCAATTTATGTCATGCATTACATTCTTGTTTTTCCTTTCTAGTGCATGATATAACAATCCACGTTTAATTTTATCTCAATCCAATGGCTTAGACATTGTCATCTACCTCAGTTATTTCCGTGAAACAGAACCCTGCAGTAAGTTCTCCTATGATGGACCATTCTCCCTCACCCATCCATAGTCTCGTGAGATTTCCTTCCCATTGATTTTGTCTTCCTTCCCTGAACCTAGCGAGCCATAACTCGCTTTCCCTCTTGACCGAATGAAGAAACACCCAAATCGGGCTTCAAACTGCTCTCTACCATACACCACTGTGATTCTTCACAGATCTATTTAAAAGGACCTAAAGCATCACCGAACACCAGACACTCATCTGCCTTACTCAATTCTTCCTCCGATCCCCTCAGGAACCCTGACCTACTCAAGGTGTGTCACCAGAGACCATGGCATCACCCTAGCCTCCTTTACTTCCCCCAGACAAATTGGCAGTCAAGTAAGATTCCCCGACCTCCCTCAATTACTTCTCAACTATTAGTTAACCCTATGATTGCCCAATTTACCATGCACTATAAATCAGCTTCACGTCCTTAACAGTGTCCCAACATCCCGATGCCATGGTGACTCTTCGGCCATGTCAAACAGCTCCAGGGGTTTGTCATGTCTCCGTGAAGGTTTCTTGTACATTTCAGAGTGCTTTCAACTGGTTTCAGTGTCTTTGTGCCTCGAACACATTTCCCAAATTTCATGTTGTTCATCGACAAACCAATGCATAACTGGTGTCTTTGGTTTCATGAGTTTGCACTTTAATATCTTCATGAACATTTAGGTTGATTTGGCTGGTTTTGTGTGAGTTTCATGGCCCATCCATGGTTCCATCTCCCACTATTAGTTACTCTCCATGGCCAAGGAGATTCTAAAGCTCCAGTTCATACCTGAGCCCATGAATAGGCTCTGTGCTTTTGTCAAGAGTTGGTAAACTCACTGGCAGTCTTGATTCTTTGAGAGGAATTCAGATCATCAACTTTGATCACATGTGTATCTCAGCTTCTTACTCCTCGAGCAAAGCTAGAGCCAGGGCTCATAGGGAGCGACAAGCTAGGTTATGAATTGACCCTAGAGTCCCCTCGACATTAATCAAATGATTTAGTTTTCAAGGGTAACCTTGGGATTTTGGTTTTCATTTTATTTTCCTACGTGCAATTGCTGATTAAGGGTCAATGACCAATTCCCCCCCCTATAATTTTAATCGCTCATAGCACACACTTAGGGTTGTACTGATATTTTCATATTTTATTTACACTGCATTATTAACGATTTAAATCGATGTCACATATATAGTTTCCTACCTTTTGATGGGTCATAATTGCAAAATCCAAAACATTTGCATACGACCTTAGAAAAATATGAATAAATAGTCATTTGGAAAGGGTTTTTTGAGAGGAATTCGATTTTATTGATTTCAAGTCCTAATTTTCCTTTCCTCTCCAATTTTTATTAGAAACATTAATTAGATTTATGAAACCTTAATTATGTATTTTTTATGATCTAAATCAGTCCCTCTCTCTTAGTTGTTGAGAGGTGAGCCTAGGGTTTCCTAAATCCATGGTGTGTTCTTGGTCCCTTTCTTTCTCTTTGGTCTTGAGAGGTGAGTTTGAGCTCTAGTGGTGTAGGCAAAACCCCTCTCTCCCTTAGTAGTTGAGAGGTGAGTCTATGCTCTAGTTGCTTGGGAAATACCCCTCTCTTACCATGGACTTGAGAGGTGAGCCTTGGTTGGTCTTGACCTAGTTGAGTTTGGAGGGTTGACCGTTATGGTGATGACCCACCTTGCTGCCCGATATGTGATGGAAGTTATGCAAAACCCCTCTCACTTCATTGTTGAGAGGTGAGCCAACTCTCTTGATCTATTAGGGTTTCTAGGTGGCAATCTTGAGGTTGAAGATGACCGACCCAATACCTTTGACAACCCAAGATGTCTTGCTACCCGATATGATGGGTTGGACGATATGCCTTGTGGTCGTTAGCAGCTTGTGAGGTGACACAACGTTAGTTGTTGTCTTTGGGCATTATCAACCTATTGAGAGGTAGCTCGTTATAGAGTTGTGACCCTCTTTTTCCTTAGAGCGTTAGTGGTGTTAACCGTTGTGTTGGTCCCTTGGGATTATGTGGTCTATGTTGGGCATCATGGCATGTTGGTGCCTTGCACGACATCCTCTTGGATGGTTCTTCCCGACACCTTGTTGGATGATGCCTTTCCCAATATGGATGCTTATGTTGTGATGACCTTGTTGGATGATAGGGTTGTATCCCTTGGTCATTTTGCCCCTTGTGAGGTGATCTTCTTGGGCGTTATGGTGCGTTGCCCGACACGATGCTTCATGGGCAATAAGGGTGTGCTATTTGGGCAATAGGGGTGTGCTGTTTGGGCGACATGGGTGGTTCTTTTGGTTTTACCCAGCATGATGTTGCACGCTTGGGCGTTATAGGTTGGTCCTTAGAGTGTTTCCCGACAATGGTGTCTTGGGCATTACACTTGAGGAGGTGTTGCTACTTATCAGCCTTGTGGTGCTATCTGGCATGGTGCCTTAGTGGCTTGGGCAGTATGAAGTGGACGATATAGGGTTGCTGCCTTAGGCATTATGAAGCTTACCTTCTTCCTTGGCCGATATCTTCTTGTTGGATGCTGCCCGATACCTAGGTGATAGTGGTTGGCCGATATGGTTGTAGCTCTAGATGGGAGTTGGCCGATACAGTAGGTGGCAAAGAGTTGCATGCTTAACCGATATAGTGTTGGGCATCACACTCTTGGGTGAGAGACGCTGTGCCTTTGGTGAGGGTTGTCCCTTACCCGATACACCTATAGTGAGGGTTGTACCTTGTGTTTGGTTGGTAACCCTAATGCTTGTTAAGATTTGGTATATGAGGCTATTATGTTTGATATATAAAAGAATGCTATGCTTTGATATACTTATCTATGTTGCATGGTTGACTCTCATAATAAAGTAAGGAGTTGTAAATGTTCCTTGTACAAGTATCATTGCTCCTTTGTGATTTCACTAACCATGCATGTAACAGTTGTATGATGAGGACTTGGTAATGGCATGATAGTAACATGATGTGGAACATCAAGGGTTATGATGAACCCAGTGATATATGATGGGTGTTACCCATGGAATGGCAATGTGTGCCTTGATGATGGGATTGAGTCCTAGTGATGTTGATACTTGTGATGGATCTAGATGATAGGAAAGAGGCCAAGTGGTAACATGTGATGTGGATCCTTGTGATGGATCAGGATGATGTTGATGGCACTGAAGGCCTTAGTGACAATATAACACAAGATAATGAGTTTTATGATTATCCATTCTTGTTATAGTTGCATGTTACATAACTTGGTTGAATCTTGCAATCGACTTAAATTGCATTAATTAATTATAGATGAACCTTGCATGCAATTTTCTCTGGCCATAGATCCATCATCGTCAGTACATGGTGATGGTAAAATGGGTTATCCTGTAGGTTAATTCGGAGCACATATTGTTGAATATGCATGGTTTCTCCAAGCCAAAAATAGGAGGGTTAGAGTGCAATTGTGGTTGTAGACTCAAGATGTGTATAGAGCATGGTGAATAGGCCCATGGCTCAGTGTGATGGAGCATGAATGCATTCATGGCTCAGGAAGCACGGTGAATAGGCCCGTGGCTCAAGATATGCTAGCGCCGATACTTATACCAAGGCGGGCTAGAGGAAAGGGTAGCCTACGAGAGCTGACCCTATAACTGAGGTCATTTAAGCAAGAGACTGCTATCCTGCTTTGGTTCTCGTACATTGACCACGAGGAGGTGAGGTTATGGAGTCTGGCTCTTCCATTGACCTTATATGGCACCAGATTTGGGTTTCACAATCGAAGGTTGGATTTGAGCGGTACGGCTCATTTCCTCAGGGCATAATAAATTGTAATCCAGCCGTATAGTATATTTGCTTAGGGCTAACACAGAACATTGGTTGAGGCCTTGTTTGTATAGTTGCCCTGGTTATATCTTGTAGTTAATTACAGGTGGCTCAGATGCTATGTTAAGTTCTGATAAGACTTCTCTGTCAATCATGTTCCATATTATTATCTGTGCATATGCTTCCCAAATATTTTGGTAGGATGTTATAACAAGTTAGTTCTGCTCAACATGTTGCATATATGATCTGCTTATAATAGTTACCTGCTTTATTTGTTCTAGCTCTCCTTTGAGGTTTTATAGTTGCGGAGGGGGTTATGTTTCTCGCTGGGAATGTGTGTCTCACCCCGTTGGTTAAAACCCTTTTTTAGGTGATCGAGCTAGACGTGGTGGTGGTTGTGAGGTTGCGGCTGAGTAGCAAGAAGAATAGTAGAAGGCAAGATATGGATATGCTACTTTTGTGGTTGTTTTGTAGTAGAGTCCTAGAGTCATCCCTGTACTCTCAGGTCCTTGGAGGTGTTTTGATGAGGTTTCACAATGTATAGTTGATATGGCTTTCTTATCCTGCTGTTGACCTGGCTAGGTCTGTTATGTACATAAACAGGTGGTGAACTCTTGTGCTTATGGGACAATTAGATCGTATGAGATGTGGACATGTATCAATTTTATGAATAGTTATATAACATGTTTCCTTATAGGATGTGGATTTGGTTGCAATAGTTCCTTCCTTATCTGCTTTCTGCAATTAGTTTTAATTAACCCGTATTTTTGGTAATACGATGTTTATGATGGTTCCACATGTTTTCGCGTGGCATTTCATTGTCTGTGTGATAGCGGGATGTCACACATAACAATCAAGGTCGAGCTAAAACATAACAATCATCGATAGTAATTACTCTGAGAGTTGAATTTTACCATTTTTGCAGCCACCTCAATAGTCATGGGGTTGGGTATTTCTCCAGATTTGGTTTGCCTCTTCTCTATCAACAGATGATGGTGAGGTAGAGCTTCATGAGTAGTAGAGGACTTATGAGTCCCAAGAGTAGGGTGCTGAGAAAAAGCCGCATGCAGTTGCTTTTGTCAAATATTTGCATAGCCACCTGGACCCATCGTGTGGTGTGCACATTCTTTGCACACCTTTCTCTTTGAGTGTTTCTTATAGCCCAATTAGTCTAAAACATATGTTAATATATAATACAATAAATTCATAAAAATATATTCAAAATGAGGAGCGATGGTTAATACCTTAAATTTGTTGGTTTGTCTCTTAGTAACAAACACCTCCTACACCTTCGAGTCAAGATAGTTCCATTGCTCAATGGCTGACTTCTTCTTCTTCTTCTCATCATTTTGTATGTATTCTCTTGTCAGATTTGTCCTATAATTCCTTCGTACCCTACCATAATGTTGCATCACCTTTTTACGATGTAGTTTTTCATCCAGGTCAAATATGATATGCAAAAGATCATATAATTAATGGAATATTCTTCGAAATAGAATAATTAATATCTTAAAAGTAGAATTCTAAATGATAAATCTCACACATAGTTCCTTCCATATTAAGTTTTTATTACCTTAATAAATTTTATGCCAAGATTCTACATCTACATCTAATTTGCTATGAGTAAGAACCCCTAGATATGACACAAAAGAACTACTATTCTTTTCAAAAGGATTTCCTCGATCATCAAACTCAACAATCAACTTCAGACCATTATGCCTTTGATCTAATAACTTATTCATCATGGTGATGCCTCTTATTGTTGCACGCCAATGATGTTGCACATCAAGATCAAAAAGATCCTCAGGGTGCACATCCTCATGCTACAATTGACAAAAAGCACATATAAGTAATAAAAAGATATAACTTATAAATGTGATAAACAATACAATAATAAAACAAGATAGAATTGTAAAATGCACATCTATGTAAAAAACAATACAAATTACAATAGTTTCATGCTCATGGTGCACATCATCATGGTTCTCATCCTCATGATAATCATCATAATGATCATCATACTAATGGTCAGACACCATATGAAAAATGTCATATAAAAAATAGTCAAACATTGAAATATAAGTGATAAAGAATGTAAAATGCTTATCTAACATTTAACAAAATAAAGCGTTCCTCTAATATTTGGATCTTGTATCAAATTAACATTCCCTTGGTATGATCTCCATGCATATATAAGTCAATGTTGGCTTCAATATTTGGTGTTGATAAGACAAATGAGAATGGATTGGAGTCATCATACTTGTCATAGTACTCTTCTTCATCTATAGGATCTGCAATGAACTACCTTTTACCATGAAGAACAACCCACCATTTTTCATTTATAGGATCGTCGATATAAAATACTTTCTTCTCCTATGATGCCATTATGAATGGTTCACCTTCTCACCAATCTTTTCAAAATTCACTAATATGAAACCCAATTCATCCACTACAAATCCTTTGGTGTTATGAACCCAGTTACACCTAAAGACCGAAACTCTAAAATCTATTTATCCAAACTCTCATATGTCTTCAATGACACTGTCATATACCATTTTAGCTTCATGTGGACTCTTATCTTATGCGCCATAAAAATACAATGAAGATACTTAAAGGGTGACCCCCACTGTTTTGGATGACACTCTTATCATCTTGACACTTTGTATAATATCAAAATCCTTTTATGTCAAACCTTTTATAAGACACACCATTCATTTTTGGTTTAAAGGAGATGCATTCAATATTTTTAGCAACATTATTTGGTGTTTGAGATAGTTGACATAAGACTTTCTCTTCAAACCACCTAATAAATATCTTGTTATGCTCTCTAGAAAGCCAGATTGAATTGGCTTGAGGATATTTTTTCTAGATGAAATTGGTATGTTTGGTGATATAAATACTCACTTAATCAATGTTGTGTAAAATATACATGTGTGCTTGTTCCCACATCTCACGATTGATTACTTTCACTTGTGCTCCTGAAGTACCTTTTGTGAAATAGTCCTAATTACCCTTGTCATTTAATGGAGCTTCATTACAACTCAGAAAGTCATTATAAAAGTCCATAACCTCCCTGGACACATAACCCTTAATAATACTTCCTTGAGGCTGATAACAATTTTGAACAACACCTTTAAAAACACTCATGAACCGTCAAAAGGATACATCAAATGTAAGAAAATTGGTTCCAATATTTTCACTTCCCTAGTCAAATGGACAACAAGATGTACCATGATATCAAAGAATGAAGAAGGAAAATACATCTCAAGCTAGCATAGTGTAACAACCACTTATCTTTGCAACTTTTAGAGATTCTTAGGATCAATAACTTTGCTACATAGAGTGTTGAAGAAGAAACAAAGCTTGGTGATTGCAAACCTTACATGATTCGATAGTATAGATCAAATTACCATGGGAAATAATTATTGCATTAGAGTGTGATAATAATGATATTTAAGACCTATAAGCTTCAGATCCTTCATTGATACCAATCTACTGATATTGGAAGAGTATCCTTGTGGTACCTTAACATAAAGCAAGCACTTGCAAAAAGTTTTCTTCTCATTTCTAGACAATGTGTAACAAGTAGGAGGTAAATATGTTTTTCAATCACTACTAACTTATGTTAATTCTTTCCTTATGTCCATTTCATGTAGATATATTCTGGATTTTATTCCATCTTTGGTCTTACATGGTATATTCAACAGAGTACCAATGGCGCTATCATAAATATTTTTCTCAACATGCATGACATCAATATAATGCCTAATGACCAAAGAACTACAATAAGTAGATCCCAAAATATTGACCTCTTCTTGTATAAAGATTTGTCACTCTTTGTGGGAATGGTACATTGTGATCTCTTACCAAATGCATTGACAAAGTCTTTTACTCTTTCACAAACAACCTCCACTGATATAGGTTTAGGGGCACTCTGTTCCTCATTCGATCCATTGAACACTTTGCACAACCTTTGGTAAGAATGAACTTTTGGAAGAAACCTTCAATAACCAAGATATACAGTCTTGCCTCCATGTTTTAGTTATATTGAATCAATGTTCTCTTCACATATAGGGCATGCTTTGGATCCTTTTACACTGTACCCAGAAAAATTCCCATATGCTGGAAAATCATTAATAGTGCAAAACAACATAACATGCAAACAAAATGTCTCTCTACATGAAGCATCATAGGTCATCACATCTTATTCCCAGAGTTTCTTTTAGTCATCAATCAGAGGTTCAAGATAAACATCGATATCATTGCCAAGTTTTAGGGCCCGATCTCAACAATGACAACATGACATTCTTATTTTTCATACACAACCGGGGATGAAGATTGTATATAACAACCACAACGGGTCAAGTTCTATGCTGGCTACTTAATGTGCCGTATGGATTCATCCCATCGATACAAAGCCTAAGGCTTAGACTGACTTCTTCACCAAATTCAGGGTACAATAAATCAATCTTCTTCCACTGTGGGGAATCAAACACATGTCATTGAATCCCATTATTATTTTTCTTTACCTCTACATGCCACCTTAGTTCTACACATCCACGGTATTGGAAAACAAGTGTTGAAACTGTGGTATTATAGGTAGATAGCACATCACCTTGATAGGAGAGCCAGTTTTGGACTTCCCTGAAGTTGTCATTTTATACCTTTATGCCCCACATTTTAGACAATCTTTCAACTTGACATAGTCATTTTTAAATAGTGCATAGTCATCAGACATGCATGTATCTTCTTAGCCTTCATTCCCATTGGGCACAACATTTCCTTAGATTTGTATGTTGAGATTGGAAGCTCGTTGCCTTTTGGAAGAATTTCTTTCAACAAAGGAAAAAATGACTTGAAGCTTTTGTTGCTCCATCTATCATTAGCCTTCAAATTATACAATCTCAACACAATCATCAGCTTTGTAAATTTAGTAAAACCACCGACGAGCATTAGCTCAGGTGGCCGCAGCACGGGGCCCCTCATGAAGGGTCCCGGGTTCCAATCTCCCTGGTGGTGTTGTTTAGAATTATTTCTCCCATAGCGTAGCTGGCCTCTGCGTGATTTAATGAGCTATGCTCCTTATGGGATGGGGCTGAGCTCCCCAGGTTGGGCTCGACGCAAGCCTTATGAGTCTCCTGCGTGATTTAATGAGCTATGATCCTTATGGGATGGGGCTGAGCTCCCCAGGTTGGGCTCGACGCAAGCCTTATGAGTCTCCTGGGTTACCAAAAACTTAGTAAAACCTAAATATAATAATCTCTCAAAGTCATGCATAATGTTTCTAAATAAGGAAGCTGAATCAATGTACTCTATCACACAACTATCTTGCATCACATCAACCATGTCTATTGGAATCATGTCATTCACATCTACATCATCAGTGAAAATTCCTTCTTCAACACAAGTAATTCTATCAAAATCTACTGATCTTATGATAGGAAACTCTCTATGTTAGTACCATTTTGTATAACCCTGTACAATGCCATTGTATATGCCATGACTTTTGATTTTGTCAACAATGTCAACTTTCAAGTTGTTACTGTAATTCCTACATGGACAATAAAACCTATCTCTAGGTTGTTTCCTATTTTTCTTTGCAAATCTTATAAACGGATCAATACCAATAATAAACTTTGGGGTGCAACGATTTAGAATGGACATCCATGATCTATCCATTCTATGATCAAAGAGAAAACAAGTATTAGGAGTTAGGGTTTACATGATTAGGGTTAAGGGTTTACATGATTAAGGTTTAGGGATAAGGGTTTACATATGAGGGTTTATCATTTAGGGTTTAGGGTAAGGGTTTACAGATTAGGGTTTAGGGTTTACAAATTAGGATTTAGGGTTTATGGTTTATAAATTAGGGTTTAAAGTTCAGTAATGAATGTGTGTACCACCTTTCCCATTCATGAACACTTAATCTTACTAGTAAGTATATAATGTGTGACTAGTTTTCAAGAAAATTTCTACATCATTTCCCTATAGTTCTCCAAGTACACCGATGTAGATGGGCAAATATCCACCTACACATGTACTTAGAGAACAAACATGGAAGTGCTGATGAAACATCTTGAAAACTGTATACACATTATACACTTACATCCTAAGTGAGATTAAATATTCAAGAACAGTCCCAAACTGGGGACTATCCAAGATTCACTCCTAATGAGTAATTCTTAAACATGATTCTAGGATAAAAAAATACATATATGTTGTTGTTCTTATACCTATGATCCTAGTTTCATCATTCATATCATAGGTTTTTATGTAGCATCATTTAATTCTATTCTGGTTAGTTCATTGATATATATATTTGGGTTGTAGTATAGGAATAAGTGACAATCATGGGACCGAATCCACAAGGTTTAATTGTGATGGTTTTTTTTGGGAGTAAGGTAAATATATTAAACCAAAAGAAGGTATAGTTTGGGCAAACTATACAGTACAAAACGAGGCACCCAAAACTAGGGTCCTACAAAAAACTAAACGTGGGGATTACATACAAAAACCCCAATAAGTACGAGTGTTAGCGCTCAGCCTATACAAAATATCCTTCCTGTTCTTCATATGCCACTTGAGCTCATCAGCAAAGTTTTTAATGAAGGCTTGTTGGCTGGTCTCCTTCTTCTCATGGCTTCTCTTGTTCCTCTCTTTCCACACATAATAACTGAGACCCGTAATACAAAGGAGGGCTTAGCTTTTCATGTATTTGTCATTTTTGTAAACATTTTCAGCCCACTTGATAGCTTCATATAGGTTGTTGGGTACATTCTGTCCCCAATCGTTTCTGAGGCACATCACACTCCAGACTTGCTTGGACCACATATAGCTGAATAAAAGGTGTGTGTTCATCTCATTTGCACTCATGCAAAGAAGACAAGTCTCATCCATCGGGATACCCCATGCAACCATCCTGTCATAAGTAGGGAGTCTATTGAGAATGGCCCTATAGCAGAAAACACTCCATTTGGGGGTAGTGAGCACGACCCCAAAGAGAAGTAGAGATAACCAACCATGTAGAGGGGCCTGCTGCAATGTTGATCGTTGGTGGCTGGTTATAGGACCAAACACCATTCACATCAACACTAAACAGATGAAGGTTGGCTTCCACATACGCGCACATCAGCCGCCAGGTGCGAGAGGGTTTGTTCCTAAGAACACAGACAAGATTGGATCCGTATCTATATTTCATCCAAACTGACCAGCAGTTCAAAGGTTGGTTGATGAATTTGAGAACCCGACTAGCACTGCTTTGCTGCATAAGGACCTCAGTATCTATAATTTGCAGCTCACCTTTAAGAAAAGGTTTAGCAATTTTTTCCTAAGAAATGGCATGATTCTTCCCAGCCCATAGGAAGCCGGATGTGAGAGACCGGAGAGAGTGTAAGATAGGATTAGGTATGGGACCCATGGCTGTCCAAAAATGCAGCAGACTTTAGAGAACTGATCTGATGAGAACCAGCCAAACAACCATCGAGATACGTAACCCACTCCAGTGTTCAATCTTTTCCCTGAACATGTCAAAGCAACCACTAAAATCTTTCGAGGTTATGTGACCCGCAATGAGGGGGAAACCCAGATACTTGGTAGGTAGGGTGCCTTTGTGCATGCCTATAGCTATCTTGAGTCTTCCCCTTATGCTATCATAAGATTTAGAGAGAAAAATTTGGGATTTGATAGCACTCACATATAGGCCCGTCAGTTTACCGAACTTAAGGAGGAGGGATTTATACTCCTTAAGTCTTCTACTATTGCCTGCTGAGAAGAGGATAACATCATCTGCAAAGATGATGTGGGTCATGGCTTTAACACCTTTGACTTTGTAGGTTCTTATGAGGCACTTGTCTTCTGCTGTTTCTATCATCTTGGTCAACCCTTCCATCACCATAGTAAAAAGGAGTGGGGACAAAGGGTACCCTTGCCGTAGACCATTAGAGGATCTAAACATACCATTAGGGCAGCCATTAATGAGTATTGAGAATGAGCAAGTTTCCACACATTGTTTGACTATATGAATCCATCTATGATCAAATCCCATGGCATCCATCACCCTCCAAAGGTATACCCAGTTTACATGATCATAGGCCTTACTAATATCATTTTCATACATGCTTTCACATTTGCATTCTTTGTATTAAAATCACTGAGAAATTCTGTGGCCAAAAGGGAACAATCAGACATGTATCTACCTTTGACAAAAGCATTCTGATTAGGGGAAATTATGTGGGGGCAGAACATCTTTCAGCCTATTCGCCAGGAGTTTGGAGATGGTTTTGTAGAGCACTGAGCGGCAAGCTATCGGCATGAAGTCTGTCATCTCTTTTGCATTGTTGTTCTTGGGGATCAACTTGATAAAAGAATGGTTAACTGCTCTAACCATTGCTCCTCCTGCAAGGAACCAGTTCACTACATTGCAAATATCCAGCTTCACAATAGGCCAAACTTTATGGAAGAACTAGCTATTAAAGACATCTAGCCCTGGGTCTTTATAGTAATGGATAGAGAAAAGTGCTTTTTTAACCTCCTCCTCAGTTGCTTCCTTGTTGAGATTATTATTCATTTCTTGAGTTACCTTCATATCTGATAGAACACTTTCATCAATCGGATGTATGTGGTTGTTGTTGTAGAGATTTGTAAAGTAATGGATTGCTGTCTCCGCCAGCTCTTTATTCTTGTCAACTGTTTCACCTTTTTCATTGATGAGTTCATAAATAGAATCCCTCATTTTTTTCTTCCTGATGGTCATATGGTAGATTTTGGAATTACGGTCGCCGTCTGCTATCCACTTCATTCTGCTTTTTTGCCATAAGCAAACCTCTTCCGCTTTCTTGAGTTTCCTAATTTTATCTTTGCATTTGGCTTCCTCCTCTATGGAAGTAGTGTCCATATGTTTAAGACGAAGATTCCAGGCAGCTTCCTCATAGTTTCTTTTAGCTTCCTCATAATTGTGATGGTTTGATTACACTAAGGATTCCAAGAAAACACAAAAGGCAAATAACAATCAAACTAAAATTAACCTTAATCAGTGTTAATCAACTACACAATCTTGAAAAGCAATTATTGAACTAAGTTAAATCATTCACTAATAAGAGAAAAAGAAAGCAATATTAATTAATTAAGATAAACTATTAATTGAACTAAAAAATCAAGCAAGAAATAAAGTAAAAAATTAACTAAACAAGCCAAACTTAAGAAACTAAGAAAGAGCTACTTACTCTAATAAGAACTAATTACCATGAACAAGGTAATCAAGCTAAGTAAACAACAGAAATTACTAGAAAGAGAACAAAATCTGATAAAACTAGAATGTAGATAGATTGCATGCCTCCCTGATTTGGTATTCAACCTACTATTTTGTAGATAAACAATACAATGCCCCCATCTCATATTTCTGGCCACACCACTAGAAGGGGGTAGAGGCTCACCTTCCAAGCAGTGATGATGATGGCAATGGTGGAAACCAATTGAGGTGATGATGATGACAAATCCAAGCTAAGGTGTCCAAGAGGCAACTCCCCAAGTAGAGAGCTCCAACCATGGTGATGTCCAAGATGAGAGATGCTCCAATGGAGAAGTAGCTAGACCAGGCAGAGAGAGGCAGAGGTAGTGAGAGGTGGGTCCAAGTGATGGCATCTAAGAAGTAGCTCTGACGACGTCAAAGCAGGGAGCTTCGATGGAGGCGACATCCAAAATCACCAGTGAGAGTTAGGAAAATGTTGAGGGAATAATGAAATAGAGATTGGGGGGATGTCTATTTTGTGCGGGTGCTATTAAGTTTTATGTAGTCATCAGTTCATTACAAAAACTGACACCTAAGAAAATATTCATCGGTTGGTTAACATAAAGCGTTAACTAACCAAGTGACTTAGATGCCGATTTGATGTAAAAAACCAATGAAAGAGGTCATTATCCAAACAAAAAAGATTGGCTTGAGTAGGGCCTTAGCCTTCAGTTGTGTTCTTTAAACTGACATCTAACCTAGTGACATAGATGTTAGTTACTTGGAAAAAGCCGATGCAAGTGGCCATTATCCAAACAAAAACATTTGGTATGAGTAGGGCCTGAGTCACCAGTTTTTTCTGGGAGAAACGACACTAGAGAGTAACTTGGGGGGAACACTTTTTTTCCAACGGGGATGTGACACAAATCCTTCAAAGTTGGTTTTGCAACAAAAAACTGACACTGATTGTACGTTTTTTTTGCAAATTTGTTTTGAGAATCAATTTTGGTTTTTCATGTAGATAACTGATGCCAGAAGTATTTTGGAGGCATATTTTATTTCACGCAAAGGTGTTTGTCATTGGTTCTAAGTAAACTGAGGCTAATCTTAAAATTTTTGGAGGAAAATATTTTTTCCTAAAATTGATTTCGCGGGTTATTTTAGATGTCAATTTTTTAGAAATGTAACCGACATTATAGAAAAAGCAATACACGTATCTTTTCTAAATCAAAAAGACTTGATCAACAATGATGTGTATGCTAATGAATTGATGTTGTTTGTTCTATATTTTCACATTTCTTTAGAACTGATGTCCGAAAAAGTGACATTAGAGGTCAGAAATGTACTAGCTAGTATAAATAAATATGACTATAGAGTTGTCTTAGCCACATCACTTTAATGTGTCACGATAACCCTAGTTGTTGGATCGGAGATCCACAACTCCTCCTTTTTCTCCTACCTTGTGATGGAAAAGGAAAACCAGGGAACCGGAGCTGTGATCTTCCCACATCTTGTTCTCTACCTCTCTCTCCTTGTCACATTTTCTCATGATTCTTTTCCCATTGAATCCAGGAGGAAGAGATGAACCCCACAAACCCTGACACATCTTCCATCTCTCCCAATTTGGAAAATACCTAATTTGCAACCGCTTCTAGAAGTTAGGGCTGAGCGAGAATTCCTCATGGGTACTGCCCATGCCTATGTAAGGCAATGGGGAGTTCACACTCGATGCACAACTCTCCTCTCCCCTCAATTTCTCTCTATTCCCCAAGGATAGTATATGAACCTAGACTTCATCATCGACAACTCTAACCTTTCCATAGTACCACCAAACATCTCTGATTAATTTCTCAATCCAGGAGCATTGCCAGCTCATCGAGAGTGAAACCCCAAACCTTGTGTGGTTTGAGGAAGCCTTGGATAGCGTCTCCCTAAATTGAATGTTCTCCTCTAAAGCAACTTGATCGGAAACAACCTTCAGTGCATCACAACACCACACGAGTGGTGGAAACCAACCACTAAGACTCTAGGAACTTTCTCCACCTTTCAACAGCTGTGGACGCTAGTAAATTCCCTTTACTATGATCTTCCTTCTTTTAGTAGGTGATCACTAAGGTTTGTGTGGTCGACCAGGCATGCCTGACAATCCCAAAGGGATGTTGTGAGTATGCAAGACCCTATCAAACCCAACAATGCTTTAGCTGGCATGATTAAACCATGAGCTAAAGAGTCAACTCTCAAGTTGATTTGGCCATGGCTACCAACAACAATGGCTGATTCGACAAAAGGGATGTAGAATCCTTAGGCTGGAGTTACCCATATACCCTTGTGCATGTAACATCATGGTTCACAATGTTGTGGGCATTGAGGTAATTTGGCCCTCTCCAAAACTCCCAACCTACATGGCCAAGGTGCTAATGGGGAGCAAGCTCATTGGCAGGAGCCATGCCCATTGCTGGAGTGGCTAATGTAGGAAATTCCTTTAACTGCTGACATGGCAAAGCTTAATTGGTCAGAACATAATAAGTCTTACAAAAATTCTAGAAAATAGATGGTGACTGGGATGATAATGAATAAATATGTAAGCAATTAGAAAAATGTGCAGAATTGAATGGAGTAGGTTTCATTGCTGGATTCTATTCCTAGTTCCAAAATCATACAGAGATGTACATTTTGATGACATTTAATACACACAAACCCTAATTTTCATGAAATTAATAATCATACATGATTAGTTAATCCTAATGAATAAAATGTTTCTAATTTGATAACAGAGTACAATTGAATGTAATCTAGGATAAATGGTTCACTTGTTTCCAATTAGGATTTCCTAAGTTGAATAGTCTATATATGTGATAATTATAGTTAGGGGAGCCTAACCCTAATATAACCCTAATTTGACCCTAAAACCCTTACATAGGGAAAAAATTAGACTTAAGTGATATTTTGTGAACATAAAAGTAATACATGGGTTTTAAACATTAATTCTAGGTTGATTACTTAGTTGATTGAATATGCACTTGTTTTCTTAGAAACTAAGTCACCCCTGAAGAAAGGTATGTGGTTACTTATGAATAACCACTCATTGAATTCTGATTTTCTACAAAGTTTCACAAATGTATTGCCATTAGCCTTCTTGGTTGTTTATTTAATTTCTACAACTGTAAGGCCCTATGTATATCACCTTATAAGAACATAACTTCTTCAAACCCAAGATGCTATCTATGGAGGGTTGGTTGTTTGGAAAGTAAGTCATTATGGAGATTACCCCAAGCACGAGGGTATGCCATAAAGATGATCCCCAATGAGAGGGTAAGCCATAAAGATTACCCCCAACAATAGGGTATGACAAAGAGATTACCCCCAGTGAGAGGGTATGCCATAGAGATTACCCCTAGTAAGAGGGTATGCTATAGAGATTACCCTTAAAGAGAGTGTAAGCCCCCTGACCTAGCTTAATGCTAATTGTGCTTACTTTGTATAATGAGATGTTTAGAACCTTGATCCTTTGGGGTGTTTTGTTATCATGTGATGAGCTTATGTTTCAAGTTTGGTCATGTTTGAATGCTGTTTGAACTATAATTTCTTATTTTGTACTAAAATGCAATTTACCCATGTTGAGGGGTTATCTTGAAATATATAACATGTTGAGTGTTCCCTTAGTTATTTAGATTCATAATAGAGATAATTATGCCATGGGGTGCCTTGTGGGACCTTGATTGATGAGGTGGCATCACAGGATATGCTAGGGGTTTCTAGGGTGTGGACGATGTCGACCTAGTAGTGTTGCTTGGGTATAACAACGCTTATTTCGACCTTATGGTATGTTTTGGAAGAGTTTCGACCCAAAAACATTCCCTTGGTGATTTTATCTCAACCTATATGGTTTTATATGCATTTTAGGTCGAGACAAGTTGTTTTCTTGTGGTATGTCTCGACCTAGTATGTTGATGACTCCTTTGTTTCGACCTGGTTGAACCTTGGTGATGGTAGCAACCTAAGTAGCGACCTAGGGGATGTCTTGGATGTGTTTCAACTGAAACACCTACCTTGGCATGATTTTGTTATGATCATAATGGTTTGGGGTGATGTGTTTTTACCTAGATGTTTGTCTTCTTATGCTTCAACCTCTTTGATGGTGATGGTCTTGTTTTGACCTAGTCTTGATGTTTTACTCTTGTTTTGACCTCAATGAAGTGTTGCATCCAAAACCACATGTTGGGGACCCAAGTAGGTCAATACCCAACATAGGTTATATCACCATCTCGTGCATGCATGAATAAAGTGGTTGCATGTCTATCTTATTAATGGATAAGTGTTCTTTTGGTGTTCTAATATGTTGTCACCTCACATAAACCCTGCTTCCCCTCCTCCTTTGGATATATATGCCTTTATCCTCATTAGCAAGCACTCTTTTTCGGCCCTACTCTCTCTCACCTATCCATTGTAAATGACCTTTGAGCTTTGGGAGAAACAAAGATTAGATCCTAAAGCTATGCTGGCCGATCAATCTAGCTTGAAGAAGGATTTGTGCTAGATCAACTCTTTTGGTGGTGATTTGTGGTGAATCCCTAACTTGGCATGATGTTGTTATGATCATAATGGTTTGGGGTGATGTGTTTTGACCTAGATGTTTGCATGATCCTACCTAACATGTAGATCAATACCTAGGGTTGATTCGCATGTCACTACCCATAGGTAGCCCAATCCCTAACTCATGGTGTGCTAAAGAGTCGCATGGCACTACCCATAGGTAGCCCAATCCCTAACTCTTAATGTAACATACCATATCTAGAACCCTACCCTATAACTTTGACCTTTTTGGGTTTGACCAAATAAGGTTAAGGTTAGAGTGATCCTAATAATTTAATGCGTGAATAATGTAATATAATACGTCGAATAACTCATTTGGTGATAATAAGATGATAAATAACTTAATTGGATGCATAATGCGGTTAATGGGCCTAATGGCATAATCCATGTAATAAAGTCTCAAAATTTAGTAATAGACTTCAAATTCGTAATCTACACATCAAAATAAGCCTACATGTCAATTTTCATTTAATTTGGACCACCTTGAAATAATATGGTAAGTTAAGAGAGAGAAATTGCCTAAAAAGTGTAATTAATAAATAAATACAATAAATGACTCTAAAAGAGGAAAATAATCATATATTCGTAATTTACATAATAAATATAGCCTTTGGGTGAATTTTCATCCAATTTGGAGAAAGTTTGCTTAAAAGGTGAAATTAGGAGAGAGAAATTGTCTAAAATGAGTAATAAATAAATAAAGGTAATTCATGAAACCAAAAGTTGAAAATAAAGGCAAATTTGTATTCAACACACTTAAGTTAACTTGTGAATGAAGTTTCACCCAATTTGGATAATCCTAAAGTATTAAGGAAGGAGGAAAGAGAAAATAGTAATTAATTTATTTAATACATTAAAAGTTTCCAAAAGGCAAAACTAAGTACATAATCGAAATCTACATGTTTTAATTAGCCTCTAAGCAAAATTTTACCTAGTTAGGAGTTCGTTTGCACCCTTAAAAGAGGAGAGAGAAGAAAAGAAATAAATGTATTCACACTATAGTAAAATCTGATTGGGAATGTCATTTAATCTATTGCATGCCTTATTTGTTTTCATGTGCGATGAGAACCATCTGATGGAAATTGGATGGCTCACGTTCATCTTCTAGCTTGGGCCCGCTATGGAAACATAGCAGATTTTGTTCGATCTTCAAACACAAATAACTCTCTCGAATCTCAACCTTTTTACACAATTTCTTCGCCTTTGGGTTCCTCGGAGGATTCCACACGAGTTCATCTATATATTTGAAGTGTTTTGTTTCTTGGAATTTGTTCCATGAGGCGCCACCCCCTTACCCTATTTATGCACTGCTCACCTCTCCCCTTCCATCTTGGCGCATCCTTGTGCCATCGGAACCCCATAAATTTGGTCCCTAACCTCCGCTGGGACCTCGGCACTATGTTCCTCACTTCGGTTTATTTTCTTCTGCATCCGGTCATCCCTTCCATATTTCGACTGCTGCAACATGGATCTGGGATGAGGGGCGGGGCTTCCAATCCCCGCAGACACCTGGAGATGGCTCAGATGAGCTTCTTGTGGCATCACGAAGGTAGTTTCCCCCTCAATTGATCTGCCTATTAAGCGATCCATTTTCCCCCTTTTCTGGTTTGTTGCTGCTTCTCAGCTCCTGGCCATGTCTGACGCGCGAGGGAGGGGATGACTCCTTTGCTCCTTCCCTCTTTACCCCTCTATCCACGCTGTTCGCTTTGCTTTTTGGTTAGGGGTAAAAATGTCTTTGCGCAATCTATGCTTGGACTCTCTCCTCTTAGCGGTGCTTGCCTGGGTGGCTGTGGGGTTGGCTGAGTTGGCCACCTGTGATTGGGCCAACTCAATGCGAGCGCCCCTCTCCCTCTCTCACGCTACTTCTTGCCTATGTGGCTTTATCAGATTTTCTGATTAGTTGGATTTGGAAAATTAATAACTAAAAATCTACTGGTCAAAAAATTACAAATAAATACTCGTTGGATTCAGAAAAATGTAAGCTTTCTTTTGGTATTGGTTTTGTCATCTAAAACTAATGGTTTAAATAGGTAATTTTAATGGATCTAATTAATAAGATAATAACTTATATAAATCATAACTAAATATTTATAAGTCAGAAAAATATAATAAAATATGTTTTGAGTTCATAGAAGTATAACCTAAAATATGGAGTGGTGTTTATAACCTAATTCACATAATAATAAAAAGGTGATTTTTAGGGTTTTGAATAATTAATGGAAACCTAACCCTAATTCCACATATATGCTAATAGGTGCTTTGGATGCCTAGGGTTGGACCTAGATGTGACTATGGATCTTTTGAATCTGATGTTGAGGTATGTTGTATCCCCGATTATTCTTTATTGAGCAATTCACCTAAATTTTCATTCTCTTGAAATTGGCCTACACAATATGTCTTATCTCTTGTTATCATGGTTCATGTGAACTATCTTACTTGTTATGTACTTGGATATTCTCTTGATATCTATCTTGTCCCTTGGTGCATGTTGGTCTCTTATATTAATATGTGCCACTTTGAAGTGGATGTTATATGTTTGTGTTGTCCATTGTGTGATGGCAACCTTTGTTTCATCTTCTGACTAAACTATTGCTTGCCTCTATATTTACATGCAATGTGATTCAGTAGCACAAGAGTAGTGTAAATTAATTTGGTTTTGGGGAAGTAATCCCCTATTGTTTGTTAAGGAGGGTGGCAGTATACCACTTCTCTATACCCAAGTGTGGCAGTAATCCATACTCAATTTTATATATTTGGGAGATTGGTAATATTCATTTCTCTACCAGGTTCAAGTTTGTGCTTGGCCGCCTTTGTATTTATATTGTTCTAGGGCTATGTTTATCTCACATGCATGCAGGTTGATGATGTTGTGGGGTGTGTGCCCTACTACCTTCTTATGTGCCAGTATTGCACAATCTTATTTGTTTTGATTATGGCAAGTATCCTCTTTTATCAAGTTATGACGTTTCTTATCTTTTATGCCCTCTTTGGGTAGTCCTTATCTCTTGCATGGGAAGCCTTTACATTTGATGTCCTTTATATCCTTATATTGTTCAACTTGCTTTTTAGTATGAACATACCAACCTTTGCTGATGTATCCTATTGTTTTTCTTTTGCTGGGGTATGCTTCCAACCCTAGGTGGAAGACTTGGATGCATGGCATGTTGACCTGGACGTAGTTTGTGATGATGAAGGTTGGAGACAATCTTGAGGTGGTTTAGATTTCCTCTACATGGATCCTTATGTTGTAAGTTTAAGATGTTCCCTTATTTTATAATTGAATAGTCAAATATTTTCTTCCGCTGCTATACATTGGTCTTTTGATTACCATTATATAAAGATTTGAAAATTTTACACCCACTCCAAGATACCTTGAAGGTATGTTTGGACTGGAGGTTTTATTGTTCAAATTTTTAGTAAGGATGTATTTTCACTTCTTTACAACATGGTATCAGAGTCCATGATAGTTAGAATCTGACTATTTTAATTTTGTCTCCCTATAGAACCCTTGACTTAGTTAGTTACCTCTATGTGAGATGTTGACCCTAGATTTGATCAATGATGATCTTTTATGCAACAAGGTTTGGTTTGAGGATGAGAATATGTTAGGAGATCTAAATATGGAAATATTGTGACTTGGTTTCCGCAATTGATTTTGGATCCACTTTTTGTTTCATCGCAAAAAGTTTTCATCGCCAAAAATTATTTTCAATTATACTACTATATATGTATAAAAGTTTTCTTTGATTTATCGATGTTTTCTTCAACTAAGTCACAATGAAGAGAACCTCTAGTTTGAGTAGAATCTAACCCTAGTTTTATGACTAGGAATGTTATAATGGTGTAGTTGACCTACCCTATGACTTTTGGATGTTCATGTAGGGTTGATAGATTAGAGATACGAAGACCTAAAAACTCAACCCTAGATGGTGACTTTTAGTTGGATACCCGAATATATATATATATATATATATATATATATATATATATATATATATATATATATATATATATATATATATATATATATATATATATATATATATATATATATATATATAGGGTATATCTTTGCTACCCGTGCGGGTAACTAGGATTCACTACCCGTGCATCAGTTTTGTAATGGGAAGGTATGCAATTGTAATGAGACAATCCAAATTTGTAATGAGACGACAGAATTTGTAATACAAAGACTCGTTTTGTATTTATTACTGTAACAACGCTGTAATACAAAATGAGTTTTTGTATTACAATTTCGGTTGTCTCATTACAAATTTGGTTGTCTCATTACATATATGTGTCATCCCATTACGAAATTGATGCACGGGTAGCGAATCTTAGTTACCCACACGGGTAGCGAAGATATGCCCATATATACATATATATATATATATATATATATATATATATATATATATATATATATATATATATAAATCTCTAAAACTTTCACAACTAAGAGATGTGGGTATCTCTAAAAGTTGTTTAGTTTGACTGGTTAGGTTGAACCCTTTAAGGGGTGGAGTGTAGTTGGTTGTTGATGATTGGATGTTTTGATTTCGAGGACGAAATCCTTTTTAAGGGGTGGAGTGCTGTAACATACCAGATCTAGAACCCTACCCTAGAACTTTGACCTTTTTGGGTTTGACCAGACAAGGTTAAGGTTAGAGTGATCCTAATAATGTAATGCGTGAATAATGTAATATAATACATCAAATAACTCATGTGGTGATAATAAGATGATAAATAACTTAATTGGATGCATAATGCGATTAATGGGCCTCTAATGGGTCTAATGGCATAATCGATGTAATAAAGTCTCAAAATTTAATAATAGACTTCAAATTTGTAATCTACACATCAAAATAAGCCTACATGTCAATTTTCATTTAATTTGGACTACCTTGAAATAATATGGTAAGTTAAGAGATAGAAATTGCCTAAAATGCATAATTAATAAATAAATACAATAAATGACTCTAAAAGAGGAAAATAATCATATATTTGCAATTTAAATAATAAATATAGCCTTTGGGTGAATTTTCATCCAATTTGGAGAAAGTTTGCTTAAAAGGTGAAATTAGGAGAGAGAAATTGTCTAAAATGAGTAATAAATAAATAAAGGTAATTCATGAAACCAAAAGTTGAAAATAAAGGCAAATTTGTATTCAACACACTTAAGTTAACTTGCGAATGAAGTTTCACCCAATTTGGATAATCCTAAAGCATTAAGGAAGGAGGAAAGAGAAAATAGTAATTAATTTATTTAATACATTAAAAGTTTCCAAAAGGCAAAACTAAGTACATATTCGAAATCTACATGTTTTAATTAGCCTCTATGCAAAATTTTACCTAGTTTGGAGTTCGGTTGCACCCTTAAAAGAGGAGAGAGAAGAAAAGAAATAAATGTATTCACACTATAGTCAAATCTGATTGGGAATGACATTTAATCTGTCGCATGCCTTATTTGTTTTCGCGTGTGATGAGAACCATCTGATGGAAATCAGACGGCTCACGTTCATCTTCTAGCTTTCACCCTCTATGGAAACATAGCAGATTTTGTTCGATCATCAAATGCGAATAACTCGCTCGAATCTCAACCTTTTTACACAATTTCTTCACCTCTGGGTTCCTGGGAGGATTCCGCACGAGTTCATATATATATTTGAAGAATTTTGTTGCTTGAAATTTGTTCCATGAGGCACCACCCCCTTGCCTTGTTTACGCACTGCTCACCTCTCCCCTTCCATCTTGGTGCATACTTGTGCCATCGGAACCCCAGAAATTTGGTCCCTAACCTCTGCCGGGACCTCGGCGCTATGTTCCTCACTTCGGTTTAGTTTCTTCTACATCCACTCATCCCTTCCATTTTTTTACTTCCGCAACATGGATCTGGGATGAGGGGCGGGGCTTCCGACCCCCGCAGGCACCTGGAGATGGCTCAGATGAGCTTCTTGTTCCATCACGAAGGTAATTTCCCCCTCAATTGATCTTCCTGTTAAGCAATCCATTTTCCCCCCTTTTCTGGTTTGTTGCCGCTTCTCAGCTCCTGGCCATGTCTGACGCGCGAGGGAGGGGATGACTCCTTTGCTCCTTCCCTCTTTACCCCTCTATCCACGCTAGTTGCTTTGCTTTTTGGTTAGGGGTAAAAATGTCTTTGCACAATCTATGCTTGGACTCTCTCCTCTTAGCGGTGCTTGCCTGGGTGGCTGAGGGGTCAGCTGAGTTGGCCACCTGTGATTGGGCCAACTCAGTGCGAGTGCCCCTCTCCCTCTCTCACACTACTTCTTTCCTGTGTGGCTTTATCGGATTTTCTGATTAGTTGGATTTGGAAAATTAATAACTAAAAATCTACTGGTCATAAAATTACAAATAAATACTCGTTGGATTCATAAAAATGTAAGCTTTCTTTTGGTATTGGTTTTGTCATCTGAAACTAATGGTTTAAAGAGGTAATTTTAATGGATCTAATTAATAAGATAATAACTTGTATAAATCATAACTAAATATTTATAAGTAAGAAAAATATAATAAAATATGTTTTGAGTTCATAGAAGTATAACCTAAAATATGGAGTAGTTTTTATAGCCTAATTCACATAATAATAAAAAGGCAATTTTTAGGGTTTTGAATAATTAATGGAAACCTAACCCTAATTCCACATATATGCTAATAGGTGCTTTGGATGCCTAGGCTTGGACCTAGATGTGACTATGGATCTTTTGAATATGATGTTGAGGTATGTTGTTCCCCAATTATTCTTCATTGAGCAATTCACCTAAATTTTCATTCTCTTGAAATTGGCCTGCACAATATGTCTTATCTCTTGTTATCATGGTTCGTGTGAACTATCTTACTTGTTATGTATTTTGATATTCTCTTGATATCTATCTTGTGGCTTGGTGCATGTTGGTCTCTTATATTAATATGTGCCACTTTGAAGTGGATGTTATATGTTTGTGTTGTCCATTGTGTGATGGAAACCTTTGTTTCATCTTCTGACTAAACTATTTACTTGCCTCTATATTTACATGCAATGTGATTCAGTAGCACTAGAGTAGTGTAAATTACTTTGGTTTTGGGGAAGTAATCCCCTATTGTTTATTAAGGAGGGTGGTAGTATACCACTTCTCTATACTCGAGTGTGGCAGTAATCCATACTCAATTTTATATATTTGCGAGATTGGCAATATTCCTTTCTCTATCAGGTTCAACTTTGCGCTTGGCCACCTTTGTATTTATATTGTTCTAGGGCTATGTTTATCTCACATGCATGCAGGTTGATGATGTTGTGGGGTGTGTTCCCTACTATCTTCTTATGTGCCAGTATTGCACAATCTTATTTGTTTTGATTATGGCAAGTATCCTCTTTTATCAAGTTATGATGTTTCTTATCTTTTATGCCCTCTTTGGGTAGTCCTTATCTCTTGCATGGGAAGCCTTTACATTTGATGTCCTTTATATCCTTATATTGCTCAACTTGCTTTTTAGTATGCACATACCAGCCTTTGCTGATGTATCCTATTGTTTCTCTTTTGCTGGGGTATGCTTCCAACCCTAGGTGGAAGACTTGGATGCATGGCATGTTGACCTGGACGTAGTTTGTGATGATGAAGGTTGGAGACAATCTTGAGGTGGTTTAGATTTCCTCTACATGGATCCTTATGTTGTAAGTTTAAGATGTTCCCTTGTTTTATAATTGAATAGTCAAATATTTTCTTCCACTGCTATACATTGGTCTTTTGATTACCATTATATAAAGATTTGAAAATTTTACACCCACTCCAGGATACCTTGAAGGTATGTTTGGACTGGAGGTTTTATTGTTCAAATTTTTAGTAAGGATGTATTTTTACTTATTTACACTTAATAACCTGACAGTCCCACTTAACAAGTAGACCCTTTACTAGGTTACCCTTTTCATCATTAGCAAAGCCACAGAGGAGGACCAGGATCTGAGCCAATCATGTATCTATATTTAGGGTGATAATCATACTCACTTTATAGTTGCATGAAATAGAAGTCATCCAAACAGTTATTTTCAGACAACTGATAAAGCATCCTAGAATCATCATGAAACTAAGTGATTATCCATAAGCATAACCACATACCCGTCAGGCTGATTTGAGATAGAATTAATTCAATCAATACAAGAAATCCAACAGGCAAGCAAGCATCCAAAGAGATCCTGAAATATGCATACAATTTTCTATCATTGATCATGCCATCAAGATCTATTAAACCTAGCTCACTTCCTAGGGTTTCTAGTCCACTTTTAGGGTTTCCATTGCAATTAGGGTTTCACTTCATTTATACTATTTTAAACCCTAATTTTATACCATTACTCACAAACCCTAATTATCTCATCTATTCTTCACAAAAGATATTAAGGTTATCTTTTAACAACATATAACCTTAATTTCAGATTAAAGGCACCATTAAAAGTCCATTAAGCCTCTTTTACATTGAAACTATCATTTTTTTCTCCTTTTAATTCATGACAAGATCATTAGGCCCAATTATCATCTTTGGTTCCTTCTGGATTAACAACTCATAGCTCATTACGATCTAATTCACATATGAATTCTATTTATCATTAATTCCACCTTTTATTCATTTGAAAACCCTAATTACTAAATTAAGGGTATTTATCCACAATTAGAAACCTTTATACTCGAAATAGCTTTGAACCATCATATCTCAGCCTTATTCATGAATTTGAACAATTAAAGCGATTAATAGTCACAATAACTAACATTAGGGTTTCAAGGCCCATTAAAGCTCATTAAAGCATATTTATGCACATGAAACTCTAAATTAAACTAATTTCGTGCAAAGTTCATCCTTTTTGTTCTTAATGTACCTTTTTATAGTTAATAGGTTAATACCAACTTTAATCATCTATAAAACCCTTCTAAATACATTAATCATCTTAAATTAGGGTTTCTTAATCATTAATGCATTAAAGTTGATAATTTCCATTACTTTTCGAATTGCAAGAGGAATCAGATTCTAAAACTATTTTTAGTGAATTCCCCTCGTTTTTTTGAGAAATATATATATATTATATGTACCAATCTGAGCTACCCTTAAGGAGATATGATTTTTGCAAAATATACTTACTTGAGCCAATCAATGCGTGCCACGCCTCCCATTTCATGCAACGTCGCTTGTATGTTTGGAAACATAACGGAAAGACACTTTTACCCTTACTTAGGTGGTCGACGCTTCATACCCTGGGAGGGCGAATCTTTCTAACGGCCACCCTTGTTCTTCCTAGCGTGCACCCTAGCACCGCCGCTGCTGTAAGGAGCTGGTGCGGCCCTGCTGCCCTTCCTCAGGCCTTGACGGCCACCCAGGATGGTGCCACCAGCTACGACGAGCTCCTGTGCCCAAGGGGCACCATCCCTTCGTGGCCAAGATGGCCTTTCCAAGTCTGCCGAGCCCCAGACGTGTGGCCGGTCCTGCTGACCTGCTGTAGTCATCGCGCAGGGGTCAGAGATAGATGAACTCCTTTCCAGTCGGTGTGGGAGCATCGTGCTCTATTTTCTCTTTCCTGGCATCCTACTCACTTCAAGGATCATTACGCTCCTCTAACCTAGAGTTTTTAGTGAGGAATAAGAAGAAGAAGATGGGGAAGAGAGAGAGAGAGAGTTGCGTGGGATCTCTCTGGAACTCAAACTAGGGCTCTACCCTTTATACAGGGGTGGGTAACAAAGCCCTAGGTTGGCTATTCATGAATTAACAAGGTCCTTTCCCAATATTAGTCATATTCTTTCAAGGAGAAGTAATCTTCTCTCTCCTATTTATATTCTTAATATTATTTATTTCATGGATAATTAGAAATATGAAAATGATCTCTTTCATGAAACTTAAACTTGCACACAAATAAACTATGAGAGGTTCTTGAAGTTGTGAATTCAAGAAATTTATGAAGTAAGAAATAGATAATTATATGTCAACGAAGTAAGTCAACATGTAAAATCCATGTATAATGCAGCGAATTCCTAAAGTAAGTATGAAGAGAGGAGATAAAATAAGAGCAAATAAAGAATGAGTAAAGTGGAACCTGAGTTAATCGCAGACCAACCTGTGTATATAAGAAAGTAAAAGATGTAACCCTAATGATATGTGAAAGAAAATCGGGGAGATAATCCCTATTAAATATAGAAAATGTGAAAAATAATGATCTATCTCTTGATGAGAAGTAGTAAAACATGGTGACACCTTGGGATATACATGAAAATGATAAAAAACTAATAAAGAGAGAGTAATGATATGTGTTCATCCCTATAATTCCTATACCAATGGTAGGGAAACCAAGATGAAATAGGTTAAAATGATACATGAGCAGTTGTGAACCTGTGTAATAACAAAGAGAGTTGGGTAACCCCTCTCATAATTAAGAAATCCCTAGGTGGTGCTGTGGTGATAAGGGAAGCATTTTCCTTTTGAGTTCTTTATTTCTAGGAATGTGACATCAAGTGCATCTTTTGTCACTTGATGCACATGGTTTTGATGTGAACTTGAGATGAATACTTTGAAGAAGTGTTAGTTAATCTTAGAATTTAGATCCAAGATAGTAATGTCAATGAATGATGATGTTTCATGGATCTTCCCAGATGTTAGGAAGATTCTTTCAATACATTTGGAACTACATATAACAACTGAGTGGTAGATTGGATGGATATGTGATGTGTTTTTGGCACATGTGATGGATACTAAGGTGAGGAATCCTAACATCCAAGAGGAGCCAGTTGTATATACATTTGAGAATATATTTCCTGATGAGACATTAAGTGTTTTGCTTCCTAAAGAGTTTGACTCTAAGATCAATCTGGTTACCAGTACCCAACCTATAATATAATTATCATTTATTAGGGGTTTATACCCCATATAGGATGATGTCAATGAGAATGTAAGAATTAAAAATACAATTGCAAGATATGCTTGGGAAAAGAGTTATATAATATTATGTGAAACATAAATAAATGATTTGAATTGAAAAACTTTGAGTAATCAATCTTTCTTATCAGTATTTTCTTAGCAACATAATTTTATTCTTTACTGTGCCCTAAAGATAACATAAACCAATGGTGATTTTTCATTTCAACATATGGGGGTGTTCAATGATGATGGTCTTGGCCCCATCATCCGATGGTGATATGATGTGTCACAACTGATGGTGGTTCAGGTTACCACAGAATGATGTAATTAGGTATCATGAGTTACTTTAATTAATCCTTAAACTAGTAATTTATTTGGTTATATGATTCAAGGGTTAAACCTATATATTAACTGATAGTTTTGAAATGTTAAAACCTAACTCAATAATTGTGAATCAATGCTACAACATCCAATGATTTATAATGAAGTCGATACTATAAAGCTTTGGTTCTAATAATGAGAGTTTGATGGACAATACCCTTAAACTTGTAGTATTGCCTTTGACCTCAGATAGATATGTTAAACTCCCAAATTTTTGAACCTTATATTGTAATGGAACAAGTTGAGAAGGTAACTTATAAGTTAAAGTTGTTATCTGAGTTGTACATGGTACGAACAATGTTTTTATGTTGAGGGTGTGTCCTATGTGACAAATCATGTGTTAATCTTGGAAAAGGACATCATGTTGGTTAAAGTTTAATGACATCACTTTAGCATAGAGGATGTCATGTGGGAGTTTGAGGACATGATACTTGGGGAGTATCTATTTCTTTTCAAGTATGGTTGTAAGGCCCGAACCTAGATTAATGCTAATTGTTCTTAATTTTATATAATGGTATGTTTAGACCCTTTTTCTAATCCTCTGAGGTGTTTTGTTATCATGTGACGAGCTTATTTTTAAAGTTTGGTCCTATTTGAATGCTATTTGAACTATAATTGCTTGTTTTGGACCAAAATGCAATTTACCCAAGTTGAGGGGTTATCTTGCAATTTTTCATATGTTGAGTGTTCCCTTAGTGCTTTATCATCATAAGAGAGAGTATTATGTATGGGGTTCCTTGTGGGACCTTAATTGATGAGGTGGCATTACATGATATGCTAGGGTTTCTAGGGTTTGGATGGTGTCGACCTAGTAGTGTTGCTTGGGTATAGCAACCCTGGTTTCGACCTTATGGTATGTTTTGGAAGTGTTTCAAACCAAACATATTCTCTTGGTGATTTTTTCTTAACCTAGATGGTTTTGGATGTGTTTGGGGTCGAGGCAAGTTGTCTTCTTGTGGTATGTCTCGACCTAGTATGTTGATGACTCTTTTGTTTTGACCTTGTTGAACCTTGGTGATGGTAGCGACCTAGGGGCTGTCTTGGATGTGTTTCAACCAAAACACCTACCTTGGCATGATGTTTTTACTACTAGGATGGTTTGGGTTGATGTGTTTCGACCTAGATGTTTGTCTTCTTGTGGTTCGACCTCTTTGATGGTGATGATCTTGTTTCAACCTAGTCTTGAGGTTTTGCTCTTGTTTCAACCTCCATGAAGTGCTGCAAACAAAACCACATGTTGGGGACCCAATTAGGTCGATACCCAACATAGGTTACATCACCATCTCATACATGTATGCATAAACTGGTTGCATATCTATCTTGTTAATGGAGAAGTGTTCCTTTGGTGTTCTAATACATTGACACCTCACATAAACCCTGATTTGAGGATCCTACTGATGAGCATTCCTTGGCGATAACCTACTGATTTGGTGATGGTTCATCCCTGATTTGAGGATCGTTATATGTTCCTATGGCCGTTTGACCTTATTGGTCATTACACCTATTGTTTTAGTGTTATATGTTTGGTTAATGGTCGATAATCATGATTTGTTTAGAAAGGATGGAGGTGATGACCCTAGAAGTATTACAGTACTTGGTGTTATTAACATGATGATTAAGATGGAAACTGAGGTACTTATGAATTTAGGTGTTATTAACATGATGATTAAGATGGAAACTGAGGTACTTATGAATTTAGGGTTACAACTTTTTAGCATTCTTATGTAGGTTGTCCTCTTTCTAAACCCTAAATCCATATACTCAATTTCTAAAGTGTTCTTGAGAGGATGATCTTATATGCATCATAAACTTTGGTTTAATTACCATGTACTAAGTTTCAATCATCATGTTGGCCATAGAGTCATGGATGATTTCTCACATAAGTTGAAGTTCAAATTTCTCTCTCCTAAGTGGTCTTGGTTAATGATCATTATGGTGATATGTTCTAGGGTTTGAATGATCATGATTCCCAAGTTTTGGACATAGTGACTATTACACCCACATCCCACAATTACCACTAACCATGAGATTAGGGAATAAGTTTGAGGATTATACTTAATACAAAGTTCACTCCCATATTTTTATTTTATTTTAAACTCTTTGTTTTCTCGCATTCAATCACATAAACAACTTTACAAGAGAATTAAACTTTGATTACTCTAATATGATCTCAACATTAATGATACACATCCATACATTCATTTTGTTTCTCACACTTTTATGTACATATGACATGATAATTAGATACATTCTCTCTTATTAAGGAAAAAAGATACACAACATCATTTACAACTTTCTCACATCTATACAAGGACCTAGAGTGACAGGGACTGACTGAACTAAACTAATCTCATACATAACTCCTGTGGAAGATCTACTCTGATGTAATGACATCTTCAGTCCATGTGGTTTCCCTAAAAATTGTGAGTAGAGGGGTGAGCCTACACGCTCAATGAATGAGTACTTGAAAGAAACAATCTAAAACACTATTAATACTATAGATATACTATTGAGAAATTGATATCAATTATAGAAACAATAAGCTTTAAAGAGACTAATCATTCTTAAACATAAATATTTCAAGATACTCTATATATCTACAAGAGTGAATCAATATATGAACGTGCTTGATTGATCATAAAGAGAACTAATAATTCTGAAACATATAAGAATACTTGAATAATTGTGTACAATTGTTTGACCTCTCATTCATCTTATTATGCCCTAAACCCACATGAGGTGTACCACAACATGTGAAAGAATCGCAGCAAGCTACGATCTCAATGTACAAGGCATAGAAGAATGCCCAGGTTCCTAATCATATATCTCCAGTAAGACCCCATCTGTAGTGAGCCTCGACACATCTGCCTCTCGATGGCTAATGGGAGCAGCCAGATATCTCAGACTCCACCTCTCAATCGGGTACTCAGACGGTGAGTCAAAGCCCTCAGGCTTATTGTGCATTAGTGGACCTACTCACCACTAATCACTCAACATGTAACACAAGTACCACCGACATCCCCAGTTGGTGTTGGGTACCACACAACTATAAGGAGTCTACCCTACTGGTCAAGACTACTTCTAGTTGAGAAATCATTTCCTCCCCACAATGCAGGCCTCATCCTGTGAGAATTCTATAGTGTTCAGGGCATCTAAATGTCTAATTTAATCTTAGAATTCACAATTCAATCATCACATCAACATATCTAAGTTCCACTTTGTAAACTGTTCATTTCATAAACCATCTAATAACATTTACCACAACTGAACTATTAAGCATAACCACATCTCATACTGAGAAACATTAATGTCACAATACTTGATTCACTGAACACTCTATCCTTAGGGTTTCATTTACCTCATTCACTAATTACATGACTCACATAAAGATTTAATACATCATAACATCATTGAATAAATATTGCTCTCAGTAGTCCATGTATAATCGAATATATATATGAAACCCTATAATGAACTTAACTAGGGTTTCCACACCATTTACTAAAACATAATACATAAAGAATAACATTGAATCAAGATGTCTATTTGCAAACCTCCAACTTTCCATTCATTTAGGGTTTCACCCTCTTACTGATATATCTAGCAAACATTGATATGATCAAATGAAATCCAAGATCTTATCTGACATATATGTGTTGGATAAATTGGACATTATTATAATCCCTTTGTTTTGATGATGACAAACATTTCTTTCTTGTGGTTTTAACTTGCTATTTGAGTGTTTCATGGACAAGCATATAAGGTGGTGGATAGCAAAGACTTGGAAGATCAATTTGCTAAAATTGCTTTATTTTCATGATTGTAATCAAATGTAAAAACTTGTGCAAGTATATAATGTACACGTACTTAGATATCATGTAATTCAAGTGCTTTCATCTTACCTATCCACTCACAACACTTAGATAGGTCATTCCCCAAGATAGTATCACAATTGCACATTGATACACACACTTAGTAAATGAATACATTGAATTAGTGATATTCTCGATCGACAAAAACTTTGACCGAGACACTCTCGGTCGAAAAACTCCTCGACTGAGAATAGACCCTACTAGACATTAGACTGAGTTAGAAAAGTTGATTGGGAGTTGGAATCGGATGTTACAACATATTGACTCAGACTCCCACTCGGTCGACAAATTCCTCGACTGAGAAACTCTCGGTCGACAAATACTTTGACCGAAAATAGTTCTGTCTGCACTTTTCAGAACTAATAAACTATCCGTTACAAATGCAATTAGTGGATAACTAATGGCTAGTTGAGCACTAAGAACACCCTAGAAGGTGTCTAGAACGTCCCCAAGCATTAGCAAACCACTCCTATAAATAGGACAGCCATAGGACACCTCAATACACAACTTGCATACATAATTACACTTGAGATTCAATCCTTGTGAGCAAACAAGTTGAGCTACACTTGCAATATATTTTCCTTGAGCTATATATTAATGTCCTATAGGATGATATCTCCTATCCAATATACATCCACTTCCATCCACTTTGGTTAGGAGATCAAATGCTTGATATAGGATCAAAGCGCTGTACTCAATTGGTAACGTTATTTACTTCTTCCAATCTTGTTCCATCAATTGTAGTTTGTTCTCCTTGTCTACTCCAACGTTGGAGGCTGTGGAAAGGAGGTTGTTGGAGCTTCTTTAGGTGGTGAAGGTAGCTCAGAGTGACTTTGTACTACTTCTAGAAGGTCTCAATGGGAAGCTACTTCAAGGAGGAAGACTACTTCAAGGGGGATCTTGAAGTTACTTCAAGTGAAGGCTGCTTCAAGGTTGGTGAGATGACTTTGGGGTGAAGGCTGTCCAAAGGGTTGGGAAGGTATTTGTAACTTTATGTAACATCCTTGTGAGGTAATAAAATTCAATTACTTTCAAAATCCCAATTGGAAACAATTGGGTAGTGGACTGACTCCCTTAGTAATTGCTAAGGGTTGAACCACTCTAAATGCCGTGTCTCCTTCTCCAACATTCTTGTGATTGTTTGTTTGGTTGAATTAATTTTAAAATTATTATAAAACCCTATTCACCCCCTCTAGTGTTTTTCAATTGGTATCAGAGCAGGCTTCAAGTAACTTTAACAAAGTCTTGAAGAAAATGGGTGATGGGGGTACTAAACAACCTCAACTTGGAAGGAACACTTGTAGCTCAGCCTCCACCATTTGATGGCACCAACTACACCTATTGGAGGAGGATGCAATTCTACTTTAAAGGGATAAGCTAGGATCTATGGAGAATGGTTTCAAATGCTTACACTCTTCCTCAAACGAAATATGCTACATGGGATGCTAATACGGTAAAGCTAGCCTAATTGAATGCAAAAGCTGTAAGTATCCTTTATTACAATCTCTGTAGGTGAGTTTAATAGAATATCAAATTGTGAAACTGCATATGAAATATGGCATAGACTATCTATTACTTATGAAGGAATTGTTCAAGTAAAGAATTCCAAAATTGGTATGCTTAAACAAAAGTTTGAAAAGTTTATGGAACCATATGAGTCTATTAGTGAAATGTATCCAAAAATTTCTTCTATTGTTAATGGTTTCAATGCTTTAGGTAAATCAATTAGTGAAGAGGATCAATACTTAGGTCTCTTCCTCCCAAGTACAAGCCTAAAGTGATGGCAATTGAATAAGCCAATGACCTCACCCGGGTAAGGATGGAACAACTCATTGGCAACTTAGAAGCACATGAGGCAACCTTGGAGGAGGAAGAAAGATGAGAGCGTGAACTTCAACAAGGGAGATAGAAGGACATTGCATTCAAAGCATCAACCAATATTAGTCATGACACAAGTGAAGAAGATAATGAAGAAGAAACTCTCATTGTAAACAGTAAGCAGTATAAAAGTTTTAAACTAACAAAACTTCTAGCGTTTCTTCCTTCAGGTGCTTTGAATGTGCCAAAATGGGACATTTAAAAGGTGATTGTCCAAAATTTAAGAAAGGAAAGAAATAATATCACAAGAGGAAGGACAAATCTTACAAAGCTGCATGGGATGATTCAAATGATGATAGTGAAAATGGAGAAAAAGAAGTAGAGTGTCTTATTGCTACAACAAATGAAGAAGAAGAAGAGGTAAGCCTTTTTGATTTATCTAAAGAAGATTTTGTTGCTAGCATTAAGGAGTTAAATGATAAATATATTGATTGTAAAAAGAAACTAAAAAGAGTTACTAAAACTAATGAGGATTTGTATGCACAATTAGATGATCTTGCTTCTGAAAAGGAAAGTATTATTGCTAAAAATTCTTCCTTGAAATCATCTTTTAATGATTGCAATACAAAATTGCTTACTCTTGAGACAAATCATAATTTGCTTTGTCAAGAAAAGGTTGAATTGCTTGCAAAATTGAATGATCTTCAATCACAACCCATCTTGTGTAATCATCTAGATTATGATGCTATTGTTAAAGAAAGAGATACTTTAGCATCTGATCTAGATCAAGAAAAGTTAGATATCAAAAAGAAAATGGATGAGAATGCCAAGTTATAAAGAGAAATTAATAGCTTGAGAAACAATTATGTTCTTGATAAGATTTTGAAAAATTCTTCTAGTTATAATGGAAGGAAAGGTTTAGGATATGTTCTAAAAGAGAAATCATATCAACCTAAACCTAGAAGAACACAAGCACCCAAGACCATGTATGTACCCAAGAACAACTCAAAGAGAAATGAAATTGATTTCATTTGTTGTCATTACTATTTATGTCATGGACATTATTTGTTTTCTTGCCCATACAGGAAAGAGGATGTTGATCTAGTTTGGGTTCCCAAAACCTAGAGATTTGAATATGATTAGTTGATATTTGACCTAAAATGTTACTTTGATATTCAAATATCTTATCTCAACTTAACTGAGCATTAACTTGCATAATTCTGTAAAAATGATCTATGTTTGTAATTGTAAACAACTATTGAAAATAGTACAGAAACAATATTGGTTTAGAAAATTGTCGACCGATACAATGTCGGTCGAGAAATCAGTCGACTGACAGAGTTACTATCTTAAACCTACAAAAACCTGATAAATGGCCGGTTGAAAAATATTTCGACCGAACCTCACTCGGTCGAGAAATTTGTCGACCGAGGGAATTTCTAACAGAATAATTTAGTAAAAACAAAGATACTTCAATTACAATTAACTTAAGTATGAAATGAACTTTATATACTGCATATTTGAATGATCATAATTAAAAGGAAGAACATATGAGCATCAAAACATTATACTTTTCATGATTAAATTGTATATAAGAAGAAAAGATTGATTTTACTCAAATCATGGATTTGCTTCTCATGAGATTACCTTGGCTCATCTCCTACATGGTTTGGCTTAAAATTGAAAATTATGAACCATGTTGATTTAATCAAGGAAATTACTATTTTATCATAAACCACATGGTTTGTCCTAAGTATTCCTTGGTTTATCTATATAGAAATCATGTGTCTTGAAATTTTCCTTTAAATGATCATGATCATTGAAATTATGGATATGCCTTTACTGTTTCACCATGATCATTGTGTTTCATCTTTTACTTGGTTTGCCTAAAATAACCTTTGATCTATATGTATATAAACCATGAATGGATATTTTTTTCAAAATGATCATAGTGATTCAGCTCATTACACATAAAGATGATGATATCACTGAAAATGCCATTTTTGCATTAAGGTAAATCTCTATGACACAAATGCATCTTGACATATTAGTTAAATGATTATCCTATTCTTAGCTTATGGAAAATGATATAATCCTTGTTATACATGAATACTTTTTATATGATACTCTGTAAGCTATGTGTCAAATATTCAATCAAGTGGATCATTGTGAATGCTTAAACTAGAAATCTATAGAAATTGCCTGTCAGTCGAAATAAAAATCAACCGAGGGGCGCCCAGGTCGAAGTCAAGGTCGACCTAAAATAAGCTTGACGAAATGCTTAATTGTAAATCATTTCCTTGCACTCAATCTTAGTATATTAAAAACAAGATTTTAATGCATAGCTCTCATACATGGTCAACTTATTATGATCTAATGCTTATTATGACCTTAGAATCCTTAAATTATCTTCATTATAAGATTAAGGGGGAGATCACAAAAACTATCTTGACTATAAGATTAAAAGAAGTTCACAAAATTTTGTAAACATCATAAAGAAAATTTGAAACTAGTTATGACCTTAGTATCTTTAAAGTAATCTTGGTTATGAAAATAAAGGAGCCTACAATATTTATGAATATAATGCATAACTTGTCCTTAATGGAATTCTCTGAACAAATTAGGGCTTAACATCCCATGTATTTGGTTAGAGATACATTCATTGATTCTACTATAAGCCTAAAAGAATCTCATATCATTTCAGGTCTTAACATCCCTTGTAAATGGTTGAGAAACTATTAAATATATTCATGAGCTTAAAGGATTCTCATGTAATTTTTAGGGCTTAACATCCCTTGTAAAATGGATGAGAAATCAAAACACATATGCCAAGAATCTAAAAGGATCTAATATCATTTCAAGGCTTAACATCCTTTCCAAATGATTGAGAAATAAATTGTGGATAAATTTGACATAAAAATAAGTGGTTTGCATTGAGTATCAAATTATCAAATTAAGGGGGAGAAATAAAAGTCATAATTAATGTTTAGCTTGGTTATCTTTTTGAAAGGACAAAGGGGGAGAAATAATATAAAATCAATAACATAAAGTAAAATGAGTTTCATAATCTCTCAGCTAGCATCATACTTGGAAACAAGAGAATGGATACAAAAGGTAAATTTTAGGTATGAAACTCATATGATTTATATTTCCTTGATTTATATTTTGGAAATGTTTGTCATCTTCAAAAAGGGGGAGATTGTTGGCTAAATTGGACATTATTATAATCCCTTTGTTTTGATGATGACAACCATTTCTTTCTTGTGGTTTTAACTTTCTATTTGAGTGTTTTAGGGACAAGCATATAAGGTGGTTGATAGCAAAGACTTGGAAGATCAACTTGCTAAAATTGCTTTATTTTCATGATTGTAATCAAATATAAAAACTTGTACAAGTATATAATGTACAAGTACTTAGATATCATGTAAATAAAGCGCTTTGATCTTCGCTATCCACTCAAAACACTTAGATAGGTCATTCCCCAAGATAGTATCACAATTGCACATTGATACACACACTTAGTAAATGAATACATTGAATCAGTGATATTCTCAGTTGACAAAAACTTCGACCGAGACACTCTCGGTCGACAAACTCCTCAATCAAGAATAGATCCTCCTAGCCATTAGACCGAGTTAGAAAAGTTGATTGGGAGTTGGAATCAAACTTCACAACATATTGACTCAGACTCCCACTCGATCGACAAATTTCTCGACCGAGAAACTCTCGGTCGACAAATCATTTGACCGACAATAGTTCTGTCTGCACTTTTCAGAACTAATCATCTAGCCATTACAAAAGCAATTAGTGGATAACTAACGGATAGTTGAGCACTAAGAACAGCCTAGAAGGTGTCTAGAATATCCCCAAGCACTAGCAAACCACTCCTATAAATAGGACCACCATAGGACACCTCAATATACAACTTGCATACACAATTACACTTGAGATTCAATCCTTATGAGAAAACAAGTTGAGCTACACTTGTAATCTATTTTCCTTGAGCTCTATACTAGTGTCCTATAGGCTGATATATCCTATCCAATATACATACACATCCATCCACTTTGGTTAGGAGATCAAATGCTTGATATAGGATAAACGTGCTATACTCAATTGGGAACGTGGTTTCCTTCTTCCAATCTTGTTCCTTCTATTGTATTTTGTTCTTCTTTGCTACTCCTAGGTTGGATGATGTGGAAAGGAGGTTGTTGGAGCTTCTTTAGGTGGTGAAGGTAGCTCGGCGTGACTTTGGACTACTTCTAGAAGGTCTCAACGAGAAGCTACTTCAAGGAGGAAGACTACTTCAAGGGGGATCTTGAAGTTACTTCAAGTGAAGGCTGCTTCAAGGTTGGTGAGACGACTTTGGGGTGAAGGCTGTCCAAAGGGTTGGGAAGGTATTTGTAATTTTATGTAACATCCTTGTGAGGTAATAAAATTCAAATACTTTCAAAATCCGAATTGGAAATAATTGTGTAGTGGACTGACTCCCTTAGTATTTGCTAAGGGTGGAACCACTCTAAATGTCGTGTCTCCTTCTCCAACATTCTTGTGATTATTTGTTTGGTTGAAATAATTTTAAAATTATTATAAAACCCTATTCACCCCCTCTAGTGTTTTTCAATTGGTATCAGAGCAGGCTTCAAGGAACGTTAATAAAGTCTTGAAGAAAATGGGTGATGGGGTACTAAACAACCTCAACTTGGAAGGAACACTTGTAGCTCGGCCTCCACCATTTGATGGCACCAGCTACACCTATTAGAAGAGGAGGATGTAATTCTATTTTCAAGGGATACACTGGGATCTATGGAGAATAGTTTCAAATTCTTACACTCTTCCTCAAACGGAATATGCTACATGGGATGCTAATACGGTAAAGCTAGCCCAATTGAATGCAAAAGCTGTAAGTATCCTTTATTGTTCAATCTCCGTAGGTGAGTTTAATAGAATATCAAATTGTGAAACTGCATATGAAATATGGCATAGACTCTCTATTACTTATGAAGGAACTGTTCAAGTAAAGAATTCCAAAATTGGTGTGCTTAAACAAAAGTTTGTACAGTTTCGTATGGAACCATATGAGTCTATTAGTGAAATGTATGCAAAAATTGTTAATGGTTTGAATGCTTTAGGTAAAGCAATTAGTGAAGAGGATCGAGTGTCAAAAATACTTAGGTCTCTTCCTCCCAAGTACAAGCCTAAAGTGACAGCAATTGAAGAAGCCAATGACCTCACCCGGATAAGGATGGAACAACTCATTGGAAACTTAGAAGAACATGAGGCAACCTTGGAGGAGGAAGAAAGACGAGAGCATGAACTTCAACAAGGGAGAAAGAAGGACATTGCATTCAAAGAATCAACCAAGATTAGTCATGACAGAAGTGAAGAAGATAGTGAAGAAGAAACTCTCATTGTAAATGATAAGCAGTCTAAAAGTTTTAAAACTAACAAAACTTCTAGTGTTTCTTCCTCTAGGTGCTTTGAATGAGGCAAAAAGGGACATTTAAAAGGTGATTGTCCAAAATTTAAGAAAGGAAAGAAATCATCTCACAAGAGGTAGGAAAAAGCTTACAAAGTTGCATGGGACAATTCAAGTGATGATAATGAAAATGGAGAAAAAGAAGTAGAGTGCCTTATTGCTACAACAAATGAAGAAGAATAAGAGGTATGCCTTTTTTATTTATCTAAAGAAGATTTAGTTGCTAGCATTGAGGAATTACATGATAAATATATTGATTGTAAAAAGAAACTAAAAAGAGTTACTAAAACTAATGAGGATTTGTATGCACAAATAGATGATCTTGCTTCTGAAAAGGAAAGTATTATTTCTGAAAATTCTTCATTGAAATCATCTTTTAATGATTGCAATACAAAACTACTTACTCTTGAGACAAATCATAATTTTCTTTGTCAAGAAAAGGTTGAATTGCTTACAAAATTGAATGATCTTCAATCACAACCCTTGTTGTGTACTCATCTAGATTATGATGAAGAAAGATATACTTTATCATCTGATCTAGATCAAGAAAAGTTAGAAATAAAAAAGAAAATGGATGAGATTGCCAAGTTACAAAGAGAATTTAATAGCTTGAGAAACAATTATGTTCTTGATAAGATTATGAAAAATCCTTCTAGTTATAATGGAAGGAAAGGTTTAGGATATGTTCCAAAAAATAAATCATATCAACCTAAACCTAGAAGAACACAAGCACCCAAGACCATGTATGTACCCAAGAACAACTCAAAGAGAAATGAAATTGATTTCATTTTTTGTCATTATTGTTTACGTCTTGGACATTATTTGTTTTCTTTCCCATATAGGAAAAAGGATGTTGATCTAATTTGGGTTCCCAAAACCTAGAGATTTGAATATGATTAGTTGATATTTGACCTAAAATGTTACTTTGATATTCAAATGTCTTATCTCAACTTAACTGAGCATTAACTTGCATAATTCTATAAAATTGATCTATGTTTTTAATTGAAAACAACTACTGAAAACAATACAAAAACAATCTCGGTCGAGAAAGTTGTCGATTGAGACAATGTCGATCGAGAAATCAGTCGACCGACAGAGTTACTTTCTTAAACCTGCAAAAACCTGATAAACGGCCGGTTGACAAATATTTCGACCAAACCTCACTCGGTCGAGAAATTTGTCGACCGAGGGAAACTTTGACAGAATTATTCAGTAAAAACAAAGATACTTCAATTACAGTTAACTTAAGTATGTAATAAAATTTATATACTGCATATTTGAATGATCATAATTAAAAGGAATTACATATGAGTTTCAAAACTTTATACTTTTCTTGATTAAATTTTATCTAGGATGTAAAGATTGATTTTTCTCAAATCATGGATTTGCTTCTCATGAGATTATCTTGGTTCATCTCCTACATGGTTTGCTTAAAACTAAAATTATGTACCATGTTGATTTAATCAAGGAAATTAATGTTTTATCATAATCCACATGATTTGTCCTAAGTATTCCTTGGTTTATCTATATAGAAATCATGTGTCTTGAAATTTGCCTTTAAATGATCATGATCATTGTAATTATGGATATGCCTTTACTATTTCAGCATGATCATTGTGTTTCATTTTTTACTTGGTTTGCCTAAAATAATCTTTGATCTATATGTATATAAACCATGAATGGATATTGTTTTCAAAATGATCATAGTGATTCAGATCATTACAAATAAAGATGATGATATCACTAAAAATGCCATTTTTGCATTAAGGTAAATCTCAATGGCACAAATGCATCTTGACATATTAGTTAAATGATTATCCTGTGCTTAGCTTATGGAAAATGATATCATCCTTGTTATACATGAATACTTTTTATATGATACTCTGTAAGCTATGTGTCAAATATTCAATCAAGTGGATCATTGTGAATTCTTAAACTGGAAATCTATAGAAATTGCCTCTCAGTCGAAATAAAAATCAACCGAGGAGCGCCCAGGTTGAAGTCAAGGTCGACCTAAAATAAGCTTGACAAAATGCTTAATTGTAAATCATTTCCTTGCACTCAATCTTAGTATATTGAAAACAAGATTTTAATGCATAACTCTCATAAAAGTTCAACTTATTATGATCTAATGCTTATTATGACCTTAGAATCCTTAAATTATCTTGAAAATAAGATTAAGGAGGAGCTCACAAAAACTATCTTGACTATAAGATTAAGGAGTTCACAAAATTTTGTAAACATCATAAAGAAAATTTGAAACTAGTTATGACCTTAGTATCTTTAAAGTAATCTTGGTTATGAAAATAAAGGAGCCTACAATATTTATGAATATAATGCATATCTTGTCCTTAATGGAATTCTCTAAACAAATTTGGGCTTAACATCCCATGTATTTGGTTAGAGATACATTCATTGATTCTACTATAAGCCTAAAAGAATCTCATATAATTTCAGGGCTTAACATCCCCTGTAAATGGTTGAGAAACTATTAAATATATTCATGAGCTTAAAGGATTCTCATGTAATTTTTAGCGCTTAACATCCCTTGTAAAATGGATGAGAAATCAAAACACATATGCCATGAATCTAAAAGGATCTTATATCATTTCAAGGCTTAACATCCTTTGCAAATGATTGAGAAATAAATTGTGGCCAAATTTGACATAAAAATAAGTAGTTTGCATTGAGTATCAAATTATCAAATTAAGGGGGAGAAATAAAAGTCATAATTAATATTTAGCTTGGTTATCTTTTTGAAATGACAAAGGGGGAGAAATAATATAAAATCAACAACATAAAGTAAAATGAGTTTCATAATCTCTCGGCTAGCATTATACTTGCAAATAAGAGAATGGCTACAAAAGGTAAACTTCAGGTATGAAACTCATATGATTTATATTTACTTGATTTATATTTTGGAAATGTTTGTCATCTTCAAAAAGGGGGAGATTGTTGGCTAAATTGGACATTATTATAATCCCTTTGTTTTGTTGATGACAAACATTTCTTTCTTGTGGTTTTAACTTTCTATTTGAGTGTTTCAGGGACAAGAATATAAGGTGGTGGATAGCAAAGACTTGGAAGGTCAATTTTCTAAAATTGCTTTATTTTCATGATTGTAATCAAATGTAAAAACTTGTACAAGTATATAATGTACATGAACTTAGATATCATGTAAATCAAGCAATTTGATCTTCTCTATCCACTCACAACACTTAGATAGGTCATTCCACAAGATAGTATCACAATTGCACATTGATACACACACTTAGTAAATGAATACATTGAATCAGTGATATTCTCTGTTGACAAATACTTTGACTGAGACACTCTCGGTCGACAAACTCCTCAACCGAGAATAGACCCTCCTAGTCATTAGACTGAGTTAGAAAAGTTGGTTGGGAGTTGGAATCGAACTTCACAACATATTGACTCAGACTCCCACTCAGTTGACAAATTTCTCGACCGAGAAACTCTCGATCGAAAAATACTTTGACCGAAAATAGTTCTGTCTGCACTTTTTAGAACTAATCAACTAGCCATTTCAAATGCAATCAGTGGATAACTAACGAATAGTTGAGCACTAAGAACACCCTAGAAGGTGTCTAGAATGTCCCCAAGCATTAGCAAACCACTCCTATAAATAGGATAGCCATAGGACACCTCAATACACAACTTGCATACACAATTACACTTGAGATTCAATCCTTGTGAGCAAACAAGTTGAGCTACACTTGTAATATATTTTTCTTGAGCTCTATACTAGTGTCATATAGGCTGATATCTCCTATCCAATATACATCCACATCCATCTACTTTGGTTAGGAGATCAAACACTTGATATAAGATCAAAGTGTTGTACTAAATTGGGAACGCTGTTTCCTTCTTCAAATGTTGTTCCTTCTATTGTATTTTGTTCTTCTTTGCTACTCCTAGGTTGTAGGCTGTGGAAAGGAGGTTGTTGGAGATTCTTTAGGTGGTGAAGGTAGCTCGACGTGACTTTGGACTACTTCTAGAAGGTCTCAATGGGAAGCTACTTCAAGGAGGAAGACTACTTCAAGGGGGATCTTGAAGTTACTTCAAGTGAAGGCTGCTTCAAGGTTGGTGAGATAACTTTGGGGTGAAGGCTGTCCAAAGGGTTGGGAAGGTATTTGTAATTTTATGTAACACCCTTGTGAGGTAATAAAATTCAAATACTTTTAAAATCCCAATTGGAAACAATTGTGTAGTGGACGGACTTCCTTAGTATTTGCTAAGGGTGGAACCACTCTAAATGCCGTGTCTCCTTCTCCAACATTCTTGTGATTATTTGTTTAGTTGAATTAATTTTAAAATTATTATAAAACCCTATTCACACCCCCTCTAGTGTTTTTCAATTGGTATCAGAGCAGGCTTCAAGGAACTTTAACAAAGTCTTGAAGAAAATGGGTGATGGGGTACTAAACAACCTCAACTTGGAAGGAACACTTGTAGCTCAGCCTCCACCATTTGATGGCACCAACTACACCTATTGGAAGAGGAGGATACAATTCTAATTTCAAGGGATAAGCTAGTATATATGGATAATGGTTTCAAATTCTTACACTCTTCCTCAAATGGAATATGCTACATGGGATGCTAATACGATAAAGCTAGCCCAATTGAATGCAAAAGCTGTAAGTATCCTTTATTTTTCAATCTCCGTAGGTGAGTTTAATAGAATATCAAATTGTGAAACTGCATATGAAATATGGAATAGACTCTCTATTACTTATGAAGGAACTATTCAAGTAAAGAATTCCAAAATTGGTATGCTTAAACAAAAGTTTGAACAGTTTCATATGGAACCATATGAGTCTATTAGTGAAATGTATGCAAAAATTGTTAATGGTTTGAATGCTTTAGGTAAAGCAATTAGTGAAGAGGATCAATTGTCAAAAATACTTAGGTCTCTTCCTCCCAAGTACAAGCCTAATGTGACGACAATTGAAGAAGGCAATGACCTCACCCGGATAAGGATGGAACAACTCATTGGCAACTTAGAAGCACATGAGGCAACCTTGGAGGAGGAAGAAAGACGAGAGCGTGAAATTCAACAAGGGAGAAAGAAGGACATTTCATTCAAAGAATCAACCAAGATTAGTCATGACACAAGTGAAGAAGATAGTGAAGAAGAAACTCTCATTGTAAACTTCTAGTGTTTCTTCCTCCAGGTGCTTTGAATGTGGAAAAAAGGGACATTTAAAAGGTGATTGTCCAAAATTCAAGAAAGGAAAGAAATCATCTCACAAGAGGAAGGAAAAAGCTTACAAAGCTGCATGGGATGATTCAAGTGATGATAGTGAAAATGGAGAAAAAGAAGTAGAGTCCCTTATTGTAACATCCCAGGATTTGAGGTCTTGGATAAGACGATCTTATAAGGATTGATTGGACTACCCATATCACCAAGGTGCACCTCCTTTTCTGAGAGCCCATCACTAAAGAACTCCATAGTTAAGCATGCTCAGCTTGGAGTAGTACTAGGATGGGTGACCATTCGGGAAGTTGATCCTGGCTTGCGCGTCAGTGTGGACAAAGTGCGTAGTTAAGGCTAGTGGTGGTTTGTGGGGCCAGTCGTCATTCTTGAAACTCTACTAGAGCCTAGGACAGTGGGCCCAGGCGTTACAAATGGTATCAAAGCCAATTCCTTCTAGTAAGTGGGGCCTACATGGGCATGTGGCATGCCAGTCTTGAGCCGTGCGGTCTGGGCAAGTTGGAAATGGCTATCCATAGAGACGAGATGGAGCCACCCTTGCGCTGGTAGCCGTGGATGGGAGCTGGGTGTCTATGGGCCATTCTGGGTCTGCACTGAAATGGGGAAGTTATTATGAGGCTGTATAGTTGAGCCTTGACGAGGACGTCAAGAGTCTAAGTGGGGGAGATTGTAACATCCCAGGATTTGAGGCCTTGGATAAGACGATCTTATAAGGATTGATTGGACTACCCATATCACCAAGGTGCACCTCCTTTTCTGGGAGCCCATCACTAAAGAACTCCATAGTTAAGCGTGCTCAGCTTGGAGTAGTACTAGGATGGGTGACCAATCGAGAAGTTGATCCTGGCTTGCGCGTCAGTGTGGGCAAAGTGCACAGTTAAGGCTAGTGGTGGTTTGTGGGGCCAATCGTCATTCCTGAAACTCTACTAGAGCCTAGGATAGTGGGCCCAGGTGTTACACTTATTGCTACAACAAATGAAGAAGAATAAGAGGTAAGCCATTTTGATTTATCTAAAGAATATTTAGTTGCTAGCATTGAGGAATTACATGGTAAATATATTGATTGTAAAAAGAAACTAAAAAGAGTTACTACAAGTAATGAGGATTTGTATGCATAAGTAGATGATCTTGCTTCTGAAAAGGAAAGTATTATTTTTGAAAATTCTTCCTTGAAATCATCTTTTAATGATTGCAATACAAAATTGCTTACTCTTGAGACAAATCATAATTTGCTTTGTCAAGAAAAGGTTGAATTGCTTGCAAAATTGAATGATATTCAATCACAACCCATCTTGTGTACTCATCTAGATTATGATGCTATTGTTAAAGAAAGAGATACTTTATCATCTGATCTAGATCAAGAAAAGTTAGATATCAAAAACAAAATGGATGAGATTGCCAAGTTACAAAGAGAAATTAATAGCTTGAGAAAGAATTATGTTCTTGATAATATTCTGAAAAATTCTTCTAGTTATAATGGAAGGAAAGGTTTAGGATATGTTCCAAAAGATAAATCATATCAACCTAAACCTAGAAGAACACAAGCACCCAAGACCATGTATGTACCCAAGAATAACTCAAAGAGAAATGAAATTGATTTCATTTGTTGTCATTACTGTTTACGTCTTGGACATTATTTGTTTTCTTGCCCATATAGGAAAAAGGATGTTGATCTAGTGTGGGTTCCCAAAACCTAGAGATTTGAATATGATTAGTTGAGATTTGACCTAAAATGTTACTTTGATATTCAAATGTCTTATCTCAACTTAACTGAGCATTAACTTGCATAATTATGTAAAATTGATCTATGTTTTTAATTGAAAACAACTACTGAAAATAGTACAAAAATAATCGCGGTGAAGAAAGTTGTCGACCGAGACAATGTCGATCAAGAAATCAATCGAACGATAGAGTTACTATCTTAAACCTGTAAAAACCCGATAAATGGCCGGTTGACAAGTATTTTGACCAAACCTCACTCGGTCGAGAAATTTGTTGACCGAGGGAAACTTTGATAGAATTATTCAGTAAAAACAAAGATACTTCAATTACCGTTAACTTAAGTATGTAATCAACTTTATATACTGCATATTTGAATGATCATAATTAAAAGGAAGAACATATGAGCTTCAAAACTTTATACTTTTCATGATTAAATTGTATCTAAGAAGAAAAGATTGATCTTACTCAAATAATGGATTTGCTTCTCATGAGATTATCTTGGTTCATCTCCTACATGGTTTGGCTTAAAACTGAAAATTATGAACCATGTTGATTTAATCAAGGAAATTACTATTTTATCATAATCCACATGGTTTGTCCTAAGTATTCCTTGGTTTATCTATATAGAAATCATGTGTCTTGAAATTTGCCTTTAAATGATCATGATCATTGTAATTATGGATATGCCTTTATTGTTTTACCATGATCATTGTGTTTCATCTTTTACTTGGTTTGCCTAAAATAATCTTTGATCTATATGTATATAAACCATGAATGAATATTGTTTTCAAAATGATCATAGTGATTCAACTCATTACACATAAAGATGATGATATCATTGAAAATGCCATTTTTGCATTAAGGTAAATCTCTATGGTACAAATGCATCTTGACATATTAGTTAAATGATTATCCTGTGCTTAGCTTATGGAAAATGATATCATCCTTTCTATACATGAATACTTTTTATATGATACTCTGTAAGCTATGTTTCAAATATTCAATCAAGTGGATCATTGTGAATGCTTAAACTGGAAATCTACAGAAATTGCCTCTCGGTTAAAATAAAAATCAACCGAGGGGCACCCAGGTCGAAGTCAAGGTCGACCTAAAATAAGCTTGAAAAAATTCTTAATTGTAAATCATTTCCTTTCACTCAATCTTAGTATATTGAAAACAAGATTTTAGTGCATAGCTCTCATAAAAGGTCAACTTATTATGATCTAATGCTTATTATGACCTTAGAATCCTTAAATTATCTTGATTATAAGATTAAGGGGGAGCTCACAAAAACTTTCTTGACTATAAGATTAAGAAGGAGTTCACAAAATTTTGTAAACATCATAAAGAAAATTTGAAACTAGTTATGACCTTAGTATCTTTAAAGTAATCTTGGTTATGAAAATAAAGGAGCCTACAATATTTATGAATATAATGTATATCTTGTCCTTAATGGAATTCTCTAAACAAATTAGGGCTTAACATCCCGTGTATTTGGTTAGAGATACATTCATTGATTCTACTATAAGCCTAAAAGAATCTCATATAATTTTAGGGCTTAACATCCCTAGTAAATGGTTGAGTAACTATTAAATATATTCATGAGCTTAAAGGATTCTCATGTCATTTTTAGGGCTTAACATCCCTTGTAAAATGGATGAGAAATCAAAACACATATGCCATGAATATAAAAGGATCTCATCTCATTTCAAGGCTTAACATCCTTTGCAAATGATTGAGAAATAAATTGTTGCTTAATTTGACATAAAAATAAGTGGTTTGCATTGAGTATCAAATTATCAAATTAAGGGGGAGAAATAAAAGTCATAATTAATGTTTATCTTGGTTATCTTTTTGAAATGACAAAGGGGGAGAAATAATATAAAATCAATAACATAAAGTAAAATGAGTTTCATAATCTCTTGTCTAGCATCATACTTGCAAACAATAGAATGGCTACAAAAGGTAAACTTCAGGTATGAAACTCATATGATTTATATTTCCTTGATTCATATTTTGGAAATGTTTGTCATCTTCAAAAAGGGGGAGATTGTTGGATAAATTGGACATTATTGTATTGCCTTTGTTTTGATGATGACAAACATTTCTTTGTTGTGGTTCCAACTTTATATTTGAGTGTTTCAGGGACAAGCATATAAGGTGGTGGATAGCAAAGACTTGGAAGATCAATTTGCTAAAATTGCTTTATTTTCATGATTGTAATCAAATGTAAAAACTTGTACAAGTTTATAATGTACAAGTACTTAGATATCATGTAAACAAGCACTTTGATCTTCCCTATCCACTCACACCACTTAGATAGGTCATTACCCAAGATAGTATCACAATTTCACATTGATACACACACTTAGTAAATGAATACATTGAATCAATGATATTCTTGGTTGACAAAAACTTCGACCGAGACACTCTCGGTCGACAAACTCCTCGACTGAGAATAGACCCTCCTAGCTGTTAGACTGAGTTAGAAAAGTTGGTTGGGAGTTGGAATCGAACGTTACAACATATTGACTTAGACTCCTACTCGGTCAACAAATTCCTCGACTAAGAAACTCTCGGTCGACAAATACTTCGACCAAAAATAGTTGTGTCCGCACTTTTCATAACTAATCAACTAGCCATTACAAACACAATTAGTGGATAAATAATGGCTAGTTGAGCACTAAGAACACCCTAGAAGGTGTCTATAATGTCCCCAAGCATTAGCAAACCATTCCTATAAATAGGAAAGCCATAGGACACCTCAATACACAACTTGGATACACAATTTCACTTGAGATTCAATCCTTGTGAGCAAACAAGTTGATCTACACTTGCAATCTATTTTCCTTGAGCTCTATACTAGTGTCCTATATGATTATATATCCTATCCACTATACATCACGTCCATCCACTTTGGTTAGGAGATCAAACACTTGATATAGGATCGAAGCGCTGTACTCAATTGGTGACGTTGTTTCCTTCTTCCAATCTTGGTCCTTCTATTGTATTGTTTTCTCCTTTGCTACTCCTAGGTTGGAGGCTTTGGAAAGGAGGTTGTTGGAGCTTCTTTAGGTGGTGAAGGTAGCTCGGCGTGACTTTGGACTACTTATAGAAGGTCTCAATGGGAAGCTAATTCAAGGAGGAAGGCTACTTCAAGGGGGAGCTAGAAGTTACTTCAAGTGAAGGTTGCTTCAAGGTTGGTGAGATGACTTCAGGGTGAAGGCAGTCCAAAGGGTTGGGAAGGTATTTGTAATTTTATGTAACATCCTTGTGAGGTAATAAAATTCAAATACTTTCAAAATCCCAATTGGAAACAATTGGGTAGTGGACTGACTCCCTTAGTATTTTCTAAGGGTTGAACCACTCTAAATGCCGTGTCTCCTTCTCCAACATTCTTGTGATTGTTTGTTTGGTTGGATTAATTTTAACATTATTATAAAACCCTATTCACCCCCCTCTAGTGTTTTTCAATTGGTATCAGAGCAGGCTTCAAGGAACTTTAACAAAGTCTTGAAGAAAATGGGTGATGGGGTACTAAACAACCTCAACTTGGAAGGAACACTTTTAGTTCAGCCTCCACCATTTGATGGCACCAACTACACCTATTGGAAGAGGAGGATGCAATTCTACTTTCAAGGGATAAGCTGGGATCTATGGATAATGGTTTCACATTCTTACACTCTTCCTCAAACGGAATATGCTACATGGGATGCTAATACGGTAAAGCCAGCCCAATTGAATGCAAAAGCTGTAAGTATCCTTTATTGTTCAATCTCCGTAGGTGAGTTTAATAGAATATCAAATTGTCAAATTGCATATGAAATATGGCATATACTCTCTATTACTTATGAAGGAACTGTTAAAGTAAACAATTCCAAAATTGGTATGCTTAAACAAAAGTTTGAACAGTTTCGTATGGAACCATATGAGTCTATTAGTGAAATTTATGCAAAAATGGTTAATGGTTTGAATGCTTTAGGTAAAGCAATTAGTGAAGAGGATCAAGTGTCAAAAATACTTAGGTCTCTTCCTCCCAAGCACAAGCCTAAAGTGACGGAAATTGAAGAAGCCAATGACCTCACCCGACTAAGGATGAAACAACTCATTGGCAACTTAGAAGCACATGAGGCAACCTTGGAGGAGGAAGAAAGATGAGAGCGTGAAATTCAACAAGGGAGAAAGAAGGACATTGTATTCAAAGCATCAACTAAGATTAGTCATGATACAAGTGAAGAAGATAGTGAAGAAGAAACTCTCATTGTAAATGGTAAGCAATATAAAAGTTTTAAAACTAGCAAAACTTCTAGTGTTTCTTCCTCCAGGTTCTTTGAATGTGGCAAAAAGGGACATTTAGAAGGTGATTGTCCAAAATTCAAGAAAGGAAAGAAATCATCTCACAAGTGGAAGGAAAAACTTACAAAGCTGCATGGGATGATTCAAGTGATGATAGTGAAAATGGAGAAAAATAAGTAGAGTGCCTTATTATTACAACAAATGAAGAAGAAGAGGTAAGCCCTTTTGATTTATCTAAAGAAGATTTAGTTGCTAGAATTGAGGAATTACATGATAAATATATTGATTGTAAAAAGAAATTAAAAAGAGTTACTAAAACTAATGAGGATTTGTATGCACAATTAGATGATATTGCTTTTGAAAAGGAAAGTATTGTTTCTAAAAATTCTCCCTTGAAATCATCTTTTAATGATTGCAATAAAAAATTGCTTAGTCTTGATACAAATCATAATTTGCTTTGTCAAGAAAAGGTTGAATTGCTTGCAAAATTGAATGATTTTCAATCACAACCCATCTTGTGTACTCATCTAGATTATGATGCTATTGTTAAATGAAGAGATACTTTATCATCTGATCTAGATCAAGCAAAGTTAGATATCAAAAATAAAATGGATGAGATTGCCAAGTTACAAAGAGAAATTAATAGCTTGAGAAAGAATTATGTTCTTGATAAGATTCTGAAAAATTCTTATAGTTATAATGGAAGGAAAGGTTTAGGATATGTTCCAAAAGAGAAATCATAGCAACCTAAACCTAGAAGAACACAAGTACCCAAGACAATGTATGTACCCAAGAACAACTCTAAGAGAAATGAAATTGATTTCATTTGTTGTCATTACTGTTTACGTCTTGGACATTATTTGTTTTCTTGCCCATACAGGAAAAAGGATGTTGATCTAGTTTGGGTTCCCAAAACCTAGAGATTTGAATATGATTAGTTGATATTTGACCTAAAATGTTACTTTGATGTTCAAATGTCTTATCTCAACTTAACTGAGCATTAACTTGCATAATTGTTTAAAATTGATCTATGTTTTTAATTGAAAACAACTACTGAAAACAATATAGAAACAATCTCGGTCGAGAAAGCTGTCGACCGAGATTAGTTACGAATCATTTGTAACTAATTAAAGAAGATCTTATCTAGGTAGAAGATCTTCTTTAGAGTATTATTTTCTTTAATGATTGGTAAATTTTCTTTAATTAGTTACGGATGATCTCAAGGAAGAATTTTAACTAGGCACACAAATAATACAATCATTTGTAATTAATTAAAGAAATTTAACCAGGCAAACTTCTTTATTCAATTATACAACAATTTTAGTCGGAGCCGAAAACCCTAAATTTTAGTACATTCATGTAATCTCTACAATTAGTTTAAGAATTCTCATTTAGATGGATTGCAATCATTTCTAATGTGATTTCATAATATGAAATTTGTCACAACAGAGAAATAATCCATTTCATATCATCTTCAAAAAGCTAGATAAAAAAGGAAACTTAGGGTTTCTACTCGCATACTAAACAATTGAAGATTTTTGATGAATTAACTCATTTTTGTACAATCTACTATTTAAAGGAAGTACCCACTCACTCTAAGCTGTGAAAACACCTTAAAAACACAGCCCACCTATGAAAATATCGAATCCATATAAAAACCCTAGCAAATCAGCGATTTCATCTTCCTTTCAACCCTAAATAAGACCTTCTCTTGGTAGAAGATGAAAATCAAAGTTTAAGATTAACCTTTGATTTATTGGAATATGGATACTGAGTAAGGGGAAATGAAGAGAAGGATGAATCTATGGTTAAAACTACTTACCAAGTCGAATCTATGGAAACCCTTTTGGATTTCCATCATTCTTCACATTCTTTCCCAAATATCACCCCATAATTTTCCTTCTAGGTCTCCCTATCATTGAGAAAATAGTCTGAGATGATAGATGATTGAATTGCAGTTCCAACACACTTTGTTTTGTTAACAACAGATAAGCATAGCCCGAGATATGATCATTTTATGATTGGCTGTCCTAGGTGACATCTGTCACGGTCGTGGCACATGACGCAACATCGCGGTTGCAGCATTAGCATCGTGGTCACGACACACGATGCAACATTGTGGTCGCGGCACATGACACAATGTCACAGTCGCGACACTGTGTACATGTTTACTAAAAAGGGTATAACTCTCTAATTTTAACTCTGATCTGTATCATTCTTTTTTTATTGGATTCATAATTGAATTCTCTACAATCCTAAAATATTATTTTGATAATATTCTCAAATTAAAAGTTATTTATTAATTATTTCTTCCAATGTCATTAACTCTCTTCTTGCATACATGTATGGGTTAATGCTATATTAACTCCAACTCAGATCTTTATAGTATGCTTAAGTCATGATTAGGAGTTTCCCAAACAAGTATTTAAGGTTAACAAAGTTAATATAAAGCACAACATAGAATATTACTAACAAAATCATGACAAGCATTAAGATTATCTTAAATCTCTAGGAATATTAGCAAAGCTAGGAACATGTTGTAACAATTCTCCCTCTAATAAAATCTCATCTCAAAACCTTATGTCTTTTCTCATATCTTTTCCATAATTTTCTCATATCTTGGCCCTTACATACTTTTCTCATATCTTTTCCATATTTCATATAATACTAATCATTAAACTTAATATGAATCTTATGTTGTGTTCCTTTATTCCCAATTAAGGGTTTCTCATATGAGACCCCAAAGCTGGATCTTAGATATCAGTTCCAACTGAGTCTTAGTTATTCTAATATTTCTCATATGTTTCAATGTCTAGTGTATGTACATACTCATTACATTATGAGTCTGCCTCCCTGTAGTTTAAATACTCTTATTAGATGAATTAATAGGACCCATTAGATCCCAGTAATGCATCCTGCCAGCCGGACCAGGCCAAACCTACAATCCTGAAGCCAAGAACTACTCAGGATTAACTGAATTCTATATATCTCAAACATATAGAAAGAATATCCACTCAGGTTAAATTCATTTAAAGATAACTTCTAGTCTAGTTGATACAAAGAATGTAAACAATAACTGAATCAACTTCATAGTGTACAAGAATCTTAAAGGACCACATATATTTCTAATAATTAAATATTTGAATTCAAATATATAAGAGCATTTCCATTGATAATCAATCAAAGCAACAATATAAAATAAGAATTACATCACATTCTATTCTTATGATCAATTCATTCATTTCTTTCTAGTCTTCTAATCCTAATATTTCTAGGGTTTCTCTCTAGCCCATCCTCCCACTGCATGCCTGGACAGGGCATTCAGAGAAGAATAGATAGAGAAACTTGATACCGGTCAAACTAGGTATCCAGATATCGGGCCAGGGTATCCAAACACCCAGACTTCCCAGAGATATTAACACCACATCTTAACTACCACACTAATAACTCTGACTTTCTATACTAATGGTCCCTGATGAATCATGATGCATGTGTTTTTCAATTGTTATTTTAGGCTTATGTTTTGTTATTTTCATGTGTATGGGCTTTTATTTGACCTATGGCACAGGGATTGTCATTGATAGCCTATATTTCCTTGAATGCATCAAATTGTGTGATTTTGACCATTTTCTCTAGCATTTTACACATTCTAAGTGCTTATTATGCTTTTATGTGATTTCAGGTACAAGGTAGTTCTACACAGCTCGGTGCTACCGACCTTGAAAGATTTGTGATACCCACTTACCCTCAGGGAGGTGCCCCAAGACCAGCAACATCTTAGTCCTACAGATAAAAAAAGTCGGTGCTTCTGAGATGGCATCAATAAGCCCAATGTGAAACAAGAAAACTCAGTGCTATGGAGTCTCCAACTCAGTGCTACCGAGTTGACATCAGAGAGGCTGTTCAAAATCATAAAAAGTCAGTGCCATTAAGACCCAATCAATGGCACTGACGGGATCAGGATCACACGGCTTAACCTAAGTGACTTGGTACTACCGAAACCTCTAGTAGGTACTACTGAGTCTGCCCGATTAGGGCGACTGCAGATCTGTTCTAATTTGACGGTGGATGTAATTTTGGACCCTAAGTAATTGCTATGACTTAGGGGGACTATGGCCAGACCTAAAAAAATCCTCATTTTGATCATACAACTACCAGAAAGAAAGAAGAGAAGGACGGAGGACTGAACACTTAACTTGGGAAGATCTGAGCACCTATAGAGGATAGTTATGTAGTCGGAAGACAAAAAAATGCATGTGCTACAAAGGGGATCATCCATACGGGAAAAGATCCAACGGTTACCTTAGTTTCTACTATGTTTCCCACATTTTTCTTCTTCCCTTCTATGTGTTTTATGATGAAAACCATGCAAGCATAAAAGCCTGTATTCTTTAGGATCCGGAGTAGCCCAGATATACACTACAATTGATTTCTATGCATTAATATCAAGTTATCTCTTTATTATTGGATATAATCCTATGAAAGTTTCATGTTCCTTTCGTGCTTGATCACAATGAATGGATTACTAGATGCTTGGTCATCTCAGGAGAGGGATTAGGGGTTGGAAAGCATAGGATTACTCATATATTGCACCGTTTGAGAAAAGTGAAGAATATACAAGAGGAGAATCCCAAAGTATAAGTATAAAGCACCTAACTAATCAAACCAATAACTGCGGGAGTGGGATTGGCATTAGATTAGGTAGTGAATTACACCGCGGGAGCTGGTAAATCTAGCTACAGGCACCTTATCCAGGGATTGTGATATTAGATATTAGTGTCTGGGATTGATTGTAAGTTATATCTATGGTGAAACCACCACCATCTCCTAAAGAACTCATTTTCTTTATGATTTACTTCAACCTTTAATTCATTTACTTTAGTGTTCTTTTGATAACTCAACTCAATTCAAACAACCATCACCGGCCTAGCTGATTGATCTGTAGTTAGTAGTAGTCTTCTGGATAAATGCGTCCCTGTGTTTGACTCGAGCCTTACAAGGCCTTATTACTTAGATACGTACACTTGCGTATTGCACACAAGTTATACGCGTGTCAAGTTTTTGGTGTCATTGTCGGGGATGCGACAACATCCAGCAGTACGAGTGTTGTAGTTGGCCACTCTAGGCCATTTTCCTTTTATTCTTTTATTTCTCTACTTGAAGATGAATTATAATAATTTCTTCCTTAAATATAAACTTTTGGACTTGACATCCATTCTCATTTTTTAGGGATACTAGTGCATGGTGCAGACCAGAGCCCTAGACTACGGTGAAGCATCTTCACCGGGCTTTAGACAGGAAGAGTTCTTGCAAGGAGAAAGAGAGATATGCAGGTCTCTAGATAGGTTCAATGGAATGCCTTCACCAAACCCTCCTATGATTGAAGGACCAGAGGCACCAATAATACCCAAGCGAAGAGAAATGGGAGATAGAGTAGATGAACCAGAAGAACATACAATATGGGATAGAATAAAGGCTTCAACATCCACGGCCCAGAAAGGGCCCATCAAAGGACAAGCTATCAATGTGGGCAACTACAAGATAGAGTCTGCACACATTTCTTTAGTCAAGTCCCAGACATTCTATGGTCACCCTTCTTAGGATCCGATGACACATATCAAAAAGTTTGTGGAAAGCTGTGACATGGTGAAGATAGATAGGATTCCAGCCAGTGCAATCTACCTCAAGCTATTCTCATCATCACTTGCAGATGGTGTGAAATTTTGGTTTGACAATCTGGATGATGAGATCATAGAGTCATGGGATCAGATGATAGATGCGTTCTTCGAACGCTACTTTCCTCCAAAATAGAAAAATGATCTAGTGAAGAAGATTTATAACTTTAAGAAGCAGGCTGATGAGTCGTATTCAGAGGCATGTGAAAGATTTCAGAACATGCTTATAAAAGTACCTCATCACGGTATTGATCTGTAAGGGAAGGCCAAAATCTTCTATTATGGTCTACACAAAGGGGGAGAACAACCCTTGACAACGCAGGAGCAGGGTACTTTCTCAACAACAAGCCCACTCGTTGCCTTGAAATCCTCAAGAACATGTCTAAAAATCAATCATGGGGAGAAGAAAGAGAATTACTAGCCACCATAAAGAGTGTTAGCGAATCTAAGGTGATATTCACTTTAAATGAAAAGTTAGACCTCATTGCCAAGACACTATGTGCTCTAGATAAAGGCTCAACTGAAGAAGATTGAAGGAGAGTGCAAGTATGTGCACCAGGGTCAATACAAGAACTATGATTATTCATGGAGGAAAGACCCCAAGTTCTCATGGAAAGACCCTAATAATTTCCAACAGGATCCATCACATGCATAGCAACAACATCCAAGGCCACGACAATATGGTGGTCAACCCCAATATCCACCAGAACAATAGAAGATTGATAAGATTGAGCAAATGCTGGGTAAGCTGGTGAGTCAGAATGGGCTATATATTGCACAGACACAGAGGGACCTTCATAATAAAGGGGCACATATTCACAACATTGAAACACAAATGTCCCAGATAGCAGCAAATGTGAGTGCTTTAAAGCGATCAACTCAACAAGGCTTTCCAGCAAATACCAATGTACCTTCTAGAAATCAACATGCAAAGGTGGTTCTCCTTTGATCATACAACTACTAGAAAGAAAGAAGAGAAGGACGGAGGACTAAACACTTCACTTGGGAAGATCTGAGCACCTACAGAGGATAGTTATGTAGTCGGAAGACAAAAAAATGCATGTGCTACAAAGGGGATCATCCATACGGGCAAACATCCAGGGGTTATCTTAGTTTCTACTATGTTTCTCACATTTTTCTTCTTCCCTTCTATGTATTTTATGATGAAAACCATGCAAGGCTAAAAGAGTGTATTCTTTAGGATCCGGAGTAGCCCAGATATACACTGCAATTGATTTCTATGCATTAATATCAAGTTATCTCTTTATTATTGGATATAATCCTATGAAAGTTTCATGTTCCTTTCGTGCTTGATCACCATGAATGGATTACTAGATGCTTGGTCATCTCGGGAGAGGGATTAGGGGTTGGAAAGCATAGGATTACTCATATATTGCACCGTTTGAGAAAAGTGAAGAATATACAAGAGGAGAATCCCAAAGTATAAGTATAAAGCACCTAACTAATCAAACCAATAACTGCGGGAGTGGGATTGGCATTAGATTAGGTAGTGAATTACACTGCGGGAGCAGGTAATTCTAGCTACAAGCACCTTATCCAGGGATTGTGATATTAGATGTTAGTGTCTGGGATTGATTGTAAGTTATATCTATGGTGAAACCACCACCATCTCCTAAAGAACTCATTTTCTTTCAAATTTACTTCAACCTTTAATTCATTTACTTTAGTGTTCTTTTGATAACTCAAATCAATTCAAACAACCATCACCGGCCTAGCTGATTGATCTATAGTTAGTAGTAGTCTTCTGGATAAACGCGTCCCTATGTTCAACTCGAGCCTTACAAGGCCTTATTACTTAGATACGTACACTTGCGTATTGCACACAAGTTATACGCGTGTCAAGTTTTTGGTGTCATTGTCGGGGATGCGACAACATCCAGCAGTACGCGTGTTGTAGTTGGCCACTCTAGGCCATTTTCCTTTTATTTTTTTTTATTTCTCTACTTGAAGATGAATTATAATAATTTCTTCCTTAAATATAAACTTTTGGACTTGACATCCATTCTCATTTTTTAGGGATACTAGTGCATGGTGCAGACCAGAGCCCTAGACTACGGTGAAACATCTTCACCGGGCTTTAGACAGGAAGAGTTCTTGCAAGGAGAAAGAGAGATAGGCAGGTCTCTAGATAGGTTCAATGGAATGCCTTCACCAGACCCTCCTGTGATTGAAGGACCAGAGGCGCCAATAATACCCGAGCGAAGAAAAATGGGAGATAGAGTAGATGAACCAGAAGAACATACGATATGGGAGAGAATAAAGGCTTCAACATCCACGGCCCAGAAAGGGCCCATCAAAGGACAAGCTATCAATGTGGGCAACTACAAGATAGAGTCTGCACAAATTTCTTTAGTCAAGTCCCAGACATTCTATGGTCACCCTTCTTAGGATCCGATGACACATATCAAAACGTTTGTGGAAAGCTGTGACATGGTGAAGATAGATAGGATTCCAGCCAGTGCAATCTACCTCAAGCTATTCTCATCATCACTTGCAGATGGTGTGAAATTGTGGTTTGACAATCTAGATGATGAGATCATAGAGTCATGGGATCAGATGATAGATGCGTTCTTCGAACGCTACTTTCCTCCAAAAAATACAAATGATCTAGTGAAGAAGATTTATAACTTTAAGAAGCAGGCTGATGAGTCGTATTCAGAGGCATGCGAAAGATTTCAGAACATGCTTATAAAAGTACCTCATCACGGTATTGATCTGTAAGGGAAGGCCAAAATCTTCTATTATGGTCTACACAAAGGGGAGAGAACAACCCTTGACAAAGCAGGAGCATGGTTCTTTCTCAACAACAAGCCCACTCGTTGCCTTGAAATCCTCAAGAACATGTCTAAAAATCAATCATGGGGAGAAGAAAGAGAATTACTAGCCACCATAAAGAGTGTTAGCGAATCTAAGGTGATATTCACTTTAAATGAAAAGTTAGACCTCATTGCCAAGACACTATGTGCTCTAGATAAAGGCTCAACTGAACAAGATTGAAGGAGAGTGCAAGTATGTGCACCAAGGTCAATACAAGAACAATGATTATTCATGGAGGAAAGACCCCAAGTTCTCATGGAAAGACCCTAATAATTTCCAACAGGATCCATCACATGCATAACAACAACATCCAAGGCCACGACAATATGGTGGTCAACCCCAATATCCACCAGAACAATAGAAGATTGATAAGATTGAGCAAATGCTGGGTACGCTGGTGAGTCAGAATGGGCTATATATTGCACAGACACAGAGGGACCTTCAGAATCAAGGGGCACATATTCACAACATTGAAACACAAATGTCCTAGGTAGCAGCAAATGTGAGTGCTTTAAAGCGATCAACTCAACAAGGCTTTCCAGCAAATACCAATGTACCTTCTGGAAATCAGCATGCAAAGGTGGTTCTCCTTTACAATGGTAAAAAACTACTGGATAGTGCACCATACAGTGCCATAACATAAGAGGCAAAAACCCAATCTAAACCAATGGAAGTGGAAGAACCAGACACGTCAGCCCAAGAGAAGGCGACGAAGAAGCAAGTTGATGAGGTTGTAGGAAACAACACTCAAGCCTACATACCACCTCACTAGAGGGCACCTATGATTCTTGTGCCATTCTCAAATAGTCTAAAGGCTACCAAGATGGACAAGAAGTTCAATAAGTTTCTAGATAACTTTCAAAAGCTATCTGTGAATATTTTCTTGATTGATGCAATAGAGAAAATACCATCTTATGGAAAGTTCTTGAAAGGTATCATTACAAAGAAAAGGAAGATTCAGGAGTCTGATGGGGTAGTGCTCAAGGAACAGTCAGTGCTTTCATTTTGGGCACACTTCCACCTAAAAGATAGGATCCAGGGTGTTTCAATATCACATGCTTTATAGGGAAGACAAAATTTAGAGAGGCTTTATGTGATTCAAGAGCAAGCATCAATCTGATGCCCTTATCTACATTCAAGAAGCTAGGACTCAAAGAAACCAGGAAGAGAATCATGACAATCCAATTGGCAGATAATTCAGTAGTGACGCCATATGGTATATGTGAGGATGTGCTGGTTAAGGTGGACATGTTTGTCTTCCCTATAGATTTTGTAGTGATGGAAATGCAGGGCGATCACAGAAATGAACTTCTTTTAGGGAGACCATTTCAAGCTACTACAGATATGATACTTGAGATGGGTAGAGGACGTCTCACTATGGGAATCCAAGATGACAAGTTTGAGATAAATATGCCAGAGCACTCTCAAGCTAAGGGAGATAAGGTGCAATACAATATGCTTCAGCATGTGGACAAAAAATTCTCATTATTTCTAGGAAAGCCATTCCTGAATATGGCCTATGTGATGACTAGGGTGGACAAAGACACTCTAGTTGTTGACATACTAGAAAACACAAAAGTGCTCTCTCTGACCCAAGCTATGTGCTACCCAAGAGATGATGGGAGGACTACGATCCAACTGCAAAAGAAGAAGCCATGGCTATTTCTGTGATAGAGTCATCTCCAAAGCTACCCTTGGAGGCATGCTTGATAAATAGAATGGAAGGAAGCTTAAGCAACAACTATATGGAGCAGTGCATCTTTCTGTTGAACTCAAAACCTTTCTACTATGTGAGGCGCTTTGAAGACTTAGGACCACCACCCCCACCATTGGTCCCATCTCTTTTGAGTCCACCAGAGTTGGAGCTAAAGCCATTGCCCCCACACATGAAATATGTGTTCCCCATTGTAGAAGAAAAACTCTCGGTGATCATTTCATCTTCTCTCAGTGGTGAAGAGGAGGAGCAGCTACTCATTATGTTGAAGAACCACCGAGCTGCATTCGGTTGGTCGATAGCTGATATTAAAGGAATTTCTCCAGCCTTATGCCAACATAAGATCCGACATCAAAAAGGGGCGAAGGCGATTGTACAGCCTCAGTGATGTCTCAATCCAATCATGATAGAGTTACTAAAGAAGGAAGTCGTCAAACTTCTATCGACAAGTATAATATACGCTATCTCTGATTCAATGTGGGTTAGTCCTACTCAGGTCTTTCCAAAGAAAGGGTGATCACAGTCACTACAAATGTAGCTAATGAACTGATTTCCATTAGCTTAGTAACATGATGGCATGTGTGTATTGATTATCATAGGTTAAATGCAACCACCCTTAAAGACCATTTTCCCCTACCATTTATTGATCAAATCTTAGAATGTCTATCCGTCTACTCTCACTTTTGTTTTCTTGATGGGTGTTCTGTATATAATCATAATTCTATAGAGCCTATGGACCAGGAGAAATCTACTTTCACTTGTACTTATGGTACTTTTACATGCCACTGAATGCCTTTTGGTCTTTGTAATGCCCCTGCCACGTTTCAATGATATATGCTCACCATTTTTTATGATATGGTAGAGCAGTGCCTAGTGGTTTTCATGGACAATTTTTCTGTCTATGGGGAGTTGTTTAATGATTGCCTGCACAATCTGGATAGGGTGTTGCAAAGATATGAGGACACCCACCTAGTGCTTAACTGGGAGAAGTGTCACATGATGGTGAGTGAAGGGATAGTGCTTGGACACAAGGTGTCCCACAAAGGCATGGAAGTCTATCCAGTGAAGGTTGATGTTATTTCCTCACTTCCCCCACCGACATCGGTGAAGGGAGTTAGGAGCTTTTTAGGACATGCTGTATTTTATCGCCGATTCATAAAATATTTTTCAAAGATTTCCAAACCTTTATCTAAGTTTTTAGAGAAAGATGCTGATTTTTCTTTTGATGAGCGTTGTTTGAAAGCCTTTGAAATTCTTAACGAAAAACTAATTTTTGCGCCTATTGTGCAAGCTCCTGATTGGAGCCTCCCGTTTGAACTGATGTGTGACACATCAGATTATGCAGTGGGAGCGGTGTTGGGTCAACACCGGGATAAAAATCCAACTGTCATATATTATGCGTTGAAAACCTTGAATGATGCTCAAATGAACTACACTACTACCGAGAAGAGTTGTTAGCAGTATTGTTTGCCATTGAAAAATTCTGACAATACCTAGTAGGAGCCAAGGTGATAGTCGGGAATAACCACACTGCTATTAAATACTTGTTATAAAAGAAGGATGCCAAACCCAAACTTATTAGGTGGATTCTTTTGTTGCAGGAATTCAATATCGAAATTAAAGACAAGGTAGGTGTGGATAATATACTGGATGATCATCTTTCTAGGTTAGAAAGGTCAGATGAGAGAGATGTTGCTATCCCCGTAGTTGAGGAATTTCCAGATGAAAAACTGTTTGTAGTTGAAACTTAAGACCCTTGGTTTGTAGATATAATAAATTACCTGGCTTGTAAGGAGATTCCTGCAGACTGGGGTTACCAGGAGAAAAAAATAGTTTTTCATTCTTTGAAATTTTATATCTGGGGTGACCCAATTCTTCTTAAACAATGCAAGGATGGACTGTTAAGAAGATGTGTACTCGAGTGTGAGGTTGAGAGCATCTTATCATAATATCACTCTCTACCTATAGGTGAGCACCACGCTAGTTCTAGGACTGCTGATATAGTCCTGGAAAGCAGGTTTTATTGGCCCACTTTGTTCAAGGATGCTCATAACTATGTTTGTCATTGTGACACATGTCAACGTGCATGTACTATTTCCGAGCGACATGAGATGCCCTTGAATGTGTTTTAGGAGGTCGAGGTTTTTGATCTTTGGGGAATAGATTTTATGGGCCCATTTCTTTTGTCTAATTCATACCTTTACATTTTACTTGCCATTGATTATGTGTCTAAGTGAGTGGAAGTAATTCCAACCCGCACCAACAATGCACAAATAGTGTGCAAATTTGTGAAGGATTACATCTTTTGTAGGTTTGGTATCCCCCACTGAATCATTAGTGAGGGTGGCTCACATTTCACTAATAGGAAGTTTGGAGCTCTTATGAGCAAATATGGGGTAAAATACCGGGTGGGTACTCCATATCACCCACAGAATCAAGGACAGGTTGAGGTGTCAAATAGGGAAGTTAAGTAAATCTTAAAAAGGACAGTCTCAACCAACAAGATGAACTGGAGCTATGTGCTAAATGATGCACTTTGGGATTATAGAATGACTTACAAATCTCCAATAGGAACTACACCTTTTAGGCTGATCTATGGTTGTGCATGCCACTTACCTGTAGAGTTTGAACACAAAGCTAGATAGGCTATGAAGAAATTGAACTTTAACATTGATGAAGTAGATAGGATGAGGTTTTTGAAATTAAATGAAGTAGATGAGATGAGGATGAACGCTTATGAAATCTCTAGGATATATAAGGAGAGGACAAAGAAAATTCATGATAGACACATTCTAGGTCTGATGTTTCTCACTGGTCAGAAAGTTCTCCTTTTTAATTCTAGGCTGAGAATGCATCCAGGCAAGCTGTGGTCCAAGTGGAGTGGACCATTTGTGATTGACAAAGTTCTTCCCCATGGTGCTGTGAACATCATAGATGGAAATAGGTTGTTTCTTATTAATGGCCAAATATTTAAGCACTATTTTGGAGGGGAAGTTGAGCCATGAATAGAAAAGGTGCAACTTTGCACCATTCCATAGATTTCTTACTCTACACACCATCTAGTCTCAGACGTTAAACAATGGCGATTGTTGGCAGGCAACCCAACCTTTATTTTCTTTGTTTTATGCTCACGTTTTGTTTTTAGTTGGCACTTTATTAATTTTTTTTTTGTAAAAATGGTACCTTGACTCGTTTTGTGGAGTGTACAGAATATCTAGGTCGGTACCACTAAGTCTATCAGTCGGTGGTACTGAGAAGGGGTTAGCATTTTGAGCAGAGTAGTAGCAAAACTCAGTGCTACCGACCATGAATATCTGTACCATCGAGCCTCTGAAGATTTTTTTTGAAGGCTCACTGATAAGGACTGGTACCGTTGACAATTGTAGTTGGTGATACTGACTTTTGGGCACTCCCAGGTTTGGAACGCCGAGTCCAATTTCTCGAAAGCACCAACGGTTCAAAAATCTCCGTACTACTGACCTTGCATGTCAGTTCTACCAACATCCACGTCATGGATCTAGGCAAATGAAGATCCAACCGTCATGACACAATGAATCATGTAGTCAGTAGCATCAATCTACGACATATGTCGGTACCACCAATGTGTCGTCGATAGCACCGATGTGGGTCAATCCGTGCCAGAATACATCAGCCAATTGTAAGAGTCGATACGACTGAGCCTCCCGACTCTATCACAAGCAATTATAAAAGGAGGGGTGATGGAGCCATTTTCTTCACACTTTCTACTCCCACTCCTATACTTTAGAGTATGGCTACACTAGGTTCCAACAGTCTTCCTCGAGCTTCCATTCTCCTAACCCCCTTTCTCGCATCCATGACATGGCTCGTAGAAGAGGTGTTGTTCCCCTACAGGGTGAGTTGGTCCCCCAACTAACTCACATCCAACATCCATCTGTAGAGATAAGACAACTATATGAAGAGTTGCAGATAAGAAAAGTCATCCCAACTAGATATGGAGATCACATGCTGATCGAGATGGCAGGTTTTACAAAATACATGCAATGGGTATGCCAGCAGCAGGCCATGGAGGGAGACAATCCCTTCTTCAATGACTGGAAGACCTACCCAGACTTAGTCTTGGAGATCTTGTCGTCAGTGGATGTCCTCATCTCCCCCAAACCGAAGATAGGAGGTGAATGATGGGAGGGCAAGGTTAATTTTCGCCTATATAATAACAACTACTCCCTCATGATGTGTGATTTCAATCATATCTTCAACTGGGCTCATGTCTCAGAATGCTCAACGCCATCATATTTCAATTTTGACCAGACCTAGGAGTAGCTAACTGAGGTGCCTGTGGGATTCTACATCAACTGGCACAACAGTTCTGTGACTGATATTGAGCATCCATTTGCTCATATGCTGCACCATCTATGCATCAACACCATCTTTTACAGGTCCAAACAAGCATAAGGGAAGGTCCAGAGGTAGGACCTTTACTTTGTATACCGACTACTGGAAGGGGAGACAACCAATTTTGGATCCTTTCTGTTGCTCCATATGCTTTCTGTGAGACACAACATGAGAAGGAAGATGCTGATCCTATTTGTGGGTCTTATCACTCCTATCGCTCTACACTTGCACCCCAATCTATCTACTATTGAGTCATTGGAGGATAATACAAAGTTGGACCTCCAACATTTCCAAAAATCACATCTTCTTAGGTATCATCATGATGTTCTTTATGCATATTGCAATCTCTGTGGCATCTTTTGAGAGAGGAGGCTACCTGACCATGTCTTCAACGTGCGTGGGTGGACCATCTTAGATGGCCATTGAATGAGGGAGAACTTGAAGATCCACCAGAGTGGCAGCTTAGGGCAATGACGAGGAGCATAGTGGCATCAACGATGAGGTTGAGGAGGTGGAACCCACCATCCCCATGAGCAAGAGACCGGTCCCGCAAAAATGAGCCCGCACATATGCTGCCTCAACTTCCTCAGCCCCACCACCATCCCAGGAGGAGCATGACACGTACAACATGCAGGGCATGTACATGATGCTACAACAAATTTAGATCGGCCAACAACAGTACCAGGAGTCCCAAGCCGGCGTGTGAGATATACAAGGGCAGATGTACCAGAACCAACAGGCAATCTATGAGAATAAACACCTTCTCTTGGACAACCAAGGGTATGTTCATATGTTCTTGCAAAGGATGGAGTAGTGCCAACAACCCTTCTTTGACAACTACTGGAACTGTGGATACTTTGGGGAGTACCCACAACCTCCGCCGATGCCTCATACAGATCTTTCTTTCCTTGAGATGTTTCCTCCCCACGACCCAAACATGTCACCTCCACCATTCTGATTCATGGTACCGCTGTTCCACCTCTTGGGTGAGAGTATTGACTATGAGGACATAGTCATATTCAAGCTTGGGGGGGGGTGCTGGAACAACATTATATCCTAGTGTATTTTCTTTTTTACCTTTATTTTCATTTTCCATTTTTAGTTGTTTGTTTCATTTTTATTTGTGTAAGTGTAGGATCCACATCTATCTCGTGTACTCGTGGAGTCTTGATTGCATGGTTTCAGTCTCAAATGTTTGTACTCTCCATGGTTTTTAATGAAATGAAGGTTATGCTTTACTCTCCATGGTTTTTAATGAAATGAAGGTTATGTCCTTAAAAGCATAAAATGCAAAATCCTACTGTAACACCACTTAAGGAAGTGTTTGGATTAGTCAACATCAGGACTTAGGACATACATGAAAATCTAAATCAAATTGGCAATGTGAATGATGAGGATGTTGAGCCTAAGTTGACCAAACCGTAATGAGATCTTAAATGAATATATGAGAAAGAAACCTTTAGATTACCTTGAACACATGTCATTAAAGATGGACTTATCATAATATAATGAAATGCATTGTCTCTTAGTTGTGTCATTCCATCTGTTCCATCTATTCATTTTGACTCACCACCTCATAAATTCTTGAGTACTCCAAGTCATTTCCTTTGATTGCATCACATAGAGCAATATGGACATATTGGCTAGTTTGCTTGCATTTGAAAAAAAATATACTACATTTGTTAACATTAATTATTTTGCACATCATCTTAGCTTGCATAACACAATTCATATAGTTGCATACATTTCACCATAGCATGCATATTTCCTTTTCCATGTGGATCTCAAACTTGTGGGTATGAAGAATAATACAAAAAAAAGAAACAATTTTAATAGTTGAATGAAAGCAAGAGGCACACAGTGAGGCTTGCTGAAGAAATGATGATAAAGTTCAAGAGAAAATAAAAAAAGTTGGAGTATGTTCTGCATCATGTTAATGAGAAAGAGTATAATCCACATGTGCAAATCTTTTGAGTTTAAGAGAAATTTCTCAACTCATTCTACATGCATCATCTCATAAAAAAACAATTTTAGGCATTAGGATTCATGCATTACATTCTTTTGCACCCTTATAGGTTCATTCTTTTTATGCATAAAATGGCTTGAATGTACTCATGAGTTTTTAGTTGCCACCCATCTTTCACCATTAATTTCTCTTATTGGTAAGCCACCCCTAATAATTTATCTCCTCATACATGCTTATATAGAGATCTGCTTCCTATTAGTTGGTAGTTAGGAAAGAGCAATTTAGTGTAGGGAATCACACAATACACCAAGCGAATGCCTGAGTAATTATGATGTTTACTGCTTTCTTGATAGTGTCATTGTCTAATGGTGGATATCTCTTATGGACGTTTTTGGTCACTTTAGAGAAGTTGTTTGAGAGGAGAATGTATGTGTTTTATCCTTTTTCTGACTTTTGTCAAACATATATGAGAGAGTGTTGCTCGAGGACAAGCAACATTTAAGCTTAGGGGAGTTTGATGCATGTGTTTTTAGTCATTTTTAGGCTTATTTTCCCTTATTTTCATGTGTAGTTTGGGATTTTATTTGACCTATTACACATGGATTGTCATTGATAACCTATATTTCCTTGAATGCATCAAATTATGTGATTTCAACCATTTTTGCTAGCATTTTACACATTTTAAGTGCTTATTATGCTTTTATGCGATTTCAAGTACAAGGCAGTTCTACACAGCTCGGTGCTACTGACCTTGCAAGAGTCGGTGGTTCTGACTTACCCTCAGGGAGGTGCCTAAAGACCAACAACATCTTAGTGCTACCGACAACAAATGTTGGTGCTTCCGAGATGACATCAGTAAGCCCAATGTGAAAGAAGAAAACTTGGTCCTACAGAGTCTCCAACTTGGTGCTACCGAGTTGACGTCAGAGAGGCTGTTTGAAATCACAAAAAGTTGGTGCCATTGAGACCCAGTCGATGGTACTGACGAGATCGGGATCATGCGGCTTAACCTAAGTGACTCGGTATTATCGACGCCTCTAGTCGGTACTACCGAGTTTGCCCAATTAGGCCGACCACAAATCTGTTCTAATCTAAAGGTGGACGTAATTTCAAAACCTAAGTGATTGCTATGACTTAGGGGGACTAAGACCAGACCTAAAAAAGCCTCATTTTGATCATACAACTACCAGAGAGAGAGAGAAGAGAAGGATGGAGGACCGAACGCTTCACTCGGGAAGATTCGAGCACCTATGGAAGAAGGTTCTATAGCCAGAGGACAGCAGAACACACATGCTATGAAGAGGATCATCCAAATGGGCAAAGATCCAAGGGTTACCTTAGTTTCTACTATGTTTTCCACAATATTCTTCTTCTCTTCTACGTGTTTTGTGATGAAAAGAATGCAAGGCTAAAAGCCTGTGTTCTTTAGGATCCGGGAGTAGCCCGAATATACACTGCAATTGATTTCTATGCATTAATATCAAGTTATCTCTTTATTACTGGATATAATCCTATGCAAGTTTCATGTTCCTTTTGTGATTTATCACCATGAATGGATTACTAGATGCTTGGTCATCTCGGGAGAGGGATTAAGGGTTGGAAAGCATAGGATTACTCGTATGTTGCACCCTTTGGGGAAAATGGAGAATATACAAGAGGTGAAACCTAGAGTATAAGTATAAAGCACCTAACTAGTCAAACCAATAACCACATGAGTGGAATTGGAATTAGATTAGGTAGTGAATTATACTGTGGGAGCAGGTAATTCTGGCTACAAGCTTCTTATCCAGGGATTGAGATATGATATATTAGTGTGTGGGATTGTTATAAGTGATATCTGTGGTGAAACCACCTCCTAAAGAACTCATTTTCTTTCTAATTTACTTCAAACTTTAATTAGTTTACTTTAGTGTTCTTTTGATAACTCAAGTCAATTCAAACAACCATCAGTTGCCTAGTTGATTGATCTGTAGTTAGTAGTAGTCATCTGGATAAACACATCCCTATGTTCGACTCGGGCCTTACATCACCTTATTACTTTGATATGTACACTTGCATATTGCACACATGTTATACATGTGTCACTCAGCCTAAGCTCTGATACCAAGCTATTACACCCACAACCCACAATTACCACTAATCATGAGATTAGGGCATAAGTTTTTGGATTATACTTAATACAAAGTTCACTCCCATCTTTTTCTTTTATTTCAAACTCTTTTTTTTCTCGCATTCAATCACATACACAACTTTACAAGAGAATTAAACTTTGATTACTCTAATATGGTCTCAACATTAATGATACACATCCATACATTCATTCTATTTCTCACACTTCCATGTACATATGACATGATAATCAAATACATTCTCTCTTATTAAGGAAATAGAGATACACAACATCATTTACAACTCTCTCACATCTATACAAGGACCTAGAGTGACAAGAACGGACTGAACTAAACTAATCTTATACATAACTCCTATGGTAGATCTACATTGATACAATGACATCTTCAATCCATGTGGTTTCCCTAAAAATTGCGAGTAGAGGGGTGATCCTACTCGCTCAGTGAATGAGTACTTCAAAGAAATAGTCTAAATCACTATTAATACTATAGATATACTATTGAGAAACTGATATCAATCATAACAATAGTAAGCTTCAAAGAGACTAATCATTCCCAAACATAAATATTTCAAGATACTCTAGATATCTACAAGAGTGAATCAATATATGAACATGCTTGATTGATCATAAAGAGAACTAATAACTCAGAAACATACAAGAACAATTGAATAATTATGCACACTTGTTTGACCTCTTATTTATCTTATTATGCCCTGAACCCAGATGAGGTGCACCATAACATGTGAAAGAATTGCAGCAAGTTACAATATCATTGTACAAGGCTTAGAAGCATGCCCAGGTTCCTAAGCCTATCTCTCGAGTATGACCCCATCTGCAGTGGGCCTCGACACATCTGCCTCTCAGTGGCTAATGGGAGCGGCCAAATATCTCAAACTCCACCTCTCAACTTGGGTACTCAGGCGGTGAGTCAAATCCCTCAGGCTTATTGTGCATAAGTGGACCTACGAACCACTGATCACTTAACATGTAACACATGTACCATTGACATCCTAGTTGGTGTTGGGTACCACTCAAATTTAAGGAGTCTACCCTACTGGTCAAGACCCCCACACCTTAGTGGTGCACTCTGACTTACCTTGATCTGGACTACCTCCAGTCGAGAAACCATTTCCTCTCCACAATGCAGGCCTCATCCTGTGAGGATTGTATAATGTTCAGGGCATCTAAATGTCTAATTCAGTCTTCAAATTCACAATTCAATCATCATATCAACATATCTTAGTTAATATTTGTAAATCATTCATTTCATAAACCATCTGATAACATTTTCCACAACTGAACTGTTAAGCATAACCACATCTCACACTGAGAAACATTAATATCACAATACTTGATTCACTGAACACCCTATCCTTAGGGTTTCATTTACCTCATTCACTAATCACGTGACTCGCATAAGGAATTAATACATCATAACGTCATTGAATAAATATTGCTCTTAGTAGTTCACATATAAACAAACATATATATGAAACCCTGTAATGAACTAAACTAGGGTTTCCACGCCATTTACTAAAACATCATACAACAAGAATAACATTGAATCAAGATGTCTATTTGCAAACCTCCAACTTTCCATTCATTTAGGGTTTCACCCTCTTACTGATATATCAAGTAAACATTGATATCATCAAATAAAATCCAAGATCTTATCTGACATATATGTAATACGCACACAAAACAATCATTCATTACTAAGGAAATTCAACTAGGTAAACTTCTTTATTCAATTATACAACAATTGCAGTCATAGCTGAAAACCCTAAATTTTAGTATATTCATGTAATCTCTACAATTACTTTAAGGATTCTCATTTAGATGTATTGCAATCATTTCTAATATGATTTCATAATCTGAAATTTGTCATAACAAAAAAACAATCCATTTCATATCATCTTGTAAAAACTAGATCAAAAAGGCAACTTAGGGTTTATACTTGCATACTAAGCAATTGAAGCTTTTTGATGATTTAACTCATTTTCTTGCAATCTACTATTTTAAGGAATTACCCACTCACCCTAAGGTGTGAAAACACCTTAAAAATGCAACCCATCTATGAAAATCTCGAATCCATATCAAAACCCTAGCAAATCAGCAGTTTCTTCTTCTTTTCAACCCTAAAGAAGATCTACTGAGGTAGAAGATGAAAATTTGAGGTTAAGACAAACCTTATATTCTTTGTAATATGGATTCCAAATAAGGGAAAATGAAGAAATGGAAAAATCTACCGTTAAAGCTACTTACCAAGTCGAATATATGGCAACCCTTTTGAATTTCCATCATTCTTCACGTTCTTCCCCAAAAATCAAACCATAAATCACCTTCTAGGTATCTCTCTCTAATATGATAGATGATCTAATTGTGGTTCCAATGCACTTCATTTCGTTGAAAATAGATAAGTATATCCATAGATATGATCGTTTTACGATTGATTGTCCTGGGCGACATCCGTTGCGATCACGACACTAGCATCTCAGTCGCGACACATGACACAACATCATGGTCACATCACTAGAATCATGTTTTCGGCACTAGCATCATGGTCATGGAACACGACGCAACATCACGGTCATGGCACATGACATAGCGTCGCGGTTGCGGCACACGACACATCGTCGCGGTAGTGACACTATGTACATGTTTACTAAAAAGGGCATAACTCTCTAATTTTGACTCTAATTTGGTTCATTCTTTTTTTGTTTAATTTATAATTGAATTATATACAATACTATAATATTATTTTGAAAATATTCTCAAATAAAAAGTTATTTATTAATTATTTCCTCCAATGTCATTAACTCTCTTCTTGCATACATGTATGGGTTAATGCTATATTAACTCCAACTTGGATCTTTATAGTATGATTAAGTCATGATTATGAGTTGAATAAATAAGTATTTAAGTTTAATAAATTTAATATAAAGAACAACATATAATATTACTAATAAAAGCATGAAAAGCATTAAGATTATCTTAAATCTCTAGGATTATTAGTAAAGCTAGGAACATATTGTAACAATGACACTTGGTATTCTTGCTGATTAGCCTTGAGTTTTGGGTCGACACATATGTCACCCTTGGAGTTGAGGTCAAGACACCAATGTCTTAGTCTTGGGTTGAGACACCCATGTATGTTATTGGGTCAAGATACCTTGACATGAGGACATTAATACATCTTGCTTGAGTTTTGGTCAAGACATATGTAACCTTGGTGTTTGGGTTGTGACTATGTGTTGTGTTTTGGTTGGGACACCTTTGAGTTGGTTTTCTCATGGTCATGACACATAATTTGTTAATGTTCAAAACCATAATTATAGTTTGGTTGTGACCCATAATGGCTTAGTGGTGGTAACACATGGTGTTATTGCTGGTCGATACACTTTGTTGGTAGTTGGTCAAACATTATGTTGATGGTAGGTCGAGATATATCATGGTTTGAGGTCGAGGCATATGATGATGTTGTGGTCGAAATACCTAACCATGTTGTAGTTGTAACACCTTGTATGAAGTTGGTTGAGACACTTCACTTGATGGTGGTCGAGACACTTGTTTCATGAGTGGTCAAGACACCTATGTGATGGATGGTAGAGACACATACATGAACATATAATTAACACATGCTCATGAGTAAGCAAGTAATGATCCATGTATAGTGTTATGGGAATGATTTTTTGGTTAACCCTAATCATGAACCGTAACCATAATATGCTCTGAGAAAGTGGGAGGTGATTCAATTTATGGTTTGGTGTTATAATCATGATGCAAACTCTAAATGGCTATGTGAGTGAACCATAACCCTAATCCTAGGGTATTTTATACTTGTAGAATGTGAATGGATGAATAGCATGTGATTATACTTCTCTCTCTCCTATTTGTATGGTTCTAACTTGTAGGATTAATTGAGTTTCATAGCTTGTGTATGCTATATAGATGATTAAATAATACTAGATGATGACCATGTGCATCGATGAGGTGCACTACAATTGTAAATATGTGAATGTGCATACTTAGCCATAATTTGTAGTGCTTAACCTTAATACACTCCAACTTGTGAGGAAGTTAGTGATTGGTAAATAAATGATGCCATAAAACATTATGTGGTTAAGCTTGAAACCCTAACCCTAATTGAGGGGACATATGATGCATTGTTTACATTGATTAAAGTGTTTAATATGATAAGAAAATCATGAGTATTCTCTCTCTATTTGTATAAAGTTGATTTTACAGGAAAGATAAAAGTCATAGCTAATGATTGCTATGGTGTATATGTGATGTGATACATGTGATGTTCATATGAGTGAAGAGGCATGATGTGATGGTTTTCATAGCTAATCATTAGTATAATACATGTGATGCTTATATGCTTGGTAAGGAAAGATGAGACAATAGTGAGTTACATGAATAATGTGATTGGTCTTATGACCTAGTGAAGGCTTAATGCCTAGTGCAAGGCTATATCCTCCAATGATGTGATAAGGGATTAATATCCCCAGTGATGTGATAATAATGATCGACTAGATATGGCAGTGTTAACAAGTGATGATGTTGATGAACTTGTTGAAGGTAGTTATACAATATTGTCCTGAGATGATGTGACAAGTTCACATTTTATAAGTCTTATATCTCCTGAAGTTGTTACATAGTTATGCTTTCTAGATTGAATTAGGATTTTGTATGTCTGCTTGTATGATGGAGCCTTAATTCACACAATTGTCATAACTAATAAAGTGAAACCTTAATCATGTAGTTTCCCTATACTATAGATCCATCTTCAGCTTCAGTATTTAGCTGGATGGTGAAACGAGTAACTCCTACGTGAAACTCGGAGCACATATTGCTGAATATGTGGGGTATCCGTAGAGGTATCTCCCTATATCTTTAAATTGTTGAAATAGTGATGTAATGCTTATTATAGAATGACCATGTGTGAGCCTATTCTCTAGTGCTGTGCCATGTACCAAAGCAGGCTATTTGTTTTATAGGACCATAGCTTTGACTATGAGTTTCTGTCTTTATAGGACTATAGCTATGGCTATAAGTTGTTGTATTTACATTTTGACTATATGTCACTGCGTTGCAGATTCGAGCTAAATGAGTAGTGCTTGTAATGATCATGGAGTCTGGCTCTTCCATTGATCTTGTATGGTACAAATTTCAACTTACCAATGGTCAGTTGGATTTGCGTGGCATGCCTCAATTCTTCAGGGAATAATAATTAAATATGCAACACAGTCATGTGGTGTTAATGCTTAGGGTCACATTCAAATAACATTAGATGTCCCCCTTGCTGTGTTTCTTATACTGAGTATTTTATAATAGTTTTATGTATTCTTCATATTTCTTCTTGAAGTATAAGATGATCTTCTTCTTAGTTGTAGATCCTTCAACTACTTAAATAGTGATAACTTCCTTGCTTATATCATTTCACTGGTTCTACTTACTTATTAATAGTATACATTGTTGTTTAGTTTATCAGTGCTTATAATAGATGTTGGCATAGAGTTATATATCTCGTTGGGACTTTGGTCTCACCCGGTGGGATCCATATTTTTTTAGGTGGACGAACATGATGAGATAGAGATTGTGTGGTTGAAATTGACAATACAAAGAGCTATATCTAGTAGATCATGAATATGCAATCTATGTCTAGTAATAGAGTCCTGTGTGTTGTCCCTGTACACTTAGGTCCTTGGGGGTTCTTTATGGATGATGTACATCAATTTAAGTTTTTGGCTGTAAGCCATAGTGGTAGAGACATAGTTTGTATATGTGAGAAGATGATTATATGTAACAGGTTGTGGCTAAATGGTCATTGAACAATGAAGTGTAATACCTTTTGATATGAATGAAATACAGAGGAAACAATTTATGGCTCCAATTGTGTTTTGTTGAGCTTGAGATCCTAGCATGTGATCAATTTTAATTTACCCTATTTTCTTGGTAATATTGTTATTAGTGATGATTCTGCTCTTTGTTTTGAGTAATCTCCCTTTGTGTGGCAAAGGTTGTCACAGAGAGGGTATACCATAGAGATTGAGAAATTATGGGATGAAAAGTTATAACAGAAAATGTATGTTCAATTATTTAATAATAATTGTTAATATGGTTTTTTTATGTTGTTACACCTACATGCACATATGTTTCTTGCACCACATCCACAGTATAGATATATAGTGATTATCTTTTGATTTTCACCATTTTAGGTTAAACTACAAATTATGTGAAGTTATGTAAATCCAGAGAAGATGACACCCAAAGAAAAGATGACAAGTCTACTAGAGGCTTTATAGATAGATTTACTTTATATTTCAACATTTGTTTCCCTTTCCATATAACTCCCTGAAGGATATTATATCTTCATATTGTTATCAAAGTCATTTCCCATTTGATGAAATTTCTAATTATTATTCGTTATTTGCTAAACCTGGATCTTAAAATTATGATAATGGCCCTTGCCTTCTTGGTTCACCTTGATTGGGGATAATAGGGGGAGGGGGTCGTTAGATTTGGTATTAGATCCCAAGTTTAACATTTAACCCTTAGTAACTAATAAATCTTAAATAATTCCATAGATCCCAATGGAATTATTAGGATATTATATAAGATGATGGTGCCTAGAAAGGATCATGGCCCAGGAGCTGGAAAAACTTTCTTCTATGCTGCTAGTCAGCTTACTGGGACTCCCAGGCCTCAATCAATCATGCCTAGCCAAAGTCAGAAGATTTTGCCTGAAGTAAAATACCTTTAGGTTATTCTTCTCATCCTTTTGTCCATCCCTTCTCTACCCCTTTCTTCTCTCACAAAAACCTAGAGGTTGAACAACGTTTTCCCTTATGTGAGGTTAGGGTTATGATTATTAGGGTTAAGGAGTTCTCTACCAAATCATAATTGATATGAATGATTTCAATGTCATTATATGAATGGACTAGATTTGTAACTATAGTGCAAAGATAGAGTGCAGGGAAAAGAACATAAGGATAAAGAGGCCATGTTATCCACATTTTACCATTTAAGGTAGGAAATATGCCACCACTAGCCTATATGTGTCATCCATAAAGGCAGAACTAATGGTAACTAAAGGTCATCTAACATTCTTAGATTTAGAGACTGAACCACATGCCAAAGTACGACCCTTAGAAGAAATAGAGGTAGTTAAGGACTATGATGATGGGTTCTCGGATGACTTACCATGCATACCTCCAAAAAGAGAAGTGGATTTATCCATAGAGCTAGCTCCTGGGACAAACCCAATATCTAGGGCCCCTTACATAATGACTCTCATCGAATTTCTCAAGTTAAAAAAGCAATTTAAGGAACTTATAGACAAGGGCTTCTTCCGATCAAGCACGTCCTCATGGGGAGCAACAGTTCTTTTTGTGGAAAATTAGGCTACAATTAAAAATATGTATCCCCCATCTCATATAGATGACATGTTTGATCATCTCAAAACCCTCAAGTCTTCTCAAAGATTTATTTAAGATCTGGGTACCATCATTTACAAGTTAAGAAGGAAGACATTCTAAAAGTTGCTTTTTGAACCCGTTATGGTCACTACAAGTTTTTGGTCATGCCTTTTGGGTTGCCCAATTCTCCAAGTGTGTTTATGAAACTCATGAATAATTCATTCTAGCCCTTCCACGACACCTTTGTCATAGTGTTCATATATTACATACTACTCTGCTCTGATGACCTAAAAAAACATTGTGATCACCTATCTAAGGTCCTTGATATCTTGAGAAATCAGATTTTCTATGGGAAATTCTTGAAATGCGAGTTTTGGATAGATGAAGTCATGTTCCTTAGGCACATTATATCAGGAGGAACCATATCAGTGGACCCTGCCAAAGTAGCGATAGTCTGCGAATGGCCATCACTGAAGTCCCCATTGAAAATTCATAGTTTCCTTCTAACACCAAAGTCCCCATCAGAAATTTGTAGTTTCCTTAGATTAGCTGGATACTACCGGTGATTCATTAAAGATTTCTCAAAGAGTACACTTCCCATTACAAAGCTCACATAGAAGGATGAGAATTGCTTTCAATCTGATCTGTGTGAAGCAAGATTTCAGGATTTAAAGGAAAAGCTTACTTCTGCCCCTATGTTGACCCTACCCTCAGGTAATGATGGATTCATAATCTTCACTGACACATCGAAGATGGGTTTAGGAAGTATGTTGGAGCAAAACCAACATGTCTCCACCTTTTCCACAAGAGAGATGAAGACAAATGAGTTGAACTATCTGACTCATGACATGTAGCTTGCGGCAATTGTCTATGCCTTAAAGATATGACAACACTACCTATATGGAACTACCTTTGACATATTCATTGACCATAAGAGATTGAAGTACCTATTGACCCAGAAGAACCTAAAATTATGACAATGATGCTGGATGGTGTACTTGAATGATTATGATTTCACCATAGCCTACCAATTTGGTAAGGCTAATGTGGTAGGTGATGCCCTCAGTCATAAACAACTTGGTTGTGTGGCTGGTTTGGCCACCTAGTGGAGGAGAATAAAAGATTTTTCTAGATGGAATCCACAATAATTGGATGATTGAATCTATTTGGAAAACATACAAACCGAGCCTAGCCTATTGATAGAGCTAGTAGTAGCCCAGTTAGTCAACCTAGTTCTAGAACAGATGAAAGGCCTAATGGGGAATCCTCAAACCCATCTATTTGTGGGTGTAGATGGAAAAATCCAATATAAGCATCATGTCTGGGTTCCCGATGTAACATCCCTGACCTGGGTTATGCTTTAACCCTAGGTGTTTTGCTTAATAAAGCTGATTAGATGCTTTCTCTTATCTCTTGAAAAGTAATTAAGGCTCAAGAGGAACTTATATTTCAATTTTAGTCCTTTTTGAATAATGTTGAAATATTGTTTTATCTGTTTTGGACTAAAGTGCAATTTACCCAAGTTGAGGGGCTAATTTGCAAATGTTACATGATAATATGTTACTCATGTGTTGAAGAATAATAAGTATGAGTATGATGCAGAGTTATGGCTTGTGATAGACTGAGCACCAAGAAAGAGCTTACTGAGCAATCTTTGTGCATTAAAACCTAGTTTTGGTGTAATGTGCAATTTTCCCAAAACCTAGGGTTCAATATGCATAATACCACCTCTAGAGGGTCCCTCATGATTCTTGGCATCATTTAGAGAAAATAATTTGAGAGGGGTGCCTCATTTTATCACTTTGGAGGAGAGAGAATCTTGATATTAAAATAATCAAGATTTAAGCATAATTGGAACTTTACTTCAATTTAATGCAAAAATAAATATATTAATTGAAGAGCCATTCAAGCAAAAGGTGAGGTATGATTTTGTAAAAGGTTGGGCGAGCTTGTGCCTTGCAAAGGAACGAAAATATTTTAAGTGAGTGGAGAGCCCACTCACATTAAGTTAATGAAAAGTAATATCCACTAAAAATGGGATATTAATATAATAAGATTAAGGTGCTTAAATTGCTTTTCTTTTAATTTGTGGATAATGAAGGGGAATTAAAGACAAGGGAAGGCGCCTTCATGCACAAGGGAAATAGGGGAGTGTATGGCATAATTTGGTGAGTTGAAGGATTTCCTTTCAACTTTCTCTCTCCTAGAAATTCCTTTATATATACTCTCTTTTCCACTCAACCAAAGATATTTTTTCGGATTTTCTTTCTTGCTTGCCTTGGACGAGCTCAAGGGGACTAAGGAGAAATAGGAGGACGAGTTCCAACATCTAGGTAAGCTTCTTGATCACCTTCAACCATGATTTCATGGTGGAAATAAAAAATAAATGATGGGTTTCTTCTTTTCCTCCATCAACCTTCCTTTCTAGCCAATCCTTTTTATTTAAAAGCTTGAGGAATGAACCTTGTAGAGTTGAGAAAGCTTGTTCCACCATTAAAGACGTGAAGTTGGATCTTTGAAGCACTCTTTGAAGGCGGGTTATATAACTTGAACTCAATTACATCATTATTCAATTTCAATCTTTCAAGTTATGTTGATTTCTTCTTCTTCTTCATTAATTGCTTGTTATAATGGATGATTCTATGAAATCAGTAGTGAATGAACCTTAGAAACGAAGGTAGATGATGATGACATCATCTTGGACACTTTTCCCAAAAATTGCACCTCCATTCGGTTTTCAACAAGTTGGTCATTTGATTTCACCAAACCGTTTGGTGACCAAACGGTTTGCAAACCGTTTGGGGATTTGGTTCCAAACCGTTTGGACATGGTTGAACGAATGGGAGAGTTGTCCATTTGGATAGTTAAATGGTTTCAAACCATTTGGACATGTTGAGTTGACCGTTTGGGTTGGGTATACTGTTTGGACAAGTAAGTTCAAAACTGGTTGAAGCCTTAAACAATTTTAAACCATTTAGACAAATAGATCAAAACCTTTTGGATGGTTAAATGGTTTCAAACCGTTTGGATAAGTTAATTCAAACCGTTTGGATGATCAATGGTTGTGATTAAAAGCTAAATATCCAAGGATCATATAATGATGAACTTCAGTGATTAAATTGAGGAAGTGAATGATGATGTAAAACCCTAATCAATTTGGTTTAATAAATACCCCTTTTTGAACTTTTGGTTTCAAGAGGGTTTGGACCAAACGGTCTCAAGACTGTTTGGATTCAATTGGTTTCAAACCATTTGGAGAATCAATGGTCAAGATTGTTTGAGTGATTCAATGTGACCAACTCAGTTGAAAATTTAATATTATGAAGGATCAATTGACCCTATGATTGTTACTGATTTATCTCAAAGATAATTACTAAGGTTGAAAATTTAAGGTACTAAATGATTGGTAACCTTAGACGGATTATTCCTTAAATCTTAAGTAAGCAATATTTCTATACACTATGTCAACTCTAATTGAATATACTTGGTTGAAGGGTTGGTTGATTTAACCTAACCAACTATGATATAGTCAACATCCTAGAAAGGATGAGAGAGAGATAGAGGAATCCATACATGTATGATAATCATGTGATGGTTAAGCCTCAACACCTTCAATATGAATTAAAATATGAATTTAGGGTATGATTCTTGATGAAGAGATCATGAAAACCCTAATCAAGGAGAATGATGAACCCTAACCCTAATTTTGGGCAATACTAGGTATAACCCTAATCTGGGGTAAGGATGTAACCCTATCTTGGGTGATGTCAGGTAAAACCTGATGCAATGATGTGATGTGAGATTCTAATCCAGGATAAAGCTATGAAAGGCTATATGAAACCCTAACATGAAATTCTAACCCTAACATAGGGTGAAGGATGTGAAGCCCTAATTCTGGGTTATAGTACATTAAACCCTGATCTTGAGCAATGAATAGTAAACCCTAACCCTAATTCCGGTAATGGGATATGAGAAGCCCTAATTGGGTGTGAATGGTAAACCCTAACCCTAAAGAGGGGATAAAGGTGTTACTCTTGTATTACATATTGTGATATGTAAATGATATGGTTGTTATTATATGTACTAACCATGAAGGTATCATGAGGTGATGAGCATAGCCAGGTATGAGCTATGATGCTTTATTTATTAAAAGTGTTTAATGGGCCTTGTGAGCTATTATATGCATTATAATCTAGTAAGAGGTAATATGATGGGCTTGAAAGCCATGAGGGATGCTTGTGTAACAAGTCTCATATTTACTTTGGTCAGATGACCTGAAGGTATTAGTTACCTGATAAGTGGTAACAAGTGTTCTCTGATGAACTGAGGGTTTGAATACCCATATTTCCTAATCATGATGATGAGATGATGAGGGATAAGAATTCACAGAGCTGAGATAAGGGACTGAGATCCTAATGTTTTATTAAGCTTTGAAAAGTACTTGATAGGAGTATTCTACATTCCTTATAGCATTTGTTATAATACTTATGTTTGAAAACATGACTGATGCTAAAAGAATATGGTAATGTACTTAATTAATCAAGTGAAATTCTTATCATGTAGATCCCTGACCATAGATCCATCATCGTCAGAAGTTGGTGATGGTGAAATAGGTTTTCTTTTGGGAATTCCTGAGGAACACATATTGCTGAATATGTGGGGGTAATGGGCGCGAATACCTTATGCCTTGATGAAGGAATTGATGTGAGATAAGTAATAAAACTCTCAATCATACATTGTGTGTGTGTCGGGATGGATGTATCATGAATATCTCAATGATGATGAATGTTGGATCGATATGAGATAAACATTAAATCTCTCGAATGCCGATGAGAGTACAGTTGCCGCTGTAACTCTATAGCGAAGTTGCCACTATACCTTGGAACGCTATGTTGAGCAGTTGACATGGTCCTGCTTGTAGTCTCGCACTGACTGAGATGTGAGAGGTCATGGAATCCGGTTCTTCCTTTGACTTTGTATGGTGTCGATTTTGACTTCGCAGTGGTTGGTTGGAGAATGAGTGGTATACCTCATCTCCTCGGGGCAAAAATATGATTGTAAAATGTAATCAGCCGTGTAGCGTATTTGCTTAAGATCAAAATGCGAGAATCATTGGCTGATGTTACATTGCTTAGTATATCCTAGAAGAATGAATGATATACATGTTTCTGCAATACCTTGTTGGATATTGTGGCAATACATCCCACTATCACATAGACAGTGAGGTGTTACGCGAAAATGTGCGGAAAACACCATAAACCACTAATTACCAAAAATATGGGTTGATTAAAACCAATTTCGGAAAACGGATAAACTAAGAAACTATTACATTTAGCTCCTTCTCCTGCAACAAATAGGTTATATAAACATTTACAAGCTGGATACGTGTCCACAACTTAGAGGATCAGCTGTCTAGCCATCACATGAGTTCAACACCTGTTTATATGTACATACCGGCCCATATCCAGCCAGCAGCAGGATATACAAAACATCATCAGCTATACATCGTGAAACATCGTCAAAATGCCTCCAAGGACCTAAGAGTACAGGGATGACTCTAAGACTCTACTACAAAATGACCAAAACAACAGCATGTCCATCTCTTGCCTTCTACTACTCTTCTTGCTGCTCGGCCGCAACTCCGTGACCACCACCACGTCTAGCTCGAACACCTAAAAAGGGTGTAAACCAGCGGTGTGAGACACACAGTCGCAGTGAGAAACATAACTCCCCACCAAAACCATAAAACCAAAGGAAGATTAAAGCAACAACAATAGATAACTGATAAAGCGTAGAATAAGAGTAGATTATAAAGTAAAGCTATTCATACCATCAAGCTTACCAAGCTGCACAGAAGGTAGTCAACCAAGTGTTTCATTATGGAACATGATTAACAAGATAAGATTTATAAGATCTTGCCATATAACATAAGGAACGTATAAGTAACTGCAAGTATAACAAAATTAACTACACAAGCAAGGCCTCAATCAATGTTCTGTATTTTGCCTTAAGCAATAAATACTATTCGGCTGGATTACATATTATTATGCCTTGAGGAAGTGAGCCGTACCGCTCAGATCCAACCGACGGCTATGAAACCCAGAGCCAATGCCATACAAGGTCAATGGAAGAGCCAGACTCCACGACCTCCCACCTCGTAGTCAGTGCACGAGTACAATACAAGTAGGACCACATTCTCATGCTTAAGTGGCCTCAGCCACAGGGTCATGCTACCCTCTGCCTAGCCCACCTCAGTATAGGTATTGGCACAAGTGAAACTAAGCCACAGGCCTGTTCACCGTGCTCTGAGCCATGAATGCATTCATGCTCCCATATCACACATCATGAGCCATGGGCCTGTTCACCATGCTCTTATCCTATTTGGGCTACGAGCTTGAATCCGCACCCTGGAGTCTACAACCGAAGTTGCACTCTTACCTCCTCACTTTAGGCTAGAAGAAACCTCGCATACTCAATAATATGCGCTCCAGGTTAACCCGCAGGAGAACCCATTTAACCATCACCAGCTCTTGACGCTGATGGATCTATGGCCAGGGAAAACTACATGATATGTTCAACTGTGATTAGTTAATATATTTTAAGTGGATTGTTGAGGCATCCAAGGTAGTAACAAATTCATAACATAAATCTACCTTATTGTTTCCATCATCACAAAGTCCTGGGATCTTCATCCCTCATCACAGGAAACCACTGCCTCATAAGGCATTCTCATCACTTTGGATAACAATCCCAGATCATCATCAGAGGACAACACCTCATCTAGGTACTATAGCCAATTCAGGTCCTCAGACCGAAACACATCATGCATGTTGTCTCATGCTCAAGAGTAACCATCAAATCAGTGTTACTAAAACACATATACCTCATAGCCTTTTACCTGGCTATGCATCTGTATGAGACACATGCATGGTTAGTGTGCACAATCATCATGGATTAATAGAAAGATCATATTATCAACCATAGGGAAACATTGATGCTTATACACTTTATCATTCATGCCTCAACCTATGACTATAAACATAGGTCATATCATCAAGCATGGAATCTTACATGCTTACCATTAACTCAACCTTATTTAGATAATCAAGACGATCATAAACAAGGTAATATCAGGACTGCATAGATGTAATCTACCATCTCAATTACCATCCAGCATATCAAGGGTCACCATTATAAACAAAACGTGATAACAAGGACAAGATCTAGCATATAGGTTTTCCAGAAGAGACAAGACCCTCACTAGAAGTGCCCACTACCCTCACAAGAAGTGTGACAGGTAGGGCACCCTCACTAAAGATATATCGGGTAGGGTACTTCCCTCATATCATCCAAACACTTCTCCCACATATCAGCCAAACAAGTTAGCCACATAACGGCCAAGCACACAACAAGGTATCAGGCTACCACATATACCAGGCAACAAAGGAACCAAGCCATATCGTGCACCAACATAACGTGCAATGTGTGTCGTGCATATAACTGCATCGGGCAACCCAGGCATAACAACCACTAGCATATCGTGCAGCTAGGCCCAAAGGCGTGTCGTGCAACAGGTGTAACGTGCAACACCATAACGCCCAGCACAAGGCTAACCACTGAACATCATAACATCCAGGATATAATGGGCTCTAGGCTACCGTCTCAGGTTAGGTGTATCGGGCAGCACCACTCATCAAGAAGCAACGCCCAAAGGTGCAACTCAAACGTGCAGCAAGGAACCTGTCGTTCAACCAGCCTATCCATGACCTATCGGCCGACACAAGGCAAGGACAGAGGTGTGATGTCCGTCACAAGGTCAGCCCACAATGCCCCCTATCGTTCACGGTGTAACAACACTAAGAAACCACCAGAGCTCGGCGTGCCGGGAAGGATACTCAACCGGGTATAACGCCTACCACCAAACAAGGCTAAGCATATAGGCAGGGTAGTCAGCATAGTGTGATGCCCGACACACAAAAGGTCAAGGACCAGGGTGTATCACCCAACACAACCACCACATCATGACGTCCAAGGCTCTAGGTCAAGAGGGGTATTGTGCAACGCCAAGCCCAAGCCATAACAGCCAAGATGCAACTCCTCAAGGTCGTCACCAACCTCAAGCACAAGGGCACCAAAACCCTAATGGATCGAGAAGAAGGCTCACCTCTCAACAACCAAGAGAAAGGGGTCTTGCCTAGCTTCTTCTCACCAATCGAACAACACAAGGATCAACCCTAAAAAAGGTCTACAACCACCACCAAGCTCACCTCTCAGATTCATGGTGAGAGAAGGGTGTTACTCAAGCAACTAGAACACAAGCTCACCTCTCAACTTAAACGAGAGAGGGGTATTGCCCATTATACTAGAGTTCAAGCTCACTTCTCTAGACCAAGGAGGGAGAGGGGTATTGCTCAACAAAAAACCCTAGAACATAGGTTCGACCAATAAGGTACAACTAAGCAAGAAACTAAACTAAAAACACACATAGCTGATCATAAGCAACATACAAACAAGAACATAGAAGAGGTAGTATATATGGGTTAGGAGTTATGTAACCCACCTTAAGCAAGCTCCAAGCTCCAAGCTCCTAGTTCCAAGCTCCAAGCACCACCAAGGAAGAAGAGCAAGGCACTCTAGGGTTCGACCACCACTAGAGGAAGAAAGAGACTCCTAGGCAAGGATCGGCCACCAAGCTTGCAAAGAAAGAGGGGGGTGTCGTGCACCAAGGGAGAGGGAGACTAAGGAACTAAAGGGATCCTTAGCAAGAGAAAGGAAACACATATATAGGAGAGGATGGAGGATAAACGAAGGAAAGATAAGGCAAGATGTCGCCCACCTAGGGACACTTGTCCATGTGCAAAGCCACCACTCTAACATGTCCTAAACACATGTCCAAGGCCATTGCCACATGCAAGCATCAAGCTCCAAGTGTCCACTAGTGGTGACACAAATGAGGTCAAAGAAGGTCAAAGGGTCCATGGGCGACACACCTCCACACCATGGCTGACACACTCCCTAGGCCGATACACCACAGGCCGACACACCACAAGCAGACACACCTAGGTCGACACAAGCACACTCTTGCCCGACACAAGGTCCAAAGAGGCAAAGGCAACGCATCACAAGGCCCAACAAGCTCATCCAAGCCCAAGGCAACTCAAGCAATGAGCCCAACCCTTCCTCTCAACACTAGAGGAAGCAAGGAGTGGGAGGAACAACTCACAAGGTGACAAACTTGCCCACAACCCTAGACTTGGGTTAATTGCAAGTAGCACCTCCAGCTCTCAACAAAGCACCAACAAACCCTAATCACCACTAAAGGTGATTAGCAAGCAACTAAGCACCAGGGTTAAGAAAAGAAAACAGGATAAGCCCTAAACGGAGGTCAGGGTCCTTACAGCTATAACCCCCTACAAAGGGATTTTGTCCTCGAAATCCGAAGAGAAAAGTGAGGGATACTTACTCCTCATCTCTTCCTCAAACTCCCACGTGGTTTCCTCAATGCCACGATGATGCCAAAGAACCTTCACCAGAACCAGGTCCTTCTTCAGCTTCTTAACTCTTCTATCAAGGATCATCACAGGACCTTCCTCGTAGGTCACATCTTCATCAAGCTCGACTGGCTGTATCACTGCTCCTATATCCGGATGACTTTTCTTCAGCATACTGACATGGAACACTGGGTGTAACCTGTGCAACTCTGGCGGCTACTCTAACTCGTAATCTACCTTGCCCATATGTTCTATGACTGGGTATGGCCCCATATATCTGGGTGCTAGTTTACCCTTCCGGCCAAACCTTAGCACACCTTTCCACGACGAGACTTTAAGATACTCTTTGTCTCCTACCTGGAACTCCAAAGGTCGTCGGTGATTGTCTGCATAAGACTTCTGCCTGTCTTATGCCGCTTTCGACTATTGCTGTATCACCTTGATCTTCTCTGTCGTCTGCTGTACTAACTCAGGACCCAAATGCTGATATTCACCAGACTTATACCAACACAATGGAGATCTGCACTTCCTGCCATATAAGGCCTCATAAGGAGCCATGTCAATGCTCCAATGATAACTATTGTTGTAGGCAAATTCTATCAAACTGAGATGTACGTCCCAACTGCCTAGGAACTGCAAGACACAGGCTCAAAGGAGATCCTCCAAAGTCTGAATAGTCCTCTCAGTCAGTCCATCTGTCTGTGGGTGGAAAGCAATATTGAACCTCAACTGCGTTCCCAACGCTTTGTGAAACTGTTCCCAGAAATGACTCGTGAACTGCATACCTCTGTCAGAAATTATCATTACTGGCACACCGTGCAACCACACTATCACATCTATGTATACTCGAGCAAACTTCTCAGCTATATACGTTGTCTTTACAAGTATGAAATGGGCAGACTTCGTCAATCTGTCCACTATTACCAAAATGGAATCATGATTCCTAATTGTTCTGGGCAGACCAACTACGAAATCCATGGTTATATGATCCCATTTCCACTGCGATATTGGTAGAGGTTGTAACGTACCTACCAGCTTCTGATGCTCAGCCTTAACTTGCTGACATACCGCACATCTAGCCACAAACTCCGCTACATCTTTCTTCAAAACGGGCCACCAATACAAGTCCTTCAGACTATGATACATCTTGGTGACTCCTAGATGCATAGCATACATCAACATGTGTGCTTTTTCGAGTATTAGCTTCCTCAGATCATCATCATTGGGAACCACCATCCTATCATGATAGCAAACTAGTCCATCCTCAGACTCATGGAACCCATCACGCTTTTTGCTGCCAATCTCGGATCTGATTAATTGTACTATATCATCTATTTGCTGTGCATCTTTGATCTGTTGTCTCAGTGTAGGCTTGACTTGCATATGTGCTAAAAGTCCTGCTAACAAGGAAGCTTCCATCTACACATTCATCTGTCGCAAGGAAACAAGCATATCTCGTCTATGGCATACCAAGGAGCTCAACTGTGCCTTCTTTGTAAAAAGAGAAGAAGACTTTCGGCTAAGCGCATCAGCTACCACATTCGCCTTACTGGGATGGTACTCGATGGTGCAATTGTAATCATTGATTAACTCCATCCATCGACGTTGTCGCATGTTTAGCTCGTTCTGCGAAAAGATGTACTTCCTCATAGAGATAGTGTCTCCAAATCTTTAACGCATGAACCACTGCTGCCAACTCCAAATCATGAGTTAGATAATTCTCCTCATTTTTCTTAAGTTGTCGTGAAGCAAAAGAGACAACATGATCTTCCTGCATCAGCACACAACCTAAACCTTTCTTGGAAGCATCACAGAAAACAACATAGCCTTTTCTGGGTTCTGGCAGTTTTAACACTGGAGCACTGGTCAGTTTCTCCTTCAAACTTTGGAAAGCTTGCTGACAACGGTCATCCCAGACAAAAGGTACATCCTTTCTAGTAAACTTCATCATTAGCAATGCAATCGCACTGAAGTCCTTGATAAACCTCCTGTAGTAACCTGCTAGACCCAGTAAACTACGAACTTCTGTTGGCGTCTGCGGCTGCTCCCATTCTACAACGGACTCCACCTTCTTAGGGTCCACCTTAACTCCTTCTGCAGATATTACGTGGCCCAAGAAAGTCACTTCTTCCAACCAGAACTCACACTTACTGAACTTGGCATACAACTGATGTTGGCGAAGAAGAGTCAATGCTAGTCGTAGATGTCGCTCATGCTCTTGCCTGTCCTGACTATAGATCAAGATGTCATCTATAAAGACTATAACAAACTGATCTAGAAATGGACGGAACACTCAATTCATTAAGTCCATGAAAGCAGCAGGTGCATTGGTTAGCCCAAACATCATAACCACAAACTCGAAGTGACCATACCTCATCCTAAAAGCTAACTTTGGTATGTCATCCGCCTTAATCCTCAACTGATGATATCCGAACCGTAGGTCGACCTTTGAAAACACTAAAGCACCACGCAATTGATCGAACAGATCATCTATCCTTGGTAATGGGTACTTGTTCTTGATCGTGACCTTATTCAACTGTCGATAATCTATGCATAACCGCATCGACCCGTCCTTCTTATTAACAAACAAAAATGGAGCACCCCAAGGCGACGCACTTTGTCGGATGAAACCCTTCTCCAGAAACTCTTGTAATTGTTTCTTAAGCTCTGCCATCTCTACTGGAGCCATCCTATATGGTGTCTATGCAACTGGTTGCGTCCCTACAACCAGATTGATCTCGAAATCAATCTCTCGGGGTGGAGGAACACCGAGGAACTCATCAGGAAACACATCCGCAAACTCTCGAACAATTGTCACCTCCTCAAGGCTAGGTCCCTTTGCCTTGGTATCCACAACGGTATCCACAACGTGAGCTAATAATGCCTTACATCCTTGCCGTAACAACTTCTCTGCCACCATAGCCGATACTAGACATGTCGGAAGAATCTTCCTATCTCCTTGGAAAATCCACTTCTTACTGCCATTATCAAACATAGCTTGCTTGGAACCACAGTCCAAAACAACCTTATACTTCTCTAAGGTATCCATCCCAAGGATAACATCAAAACCATGCATATCAAGTGGTATAAGATCCACTCGTATATTGTGTCCCGAAAAAGATAAGACACAATATGGACACTCTTCTCTAAGCATCGAGGAACCATCAAGAGGGGTTTCTAACAACAAGCTATCTTTCTTGCAACTAACAGGTAAACGACAGTTTTCAAGCATACTATAGGCGATAAAAGAGTGTGTAGCACCCGGGTCAATCAGAACAGATATAAAGCAAGAAGAAGACATATCAGAATGAAACAACTTCATCTGACCTGTCACCACTCGCGGGTTGACTATCGCCTCCGGCCGACTCATAGCATAGAATCGAGCCGTTGCTTACTGTCCACGTCCTCTGCTTCCTTGAGAAGACGATCCCGCTTGCGATGCTTGACCGCGTCCTCACCCTCTGCTACTACTGGGCTACTATCTATCTGACCCTTGTTGATTCTTTCTCAGCTACTGCGTCACTTCAACATCCCTACTTGGGAAATTTAACTTGAAATGCCCAGTCTGACCACACAGATGGCATACCCTATCTTTGAACTGTGGCCTAGATGGCCCTGTCACTGCCACTGAAGCTGTACTATGTGCCTTTGACAGTGAAGAAACATATCCTCTTCTCTTACTCAGAGACCACTACGGCGGTGCACTGCAACCTCTCATCACGGAAGGTGCTGAAAACCTTGGCTTCTTGAAGCCACCAAACCTCCATCCCTGGAACTGAGCAAGCCTCTTCTTAGACATGGATTATCTTTTCTCCTTAACTGACCGTTCAATCCTCCAGAAAGATTCCACAAATGTAGCAAACCACTCTCGATTCTCCAATGCAGAAGCAGGTGTTGTCAACTTAGCACTCAGACCTTTCTCAAAACGTCAGATCTGTTCTTCATCTGTCGCCGCCATGTGAGGACAGAACCTAAACAAGTCCATGAACTTGGCTTCATACTCGGTGATGTTCATCGTTCCTTGGCGCATGTGCTCGAACTGACTGATCTTCTCATCCAGATACGTCTTCGGAAAGTATCTGCTGATGAACTCACGTCGAAAAACCTCCCAACCGATCACCTCACTAGGTCGCTTCTCCTCCTCGATGGTCCACCAGTGACCAACACTACCTTTTAGAAGGTAGATAGAGTGGTTGACTTTGTCTGCTTCGGGGATGTCGAGGATCCGGAAAGCCTTCTCAAGACTTGTCAGCCACAGATCTGCATCTGCTGGATCAGCCGTTCCAGCATAATCCGAAGCTCCAACTCAGCAAAGCCGCTCAAAGGTCTTCCCAATACCCGATGTTTCACCATGGGGAGCCTGTGCTCTTGGCAGAGGCACTGACAGTCTTTCTACCATGAGATTCATCATAGGCATCATTTCCCCCATAAGCTGTTGATAGGCAGGGTGTTCAAGAATGGCTGGGTCAGGTTGGGGGACCTCAGGCACCCGATCTTCATGTGCCTGCCCTATAGCTCCATCAACTGATGCATCATCGCTGTTCTCGACAACATGTTCTTCATGGTTTCCAGACATCTTGGCTCTTCTTCTGCTGAGGGCAGAAGATGATTGTAAGAAAATCTGGAAAACTCACAAGAACAGACACAACCTAGTCCTAAATCCCTGTAGACTCAGTGAACCTAGAGCTCTGATACCAAACTTGTGGCAACACATCCCACTATCACAAAGACAGTGAGGTGTTATGCGAAAATGTGTGAAAAACACCATAAACCACTAATTACCAAAAATACGGGTTAATTAAAACCAATTTCAGAAAATGGATAAACTAAGAAACTATTACATTCAGCTCCTTCTCCTGCAAGAAATAGGTTATATAAACATTTACAACCTGGATACGTGTCCACAGCTTAGAGGATCAGCTGTCTAGCCATCACATGAGTTCAACACCTGTTTATATGTACATAACGGTCCATATCTGACCAGCAGCAGGATATACAATACATCATCAGCTATACATCGTGAAACATCATCAAAATGCCTCCAAGGACCTGAGAGTACAGGGATGACTCTAAGACTCTACTACAAAATGACCAAAACAACAGAATGTCCATCTCTTGCCTTCTACTACTCGTCTTGCTACTCGTCTGCAACTCCACGACCACCACCACGTCTAGCTCGAACACCTAAAAAGGGTGTAAACCAGCGGTGTGAGACACATAGTCCCTGTGAGAAACATAACTCCCTGTCGAAACCATAAAACCAAAGGAAGATTAAAGCAACAACATCAGATAACTGATAAAGCGTAGAACAAGAGCAGATTATAAAGTAAAGCTATTCATACCATCAAGCTTACCAAGCTGCACGGAAGGTAGTCAACCAAGTATTTCATTATGGAACATGATTAACAAGATAAGATTTATAAGATCTAACCATATAACATAAGGAACATATAAGTAACTACAAGTATTACAAAATTAACTACACAAGCAAGGCCTCAATCAATGTTCCGTATTATCCCTTAAGTAATAAATACTATTCGGCTGGATTACATATTATTATGCCCTGAGGAAGTGAGCCGTACCGCTCAGATCCAACCGACGGCTGTGAAACCCGGAGCCGGTGCCATACAAGGTCAATGGAAGAGTCGGACTCCACAACCTCCCACCTCATGGTCAGTGCACGAGTACAACACAAGCAGGACCGCCGTCTCATGCTTAAGTGGCCTCAGCCATAGGGTCTGGCTACCCTCTGCCTAGCCTGCCTTGGTACATGTATTGGTGTTAGTGAAACTAAGCCACGGGCCTGTTCACCGTGCTCTGAGCCATGAACGCATTCATGCTCCTGTATCACACATCATGAGCCATGGGCCTGTTCACCATGCTCTTATCCTATTTGGGCTACGAGCCTGAATCCGCACCCTGGAGTCTACAACCGAAGTTGCGCTCTTACCACCTCACTTTAGGCTAGGATAAACCTCACATACTCAAAAATATGCACTCTAGGTTAACCCACAGGAGAACCCATTTCACCATCACCAGCTCCTGATGATGATGGATCTATGGCCAGGGAAAACTACATGATATGTTCCACTGTGATTAGTTAATATATTTTAAGTGGATTGTTGAGGCTTCCAAGGTAGTAACACATTCATAACATAAATCTACCTTATTGTTTCCATCATCACAAAGTCCTGGGATCTTCATCCCTCATAACAGGAAACCACTGCCTCATAAGGCATTCTCATCACTTGGGATAACAATCCCAGATCATCATCAGAGGATAACATCTCATCTAGGAACTTTAGCCAATTCAGGTCCTCAGACCGAAACGCATCATGCATGTTGTCTCATCCTCAAGAGTAACCATCAAAGCAGTGTTACTAAAACACATATACCTCATAGCCTTTTACCTAGCTATGCATCTGTATGAGACACCTGCATGGTTAGTGTGCACAATCATCATGGATTAACAGAAAGATCATATTATCAAACATAGGGCAAGATTGATGCTTATACACTTTATCATTCATGCCTCAACCTGTGACTATAAAAATAGGTCATATCATCAAGCAAGGCATCTTACATGCTTACCATTAACTCAACCTTATTCAGATAATCAAGACGATCATAAACAAGGTAATATCAGGATTTCATAGATGTAATCTACCATCTCAATTACCATCCAGCATATCAAGGGTCACCATTATAAACAAAACGTGATAACAAGGACAATATCTAGCATATAGGTTTTCCAGAAGAGACAAGACCCTCACTAGAAGTGCCCACTACCCTCACAAGAAGTGTGATGGGTAGGGCACCCTCACTAAAGAGATATCGGGCAGGGTACTTCCCTCATATCATCCAAACACTTCTCCCACATATCAGCCAAACAAGTTAGCCACATAACGGCCAAGCACACAACAAGGTATCGGGCTACCACATATATCAGGCAACAAGGAACCAAGCCATCTTGTGCACCAGCATAACGTGCAACAGCATAACGTGCAACGTGTGTCATCCATCTAACTGCATCGAGCAACCCAGGCATAACGACCACTAGCATATCGTGTAGCTAGGCCCAAAGGCGTGTCGTGCAACAGGTGTAACGTGCAACACCATAACGCCCAGCACAAGGCTAACCACTGAACATCATAACATCCAGGATATAACGGGCTCTAGGCTACCGTCTCAGGTTAGGTGTATCGAGCAGCACCACTCATCAAGAAGCAACGCCCAAAGGTGCAACTCAAACGGGCAGCAAGGAACCTGTCGTTCAACCAGCCTATCCATGACCTATCGGCCGACACAAGGCAAGGACAGAGGTGTGATGTTCGTCACAAGGTCAGCCCACAACGCCCCCTATCGTTCAAGGTGTAACAACACTAAGCAACCACCTCAGCTAGGCGTTCCGGGAAGGATACTCAACTGGGTGTAACACTACCACCAAACAAGGCTAAGCATATCGGACAGGGCAGTCAGCATAGTGTGATGCCGAACACACAAAAGGTCTAGGACCAGGGTGTATCAACCAACATAGCCACCACATCATGATGTCCAAGGCTCTAGGTCAAGAGGGGTATCGGACAACGCCAATCCCGAGCCATATCGTCCAAGATGCAACTCCACAAGGTCGTCACCAACCTCAAGCACAAGGGCACCAAAACCCTAATGGATCGAGAAGAAGGCTCACCTCTCAACAACCAAGAGAGAGGGGTCTTGCCTAGCTTCTTATAACCAATCAGGCAACACAAGGATCAACCCTAACAAAGGTTTACAACCACCACCAAGCTCACCTCTCGAATTCATGGTGAGAGAAGGGTGTTACTCAAGCAACTAGAATACAAGCTCACCTCTCAACTTAAACGAGAGAGGGGTATTGCCCATGATACTAGAGTTCAAGCTCACTTCTCTAGACTAAGGAGGGAGAGGGGTATTGCTGAACAAGAAACCCTAGAACATAGGTTTGGCCAAAAAGGTACAACTAAGAAAGAAACTAAACTAACAACACACATAGCCGATCATAAGCAACATACCAACAAGAACATAGAAGAGGTAGTATAGTTAGGGTTAGGAGTTATGTAACCCACCTTAAGCAAGCTCCAAGCTCCAAGCACCACCAAGGAAGAAGAGAAAGGCACTCTAGGGTTCGACCACCACTAGAGGAAGAAGGAGACTCCTAGGCAAGGATCAGCCACCAAGCTTGCAAAGAAAGAGGGGGGTGTCGTGCACCAAGGGATCAGCCACAGGGTCAGCTCCATAGGCTACCCATCCTCTAGCCCACCTCGGTACAGGTCTCGGTGCTAGTATATCTGAGCCACAGGCCTATTCACCATGCTTTGAGCCATGAACGCATTCATGCTCCCATATCACATATCTTGAGCCATGGGCATGTTCACCATACTCAAATACATATCCTGAGTCTGCAACTGCAACTGCAACTGCACTCGATTCCCTCTCTATTTTAGGCTAGGAGAAACCTCACATATTCAGCAATATGCGCTCTGGGTTAACCCGCAGGAGAACCCATTTCACCATCACCAGCTCCTGACGATGATGGATCTATGGCCAGGGCAAACTACATGATATGTTCCATTGTGATTAGTTAGTATCTTTTATGTGGATTGCAAGATTCAATCAAGTTGTCTAACATGCAAACTATAACAAAAATAAACATCATGAAACTCAATATTATGCTTTTATTGTAATCAACATCATCCTGATCCATCACAAGGATCCAAAATTACATGTTATCACTTGGCCTCTTGCCAATTATCTAGATCCACCTCAAGGATCATCACATTGCCATGGGATCTCAATCCCTCCTCACATAGTGTCACTGCCTCTCAAGGCATTCTCATCAACTTAGGCACTTTATCCCAACTCAGGTCCTTAGACCAAACACATCATGTATGTTATCTCATTATCAAGAGTAACCATCAAGCAGTGTTACTCAAACATATATACCTCATAGCCCTTTACCTGGCTAGGCATCTGTACCTACATGGTTAGTATGCAAAATCATCATGGGTTATCAGGAGAATTGTATTATCAACATAGGGCAACATTGATGATTATATGCTTTATAATTCAGGCCTCAACCTATGACCACAAATATAGGTCATATCATCACGCAGAGCATCATATATGATTATCGTTAACTCAACATCATACATATCATTTAAGATGATCATAAACACATGTAATATCATGTCAAATTACATAGATGAGTTCTACTATGACGATTGCCATCAAGCATATCAAGGGTCACTGTCATATACCAAACGTGATAGCAAGAACAAGAGTTAGCATATCGGTTTCCTATATAAGGAACAAGGCCCTCACCAGAAGTGTCCACTACCCTCACCAAAGGTGGTATCGGGAAGGGTACTCTCCCTTATCGTTCAACACTCAAATGCATATCGGTTAAGCAGACCAGCACATATCGGCCAATCATAACAGCAAGGGTACCAGGCTACTATCTCAGGATGTATCGTGCACTTAGGTGTATCGTGCATCACATGTATCTTGCAACCATGGCATAACGATCACCAGCATCTCGTGCAACTATGTCCAGGAGACATGAGCAAAGCCACCACTCTAACATGCCCTAAACACATGTCCAAGGCCATTGCCACATGCAAGCATCAAGCACCAAGTGTCCACTAGTGGTGACACAAACGAGGTCAAAGAGAGTCAAAGGGTCCATGGGCGACACACCCCCACACCATGGCCGTCACACCCACACCATGGACGACACACACCCTGGGCGACACACACTGGTCGATACAAGCTCAGGCCGACACACCTAGGCTGACACATGGCACTCTTGCCTGACACAAGGCCCAAAGAAACAAAGACAAGGCACCACAAGGCCCTACAAGCTCAACCAAGCCTAAAGGAACTCAAGCAATGAGTCCAAACCTTCCTCTCAACACTAGAGGAAGCAAGGAGAGGGAGGAACACCTCACAAGGTGACAAAGTTTATTGCAAGTAACACCTCCAGCTCTAAACAAAGCACAAACAAACCCCAATCACCACTAAAGGTGATTAGCAGGCAACTAAGCAGTAGGGTTAAGCAAAGAAAACATGATAAGCCCTAAATAGAGGTCAGGATCCTTACAAGCTAACCCCCTTCAAAGGGATTTTGTCCCCAAAATCCGAAGAGAAAAGTGAGGGATATTTCCTCCTCATCTCTTCCTCAAGCTCCCACGTGGCTTCCTCAATGCCACGATGATGCCAAAGAACCTTCACAAGAACCATGTCCTTCCTCTTCAGCTTCTTAACTCTCCTGTCAAGGATCATCACAAGACCTTCCTCGTAGGTCATATCTTCATCAAGCTCAACCTTGTTTGGCTGCATCACTGTCCCTGTATCCGGGTGACTTTTCTTCAGCATACTGACATGGAACACTGGATGCAACCTGTGTAACTATGGTGGAAGCTCTATCTCATAAGCTACCTTGCCCATACGTGCTATGACTGGGTATGGTCCCAACCTTTCGGGTGTGCTAGCTTACCCTTCTGGCCAAACCTTAACACACCTTTCCATGACGAGACATTAAGATACACTTTGTATCCTACCTGGAACTCCAAAGATTGTCGGCGATTGTCTGCGTAAGACTTCTGCCTATCCTGTGCCGCTTTCAACTATTGCTGTATCACCTTGATCTTCTCTGTCGTCTATTGTACTAACTCAGGACCCAAAAGCTAATATTCACCAGACTCATACCAACACAATGGAGATCTGCACTTCCTTCCATATAAGGCCTCATAAGGAGCCATGTCAATGCTCTACTGATAACTATTATTGTAAGCAAACTCTATCAAACTAAGATGTATGTCCCAATTGCCTAGGAACTGCAAAACACAAGCTCAAAGGAGATCCTCCAAAGTCTGAATAGTCCTCTCAGACTGTCCATCTATCTGCGGGTGGAAAGCGGTACTGAACCTCAACTGTGTTCCCAACACTTTATGCAACTATTCCCAGAAACGACTTGTGAACTGAGGACCTCTGTCAGAAACTATTGTTGCTGGCACACCGTGCAAATGTACTATCTCATCGACATATACTCGAGTGAGCTTCTCGGATGTATACGTTGTCTTTACCAGTATGAAATGGGCAGACTTTGTCAATCTGTCCACTATCACCCAAATGGAATCATGATTCCTAGTTGTTCTGGGCAGACCAACTACGAAATCCATGGTTATATGATCCCATTTCCACTGCGGTATCAGCAGAGGTTGCAATGTACCTGCCAGCTTCTGATGCTCAACTTTGACTTGCTGGCAAACCGTACACCTAGCCACGAACTTGGCTACATCTTTCTTCAAATTGGGCCACCAATACAAGTCCTTCAGACTCTGATACATCTTGGTGACTCCTAGATGCATAGCATGTTGGGTTTTAGGGGAGACAGAGAAGGCAGCAGAAACAAAATTTTTCTCCCCCAACCCATACCGAGGAAACGCGTCAACGTCTATATAATAGGAAATGATGGTTTGTGGAATCATACCTTGTCCCGAGGCTTGCTCGGAGACAATACCTCACGCAATGCGCGGTCTTCAACTCCGGTCTTAGACGGTGTCTGTGCAGCTCCTGGTCGCACCGGGACTGACGAATCCTCCTCCTACCGGACTGTCAGATGACAGTTTTCCTCCTGAGCGGCAGTGTCCTCCCGCCTCTGTAGTAGTCCACACGGACCACCTGAAACTCCACTCTCCTTGTCCCACAAGGAAGTGGAAGGAGTCGCACCCTCCTGTTGACGTACTAGTCGCCAACACACTCTCCTGCTGCCAGTTGCAACTGCAGTTGTCCTTCCCTTGCTGCACCTCCCTTTTGCGGGAAGCACTTGCTCGGGATCTCTCACGGTTACCAAAACCAGAGAGAACGACAACTTCGCAAAGCAACCGGCTTGCATTGAGTTGTACTCTGAGAAGCCCCCAATACCCCTACATATATAGGCGGGTCATGGGACAGGGTTCTCTGTGCCCGGCAATATGGGACTAAAGCAGGAGTAGAAGGGTTCTAGAATTTTCCACAAAAAGCAACCGGTTCGCAACTTGAAATGATCGGTTCACAACTGAACCGATCGGTTCGGCCATTGAGCCGATCGGTTGGACCTGAGCCGATCATTTGGGGCACTCCAACCGATCGGTTGGTGCCCTGAACCGATCGGTTCATAGTCCTAATCCGGCTCAAAAAGACTTTCCTTGTTTCGTTCCCAATTGGTATCGAATACCAATGTTATTCCCAATCGAATTGGGCAATTTGAAACCAAAGGAAAATTCTTGCCGACATGACTTTTCCCAACTGGTCGGTTGCACCAGTTGAGCCGATCAGTTCAACCCTTGAACCGGTCGTTTCAACCTGGGCATGAGCCGATCGGCCTGGACACTCTAGTCGACCAGTTCAGCAACCTTAGCCGACCGGTTCATCACATGAACCGATCGGTTGGGAGCACTGGTTCGGCAAAATCAGTCAATTGCGATTTCAATCAATCCGATACTCCAATCAATGCGTCCAACACCTTGAACCATATGATATTGAGCTATCAACTGATTGAGTGTTTAATTGAACTACTAAACTCCTTTAGTAATCAATCTAAACATTTCTCATGGACAAAACTCCTCTTCCAGGTTAAATCCTATGTGTGTGACCCTGCAGGTCCATTTCACGTTGGCAGTGAAAGTCCATAACACTTATGACTTCACAAGCAAAGAGCGGTGCCTAGTCACACATCAGTGCTACCCAAGTGAAAGTAGAAAGTTGGAGAACAACTTTCATCCTACAATCCATGAATGGTGTTATAGTGAATGTATAATTCCTTTGTCACTGATATCCCGAATGAACTCGAGGCATGGAATAGTCATCCTGTCAACGTTCATTCACTTTCTTGATCTCAAAGTAGATTGAAGGAGATATGTATGACATCAATATCACATACTGATTCACACATGCGTGCGCACGCCTATCTCAATCCTACTCATCAAGTGGCCTTGGATGTCAAACTCCCTCAGGAGGGACAAATCCCATATCTATCACTCACCCCTCAAAAGCCCCATGTGTCAAAGCCACCCAATCATCACCTTTATAACAACCCATGTTTCAGGACTGCGTTTGATGATGTCAAAGTGTGCCCAACGACATGTGTTGAGTGTAGTGATTTCAGGTCTAAGAATCACACTCACCACCATCACTGTGAGTACTGACTGTGACTACCATCTCATGGTTCCATGTGTCAAACTCACGGTGGGTCTGTCCGGTACACTTGTTCTCTAACAAGTACCTATGTGTTTGGTTTGATATCTCTATATCATGACTACTGAGATTCTGTCATCAACCAACACCACAATCTAGTCTTGTGTGTCATTGCTGTCTATCTACCTTCCACAATGACATCCGACTAGGGACATAACAAGAATGTACAAACTCTTAGCATCCGTATGATCTCATCATTCAGGTCATGAACCTGAAGGCATACGTCATTGATTACTCTCATTCTCTAGACATTCAATCTGTTCTATCACTACCTCATATGACTGAACCAGAAAGAATTGGAAGCTTGCCTTTGATGTTTATGAAATCAATCTTAATGTATCCCACCAATCATCCCATGATTGGCTCTCAGGGCATACATACCAACAGACTCCCAGTTGCACTGCGAGCCAATCACCCTTGAATCATATTCATAGTGATTTTCAAACATGTCCCACATGTCACTGTGCTCTAGTGCCAACATAGTGAGTAATGGAAACATCTTGCCAAAGTCAGTATAAATCGCATGTCTCTCATCTCTTCGATGTACGTCGCACGTATGAGATGGAGTTGCCGTAATATGTGATCTAGTATTCCATTGCTAACCTTTAGCCACATTGCATGATCAAGGATTCCAGACTTGTCATCAATGAGTGGAATATAAGTTCATCTCATGAACTTTTAGATCCATATAGTATCCACTGCTGTTCACTAACACACAGATACTCGGCATTTCCCTTTTAAATGGTTTTATTGGAACACTTCCAATCATCAACAAACTTTCACTTTTATACATCGTATGTATATCTTGCGATTAATTCTCTGTCTTTACGGAAGTTCGCATCAATGTAACTCTTTACATCGAACTCTTCCTTATCTCCATAGAACTAGCACTTCACAAGCACTTATCAAGTTCTCATGGTATTCCAGTAACCCTTACTGGAAGCAGACAGACATCCACTCGTCATGTCCCACATACGAGTTATCAGGATGAGCACATCATATTGCCATGTCCTACATACAAGATGATGAATGCATTTTATTCTTGCCATGTCATACATGCAAGACAATGGGATGATTAAATACATGATAGATCCATATCTATTCTTAGTGTTCCCATTCTTCATAAGAATTGGACACTTGGCCTTGGGATACTAATATCCATATAACATGGACAAGTTTTCTCCCACTGAATCTGTGCATACTGAACCCTTCAGTACAGATTGCCAATGTATGCTCTCTCTTTTCCAGGTCAAGAGATTTGTCGAGAACTATCTCTATAGATCTCTATTCCTATCATATAGGAAACATCTCTATCTTCCTTAAAGATAATTTCCACTTTTGGATTTCCATTCTAGAACAATTCCATTTCACATCAATATGTGGAATGTGAATACGCTCCCACTAAATCATAGATCCCGTCTTTATCTTTGACATATCAGTCAAACCCTTTGACTATATCATCAAAGTAAAGATCCAATTCTGAGTTGCTTGTACTCAATCAATCACATTGATTAGTCCATTGTAACTTATAGACTTCATTTACATTAGTGGATTCATAAACCTTATAGGCTGTGTCACGTACACATCCTGGTTTTATTCCTCATAGGAATGCGGTTTTAGTATCCATATGCTAAATGTCTTAGTCATTCAGTTGCAATAAACAAGCATCATCCTTCTCAAAATGTCATCCATGTGTCTTAACACTTAAGACTGATTTGCACTTATGGATTTCATCCTCTGAGTGCTACCATCAAAGTCATACCTTATGGTTCACATGGAAATCATTTAGGATGTAATGATCATAAATCATAACTCAAAAATTCGGTTCCTCATATTCATCTAGATAGTTGACTCATCACATGAACAACTCATCACATAGATAATTGAGGTGTATCTGTTAAGAACTCACAACCCTTGTGATTCTTAATTTCCTTTATTAGTGTGGGGTATTCTTTTATTAAGAAGAATTCAGTTATTCAATAATCATTCTCTAACTCCTTAGAGTACGATTCCTTCTTGATTCAGACATCACCATGCCTTAATCATGAGTTCACTATGATACACTATCATAATCACTCATAAGGATCTCAAACATTTGGTCCAAGTATTTTATTCATTGATCTCATCAAGAACTAATACTTTACCAAATTTGTACTTCATTTATGATAATCTTGAACACTTCAAGATATTCATATTGGTATTTCTCTAAACACCATTTGAAGTATTAGCATTCGCTCCAATAGGTATGTAAATACATCACATGTATTATAACTAATAGGACAATCACATGTGTGCTTCCTTGAGCACTATCTTCCTTAGATCATCAACATCGAGGATCACCATCCTATCACGATAGTAAACTAGTCCATCCTCGGACTCATGGAACCCATCACGCTTTTCGCTGCCGAACTCTGATCTGATCAACTGTACTGTATCATCTGTTTGCTATGCATCTTTGATCTGTTGTCTCAGCATAGGCTTGACTTGCATATGTGCTAAGAGTCCAGCTAACAAGGAAACTTCCATCTGCACATTCATCTGCCGCAAGGAAACAAGCATATCCCGTCTATGGCATTCCAGGGAACTCAACTGTGCCTTCTTTGAAGGAAAAGAAGAAGAAGGCTTTCGGATCACCACATCAACTACCACATTTGCCTTACCAGGATGATACTCGATGGTGCAGTCATAATCATTGATTAACTCCATCCATCAATGTTTTCACATGTTTAACTCATGCTGCGAAAAGATGTACTTTAGATTCTTATGATCCGTAAAGATCTGACACACTTCCCCGTAATGATAGTGTCTCCAAATCTTTAACGCATGAACCATGGCTGCCAACTCCAAATCATGAGTCAGATAGTTCTCCTCGTGTTTCTTAAGCTGTCGTGAAGCAAAAGAAACCACATGATCCTCCTGCATCAACACACAACCTAAACCTTTCTTGGAAGCATCGCAGAAAACAACATAGCCCTTTCCAGGCCCTGGCAACACTAGCACTGGAGCACTAGTCAACTTCTCCTTCAAACATTGGAAAGCTTGCTGACATCGATCATCCCAGACAAAAGGTACATCCTTCCTAGTCAACTTCGTCATTGGAAACGCAATTGCACTGAAGTCCTTGATAAACCTCCGGTAGTATCCTGCCAAACCTAGGAAACTACAAACTTATGTCAGCGTCCTTGGTGGTTCCCACTCTGCGATGGAATCCACCTTCTTCGGGTCCACTTTGACTCCTTCCGCAGATATCACATGACCGAAGAAAGCCACTTCTCCCAACCAGAACTCACACTTACTGAACTTGGCATACAACTGATGTTGACGAAGAAGAGTCAACGCTAGTCAAAGATGTCGCTTATGCTCTTTCCTGTCGTGACTATAGATCAAGATGTCATCTATAAAGACTACAACAAACTGATCTAGAAATGGACATAACACTATGTTCATCAAATCCATGAAAGCAGCAGGTGCATTGGTTAGCCCGAACGGCATAACCACAAACTCGAAATGACCATACCTCATCCTAAAAGTTGACTTTGGTATGTCATCTGCCTTAATCCTCAACTGATGATATCTGGACCGTAGATCGATCTTTGAAAACACGGTAGCACCACACAACTGATCGAACAAATCATCTATCCTTGGTAACGGGTACTTGTTCTTGATCGTGACCTTGTTCAACTGTCGATAATCTATACATAGCCGCATCGATTCATCCTTCTTCTTAACGAACAACACTGGAGCACCCCAAGGCGACGTGCTCGGTTGGATGAAACCTTTCTCCAACAACTCTTGCAACTGCTTCTTAAGTTCTACCATCTCTACTAGAGCCATCCAATATGGTGTCTGTGCAACTGGCTGCGTTCCTAGAACCAGATTGATCTAAAAATCAATCTCTCGGGGTGGAGGAACACCAGGGAACTCATCAGGAAACACATCGGCAAACTCTCAGACAACCGACACCTCTTCAAGACTAGGACCTTTTGCATTGGTATCTACAATGGTATCCACAACGTGAGCTAAGAACGCCTCACATCCTTGTCGTAGCAACTTCTCTACCACCATAGCTGATACCAAACACGTCGGAAGAATCTTCCTATCTCTTTGGAAGATCCACTTCACTCCATCATCATCAAATACAACCTGCTTGGAACCACAGTCCAAAACAACCTTATACTTCTCTAACGTATCCATCCCAAGGATAACATCAAAACCATGCATATCAAGTGGTATAAGATCTACTTGTATACTGTGTCCCAAAAAAGATAAGACACAAGATGGACACTCTTCTCAAAGCATTGAGGAACCATCAAGAGGCGTTTCTAACAATAGACTATCTTTCTTACAACTGACAGGTAAACGACAGTTTTCAAGCATACTATAGGCGATAAAAGAGTGTGTACCACCTGGGTCAACCAGAACAGATATAAGGCAAGAAGAAGACATACCATAATGAAATAACTCCATCTGACCTGTCACCACTCGTGGGTTGACTATCGCCTCCGGCTGACTCATAGCATAGAATCGAGCCGTTGCTTGCTCTCCATGCCCTCTGCTTCCTTGAGCAGACGATCCCACTTGTGACGCTTGACCACGTCCTCACCCTCTGCTATTACTGGGCTGTTGTCTATCTGACCCTTGTTGATTCTACCTCACCTGCTGTGTAACTTCAACATCTCTGCTTGGACAATTCGACTTGAAATGCCCTGTCTGACCGCAAAGATAGCATGTCTTAACTTCAAACCGTGGCCTAGATGGCCCTGTCACTGCCACTGAAGCTGTAGTATGTGCCTTTGACGGTGAAGAAACATAACCTCTTCCCTTACTCAGAGACCACTGTGACGGTATATGTTGGTTGTTTACACTAACAAGTTTCAATCATTAAGGATGATCTTTTACTCAACCATCTATATCCCGTAAGTATATGAGAGTAGTTGTAGTCGAGGTCGAACACAAGGAGCGTTGGTTAGTTAGGCGCAAGAGTTATGATTTTCAATAATCTAGATCATTGTACACAAGATGATTGGATTCATAAAACTAAATTACAGATTTAAAACAAAATAGTAAATTATCACTTAAGAAAGGTTAAGATTCAGATTTAGGAGGATCTTAGACTTAGGATTTCACTATCACATCATAGCTTACATTAAAATATGAATTTAAACATGTTAATTAACTTGCAAAGGAGGTTTGTAGTCATCACTCACCTCCCAGTGAAGTAATGATGATTCTAACTCCATACATCACTCTCGTGCATGTATTTCATTTTGAATCACAAACCTTGCTCCTCAACTTAATCCCATCCACTCTCGCAGTCAAGGACATGTTGCCAAAAGAGTAACACCATACTCTCAAACACATCTTCTCAGATTATGAAAGAAAGCATAAAACATGCAAGTATGATGGCCAATCACACAAACAAGCATTTCAGATCGGAAACAACTCTTGGAACATGCAAGAAACTAACATTTAGTATGAAATTCATATGTTCATACAAGCTATGACATGGGAGTTACTCTCCCATGTCCAAGATTCAGATTCTACTCATCCATGATCATGTATTGCAGAAATGCTACAAAATTTTTAGAGTTTAACATGGTTTAGAGAAGGAAAAGCTAGGAGAATTGAAAGTGTAACCCAAGAGAAGTAGAATTACGTCTTGGGGATGAAATTCCACTCCTAAAGCTGCTCCAAAACGGATTGGCTTCTCTCTCGAGAAGCTGCACGAAGTTGGGAAAGCTTGGCTACACCTTGGAGAAGACAATGGAGAAGAAGAGAAGAAGAAATGGACTCCTTTCCCAAAAACCACCCTTGATCTCCTCAAAATCACCCTCTTCTGCTCTAGGCTTGCTCTGGGACAAGGGAACGTTCATAAATGACCGGGCGTAACCGCCCATTAAGTTCCCACTTCGTTTTAAACAAAAACGCGTATTTTACAAAATGCTGAAACTGCCAGGTGCACGTCGTGCACCCGAAGTGCATGACATGCAACTTTCTAGAAACTTTCAATTTGCTCCAGAATGCATTGTGCACGACATGTGCTGAAGAAATGCACGCCGTGCAACTTTCCAGAAACTTTCAGCTCCCAGGTGCACGCCGTGCAATTGGGTGCACATCGTGCAACTTTCCAGAAACTTTCATTCTACTCGATGCTCCAGGTGCACGACGTGCATTTTCAAGACACGACGTGCACTTGGCTGTTCTGGGCTATTGTGTATTCTGCTCATAACTTTCAGCGTGTAGGTCCGATTTACATGCTGTAAAAAGTGGTATTTGTGTAGTTTGAAACCCCAAAACATGTAGATACTCGAGGAGTGATCCAATAAGTGATAATATGATATATTCCTCATCATTTCATTGTAAAATGTAGTACCTACAATCTAAACCATGAGACAAGTAAGAATAGCTAAAAATATAGAATCTAGCATGAATGATAGTGATAGTTGAGTCAAAACAACATGGATATGCAACCAAACATGATCCAAAAGATGATATGATTTGTGCACATCAGTATACTGGAACCTCTCATCACTAAAAGTGTTGAAAACCTTGGCTTCTTGAAGCCACCAAACCTCTGTCCCTAGAACTGAGCAGGCCTCTTCTTAGACATGGATTCTCTTTTCTCCCTTACTGATCGTTCAATCCTCGAGACAGATTCCACAAACATAGCAAACTGCTCAGGGTTCTCCAATGCAGAAACAGGTGTTGTTAGCTCAGCACTTAGACCTTTCTCAAAATGTGTGATCCGCTCCTCATCTGTTGCTGCCATGTGAGGACAAAACCTCAACAGATCCATGAACTTGGCCTCATACTTGGTGATGTTCATTGTTCCTTGGCACAAGCACTCAAACTGACTGATCTTCTCATCCATATACGTCTTCGGAAAGTATCTGCTGATGAACTCGCGCCGGAAAACCTCCCAACTGATCACCTCACCAGACTGTTTCTCTTGCTCGATGGTCTACCAGTGACCAACACTACCCTTCAGAAGGTAGACAGCGTGCTTTACTTTGTCTGCTTCAGGGATGTCGAGGATCCGGAAAGCCTTCTCAAGACTTGTCAGCCAAAGATCTACATCCGATGGATCAATCGTTCTAGCATAATCTGAAGCTCTGACTCGGCGAAGCCGCTCAAAGGTCTTCCCAATACCCGATGTTTCACCATGGGGAGCCTGTACTCTCGGCGGAGGCACTGTCAATCTCTCTACCATGAGATTCATCGTAGCCATCATCTGCCCCATAAGCTGTTGATAGGAAGGGTGTTCAACAATGGCTGGGTTAGGTTGGGGAACCTCAGACACTCGATCTTCACGTGCCTGCCCTATAGCTCCATCAATTGATGCAGCATCGCTGTTCTCAGCAAAATGTTCTTCATGGTTTCCAGACATCTTGGCTTTTCTTCCGTTGAGGGTAGAAGATGATTGTAAGAAAATCTGGAAAACTCACAAGAATAGACACAACCTAGTCCTAAATCTCAGTAAACTCAGCGAATCTAGAGCTCTGATACTAAAACTTGTGGCAACACATCCCGTTATCACACAGACAATGAGGTGTTACGTGAAAACGTACGAAAATCACCATAAACCACATATAGCAAAAACACGGGTTAATTAAAACCAGATTGTGGAAAGCTGATAAACTGAGAAAACTATTACATTTAGCTCCTCATCCTGCAAAGAAACAAGTTTACAAGATCTTGACATGTGTCCACAATTTAGGAGATCAGTTGTCTAGCCATCACATGAGTTCATCACCTATTTATACATACATAACGACCCACATCCGACCAGCAGCAGGATATACAAAACCTCATCAGCTATACATCGTGAAACAACATCAAAATGTTCCCAAGGACCTGAGAGTACAGGGATGACTCTAAGATTCTACTACAAAACAACCAAACAACATCATATCCATCTCTTGCCTTCTACTGCTCGTCTTGCTTCTCGGCCGCAACTCCGCGACCACCACCACATCTAGCTTGAACACCTAAAAAGGGTGTAAACCAGTGGGGTGAGACAGACAGTCCCAGCGAGAAACATAACTCCCAGCCAAAACTACAAAACCTCAGAAAGATAAAGCAACAACAACAGATAACTGATAAGAGGTATAGCAAGAGCAGTTTATAAAGTAAAGCTATACATACCATTAAGCTTACCAAGCTGTACGGGAGGCATAATACCAAATATCTCTTTATGGAACATGATTAACAATATAAGATTTATATGGTCTTACCATATAACATGAGGAGCGTATAAGTAACTACAAGGTATATCAAGATTAACTATACAAGCAAGGCCTCAACCAATGTTCCGTGTTTTGCCTTAAGCAGTAAATACTATACGGTTAGATTACGTATTATTATGCCCTGAGGAAGTGAGCCGTACCACTCAAATCCAACCTTTGGTTGCGAAACCCAAGCCGGTGACATACAAGGTCAATGGAAGAGCCGGACTCCACGACATCCCACCTCGTGGTCAGTGCATGAGTACAATACAAGCAGGACCGCAATCTCATACTTAAGTGGCCTCAGCCATAGGGTCAGCTCCATAGGCTACCCATCCTCGGTACAGGTCTCGATGCTAGTATATCTGAGCCACGGGCCTGTTCACCGTGCTCTGAGCCATGAACGCATTCATGCTCCCATATCACATATCCTAAGCCATGGGCCTATTCACCATACTCATATACATATCTTGAGTTTGCAACCGCAGCTGCACTTGATTCCCTCTCTATTTTAGGCTAGGAGAAACCTCGCATATTCAGCAATATGCACTTTGGGTTAACCCACAGGAGAACCCGTTTCACCATCACCAGCTCCTGACGATGATGGATCTATGGCCAGGGCAAACTACATGATACGCTCCACTGTGATTAGTTAGTATCTTTTATGTGGATTGCAAGATTCAATCAAGTTGCATAACATGCAAACTATAACAAAAATAAACAACGTGAAACTCAATATTATGCTTTTATTGTAATCAACATCATCATGATCCATCACAAGGATCCAACATTACATGTTATCACTTGGCCTCTTGCCAATTATCTAGATCCACCTCAAGGATCATCACATTGTCATGGGATCTCAATCCCTCCTCACATAGTGTCACTGCCTCTCAAGGCATTCTCATCAATTTAGGCACTTTATCCCAACTCAGGTCCTCAGACTAAACACATCATGTATGTCATTATCAAGAGTAACCATCAAGTAGTGTTACTGAGACATATATATATATCATAGCCCTTTTCCTAGCTATGCATCTGTACCTGCATGGTTAGTATGCACAATCATCATGGGTTATCAAGAGAATTGTATTATCAACATAGGGCAACATTGATGATTATATGCTTTATATTTCATGCCTCAACCTATGACCACAGACATAGGTCATATCATCACACAGAGCATCATATATGCTTATCATTAACTCAACATCATACATATCATTTAAGATGATCATAAACACATGTAATATCATGTCAAATTACATAGATGAGTTCTACTATGACGATTACCATGAAGCATATCAAGGGTCACTGTCATATACCAAACGTGATAGCAAGAACAAGAGTTAGCATATCAGTTTCCTATATAAGGAACAAGGCCCTCACCAGAAGTGTCCACTACCCTCACCAAAGGTGGTATCGAGCAGGTTACTCTCCCTTATCGTTCAACACTCAAATGCATATCGGTTAAGCAGACCAACACATATCGGCCAATCATAACAGCAAGGGTACCAGACTACTATCTCAGGATGTATCGTGCACTTAGGTGTATCGTGCAACACATGTATCGTGCAACCATGACATAACGATCACCAGCATCTCATGCAACTAAGTCCAGGAGACATATCGTGCAACGTTGCATCGTGCATCTCAGTGTCGGACAATGCAACGTCGTGCACACAGGGTATCAGGCATACATATGTAACGTGCATCTCGACCTCTAACTCGCAATGGTGCGTCGTGCATCTCGGAACTAAGCATACCATGCACCCACCGATGTCGTGCACTGTGGTATCGTATAACGCTCTGTCGGGCATCACCGCACAATTAGGAACATGCCCAAGGGATACAACTCTAATTGGCAACAGGGAGCCTGTCGGGCAACAAAATGAGGACTTTGATGCGACGCCCGACACAAGACTAGGCCACAATGCCCAAACGGCCAAGGGTAACAACACCAAGCCACCACTTGGGCAAGGTGTATCGGGCAGGGATTCACCAGAGGGTGACACCCGACACACAAAAGGTAGGAACAAGGGGCGACGCCCGTCACAACCACAACATGTGTCGTCTAAGGCTCAAGGTCAAGAGGGGATATCGGGCAACACTAACCCCAAGTCCATATCGGCCAAGGTACAACCCGAAAGGGTTACCACTAACCTCAAGCACAAGGGCACCAAAACCCTAATGGATCAAGAAGATGACTCACCTCTCAACTATCAAGAGAGAGGGGTTTTGCCAAGCTTCTTAACACCAATCAGGCAACACAAGGTTCAACCACAACCAAGGTCCACCTCTACTACAAAGCTCACCTTTCAAGTCCATGGTGAGAGGAGGGTGTTGCTCAAGAAACTAGAACACAAGCTCACCTCTCAACTAAAATGAGAGAGTGGTATTGCCCATATTACTAGAACTCAATCTCACTCCTCTAGACCAAGGAGAGAAAGGAGTGTTTCTCACCAAGGAACCCTAGAACACAAGGTTCGGCCAACAAGGAACAACTAAGCATGAAACTAAGATAGCAACACATATAGCCCATATGATCATAAGCAACATATAAAAGAAGGTAGTGTAGTTAGGGTTAGGAGTTATGTAACCTGCCTTAAGCAAGCTCCAAGCTCCTAGCTCCAAGCTCTAAGCACCACCACAAGAAGGAGAGCAAGGCACTCTAGGGTTCGACCACCACTAGAGGAAGAAGGAGACTCCAAGAAGGATCAGCCACCAAGCTTGAAAAAGAAGAGGGTGTCGTGTACCAAGGGAGTGGGAGACTAAAGAACTAAAGGGATCCTTAACAAGAGAAAGGAAACACATATATAGAAGGGGATGGAGGAGAAACCAAGGAAAGACAAGGCAAGGTGTCGCCCACCTAGGGACACTTGTCCATGAGAAAAGCCATCACTCTAACATGCCCTAAACACATGTCCAAGGACATTGCCACATGAAAGCATCAAGCACCAAGTGTCCACTAGTGGTGACACAAACGAGGTCAAAGAGAGTCAAAGGGTCCATGGGCGACACACCACTACACCATGGCCGACACACATGATGGCCGACACACACTGGACGATACAAGCTCAGGTCGACACACCTAGGCCAACACAGGGCACTCTTGCTCGACACAAGGCCCAAAGAAATAAAGACAAGGCACCACAAGGCCCAACAAGCTCAACCAAGCCCAAAGGAACTCAAGCAACGAGTCCAAACCTTCCTCTCAGCACTAGAGGAAGCAAGGAGAGGGAGGAACACCTCACAAGGTGACAAACTTGCCCACAAACCCTAGACTTGGGTTTATTGCAAGTAACACCTCCAGCTCTAAATAAAGCACAAACAAACCCTAATCACCACTAAAGGTGATTAGCAGACAACTAAGTAGCAAGGTTAAGCAAAGAAAACATGATAAGCCCTAAACGGAGGTCAGGGTCCTTACAAAAACAATGTACAGTTTAAGGTATCATTGTTAGCCGGGCTATTAGCTGAGATGCAAGTGAAACCTACTCTGAGGCAACATATTAAAGAAGCACATCAAGCTGATACTGTGATTCAACAGGTCAGGTCAGAGTATGGTAGTGAGAAATGAGATGGCTTCAATGATTCAGATGATCAGGTAGTCTGTTACCATGCTAGGATGGTAGTACCTGATGTCGATGACCTAAGGAAGTTAGTTCTGGAAGAAGCTCATTCTTCGATGTATGCTATGCATCCATGGAGTACCAAAATGTATCATAACCTAAAGGATATGTATTGGTGGCCTGGATTGAAGAAAGATATTACTCAGTTTGTTATGCGGTGTCTGGTGTGTCAGCAAGTTAAAGTTGAACATCAAAAGCCTGCGGGAACAAAGCAACCTTTGCCTATACCACAATGGAAATGGGATCATATAACCATGGACTTTATGGTTGGTTTGCCTAGAACAACTAAAGGCCACAATTCCATATGGGTGATAGTTGATAGGTTGACAAAGACAACACATTTTATTCCTGTCAAAACAACCTACACTGTTGAGAAGCTTGCACAAATTTATATAGATGAGATAGTGCGACTGCACGAGGTTCCAGCTACTATCATTTCTGATAGAGGTCCCCAGTTCACGAGTCATTTTTGGGAGCGACTTCATAAAGCTTTGGGTATGCAATTAAGGTTTAGTACAACCTTTCGCCCTCAGACAGATGGACAGTCTGAGAGGACTATACAAACTTTGGAGGACTTGCTTAGGGCATGTGTTCTTCAATTTGTGGGAAGTTGGGATCTGCATCTGAGCTTGATATAATTTGCTTACAATAATATCTATCAACACAGTATTGATATGACACCATATGAGGCATTATATGGTAGACGCTGTAGATTTCCTTTATCTTGGTATGAAATAGGAGAATATCAACTTTTGGGTCTGGAGTTAGTGTACCAGACAACTGAGAAGATTGAAGTAATACAAAAATAGTTGAAAGCTACCCAGGATAGGTAGAAATCTTATGCCGATAAGAATTGAAGACCCTTAGAATTCCAAGTTGGAGATAGAGTGTACCTCAAGGTCTCACCTTAGAAAGGTATCCTTAGATTTTGGAAGAAGGGGAAGTTAGATCCTAGATTTATGGGGACTTATCCAATCATTGAAAGGATGGGAAAGGTAGCCTATAAGCTGGAGTTACCACATGAGTTGCATATATTGCACCTAGTGTTCCACATTTCCATGCTAAGGAAATGTCATCCTGACATAGAATTAGTTCTGCAACCTATGGAGGTAGAACTAAATGATGATACATGATATGTTGAAGGACCTCTGTTGATTCTTGATAGAAGAATCAAAAAGCTGAAAAAGAAAGACATATGTCTTGTGAAAGTTCTCTGGCATCATCGTGGCATTGAAGAAGCTACGTGGGAGCTAGAGGAAGAGATGAGGAGGAAGTACCCTTCTCTTTTCTCTTGATGTTTTCGTTGATGATTTCGGGGACGAAATCCTTGTAAGGGGTGGATAACTTGTAACATCCCTGACCTGGGTTATGCTTTAACCCTAGGTGTTTTGCTTAATAAAGCTGATTAGATGCTTGCTCTTATCTCTTGAAAAGTAATCAAGGCTCAAGAGGAACTTATATTTCAATTTTAGTCCTTTTTGAATAATGTTGAAATAAAGTTTTGCATGTTTTGGACTAAAGTGCAATTTACCCAAGTTGAGGGGTTAATTTGCAAATGTTACATAATAATATGTTCATTATGTGTTGAATCATCATAACTATGAGTATGATGCAGATTTATGTCTTGTGATAGCCTGAGCACCAAGAAAGAGCTTGCTGAGCAATCTTTGTGCATTAAAACCTAGTTTTGGTGTAATGTACAATTTACCTAAAACCTAGGGTTCAATATGCAAAATACCACCTCTAGAGGGTCCCTCATGATTCTTGGCATCATGTAGAGAAAATAATTTGAGAGGGGCACCTCATTTTAATCACTTTGGAGGAGAGAGAATCTTGATATTAAAATAATCAAGATTTAAGCATAATTGGTACTTTACTTCAATTTAATGCAAAAATAAATATATTAATTGAAGAGCCCTTCAAACAAAAGGTGAGGTATGATTTTGTAAAAGGTTGGGCGAGATTTATCCTTGCAAAGGAACGAAAATATCTTAAGTGAGTGGAGAGCCCACTCACATTAAGTTAATGAAAAGTGATATCCACTAAAAATGGGATATTAATATAATAAGATTAAGGTGCTTAAATTGCTTTTCTTTTAATTTGAGGATAATGAATGGGAATTAAAGACAAGGGAAGGTTCCTTCATGCAAAAGGGAAAGAGGGGAGTGTGTGGCATGATTTGGTGAGTTGAAGGATTTCCTTTCAACTTTCTCTCTCCTAGAAATTCCTTTATATATACTCTCTTTTCCCCTCAACCAAAGATCTTTTTTCAGATTTTCTTTCTTGCTTGCCTTGGACAAGCTCAAGGGGACTAAGGAGAAATAGGAGGACGAGTTCCAACCTGTAGTTAAGCTTCTTGATCACTTTCAACCATGATTTCATGGTGGAAATAAAAAATAAATGATGGGTTTCTTCTTTTCATCCATCAACCTTCCTTTCTAGCCAATCCTTTTTACTCAAAAGCTTGAGGAACGAACCTTGTGGAGTTGAGAAAGCTTATTCCACCATTAAAGACATGAAGTTGGAGCATTGAAGCACTCTTTGAAGGCGAGTTATATAGCATGAACTCAATTACATCATTATTCAATTTCAATCTTTCAAGTTATATTGATTTCTTCTTCTTCTTGATTAATTGCTTGTTATAATGGATGATTCTATGAAACCAATAGTGAATGAACCTTAGAAACGAAGGTATATGATGATGAAATCATCTTGGACACTTTTCCCAAAAATTGCAACTCCATTCGGTTTTCAACAAGTTGGTCATTCGGTTTCACCAAACCGTTTGGTGACCAAACAGTTAGCAAACCATTTGGGGATTTGGTTCCAAACCGTTTGGACATGGTTGACCGAATGAGAGAGTTAAACATTTGGATAGTTAAATGGTTTCAAACCATTTGGACATGTTGAGTTGATCGTTTGGGTTGGGTAGACCGTTTGGACAAGTAAGTTCAAAACCGATTAAAGCCTTAAACGATTTTAAACCATTTGGACAAATAGATCAAAACCATTTGGATGGTTAAACAGTTTCAAACTATTTGGATAAGTTAATTCAAAACGTTTGGATGATCAATGGTTGTGATTAAAGGAAGAAGATCCAAGGATCATATAATGATGAACTTCAGTGATTAAATTGAGGAAGTGAATGATGATGCAAAACCCTAATCGGTTTGGTTTAATAAATAACCCTTTTTGAGCTTTTAGTTTCAAGAGGGTTTGGACCAAACGGTCTTGAGACTATTTGAGTCCAAACGGTCTTGAAACCATTTGGGATCAAACGGTCTCAAGACCGTTTGGATTCAATTGGTTTCAAACCGTTTGGATAATCAATGGTCAAGATCATTTGGGTGATTCAATGTGACCAAGTCAGTTGAAAATTTAATATGATGAAGGATCAATTGACCCTATGATTGTTACTAATTTATCTCAAAGATAATTACTAGGGTTGAACCTTTAAGGTACTAAATGATTGGTAACCTTAGATGGATTATTCCTTAAAGCTTAAGTAAGCAATATTTCTATACACTATGTCAACTTTAATTGAATATACTTGGTTAAAGGGTTGGTTGATTTAACCTAACCAAGCTTGACATAGTCAACATCCTAGAAAGGATGAGAGAGAGAGGAATCCATACATGTATGATAATCATGTGTTGGTTAAGCCTCAACACCTTCAATATGAATTAAAATATGAATTTAGGGTATGATTCTTGATGAAGAGATCATGAAACCCTAATCAAGGAGAATGATGAACCCTAACCCTAATTTAGGACAATACTAGGTATAAACCTAATCTAGGGTAAGGATGTAACCCTATCTACGGTGATGTCCGATAAAACCTAATGCAATGATGTGAAGTGAGATTCTAATCCAGGATAAAGCTATGAAAGGATATATGAAACCCTAACATGAAATTCTAATCCTAACATAGGGCGAAGGTATATGAAACCCTAATTCTGGGTTATAATACATTAAACCTTGATCTTGAGCAATGAATAGTAAACCCTAACCCTAATTCAGGTAATGGGATATGAGAATCCCTAATTGGATGTGAATGGTAAACCCTAACCCTAAAGAGGGGATAAAGGTGTTACTCTTATATTACAGATTGTGATATGTAAATGATATGGCTGTTATTATATGTACTAACCATGCAGGTATCATGAGGTGATGAGCATAGCCAGGTATGAGCTATGATGCTTTATATATTAAAAGTGTTTAATGGGCCTTGTGAGCCATTATATGCATTATTATCTAGTAAGAGGTAATATGATGGGCTTGAAAGCCATGAGGGATGCTTGTGTAACAAGTGTCATGTTTACCTTGGTCAGACGACCTAAAGGTATTAGTTACTTGATAAGTGGTAACAAGTGTTCTCTGATGAACTGAGGGTTTGAATACCCATATTTCCTAATCATGATGATGAGATGATGAGGGATAAGAATTCCCAGAGCTGAGATAAGGGACTGAGATCCTAATGTTTTATTAAGCTTTGAAAAGTACTTGATAGGAGTATTCTTCATTCCTTGTAGCATTTGTTATAATACTTATGTTTGAAAACATGACTGATGCTAAAAGAATATGGTAATGTACTTAATTAATCAAATGAAATTCTTATCATGTAGAGCCCTGACTATAGATCCATCATCGTCAGAAGTTGGGGATGGTGAAACAGGTTTTCTTTCGGGAATTCCTGAGGAACACATATTGTTGAATATGTGGGGGTAATGGGCATGAATACCTTACGCCTTGATGAAGGAATTATTGTGAGATAAGTAATAGAACTCTCAATCCTTCATTGTGTGTGTGTCAGGATGGATGTATCACGAATCTCCTGATGATGATGAATGTTGGATCGATATGAGATAAACATTAAATCTCTTGAATGCCGATGAGAGTACAGTTGCTGCTGTAACTCTATAGAGAAGTTGGCATTATTCCCTGGAATGCTATGTTGAACAGTTGACATGGTCATGCTTGTAGTCTCGCACTGACTGAGATGTGAGAGGTCATGGAATCCAGTTCTTCCTTTGACCTTGTATGGTACTGATTTTGACTTCGCAGTGGTCAGTTGGAGAATGAGCGAGATACCTCATCTCCTCAGGGCATAAATATGATTGTAAAATGTAATAAACCGTGTAGTGTATTTGCTTAAGATCAAAATGTGAGAATCATTGGCTGATGTTACATTGCTAAGTATATCCTAGAAGAATGAATGATATACATGTTTCTGCAATACCTTGTTCGATATGTAATATGCTGCTTTGTTAAGATAAAGCTGAATTACTTAATTAAGAATATTGTTCTAATAAGTTTAGATATTGATCTATCTGTTGTTGAATATACATAATTCCTCTGCTCAAGTTTTATTTCATTAAACTGCAATAATGATGTTTTTGGCAGAGAGTTATATCTCTCGCTGGGACATGATTCTCACTCTGTTGGTCTCCAACACTCTTTAGGTAGACGCGGAAGTAGAGGTAGAAATTCAAGTACAGGGGAAGAACAACATCAGTAGCAACAGGGACAATAGTGAATTCTCAGGTGGAGACATTGGCTATCATGTTTTGTATATGTGTACATAAAGTCCTATGTGTCGGCTCTGTACTCTCAGGACCTTGGGGTCAGTAGTTAGTTTAATGAACCGATTTGAGATTTTGGCTTTATGCCTTAATGTTTTATGCTGCCTATGTACAATTTTAATATGGCAGTTGATGTGTGTGATCCTTGAGAAGGAATGGTACTAGAGATGTACTTGTGAACCAGAATGTAATAAAATTACTTTGGTTCTTTTTGAAAGAGTTTTCCAATGAATGGATCTCTTTGAAAATGGTTTTAATAATTAGTGATTTTCAGTAAATCCGCTACTAACAAACGCTTCCGCTTAGTTAATGACATTTTGTTCGAATGGTGTATCACACCCGATGACTCACCGTTGAAGGCTTGCATCCTGCAAGAAGCTCATGGTTTGAAGTACATCATACACCCTAGCACCACTAAGATGTTCAAAGACCTACAATGGTTCTTTTGGTGGCTAGGAATGAAAGGAGACATAGCCTCATTTGTGTCTACTTGTCTCATGTTCCATATGGTGAAGGCTGAACACCAACAACCTGGTGGGTTACTACAATCCATCAAGATCTCTGAGTGGAAGTGGGAGTAGATCACCATGGATTTTGTGGTGGGACTTCCCGAGACAAGAAAAGAACATGACACTATATGGGTCGTGGTGGACCACCTAACCAAGTCAGCACACTTATTTACCTTGAAGATTATTGCCAAGGTATTAGACCTAGTTGAGCTATATATTCAGGAGATAGTCTATTTTCAAGGTGTTCCAAGTTCAATCATCTCTGACTATGACCCTAAGTTCACCTCTAAGTTATGGAAACAAGTCCAAGAAGAACTCGACACAAGGATGAACTTTATCACAACCTATCACCCTCAGACTAATGGCCAGTCAGACTATACAATCTAGACCCTAGAAGATATGTTAAGAGAATCTTTCCTAGATTGGGGTTGATCGTGGGAATAATATCTACCCTTAACTGAGTTTGCCTACAACAATAGTTACCAACCAATATCAGGATGCCTTTGTATGAAGTTCTTTATGGGAGTCTGTGTCAGTTGCTGCTTCAATAGGATGATGATGGTGAGAGGATCTTTCTTAGGTCAGAAGAACTACAATATATGTTGATAAATTCACTTTGATCAAATAGAGATTGAAAAAGACCCAAGATCGGCAAAAGTCTTATGCAGCTTCAAAGTGGACAAATCTATACTTTGCCGTAGGAGACCATGTCTTTTTGAAAATATGACCCCTTCGACCTATAGATAAAAATATAGGAAAGCAAAGTCCCCGATATGTGGGTCTAGTCGAGGTTGTAGAATGTATTGTCAAGGCTGCCTATCATTTAGCTCTACCACCACAATATAGCATAATACATTAAATTTTCCATGTGTCCGATATGAAGTTCTATGTGAAGAATCCTGCCCATGTGTTGCACATTAAACCTGTAGAGATCCAAGGAGTATTGTCATATGCTAAGTTTCCTGTGAGGATCTTGGATTCAAAGGTGAAAGATCTCAGAAATAAAAAGATTGAGATGGTAAAGTTTCTTTGGAAAGACCATGGAGAGGATGAAGCCACATGGGAGCTAAAGACAGACAAGTAAAAGTCCCATACACACTTTTTCAATAATAAGTTCGAATTTTGAGGAAAACATTCTTATAAGGAGGAAAGGATGTTACAACCTAAATTTTCATGTATATATATGGATGCAAATAATGTATTGATTAGGACATATTATAAAGTTTAATATTTCTATGTCTTGTTTAACAATTTTGGATAATAAATGCAATTACCCCAAATAGAAAGGATTTTGTGTATTTTTTGTTTTCATTAGTCCATTATTGAATGATGGTTAAAGAATTAGATGAAAATTCAATAATATAGGAGTTTCCATGAGTAATGAATAATTGATTATTAATATATGGTAATGTCTTGGATTTCTTGAAAGTCAAGTTAGAGGCAAATAATATGCATAATTTGGCCCTACCTTGCACCAAACATGAGAATATATCAAAATAGGATTTCTTGACAAGTTTGGACCAAAAAGGAGTAATTACATGCCTTAAATAATTTAAATAAGCAGATAATTAAAAGAGAATTTTTTTAGATAGGAGAATTATCTCCATAAGAAAAAAAATATATAATTTGGCAAAGATGTTAGTGAGATTTCCTCCAAGTTCATAGAAAAAGAATTCTCCTATTATCCTATACAAAATTAGGAAGGAAGATGGACCTTTCTGTAATAATTGTCTTTGTTTCTATATTAGGAAGTCGAATAAATAAATCAGACTATAGTGCTCATTTAGCTGCATCACTTTATTGTTTTATGCTAAACATGACCATTTGATCTTAGAACCATGGCTCATCCTTTGTCTCCTACCTCATGCCAAAAGGAAAAGTAGGGAAAAAAGTCGCGATCTTCTTGCATCTCATTCTCTCTCTCCTCTTCACCTTTTCTCATGATTCTTTTCCCATTGAATCTGGGAGGAAGAGATGGAGCCCATGAACTCTAACACATCTATCATCTCCCTTGATTTGGAAAATACATAATTTGTATCCCCTTCTGGAAGTTAGGTCTAAGCGGGGAATCCCTCATGGGTACCACCCATGCCTATATAAGGTAATGGGGAGTTCTCCCGTGACTCACATAACTCTCCTCTCCCGTTAATTGCTCTCGCTCTGCCTTGAGGATAGTCGAAAACCACATACTTCATCATCAGAAACTCTAACCTTTCCCAGGTACCACCAAACATCTTCGATCAATTGCTTGGTCCAGCAGCATCGTCAGTTCACTATGAGTGAAACCCCAACCCCTGCATGGTTTGAGGAAGGATATGATAGCTTCTCCGTAAACCCACTGGTGTCCTTTAAAGTGGCTTGACAGGAAACAACCTTCAATGCATCCTGACACTACATGAGTGGTAGAAACTAACCACCAAGACTCTAGGAACCTTCTCCACCTTTCAACAACCATGGATGCTGGTAAATACCCTTTCCTATAATCTTCCTTCTTTTAGTAGGTGATCATAAGGTTTGTGTGGTCAAAAATGGTAATCCAAAAGGGGTTCTATGAGTTTGTGAGACCCTACCAAACCCAATGGTGTCTTTAGCTGGCATCCTTGAACCATGAGCTAGAGATTCAACTCTCGAGTTGACCTTGCCCTGGCTAGCATTAGCCATGGATGAGCTGCGAAAGGGATGGAGAATCCCTGGGCTGTAGTTATGCATGTGCCCTTGAGCATATGACATCTTGGTTCACATCATTATGGGAAATGAGGTCATTTGGCCCTCTTTTGAACCCCCAGTTAGTGTGGCCAAGACTTTAATGGGGCGCAAGCCCATTGGCCAGAGATGGGCCCACGACTAGAATGTATAATGTAGGAAATTCAATTAATTGTTGACGTGGCAAACCCTAATAGGCCACAACATATTAAATATTGCAAAAATTCTAGAAAATAGATGGTGGCTGGGATGATAATTAATATATATGAAAATGATGAAAAACATGTGTAGAATCTAATGAAGTAGATTTCATTGCCTAATTTAGTTCTTGATTCCAAAAGTATATAGAGATGCATGCCTTTATGATATTTATTACACACAAATCCTAATTTGAATGAAATTTATAATGATATTTTGTTTAGTTAATCCTAATGAATAAAGTTCATTTAGTTTGATAGAAGAGTACAATTGGATATAATCTAGGGTAAGGGGTTCACAAGTTGCCAATTAGGGTTTCCTAAGTCAGAAAGTCTATATATGTGATAATTCATGTTTTGGGAGCCTAACCCTAATGTGACCCTAAATTGACTCTAAAACCCAAACTTAGGGTCCAAGTTAGAATTAAATGATATTTTGTTAGCATAAAAGTATTACATGTGTCTTAAACATCAATTACGGGTAGATTACTTGGTTGATTGAATCTGCACTTGTTTGCTTGGAAACTAAGTCACCCCTAAAGAAAGGTCCATGGTTACTTATGAATAGCCACTTTGATCAACTTCCAATGTTTTTTGAAGTTTCATGAATGTATTTCCACTAAACTTCTTGGTTGTTTGTTTACTTCCTGCAACTATAGGGCCCTATGTGTATCACCTTATAGGAACATAACTTTCTCAAACTCAAGATGATGTCTCTGGAGGGTTGGATGTTTGGAAATTTAGTTATTATAGAGATTACCTCCAACGAGAGGGTATGCCGTAAAGATTACTCCCAGTGAGAGGGTATACCATAGAAATTACCCCCAATGAGAGGGTATGTCAAGGATATTACTCCCAATGAGAGGGCATGCCATAAAGATTACCCCTAGAGAGTGGGTATGCTATAAATATTATCCCCAACAAGAGGGTATATCACATAGATTGAGCAATTATGGGTTAAAAAGTTATAACAGAAAATGCATGTTCAATTATTTAATAATAATTTCTGATATGGTTTTTTAAGTTGTTACACCTTCCACCACGTACATAGTATATAGATATACTGACCTCATTTTTATTATTGGAATTTAGGTTAAACTACAAATTATCTGAAGATAGGAACATCTAGAGAACCTGACTGGTAACATCAGTTTTGATGCACTTTTCATAGCCTTTTTCATAATAAAAATCATTAGAACTAGTGTTTAGATGTTTGGTTTTGTTCATTTTACTTTTAATTTACCAAATGTTATATTTTATTTTAGTTTTTGTTGATATTTGAAGGAATTTGGTGCAAAACTAGCAAAATTTATGGACAACTGTTGATACTCTAGACTGACCACTCAGAAGTCGACAAACTCCCAATCATCGACGTCTGCCCCGATAGAATCCTATTGTTTTCCAGCTATCAAACAAATCCATCGACGAATCTGTCGATATAAAGCCCTCGATGTCTTCATCGAGGAACCAAATATCGATCATCGTGTCAACAAATCTATCGACACCCTCAAAGACTGATAGACTCATATTAAGGAGCCATTTTTCCAACACATGTAAAGATTGACACTGCTGTCGATTGAAAAAGACCTATCTAAGAATCACTTCATTGACCATGAACATTGATAGAAGAAGATTGGAGGTCAATGCCACAAGGACCAATCAAGATCGACAAGGTACAAGTCAAAGCCTATAAATAGGCCCCCAAAGCGTCACTTCAAATGATCTTGGATCCTCGGAGTCACCAAGATGAAAGGCTTCTACCAAGTTCTAGAGCCCAAGGAAGAGACCTATCAACTAGCCTAGATCTATCGACCTAGATGGATGTCGACCTCTTACTTGGTGGCTCAATACACTACCATCGATGAATCCAACAAACCTTCTTACATGAAGACATGATCAAGAGAAGGAGAAGAGCCATCAACCACTGGCTATCAGCCACTAGCGATCGACCTCTTGCTTGATCAACCAAAAGGTTGGTAGATCAATCACTCGATCTACCTTTATATCAACTTCTTTCACTTCTTTTCTTTATCATGACTTATTCAAGTAGTAATCTGTCTATTTCATGTACCATGCATGGCTATACTCCATAAATTTGGTAGGGAATAGCCGGCAGGCCCTCCCAATCATGTAATTGTTCATTTTTCTATTTTACAGCATATGTTCTCAAAAGTTTTGTTCCTATACTCTTATTTTACTACATAGCTTGTTGATTAGCTACCTTCTTGATACGTTTGATATGAATATTGTTTGAGAGAATGATTTCAATGAGATCTAGAGTATAAGATAGTAACAAGTCACGAGAGTGAGGAGTTTCTATAACAAAAGTAATATGATTTATCCTTGATCTTTTGGTTATTATCTTGAGAGAGAGAACCCCTTAGATAAAAATCATCCCGGATCTCAAGAGAAGGAAGGAACATATGCCTTTTGTAACTTTTTTCAAAATGAGTAAAGAACTTATATAATTTAGGAATGAAGGTTTTACATGGTTGCGGTTGGTTTGATTGATGAAACCCAATCCAAGTCTCTTTTATCTTGTTTCACGATTTGTATTTCTTTCTTTCTTTAGTTTTCTATAAACATAGATTTAATTCTCAAGTTAGATAAATTCCTTCCTTAACCAGGACACTATCAATATCACTTATTTGGTTAGAGTAGACTAAGCTAAGACTATTTTGTTCTTATTCTATTATTCCCCTTATCCCTGTGTTCGACCCCACACTACTTTAATAGACTCCATATTGAGTTGCGAACGTCTCTTCTAGTTGAGTAAAAATTTAAAGTCCGATATCTTTTGTCTAGACAATCATATTTACACTTTTGACCATGAAAAAAAGAGATGAACTTTTGGAACCATTTCCAGGGATAAAGCGATGAATAATCTCTAAGAACTTGTGGTATACTTAACACTAGTCATTGATTTTAAATTTTGCAAAGAGTTTATTAGCATATTTTTCAAATTATCTATTTATTGAAGTATTGTTTACATTTCCAGTCTCAGAATATAATCGTTTCAATATGTGTTTATAGATAATTAATTATTATTTCCTTTCAATGTTGGAGTTCCTTGGTGGATTCCTAGAGGTAGCTATTCTCCTCGATGATCCAGTGTTAGGAAAACCGCTACCTACTGACAATGCTCCAAAAAATAGGCCCTCCCTCCGATCATTGGTCACTAGACATGCCAATGACAATAGGAACCTAGAGTCCTTCCTCGCATACCAACAACGTACTTTGAGTTAAATCCTACTTTCTTCAATATGATTCAACATCAGACCTTTGGAGGAAATTTTATTGAAGAACATATAATCATATCGATGCTTTCAAAAATCTCTATGATTCCCTCAAGATGAATAGGGTCCCTCAGGAAGTCATCTATATGAAGGTATTTCGTTTCTCTCTAAAAGACAAAGCTCTATACTGGTACCTTTCCCAAAAAGGGATCACATCTTGGCGATAATTGTCAGAAGCATTCATATGCAAATTTTATCCCATTGAGAAGACTATCAGGTGCAAGCATAAGATTATTGGTTTTAAGTAGAAATCTTCTAAGAGTTTGTGTGATGCGTGGGAGAGATATCAGGAGTATTTGAGAGATTGGCCACATCACGACTATGATTAAGGCTTTATCGTCACCACTTTCTATGAAGGCCACAACTCCATAGAAAGGAATCTCTAAGCGCTACAGCTGGTAGCAACTTTATGAAGCATGATTCCAAAACCAACAAGGAAATCATCAATAACATGGCTGCACTTCAAGCAAGATATGATTATGGTAGACATTCTACATCAACTGTGTCTGTCGTCAGTAGTTATTTAGATTCAAAGTTACTCAAAATCCTAAATAATAAACTGGATAGGATGGTAACTAATGTCTAGAACCTGAAGGAAGCCCATTCAAGATATTTCACTAAAGCCACAATAAAATGTGTCACATGTAAATAAGGGGTTCATGGGATAGATCATTAAATTTACACTCATGAAGTAGAAGACACTCAGACTATTCAAGTAGAAAATGCATCTCATCTGAATTACAAGTGACCATATCATCCCAAATTTTCCTTTGGGTGTACCTTTGCGGCAGCGAATTCCTTTCAACTAAGTTAGACATCTCAAGTCATAAGAAGGGGACAAGTTGTTGGAAGCGGAACTCTGTCGGAATTCTAGGAGAATAGATTTCAACCTAAACAACTAAAAGGAAACTTCAACAAACAACAAATAGGGAGTTTATTTCAACAACATCAGAGATCCATAACTGAATTGCATTCCTTGATCAAAAAATTAGGAGAGTACTTATTGAGAAACAATAATCTAATGGCAAACATGCAAGCACATATGGGTACTATTAAGATTTAGATAAGTGATCTGCAACACCATAATCGGATGATTGATCAACAACTAGCCTTCATTTCCACTTCTATTAGATGACCAATTGAAAAATTTCCTTTGAGTACTAAATAGATCCCCAAGAACAAAACTACTAAGATAGCTACACTCCGTTCTAGGAATACCTCTTCTAAGCCACAACTAGAAGTGACGATCATTGAAGAAGATAACTCCAATAAAGGAGAAGTACCGATGACAAAGAAATCACGAGGGACAACCAATCCTATTCCATTCCTTAGAACACCCAAAATTCCATCTGGAGAGCCTTTTCCTCATTGCTTCATCAAGGCAAAGTTGGAGTAAAGGTACACTAAATTCTTACATACAATCAAGAAAATCTGATTAGACATTCCTCTCCTAGATTTCATAGATAATATGCCTACATATGCCAAGTTCTTGAAAGATCTCATTACTAAGAAGATAAAGAGAGGTGAGATAGAGATAATATGCCTTACAAGAATGGCATCTACATTCTATCAATCTGCCATGCCAACTAAGAAGAAAGATCCCGAAGCTTTCACCATCCCCTTTCTTGTTGGAGGAACTTCAACATGATATGTGCTTGTGAATTTGGAGCCATCTCTAAGTCTCATGCCATACAATTTGGCTAGTAGATTGGGACTCACATACATTGTTAAGTCCAACATGAGAATTCAGTTGGATGATAATTCCTTTACCAAGCCAGTTGGAGTAGTGGAAGATGTCCCAATCAGGTTAGGAAATTTCTTCATGCCCTGTGATATTGTCATAATCAATGTGGTTGAAGACCCTATGTGTCCAATGATCATCAATCTACCTTTTATTTTTGTAGCTCATGCATTAATAGATGTCGCAAATGGGCTGATCACTATAATAGTTGGCAACAAATCAATTGACTTCAATGTACTCAATCACATGAAGGGTCCTTCACTAATGGAGACAAGTTACTCTACTGACTGTTGTAGTCAGTAGAGTGCAGAAATTTAGGAACGCAATGCAATTGTAGATCATTTGATGTGGGTTCTAATTAATCCTAGTTCAGGGATTGATGATCCTAAAGTTGAAGAAATTTTAGCTTACTTGGAAGCTACCAAAGAAGAGGAATTTCAAGGTTCCATCAAAACTGTCAAGTACATTTCTCTTTTGTGAGAACCAAAAGACACTTCCACTCCAAAGCCTTCTCCATAGCTCAAACCACTTCTTGAATGTTTGAAGTACACGTTCCTTGATGATGAAAAGAAGACTCCAGTGATAATTAATGCACAATTATATTTTGAACAACAACAACAACTTATGACAGATGTCAAGATCTAAAGAAAAGCCCTCAGACACTCTATTGATGATATCAAAGGTCTCAGTCCAACTATCTACATGCATCAAATCTACCTTGAAAAGGGTGAAAAACCACATGTACAAGGTCAAAGGAAACTAAACAACAAAATGCGTAAAGTAGTGTGCAAGGAAGTCATTAAGCTAATAGATGATGGTATCATCTACACCGTTAGCAACTTAAACTGGGTAAGTCTAGTGGATGTGGTCCTCAAGAAAGGAGGGATGGTGATGGTAAAAGATAGTGATGACAAGGAACTAGCCACTCACACAGTGACCAGTTGGCGTATGTGCATGGATTGTAGAAATTTGAATGCAGAACACACAAAGATAACGTTCCTCACCCATTTATTGGCCAAGTTCTAGAAAGACTGGTGCATCATTCACAATTCTTCTACCTAGATGGGTACTTAGGATTCTATCAGGTACCTATCCACCCATTTGGCCAAGAAAAGACTACATTTACTTGTCTTTATGGGTCATATGCATTTCTTCATTTGCCTTTTGGTTTGTGTAATGCCTCAACCACCTTTCAAAGGTGTATGTCGGCTATATTTTCTAATTTGATAGAGGAAATTATGAAAGTCTTCATGGATGAATTCTTGGTCTATGGGTCATCCTTTAAAGACTATCTAAATAATCTATCCCACATTCTATAATGATGCAAAGAAAAGCAGCTGGTTCTCAATTGGGAGAAGTGCCACTTTATGGTACGAGAAGGGATCGTCCTAGGGTACAAGGTACCTAAGGTAGGAATAGAAGTTGATAAGAGTAAGATAAAATCTATCTCCCAGCTCCCTCCTCCTTCATGGGTCTCTTCTGTTAATAGTTTCTTAGGATATGGAGGATACTAATGATGTTTTATTCAAGATTTTTTCTAGAATTGCAAAACTACTATCTAGACTCCTAGTAAAAGACACACTGTTTGTCTTTGATGAAGACTATCTAAAGGCTTTTCACACTCTCAAAAACACCCTAACTACCGCACCCATTATGCAAGCTCCAGATTGGGACCTCCCCTTTGAGCTAATTTGCGATGCTAGCGATTAGGCAGTTGGAGCTGTCCTAGGGAAAAATGACAAAAAACACCACATCATATATGAAGCTAGGAAAACACTCGATGAAGCTCAAGTCACTACACAACAACAAAGAAGGAAATGTTGGCCATCATCTATTCTTTTGACAAATTAAGATCTTATCTATTAGGAGGAAAGGTAAAAATCTATATAGATCATGGAGCAATAAAGTATCTCATGCAGAAGAAGGATACTTGCCCACACCTCCTCAAGTGGACCCTCTTGTTGTCAGAGTTTGATCAATTTTTTTTAAAAAAAAAGGGATCTGAGAATGTAGTTGCAGATCACCTTTCTCGCATAAGGGTTGAAGAGGACAATCTACTCCCTATCAATGAATCTTACCAAGATGAATCATTATTTATCATTCACTCTCTCGACCAGGTGACACCATGGCATACTGATTTCTACAATTACCTTGCATGCCAACAGTTGCCTCCTGGGATGACATATAACCAGAAGTTCTTTTTAGATTTAAAGAACTACTATTGGTATGAGCCACTCCTATTCAGGAAATGTGCTGATAACGTCTATCGCCGTTGTGTAGATCATGACGAAGCCCATTCTATTCTAGAAAAATGTCACACAACTCCCTATGGAGGACATTTGGGTGCCAAGAAGACAACACTAAAGATTATGAACTCTAGTTTCTATTGGCCAACTATCTTTAAGGATTTACATGCCTATGACAGATAGTGTGATGCATACCAATGCACCAAGAACATAAGCAAAAGGAACAAGATGTCATTAGCTGAATGAATCCAAGTAGAGATCTTTGATGTTTGGGGGATCAACTTTGTGGGACCATTTCCACCCTATTTTGGAAAACAAATAGATTCTGGCAATTGTTGATTATGTTTCCAAAAGGGTATAAGCTATACCATCACCCAATTATGACTCCAAGACATTATTATGCCTTTTCACAAAAGTTATATTCTCAAGGTTTGGAATTCCCAAAACTATCATCAGTGACGGAGGTTCACACTTTATATATAAACAATTTGAGGTGCTTTTAAAATGATATGGGGCAAAATATAAGATCTCTACCCCGAATCATTCTCAGACTACAGGCCAAGTAGAAGTCTCCAACAGATAGATCAAGTGAAACCTGGATATAATAGTGGGAAGATCTAGGAAAGACTGGTCATCTAAACTTGATGACACTCTTTGGGCATATCGAACTGCTTACAAGACACCCATTAGAATGACTCCTTATCATCTTATATATGGCAAAATTTTGCCATCTTCCTCTAGAGATGGAGCATAAAGCTTATTGGGAAATCAAGATTCTAAACATGGATGCTGACCTTATGAAAGAAAAGTGTTATTTGCAACTACAAGAACTAAAAGAAATCCTCTTACATGCTTATGAGAACAACAAAAACATATAAACAACACACTAAGATTTGGCATGATTTTGACATCAAGCAGAAGAACATTTTAGAAGGCGAAAAAGTTCTTCTGTTCAATCCTATGCTCTACCTATTCCCAGGAAAACTTCATTCTTCTTGGTTTGGACCATTCACAGTAATGACTATCTATCCTTCTGGAATGATGGACATTCACAATGAGAAGTCAGGCACATTTGCAGTCCACGGTCACCACCTAAAGAGATATTATGAAGATGAACCTATCACCAAGAAGGCAGACATGGAACTACTTGACACCCCAGATGCTAGATAAAATGCTTAAGAATCAATCCACACGACTATAAACAAGAGCTACTTGGGAGCAAACCAAGCATTTTATCTTTCTCTTTCTTTTTTCTCTCTTTCAAGTTGTTTTAATTTCTTTGCTGCTTGTGTTTTCTTTTGCAAAAACACTATAATTGTAAATGCGTTCCATCAAAAATTAAGATGGACCACTATTTTATTTCCAAATAATTATTAATTGATGATCGCTTTACCGTTACCCATCACCCTAAGTTTTGACCCATTTTTATTGACTTTATTTAATGCATTTTGATTGACCCATTGACACAACCATAGACATCATTGTCAACATAGTTGTCGACATCCTTAAGCATTTGGAAGACTATTGATTCATTTTGTGGTATTGATTGACAGTGAGGAAGTACAATCCGTCAACCTCGCTCATTGATGGAGATTTAGTTATCAATGAACTATAGATGTTTAGATTGACATCACCAATTTTTGATACATATGTCGACTCACAAAGTTGATAGACCTATAAATCTTTCTTTACATGGATATCGATATGTCTCATCGATAGTCTTCTTGAAAAAACCCAATCTGGTATTCATACATGTGATTACAATTTATCATCTCTAACCCTTTTCTATAAATATAAGATCCACAATGAGAATTTCATACCTCATCATAATCAAAGCGAAGCACTTCCACTCTGACATTTGACTATTGATGTTCTTGTCGACTCCTCCTATCGATAGCCTCCAACTGGAACCCCTCCTTTTCTATCAACCTTACTTTGATCTACACCCAATCGATATGTATTTACCTCGTCGATCATCCTGGTCGACATACCTATTGACCCTTATGCTTCCAATTTATATTGATGAAATTGTTTTGTCGACACAAGGTATCAATAGGCGTATTTTCCCTTATTCTGTTATCAATGACTAGATCTATCGACCTTCTTATTAATTCCCATTGCCTATCGATATCCCATCAACAACAACGATTGATAGGCTTGTGTCTTATATCATGTCTAATATTGCTCTCATTTTCCTTTATTCATAGTGATGTCTCACCAAGACAGTTCCATCTTGGCTATTGGAGACTAATCCAAGAGAGGAGAGAAAATGCACCACCTTACAGTCTCCTCCACTGAAGGCAACAAGAGAGCATGGATAAATGAGCCCAAACTTGATGCACCTCGGGGCTCACAATTGGACCTCCCTTACTGTGGAACACTCATGCCTCACAACAAGGACCATCTCGAGGCATATAAGGCAATTAGAAGCAAAACATTCAAACCCACCCGCTTCGTGTCTTCGACTACTCTTGAAAAGATTGGGATCAATAAAAGAGTAAAAGATCTGCTGACCAAATCCAACATGGCCCATCTCTACTTTGCCAAACCCAAAGCCTATGTAGAGGAGACAATGGAATTCATGTCCTCTATCCAAGAAGTCTCGACCGAACAGGCTAACGATCCCACAAGCGGACATCGATAGTTGAAGGTTCACATTAACAACATCGACCATGTCCTCACTGAGCAAACCCAAAATAAGAGCTTCTATGGATCATATTAAGATGCCACTAAGGATTTCTCTGGACTACTCGACAAGGAGGATTCATATTTTAATGCCTATAAGTATTGGGAAAAGTTGACAGGTTAAATCTGATACCATTTTGGGCAATCCAAAGAATCGGTAGTTCACTCTGGACTATAAAGGATCATGCACAAGATCATTTCCAATGTTCTCTTAACAAAATCATAGACTGGAAAATTTTTTCTTGAGGATCTCTACATACTTTCTCATATTATGGAAAGCCGACCTGTCAATATTGTCCACCTATTAATTGACAAATGATTGGTTATCTCTTCTTCCACGCAAAAAAAAGACTACTATATGTGTGGTATAATTAGACTCATCTATCAAGCATATGGACACTTGACTTCTAAAGGTTTCACAAAGATGCAAGGAGACAATTTCATCACAATAAGGTATATGCCATCTTCTGGCATCTTGGTCTGCCGCAACAAAAACAATCACTATCGGTTCACGAGAATCAACATATACATTCCTTTACTATAACTGGAAGATTATGATAAAGAGAAGATGCTATATTCTAAGGAAGAGATCACTAAACTTATCAAAAAATTCTACAAGACAAATTTAGTGACTCCACAACAGTCAGGCGCACCATCTTGTAGAGTCTGCCCAAATCCTATCATGAGAAAAGTCTGTAAGAAACTTCTATCCAAGATTCCAGAGGAAAGGGAACACATGAGAATAGTTGATGATGACTTTCAAGTACTACAATCATCACCAAAGCATGCTCCTGATGCTCCAGTGAATCCACCAGATATACCAAAAACTACATCTACATCATCAACTATTTGTAGGGATCCCCTATCCACCACAAAGATCCCCACCTGTATCCTCGTTCAGGTTGCTACTACAAGAAGACCACCTTATCTGTTGGAGCAGGAGGTACATGATGTTCCAGATAGTCCACCATGACCTCATCACCATGCTGACCAATCTTCTACTTCTTACACGCCACCCTAGTCTGAACACCATTCTTCATCATCTTCTGATCTTTAATATCTTGAGAAATTGGGAGGCATCTTCAGTCATGATTTTGACACAATTTGTAAAGTAATAGCTGTAATGATGTCTACTATTTCTGAACTCCAAAAATCTATGAAGTACGTATCTCAACAAGTTCTTTTCTTTCAACAAAAAGTATACAAGCTGAGAAATCTCCCTAGTCATATTGTGACTCTCAAATGCAAGATATAAGAAATCCTAACCATTCAATATCATATTTTGCTTCAGATCAAGATGCAAACAGATGAACAACACCACAAAAAGGAGCTACACACACTTTGACGACAAAGACATATCAAGTTGAACACTCGTTCTTCTCAAGAAACATTTTTCCTGCCATCTCACTCTTGACATGGAAACTCCAAAGTTCCAAATACTACAAGTGAAAATGCCCACTGTCGTTCCCCTAAGCATGCAATAAGATCATTTAGGGAGTCTATGTCCCTTGTTTCTGAATCAATTTATGGTGTGACTAAAACCCTACCATCAGATAACAATACTTATATTCCACAACTTCAACCACGTGAATACCCCTTTTCCCTTAGATAACCTTATGTGATTCCACCTGAAGATATCCATGCTCACCCATCATAGAACATTCTACCTCCAACTACAAGATCACCTCATGATTCTTTCAAAACTAACTTGATGAGGAAATTAGATTAGAGGCACTACTTAACCTGAGCCCTATTCAGTCTTTTCATAGCCACCACACCTTAGAAGAAGATATATCTAAGGGAGTGTATATCACTTACTTAGATCTCAAAGAAAATGCTGACAATCCTTCTGATAATGAACATGCCTCTTTCGACAAAGGTGATGGTGATCTTTCCACCATTCTTTCAGTGGCACCTTCACGGCTGACTAATCTAGTATTTCTTGAGCCACTATTACTGTAACACCCCTGACCTGGGTTATGCTTTAACCCTAGGTGTTTTGATTAAGAAAGATGATTATATGTTTAATCTCATCTTGTGAAAAGTAATTAGGGCTCATGAGGAACTTATGTTTCAATTTTGGTCCTATTTGAACAATGTTGAAGCAATGATTTCTTACTTTGGACTAAAGTGCAAATTACCCAAGTAGAGAGGTTAACTTGCAAATTGCACATGATAAGATGTTCCTCTGATGTTGAGACATCATAAGGATGAATATTATGTAGTAGTATGGTTTCTACAAGCCTGGACACCAAGATAGAGCTTGTTGGACAATGTTGTGCATTAAAACCTAGTTTTGGAGTAAAGTGCAATTTACCCAAAATCTAGGGTTCAATATGAAAATTACCACTTCAATAAGGTCCTTAATGTTTCTTGGAATCATGTATAGCAACGAAAATGAGAGGGACTCCTCATTTGAACTAAGTTGGAGGAGAGAGAATCTTGACATTAAAATAATCAAGAATAATGCCTAATTGAAACCCTAATTCGATTTAGGGCAAAAATGAATAAAAAATAATTGAAGGGCTTTCAACCAAAATGTTTTGGTTTGATTTTGAATAAGGATGGACGTTCCTTTTCTAAGATAAGGAACGAAAATATCTTAAGTAGGTGAAATTCCACTCACCTTATTATAAAGAAAACTAATTTCCACTCACATATGGGATATTAATATAATAAGCATTAAGGTGCTTAATTTTCTTTTCTTTAAATTGAGGATAATGAAGGATAATTAAAGGCAAAGGAAGGTTCCTTCGTACACAAGGGAGTGAGGGGGTTTATGTGTCACCAATTTGAGAGTTGAGGGAAATTAAAAATGCTTTCTCTCTCCTCAATTTCCTTTATAGAAACTTCATTTCCAAATCAATTGAAAGGATTTTTCGGCCCTCTCTTCTTCCCTTGCTTTGGATGAGCTCAAGGGGACTTAGGAGCAACAGGAGGACGAGCGCCAACCTGTTGGTAAGATTCTTGACCCTCGTTCTTCATGATTTCATGGTGGAAATCGAAAATAAATTATGGATTCCTTCTTATTTCGATCTCCTCTTCAACCCTAGCCAACTTTTGCAATCAAAAGCTTGAGGACGAGCCTAGGGGGAGTTGCAAGAGCTTCATACACCATTAATGGCGTGATCTTGGAGCTTTGGAGCTCAATTGGAGGCGGTTTTTATAACTTAAATCCGTAAACATTGCTATTGCATCAATTCTCTATGCGTTGTTGATTGATTTCTTCAATTCGATGCACTCTTGTTTCTTGCTGCAATTTCCATCAAGAACGGTTGCTGTTCTTGGTTGTTCGAAGGAAGGGGATGATGACATCATCATATATGCTTATCCAAAGAAAAGTACCAAGCTAAACGGTTTTGATAGCTACTCCAAATCGTTTTAATTTGATTGGCTATGCGGTTTCAGCAAACCGTTTAAGGGCAAACGGTTTGAAACCGTTTGGGCGAAAACGGTTTCAAAACCGTTTGAGATGGTTGACCAAGCGTTGACCGTTTGGGAATTTTGTTCCTAATTATGTAGGCTAATGACCCACCCAATTTGAGGGGTTAACTCTAAAGGAATCGTAGGTTGAAGGCCAATCAATTAGGCAAATTGAATTGAATTAAATGCTGATTTTCAACCTGATTAACTTGACCTGTTTGGGAAAACGGTTTCAAAACCGTTTGAGTGAGTTGACCAAGCGTTCACCGTTTGGGATTCCTGTTTATAATTATGTTTTTTGATGACCCTCAAAATTTGAGGGATTAACTCCCAAGGAATCGTGAGTGGAATGCTAATCAATTAGGGAAACCTAATTGGATTAAGTGCTGATTATCAATCTGTTTTAATTGAACTTTTTGGGCAAACGGTCTCAAGACCATTTGAGTGCGTTGACCAAGCGTTGACCGTTTGGGATTACTGTTCCTAATGATGTGGTCTAATTACTCACCAAACTTGAGGGATTAACTCCCAAGGAATAGTGAGTTGAAGGCTGTTCAACTAGGCAAACCCTAATTGGAATTAGTGCTGAAATTCCAATGAGTTAATTAGAGATTTTGGGTTGATTAGCCCAAACGGTTTCAAGACCATTTGGGGATCACCCAAACGGTCTCAAGACCGTTTGGGGGTCACCCCAAGACCGTTTGGAGGTCTGGTGTCAAGTATAGTTGACCAATTAAAGGTCCAAAGGTACTAATCATATTGCAATGAAGTGCTGATTTGTTGATCAACTCGATAGACCAATCCTTGATGATTTGTCACTAGAATCCAAAGGATGGATGGGCTAAACGGTCTCAAGACCATTTGGAGCTCATCCAAACGGTCTCAAGACCGTTTTGTGGTCACCCAAGACTGTTTGGAGGTCTAGGGTTGAGTATGGTTAGGTGTTTCAAAGGCCTAAAGCTACCAAGTTGATCTGCAATAAATTGCTGAATTGGTGAACACTTCAATGATCCAAACCCTACTTGGATGGCTTGGTTTTGAGTGATTTGATGGGAAAACGGTCTAAAGACCGTTTGGAGGTCATCCAAACGACCTCAAGACCGTTTGGGGTCAGGTCATACCCAATTTGGATGATGGTTCAATGGTTTCAAAGTAACTAGTCTTACATTGATTAGTGTTGTTGAATCATCAATTCTAAACCCTAATTCAATTGAATGAAACCCAAATTGATGACCAATTGAGGGTCAATTGAGGGTCAAATCAGTTGAAGGTTGACCTATTAAACTCAATTGAAGTATGAGGGTAGGTCCAATTGATGATTGGTTCCATGAATCCAATGATTGAAGGAATCAACATTGAAAACCCTAATTCAATTGGATGTTTTATGTAATGGAGGTCCAATGTGATTAAATCTCTTGAGAATCAAGATGGTGAATGATACATTGATCCAATGCTGATTATTAATGATAGTCAATGAAGGTACAAAGGTTGAAACCCTATTAGTACCTAAGTGGTTAGTGCCAATTAAGGGATGAACCCTAATTGCTTATAGGATCAATGACTTGATATACTATGTTAATCATAGTTGTATGAACTCGATTGAAGGGTTGATATGACCTAATCAAGTTGAGATGATGATAGCATGAATTCATATAAGGATAGGATTCATGTGTTGTTTAAGGGTATGATCCTTAAGTAGAGAGATCATGAAACCCTAATCATGAACATAAACCCTAATTATGGGCAATGTGATATGAAACCCTAATGAAGGGTGATGCTATATGCAATCCCTATTCTAAAGAAGGGAGATGGTATGTGAAACTATAATCCCTAATGAGAGAATAGAATTCATACTTGAATATGATTCATGAGGTGAATTCCCTTTGCACGACCATGCAAGGTAGCACGACCGTGGTAGATTCCCCTCGCACGGCCGTTCTTGGTTGCACGGTCGTGGTGCTCTATGCTTGATTTAGAGGTGATTTGAAAGTGACCTCATATGATAGTATACCTTGATATGATTATAAGTCCAATATAATTGGATGAAAGTGATACATCAAGATATGATAGTTATTACATTCAGCATTTTCGGGTTTATATGCCTTGATGTACTTCAAATCCAATATAATTGGGTAAGAAACATATGAAGTGTGTTATGCAACTATTACAACGAAATATAATGAGTTGTTACACCTTTATGAGTGTTAATTAATGTACCTTGAGAATGGGGTTAAGCCCAAATGATGTGTATGATATAATCATACCATGATAAGGATGAGAAATGATCTCATACCTTGAATTGATGATCATTAATGCTATATGATGAAAGTAATGTTCTAGAATAATCAAATATGATATCCTTGAATGCCCCAGAGGTATGGAATAATGTATTAAGGGTTGGACAGATAATGAGATCATGAACTCTTTATTAATGAGAAATGGGGAACCCTAACCCTAATTTGGGTAAAGGGAATGAAAAGCCCTATTAGATAGTAAACCCTAATTCCTAGTAGAGGAATAATGGTGTTACTATCACATCACATGATGTGATGAATATCTTATATGACTGTTATCATGCCTAATAACCATACAGATATTATGAGATGATGTATATAGCTAGTGTGAGCTGTGACATTTATATAATAAATGTTGATTGGAATTATGTGCCTTAAAGTTGATTGTTGCTTAGTAAAAGAAGCAATATGCATGGACTTTTATGAGTCACATGAGTAAGTTGTTACCTAGTGAGAGGTGACAAGATATTTCATGGCCTTGTGAGCCAGGTGTGATGCTTGTGTAACAAGTATCATGAATGCCTTGGTCAGATGACCTAAAGGTGATAGTTACCTGAAAAAGGTATATAATGCTCAATGATGAGTTAAGCGTTTGAATACCCAGAACCATATGATTATGGTGATGAGAAAGTGAAGAGATGATAATTCCCAGTATTGAAATGAGGGACTGAGTTCCCAGGGTCTTTGAAAGACTGATAAATATCTGATAAAAGTAGTACATGTCTCTTTATAGCATTGTTGTAATAAGTTATGTTTGAGAACTTGGCTGATGCTAAAAGAATATGAGAATGTACTTAATAAATCAAGTGAAATCTATTCATGTAGTGCTCTGACCATAGATCCATCATCATCAGGGATAGGTGATGGTGAAATGGGTGCCCGCGGCAAAACCCGGAGCACATATTTTGAATATGTGGGGGTAAATGGGCGAAAATATCCTTACGTCCTCTTGAAGAGATTGTTGGAAGGTAAACAAGAAACCTCTCAATCCTTCATGAATATGTCGGGATGGATGTATCATGAATCTCCCAATGATACTTGATGTCGAATCGAGGATATAAATAAGAAATCTCTCGATTGGCGATGAGAGTGCAGTTGACATTGTAACTCTATAGCGAAGGTGCCAGAATACCCTGGCTAGCTAGTTAGCAGAGACATGAGATGTCCTGCATGTGGTCTCGTACTGACCGAGATAGATGAGGTCATAAGAATCCGGCTCTTTTGATGACCTATGTATGGTACCGAGGCGATTTCGTAATGGTCGGTTGGAGTATGAGCGGTATATCTCATCTCCTCAGAGCATAAGTGTGATTGTAAAATGTAATCAGCCGTATAACATGTTTGCTTAAGGATTGAATACGGAGATTCATTGGCTGATGTTGCATTTCTTTGTGCATTCCTTAGTAGATAAATGTTAATTATGTTTCTTTATATTCTCTACAAAGTAGACAGATGAATTACTTATCTACCATGGGTAGATGCAATGACCTCCTTGAGAATGGAGATTATCTTATTCTGTTCTATGATGAATAATTCTTCCTGATAATGTAAAAGTAACGCCTACTCAGTTTTAATTTGATAAACTGCAATAACAATGTTTTTGGCGGAGAGTTATATCTCTCGCTGGGGCAATTTTCAATTGTCTCACCCCCGTGGGAAACATTTTTAGGTATGCATGGAAGGCAGAGCAGAAACCCTAGAACAGGGAAAGAGCAGCAGCAACAGTAGGGACAGTAATAAGATTTCAGGTGGAAATATTGTCTGTCTAGTCATATAGATAGTAGTCTTATGTGTCGTCTCTGTACTCTCAGGTCCTCAGAGTTTTAAATGTATCAATCTGAGTTTTGGCTTAGTGCCTCGAAGTTTTTATACTGCCTATGTATATTTGTTAACATGGCAGCCAATGTTGGAATCCTTGAAAAGGAATGGTACATGTTGTGTACTTGTGAACCAGGATGAATTTGGAATACTTTGGTTCATAGTTAAAGAGTTTTCCTGTGAATGGATCTCTTTGCAAAAAGTTTTAAATTTTTAGGGATTTTCAGTAATCCACTGCAAATAATTCGCTTCTGCATTAGTTAATACTATTTTCGCGAGACGGTCGTTTCAATTAGTGGTATCAGAGATCTAGGTTTGCTGAGTTTACAGAGACATAGGACTAAGGTATTGAGTCTGTGTTAGTGTCCTCCAGTACACCCTATAATGATTTCTGCTTGTGCAGAGAAAGGGTAAAGTTTAAATGACTGGAGAGCACAACGAACACATTGCTTAGGGAAATGTTGTTGCACCAAGAAATTTGATAAAAGAAAGATGAGAATATAATGTGTTTTCAACACATGCGACTGATACCAAGGTAAGAGATTCTGGTCTCTGAGAATTATCAGATGGTTTAGATTGGCTACCTGGAATGGTCAACTATGAAATCAGTCTGATTATATAAAATAATATGGACATCATATGTTAGGGGTTTATGCTTTGCATAAACATAACAACTAAATATGTCTTTAAGATAAGTTCTCATTTGACTCTATGAGAATATTGTGTGAAGGAACTTTGTGCTGATCAAAGTTCTATGATGTCTACATAACAATGAGGTGTTATGAAGAGACATGATGATATGATGAATGAATAATATATGATCCCTTTATCTGGGATTTCGGGGACGAAATCCTTGTTAGGGGTTTATAATTTGTAACACCCCTAACCTGGGTTATGCTTTAACCCTAGGTGTTTTGATTAAGAAAGATGATTATATGTTTAATCTCATCTTGTGAAAAGTAATTAGGGCTCATGAGGAACTTATGTTTCAATTTTGGTCCTATTTGAACAATGTTGAAGCAATGATTTCTTACTTTGGACTAAAGTGCAAATTACCCAAGTTGAGGGGTTAACTTTCAAATTGCACATGATAAGATGTTCCTCTGATGTTGAGACATCATAAGGATGAATATGATGTAGTAGTATGGTTTCTACAAGCCTGGACACCAAGATAGAGCTTGTTGGACAATGTTGTGCATTAAAACCTAGTTTTGGAGTAAAGTGCAATTTACCCAAAATCTAGGGTTCAATATGCAAATTACCACTTCAATAAGGTCCTTAATGTTTCTTGTAATCATGTATAGCAAAGAAAATGAGAGGGACTCCTCATTTGAACTAAGTTGGAGGAGAGAGAATCTTGACATTAAAATAATCAAGAATAATGCCTAATTGAAACCCTAATTCGATTTAGGGCAAAAATGAATAAAAAATAATTGAAGGGCTTTCAACCAAAATGTTTTGGTTTGATTTTGAATAAGGATGGACGTTCCTTTTCTAAGATAAGGAACGAAAATATCTTAAGTAGGTGAAATTCCACTCAGCTTATTATAAAGAAAAGTAATTTCCACTCACATATGGGATATTAATATAATAAGCATTAAGGTGCTTAATTTGCTTTTCTTTAAATTGAGGATAATGAAGGATAAATAAAGGCAAAGGAAGGTGCCTTCGTACAAAAGGGAGTGAGGGGGTTTATGTGGCACCAATTTGAGAGTTGAGGGAAATTAAAAATGCTTTCTCTCTCCTCAATTTCCTTTATAAAAACTTCATTTCCAAATCAATTGAAAGGATTTTTCGGCCCTCTCTTCTTCCCTTGCTTTGGATGAGCTCAAGGGGACTTAGGAGCAGAAGGAGGACGAGTCCCAACCTGTTGGTAAGATTCTTGACCCTCGTTCTTCATGATTTCATGGTGGAAATCGAAAATAAATTATGGATTCCTTCTTATTTCGATCTCCTCTTCAACCCTAGCCAACTTTTGCAATCAAAAGCTTGAGGACGAGCCTAGGGGGAGTTGCAAGAGCTTCATCCACCATTAATGGCGTGATCTTGGAGCTTTGGAGCTCAATTGGAGGCGGGTTTTATAACTTAAATCCTTAAACATTGCTATTGCATCAATTCTCTATGCGTTGTTGATTGATTTCTTCAATTCGATGCACTCTTGTTTCTTGCTGCAATTTCCATCAAGAACGGTTGCTGTTCTTGGTTGTTCGAAGGAAGGGGATGATGACATCATCCTAGATGCTTATCCAAAGAAAAGTACCAAGCTAAACGGTTTTGATAGCTACTCCAAATCGTTTTAATTTGATTGGCTATGCGGTTTCAGCAAACCGTTTAAGGGCAAACGGTTTGAAACCGTTTGGGAGAAAACGGTTTCAAAACCATTTGATATGGTTGACCAAGCATTGAACGTTTGGGAATTTTGTTCCTAATTATGTAGGATAATGACACACCAAATTTGAGGGGTTAACTCCAAAGGAATCGTAGGTTGAAGGCCAATCAATTAGGCAAATTGAATTGAATTAAATGCTGATTTTCAACCTGATTAACTTGACCTGTTTGGGAAAACGGTTTTAAAACCGTTTGAGTGAGTTGACCAAGCGTTGACCGTTTGGGATTCCTGTTTATAATTATGTTGTTTGATGACCCTCAAAATTTGAAGGATTAACGCCCAAGGAATCGTGAGTGGAATGCTAATCAATTAGGGAAACCTAATTGGATTAAGTGCTGATTATCAATCTGTTTTAATTGAACTTTTTGAGCAAACGGTCTCAAGACCGTTTGAGTGCGTTGACTAAGCGTTGACCGTTTGGGATTACTGTTCCTAATGATGTGGTATAATTACTCACCAAATTTGAGGGATTAACTCCCAAGGAATCGTGAGTTGAAGGCTGTTCAACTAGGCAAACCCTAATTGGAATTAGTGCTGAAATTCCAATGAGTTAATTAGAGATTTTGGGTTGATTAGCCCAAACGGTTTCAAGACCGTTTGGGGATCACCCAAACGGTCTCAAGACCGTTTGGGGGTCACCCCAAGACCGTTTGGAGGTCTGGGGTCAAGTATAGTTGACCAATTAAAGGTCCAAAGGTACTAATCATATTGCAATGAAGTGCTGATTTGTTGATCAACTCGATAGACCAATCCTTGATGATTTGTCACTAGAATCCAAAGGATGGATGGGCTAAACGGTCTCAAGACCGTTTGGATCTCATCCAAACAATCTCAAGACCGTTTGGTGGTCACCCAAGACCGTTTGGAGGTCTAGGGTTGAGTATGGTTAGGTGTTTGAAGGCCTAAAGGTACCAAGTTGATCTGCAATAAATTACTGAATTGGTGAGCACTTCAATGATCCAAACCCTACTTGGATGGCTTGGTTTTGAGTGATTTGACGGGAAAACGGTCTAAAGACCGTTTGGAGGTCATCCAAACGACCTCAAGACCGTTTGGGGTCAGGTCATACCCAATTGGGATGATGGTTCAATGGTTTCAAAGTAACTAGTCTTACATTGATTAGTGTTGTTGAATCATCAATTCTAAACCCTAATTCAATTGAATCCAACCCTAATTGATGACCAATTGAGGGTCAATTGAGGGTAAATTCAGTTGAAGGTTGACCTATTAAACTCAATTGAAGTATGAGGGTAGGTCCAATTGATGACTGGTTCCATGAATCCAATGATTGAAGGAATCAACATTGGAAACCCTAATTCAATTGGATGCTTTATGTAATGGAGGTCCAATGTGATTAAATCTCTTGCGAATCAAGATGGTGAATGATCCATTGATCCAATCCTGATTAGTAATGATAGTCAATGAAGGTACAAAGGTTGAAACCCTATTAGTACCTAAGTGGTTAGTGCCAATTAAGGGATGAATCCTAATTGCTTATAGGATCAATGACTTGATATACTATGTTAATCATAGTTGTATGAACTCGATTGAAGGGTTGATATGACCTAATCAAGTTGAGATGATGATAGCATGAATTCATATAGGAATATGATTCATGTGGTGTTTAAGGGTATGATCCTTAAGTAGAGAGATCATGAAACCCTAATCATGAACATAAACCCTAATTATGGGCAATGTGATATGAAACCCTAATGAAGGGTGATGCTATATGCAATCCCTATTCTAAAGAAGGGAGATGGTATGTGAAACCCTAATCCCTAATGAGAGAATAGAATTCATACTTGAATATGATTCATGAGGTGAACTCCCTTTGCACGACCATGCAAGGTAGCACGACCGTGGAAGCTTCCCCTCGCACGGCCGTTCTTGGTTGCACGGTCGTGGTGCTCTATGCTTGATTTAGAGGTGATTTGAAAGTGACCTCATATGATCGTATACCTTGATATGATTATAAGTCCAATATAATTGGATGAAAGTGATACATCAAGATATGATAGTTATTACATTCAGCATTTCAGGGTTTATATGCCTTGATGTACTTCAAATCCAATATAATTGGGTAAGAAACATATGAAGTGTGTTATGCAACTATTACAATGAAATGTAATGAGTTGTTACACCTTTATGAGTGTTAATTAATGTACCTTGAGAATGGGGTTAAGCCCAAATGATGTGTATGATATAATAATACCATGATAAGGATGAGAAATGAACTCATACCTTGAATTGATGATCATTAATGCTATATGATGAAAGCAATGTTCTAGAATAATCAAATATGATATCCTTGAATGCCCCAGAGGTATGGAATAATGTATTAAGGGTTGGACAGATAATGAGATCATGAACTCTTTATTAATGAGAAATGGGGAACCCTAACCCTAATTTGGGTAAAGGGAATGAAAAGCCCTATTAGATAGTAAACCCTAATTCCTAGTAGAGGAATAATGGTGTTACTATCACATCACATGATGTGATGAATATCTTGTATGACTGTTATCATGCCTAATAACCATACAGATATTATGAGATGATGTATATAGCTAGTGTGAGCTGTGACATTTATATAATAAATGTTGATTGGCATTATGTGCCTTAATGTTGATTGTTGCTTAGTAAAAGAAGCAATATGCATGGAATTTTATGAGTCACATGAGTAAGTTGTTACCTAGTGAGAGGTGACAAGATATTTCATGGCCTTGTGAGCCAGGTGTGATGCTTGTGTAACAAGTATCATGAATGCCTTGGTCAGATGACCTAAAGGTGATAGTTACCTGAAAAAGGTATAATAATGCTCAATGATGAGTTAAGCGTTTGAATACCCAGAACCATATGATTATGGTGATGAGAAAGTGAAGGGATGATAATTCCCAGTATTGAAATGAGGGACTGAGTTCCTAGGGTCTTTGAAAGACTAATAAATATCTGATAAAAGTAGTACATGTCTCTTTATAGCATTGTTGTAATAAGTTATGTTTGAGAACTTAGCTGAAGCTAAAAGAATATGAGAATGTACTTAATAAATCAAGTGAAATATATTCATGTAGTGCTCTGACCATAGATCCATCATTGTCAGGAATAGGTGATGGTGAAACGGGTGCCCGCGGCAAAACCCGGAGCACATATTTTGAATATGTGGGGGTAAATGGGCGAAAAAATCCTTACGTCCTCTTGAAGAGATTCTTGGAAGGTAAACAAGAAACCTCTCCATCCTTCATGAATATGTCGGGATGGATGTATCATGAATCTCCCAATGATACTTGATGTCGGATCGAGGATATAAACAAGAAATCTCTCGATTGGCGATGAGAGTGCAGTTGACGTTGTAACTCTATAGCGAAGGTGCCAGAATACCCTGGCTAGCTAGTTAGCAGAGACATGAGATGTCCTGCATGTGGTCTCGTACTGACCGAGATAGATGAGGTCATAAGAATCCGGCTCTTTTGATGACCTATGTATGGTACCGAGGCGATTTCGTAATGGTCGGTTGGAGTATGAGCGGTATATCTCATCTCCTCAGAGCATAAGTGTGATTGTAAAATGTAATCAGCCGTATAGCATGTTTGCTTAAGGATTGAATACAGAGATTCATTGGCTGATGTTGCATTTCTTTGTGCATTCCTTAGTAGATAAATGTTAATTATGTTTCATTATATTCTCTACAAAGTAGACAGATGAATTACTTATCTACCATGGGTAGATGCAATGACCTCCTTGAGAATGGAGATTATCTTATTCTGTTCTATGATGAATAATTCTTCCTGATAATGTAAAAGTAACCCCTACTCAGTTTTAATTTGATAAACTGCAATAACAATGTTTTTGGCAGAGAGTTATATCTCTCGCTGGGGCAATTTTCAATTGTCTCACCCCCGTGGGAAACATTTTTAGGTATGCATGGAAGGCAGAGCAGAAACCCTAGAACAGGGAAAGAGCAGCAGCAACAGTAGGGACAGCAATAAGATTTCAGGTGGAAATATTGTCTGTCTAGTCATATAGATAGTAGTCTTATGTGTCGTCTCTGTACTCTCAGGTCCTCGGAGTTTTAAATGTATCAATCTGAGTTTTGGCTTAGTGCCTCGAAGTTTTTATTCTGCCTGTGTATATTTGTTAACATGGCAGTCAATTTTGTAATCCTTGAAAATGAATGGTACATGTTGTGTACTTGTGAACCAGGATGAATTTGGAATACTTTGGTTCATAGTTAAAGAGTTTTCCTGTGAATGGATCTCTTTGCAAAAAATTTTAAATTTTTAGGGATTTTCAGTAATCCGCTGCAAATAATTCGCTTCCGCATTAGTTAATACTGTTTTCGCGAGACGGCCATTTCAATTACCACTTCCACCATAGTTCCCTTACAATATGAGTGTCCTTGAATCTGATTGCTTAAAAGGGATACCAATTCATGACATATTTGTCTTACAAGATATTCTAGATTATAACCATGATGGGAACCATATTATTTATAATAACGGTTCTATCTCTCTTTCTCATGAATATTTTCAAGATATTTTTGTAGCCCAGCTAAATTCACTAAGAGGATGTTCACTATTCTGACATCAACTATCCTAGAAGATGTCATGCCTGGTGATAAGGAGTGGCAATGCTACAATGTAGTTCCATCCTTTGCTGACTGTCTATTCAAGAAGCATTTGTATGCTCTAGCTATTCTGACATTTACAGATAAGCTCAAGCTAAAGAAAACTAGATTCATCCTTCTTCCCTTTTACTTTTATAGCCTATGGCTGTTGTGTGACACTGATCTGGAAAAATACCAAGTTACTATGTTCAATCCATGTGTAGTAGAGCTTAAAAATTTTGATATGTGTTTCCATGACCATGCTGTGGAAAAACTCCCTTACATTTCTATTAGACTTCAAAGAGTCATACCCAAAGTCTCCTACTACCATCCTAACTTGACAAGTTATGTGATTGAGCCACTCATCCATAAACAAAGTCAAGGCAAAGATGACAATGCTTTCATAGTCCTTTGAATAATGGAGGCTCTTCATCACCAAATTTCTATTGTTGGTTTGGATCCCAATTGGTCACCCCTCTTCATGGACTAAACACAATGGAAGTCATCCAAGATAGGAAGTTCTTACAAGATGCATAACTTCCTGAGAATTTGTGGGATCTTTACCCATTGATTCCTCGACCAACCAAGGAACCTTTCCACAATATTCAACAGAGGAAAGAAGTAGAGGACGACTAGATAACTCAGTCACCAATGACCACCAATTCTCCTACCACTGTTACTGCTACTACTAAGGCTAGGGAGGCTACAAACATACTTAATTTTCTAGATGAACCTGAACTATTACTAGTATATGGCCCAAAAACAACTTTTTAACCCAATTTTGACAAGTTTGATCATAGTTCCTAATTGCGAACTCTTGTATACTCAACTTATGATGACAATGAAGTGATTTCAAGAGGGCATAAATTATGTTGTTTCTAGTAAAGATGATTTACTGGTTATGAAAGATGACCTTCTTAAAACTCTCCAAACCACGACATGTTCACCTCATGGCCTCATGGTGGCCTATTAGTTTCTTATTAGCAAAAACATTGATGATGTCTATATGGCTAGTCATAATCTTAAGGATGATATATGTAAAGGCACTGATTTTGGTAAAAAGGACTTACTCATTCTTCATTTTTAGGACTCCATTCCTTAATATATTTTCTTACCCATACTGCATGATGCTCATCAAACTTTACTTTTCATCTTCACTCGTAAAAGGGAAGTCAGAGTTTATAATAGTTTTGACACTTATTTTGACATTGAAGGTCATAGCTATTCAATTCCAATTCACAACAAGCACAAACACATTGCTGATGTCTATGCCCAAGCACTCATTCCATTGATCGACAGTATGGTAGTGGCTATACTTCTAAAGAACCCATGAAATGGAAGGTTCCACAATTTGTCATCACTTCCCTCAGCAACATCAAGTATCCAATGATTGTGGTTTATATGTCTTACATTGGATGTACACTTTTGGAATGCTCCACATTGCAGTAGAAGAAGATCACAATGATAACTATCATTGCCTTTGAGGAAATTATACTATGTTGTTGCTTGAGTCTCCATGGGCAATCATTGACCTGCACTGAATATCTTACATGTTACAATTTTCTTGTTTCTTTTTCACACTCTGAGGATAGTATGTGTCTTATGTTTGGGGCATGTAATACCATGAAATAGGCATCCTTAGTATCACAACAAACTCCATTTTCTTCTGTTTAATAATTTCTCATAATTTTCTTATTTTCATCAAATGTTTTTGACAATTTTCTTATATAAAGCTGTAAAAATGCAGATGATGGAGAACTCCCTCTACAAGGAATATAGTTTGCTTTTAAACTATACCTTTTTGCAAATAACAAGATATCACATGAATAATTTTTTTATTATTTATATTGCTTTTATGTTTTTCTCTTAGAAAAACATCACTTTTTCCTCTGTCTTGATTATAACCTCAAGATATCACCAAAAGATTCTCACCATAAATATTTAGATAACGTGAAAACCATACAATGTCAAAAGCATATATTCTTGCATCAGAAGAAAGAATTACTTTTCTTCCTCCATCTTTTATTGCAAATCCTAAAAAGAGTGAGGAGTCCAAAGAATCAGAGAGATGTGCCATGTTGAAGAGCTATTGAAACAGTGCATTTCTATGCTCATGAGCACATATATGTCGATTTTGTTAGTCTCTAAGACCAAAAATACAACCCCAATTCGAATGATGTTCATTAAAGTTATTGTAATCTAGGGCGATGATACCTAGATGTGTAATCACTTCTCTAAAGCCAACTGGTTTAGAACACAAGGATCAATTGCCCATTTAAATAGACATGTACTTGAATGACCCAAAAAGAAGGAAGGCATATCCATAAGCCTTTTTCCTACCTATTTGTTTCACATAATATCTTGATGAGAGTGAAAGATACTTTGAAAAGTGAGATATATGCTAGAGATTGGATTATGACCCAAAACAATTAAAAGATAATCAAAGAAAGAATCTTTTGTCCAGTGATGTTCTTGATAAGTTAAGTCATTTTATGAAAAAGAGAATGGTTTTGGTAAGAGATTGATATAAAATTTTATTTTAGTAAATTCTAGATTCTGCTTGCTTGATTGATTATATAATGATTCTATTAGCTTGAGGACAAGCTAAATACTAAGTTTTGGGGATTTGATAACATCAATTTTGATGAACTTTTCATAGCCTTTTTCATAATAAAAATCATTAGAACTAGTGTTTGGATGTTTTTTTTTGTTCATTTTACTTTCAATTTACCAAATGTAAAGTTTTAATTCAGTTTTGTTGATATTTGATGGAATTTAGAGCAACACTAGAAAAATCGATGGACAACCGCCGATACTCTAGATCGACCACTCAGAAGTCAACAGACTCCCAATCATCGATGTTTGCCCTGACATAAGCGTATCATCTACCAACTATCAAACAAATCCATCGATAATTCAGTTGATGAGTAAAGACCTTGATGTTTTCATCGAGGAATCATATATCAATGACCATGTTGACAACTTTGTCGACAACCTCAAAGACCAATGGCTTCCTGTCAAGGAGCCATTCTATCGTCACACATAAAGAATGACACTATTTTTGATCGACAAAGACCTGTCAAAGAATCACTTCATCAACCATGAATGTCCATAGAAGAAGACATGAGGTTGATGCCACATGGACCAATCAAGATTGAAAAGGCATAAGTCAAAGCCAAGAAATAGGCCCCCAAATCATTACTTCAAACAATCTTGGATACTTAGAGTAACATAGCTGAAAGGTTGCTGCCAAGTTCTAGAGCTCAAGGATGAGACCTATCGACCAATCTAGATTTATCAACCTACCTAGCTATCGACCTCTTGCTTGGGTCTCAATCACTGTCATCGACAGATGCATTAGACCTACTTGCATGAAGCCAGGATCAAAATAAGGAGAAGAGACATTGACCTCTGGCTATCGAATGCTAGCTATCATCCTCTTGCTTGATCATCCAAAAGGTTGGTAGATTGATCACTCGATCTGCCTTTGTATCAAATTCTTTCACTTCTTTTCTTTATCATGACTTATTCAAGTTATAATCTGTATGTTTTTTATGCCATGCATGGCTAAAATCCATAACAAGGGTTGGGAGTAGCTGTCAGGCCCTCCCAATTATGTAATTGTTGATTCTTCTATTTTATGGCATATATTCTCAAAATTGTTGTTCCTATACTCTTGTTTTATTGCGTCACCTATTAATTAGCTACCTACTGGAGACATTTGATATGAATATTGTTTAAGAGAATGATTTCAATGATATATGAAATACATGATAGTAACAAGTCACGAGAGAGAGTAGTTTCTATAACAAAAGTCATACGATTCCCTTCATCTTTCAGTTATTATCTCGAGAGAGAGAACCCGAGAGAGAGAACCCCTAAGATAAAAATCTACCCAGATCATGAGAGAAGGAAGGAACACATATCTTCTATGTTTGTTTGCAAAACATGTAATGAACATTATAATCTAGGAATGAAGGTTTTACATGGTTGGAATTGGTTTGGTTGGTGAAACCAAATCTAAGTCTCTTTTATCTTGTTCATGATTCATCTTTATTTCTTTTCTTTGATTTTCTCTAAGCCGAGATTTACTGCTCAAGTTAGATAAATTTGTTCCTTAATTGGGACACCATCAATTTCACTTATATGATTAGACTAGACTATACTAAGACTATTTTGTTCTTAGTTATTCCCGTTATCCCTATGTTCGACCCCGCACTACTACAATATACTCCTTATTGAGTTGCAAACATCTCTTCTAGTCAGGTATAAATTTAAAATTTGATATCTTTTGGTTGGACAATCATGTTTACACTTTTAACCCACGAAAAAGAGCGATCAACGACACCAAAAGAAAATATGATGAAATTCTACTTGAGAATTAACATTAGTTTCCCTTTCCATGTAATTTCCCAAAGGAGATTCTATCTTCATATTGTTATCAAACTCATTTCCCATTCAATGAAATTTCTAATTATTAATGGTTATTTGCTAAACCTAGATCCTAGAATTATGAAAATGTCCCTTGCCCCATTGGTCCACCTTGATTAGAGATAACATGGGGAGGGGGTCGTTACAGTAACCCTCATGTACATATATAAGATTACATTTAGCCCATAATGATTTCATGTCTATGAAATATCTAATCAATTTTTGTTAAACTAACAATAACCCTGTTAACAACTCATTGTAGCCCAAGATCACCTTAAAGTGTATGAAAAACTTTAGATGTATTCATTTTTATTCATAAGAAATGTTTATAAGAAATATTTGAAAGGGAAAGTTTACTGACCAAATAAGTGACACATAGAAAGAGTAGAAATCACTAACTCCAGAATAAAATTTGGTGTGAATATCCTCAAACAAAATGGTAAAAGTTTCTATGTAAGCCTTTATATTAGAAGAGGTAACCCAAAGTACCACATATGAAGGTCATCTATCAAATAGTAAATCCGTTGTCTCTGTCCTTCCAATTATACATGTAATCACTAATGTAACGACCCCGCCTCTCAGTAATCCCCAATTAAGGGAGACCAAGAGCTCAGAGTCGTTATCCCAATTTTCGGATCAAAGGTTCAACAAATCATCAATAACAATTATCAAATTATACTAACTATACTGAAAGGATGTAATAAAATTTAACTTTGCATACCTTTTTCAAAAACTTGGATATCTACTTTTATCCACATCTGGAGTCTATTCTAGCTAATCCTCTTTTGTACTTTAATTCATATTTAATTTCACATATGCCACTTTACTGTTTGTTCTTTTCACTTGTACCTAAAATGTCGACAAAAAAATGTCAGTCAGTAAAAAGTTGGTATGTGTGGGAAACAATAACCGTGCAATTAACTGTAACAACATATTGCAGTCAATTTTGATTTAACAAACAACTTTATGTTTTAAATATAACTGCACGATCCATACATATCCTATCCTCTACGCTGTCCCTATAGTGGACCTGGATGCTACCTTCCTCATGGTAGATCCCCATTAAACCCCTCATGATCCTACTTAATAGGTGAATCAGTTTCTAGGGTTGAGTCACATGGCACTACCCGTAGGTAGCCCACTCCTTAACTCATGGTGTGCTAGAGAGTCTCATGGCACTACACGTGGGTAGCCCAATTTCTAACTCATGATAACCTAGACCTTGCTCTAGGTTACCCTTTTTAGCATTTGCAAAGCCACATAGGAGGACCCAGATCTAAGCCAGTTATATAAACATATTTATAGTGATAATCATAGTCACTTTATAGTTTCATGAAATAAAAGTCATCCAAGTAGTTATTTTCAGGCAACCGATAAAACTTTCAGGAATCACCGTGAAACTAAAGCGATTATCCATAAGCATAACCAAATACCTGTCAGGCTGATTTGAGACTGAATAATCCAATCAATCAAGAAATCCAATTAGGCAAGCAAGCACATAATGAGATCCTGAAATATGCATACAATTTCCTATTATTGATCATGTCATCAAGATCTATTAAATATAGCTCACTTCCTAGGGTTTCTAGTCCACTTTTAGGGTTTCCATTACAATTAGGGTTTCACTTCATTTTTACTATTTTAAGCCCTAATTTCCCCTAATTATCTCATCTATTCTTCACGAAAGATATTAAGGTTACCTTTTAACTACATATAACCTTATTTTTGCATTAAAGGCACCATTATCCATCAATTAAGTCCATTATGCCTCTTTTACATTAAAACTACCATTTTTATCCTTTAAATGCATGAAAAGATCATTATTCTCATTTATCATCAATTCATAGTTCATTATGGTCTAAATCACACATGAACTCTATTTGTCATTAATTCTACCTTTATCCATTAGAAAACCCTAATTACTACATTAAGGGTATTTATCCACAATTAGGAACTTTTATACTCGAAATATCTTAGAATTATCATATCTCAACTTTAATCATGAAATTGAACAATTAACGCCATTAAGAGTCACATTTACTAATATTAGGGTTTCAAGGCCCATTAAAGCATAGTTATGCACATAAAACTCTAAATTAAACCAATTACATGCAAAGTTCATCCTTTTCGTTCTTACTGTACCTATTTACAATTAACATGTTAATATCAACTTTAATCATCCATTAAACCCTACTAAATACATTAATCATCTCAAAATAGGGTTTCTTAATCATTAAAGAATTAAAGTTGATAACTTCCACTACTTTTCGAATTTCAATGGAAATTAGCCGCTAAAACTATTTTTAATAAATTCCTCTCATTTTTATGAGAAAAATACATATATTATATGTACCAATCCAAGCTACCATTATTTAGATATGAATTTTGCAAGGATTACCTTTTTGGACCAATCAGAAGATGCCACGTCGCCTCTTTCATGCAACATTGCTTGCATTGGAAAACATAACAAAAAGTTAGAACTGCCCTCGATTAAGTTAAACGTTCCTTTAGCCTGCGGAGGGCAAAACAGTCCAATGACTGGCCCATCTTCTTCAACCTTGCGCAGCTCTGCTCCATCGCTCTAGCCACGATCGGTGCGGCTTCTCCACCTCCTTCCTAGGCCCAAAGGCCACCGATGACTGCTGCTCTGCCTCCGATGCCCTCCACTGTGTCCGCCCAAGCTTCCACCCTTGGCCCGGATGGCCGAGTGTAGGGTCACTGGACCTGCGACCCCTGGCCATGCTGTAGACTCCTCTGCAGTGCTGCGTGAAGGTGGGAGCAAGGTGGTGATGGCCGTTCCCTCCTTGGTACCTAACGGTCCCTCGTTGCTCCATGGTCAAGCTATTCCCTTATCTTAGGGTTTTGATAGAAGACTTCATGAAGAAGGAGATGGGTAAGAGAGAGTGAGACATGGGATCTCTCCTGAAATCAAACCAAGACTCTACCCTTTATACAGGGGTGGGTAACGAAGCCCTAGGTTGGCTATTCATGAATCTAAGTCTCTTTCCTACTAGGAAACTATATTCCTTCATGAAAAAGCAATTTTCTCTCTTTAAACAAAACCCTTTGATTTCCTTTATTCCTTATATATTAGGATTTCGAAAATTACCTCTTTTATTCTCTTTGTACTTGCCTTTTAATCATTTGTCACGAAATTATAATTTCTTTTAGTAGAAAATACCTCCTTTTTAATAATACCACAAATCCATCAATTAAGTATCACATTATCCTCTTATTTTCTATTATTGGTATTTTCTCTTTCTTTTTCTCCATTGGGACTCCTTCGATCCCAAGAAACTCTACTATTTCAAAATTCCTTTTTAAGGATACTTATTATCCTTCTAGATGCATCTATTTCCATTATTTCCCATTATCTTGTTTATTTCTTATTAAAATATCTATTGCTAAGGATTTATCTTTACCTTTCTTTTTATTTTCCTCATTGGCATTTCTTTTAACATTAGGAAACCTTTTGATATAAAAATCCACCAAGGATAACTCAATTATACCTCTTTCCACTTATTTTCCACATTTTATCATTGTTGTCAATTTCTTTCTTAATAAAGAAATACTTAATTGATCTTTTCTTTTCTTATTGCATTCTCTTTGCAACTTTGGACTCCTTGGAATCCAAGGAACCCAGGAGGCACAAAATCCACCTTTGGTTAAATTCTTTTTCCTTCTAGAGGTTTCTACATTTTTCTTTTCTCCATTTCTTATTAATAATGGAGTTCCTTTTGTCTTTTCCTTGTTATTGGGCCCAATAGCCAATAAAGCCCACAAAACAACCAACAAGGCTATTGTAAACAAAACTCATTTATTTCAAAACAGATTAGGTCATGATTTGTTCCAATAACTTTAATATGAGAAATTACACTTCTCACCAAATGAACCCAAAAGTTGGGGTTGTAACATCCTTCCCCTCTTATAGGAATTTTGGCCTCAAAATTCCATCAAGCAAATAAACAATTCAGGATAAGACCTTTCCATGTCCATCATTGGCCCCTATGTGGCTTTACCTTATCCATGGTGCTTCCAAAGAACCTTTATCATCACGTATTCGTTTCTCTGAGTTTCCTTCACCTTGGCATCTTTAAACCTCACAGGTGACTCAGGTCATGTCAGCCTCCCTTGGGGTTCACTAGGTTCATTGCTCAGCACATGGCCCGGGTACCTCACATAGTGCTCTAAATTGGACACATGGAACTCATCACACATCACATTATCCTGAGGGGTAAGGGAAAACTTAACCTTCTCCACCAAACCATCTCAAAAGAACCCATGCATCGGGGACTCAACTCTCTTAGCTATAACTTAGAGGGGTCAGATTTTCATGTCACATATTCCCCCAAAGTGAACTGCATGTCAGTCTGCTTTGCATCAACTTACAACTCATGTCGTCCCTAGGATCCTTTTAGCCATTGCACAATCAAAGCAACTTCATCTGTAGACACTGTGGTCCTTTCTTGACCTTCGCGAGGTCCCTTCACCAACATCATCTTAATGAAGTGGTGAACGACACAGCCTCCCTTGCAGAGCTTCTTTACATCCCAATACTGGCTATGGTGGTTATCATCACCTCTTACAAAGGACAAAAATTGTCTCTATGTATCACCCTGAATGAGCACACATGCTCTCATCAGACCCTCTAGTCTGGATCGTACTAACCATTAGCTAGGGTGATAAACTATACTAACATCGAGTTCTTCATGTATCTACTTCCACCTCCCGGAAGTGAATCTATAGGTCATACTCAAGAACTTTTGAACTCGCATTCCGGTGTAGTTGAACCATCTCTCTCATATGTAGTTCAACCAGATCTTGTCCCTTGACATTACTCTTTCCTTCTCACGTCATCTAGGTAAGGAGATCTATCCCAACCCATATTCCATCTTGACCTTCCTTGGTCTAGGGGAGACTTACAACATCATCCATAGTGATCGACTCCCATTCCCTCTTGAGGAATCTTTATCCTTTACATCAATGCACTGGGTTACTGGTGTTTGTCTTCACCTCCATCTTGCATGACCACATGCCAAATGCAACTTTATCTTATGCATCCAAAGTGCTACTGTCACTTACTATCTTTGTAGTACCCCAGTGTATGGTGATCTTAAAATCATGATCTCCTGTATGTCATGATTCCTTAAGATTGATTCTTCGGAAACACTAAACCACTTTAGTTGGGTTTCATCACCTTCTTTTCCAAAGAAGTAAATCTGAGGTTCTACAACCATCCTTTTATTGCATCAAGGACTAGGCTGGCCAAACAACTACTAACTTGTTCAATAAACTTCATTAGAGTTAGCCAAACATATCTTCCTTTTCAAGCTTAGGGCTAACCCAATAACCTCTTCTAGCCTCTAGTTAAACTAAGCAGTTGCATCTCATCCAGAGCATCCATTACCACTTCACATCCTTAGGTGTCAAGTAACGTTGAAGACATACACCTCCATGTATTCCACTTATTATCTCATCTCAACTCTAAGTCTATCTTCATCAAGAAAACTCTGAGCGTATCCTCATGGTATCACTTGCAAATTCCACGTAGCTCATGATAAAACATCCTTATTAGATGATTACCTTAATACTCTTAGTGTTTGAAAACATTCCACATACCGTTCACTCCACCAAGGTATGTTATCATCTCTATTCTCATACCTCATAGCAACGTTCCAACTCACATCATCTTTATCCTTGGTGTATGGCATGCGTACTGTCCTATCTCTCACTCCCATAACAAGAGGAAATAAGCATTTGGCTGCAGTCCAAATACAAAGTTCTTCCCATTCCATGAGTAGAGATGGTACATCCCATCTTGCCAGTACCCCTTCAAATCTGAGTTGAAACGTGCAATGTACCTCTACATCACAATCATCTCGATATCAATGTTACTTCCATGGAAAATTGGTTTCGAACCTACTTGGGTCCACACACATTCCTTGGTCATCTCCTCTAGGTCTATAGGGTGTCAACACTTTTGGGGTCATCCCTCTTCCTCATGCATCTAGAGAGTGCCCTACTCATCTGCCCTTTGGGTCCCATGGGTTCAAGAAGGTGATCAATCTCCTAACCTATGGCCCTCAAACAATGATAGTTGTTACCTCCCGACCCTATGGTCATGTGCAACTAGGGAATTAGTTAACCCCTACTTCCATCGGTCTTATCCCTACCTGACCCTAGGATAGACTTAGGATTCTAACATAGTACATATCCAACTTAGAACCTTACCCCAGTCTCCGTCATCTCTCTCTGCATTCTTGGGCTGTCTTTCATCCTTTTATAGGGGCCATGGCGACCCGCGTACCTTGGTTAGGCCCCATACCGGTTACCTCCATGGTATACACATGCACTTAGAGATGGTTATCTATGGGTCTACAGGTTCATTCTCATACTATGTACTTTTCACTTAACTTCTCAAGATCCTATGAGACCTCTTTACCCTATAAAAGGGTCCCTCTCCCAGGATAGGAGGAAACTACATCTTGATCACGAAGGTCACAACATCCTTATGTTTAGGGTTTACATCCACATGAGAAAGCTTAACCCTAGCAAGCTACTAAGGCACTAGCAGACCACCTACTAAACCATACTAGGTCATACTTGTTCTCATTCCTCAATATTGGATCAAGATCAAACCTTCTCATGTCGCCACCTTAGCTGTGAGGGTTCATCAAACATACCTTAAACTTAAGGGGTTTCCCTTTCCTCTATAAATGAGGAGTTCCATGCTTGAATCTATAGAAACTCAAATCTTTTCATGAGCACTAGGTACACCACTTCCCCTCTTAGGCCTAGGAACCCTAGCTTCACTTTTTGGGTGTCCAAATGCATGCTCAACCTCTTAACCATGAACCAAACATGTACAAGGTATGCCATGCACTTCCTATCATCCTTCTACTCAAACAACACTTCAGAGTGGAGTCCTCCTCCAGGACAACCAACAAGGTACAAGGCCTCACAACCTATTACTAAACCTCTCCAGGTATAAGGAACTCTTCTTCCTATCTCAGAAGGTAAACACATATACCATAGGCACATAGGTACCAGAAGCCTCATCCTCTCTCTAGGGTTTGATTCCTGTAATGGCAACCAAGATATTATCAGCCTCCTAGGATCAAGCATGAGGCAACCACTATCATCCACTTAGGTCACATCATCCTCAACTCGCCACTATTCCTCATATCTCGGAGTCTAGGCTTCCAACCATCTTGCTTGGGGTCCTGCTCTCTCTCTCTAGAGCTAACCCTACAACCAGCCTCACTACTAGAGGTCCTCTTTCCATGAAGGTGGATCAAGCTTACAAGCATACCTCTACATGGTGAAGCCTATGTTCAAGCTTATGTTTTTTCAAGGTTATCCATAACTCATTATGCTTATCTCATAAGCTATCCCTCATACTCTCCTGGCTAGGGTTTTAGCCTACTGTTAGCACTACTGACGTACTCTGGGTGCATACTATTCCATGCTCATATAGCCCATAGGGTTTCCATAGGTTCTTCACTAGCCTCATCATTGAAGGAACTATCCTTCACTCTAACATGCACGACCCTTTCCAGGGTTGGGTCGCCAAAGGTACTAGGTCATCCAACCTCTCATGGCTCATATGGCATCCAAAGGGATGTCCATCCAAACACCTAGTCTATCATGACATCAAACTCATCATGTCATCTCTCTCTCTCTAACCACCACTTAGGGTTAGGGTTAGCATCATCCTCTGAGAATGTGCCAGGTCTTTGCTTATAATGGAGGTCTCTACCTCCAAGACTAACTCTCTTTACTTATCCTCCTGACAAGAAGGTCTAGCCTCATGTATCTCCTGAGGGCATGACAACTTATGTCATACGATCTAAGCATGTATCTATTCTTTAGTTTACGCTTAATCTATTAATCTTACGTCCATGACATCTTAATTACATGCTTTTCAATAATTTGGTGGAGGATTCCTTAGACCTTATCAACCTTACCCATACCTCAAGAGGGTGAGGAAAAGAGAGAAAAACCCTAATACTTAAGGCCCTTAACAACATTTGAGTTGAGAAGGGATGAACAAGATGAGAGAGTCCTAAAGGTATCTTATTTCGAATCAAATCCTTAGACATTGGCCAGACATTCACACTAATCCGGGAGTCCTCGTATTCTGACTAGCGGTGTGGAGGAAAATCTTGCCAGCCCCCGAACATGATCCTTTTCTAGACACCTCTGTCTTTCGGAAAATCCTCTAATAACTCCCTTGGGTTCTACGAAGTTTGTGAAATTTAATAATTATTAGAGATTAAATGAGGAACCTACACTCTGATACCAAATGTAACAACCCCGCCTCCCAGTAACCCCCAATTAAGGGAGACCAAAAGGTCAGAGCCGTTATCCCAATTTCCAGATCAAAGGTTCAACAAATAATCAATAACAATTATCAAATTCTACTAACTATACTGAAAGGCTGTAATAAAATTTAACTTTGCATACCTTTTTCAAAAACATGGATATCTACTTTTATCCACATCTGGAGTCTATTCTAGCTAATCCTCCTTTGTACTTTAATTCATATTTAATTTCACATATGCCACTTTACTGTTTGTTCTTTTCACTTGTACCTAAAATGCCAACAAACAAAACGTCGTCAACAAAAAGTTGGTATGTGGGGGAAACAATAACCATGTAATTAACTGTAACAACATATTGCAGCAATTATGATTTAACAAACAACTTTACATTTTAAATATAACTGCGTGATCCATACATATCCTATCCTCTGCACTGTCCCTGTAGTGGACCTGGATGCTACCTTCCTCATGGTAGATCCCTATTAAACCCCTCATGATCCTACTTAATAGGTGAATCAGTTTCTAGGGTTGAGTCACATGGCACTACCCGTAGGTAGTCCACTCCTTAACTCATGGTGTGCTAGAGAGTCTCATGGCAATACACGTGGGTATCCCAATTTCTAACTCATGATAGTCTAGACCTTGATCTAGGTTACTCTCTTTAGCATTTCAATGCCACAAAGGAGGACCCGGATCTAAGCCAGTTATATAAACATATTTATAGTGATAATCATAGTCACTATATAGTTGCATGAAATAAAAGTCATCCAAGCAGTTATTTTCAGGAAACCGATAAAACTTTTGGGAATCGCCGTGAAACTAAAGTGATTATCCATAAGCGTAACCACAAACCTATCAGGCTGATTTGAGACTGAATAATCCAATCAATCAAGAAATCCAATTAGGCAAGAAAGCACATATTGAGATCCTGAAATATGCATAAAATTTCCTATTATTGATGATGCCATCAAGATCTATTAAATCTCGCTCGCTTCCTAGGGTTTCTAGTCCACTTTTAGGGTTTCCATTGTAATTCGGATTTGACTTCATTTTTACTATTTTAAACCCTAATTTTCCCTAATTATCTCGCCTATTCTTCACGAAAGATATTAAGGTTACCTTTTAACTACATATAACCTTATTTTCGAATTAAAGGCACCATTATCCATCAATTAAGTCCATTATGCCTCTTTACATTAAAACCACCATTTTTATCCTTTTAATCCATGACAAGATCATTTTGTTCATTTATCATCAATTCATAGTTCATTATGGTCTAAATCACACATGAACTCTATTTGTCATTAATTCTACCTTTATCCATTAGAAAACCCTAATTACTACATTAAGGGTATTTATACACAATTAGGAACTTTTCTACTCAAAATAGTTTAGAACGATCATATCTCAACTTTAATCATGAAATTGAACAATTAAAGCCATTAAGAGTCACATTTACTAATATTAGGGTTTCAAGGCCCATTAAAGCATATTTATGCACATAAAACTCTAAATTAAACCAATTACATGCAAAGTTCATCCTTTTCATTCTTAATGTACCTTTTTACAATTAACATGTTAATATCAACTTTAATCATCCATTAAACCCTACTAAATACATCAATCATCTCAAAATAGGGTTTCTTAATCATTAAAGCATTAAAGTTGCTAACTTCCACTACTTTTCGAATTTCAAGAGAAATTAGCCTCTAAAACCATTTTTAATGAATTTTTCTCATTTTTCTGAGCAAAATACATATATTATATGTACCAATCCAAGCTACCATTATTTAGATATGAATTTTGCAAGGATTACCTTTTTGGACCAATCAGAAGATGCCACGTCGCCTCTTTCATGCAACTGCTTGCATTGGAAAACATAACAAAAAGTCAGAACTACCCTCGGTTAAGTTAAACATTTCTTTAGCCCGTAGAGGGCAAAATGGTCCAATGACCGGCCCATCTTCTTCAACCTTGCGTAGCTCTGTTGCGTCACCCTAGCCGCGATCGGTGCGACTTCTCCACCTCCTTCCTGGACCCAAAGGCCACCAACACCTACTGCTCTGACTTTGACGCCCTCCACTGCGTCCACCCAAGCTTCCACCCTTGGCCCGGATGGCTGAGTGTAGGGTCACTATACCTGCGACCCGCGACCATGCTGCAAACCCCTCTGCAGTGCTGCACGAAGGTGGGAGCAAGGTGGTGATGATTGTTCCCTCCTTGGTTGTCATGGGAGCGTCCCTGCTTCCTTCAAATCTACCTAATAGTCCCTGTTGCTCCATGGTCGAGCTATTCCTTTATCTTAAGGTTTTGAGAGAAGACTTCATGAAGAAGGAGATGGGGAAGAAAGAGGGAGGCATGGGATCTCTCCTGAACTCGAACCAAGGCTCTACCCTTTATATAGGGGTGGGTAACGAAGCCCTAGGTTGGCTATTCATGAATCTAAGTTTCTTTCCTACTAGGAAACTATATTACTTCATGAAAAAGAAATCTTCTCTCTTTAAACAATACCCTTTGATATCATTTATTCCTTAGATTTAGGATTTCGAAAATTACCTCTTTTATTCTCTTTGTACTTGCCTTTTAATCATTTGTCACAGAATGATAATTTCTTTTAGTAGAAAATACCTTCGTTTTAATAATACCACAAATCCATCAATTAAGTATCACATTATCCTCTTATTTTCTATTATTGGTATTTTCTCTTTCTTTTTCTCCATTGGGACTCCTTGGATCCCAAGAAACTCTATTGTTTTGAAATTCATTTTTAAGGATACTTATTATCCTTCTAGATGCATCTATTTCCATTATTTCCCATTATATTGTTTATTTCTTATTAAAATATCTTTTTCTAAGGATTTATCTTTACCTTTCTTTTTATTTTCCTCATTGCCATTCCTTTTAACATTAGGAATCCTTTGGATACGAAAATCCACCAAGGATAACTCAATTATACCTCTTTCCACTTATTTTCCACATTTTGTCATTGTTTTCAATTTCTTTCTTAATAAAGAAATACTTAATTGATCTTTTCTTTTCTTGTTGCATTATCTTTGCAACTTTGGACACCTTGGAACCCAAGTAACCCAAGAGGCATAAAATACACCTTTGGATTAAATTTTTTTTCCTTCTAGAGGTTTCTACAATTTTCTTTTCTCCATTTCTTATTAATAATGGAGTTCCTTTTGTCTTTTCCTTGTTATTGGGCCCAATAGCCAATAAAGCCCACAAAACAACCAACAAGTCTATTGTAAATGAAACTCATTTATTTCAAAACAAATTATGTCATTATTTGTTCCAATATCTTTGATATGAGAAATTACACTTCTCACCAAATGAACCCAAAAGTTGGGGTTGTAACAACTAAATATACGTTTCTATGATCATTGAGTTGCAACCTGCAAGTACCACTTGTGAAGGTCATATATCAAATAGTAAATCCGTCATCTGTATCCTTCTAATTATACATGTAATCACTAAAGATATGCTTCTATGATCACTGAGTTCCAACCTACAAGTTCAATATAAGTCATGCTAAACAACACTGATCCAATTGGAATAGTTTATATCCATTCTTTGGAAAAACAATAAGTCATATGTAAATATCTAATCAGAAATTTCAGATTCATTGAAGCTAAAAGAAAAGACCTCCCCTGTCTAACCTTCCCCCGAGATAAAATCGGAGTCAGTGTGTCTAATAGTGTGGCATTTTCAGTTTTCCTAGAAACTCTCTTCGTCTAAGGTCTCCTCTTGGTCACTCTTGGGTGATTTCCCATCTTATAAGGAAAGTCTATTGAATGGGGGTAAGAAAGGTTTCTATTCATCCGTTAGTGTCGTGGTTTAGTTCTGGCTTCTAGGGCGTAGTCAAGAAGACTTTTTCCTTCTATAATAAAAAAGGTAGGATGTTCTCTCCTACTAATCTTATGGACTTCCTTCTTCTTTATCTCAAATCTTATAGACGTCAATGCGCACAAAAGTGGTTTCATGTTGTCATCTAAAGCCCCATCCCGATCTCAAGTGTTTTCTCTTTATTGAAGCACAAACAGGAGAGGATTACAAATAAGTAGAGGGAGGAAAATTAACCTTGATGAATTTCATTTGAGGCATACATAGAAGAGTTACTATAAACATTAACATGAACTAGGGATGGCGGGAGTACAAGAACTCACAAACCTAATGTATCCAACATACAAGATTTCTCACTTTTGTCATCACCAAAAGCAAATAATCTCCATCGATCATGTTGTAGGCCTTTGAAACATATATGGGGATACCCTTGGTTTATCATAAACAATTCATTATGTAGAACAAGAGATTATGCATAGTTTGACCAAGACTAATCAAATTAGACATAATACAACATGATTTTTAAATTAATATCTTAGTGGTATAAGTCATCCATTGATCTTTTCAACAATTATTCCTTGTCATTTTGAGATTAAGGCATCTGAGAAGATAATAGAGTGGTCTTCATCAAAAAAGGTTGATCCATTGGATAACAAGGTGTGCATAAACTAAGATGCCCTAATTTTCCTTGAAGTCACTGTGAAAGTATGAGCACCGTTAAAAAATAGTTTGTATGTGAGACATAGGGGTGAGAATCAATCCAGAATTGGACCAGACCAGACGTAGGAACAAATTAGAAAAATATTATGGTATGTAGATCGGCCAAATTCAAAGTGGGATGACACTGGACTAGACCACTTTAAAGTAGGATCAAACTAGGCCATTTCAAAGGAGGATTGGACCAGGACCAAAATGTTTGGACTATAATCAGATTTTTATGTGTTTTGTAACTTACTTAATAGTGAAATTTTGGTCATGTTAAATACATATAACTGTAACGACACTCGCCATCGTTAAGATAACAAGTTCCATTAACAATAATAAAACATGCAGAAGCAAATCATTTGCAGCGGAATTACTGAAAATCACTAAAAATTTAAAACTTTTTCAAAGAGATACATTCATAGGAAAACTCTTTAACCAAGAACCAAAGTGTTTCCATTTCATCCTGGTTCACAAGTACACAGCCTGTACAATTCCTTTTTAAGGATTACAACATTGACTGCCTTGTTACAAATATACACAGGCGGTATAAAAACTTTGAGGCACTATGCCAAAACTCTGATTGAATCATTTAAAACTCCGAGGACCTGAGAGTATAGAGACGACACATAGGACTACTATCTATATGACTTGACAAACAATATCTCCACCTGAGATCTGATTGCTGTCCTTGTTGTTGTTGTTGTTGCTGCTCTTTTTCTGATCTTACGGATTTCCTGCCTTGCCTGCCATGCATACCTAAAAATGTTTCCCATGGGGGTGAGACAATTGAAAAATTGCCCCAGCGAGAGATATAACTCTCCGCCAAAACATTGTTATTGCAGTTTATTAAATTAAAACTGAACAGGGGTTACTTTTACCTTATCAGGTAGAATTATTCATCATAGAACAGAATAAGATAATCTCCCATTCTCAAGGAGAGTATTGCATCTACCCATGGTAGATAAGTAATTCATCTGTCTACTTTGTAGAGAATATAAAGAAACATAAATAACATTTATCCGCTAAGGAATGCACAAAGAAATGCAACATCAGCCAATGAATCTCTGTATTCAATCCTTAAGCAAACATGCTATATGGCTGATTACATTTTACAATCATATTTAAGCTCTGAGGAGATGAGGTATACCGCTCATACTCCAACCGGCCATTGCGAAGTCAAAACCGGTACCATACATAGGTCTAGGGAAGAGCCGGCTTCCAAGACCCCCCACGTCTCGGTCAGTGCGAGACAAAACGCATGACATCTCATGTCTCTGCTAACGTAGCTTTCCAGGGTATACTGGAAACTTCGCTACAGAGTTACAGCGTCAACTGCACTATCGTCGGCAATCGAGAGATTTCATGTTTATCTGCATCGACCCGACAAAAACATTGGGAGATGGGTACAACATCTGGCCCAATCATCGGGAGATTAGTGATACATCTATCCCGACCTATTCATGAAGGATTTGAGAGGTTTGTTGTTTACCTCCTCACAATCACTTCAAGAGGACGTAAGGATATTTTCGCCCATTAACCCCCATATATTCAAAAATATACGAAATCCAGGATATGCCGCGGAGCAACCTGTTTCACCATCACCTATTCCTGACGATGATGGATCTATAGTCAGAGCACTACATGAATAGATTTCACTTGATTATTTAAGTACATTATCATATTCTTTTAGCATCAGTCAAGTTCTCAAACATATTTTATTCAGATAAATTCTATAAAGAGACATGTACCACTTTCATCAGATACTTATTCACATGGCTCAGAAGCCATTCACATCTTGTTACCTCTCACTAGGCAACAACTTTATTCACATGGCTCACAAGGCCATTCACATCTTGTCACCTCTCACTAGGCAACAACTTTATTCACATGGCTCATAAGGCTATTCACATCTTGTCACCTCTCACTAGGCAACAACTTTATTCACATGGCTCATAAGGCCATTCACATCTTGTCACCTCTCACTAGGCAACAATTTTATTCACATGGCTCATAAGGCCATTCACATCTTGTCACCTCTCACTAGGCAACAACTTTATAACAAGGCTTACAAGCCCATACTAATCTTTTTACTTCTTTTCTAAGTAACAAGAACATAATGGCACATATGGCCAACGAACTCTTATCAAATAAACATCATAGCTCATACCTGGCTATGATCATCACCTCATGAGACCTGCATGATTGTCACACATGATAATAGATTTATCAAGTTCACAACACATCATGCAATACAGGGTAACACCACTATTCCCTTACCAAGGTTAGGGTTTACCATCAATTAGGGCTTTTCATCCTTTTACCCAAAGCTAGGGTTAGGATTTTCCTTTCTTATCAATTAGGGTTTCATATTTGTATTATCACTCCAACCCTAATTTATTGCTACACTCCTCTGGGAGCATTCATTGATATCCTAAGTATTCATTCATACTTATTACATTCATCATGTATCATTAAATGATTATCATCACAAGGTATGAGTTTCTCTCTCATCCTTAGGATGGAAATTAACAAAACAACCATGTTAGGTCACTTTCGAATCAACTCTAAGTCTAACATAGAGCACTACGGCCGTGCAACCAAGTATGGCCGTGCAAAGGGAAGCCACCACAACCGTGCTACCATACACGGTCGTGCACAATGAAGCTACCACGGCCGTGCTACCTTGCACGGTCGTGCAAAGTGAATCCACCACGGACGTGCTACCTTGCACGGTCGTGCCACAGGGGTTCACTTCATAAATCATATTCAAGTATGAATTCTATTCTTTCATTAGGGATTAGGGTTTCACATACCATCTCTCTTCTTTAGAATAGAGATTGTATATAGCATCACCCTTCATTAGGGATTTCATATCACATTGCCCATAATTAGGGTTTACTAATCATTCCCAATTAGGGTTTCTCATGAAATCACCCTCAATTAGGATTTCACATGGATACACCCTCAACTAGGGTTTCACTTGGATACACCCTCAACTAGGGTTTACTATTCATCCTAATTAGTGATTTCACATGTAGACAACCACTTATTAGGGTTATACATGGAATCAACCTCAATCAGGGTTTTCATAATGTATTGGATCCATGCATTTGTTAAGCATTCTTAATTAGTACCATTAAGGTATCTCTCACCTAATTACATTAGGTTTCCAAAAAGGTTTGATCAATTGGACCTTCAATAACATGAGGTATCCAATTGAATTAGGGTTTCCAATGTTGATTCCTTCAATCATTGAATTCATGGAACCAATCATCAAATGGACCTATATTCATACTTCAATTGAGTTTGATAAGTCAACCTTCAACTAATTTAACCCTCAATTGACCCTCAATTGATCATCAATTAGGGTTTGATTCAATTGAATTAGGGTTTGGAATCGATGATTCAACAACACTAATCAATGTAAGACTAGTTGCTTTGAAACCATTGAACCATCATCCAAATTGGGTATGACCTGACCCCAAACGGTCTTGAGGTCGTTTGGATGACCTCCAAACGGTCTTGAGACCGTTTTCCCATCATATCACTCAAATCTAAGCAATCCAATTGGGGTTTGGTTCATTGGATTGATCACCAAATCAACATTGCATTGTATATCAGCTTAGTACCTTTAGACCTTCAAACACCTAACCATACTCAACCCTAGACCTCCAAACGGTCATGGGTGACCACCAAACGGTCTTGAGACCGTTTGGATGAGCTCCAAACGGTCTTGAGACTGTTTGGCTCATCCAACCTTTGGACTTTAGTGAAAAATCATCATGGATTGGTCTATCGAGTTGATCAACAAATCAGCATTGAGTTGCAGTATGATTTGGTACCTTTGGACCTTCAATTGATCAACTATACTTGACCCCAGACCTCCAAAATGTCATGGGGTGATCCCCAAAAGGTCTTGAACCCGTTTGGATGATCCCCAAACGGTCTTGAACCCGTTTGGGCTAATCAACCCAAAATCTCAACTTAACTCATTGGAATTTCAGCACTGTTTTCAATTAGGGTTTGCCTAATTGAATAGCCTTCAACTCACGATTCCTTGGAATTTAACCCCTTAAATTTGGAGAGTCATTAACCAACATAATTATTCACAGGAATCCCAAACAGTCAATGATTGGTCAACTCACTCAAACGGTCTTGAACCCGTTTGCCCAAGCAGGTCAAGTTAATCAGGTTGAAAATCATCACTTAATCCAATTAGGTTTTCCTAATTGATTAGCCTTCAACCTATGATTCCGTTGGAGTTAACCCTTAAAATTTGGAGGGTCATTAACCAACATCATTATGAACAAGAATTCCAAACAGTCAATGCTTTGTCAACCATCGCAAACGTTATTGAACCCGTTTGCCCAAGCAGGTCAAGTTATTCAGGTTGAAAATCAGCACTTAATTCATATTCGATTTGTCTAATTGATTGGCCTTCAACCTATGATTCCTTAGGAGTTAACCCATCAAATTTGGAGGTTCATTATCATACATAAATAGGAACGATATTCCCAAACGGTCAACGCTTGGTCAACTCTTTCAAACGGGTTTGAACCCGTTTGCCACCAAACGGTTTGCAACCCGTTTGGTCACCAAACGGTTTTGGTGAAACTGTTTGGTCCCAACATTTTAGATCGTTTGCTCCCAAGATATTTGGTGAGGTGCTTTCTTATGATGATGTCATCATCATCTTCCTTCGTGCACCCAAGAACAGCAACCGTTCTTGATGGAATTTGCAGCAAAGAAACAAAAGTGTATAAAATTGAAGAAATCAATCAACAAAGCATAGAAGATTGATGCAATAGCAATGTTTGAGGGTTTAAGTTATAAAAACCGCCTCCAATTGAGCTCCAAAGCTCCAAGATCACGCCATAAATTGTGGATGAAGCTCTAGCAACTCCCCCTAGGCTCGTTCTCAAGCTTTTGATTGCAAAAGTTGGCTAGGGTTGAAGAGGAGATCGAAATAAGAAGGAATCCATAATTTATTTTCGATTTCCACCATGAAATCATGAAGAACGAGGGTCAAGAAGCTTACCAACAGGTTGGGGATCGTCCTCCTATTTCTCCTAAGTCCCCTTGAGCTCATCCCAAGCAAAGGAAGAAGAATGGGCCGAAAAAGCCTTTCAATTCATTTGGAAAATGCACTTTTATAAGGAAATTTATGAGAGAGAAAATGCCTTATAAAAATCCAATTAATCCAAAAATTATGGCCTCCTGTTCCCCCTCAATTCCATGGATACGAGGCACCTTCATTTGCCTTTTATTACCCTTCATTATCCTCAATTTAAAGAAAAGCAAATTAAGCACCTTAATGCTTATTATATTAATATCCCATATGTGAGTGGAAATTACTTTTCTTTATAATAAGGTGAGTGGAATTTCACCTACTTAAGATATTTTCGTTCCTTATCTTAGCAAAGGAACGTCCATCCTTATTCAAAATCAACCCAAAACATTTTGGTTGAAAGCCCTTCAATTATTTTTATTCATTTTTGCCCTAAATCGAATTAGGGTTTCAATTAGGCATTATTCTTGATTATTTTAATGTCAAGATTCTCTCTCCTCCAACTTAGTTCAAATGAGGAGTCCCTCTCATTTTCTTTGCTATAAATGATTCCAAGAAACATTAAGGACCTTATTGAAGTGGTAATTTGCATATTGAACCCTAGATTTTGGGTAAATTGCACTTTACTCCAAAACTAGGTTTTAATGCACAACATTGTCCAACAAGCTCTATCTTGGTGTCCAGGCTTGTACAAACCATACTACTACATCATATTCATCCTTATGATGTCTCAACATCAGAGGAACATCTTATCATGTGCAATTTGCAAGTTAACCCCTCAACTTGGGTAATTTGCACTTTAGTCCAAAATAAGAAATCATTGCTTCAACATTGTTCAAACAGGACCAAAATTGAAACATAAGTTCCTCAGGAGCCCTAATTACTTTTCACAAGATGAGATTAAACATATAATCATCTTTCTTAATCAAAACACCTAGGGTTAAAGCATAACCCAAGCCATGGATGTTATAAATTATAAACCCCTAACAAGGATTTCGTCCCCGAAATCCCAGATAAAGGGATCATATATTATTCATTCATCATATCATCATGTCTCTACATAACACCTCATTGTTATGGAGACATCATAGAGCTTTGATCAACACAAAGTTCCTTCTCACAATATTCTCATAGAGTCAATTGAGATCTTATCTTAAAGACATATTTAGTTGTTATGTTTATGCAAAGCATAAACCCCTAACATATGATGTTCATATCATTTTATATAATCAGACTGATTTCATAGTTGACCACTCCAGGTAGCTAATCTAAACCATCTGACAATTCTTAGATACCAGAATCTATTACCCTGGTATCAGTCACATGTGTTGAAAACACATCATATTCTCATCTTTCTTTTATCATATTTACAACTTTATTGAACAGGGATCACCTCCCTTGTTCTCATTCTCATCATATGAGGGTCATACTTACACTTCCTCATATACACATACTGATCTGAATTCCTATCAGATCCTTCTTTCTTGTACTTAAGGTATGATACATTTATCCATACCATATTTCTTATTTCATGATACTCATTAGATTGTATTAGAATGATTGCTTGATCAGGGCAATCAAAAAGATATCAATCTAAGAGTTTCCATACTCACTTTATCATCAATAGTTGTAAACCTGATCAGGGTTTACAAGTACTGAGATCAAGTAGTATGCACTAACATGCTAACATATTTCTTGTTTTTTATATTATCATAACATAAGATTTAACATCCCTGGATTTTATCCAGGCATCTCTTCTATACCTCTTCCTCTTTCATAGAGGTCAGATCAATATAGAACATTTAAAAGAATACTTGAACAGAATTCAAATTCTAATTCTCATCATTTCTTCCCTATATGACAACTAATAGGGAAAACCAAATCAGCAGTCCTCCTTTTTATAACAAAAGGGGTTTAGTGTACTCAACATGTACACATTTATAACATACATTGTCCTCACATCATGGTCTTATTAGTCTTATTACTAATGCAAAAACTAAGCCATGGAATTTTACAGGTGAAAGGTTAAGACCTTTACACTTACTTAGGGGCTGCTGCCCTGGTACACTAGGCATTTATTGCACTATTTGTACCAAAAACCTTGGCTTTTTAGAACCATTAGGAAAATGTCTCTAAAATTATCGAGATCATCACCTACTTCTCAGCTTATTGCCCCTTCTTGGGCACTGCCATCACATATTTATTATCTGTCTAAGCTCATGGCAGAGTCTACTTTCTTGCCATAAGTTAATCTTTTCCATATTTTCCCTTGTTCCAACATGACTAAGTCATTTAGGAACTCATTTTAAGATCAAGCTTTCTGTATTAAGGACTGATTACCTAGGTTATAAGCCTAGCATCCAGTCCACTCATATGCATTACTATTGCCCTAATCTACCCAACAAGAGCATGATCATAGGATTCTCTATCCTGATCAGGTCTTAATGGGGATTCTCAGGCACTCATTCTATTCTTGCATGATCCCTTGCACCTCTTCTTAGTGCAACAACATTGCCCTTAGCAATGTGTTCCTTGTGCTCTCCAGTCATTTTAAACTTTACCCTTTCTCTGCACAAGCAGAAATCATTATAGGGTATACTGGAGGACACTAACACAGACTCAACAACTTAGTCCTATGTCTCTGTAGACTCAGCGAACCTAGAGCTCTGATACCACTAAATTGTAACGACACTCGCCATCATTAAGATAACAAGTTCCATTAACAATAATAAAACATGCGGAAGCAAATCATTTGCAGCGGAATTATAGAAAATCACTAAAAATTTAAAACTTTTTCAAAGAGATCCATTCACAGGAAAACTCTTTAACCAAGAACCAAAGTGTTTCCATTTCATCCTGGTTTACAAGTACACAACCTGTACAATTCCTTTTTAAGGATTACAACATTGACTGCCCTGTTACAAATATACACAGGCGGTATAAAAACTTTGAGGCACTATGCCAAAACTCCGATTGAATCATTTAAAACTCCGAGGACCTGAGAGTACATAGACGACACATAGGACTACTATCTATATGACTTGATAGACAATATCTCCACCTGAGATCTGATTGCTGTCCTTGTTGTTGTTGTTGTTGCTGCTCTTTTTCTGATCTTACGGATTTCCTGCCTTGCCTCCCATGCATACCTAAAAATGTTTCCCATGGGGGTGAGATAATTGAAAAATTGCCCCAGCAAGAGATATAACTCTCCGCCAAAACATTGTTATTGCAGTTTATTAAATTAAAACTGAGCATGGGTTACGTTTACCTTATCAGGCAGAATTATTCATCATAGAACAGAATAAGATAATCTCCTATTCTCAAGGAGAGTATTGCATCTACCCATGGTAGATAAGTAATTCATCTGTCTACTTTGCAGAGAATATAAAGAAACATAAATAACATTTATCCGCTAAGGAATGCACAAAGAAATGCAACATCAGCCAATGAATCTCCGTATTCAATCCTTAAGCAAACATGCTATACGGCTGATTACATTTTACAATCATATTTAAGCTATGAGGAGATGAGGTATACCGCTCATACTCCAACCGGCCATTGCGAAGTCGAAACCGGTACCATACATAGGTCTAGGGAAGAGCCGGCTTCCAAGACCTCCCACGTCTCGGTCAGTGCGAGACAAAATGCAAGACATCTCGTGTCTCTGCTAACGTAGCTTTCCAGGGTATACTGGCAACTTCGCTACAGAGTTACAGCGTCAACTGCACTCTCGTCGGCAATCGAGAGATTTCATGTTTATCTCCATTGACCCGACAAAACATTGGGAGATGGGTACAACATCTGGCCCAATCATCGGGAGATTAGTGATACATCTATCCCGACCTATTCATGAAGTATTTGAGAGGTTTCTTGTTTACCTCCTCACAATCACTTCAAGAGGACGTAAGGATATTTTCGCCCATTGACCCCCGTATATTCAAAAATATACAAAATCCAGGATATGCCGCGGAGCAACCTGTTTCACCATCACCTATTCCTGACGATGATGGATCTATGGTCAGAGCACTACATGAATAGATTTCACTTGATTATTTAAGTACATTATCATATTCTTTTAGCATCAGTCAAGTTCTCAAACATATTTTATTCAGATAAATGCTATAAAGAGACATGTACCACTTTCATCAGATACTTATTCACATGGCTCAGAAGCCATTCACATCTTGTCACCTCTCACTAGGCAACAACTTTATTCACATGGCTCACAAGGCCATTCACATCTTGTCACCTCTCACTAGGCAAAAACGTTATTCACATGGCTCATAAGGCCATTCACATCTTGTCACCTCTCACTAGGCAACAACTTTATTCACATGGCTCATAAGGCCATTCACATCTTGTCACCTCTCACTAGGCAACAACTTTATTCACATGGATCATAAGGCCATTCACATCTTGTCACCTCTCACTAGGCAACAACTTTATAACAAGGCTTACAAGCCCATACTAATCTTGTTACTTCTTTTCTAAGTAACAAGAACATAATGGCACATATGGCCAATGAACTCTTATCAAATAAACATCATAGCTCATACCTGGCTATGATCATCACCTCATGAGACCTGCATGATTGTCACACATGATAATAGATTTATCAAGTTCACAACACATCATGCAATACAGGGTAACACCACTATTCCCTTACCAAGGTTAGGGTTTACCATCAATTAGGGCTTTTCATCCTTTTACCCAAAGCTAGGGTTAGGATTTTCCTTTCTTATCAATTAGGGTTTCATATTTGTATTATCACTCCAACCTTAATTTATTGCTACACTCCTCTGGGAGCATTCATTGATATCCTAAGTATTCATTCATACTTATAACATTCATCATGTATCATTAAATGATTATCATCACAAGGTATGAGTTTCTCTCTCATCCTTAGGTTGGAAATTAACAAAATGACCATGTTAGGTCACTTTCGAATCAACTCTAAGTCCAGCATAGAGCACTACGGCCGTGAAACCAAGAACGGCCGTGCAAAGGGAAGCCACCATGGCCGTGCTACCGTACACGGTCGTGCACAATGAAGCTACCACAGCCGTGCTACCTTGCACGGTCGTGCAAAGTGAATCCACCACGACCGTGCTACCTTGCACGGTCGTGCCACAGGGGTTCACTTCATAAATCATATTCAAGTATGAATTCTATTCTTTCATTAGGGATTAGGGTTTCACATACCATCTCCCTTCTTTAGAATAGAGATTGTATATAGCATCACCCTTCATTAGGGATTTCATATCACATTGCCCATAATTAGGGTTTACCAATCATTCCCAATTAGGGTTTCTCATGAAATCACCCTCAATTAGGATTTCACATGGATACACCCTCAACTAGGGTTTCACTTGGATACACCCTCAACTAGGGTTTACTATTCATCCTAATTAGTGATTTCACATGTAGACAACCACTTATTAGGGTTATACATGGAATCAACCTCAATTAGGGTTTTCATCATGTATTGGATCCATGAATTTGTTAAGCATTCTTAATTAGTACCATTAAGGTATCTCTCACCTAATTACATTAGGTTTCCAAAAAGGTTTGATCAATTGGACCTTCAATAACATGAGGTATCCAATTGAATTAGGGTTTCCAATGTTGATTCCTTCAATCATTGAATTCATGGAACCAATCATCAAATGGACCTATATTCATACTTCAATTGAGTTTGATAAGTCAACCTTCAACTAATTTGACCCTCAATTGACCCTCAATTGATCATCAATTAGGGTTTGATTCAATTGAATTAGGGTTTGGAATCGATGATTCAACAACACTAATCAATGTAAGACTAGTTGCTTTGAAACCATTGAACCATCATCCAAATTGGGTATGACCTGACCCCAAACGGTCTTGAGGTCGTTTGGATGACCTACAAACGGTCTTGAGACCTTTTTCCCATCATATCACTCAAATCTAAGAAATCCAATTGGGGTTTAGTTCATTGGATTGATCACCAAATCAACATTGCATTGTATATCAGCTTAGTACCTTTAGACCTTCAAACACCTAACCATACTCAACCCTAGACCTCCAAACGGTCTTGTGTGACCACAAAACGGTCTTGAGACCGTTTGGATGAGCTACAAACGGTCTTGAGACCGTTTGGCTCATCCAACCTTTGGACTTTAGTGAAAAATCATCATGGATTGGTCTATCGAGTTGATCAACAAATCAGCATTGAGTTGCAGTATGATTTGGTACCTTTGGACCTTCAATTGATCAACTATACTTGACCCCAGACCTCCAAACGGTCTTGGGGTGATCCCCAAACGGTCTTGAACCCGTTTGGATGATCCCCAAACGGTCTTGAACCCGTTTGGGCTAATCAACCCAAAATCTCAACTTAACTCATTGGAATTTCAGCACGGTTTTCAATTAGGGTTTGCCTAATTGAATAGCCTTCAACTCACGATTCCTTGGGAGTTAACCCCTCAAATTTGGAGAGTCATTAACCAACATAATTATTAACAGGAATCCCAAACGGTCAACGCTTGGTCAACTCACGCAAACGGTCTTGAACCCGTTTTCCCAAGAAGGTCAAGTTAATCAGGTTGAAAATTAGCACTTAATCCAATTAGGTTTTCCTAATGGATTAGCCTTCAACCTATGATTCCTTTGGAGTTAACCCCTAAAATTTGGAGGGTCATTAACCAACATCATTATGAACAGGAATCCCAAACGGTCAACGCTTGGTCAAACATCTCAAACGGTCTTGAACCCGTTTGCCCAAGAAGGTCAAGTTATTCAGGTTGAAAATCAGCACTTAATTCAATTCGATTTGTCTAATTGATTGGACTTCAACCTATGATTACTTTGGAGTTAACCCATAAAATTTGGAGGGTCATTAGCCTACATAATTAGAAACGAGATTCCCAAACGGTCAACACTTGGTCAACTCTTTCAAACGGGTTTGAACCCGTTTGCCACCAAACAGTTTGCAACCCGTTTGGTCACCAAATGGTTTTGGTGAAACCGTTTGGTCCCAACTTTTTAGATCGTTTTCTCCCAAGTTATTTGGTGAGGTGCTTGCTTATGATGATTTCATAATAATATTCCTTCTTGCACCCAAGAACAGTAACCGTTCTTGATGGAATTTGCAGCAAAGAAACAAAAGTGTATAAAATTGAAGAAATCAATCAACAAAGCATAGAAGATTGATGCAATAGAAATGTTTGAGGGTTTAAGTTATAAAACCCGCCTCCAATTGAGCTCCAAAGCTCCAAGATCACGCCATAAATGGTGGATGAAGCTCTAGCAACTCCCCCTAGGCTCGTCCTCAAGCTTTTGATTGCAAAAGTTGGCTAGGGTTGAAGAGGAGATCGAAATAAGAAGGAATCCATAATTTATTTTCGATTTCCACCATGAAATCATGAAGAAAGAGGGTCAAGAAGCTTACCAAAAGGTTGGGGCTCATCCTCCTGTTGCTCCTAAGTCTCCTTGAGCTCATCCCAAGCAAAGGAAGAAGAAAGGGCTGAAAACGCCTTTCAATTCATTTGGAAAAGGCACTTTTATAAGGAAATTTATGAGAGAGAAAATGCCTTATAAAAATCCAATTAATCCAAAAATTATGGCCGCCTCTTCCCCCTCAATTCCATGGATACGAGGAACCTTCATTTTCCTTTTATTCCCCTTCATTATCCTCAATTTAAATAAAAGCAAATTAAGCACCTTAATGCTTATTATATTAATATCCCATATGTGAGTGGAAATTACTTTTCTTTATAATAAGGTGAGTGGAATTTCACCTACTTAAGATATTTTCGTTCCTTATCTTAGAAAAGGAACGTCCATACTTATTAAAAATCAACCCAAAACATTTTGTTTGAAAGCCCTTCAATTATTTTTATTCATTTTTGCCCTAAATCGAATTAGGGTTTCAATTAGGCATTATTCTTGATTATTTTAATGTCAAGATTCTCTCTCCTCCAACTTAGTTCAAATGAGGAGTACCTCTCATTTTATTTGCTATACATGATGCCAAGAAACTTTAAGGACCTTATTGAAGTGGTAATTTGCATATTGAACCCTAGATTTTGGGTAAACTACACTTTACTCCAAAACTAGGTTTTAATGCACAACATTGTCCAACAAGCTCTATCTTGGTGTCCAGGCTTGTAGAAACCATACTACTACATCATATTCATCCTTATGATGTCTCAACATCAGAGGAACATCTTATCATGTGCAATTTGCAAGTTAACCCCTCAACTTGGGTAATTTGCACTTTAGTCCAAAATAAGAAATCATTGCTTCAACATTGTTCAAACAGGACCAAAATTGAAACATAAGTTCCTCATGAGCCCTAATTACTTTTCACAAGATGAGATTAAACATATAATCATCTTTCTTAATCAAAACACCTAGGGTTAAAGCATAACCCATGCCAGGGATGTTACGATAACACTAATATAATAATATAAAACATGTATACTATTAGTTTTCATACATGTGAATAAAGGTGAATCAGTTATATTCATTAACTATATTATATACTTAAATTTCTCCTTAATCCAATCCACAATCTGACCAGTCTTGGACCAGACCAAACCAAAGAAAAAACTTCCTAAATTTATGGACCATAGAGAGGATCAAACTTGAAACTATCTAAGACTGAACCAAATGGATCTGTCGAGTATGGTCTTGCAATAAGGACCTATATATGTTCACCCCTAATGAATCACATTGATATAGGTAAAAACATACTTAGACAAATCTTCTACATCACTTGGAAGATCAATGGACTATTAAGATTACAACTAGGGGAGTAGTCATATCATAAAACATTGTTAAAAATAGTACCAATAATCAAAAGATTGATCAATGACATACATTGCATAGAGTATAATCAATCAAGACAATCATACATTTAATCAGATCATGTCAGTATGCTTGATGCTCATATTTCCTACAAAAGAAAGATTTGATAAAAGTGATAAATGAGTTTTTTAATCAAATAAAACCACAATGGTTAATTAAGACTAGGTGTCACTTAGGCCAAAAATATCCCCATTTGATTTAATAACACATAGTTCTAGCATACAACGATCATTAAAGAAATAACTTATGTTGACTTCCCGTGCATGTCATAGCTCCCTCTACACTTGTGTAGTAATTTCTAATGTACTATTGAGAATAGAAGATATCCTTGTCCCAATCACATGAAACCACATGTCCTCATGATACAAGACTTTAAAATTAGAATTTAAATATTATTGTCCATAATTATAAGAAAAGGTCGTAGAAAAATGAACTATTATTAGGAAAAAATAGAGTTTAAATATGATTATAGCTAAAAGGTTTGTCCCTCATTTCAAAATCAACCAAAATAAATCATAAACCACAAAAGATATTATTAGTCATGAAGTTTTGGATTCCTATATTCCATGACCTTAATGGAAGATAGGGTTGATAGGGCTAAGGGGAGCATCAAAGAAGTTACATAGATTTGGGGACATACAAATTAGTCTGACGATAGATGGTTAACATATGTTTAGAAAGGGGTATCTAATGGAAGGGAGAAACAGTTCTCGAAATAATTAGATAACATCAAAATAGAGTATGTGGTTGAACCTTGTTCATGTGTGTAGTGATGACAATGTCTAATGTTTCTTCCTCTAATGGCTCACCCACCATAGAACATGTGATATGTTTCTTGTCCTTGATCATGCCTCTTTGTATTTTGGGGAAACTATCTTGGTTTGTCATAAATATGTTCATATGATTATTTACTTACTGTATTGAGATTGGGTTCACCCCAATGAGATGAAAACCATTAGTTGTGATGGTCCATATGTTATAAAAAACAAGGACAACCAAAATTAGCTCATTAATGGATGGCTAAAATTAGCACATGACTAGATGTTATGTGTTATTCCTGACTGGTACACATAAAAAGCATGGTGAAACTGATACATATAACTTGCATATTTGGTACATTCATGATGCATCATCCTCTCTTGTCAGTGTGGTAATTCAGACAATCCTGCACCATTCAAACATTGAATCAATAAAAGAGCATGAGTAAATGGATGATAAGTGTTATAGGAACTTGTAAAAGAATACTTGTATGGGATGGATAGGCATGACCTTTGCCATGTGTAATCATCTCATCTTCTTGTATGTTTTACATGATTGGAGCCTGAGAAGACACCGTCATTAGATTCCTTTCTACATCAACCATGTCTAAAAGGGGCATACATTCATACACCATACATGGAATTTGACTTGGAGAGAATATTATTAACTTTTTTGGGTGATACTTTGTCTTGAGATCATGTAGTAGGTCTACGATAGTGCTTAATATATGAAAAACTAGTATAGGGTAGTACTCTCTTTCAAAATATAAAATATCAAAAAGGTCTCTCCCTTTACCAAGTAGGTATGTTAGGTGGTGGAGAGGGAGTGTCTTCATCAATCAACACCATATAATCGAGTAGAGCTACAAGACTTGGGTATTACTTTATCTAAATCAGTAACCTTTCAATTTTTACGAACCAAAAACTCTTGTTCTTTGTCAATCATTGTCCAAGATATGATATAATTTGATAAGAGAATGATAAATACCCTTACTAGGCATCTATCTTGAGTAGCCTCATCTTTATCAGGACTTAGTGTTGACAACTTGTCCTTTGTAGTAAGTGGAGTAGCAAACTTTCTTTCCTGTCTTTGACAGTAATGTCTAGAGCATACGAAAAATGAGAGTGGCATCAGGAGGGGTTATAGATCACTAGTTTGGTTCTCCTTATACCTTCTTAATGCTTATTTATCATGCTAATATAGTTAGATTGCATGCTTTACTTCCAACAAATCTATATTCTCATCAAATATAGTTGTAGAGTTTGTTTGCATGTTTTTATAGGCACTCGAGCTCTATTTCATGGAAGGAGATGATGGAGAGTGGCATGAGGAAATCACCAGTTGAGGAGACCAAAATACCATCGAAGTCAATCCCAACCTACATCAAGTTTCTCAAGTCAAATTGAAACAATTAACTCCATGGAAATACGAATGAAGAACACAAGTGCACAATGAGGTACTCAAAATGGCCATGCTATTGAACAATGGTCAATCTATTAAGCCTCAAAGTACATCAAGTTAATTGAGTGAAGAACAACCTTTGAACAGTCACCTCAAGATGTACATCGAACATGGAAAGTAGTGACCAAAGCATTCATTCTACTTTTCCAAGACTATTCTGAACGAGCCCCTTTTCCTCAAATACCTTGTAAAACTACTCCATAACAAACGTTCTTCCTAGAAAGTGTGTTCCACACAAAAATTCCAAAATGACCATTATACTTTGGCTAAGGTTCATGTAAAGTAAAGGATGAATGAAAACTAAATTCATTTATGAAGTAGAATTACATAACTAATTAAAAGAGGAACTTATAACTTGGAAAACAAGATTATAAATCTACTCCAGAACTAAAAATTATCAACTAGAGATAACCAAGTGACTAACTAAGAAGACAAGAGATAGATTAAGCAACTAACTAAAGGGACCACACATAATCAACCACAATTAAGACCAAGTTAACCTAGAATTAGAAATTCATCGATCACAAAAAAGTATGACTATGTAGGTGAAAGAGCAAGGTTAGTAATAAAAATAACACTTATGGGTATGCTCAATCAAGATGGGTAGTATGATACTTAGGGATATTGTTGAATTCAACCAATAGCTTATAGTTTGCATTAATAAACCAAAAAACAAAGGTAAGTGTCAACCAGTCACCCATCCTACTTGTTGACCATGGGTGGTATACATGGTGATTAAAGAACTAGTTCCTAAGCTAAATCCTATCCACTTATGATGCTCAATTCAATAGGTTATAGATGAAACAAATTAGTACCAAGCCCTAGTATAGGTTTTTAAGAGTGATTCTCCAACCTGACTTGGTGTCTAGGGTTGGTAAATGGTGTAGGAAGAGGACTTTCACATATTTAGATACAATACAAAATCTAAGGTTTCTCTTTCCCTATTAAGAGTGGATAAGCACACTTATGTACCTAGCTATCACACCTAGGGATATATAGAGGTAAATTAGGGTAGAAAGGGAATCTAGCCAATGTTTCACAAGGGACCTATGTATTTTTCTTCTCCAAGCCTTCTTTTCTCTATACCAAAATAGAGAGGTTAGAGAGAGAAAAGGAAAGAACATGGCACTAAAAAACTAAATATAATCTTCTACATGAATATTCCCAAAACACATGGTATCATAATACCATATTTTTGCTTCCAAACAACCCATAAGAGGGGCTTTGATACACATGATTAAAGAAAAAACAAAAAGAGAGAATAAGAGAGAACACATATTAATGTATGTTGATGTAGACTCCTCCTTCTTCACCTCCAATTGTAGGATGGGCGAGATCCATACTCCAAGGTGAAATGGTTTGTAAGGGAGTTAGAGTTCGGTGGTGGATGTGGAAGAAATCTAGGGTTTTTGGGTGGAATGAAGATGGATGGAGAGAGGTGTGGTAGGTGGGAGCTTGGTGGAGCAATGAATGATCTAGGAAGGATCTAACCTTTCACCCTAGCCACCTTTAAGCATATATATCATCTTGGTTCTTTAGGATTATGTTAGTGGTAAAATGCAAAAGTTAATGGCAAAGTGTATTAGGATTTATACGAAGAAAGATTGTTCTTCCCCATCACAACCGTGGTATGGAAAAGGTTGAATGGGCATTGCTACCTAGAAAGATCACAGTGGAATGGGTAGGTAGGTGACGTTAAGTTAGGTAATTTTAGGTTGGTGTCATGGACTTTATGAAGTAGAAAGACCATGGTGATGTGTAGGCAGAATGACCATTCTAAAGTGGAACAAATTTGTTGGCTTATGGGTGGCATGTTCATTATGGAAATGGCATAGATTATCAGGGATTTGGGGAAAATTGGGCTTGTCCAAAACAATTGTGGCAAAATTTAACAACTAGTATGTCCCCTACATGCCATGGTATTTCTCCCTCCTAGAATGACCATTTCGGGTCACCCTTGACTTTGTCAAATCGAATATAACTAGGGCTTCTTGGAAAGGATGTTGCATTGTTGCATGTCCACTAGGCAGTCTTTTTAGTGCACTTCAATTTTTCACGCACCACTACAGAAATAGCATTCAGTGTCGCTTTTCTGGGTGTTGGTTATTAAGGAAAACTGACGCCTAACATATCAGGCGTCGGTTGTTTAATAAAACCGACGTCTATATTCGAAGACCAGCCAGACACGGGTACCGCTTTGTATTAAGCGTCGGTTTTTTATAAACAACCGACGCTTAAAGTCGCCCGCGAAATCCATTTTTCGATAAAAAAAATAGTGTCATTTTCAGCGTCAGTTATCCCTCTCTAACCGACGCTGAAGGTGGTTCCCGCCAAAAATTTCCATGAAAATAACGTCCAATTGGACGTCGATTGTTTCAACCAACTGACGCTAAAGATGTTTAGGCGTCGGTTGTTGTAAACAACCGACGCTATTTGGGAACTTATAACCCCCCGCGATCGCCCGACTCTTCCCCTTTCTTCTGTTTCATTGCTACCCTATTGCGGCGATTTTCCCTGTTGCGGCGACTTTCCGGCGCTTCTCTGCTGCTGCTGCTCTCCGACGCTTCTCTCCGGCGCCCCATCTCCAGCGTCCTTCTTCTCCGGCGCCCTTCTTCTCCGCCGCCCCTGCTACTGCTGCTGTCCGCTCGTCGCCGCCGGTCGTTGCCCACCGCCCCTGCTCTCCTCTAGTCGTCGCCGCCAGTAGAAGCAGCTACGGTGCTGTCGTCGTCACCTCCGCCCACGCCGGTAGAAGCAGCTTTACTCGTGCTGTCCTCGTGCAAGGTAACCCACAAACCTTCACCACCTTTTTTGTCCTCTGCCTTTCTTTTCTCTGCCTACCTAGAACTCACGCAGGTAGCGCCTAAGTAGGTGCCAGGGCACGCCTAGGGTCCCAAGCCCAGGTGCCCTGCCTAGATAGGCCTCTGGGCAGATGCTTGGGCGGCGCCAGGGCACGTCTAGGCTGCACGTCTAGTGGATTTTTTGCTAAAAGTTATTTACTGATTGTGTTTATTTAATAATGTACTGATACATATGTGATATACCAATCTGATAGTCCATGATAGAACAAAACATAATGATGTTGACTGCAACTTTGTGTGTCATGCTATTCTTAATTAAGTGTATATTTACTTCATAATTGAATGTTTAAGTAAGTTATAGATATCTTGATGATGAACTGTAATGCACACATGTGACATGTTTGGAATGTAAATGATGAGCTGTAATGCACACATGTTTAACTTATTTTATTGTTGAGTATATTGAGAATCCTAATCACCCTTCTTGCTTAATGATGAACTGTAATGCACACATGTGAATGCTTGGAATTTAAATGATGAACTTTTCCCTAAATTGCCAATCATGCTTTTAAAGACATCAATAATCACCCTAATTTGAAGAACTAGGATTTTAGGTATAAGAATGACAACACATTATTTGTTGGCCTAGAAACCCGTCCAAGATTTACTCATTAGGAGTAAATCTTGGATAGTCCCCGGTTTGGGACTGTTCTTGAACACCTAATCTCACTTAGGATGTAAGTGTATAATGTGTATTGAGTTTTCGAGAAAATTTTGGTAGCATTTCCCCGTTTGTTCTCTAAGTACATATGTACTTAGAGAACAGTGGGGAAATGCTGCCGAAATTTTCTTGAAAACCCAATACACATTATACACTTACTAGTGAGATTAGGTGTTCAAGGATGGGATAGGTGGTACACATTTATTATATATAAGAATGACATCACATGTGTTTGTTGGCCTAGAATGTGAACAATCATTGTTTTTTATATTACTTGTACATTGATATAAATTAGAATGAACAATCACTAAATTACATACTATTTGTATGGAGTCCGGCTTCATTGTAGATATCTATTATTGTGTTTGTTGGCCTAGAAACCCATCCAAGATTTACTCATTAGGAGTAAATCTTGGATAGTCCCCGGTTTGGGACTGTTCTTGAACACCTAATCTCACTTAGGATGTAAGTGTATAATGTGTATTGAGTTTTCGAGAAAATTTTGGTAGCATTTCCCCGTTTGTTCTCTAAGTACATATGTACTTAGAGAACAGCGGGGAAATGCTGCCGAAATTTTCTTGAAAACCCAATACACATTATACACTTACTAGTGAGATTAGGTGTTCAAGGATGGGATAGGTGGTACACATTTATTATATATAAGAATGACATCACATGTGTTTGTTGGCCTAGAATGTGAACAATCATTGTTTTTTATATTACTTGTACATTGATATAAATTAGAATGAACAATCACTAAATTATATACTGTTTGTATGGAGTCCGGCTTCATTGTAGATATCTATTATTGTGTTTGTTGGCCTAGAAACCCGTCCAAGATTTACTCATTAGGAGTAAATCTTGGATAGTCCCCGGTTTGGGACTGTTCTTGAACACCTAATCTCACTTAGGATGTAAGTGTATAATGTGTATTGAGTTTTCGAGAAAATTTTGGTAGCATTTCCCCGTTTGTTCTCTAAGTACATATGTACTTAGAGAACAGTGGGGAAATGCTGCCGAAATTTTCTTGAAAACCCAATACACATTATACACTTACTAGTGAGATTAGGTGTTCAAGGATGGGATAGGTGGTACACATTTATTATATATAAGAATGACATCACATGTGTTTGTTGGCCTAGAATGTGAACAATCATTGTTTTTTATATTACTTGTACATTGATATAAATTAGAATGAACAATCACTAAATTATATACTGTTTGTATGGAGTCCGGCTTCATTGTAGATATCTATTATTGTGTTTGTTGGCCTAGAAACCCGTCCAAGATTTACTCATTAGGAGTAAATCTTGGATAGTCCCCGGTTTGGGACTGTTCTTGAACACCTAATCTCACTTAGGATGTAAGTGTATAATGTGTATTGAGTTTTTGAGAAAATTTTGGTAGCATTTCCCCGTTTGTTCTCTAAGTCCATAGAGTCCTTTGCTTCAACTGAATTCTTGAGAAACTTGACTGGTTTGGGGTAACTTTGGTGATATTTTGGGCTCCTACATTACCTCGGGTAATTCTTCATCATATCCTTACATCAAATAGAGTGCATGTTCCTTTAAAGACATTGAAAGGACCCCATACGTGCATCTTATTAGAATATAGATTCATTGGAAACGAAGCATGGAAAGTAACTATAATTGCATGATTAATGATCATAAAGAATATAGATGGATACCCAATTAAGGATCCACCATCTCCCATGTTTAGAACATACTTGTCCTCATGTATGCTTGTACTACATCTCTTTTTCAAGTTCAATCAGAAAAAATGGTGAGTTTATCCAAGAAAGATGTTTATTTGCTAATAAGATCAAAATTAGTGTTAATTATGTAATTCACTTATCCCATCACAAATATAGAAGACCTATTTCAACCAATTCACAAAATCACAAAATTCCCATAGAGGGCATCAAAAGCTTATTTAAAGTGATTTAACATTCATAATGATTCGGGGGAATCTATTTCACATTAGGATCATTCAAAGTAGTTTAGAAAGTCATTTGACTTGCCATGATTTCAATCTATGTACTAATACATCTCATTTTTCCAACATATATTTGTAAAAGAGTGCAAAGGTCTAGGGTATATTTTTTCTATTCTAATAAGAAATAAAAAATGGAGGTTGTGAAAGATAAAAGGAGTTCTATTACAAAAGAGAACTCATATTTTCTTTACTTTTCTCTTTCTTCACTACTATTACATAGTCACAAATTCATTTTATTTTGGATTTCTTTTCTTGGCCCTTTGTATTTTATGGTTGTAGGATGGTAGGAATAAGTGGAGGGAAGGAAGGTTGGCCACACAAAGCATTTAGAGGCTGGATAATGCGCTTACAAATTTTGTGCTTTTACATTTTGATGTGGCAGAGAGGTATGAAATGATAGAATAAAGTGGATGAAGAGAGGGGCCAAGTATCAATGTTTTATAAATAAGGTCTCTAAAATCAAGATAGTCTAAAAAATTCACCAACTTGTGATCAAAACCATTATGAATAAGAGATCATGGTAAATCACTATTTTTTCATAAGGTTTGATCAAACCTTAATAATTTAGAATTTACAGTGAGAGAAATACATCCATGAAATGATATTTCCCTAGGTTAGGTGTTAACATGCATAAAAAATATAAGTGACCTTGAAAAGCTAATAACACATTAAATTGTGGAAACATTTGCCAAAGGTTAGCATTTTATTCTCAATGTGTAGAAAAATGGTCAAAACACATGTTTAGACAAGCTATTTCAACATTGGGACGATGGTCGAAAGATCATATCAAAATGTTAATCATCATGTCAAAAGATAAATATTAAGTATTAAATGTAAGAAATGGGAATCTATCTAGGCACAAATAATAAACTACACAAAAACTACATGAATACAGGATCATATGGAAATAAAATTTCCTAAAAGAAGTACATAGAAATAATGCAAGGAATTTAAACTAAATGGTGTGAAAATTCATGAAATTTAAGAAAGTAACATGGAAGACAATAAACATGTTAGGAAAAGCAAATCATTAGCAATATCAGAATAATAAATGACCAAGCAAAAGGACACATACTCTACCACTACAAGCTTTTGAATCACATTGTCCTCAACATGAAACTAGGATTAATATGGTAGGTGAAAAGTTACATTGCTACTGGGTCCTGTGATGGGTATTCTGGTGGCTGGTCAACAAACATAAAATATCTATATGGATTGGGTGATTTTCTTGTAATACCAACCCAAAATTATTCACCTGTGGAGGTAGATATGACATGCAGAACTTTGGTAAACTACAGAAAGCATGCACCATACCTCATCCTATTATTCCTATGAATTTTAAATAATCATAGAAATGGTTCATCTGATAATGCATCTATTACTGGTCAAACCACAATAATGCATCTATTGCTTGTCAAACCACATATCCTACTAGATCGTATACCCTCCAATTGTGCCATGGTAAAAGACATGTAATAGACATTTGTAAGAGGCAGTGGATGGATAAAATCATCCAGTACTAAGCACTTTCTCACTGACACCCACTACTTTCTTCTTATTGTTGTAGGGATATACTAGGATTTAGTCCTCTTGGAATATTCACTGCCAATTCCTTAATGAACATTCTTGGTCTTTAATGTTCTGACTGTGCAATGCTCTCCATGAAATCGAACCAAATCCTATGTGATAGGGAAGATCTAGCATATAAGTGAAGTACTCAAGATGGAAATGATAAGACATCCAATCCTGCCACATTGAAATCATGTGGATCCATACTAAGTATCTAAACCGACGTATTTGAAACCATGTGTGACTATGAGTTGTCTCAAGTCGTAATCGTAGGAGAGAGAAATGGAGGTCACTAGCCCGTACATGATGAATGATGAAATATTCTTGGATGGGATTGATATCATATGGAAATGAGTATCTCCCATGGGTTTACAACTTTCAATCTTAACATCCAAGCCATCACAAAGATCTCTTTCTATAAATAGCATCACTGATTGTCATAAGAGTACATATTGTATTTGAAAAGACCCGTTGAATGTAGAGAAGTAAAGGGTTGGACATCCCACTAGTTTGGACTTTCTAGATATATTCATCTTGTTCATTCAACTTTTTCCACACTATAGAAACTTGTAACTCACCATGTGTTTTCTCTATAAATCCCACATCAAAATTTTTAGCCCACTTAGGCTTATGTGCTATAATTTTGTTCAACTACTCCACCATCAGATATGTATACCCCAAACTAAATAGACTAGAGTTCATCTTGAATACTTTAGTTTAATTTATCTAGAATGATAAAGAACTCTTGGTGATCTCAATATATGTGATTTTTGCCTCCATAATGTTTTTTTAGCACAATTGTCTTTATGTCGTTCTTAAAAGCCATGATAACTATTGTAGCCTTCATTGCTGCCTCACAAGCACATATCATGAAGATCACCCTCCTAGGCATATAACATGGTGATCATCCTCCAAGTCATGTATTGAGGGTAGATCGATTTCCAATTATTCCCTCTTCCTTTTCCAATTCAAAAGTGTCATTGCCAGATCTTTTCCCCTAGATTTATTCCACTCAGCCTCCACCTTGCTATAGTGTCCATTTTTTCATTTTATAATTATTCCTCCTCTGAATGTGGTTCCTCCTCTTCATTTCTATTGGACCCAAAACCTTATTAAGATTTCACAATAAACTTCTTGAAAAATCAGCGTACACGCCTCAACTTTTCTCCTTTGTCTTTATCCTTGCCAATTTGCAAAAACCTTCTTTTTCTTGTTAATGTAGGTCATGGTTTATCATGCAGTGGAGCTCATGAGGATGAATCAATATGTCAATCCCTTCTTGGTTGTAAACTTTGACTCTCACATCACACTAATTTATCCATTTTATTATCGAAGAGTTGTCTCCTACTTGGTAGTTTAGATCCTAAATAGAGTCATCAACATTTTTAGGATTGGGGAGTGGGGATGTGTGGTAGAGGTGTGGAACATGGAGTTGGTGGTGCAAGATGGGGATGACATTTTGTGACTTTCCTAATATGTGATCGGTAAGGAATGCATTTATTGGATTTGAAATAAGTTCCTTTCCAAACTTCTTCATCTTGGAAAGCGATTGAACATATAATAGACTAGGAGGGGGACTATAAGTTTTGCTATAGATATTTGTTATTGGTGAAGATTCCATGGAAGGTATGCAGAGAGGCTCCAATGGGAGATATCAGAGGTTGAGGAAGGTTGGGGAAGCACTTTGGAGGCTAAAAAAACCTTCAGTCAATCTTGGATTATCTTGGCATCAATATCATGTTCCTCTGTGCGAAATGGTGTGGAATATGAGTGAATGGAATGTGGGGGTCATTGTAGTGCCACCTCCCACTTAAATTACTTAAGTCATTTGGAATCCAAGCCAGAACATGCATTTGGGTCTAGAAAAATCATTAGGGGTCATAGGTAGGAAGATCATTCCAAGGTGGAATGATCATTCTCTGCCTCTTCTTTTTGTCACTTTTCATAAGTAAAATTTCCTCCCTCATCACACACATTCTAGGTTAGAACATTTGTTCGACATGTGTAACATGCTGAATTCTGGGCATTTTGCCTTTTGGTCCTCTTTTCCAACTTTTCCTCTCATTTCTATCCTCTTTGGTCATTCTATTTAATTTGTGGAGAATATAATGGCTTAATGAGAATTTGTTCACCTTTTCTCTCAATATTTGGGTTTATGCACAAATACCTCAATAAAAGCTTGGTAATGGATTTAATATGTAAAATGTCCATTTAGGTGATAAAAAGAATAAAAGAATTCATGCTAGAACTTTCTAGTATCTTTTAGAATATGAAAAAGAAAAGAAATCCCAAAATATACATAAAGGAGATGATAAATGCAATAATTGGGAATAATATGGGATATTTTGGATAAAAGAAGATAATGAGGAATATATTGTTCCAAAAATCCAAAATAGAAACCCACAAAGATAACTTTGGTCACAATCTCATTTTCTTGACCTGAAAGAACCTTAAGGGCCAAGTATCATCTAATTTGGAAGATAAATGCATATATTAAAATCTTTATTAAAAGATAATAGGAGATAAGACAATAAAGTGAAATAGAATATTTAATGCCCACAAAATGGAAAACTAACTCAAAATTCATAATCTAAACATAATAATAAGCCTTTGGTCAGATTTGCAACTAATTTGGATAATGTTTGAATAATGAGTAAAAGTAGGAGAGAGAAAGTGTGTAGAATCTTCTATTTATTAAATAAATAAATAAATAATATCAACTTGTGAAAATTAATGATAAAATTGTATCCAAGTCACTTAAGGAGACTTATGGGTGGAGTTTCACAAATTTAAGGAATCTTATCACCACTAATGAAGGATTAAAGAGAAAATGGGATTTGAATTATTTAAACTATTAAAAGTCCCTAAAAGGTAAACATAATTCCTTATTTAGATTCTACATGTCAAAATCAGTCAAGGTGTAAATTTTGGTTAATTTTGGATGTCGTTTGAGCCCCCAAAATAAGAGAGAGAAATTCATTAAACAATACATATGTACTTTATTCGAATTCCAATGTAAATGGGTTTAAATGTCACACCCGACCTTGGACTCATCTGCGAGATCTAACAGCTCGTGGTCCTTGGTGGACCTGGGTCCATTGGTCCAATGACTAAGGAGTCGTCTTCTACCTCAGTCTGAGATGAATAGGACTCTCGAAATGAAAACGTGAATATCTCGAGCTACGATTAACCAAATTTGATGATTTTTGGTTGTATGGATTCCTCGTGAGATTCCACTCCTAATTATCCCAATATTTTCATGTTTTTTTTAAAAGATTTGAGAAACACTCAATTTGGCCAAAGCCTTCCTCTCACCTTGAGTACCAAAATCCTAACCTAAACCCCCTTGCCTATAAATACCTTTACCTAGACGCTCGCCGACACCTGTACATCTCAACCCACCTGTCAATTAATTGTTTTGTCCTTGTTCCAAACCCCGAGGAGTGGCCGAAGGAGTGCAACTTGTGGCGCCCATCCCTCTCTCATTTCTCCATCTCCAGTGCAATCAAAGGTATCATCAATTTTGTCTCGTCTTTATCTTTCATTTGCATATTTGAACTTCGATTTTGGTCGCCTATAGCATTTTTGCGCAATTTGGGACCTTCTCCCTCGCCGGCCATGGCATGACGTGGGTGGGGAAGAAGGTCATCAACAATTTTACAATCTAGCCCTCGCTTGGTTTCCCTCCTCTTACTCTATGTTCGCGAGGGCAACACTATCATTTTGCTTTGTTTGATCAACGTCTGACCCGCTTTGGCCGAGGTCCGAACGAAGTGCCTACGTGGCACATTGTGATTGGCCGAAGAAAAATAATTCATATTAAATCATCCAGTGGTCAAAAATGGAAAATATATAGTGTTTTGAAATCAGGATAATGAGATCTATCCATTATAATTATTTGTGAGATTTGATTCTGATGTTTGCAAAAAAAGTGTTTTTAGAGTGATTTAAATAACTTAAAAATCAAGAAAAATAGCCTAAAAGTCATTATCTCAAAAATATACAAACATATATGTTATTTTGATAAAAAAACCCTAACTAATACAATAGTGATATTTTCACAGTTAGATTCGAAGGTTTGTGGAAAAAGGTTTGTAACTTTAGGGTTTTGACCTTTTAATGAATGAACTTATCATTAATGCATGTATATGATTATTACATAGGGGAAAGTGGACTTTGATCTTGATTAGGGATCTGAAAGTGAGTTCTAGGGTTTTAAGGAGTGAGGTATGTGCATCTACACCTTCATTTGGAAAATTTTATTATACCTTTACCTATGTTCCCTAATGAGGCTTAATTTGACCTAATCCATTATTCTTGAAACCTATTTTGTTTATACCTCAAAATCAGTTGTAGTATTATCTCATTTGGGTCTTATACCCCACTGCCATGTTATTTAAATCAATTGATTACTCTTGCCATAACTCTTTTGCTAGCATGTAGTTATATGTTCTATTTAATTTTAAAGTAGAGGTACTTATGTACAACCACCCACAGAGGGCATATATATAATCACCCTAGGGGAATGTTTTTATCCTCCACAAATCATTGTGTATATGAAATGGAATGTTTTATTCTCCCCTCACCTATAGGTTAGAGGTCCGGTAGGTGCCTCAACCCTACTTAGTTAGGTAGACATATAAATCTACATGCAAATCCTTTAATTATATATGTTATTGGAAAGTTTCTTTGTTTAAAGCCTCATACTCTTGATGTCTCATCTTTTAATGAATCCCTAGCCTAATTTACTTATTATAATTATCTTGTCACCTTTAATATAGTTTAGTGACACATACTTTTATTTTCCTTCCCTTTTGCTGGGTGCTTTCCCAACCACCCAAATGTGGAGCAAGACGATGGATAAGGCATGAAGAACTTAGCGTTGGCATGGACTTAGCTGATGGATATGTTGCTTGGAGACAAAAGTGGAGTAGTATAGACTTCCCTCTATCTAGATCCTAGTTGTGTATGATGATGTAATGCTAAAAGGGAGATTTTTGATGTATTTTTTACAATCTTTTATGAAATTGAATATAGTCAGATTTTTTTATTCCACTGCTTTCCAATGGTTTTTTGTATACCATATAAATAAATATTTGAAAATTTTACACCCTTTTCAACATACCTTTTGAGTATGTTGGGAATGGAGGTTTTATATTTCAAATATTTAGTAAAGGGGTGATTTCACTCTTTTACAACATGGTATCAGAGCCCATGGTTGTCGGAATCTGGCTATTTCAAATTTGTCTCCCTAGTTAGAACCCTAGATTTGCATAATTCCATTTTAGTGGCATGTTTACCATAGATTTGATATATGTTGATGAAAGGTTGATTTAGGATCCTATAGTTCCACATTAGAATCATGATGAATAAAATGTTAGTAATCATAGTAACTTGATGTTGTTTAGGTTCACCTTTAGGAAACTATTAGGGCATGAAGTTGAAGCAAAGGTGTCTAGAAAGTATCAGGGTTTCGGGGGCTGACAATATTTTCCTCCGCACCACTAGATTAGTTTATGAGGACTCCCATGCCCATATGATACCGGCTTGGCCCGAGCTACAAATTGTTTGAAATAGTTTACATTTAGCCAATAGTAATCATAGAGTTCAATGTTGTATATCTTTGGGTATCCTAATAGTTTGACTTAAGTTTCACATGTACATTGGTTTCTCCTAGAACCCTAATATGATAACCTTATGACTTGTTTGAGGATGAATACCAAGATAGTTTCCTTATGTCCCTCAGGACCACATGCTTGAATAATTTATCTGTAGAACCTAGACCTTGAAGTTTGGGTGTTTGGGAAGATATCAGAGTGCACAGTGGAAGCATGATGGATCCTAAGTATGGTTTAGTTAGACTCATCCTTTAACCCTAATGTAGTTTGGCTTGATGGGTCGAACCCTTTAAGGGGTGGAGTATGGTTAGTTGATGATGTTTGAGTGGTTAGATTTTGAGGATGAAATCCTCTTTAGGGGGATGGAACCCTATAACATTTTGAAATCTATCTAATCTATCTTTAGAAACCCTAACTCCATGGATAGGAGGTTAGTATGCTTGGATCCTTGGTTTGGACCAAACAAGTTAATAGTGGTAACCCTAATGTGCTTGTTTATATATTAATGAACATATAATAGTCACATAATGAATAATTCATATGTTCAAACCCTAATGGACAATCAATGCACATAATAAGAGTAAGTCACTATTAATAAAAAATTATGGATCACATGATGATAACCATGCCAGAAACCCTAATGGTATGATGTGTAAGATAATTATAACATAATTCGGATTTATGCATGCTAAGGATGAATAAGTGAAATATAATGGTGATGTTGACCTAAACCCTAAGTTGTAATAATCTAACCCTAAACAATGCGTCTTTAATGTCTTTCATGATACATTCATGATGTTAAGTGCCATAATCAGTTAACATACATTGATACACATAAATGATATATATATATATATATATATATATATATATAATCATCTAATCACATATTAATCAAGTCATCAATATAAAATATAAGTTACCTTGTTATCTAATACATATGTGATTAATCACTTAATGTGAATCAATTCATTGACAAGTAATATGTCTCACCGTGATCATTGAAAAACATATAATGGCTTCAATGTGATATGAAGTGATGGGATTCACATAAATGTGCAAAATCAATAATATAAATGAATGAATATGAGAAATGATTAATGATGACATTAATGTAAGAAATAAATATAATATGACAATGTGACAATGTTTAATATGTGTATAAGTAACTAATGTGACATTAATTAGAATAATTGTATGCTTAACCACAAATTGAATAGAATGTCTTATTTCATGTAAAATAATTTGTTATAATTAATAAAGTGGTAATATGAGGATAATGAAGTATAAATCCGAATTATTAAGGACAATGATCAAATATAATAATGAATGTTGACATAATTGAGTAACCCCTAAATGTGCTAAAATTCTTAGTAAGAAAAATGAGATACATATATAATGTTTCATGGATGATACTGAAATATAACTCTTTTGGCAATAAAGTGAATATGACATGACATAATTAAAATATTGATGATAATGCGATATCATAATGAATGTAATCCTAATGAGACATAAATGTAAATAATGTTAAGTCTCCTAAAAATAATATCTTAATAATGGACCCTAGGTGATCCATGAGAACCCGACCTATGATTAGTTGATGTATGTGAAGTTTCTAAACCCATAGGTGTAGTTGAAGTATAAGTTTTGGTGGTAGTTCTATGGTTGGAGGAATAACCTAACATTTTGTGATGTGAGGTTGCACACTCACCCTTCCCTAATTGCTAGTGATTTTGGGGACAAAATCCTCTTTAAGGGGTGGAGTGCTATAACATACTGAATTCTAGGCGTTTTGCCTTTTGGTCCTCTTTTCCATCTTTTTCTCTCATTTCTATCCTCTTTGGCCGGTCTATTTAATTTTTGGAAAATATAATGGCCTAATGAGCATTTGTTCACCTTTTCTCTCAATATTTGGGTTTATGCACAAATACCTCAATAACAGCTTAGTAATGGGTTTAATATGTAAAATGTCCATTTAGGTGATTAAAAAAAAATAATTCGTGCTAGAACTTTCTAGTATCTTTTAGAATATGAAAAAGAAAAGAAATCCCAAAATATACTTAAAGGAGATGATAAATGCAATAATTGGGGATAATATGGGATATTTTGGATAAAAGAAGATAATGAGGAATATATTATTCCAAAAATCCTAAATAGAATCCCACAAAGATAATATGGGTCACAATCTCATTTTCTTGACTGGAAAGAAATTTAAGGGCCAAGTATCATCTAATTTGGAAGATAAATGCATATATTAAAATCTTTACTAAAAGATAATAGGAGATAAGCCAATAAAGTGAAATAAAATATTTAATGCCCTCATATTGGAAAACTAACTCCAAATTCATAATTAAACATAAAAACAAGCCTTCGGGCAGATTTGCAACTAATTTGGATAATATTTGAATAATGAGCAAAAATAGGAGAGAGAAAGTGTGTAGAATCTTTTATTTATTAAATAAATAAAGAAATAATCTCAACTTGTGAAAATTAATGATAAAGTTGTATCCAGGTCACTTAGGGAGACTTATGGGTGAAGTTTCACAAATTTTAAGGAATCTTATCACCACTAATGAAGGATGAAAGAGAAATTGGGATTTGAATTATTTAACCTATTAAATGTCCTTAAAAGGTAAAACTAATTCCATATTTAGGTCTATCCTGTAGAGGTACTCAAATTGGATCAGTGATCGATTTCTAGGTTTCGTAGAACAACAAAATTTATTAGGGTGTAAATTTTGGTTAATTTTGGAAAAAAAATTTTCCCTCAAAAGAAGAGAGAAAATTCATTAAACAATACATATGTCACTTAAGTCAAATTCCAATGTAAATGGGTTTAAATGTCACACCCAGCCTTGGACTCATCCGTGAGATCCAACGACTCGTGGTCCTTAGTGGACCCGGGTCCATTGATCCAACGACTAAGGAGTCGTCTTCTACCTAAGTTCGAGATGAATAGGACTCTCGAAATTAAAACATGAATATGTTGAGCTACGATTAACCAAATTCAGTGATTTTAGGTTGTACAGATTCCTCACAAGATTCCGCTCCTAATGTTAAAGATTTGAGAAACACCCAATTCGGTCAAAGTCTTCCTCTCACCTTGAATACCAAAATCCTAACCTCGACCTCCTTACCTATAAATACCTCTACCTAGACGCTCACCGACACCTGTGCATCTCAACCCACCTCTCAATTTCTTGTTTCGTCTCTGTTTCAAACCCCGATGAGTGGTCAAAGGAGTGCATCTTGTGGTGCCCATTTCTCTCTCATCTCTCCATCTCTAGTGTAATCAAAGGTATTGTAACATACTAGATCTTGGATCCTACCCTAGAACTGTGACCTTTTGGGTTTGACCAAACAAGGTTAAGGTTAGAGTGATCCTAATAATTTAATGCGTGAATAATGTAATATAATACCTAAAATAACTCATTTGGTGATAATAAGATGATAAATAACTTAATTGGATGCATAATGCGGTTAATGGGCCTCTAATGGGCTATATTATATAACCCATGTAAGAAAGCCTCAAATTAAATAATAAACTTTAAATTCGTAATCTACATATCAAAATAAGCCTACATGTCAATTTTCATTTAATTTGGACCACCTTGAAATAATATGGTAAGTTAAGGGAGAGAAATTGCCTAAAAAGTGTAATTAATAAATAAATATAATAAATGACTCTAAAAGAGGAAAACAATCATATATTAGTAATTTACATAATAAATATAGCCTTTGGGTGAATTTTCATCCAATTTGGAGAAAGTTTGCTTAAAAGGTGAAATTAGGAGAGAGAAATTGTCTAAAATGAGTAATAAATAAAGGTAATTCATGAAACTAAAAGTTGAAAATAAAGGAAAATTCATATTCAACACACTTAAGTTAACTAGTGAATGAAGTTTCACCCAATTTGGTTAATCCATGAGTCATTAATGCATCTAAAAAGAGAAATAAAGAATAAATTAAATAACATATCTAAAGTTGCTAAAAGTGAAATCTAATTGGATATTTAGAATCTACATGTTTAATTTAACTTATGAGAAAAATTTGTCTTAATTTGGGATTTGTTTGCACCCTCATTTAAGGAGAGAGAAAAAGGGAAATAAATGTGTTTACACTTTAATCATATTGGTTTGGGATTTGATTTATGTGTCACGCTGCTTTCCTTTCATTTGCAATACTCAGATTTATTTTTCACCATTGGATCTCCATCAAGGGGCTGTTGTAACTCTTTCTTTCTCTGCTTTTCTTCTTCTCGTGATTTGGTTTCCTGGAAGAACCTGTTCCTTTTTTCCCTCGATTCCTCTTCATGATTCCCTCTCTTTCCTTTCCTTATTCTTCTCTGATTTCTTCACCTCTAAGTTCCCCTAGCCTTTCCGCACCCAAAACCTATTTAAACCCTGAGGATTTGGCTCTCCTCAACCCAATCAGAGCTGCCATCTCACCTGCTCTGTTCCTTCCCCTGTTTCACCTTTCCTCGCTTCTCCTTGCTGCCGCGGACACTCGGGACACTGAATATCTCCTGCCACACCTTCGTGGTTTCCCCTGCCTCATCTTCTTGGGATGGTTTGAGCTCCTTTGGCTCCGAGTACTTCTTCCTGTCTCACCCTACGCGGCCGGCGGTCATGGTGGCGGCAACAGGTTGCTATGGTTCCGTGGTGGTTGCAGGGCCAGTGAACCACCTCACATCTTCCCTCGAGGTCTCGAGTTGCGCCCGACATCGCCAATTCGGCCTTCATGGGTAGGAATCAATTTCCCCCTTTTCTGGTTTGTTGTTGCTTCTCAGCTCCTGGTCATGTCCGACGCGCGAGGGAGGGGATGACTCCTTTTCTCCTTCCCTCTTTACCCCTCTATCGACGTTCTTCGCTTCGTTTTTTGGTTAGGGGTAAAAATGTCCTTGCACAAACTATTATTGGACTCTCTCTGCTTTGCGGTGCATGCCTGGGTGGCTATGGGGTCGGCTGAGTTGGCCACCTGTGGTTGGTCCAACTCAGTGTGAGCGCCCCTCTCCCTCTCTCTCACTACTTCTTGCTTTATCAAATTTTATGATTGGTTGGATTTGGAAAATTAATAACTAAAAATCTACTTGTCAGAAAATTTCAAATAAATATTTCTTGGATTCAGAAAAATGCAAGCTTTATATTGGTATTGGTTTTGTCGCCTGAATCTAATGTTTTAAAGGGGTGATTTAATGGATCTAATTAAATAAGATAATAATTTATATAATTCATAACTAATAATTTATATGTCAGAAAAATATAATAAAATATGTTTTGAACTCAAGAAAATATAAACTAAAATATGGAATGGTTTTGATAACCTAATTCACTCATAATAAAAAGGTGGTTTTTAGGGTTTTGAGTAATTAATGGAAACCTAACCCTAATTCCTTATATATTCATAATAGGTTCTTTGGAAGCATAAGCTTGGATCTAGTTGGACCTTGGATCATTTGAATATGATGTTGAGGTATGTTGTATCCCCTATTACTTCATGTTGAGCAATTCACCTATATTTTGTCTTTCTCTTGGTCCAATGGACAATAGCCTATACACATTGCTCTTATCTCTTGTTGTCATGGTTCATGTGAACTATCTTGATAGTGATCTTGGATATTCTTTTGGATCCTACCTTGTGATATGGTACATGATGATCTTGTTGATGGTATATGCCCACTATGATGTGGAGGTCTATTGGTGGTTTCATATGATGTCCATTGTGTGATATGGCAAATCTTGAATAATGTTGACTATACTTTTCTACTTGCCTCTACATTTATCTACTATGTGATTCAGTAACCCTAGAGTAGTGTAACTGCATTGGTTTTGTCTCATTGTAATTTGTGGCAACATTATGATATTTTGGATGGTGGATGTGTGATCCCCCATGTCAGGGCAAGATGTTTGATTCATGTACCATGTTATATATGTTTGGATGGTGGATGTGTGATTCCCCATGCCAGGGCAGGATGTGTGATTCCTGGCCCATGTCTCACCAGGTTCAAGATGTGTGATTCTTGACCATCATTGTATTTTATAATATTCTAGTGTTATGCTTATCTCACATATATGCAGGATGTTGGTCATGATATGTGCTTATGTGGCACTACTTTATTGTTTTATGGCAAGTATCCCTTTTGTTATGATTCCTTTCTCTTGATACCCATTTGGGTGGTACTTATCTCTTACATGGGAAGCCTTTTGTTATGATGTACACTATTCTTTATAAATTGCTCATTTTTCTTTTTAGTATGCGCATACCAGCCTTTGCTGATGTATCCTGTTGTTTCTCTTTTGCTGGGGTATGCATCCAACCCTAGGTGGCAAACATGGATGGCATGGCATGTGGACCTGGACTTAGTTTGTGATGATGAAGCTTGGAGACAATCTTGAGGTGGTTTAGATTTCCTCTACATGGATCCTTATGAAGTAAGTTTAAGATGTTTAAGATGTTCCCTTTGTTTTAAATTGAATATAGTCATGTTTTTATTCTTCTGCTATACTTTGGTCTTTTGTTACTATTATATAAAGATTTGAAAATTTTACACCCACTCCAACATACCTTCTGAGTGTGTTTGGACTGGAGGTTTTATTGTTCAAATTTTTAGGAAGGAGGTGTTTTCACTTCTTTACAGCATGGTATCAGAGGCCATGGTAGTCGGAATCTGACTATTTCAATTTTGTCTCCCTAGTTAAACCCTTGACTTTGGTAGTTGCCTCTAGTTGAGTTGTTCACCCTAGATTTGATCTATGATGATCTTTTATGCACTAAGGTTTGGTTTGAGGACAAGTTTAGGTTATGAGGAAATATTCATATGGAAATATTGTGACTTGGTTTCTGCAATTGATTTTGGATCCACTTTTTGTTTCATCTCAAAAAGTTTCCATTGCCAAAAATTATTTCAATTATACTACTATATGTACAAAAGTTTTCTCTGATTTATTGATGTTTTCTTCAACTAACTCACAATGAAGTGAAACTCTAGTTTGAGTAGAATCTAACCCTAGTTTGTGACTAGGATTGATATAATGGTGTAGTTGACCTACCCTATGACTTTTTGGTTGTTCATGTAGGGTTGTTAGGTTAGTGACATGAGGACCTATAACTCAACCCTAGACGGTGACTTGATAGTTGGATACATGAGAAACATAAATCTCTAAAAATTTCTCAACTAAGAGATGTGGGTAGATCTAAAAAGTTTATTAATTTGATTTGTTAGGTTGATCCTTTTTAAGGGGTGGAGAGTAGTTGGATGTTTATGTTTTGATCTATAGATTTCGAGGATGAAATTCTTTTTAAGGGGTGGAGTGTTGTAACATACTGGATCTTGGACCCTACCCTAGAACTGTGACCTTTTGGGTTTGACCAAACAAGGTTAAGGTTAGAGTGATCCTAATAATTTAGTGTGTGAATAATGTAATATAATATGTCAAATAACTCATTTGGTGATAATAAGATGATAAATAACTTAATTGGATGTATAATGTGGTAAATGGGCCTCTAATGGGCTAGATGATATAACCCATGTAAGAAAGCCTCAAATTAAATAATAAACTTTAAATTCGTAATCTACACATCAAAATAAGCCTACATGTCAATTTTCATTTAATTTGGACCACCTTGAAATAATATGGTAAGTTAAGAGAGAGAAATTGCCTAAAAAGTGTAATTAATAAATAAATATAATAAATGACTATAATAGAGGAAAATAATCATATATTCGTAATTTACATAATAAATATAGCCTTTGGGTGAATTTTCATTCAATTTGGAGAAAGTTTGCTTAAAAGGTGAAATTAGGAGAGAGAAATTGTCTAAAATGAGTAATAAATAAATAAAGGTAATTCATGAAACCACAAGTTGAAAATATAGGCAAATTCATATTCAACACACTTGAGTTAACTTGTGAATGAAGTTTCACCCAATTTGGTTAATCCATGAGTCATTAATGCATCTAGAAAGAGAAATAAAGAATAAATTAAATAACATATCTAAAGTTGCCAAAAGTGAAATCTAATTGGATATTCAGAATCTACATGTTTAATTTAACTTATGAGAAAAATTTGGCTTAATTTGGGATTTTTTTGCACCCTCGTTTAAGGAGAGAGAAAAAGGAAAATAAATGTGTTTACACTTTAATCATATTGGTTTGGGATTTGATTTATGTGTCACGCTGCTTTCCTTTCATTTGCAATACTCAGATTTATTTTTCACCGTTAGATCTTCATCGAGCGGCTTCTATAACTCTTCCTTTCTCTGCTTTCCTTCTTCTCATGATTTGGTTTCCTAGAAGAACCTATTCCTTTTTTCCCTCGATTCCTCTTCGCGATTCCCTCTCTTTCCTTTTCTTATTCTTCTCTAATTTCTTCACCTCTAAGTTCCCCTAGCCTCTCTGCACCCAAAACCTATTTAAACCCTGAGGCTTTGGGTCTCCTCGAGCCAATCGGAGCCGCCATCTCACCTGCTCTGTTCCTTCCCCTATTTCACCTTTCCTCACTTCTCCTTGCTGCCACGGACACTCGGGACACTGAATATCTCCTGCCACACCTTCATGGTGTCCCCCTGCATCATCTTCTTGGGCTGGTTTGAGCTCCTTTGGCTCTGAGCACTTCTTCCTGTCTCACCCTGCATGAACGGCGGTCATGGTGGCTGCAACAGGTTGCTGTGGTTCCGTGGTGGTTGCAGGGCCGGTGAACCACCTCACATCTTCCCTCCAGGTCTCGAGTTGCGCCCGCCATCACCAATTTGGCCTTCATGGGTAGGAATCAATTCCCCCCTTTTATGGTTTGTTGCTACTTCTCAGCTCCTGGTCATGTCTGATGCGTGAGGGAGGGGATGACTCCTTTGCTCCTTCCCACTTTACCCCTCTATCCACTTTCTTCGATTCATTTTTTGTTTAGGGGTAAAAATGCCTTTGTGCAAACTATTCTTCGACTCTCTCTGCTTTGCGGTGCTTGCCTGGGTGGCTGTGGGGTCGACTGAGTTGGCCACCTGTGGTTGGGTCAACTCAGTGCGAGCGCCCCTCTCCCTCTCTCTCTGTACTTCTTGCTTTATCGGATTTTATGATTGGTTGGATTTGGAAAATTAATAACTAAAAATCTACTTGTCAGAAAATTTCAAATAAATATTTGATGGAGCTTCCACTTATGTGGAATTGCGTGCACCAACTAAAAATCCTAAAGATAGTAAGTATTTAGGTTTAGCCTTGCGTATACTAGATAAAGAACTCCACCCACGTATGCTAAGATACGTGGAAGTCTTATCGTAATATAGTTAAGGGTCGAATCCTCAAGACAACGGTCTTGTTGCAAGTAACAAGATGGAAAACGTTAGAATTTCACTTAATCACTTACTAGTAGGTACTTAAATCGAAAGTTGGGTTTTGTTGTTTTAAACTAAGAACATACAAAGTAAAGAAAGCAAGTAAATCTAAGGGGTTAAACTATGATAAAGGTCACTAGGGTGTGATCGGTTTTTCACCGCCACTACACATGGATCAGCACATGCAAAGCAAAACATAACCTGCAAAAAGAGTCTAGTCAGTTAGTATCTTTGTAGACTTAGTTTCCTTTCAGAGAACTAACAACGAGAAGTGCGCGAATGTTGCAACGCCAACCATTCCCGATCAAATGGTCACTTACTTTGCATCATTCCCCTCGCAAAGTGTGTTTCTCGACTTACCAAGGTTGCACTTTCATACGTCAACTGATTCCATTTCATAGTATGAAAGTGCAACGAATGATAGTGAGTTTACTCCACTTCTTGAGAAACACTTCTAGATACCGAAACAGATGCATGGTGGATACATGCACCAAGAACCAACATACAAATGAGTTTCAAATCTAATAGTACAAACGTAGACAATTCATACTAAAAGATAAAGGATAACACAAGTTGGAGATCAAGCAACATGCATTCATTAAACGTTTGATGTCAAACTGAAAAGATAAGAACTCTATATTACAAATTATGGATTACATTTACATGATATGAAAACATGGGTAGCGGGGCTACTCCCCGCACCCTAGTGAAAGAGACTACTCGCTCATGACTAGGACAAAGAAGGAGGCAAGAAGAGAGAGAGTGCATCATCCCCATAAAGGAGAGAGGAAAGTCAACCCCTTGGAGAGAGAGAAACAATCCACCAGCTTCACAGGTTGCGCAATGATGAGATCTCCCTCTTCCCACCTTCTTTGGAGGAGAGAGAGAAAGCATCTTCAAGATGGAGTATGGGTCTCAGACCAGCAGCCCCAGGGCGAAGGATGGAAGTCATAAGTGCTCTAGAGTGATTGAGGCAGCCATTGGACGTCTGAAAAACTCCCCCCTCATGGAGGACCCTTGAGGTCTTATTTATAGGCCTTAAGTGAGGTCCAAACGGTCTTGAACCTGTTTGGGCCCTGAACCCATTTGCCCTTGCCTCCATGCGGTCTTCTGGATCATTTGGTTTTATGCGGTCTTGAGACCGTTTGACCTTATGCGGTCTCGAGACCGTTTAGCCTTCATGCGGTCTCGGGACCGTTTAGCCTTCATGCAGTCTCGGGACCATTTGGCCTTCATGCGGTCTCGGGACCGTTTAGCCTTCATGCGGTCTCGGGACCGTTTGGCCTCAAACGGTCTCGGGACCGTTTGGCCTTAAACAGTCCTGGAACCGTTTGGCCTCAAATGGTCTTGGGATCGTTTGGGGCTTTTGTAATTTTTTTGTGTTTTTCTGCAAGGATAAAGAAGAGAGAAGTTAATCTATTGATGTGTCAGCAATAAGGTAAAAAGTTAATGATTCTATCTAATTTATGTAAGAAAGAGTATGGAAAACTAAGGAAAACTAATAAGATAACATCACAAAATGGGAGGTTATCACCCCCCCTAACATAGAGTCTAGCTTGTCCTCAAGTTAGATAGAGCTGAGGCATGTAATGGCAAGGTGATTTTATTTAATTAGGATTTCCATACTTTTGCTTCAATTCTCAACCTGAGTTCTCCTAAGGTCATATCGGGTCTTATTGCTTGCCTTGACTCTTTCAGGTTTTGAGAGTTGCTTGGGTCTCAAGTTTCTTCCGTATCTCGTAGATCGCATCAGGACCACCTTTATTCTGTGCATGTTGTTGACTCTAATCAGCTTTATACCTCTCTAAAGGACCTACTAGAAGCTAGAGAGGGTATGAGGGTTGGCTAAAGGCTTGAAGTGTAACTCCTCCTTCAAGTGGGGGAGCGGTTGTCTATGCTTTTAGGATCTCACTACCGGGCACGACAGATCTGCCTTTGTGAGGGCAGCTGAATGTACCGGCCAGGTGAGTCCTTTATAAGCCTTTCATATATTTAGATACCTTAGGATTTCACTACCGGGCACGACACATCTGCCTTTGTGAGGGTAGTTGAATGTGCCGACCGGGTGAGATCTTCATTGGTTCTTTATATAGATCCTTATTTATGGCACAACTCTCATAATTTTATTCGACTCTCTGGCTTTTATTCGAAGACTCGTAGGCTTGGGATTTGGGGTTTTGTTCGGGAAATTATTTTGGGCGGCCAAGCCTCTTTTATTTTGAAGAGAGGAAAGCTGTTCTTAGAGTTTTTCAACATGTACTTTTTTTTGTGGTCCACTTGTAGAACTTCTTAATTTGGAAGTTGCCTGATGCCCCTCTCATCCTTGAGAGCTTGGCTTATTTCTGCCTTGATATTGACCTGTGAAGAGTCCAAAGTAAAATAAAAGCATAAAAACCAAAAGTGAATGTAATTTATTAATTCACCATTATATGCCTATAAGCTAATCTTGTTATTGCTTTTGAGGAAAATTTGGATTCTAAGTTAGCAGGGGATGCCCTTTCCAAAAGGGGTGTTACTTAAAATGCAAGTTTTATGCAGGGGAAAAAAATGAGTGAAAGGAGAGAGTAGAGTTGGAGAAGGATTGAAAAATGATACATCGCCCTTGTCGAATGTACTCCCCCCTAACTTATCATTCACTTTGTCCTCAGAGTGTCAAAGTGATAGGTTGAGAAGCGCATTGACAAGGGCATTAGGCTTCTGTGAGTCCTTTGTTCGCTCCATGAGTTCGTAGAAGAGTTGTTGCACACTTTCCATAGAGGGCGTGGTAATCCAAATCTGTCATGTCCTCTACTGGTTTCTGGAGGACCAAAATGGTGTACATCCAGTAGAGGACGTGGAAGCCACAGTCATTGGATTGGCGAATTTGCTGGGGGCACTTGTGGATGAAGGCTGGGGGTTTGAAGTGTTCTTTATCATACGCCCGTGTGTGTCGACTTAAAAGATCGTGTAATTTGTCAGCACACTCCTTTGCCACCTCCTCCGTTGGCGTCCTTGGTGTCGTAGTGTATATTCTTTGCTCTGGATCGTACTCACTGTCGGAACTGTTGTAAATTATTGTTGTTCCTTCATGTAGGTTAGTTTCCAGTAGCATCTAGTGTTCTTGATGAAGGAAAGGAAGCATGATGAACTTTGGAGTTGTATGTTGAAGATAGGAGATGAGTGTCTCCATTGTTCCGAAGTTCTTCTGCCATAAGAGATCATCCTTTAGGTAAGCTGACACCATGTATACTGTGGGATGCCTCCGTCCGAGTAAGTATTGATAAGCAGTCATCAAACTTACTGAAAGAGAACCTTTAAGTTGCACGGTTTCTCGGAGGCAATCTGCCATAACTATGATATCTTCACCTATAAAGACAAGATCTTCATTTTCGGCATAGAGCCTTGACATAATAAGTCGATGTTCATTGTCTGAAAGACTCTTGCAGGCTTCTAGATCAAAATTGGGAAATGATGGTTCGATGGCAGATAGGGGCACCATTTGTGATGGGGATCTCTTGATGGCTGCCCCCGTTATCAAATCTATTTGTCCTTTATCTTGGGCCAGATCGAAGTCGTAAGGATGTCGTCTACTTTTCTCGGGGACCTTGGCCGGCTGCTTGTCTCTTTCCAACTCCTGTAGTGTTTGTCTGAAGGGTCTCCTTTTTGGACGTTGGATTGCTGAAAAGAGGTAGTGAGGGACGTCATCTGTCACCATAGTAGGGTCATTGAAGAACCTTCTATCGCAGATAAGTTCCATGGCGTAACGCCCTCGCAGGGAGTGAAAATCTTCATTCATGAGCTCTGTGAAGGGAACTTGTTGATTTAGCGCTAGTATGTGTCGAATGACATAAAAAGCACTGTCCCCAGAGCCTTCGGCAGCTTGGGCAAGTGGGTTAATTATTTGGAACTAGGGTTGGCTCCAACCCTGGCGGAGAGACGGGCATGCGGCCCAGATGAGTTTAAGAAGCCAGAAAGGGATGCATCTTGCCTCCTCGACTTCAATTGCAGCGAAGTTAATTATATCGGCCTTTAGATCACTGGCACAGAAATTGTACACTTTGGCGTCGCGGGCGACAATGTCCACAATCATGAGCAACCAGTGACTAGAAACTTGGAATGGCACAGTTATATATCTAGCTTTTCTTGCGATCCCCCTGTGCAACCTCTCAATGGATTTGTGCTATAGTTCTTTGTACAATAAGCACAAACCGAGAGCGGGTGAGGCATTGAGAACTGGTTGCTATCGCTTGGAGCTTCTGTAGATCTCAAAAGAATTTGAAAGGAGAGCACAGAAGATCGCCATCTTCACCGTAGATTGAGGTCGGAGAATTGAGCGGAAATCTTCACGTGTCAACTTGCGTTGAGTCTTTGTATTGATGTAGATAACATCTCCCCCTTCTTTCGCATCATCTACTATAGTGTTTAGGATGAAGATATCCTGTACATCTAAGGTGGAGTTGGCTGCCATATCTATGTCGTGCATCTTGTGAGGTAGAGGTGGCGGTGGGGGTAGCTCTTGAGGAGGAGGTGAAGAAGGCTGCTCTGAATCATCCCTGTATTGTTGCAGAGCTTCATCTTTGTCAGAATCAAGAGTATCTAGGTCTTCGTCTGTATCTAGTTGTACTCGTTCGGATTCTTCTTGATCTGGGGGAAAGGGCACCGAGGGTTCAGGTGCAAAAACTTGTTGAGCTGTTGTTTGTGGTAGACTGGTGCTGGTTCCCATTAGACACTGGTGGAACTCAGCAAAAGCTACTTCTTTTGCAGCCTCCCCCAAAGATCCCATGAAAGAGTGATCTAGGAATTGGTCCCCATAAGATATGTTTACGTGCTCATTGTGAGCAGGGGATTTGGGATCTGTATCACCTTCTTGGTGATCTTTCTATTGTTCTTGTTGTGCTCCTCGGTTGGGGCCCTCCCCAGCATTGTCTGGGCCATCAGAATCATCCTCTGAGGAGGTACTATTGTTGGAGTCGGCCGAGGAATCAGAATCTTCATCTGCATCTTCATCGTCTTCTTCTTCATCCGCTGCTGATTTGTCTGTTGTTTTCTTGCGTGCTGCCTTTTTGCACAGACGATGGATGGATTGTAGTTCGTCATATGCCACTTGCGCATGCTCGTGTGTCTCGAGCAGTGCGTCGTGGGTTTCCTTCAGATCAGAGTAGTGTCCTTCAGCAGAGAGGAGACATGTTGTAAGGTCTGTCACCTGAGCTCTTAGCGGATTGAGTTTAGTATTGGATGACTCCTCTTGGTGATTATTGAGCTGTGTGAGTGTTGTGCTGATGTCATCCAAGCGCATGCTGAAGACTTTTTGTTGCTTCTTGAGCTCACGGAGGGTCTCTGGCAGAGGTTGAGTCTGCGTATAGATCCTATCGACCTGCTTTGCCAACTCTTCATGCTGGCGTTTTACTCCATGGACCAGCTCGGACAAGGGTGTGCAGTGGTCGTTGATATGATCGACTTGCTTGGCCACTATGTCCTGTCGTTGCTGGATTCCTTAGAGGATGCTTGGCATGGCGCGGTTCTGCTCGTCAATCTTGGCGGCTTGTTTTGTTAAACCCTGCACATAAGAAAAAATAGAATTTAATATATTAGAAGGGTCGGTGAGGAGGTTTCGGATGGTGTCGAATTGACGTCCGAATTCCTCGCCGACGTTAGCAGAAGGGACCCAGTTATTGAAGGGTGGGGCGGCTGGGGTCGGGGTGGAATGGTGGTTGTAGTGTCGTGCGGAAAAGACACTACTGGCGGTCCCGCGAACTGCATGGTGACTGTGGAAGGGGTCACCAGCGGTGTCGGGGTGGTGGTGGATGAGAAGGGAGGTGACATACCCAGAGAGAAGAGTGTGTCCGGGAATGTTGATGGAAAGACGATGGAGGTGAAGGAGGTGAATTTGGGCGTTGTAGTGGATAATGAGGTGCCCGAAGTGAATAAGTGTGGGGGTGATGGTATAGTTATGGAGAAGGGTGATGTGGAAGATGGTGGAAGAGTGGTTGATTGTTGAAAAATGGAGGATGGTGGGGTGGTGGATGGTTGGGTGGTGGGCGGTGGAATGAGGGGTGGGGTGGCGGATGGTGGGGTGGTGGTGGAAGTAAGTTCAACATGTAGACTCATTATGAAAGAGTCTAGTGATGAGGTGGTGATTTGTTCCTCTGGGGGGGTGGGTTTTGATTTTGGGTGGGGTTTTGATGTTGGCGTCCCCGACAGCTATTGTGCCTGGAAAAGCCTTCTGGAAGGTCGTTTGGCAGGAATTTTTGTTGGTTTTGTTGCCGGGGCTGCTATGCTGAGTTCCGTATGTCCCACTGTTGCTTTCTTTTCGGCGATTTTGACCGAAGATATGAGTTTTGCAAGCTCTTCATCTGAGAATAGGAGCTTGTTCTTATCATAATCCGCAAGTTCTGGTAGTGGGATCAACGTTCTGAAAGATTTTGCTGCAGGGCAGAAGACATAATGTAGCTTGCCATCCTTTTCTTTTATGATGAAGGAGTTCTTTAAAGTTTGTTCGTTGGTAAGGATGTCGCCCTTTGTTTGTGTGCATCTGGGTAGAAATCTATCCATCTTATGGTATTTGATAATAGATGTGATATGACCACCCATGAAAATTTCTTTCCCCAGGGCGAAAGCTGATAGTTTTTGGATCATGAGACATCCAATGTTGACTGGAATCCCATTTAGGATGGACCAGATAACAAAGAGGTCTGATATGATTACATTTCCTCCTTCTGACCTGGGGAAAAGTGCACCAGTAAGGATTTTGTGAAGTGTGCGCACAAAACCCGATTGAATGTTTGAGGCTTTGCATGTTTTTGCCTCATAAATTGGTATCCCCATTAAAGATTTCCAGAAGTTGTGTTTGTTGAACTGTGGGTTGTCTATGGTAACAGCTGTGGTTTTCTTTAGTTGCTCCTGGTTATCAATGAAGATTTCATTCAGCTTGTGTTCTGTGATGACAACTCTGTTGCCAAAAATCTTGGTGACCAGCCTACGGTTGCCTCCATCCTGTGTTCTATCCATAGCATTTACTGCTTCTTTTTCTAGGAATGTGAAGAATTCCGTTGTAGGTTCAACATAGGAGGTTTCAACGACAAAGCAGAGTCGGGATAGATTTGAGTTATCAAGCAGTGTGAGGATTCTATTGTAAATCCCCATCTTCATAAGTATGCTGGGGCATATATATTTTGTTGTTTTCAGAGTTTGTTTGATGGATGGAAGGGTATGGATGTGAAGGTTTTCTGGTGGTGGTTCTGTGGTGGTGATGGGAGGAAAGATAGGGACGGTGATGGTGGCCGGAGTGGTGGTGGTGGTTGATGGAATCAAACCTGCTAGGGTTTGCTCCCTAGCGGTGGTTGGGTGAACCTGCTTTCGTTCCCTCTTCGTAGGTTGTGGTGCGGAGGTGGTTGCCTGAGCCTTTCTCTTTCCCTTTGATTTTATTGTAGGGGATTCTGCCTCAGATGTAGGTTCGTATTCTGAGCCTTCATCGTCATCGGAAGATATTTTTTCCACTTCCTCTTCAGGTGCCTCTTCTAGGCATTTGTTGATCCGGTCAATTTCGCATAGTACTTCCATGATCTTGACATTTTGTGGAGCCTTCCCAGTCTTGTTGTAGTTTTCAACGACCTGCTGGAGCTTGGCACGGTTTTCTCAAAGTTGCTCCTCAGTACAGAAAGGGGCATCTTCGGTTCCTGTTGGTTGCTTTGCTGGTGATGCCATTTCTGAAAGGTAGAAAATCATGGGTAAGAACAACATGTATAGAAAAGAATTGGATTTTTATTTGTATTTATTTGGTTTTATGTATATATATATATATATATTTGTATTTTTAGAAATTATGGAAAGCAAAACGGTTTCAAGATCGTTTGGTTCCAAACGGTTTGAAGACCGTTTGGTGCCAAACAGTTTGAAGAGCGTTTGGTTCCAAACGGTTTGAAGACCATTTAGGGCCAAACGGTCCTTTGTTTAAACGGTTGCAAGACCGTTTGGAGCAGACCGCCAGGAAGAAGAATGGTTTGAAGACCGTTTGGTCCCAAACGGTTTGAAGACTGTTTGGTGCCAAACAGTTTGAAGACCATTTGGTTCCAAATGGTTTGAAGACTGTTTAGGGCCAAACGGTCCTTTGTTTAAACGGTTGCAAGACCGTTTGGCACTAAACGGTTTGGAGACCGTTTAGGGCCAAACGGTCCTTCGTCTAAACGGTTGCAAGGTCGTTCGGAGCAAACTGCTAGGAAGACGAATGGTGGAAAAGGACGGTGGGAAGGAGGCCGAGGCTCGCCCGTCGGCGGCGGCGATGGCAACAGCGGCAGATATATCCACGAGAAGCTACTTCTACCTGCAGTTGATGGTGAAGCTGACGACGGTGGTGGGATAGAAGCTGGAGGAGAGCGACGGGGGGCGAGTAGAGAAGCAGAGCTGCACGAAGACGACGGTGAGGTTTCTGGCGGTGACGAAGACGGTGGTGGGAGTCAGAGGTGGTGATGGTCTGTTCGAGAGAGCGATGGTACATGCCGGAGAGATGAGAAACTGGAATGCAATAGTGAGAGCAAAAAAAATTGAGATTCTAGAAGAAAGGAAGGAGGGCTTGGGGTGGTATTTATAGGAAACAGGGGTTTGACCTGATAAAAAAACTAGGTCAAACGGTTTAGCGACCGTTTGGACTCCAAACGGTTTCAAGACCGTTTGGTTCCAAACGGGTTGAAGACCGTTTGGTCCCAAACAGTTTCGAGACCGGTTGGCTTCAAACGATTTCAAGACCGGTTGGCTTCAAACGGTTTCCAGACCGTTTGGTCCCAAACGGTTTCGAGACTGGTTGGCTTCAAACGGTTTAAAGACCGTTTGGTAAGGTTAAGGTCGAACGGACAAATGTAAAATTATGAGATTTTTTTTTGTATATTTTCATTTTATTATTTTTTTATGTTTGTTTTGGTTATATGAATTGTTATATTTTCAGAAAATAAATCTATGGTAACCTAAAAAGACAGAAGATAAAAGAAAAAACTCAGATCTTGGGTTGCCTCCCAAGTAGCGCCTGGGTTTTACGTCACTGGCTCGACGAATCTTTGATGTTGTTATGTTGATGTTGTGGGGTCTTTAATTTCAATGGTCTGTCTCGACCTTTTATCTTCTGGAGTGTAGTATCTTTTTAAATGGTGACAGTTGATCGTCCTTTCTCCTCCATTGTTGTCTATAATAATGGCAGCTCCAGTTGGGTAAATATGTTTTATAGTGAAGGGCCCAGACCATTTTGTTTTGAGTTTTCTGGGAAATAACCTGAGCTTGGAGTTGAAAAGGAGAACTTTGTCGCCAACGGCGATATCTTTTCTCTTGAGATGACCATCATGACACATTTTTGTTTGCTCCTTATAGATTCTGGAACTGTGATAGGCAGTCATTCAGAGCTCTTCTAACTCCTGCAACTGGAGTTGTCTATGCTCTCCTACACTTTTAAGATCGAAGTTTAATTGTTTGATGGCCCACCAGGCTTTATGTTCCAGCTCTACTGGCAGGTGACAGGACTTCCCGTACACCAAACGGAACGAGGTTGTTCTGATTGGTGTTTTATATGCAGTTCGGTATGCCCAAAGGGCATCAGGAAGTTTGGTGGACCAATCAATGCAGTTTCTGTTCACCGTCTTTTCAAGAATCATTTTTAATTGTATATTAGATACCTCTACCTGACCACTAGTCTGTGGATGGTAAGGCGTGGTGACTTTGTGATTTACTCCGTACTTTTTCAGTAAGGCTTCAAAACTTCGTTCCAAGAAATGGGTCCCGCCATCTGACATGACGGTTCTCAGAACTCCAAATATTGGGAAAATAATATCTTTGAACAATTTAATAACAAGCTTGGAATTGCTGGACACCGTAGGTACATCTTCGACCCACTTTGAGACGTAGTCCACCGCAACCAAGATGTAGGAGAAGCCATAGGATGAAGGGAAAGGGCCCATGTAGTCTACCCCCCACACATAAAAAAGCTCAATTTCCTGCCACATAGTGAGGGGCATTTCGTCTCTTTTTGATATGTTACCAGTAAATTGGCATTTGTTGCAGGCTTTCACAAATTCGTAGGAATCTTTTGCTATAGTAGGACAAAAGAAACCAGATTGTAAAACTTTTAGAGCGGTTTTCTTAGCACTCATGTGCCCCCCTGTAGGTCCTGAATGGCAATGCTCAAGGACAAGGGTGATTTCTTCTTCCGGAAAGCAACGACGGAAAAGTCCGTCGGCAAAAAGGTGGAACAAGTAGGGTTCGTACCAGTAATAATGTTTTATGTCGTGAAGGAACTTCCTTTTATCCTGGTGGCAAGCAGATGGGTGGATAATACCTGTGGCTAGATAATTGACGATATCAGCATACCAAGGAAAACCATGAGTGGCCTTCATAAGCTGATCATCAGGAAGAGAGTCCCGGATAGGGATTTTATCTTTCTCTTCAACCTCGATCCGGCTGAGGTGATCGGCCACAACGTTATCCACTCCACTTTTATCTTTGATCTCCAAGTCGAATTCCTGAAGCATTAGCACCCAGCGGATAAGCCTGAGTTTGGCATCCTGTTTCTGAATCAGGTATTGAATGGCAGAATGGTCGGTATAAACGATGACTTTAGAACCAATCAGATAAGAGCGGAATTTTTCAAACGTGTAGATGATAGCCAGAAACTCTTTCTCTGTGATAGTGTAGTTTTTCTATGCTTCGTCTAGCATTTTGGATGCGTAGCAGATAACATAGAGTTTTTTGTCAATCCGTTGTCCTAAAACAGCCCCTATGGCATAATCACTTGCGTCGTACATGATTTCGAAGGGCTGCGACCAATCTGGAGCTCTTAGAATAGGTGCGGAGATTAAAGCATTCTTGAGGGTGGAGAAACTTTTCATACACTCTTTATTGAATATGAATTCAACATCTTTAGTCAGGAGCTGGGTCATGGGTTTAGCTAACTTCGAGAAATCTTTGATGAATCTTCTGTAGAATCCTGCATGACCCAAGAAAGCTCGAACTCCTCTTATGTCCTTTGGAGGTGACAACTTTGAGATAACATCGATCTTTGCTTTATCAACCTCGATTCCTCTTTCACTTACCCTGTGTCCGAGGATGACACCTTCTGTTACCATGAAATGGCATTTCTCCCAATTCAAGATAAGGTTCCTTTCCTCGCAACGTCATAGAACTTAACCAAGATTGATTAAACAGTTGTCAAAGGAGTCTCCATAAACTGAGAAATTGTCCATAAACACTTCCATGACGGATTCAATTAAACCGGCAAAGATGGAAGACATACACCATTGGAATGTAGCGGGTGTGTTGCACAACCCGAACGACATTCTTCTAAAGGCATATGTCCCAAAAGGGCAGGTGAAGGTAGTTTTTTCCTGGTCCTCTGGGTGTATGGATATTTGGTAGAACCCGGAGTAACCATCGAGATAACAAAAATATTTTTGATGAGCTAGGCGTTCCAGGACTTCATCAAGGAAGGGTAGGGGGTAGTGGTCTTTCCTTGTGGCTTTGTTCATCTTCCTATAATCAATACACATCTGCCACCTTGTTACAGTCCTGGTAGGCACTAACTCATTTTTGTCGTTGAGCACTACAGTAGTGACCCCTTTTTTAGGAACAACTTGGACAGGACTGACCCACTGGGAGTCAGAAATAGGATAGATCATGCCAGCTTTGAGTAATTTGAGGACCTCCAGACGAACTACCTCCTTTAGATTAGGATTTAGTTTTCTTTGATGTTCGCGGGAAGGCTTGAATTCTTCAACCATTGGAAGTCTGTGCATACACAGGGCTGGATTTATGCCCGTTAGGTCGGTTATCTTATATCCAATGACCCTTTTATGCTTCTTCAGCTCATCCAGAAGCCTTTCTTCTTGATCTTCTATAAGGGTAGAGCTGATGATAACTGGGCAAAGTTTTTCCTTATCTAAGAAAACATGTTTGAGCCCTGTGGGTAAAGTCTTCATTTCAGGGGCTTTTGGTGGCTCAACTACTTCTATAATGGTAATGGCTTTAAGTTCTTCAAAAGTGGCCTTTGGTGCTTCTTCGGCCTTTTCTAGACGTTGAAGACATTGCTGAACTAATTCATTTGCAGAGAACTCGACATCCGGGTTGATTAGAGCGTTCTCGAGTTCGTCAGCTGGCTCGGATATTTCTAATTGTGACATTTGCTGAATTGCGTCAAGAAGAAAGACCTCCTCTTGGATACTAGGGCCTTTCATGCTATTAAGGACTCGGAATTGAATTGCTTCTTTTCCGAGCCTAAGAATGATGGTGCCATCTTCGACGTCTATAAGTGCCCTGGCAGTAGCTAGGAAAGGTCTGCCGAAAATAATCGGGTATCTCAAGTCTTCTTTAATATCCATGATAACAAATTCGCATGGAACGTAGGCGTCCTTGCCTATCCTTACTGGAATATCTTCAATGATTCCCAGAGGTGCTGTTATGGTGGAGTCAGCTAATTGAATAGTCATTGCTATAGGCAGCAATTCGGTGAAACCCAAACATTTACACATAGAATAAGGCATGATGGATATGCTGGCCCCTAGGTCAGCTAATCCATTTTTAGTAGATGCATTTCCAATGCAACATTGGATTCCGAAGGAACCTGAGTCCTTCTTTTTTGGCATTTTATTTAAGATGATGTCAGAAGTGGTCTGGGCAAGCTTAACAGTTTCTTGCTCCTCGGTGATGTACTTTCTTGATAACAAGGTCTTGAGGTATTTTGCCCAGGCTGGCACCTCGGAAAGAGCGTCAAGGAGCGGAATATCAACGTACAATTTCTTCATTGCCTCCATGAACTTTTGAAACCTGGTGTCCATCTTTGTTTCTCGCAGTCTACCCGGATATGGAATCCTTGGTTTAAATTGCAAGACTTCAGGTTTTGTGGACACTTGTTCTTTGTCTTTGCCCTTTTTGCCTTCTGTAGGCTTTTCCAATCCTTGTTGTGAGCCCTCATTCATCATAAAAGCAGGTGGATCATCATTATCCAGAGTGATCTTGGTAGTTTCATGAAGAATGCGTCCAGATCTGGTGGTGACAACATTCAACTGTTCATGCCTGTTCTGTCCATGCTTAGGATTTGATTCAGGCTTCCCAACAAACGTACCTGCTGGGGGCTTTAATTGTGCAGCGATCTGAGCAAGTTGAGCTTCAACTACTTTCTACTGAGCCTGTTGGTTAGAAAGCATAGTTTGTTGTGATTGTAACATTTTCCTTATCAAGGATATTTCATCTTCCGGTTGGGCAGGAGCATTTTTCAGAGTAATTGGTTGTTGCCCTTGCTGAGGTTGCTGCGTAGGCAGCGTTAGTTGAGGTTGCTGAGTGTGCAACTGTGGGTGGAGTGAAGGATGCGTATACTGATAGTAAGCCGATTGATTTCTGGGGTAGTTAGCCCTAGGGAAGTTATTCCTGGAGTTCCCTTGATTTTGGTTAAAATTGTTTGGGAATCCAGGTGGTAACCTACTAGCAGGTCCCCCCTGCGTCTGATGCTGTGGATTTGTGGTTCCGGTAGGGTTCCCATATTGGAATCCATGGTGATTCCTTGGTTGATTGGGATTGTAGTAGACTTGTCTAGGGATAGAGTGGATGGAGTTGACTTGTTCTGGAAGCTGATCTTTAGACTGATCAGTAATGGGTTCATATTGTTGTGGTGGTTGATGCAGATCCATCATCACATTATAAAGCATACCACATGAAAGGGTCAGATGGTCAGAAGCATGACAAGCCTCATAGGATCCTGTGACGGCCTTGACTTGTTGAACTAGAGGAGTTTTCTTCTTATCAATCTCTCCTAGAGAAGTCTCGAGAGCTTGTTGTTTGTGAACTATGGTTTTCAAGGCTTCAACTATCTCCTTCATTTCTATGGATTCTTCAGCCTTGTAAACCTTGAGGACACCTTTTCCTGCTGATCGTCCCCATTTGGACTGATTTTCAGCTCCGAGTGTAACAATTTTCCAAGCATCCTCATAGTTCTTCCTCATAAAGTTTCCTCCAGATGAGGAATCCAAGAACTATTTGATATCATCACTTACTCCCCGATAGAAGGTTTCTATCAATTGGTTCTGGGAGATTCCATGATGCGGGCACTTGCGCAGAAGTTCTTTAAACCTTTCCCATGCTTCAGCAAGGGATTCTCCAGGTAGCTGAGAGAAGTGATTGATCTGCCCCCTTATCTCATAAGTCAGTGAAGGGGGAAAGAACTTCTCTAAAAAGTTTTCCTCAAGGGGAGCCCAGGTAGTTATTATAGGTTCCCAGTCAAGAGAGTTATACCAACTCAAGGCTCTCCCAGATAGAGTGAAATGAAACAGGTGAAGCATTATAGCATCAAAAGTGACTCCGGCTTGCGGAACCAGGCGGCACAGCGCCTTAAACCTTTTCAGATGATCCATGCAATCATCTCCAGAACCTCCGGAGAAAGAGATGCCTTGTATGATCTGGATCCACTGGGTCCGAATCTCAAATTTAGGGATATTGATAATCGAAGGTCGGACCGGGTGGTTATCCTCATAGTTCTTTGGGATAACGTAGTCCCTCAGCTGCTTGTTCCTTAACTCCAGCTGAGCAACTTGGGTTGCTGCCTCAGTCTCAGCTCTTATGCGGGCCTGTTCCTCCGCACGAATCTCCGCTTGGATTTGGGCACGAGTGTCGGAGATGAGTTGTGCCCGTTGAGCAGTGATGGCAGCATTGACCCTCTCTATTACCAACGCAGCCTGGCGTTGATCGTCAGCCATTAGCCTAGCTCATTGGCGATTGAGTCGAATGCGGCGATGGAAGCTTCTCTCTACCTCGGAATCATACTCCAGAACAGGGGAGAATCTGCGGTTATGCGATGATCGCATACACATTTTCCACCTGAGTAGAGTAAAGGAAACACCTTCAGATAATGGTAGAGATATGATGGTTTCAAGAAGATATAGACTAATGATTTAAAAAGAAAGTGTAAAATCCTATCCAACTAGGAAGGTACTAAATGAAATTAAAACATTCCGTTGTCCCCGGCAACGATGCCAATTTTTTGATGGAGCTTCCACTTACGTGGAATTGCGTGCACCAACTAAAAATCCTAAAGATAGTAAGTCTTTAGGTTTAGCCTTATGTATACTAGATAAAGAACTCCACCCACGTATGCTAAGATACATGGAAGTCTTATCGTAGTATAGTTAAGGGTCGAATCCTCAGGACAACAGTCTTTTTGCAAGCAACAAGATGGAAAACGTTAGAATTTCACTTAATCACTTACTAGTAGGTACTTAAATCGAAAGTTGGGTTTTGTTGTTTTAAACTAAGAACATACAAAGTAAAGAAAGCAAGTAAATCTAAGGGGTTAAACTATGATAAAGGTCACTAGGGTGTGATTGGTTTTTCACCGCCACTACACATGGATTAGTACATGCAAAGCAAAACATAACCTGCAAAAAGAGTCTAGTCAGTTAGTATCTTTGTAGACTTAGTTTCCTTTCGGAGAACTAACTACGAGAAGTGCGGGAATGTTGCAACGCCAGCCATTCCCGATCAAATGGTCACTTACTTTGCATCATTCCCCTCACAAAGTGTGTTTATCGACTTACCAAGGTTGCACTTTCTTACGTCAACTGATTCCATTTCATAGTATGAAAGTGCAACGAATGATAGTGAGTTTACTCCACTTCTTGAGAAACACTTCTAGATACCGAAACAGATGCATGGTGGACACATGCACCAAGAACCAACATATAAACGAGTTTCAAATCTAATAGTACAAACGTAGACAATTCATACTAAAAGATAAAGGATAACATAAGTTGGAGATCAAGCAACATGCATTCATTAAACGTTTGATGTCGAACTGAAAAGATAAGAACTATATATTACAAATTATGGATTACATTTACATGATATGAAAACATGAGTAGCGGGGCTACTCCCCGCACCCTAGTGAAAGAGACTACTCGCTCATGACTAGGACAAAGAAGGAGGCAAGAAGAGAGAGAGAGTGCATCATCCCCATAAAGGAGAGAGGAAAGTCAACCCCTTGGAGAGAGAGAAACGATCCACCAGCTTCACAGGTTGTGCGATGATGAGATCTCCCTCTTCCCACCTTCTTTGGTAGAGAGAGAGAAAAAAGCTTCGAGATGGAGTATGGGTCTCAGACCAGCAGCCCCAGGGCGAAGGATGGAAGTCGTAAGTGCTCTGGAGTGATTGAGGCAGCCTTTGGACGTCTGAAAAACTCCCCCCTCGTGGAGGACCCTTGAGGTCTTATTTATAGGCCTTAAGTGAGGTCCAAACGGTCTTGAACCCGTTTGGGCCCTGAACCCGTTTGCCCTTGCCTCCATGCGGTCTTCCGGGTCGTTTGGTTTTATGCGGTCTCAAGACCGTTTGACCTTATGGGGTCTTGAGACCGTTTAGCCTTCATGCGGTCTCGGGACCGTTTGCCCTTCATGCGGTCTCGGGACCGTTTAGCCTTCATGCGGTCTCAGGACCGTTTAGCCTTCATGCGGTCTCGGGACCATTTGGCCTCAAGCGGTCTTTTGACCGTTTGGCCTCAAACGGTCTTGGGACCGTTTGGCCTTAAACGGTCCTGGAACCGTTTGGCCTCAAACGGTCTTGCGATCGTTTGGGACTTTTGTAATTTTTTTGTTTTTTTCTGCAAGGATAAAGAAGAGAAAAGTTAATCTATTGATGTGTCAGCAATAAGGTAAAAAGTTAATGATTCTATCTAATTTATGTAAGAAAGAGTATGGAAAACTAAGGAAAACTAATAAGATAACATCACAAAATGGGAGGTTATCAATATTCGTTGGATTCAAAAAAATGCAAGCTTTATATTGGTATTGGTTTTGTCACATGAATCTAATGTTTTAAAGGGTTGATTTAATGGATCTAATTAAACAAGATAATAAATTATATAATTCATAACTAATAATTTATAGGTCAGAAAAATATAATAAAATATGTTTTCAACTCAGGAAAATATAAACTAAAATATGGAATGGTTTTGATAACCTAATTCACTCATAATAAAAAGGTGTTTTTTAGGGTTTTGAGTAAATAATGGAAACCTATCCCTAATTCCACATATATGCATAATAGGTTCTTTGGAAGCCTATGCTTGGATCTAGTTGGACCTTGGATCGTTTGAATCTAAGGTTGAGGTATGTTGTATCCTCTATTACTTCATGTTGAGAAATTCACCTATATTTTGTCTTTCTCTTGGTCCTATGGACAATAGCCTATACACATTGCTCTTATATCTTATTATCATGTTTATGTGAACTATCTTGATTGTGATCTTGGATATTCTTTTGGATCCTACCTTATGATATGGTACATGATGATCTTGTTGATGGTATATGCCCACTGTGATGTGGAGGTCTATTGGTGGTTTCATATGATGTCCGTTGTGTGATATGGAAAATCTTGAATAATGTTGACTATACTTTTCTACTTGCCTCTACATTAACCTGTTATGTGATTCAGTAACCCTAGAGTAGTGTAATTGCATTGGTTTTGTCTCATTTTAATTGTGGAAACATTATGATATTTTGGATGGTGGATGTGTGATTCCCCATGTTAGGGCAAGATGTGTGATTCCTGTACCATGTTATATATGTTTGGATGGTGGATGTGTGATTCCCCATGCCAGGGCAGGATGTGTGATTCCTGGCTCATGTCTCACCAGGTTCAAGATGTGTGATTCTTGACCATCATTGTATTTTATAATATTCTAGTGTTATGCTTATCGCACATGTATGCAGGATGTTGGTCATGATATGTGCTTATGAGGCACTACTTTATTGTTTTATGGAAGGTATCCCTTTTATTATGATTCCTTTCTCTTGATACCCATTTGGGTGGTACTTATCTCTTTCATGGGAAGCCTTTTGTTATGATGTCCCTTATTATTTATAAATTGCTCAAATTTCTTTTTAGTATGTACATACCAGCCTTTGCTGATGTATCCTATTGTTTCTCTTTTGTTGGGGTATGCTTCCAACCCTAGGTGGCAGACATGGATGGCATGGCATGTTGACCTAGACTTAGTTTGTGATGATGAAGCTTGGAGACAATCTTGAGGTGGTTTAGATTTCCTCTACATGGATCCTTATGAAGTAAGTTTAAGATGTTTAAGATGTTCCCTTTGTTTTATAATTGAATATAGTCATGTTTTTATTTCGCTGCTATACTTTGGTCTTTTGTTACCATTATATAAAGATTTGAAAATTTTACACCCACTCCAACATACCTTCTGAGTGTGTTTGGATTGGAGGTTTTATTGTTCAAATTTTTAGTAAGGATGTGTTTTCATTTGTTTACAGGTATCATCAATTTTTTTTCATCTTTAGATTTCATTCACATATTTGAACTTCGATTTTGGTCTCCTGTAGGATTTTTTCCCAATTTGGGAACTTCTCCCTCGCCAGCCATGGCACGGCTCGGGTGGGGAAGAAGGTCATCAACGATTTTATGATCTCACCCCCGCTCAGTTTCCCTCCTCTTCCTTTGTGTTCATGAGGGCAACACAGTCATTTTTCTTTGCTTGATTAGCTTATGACCCACTTAGGCCGAGGTCAGTGAGGTGCGGGCCCCATATCTCTCTATCTGGTACGAAGTGCCTATGTGGCACATTGTGATTGGCTGAAGAAAAATAATTCGTTTTAAATCATCCAGTGGACAAATATGGAAAATAAATAGTGTTTTGAAATCAAGAGAATGAAATCTATCCATTAAAATTATTTGTGAGATTTGATTCTGATTTTTGTGAAAAAATGTTTTAGAGATTTAAATAACTTAAAAATCAAGAAAAATAGCCTAAAAGTCATTATATAAAAAATATACAAACCTATATGTTATTTTAATAAGAAAACCCTAACTAAGATAGTAGTGATATTTTCAAAGTCAGATTTGAAGGTTTGTGGAAAAAGGGTTGTAACTTTAGGGTTTTGACCTTTTAATGAATAAATTATCATTAATGCATGTATATGATTATTGCATAGGGGAAAGTGGACTCTAATCTTATTAGGCATCTGAAAGTGAGTTCTAGGGTTTGAAGGATCAAGGTATGTGCATCTACACCTTTAGTTGGGAAATTTTATTATACCTTTACCTAAGTTCCCTAATGAGGCTTAATTTGACCTAATCCATTATTCTTGAAACATAATTTGTTTATGCCTCAAAATCAGTTGTAGTATTATCTCATTTGGGTCTTATACCCCTCTACCATGTTATTTAAATCAGTTGATTACTCTTGCCATAACTCTTTTTCTAGCATGTAGTTATATGTTCTATTTAATTTTAAAGTAGAGGTACTTATGTACAACCACCCACAAAGGGCATGTATATAATCGCCCTAGGGGAATGTTTGTATTCTCCCCAAATCATTATGTAGGTGACATGGAATGTTTTATTTTCCCCTCACCTATAGGTTAGAGGTTCGGTAGGTGCCTCAACCCTACTTATTTAGGTAGACATATTAATCTACATGCAAATCCTTTAATTATATTTGTTATTGGAAAGTTTCTTTATTTAAAGCCTCATACTCTTGATGTCTCATCTTTTGATGAATCCCTAGCTTGATTTACTTAGTATAGTTTAGTGACACATACTTTTATTTTCCTTCCTTTTTGTTGGGTGCTTTCCCAACCACCCAGATGTGGAGCAAGGCGATGGATAAGGCATGAAGAACTTAGCGTTGGCATGGATTTAGCTGATGGATATGTTGCTTGGAGACAAAAGTGGAGTAGTCTAGATTTCCCTCTATCTAGATCCTAGTTGTGTATTATTATGTAACCCTAAAAGGGAGATTTTTTTGATGTATTTTGTACAATATTTTATGAAATTGAATATAGTTAGAATTTTTTTTATTCTACTGCTTTCCAATGGTCTTTTGTATACCATATAAATAAAGACTTGAACATTTTACACCCTTTTCAACATACCATTTGGTATGTTGGGAATGGATGTTTGATATTTCAAATTTTTAGTAAAGGGGTGATTTCACTCTTTTACAACATGATTTACACCATGTCTATTTTAGGGTGAAATGATCATGCTAAGTGGTTTAATTTCAACAATATCCCTGACATATTTTATAAGTTTTTGTGTAGTCGTTACATGCAGATCGAGCTTTCAGAAGCCCATTAAACATGATCATTTTGTAGAGAATGACCAATCTCATTTTGGCTCAGAATCACAAGAAATTTGCACATGTTTTCAGATGATCACCACATCTTTCTCATAGTGAGAACGGTCATTCTAGGGGTTTCTTGGTATATCTTTATTTTAATTTGATTTTTCTTCATCTCAACTTGGATCTTTAAACAACTTTGCAACTTCTTAGACATTATCTCATCTAAATCAATGACCTATAAAAAAAAAATAAACACTACCAAATGTAGGGTATGTATATGCGTTTCGCGTAAAATGTAAACCAAGAAGTATAATAAAAAGGTGAGGTATGGGTTCAAAATGTTGAATACTAAGTGGGTTGCTTCCCACTAGTTCTAAGTTTTACACCTTCATCAATGTAATATGACTTCAACAAATAATTGAGAATCATCTAAACAATATTTTTAAGGCATGCTCTTCTCAAACAAAAATAGTAGTTGATCATCATTCCACTAGTTAGGGGAATCTTCAACACAATCATCATCTTATATCACTCTTCCTGAACTAATGATTTGGGGAGGCTTTGAATATGTTTAGATTTGACTTCATGTGCATGAACTAACAATCATGGTGTTGTCAAGCACATGATACCCAACATCAATATCGGCCAAGATGGGCTTTTCCCAGATCATGTGTAGCCTCTTGTCCTCTAGATCCATATCAAAAATAATAAAATTTATTAAGAACACCACTTATATTTATTTTTCTATAATCAATAACACATCCCCAATTGACCCCTTGGCACCTCAAATGAAGAGAACACCAATTAAAGAGTAAATTATATGCCTTCAACTTTCCTAGGCCAACCTCAACATTATGTTGTAGGGCTTCTATTTCACACCATAACTTAAGTTGAGTAAGAATTTCTAATTCGTATGATTCGTAATGTGGAAAGGGATGATTGGAGCAACTTGGTACTTTGTCTCTATGTGGGATGTGTGTTGCAATATGGAGCTTACTTGCTCTTGAACTTCACTTTCTCTATCATTCTTTTAGATTAAGTTTTTTTGAAAGTACACATATCCAAAATTTCTTGCATAGGTTGGAATTTTCTTTATTTCATTAAGCACTTCACTTCCCTAAATAAATCAAGGATCTCATTGGCATGCTTCCTTTTTTTTGTTGGAAAATGGAAGCTCTTCCAAGACATCTAAGAATGGTGGTTCATTCATGATTTATTCATTAGCAATCATTATTATCAATACTCATTATTAGGTCAAAAAGGTAGTAGTTAGTGGAGAAGGAGTAGGATCCCTAGAGTAGGAAACTGAATTCGAATCCCTAGTTATGTACCTCAACAATCCTCGCACCTGTCACACATCCCAACCTCTATGGGAGTTCACATGGTCCTCCTAATGTGCGAGTAGTTGACAAGGGGTGAGGATATACACGGTTAGGGGGGTTATAAGGTTAGCTTGTACTTTGTGGTGGTCTGACATCATAAAAAATACCCAATATCATTGGAGGACTGCTCATAAATTTATAGTAGGATCACTATTTTTCATGATGTAACTTTTAATAACCCCACTAAAAAATCATTAAAACTTAGGAATCACAAAAGTAACATGGTCATCAATCACAGAGCCACTTGTCACTCAAAATTTTGGCTGCTTAAGGACTTTGCCACTCCTAGGCATGGTTATAACATTCACTTTGTCATGGGGAGGAAGGGGGTCTTCTTCTTCTTGTAGAGGATGTCCTTAATGTTGTTTATGTGGTGGAACTTATGACATTGGATAGTGTGGTTGTTGTTACAAATGTCCTTGGTGAGGTTGGTGCTTCCCATGAGGTGTTCCTTGAAGAATATAGGGCTATTGTGGCATTTCATATGAACTTAGTGTTGTTGTCTTTGATGAAATTTGAGAGCAAGCTTCTGCACTTGTGTCTAAACTTGCATTTATAGTTGGAAAAACATATTTTAAAGCACTTATCCCCCACCACAATTTGGATGCATCATGGTTTAAGAAGGGAGTGTCCCTTCCCCGTAGTGAGAAATTGATAACGATGGACGATACAATGCCTACTCAAGTTTTTGTATGTTTTTTCCATGGTTGGATATGTATTTCTTCATCGAGATCTATCAACCTTGAAACCACCTATAACATCCCAAGATTTGAGGCCTTGGATAAAATGATCTTATAAGAAATGATTAGACTACCCATATTACCAAGGTGCACCTCCTTTTTCGGGAGCCCATCGCTAAGGAACTCCATAGTTAAGCGTGCTTAGCTTGGAGCAGTACTAGGATGTGTGACCAGTCGGGAAATTTATCCTGGCTTGCGCGTGAGTGAGGAAAAAGCACGTAGTTAAGGCTAGTGGTGATCTGTGGGGCCAATCGTCATTCTTGAAACTCTACTAGAGCCTTGGGAAATGGGCCCAAGTGTTGCAAATGGTATCAGAGCCATAACCCCTCCAGTAGGTGGGGCCCACATGGGCATGTGGCATGCCAGTCTTGAGTCGTGGGGTCCAAGCATGTTGGATAGGGTTGTCCATGGTTGACGTAGCCACCCTTGTGCTTGTATTCCATGATCGGGAGCTGGGTGTCCCTGGGCCATTTTGGGTCTGCACTAAAATGGGGTCATATTATGAGGGCATATAGTTGAGCCTTGATGAGGACGCCAAGAGTCTAAGTGGGGCAGATTGTAACATCCCAGGATTTGAGGCCTCAGATAAACTTATCTTATAAGGAATGATTGGACTACCCATATCACCAAGGTGTACCTCTTTTTCTGGGAGCCCATCACTAAAGAACTCCATAGTTAAGCATGCTCAACTTGGAGTAGTACTAGGATGGGTGACCAGTCGAAAAGTTTATCCTGGCTTGCACGCGAGTGAGGAAAAAACATGTAGTTAAGGCTAGTGGTGATTTGTGGGGCTAGTCATCATTCCTAAAATGCTACTAGAGCCTTAGGAAATGGGCCCAGGTGTTACATCACCTCATCTTAAAAAACTTTTAGCGATATTTTTGTTTTTGTTTTTTTCATGGCTGCCCAAGCATGGCATCTCCTTGTTGCTTCCCATAAGAAGTTGGGATGACTTTTCTCTCCAGTGTGTATGACTGGGACATATAGGAGTTGTAATTTCTATTCCCAAATGATTGTAATAATTTCATTTCTTTACTAAATGTATCCACAACTTGCACAAAATCAGTATACAAACTTCCACCTTGGTTCTTCATATTTCCATAATGTCATTGAGGATCTTTATGGGTCATCGATTGGTTTCATTAGAGGGAGAAGAGTAGTAGTAGAATCACATAAATGTTACTATTCTAATAAAAACAAAGTGGATGCATGATGCCTAGAAATTACTCATATAGTACCAAGCTTCTCTAAGAGTTTTGGGAATGAACGTTCCACCATAAGAACAGTCGACAATAACTCGATTGAGTTTAAAAAAACTGGAGTATAATAATTGTACGAAATGCCATTAAGGGACTTCTTGATGAGGAGAATTTCAATAAAACTTGAAGAGGTCTTTTCCACATGTGAAAGATTTCATTGAGAGAGAAGGGTAACTAGGTTAGACAGATAACATCATCAGTAGTGATTCGAGTTTGAGAGGTGAATCACAGTTTCAATAAGGAGTCAATGTGCATATAGGTTATTTTATCTCATCTATAGAAGATCAGTAAGAGCTGCACCAAGGATGATATTTCAAGGAAATGAAAGTAACCTAGGAACTAAACCCTAAGTGTAAGCTATTCTGCATTGGTCGCTACCCACAAGAAGAGATGTCTTATTGAAGTATAGCTTAAGAGCTTGCCCTAGTGATAACACTTTTAGTAATATTAACTAGTCTAGTTCTAGATTTATATCAATATAAAACTAAGATCCAATTCTATTATTGAACTCAGTTGTATAAGAAATTAAATAAAAACAAAATGGTCTAAATTTGGGTAAGGAAATATAGTGGGATGGACATAATACCTACATAATCATTCCTTCACATTACATTGCTTATTCTTAGGGTTACCTATATTGGGACCCAATAAATCCTTGTCCTTAATGAGTATGAATTTTTAGGGATAGATTTACCTATGAATTGGAGGTCACGTTGCTCACAAAATTTCAATCCTCTTCCTTAATGAACACCCTTCCATGTTTCAAAGTTCAATAATGAAAATTTTGGTTCTAACTAGAGATTTAAATGTCTTTATGTCTATGGTTGTAACAAATATGCAACACTAGTTTTAATCTAACAACCATGAGATAAAGAATAAACAATTAGTTTAGACATACAAAGAGAATAGTGATTTATAATGTAAGGTATACGATACGAGTAGCAGTGATACTCCCTATGCCATAGAGAGGAGGTTTACTCACTCATGGTAGAGAAATAAACACAAGTGTAGGTAGAGGAAGGAGAGGAATCCATATAATTGGATTAGAGGGTCAAAGTCATAATCTCCAACAAATGAACATCACTCCAAGAAGGTCATCCACTCAGTGAAGTCCCAGGAAGGTGCCACTGTATCTTATTGTGTTGCACATCTCTTGTTACGACCCCACTTCCCGATAACCCCCAATTAAGGGAGACCAAGAGGTTGAAGCCGCACCCATTAATCCCGGATCAAAGGTTCGACATATAACCATAAAAAATTATTAAATTCTAACAGACTATTCTGAAAATGGTAATAAATTTTTTCTTTACATACCTTTTGAAAACTTGGATCTCTAAACTTCTATCCACACCGATACTAATCTATATAATCCTCTTTTTCACTTTAATTTTCTTTTAGTATCACATGTGCCACTTTACTGTTTGTTCTTTTCATTGTACCTAAAACGCCAACAAACAAAACGTCGGTCAGCCGTAGCTGGTATGTGGGGGAAAACAATAAACATGCAACTATGATAACAATGTATTCATTCAATTACTTATTTAACAACCAATATTACGTTTTAGATATAACTCCACGATCCAAGGATACCCTATCCTCTGTGTTGTCCCCATTAAACCCCTCATGATCCACCTATAAGTGAACCAGTTTCTAGGGTTGAGTCACATGGAACTACTCGTAAGTAGACCACTCCTTAACTCGGGATTTGCTAAAGAGTCTCTAAATCACGGTAACCTAGACCTTGCTCTAGGATTACCCCTTTTTTTAGCCTTTTCAAAGTATCAGAGGTGGACCCAGATCTAGCCACTTATATATGCACATTTATAGTGATAATCATAGTCACTTTATAGTTGCATGAAATAAATAAACACCCAATAGTTTAGTTGCATTCAATGCGATTAAACATTCGGGAATTCACCGGGAAACTAAAGCGGTTATTCATAATCGTAACCACATACCTGATCCATAGTAACTTGATGTCCATGCATTAACATTCAACACAATTAACAAGCAATCAACAATATCCTAAAAATAATGCATAACATCCAAGTGTCATTGTTTTATTCAAAACATCCTCGAGATCAACTTGGATTCCACCTTATGATTTCTAGGCCAACTTTAGGGTTTTATTAGGGTTTTAGCTTTCAGTATGCATTTATCACTTTTAATGCTAAAACTATTATCTTTATCCTTTTAGGTCATAACCAAAACATTAAGGCTAATTATCATTTTTAGTTTCTTCCAAATTGACAAATCATATTTCATTATAGTTCAACTCACATATATGAACCTTATTTATCACTATTTCCACTTTTATACACTAGGAAACACTAATTATCCAAATAATTCACATTAAAGATCTTGGATACTCAATTTATCTTCAAATCATCATATCACTATTTTATTAAACTTCTTTTACATTAAAGCTACTATTGTTATTCCTTTTAATTCATGACAAGATCATTATGTGCATCTATCATTAATTCAAAGCTCATTAGGGTCTAATTAACATATGAACTCATTTTGTCATCATTTCTACCTTTTATTCATGAAAAGACCCTAATTACCACTTTTAGGGTATTTATCCAGGATTAAGGACTCTCATATACCAAAACTTAGAATTATCATTTAACAATCATATTTTCACAGTTTTCAATCTAAATATGATCTTATCTCCTTTTACCCTAAATTAGGGTTTCTAAATTATTTAATCATTCTCATATGAGGTATAACCCTAAATCATGCAATTCTACATTTAAATCAGGTTCAAATCTAACATTATCATTCAACAGGTTATTAACACTTCAATTAACCCATTAAGCATCTAAGATTCAACCTTTAATTACAAATAGGGTTTTTAACTCAACTTTAATGCACTTTTCATCATATTTATAGTACTTTTGCAATTAGAAACAGAATTAATATTTGATAATATTTTTAATGGATTCCTCTCGTTCTCCTGATAAATTTTCATATATTATTCGCATTTATCCGAGCTACGGTTTATTAGATATGAAATTAACAAGGTTTTACTTACTTGGCCAATCAGGAGTTGCCACGTCATCACAGTCCATGTGACGTTGCAGATTTGGAAATATAACTGATTTACCATTATACCCTTACTTAAGTTGGCCGTTGCTTTGTACCCCAAAGGGCAAATCCGTCAAATGCGCCCGTTACCTTCTTCTTCCTCGCAACGGAAGCCTGTAGTCACCCTAGACGCCGAGCGCCGACCTTGACACGGCTCCAACTCCTCGTCCCTTACCCCGACGACCTCCAGAGCACTTCCACTACCTCCGTCGAGCCTCCAAGCTCCTCTAGGTGCCCTCATCTTGCAGCCGCAGCGGATGGTGCGGGCCGAGTGAGCCTGCAAGACGCGACCGTCCAGCAGCAGTATTGCTGCTGCGGTGTTCAAGCTAGAACGGTGGGAAGTCCGGCGAGCTTCTCCTTATCCTCGTGAGAACAACAGTCATCTATCGTAGTTCCCCCACAGCCCCATATAGCCCTAGGATTTGAACCACCCTCCTTTTAGGGTTTGTGTGTAAGGAAGAAAGAGAAAGGAGAGAGTTGTGTGAGATGTCATCTAAAACTCAAACCAGGGTCTCTACCCTTTATATATGGGTGGATATCCACACCCTAAGATGATCGTCTAAGAGGAAACAAGTCCTCTCCTAATTGGAATCCTTTTCCTTCAATGAGAAGAAAGTCTCTCTCTTTCGTTTTATCCTTTGGATATCCTCTAATATATGGATATCATGAAATTCGAAAAACCTCTTACTTATCATCTTTTATATTTGCTTTTTAATCAATTAACACGAATTTCTATTTTCCTTTAGTTGCAAATACTCTCTTTTTAGCAATACCACATAAACCTTAATAACATATCTAATCATCCTTTTATTTTGCAAATATAGTATTTTCTCTTTCTTTCCTCTTTATTGGGACTCCTTGGTTCCCAAGAAACTTAATGATTTCGAAATTCCCATTATTGGGTACTTATTATCCTTCTAGATGCATCATTATGCATTATTTCACATTATCTTGTTTATTTCTCATTTAATTATCTCTTTTTGAGGATTTCTTTTTATCTCTCTCTTATTTTCCCCATTGGCATCCCTTTTATCATGAGAAATCCTTGGGATACAAAATTCCATAATGGATCACCTAATTATACCTTTTCCCACTTATTTCCTACATTTTCACATTATTTTCAATTTCTTTCTCTAATAAAGAAATACATAATTAATCTTTTCTTTTTCTTATTGCTTTTCTTTGCAACTTTAGACTCCTTGGTACCCAAGGAACCCAAGAGGCACGAAATCCTCTTTGGATTTGCCTTCTAGAGGTTTCCACATATTTCTTTTCTTAAAATTCAATTATCCATTTACTAATTGAATTTCCTTTGTTATTTTCCTTTTTATTGGACCCAATATCCAATAAAGCCCACAACACAAATATCAAGGCTATTGTAAACAAAATCCATGTACTCAAAACAAAATATACCATTCTTTGTTCAATTATCTTTGATATGAGAAATTTCATTTCTCGCCAAATGAACCCAAAATTTGGGGTTATAACAATCTTCCCCTCTTATAGGAATTTTGTCCTCAAAATTCAAACAAGCAAACAAACAATTCAGGATAAGACTTTTCCATGTCCATCATTGGCCCCTATGTAGCTTTGTCGTACTCATGGTGTTTCCAAAGAACCTTTATCATCACATATTCTTTTCTCTGAGTTCTTTCACTCTGGCGTCTATAAACTGCACAGGTGACTCAGTTCATTTCAGCCTCCCTTGGGGCTCACTAGGTTCATTGCTCAGCACATGGTCGGGTACCTCACATAGTGCTCTAAATTGGACACATGGAACTCATCTCACATTATTCTATCCTGAGGGGTAGGGTCAAACCTAACCTTCTCCACCCATCCATCTCTAATGGACCCATGTATCGGGGACTCAGCTCTCTTAGTTATAACTTAGAGGGGTCGGATTTTCATGTCACATTTTCTCCCATAGTAACTTGTATGTCAGTCTACTTTGCATCTGCTCACGACTCTCATCGTATCTAGGCTCCTTTCAGCCCTTGCACAATCAAAGTGACTTCATCTACACGTACTGGGGTCCCTTTTTCTAACCATCATGTGGTACTTTTCTAACCATCATGTGGTCCTTTCACCAACATCACCTTACTGAAGTGGTGACCGACACAACCTCCCTTATAGAGCTTCATATAAAACCCAATACTAGCTATGGTGGTCATTGTCACATCTTTCATAGGACAAGAATTGTCTCTAGATATCACCCTGAACGAGCACACATGCCCTCATCAGACCCTTTAGTCTAGATCATACTAACCATAGTTAGGGGTGATAAACTATACTAACATAGAGTTCTCAATGTACCTACTTCCACCTTTTAGAAGGGAACCTTTATATCAAACTCAAGAACCTTTGAACTTGCTTTATGGTGTAGTTGAACCATCTCTCTCATGGGTAGTTCAACTAGATCTGTCCCTTTACAGAACTCTATCTTTCTCATACTATCTAGGTAAGACGACCTACCCTAACCCATATTGTATCTCGACCTTCTTTGGCCCAGGGAAGACCTATCACAACATCCATAGTGTTGAGCTCCCATTCCCTCTCAGGGACTCTTTTGTCCTCTATATCGATACACTGGGTTACTGGGGTTCGTACTTTACCTCCTGGCTTGCATGGACATAAACCACATGCAACCTTATCTTAAGCATCCAAAGTGGTATTGCCATTTCTATGGTGTACGGTGATCTTCAACCATGATTTTCTGTATGTCATGATTCTTTCAAGATTAGATCCTCTAAAGCCCTAAACCGCTCTAGTTGGGGTTTCATCACTTTCTCTTCCAAAGAAGTGCATCTGAGGTTCTACCACCATCCTTTCATGGCATCAAGGACTAGACTGGATAACCAAACAACCCTTAACTTTTCAACGCATCTTGTTACATCTGAATGTTATCCAAACACCTCTCTCTTTCAAACTTAGGGTTAGCCAAACAACCTCTTCTAACTTCTAGTCAAACAAGCCATATGTATCTCAACCAGAGCATCCATTACCACCTCACATTCTTAGGTATTGAAGACATACACTTCCATGTATTTCACTTTCATATTACTTCAAACTCCATGTCTATCTCCATTAGGAACACTTTCTGATTTCATCATCATGGTGACCAAACTCATCCTGGTATAACTTGTAAGGTCCACTTAGCTCATGCTAGTAACATCCTCATAAGGGGACTACCTCATTCCCCTTAGTGTTTGCAAGCCATCCATCATTCATTCACTTTACCATGGTAATATATCTTCTCTATCCCCATTTCTCATGGCAACGCTCCAACCTACATCATCTCTTATCCTTGGTGTATGACATGCATAATGTCCTATCTCTCACCCCCATAACAAGAGGAAATAAGCATTTGGCTGCAGTCCAAATATATAGTTCTTCCTGTTCCAAGAGTAGAGATGGTACATCCCACCTTGCCAGTACACCTTTAAATCTAAGTTGCAACGTGCCACATATGTCTCTTCATCACAAACATCATGATATCAAACTAGTCTTGAACCTACTGAGGCTTATATCCTTGGTCATCTCCTCTAGGTCTATAGGGTACCGACTCTTTTGGGGTCATCCCTCTTCCCTCATGCATCAAGAGAGTGCCCTACTCATCTGCCCTTTGGGTCCCATGAGTTCATGAAGGTGATCAATCTCCTAACCCATGGCCCTCAGACAATGATAGTTGTTACCTCCCGACCCTATGGTCATGAACAACTGGAGAATTAGGCAACTCCTACCTTCATCGGTCTTATCCCTACCTGACCCTAGGATAGACTTAGGATTCTCCATTATAGTACATGTTCACTTAGAATCTTACCCAAGTCTTCATCATCTCTCTTTTTGCATTCATGGGTCGACTCTCATCCGCTCATAAGCATTAAGGCAACCTGCCTACCTTGGTCAAGCCCCATACTGGTTACCTCCATGGTAACACTTTCACATGCAATAGAGATGGATATCTATGGGTCTGTAGATTCAATCTCATACTATGTACCTTTCACTTAGCTTCTCAAGATCTTATGAGACCTCTTTAGGTTACTTTGAACCAACAAAACTGATATACACCCTTCCAAAGGGGTCCCTCTCCCCGGATGGGAGGAAAACTATCTCTAAGGTCAAAAAAGCTCTTAGGTCCAGGGTTTACATCCACCCGAGCCTACTTACCCCTAGCAAGCCATTAAGGCACGAGCAGATCACTTACTGTACCATGCTAGGTCATACTTGTCCTCTTTCCTGAATGTTGGATCAAGATCATACCTTTCTTTATCATCAACTTAGCTATGAGGGGTTCATCAAACACACCTTTAACTTCAAGGGCTCCTCTTTTCCTCTATTCACGAGGATTACTATGCTTGTTTCTATAGGAACTCAACTTCTCATCATGAGCCTTAGGTACACCACTTCCCCTCTTAGGCCTAAGAACCCTAGGTTCACTGCATGCTCAGTCTCTTAACTACAAACCAAGCATGAAAAAGGCATGACACACACTCCTTGTCATCCTTCAACTCAAGCAACGCTTAGTGTTGGGTCCTCCTCAAGGACAACCAACAAGGTACAAGGCCTCATAACCCGCTACTAAACCTTTCTAGGTCTAAGGAACTCTTTTTCCTACCTCATAAGGTAAACACCTATACCGTAGGCACATAGGAACCAGATGCTTCATCTTCATTCTCTAAGGTTGGTCCCTCTAAAGGCAACCAAGTTATCATCAACTTTTATAGATTGATCATGAGGCAACCACTATCATCCATAGTTTAGGGTTTTAGGCTTCCAACCTTCTTGTTGGGTTTCCTACTCTCTCTAGAGCTAACCCTACAACCAACCTCTCTATAAGAGGTCCTATCTCCAAGAAGGATCATCCTCAAAAGCATGCTCTACATGGGTGAATCCTAGGTTCGAACTTATAGTTGGTCAAGGTCATCCATAACCCTTAATGCTCCATCATAATTCCTTATCCAGGGTTTCATCCTATCATCAGCACTATGACGTGCCCTAGGTTCCAGCTATGCCCTACTGGTACAAGCCCATGGGGTTTCTATGGTCCTTCACTAACATCATCATCCAAGGAGCTATCCTTTACCTTAACATGCACGACCCTTCCCAGGGTAGGGTTGCCAAAGGTGCTAGGTCACCCATGGATCGTATGGCATCCCAAAGGCATGTCCTTTCAAACACCTGGTCCAACTCATCTCTCTCTAACCTTCACTTAGGGTTAGGGTTAGCATCATCCTCAGAGGATGTGCCAAGTCTCTACTTGCAATGGAGATCTCTATCTCCAAGACCAACTTATCCTCCTGAGATGAGGGTCTAGCCTCAGGTCTCTTCTGAGGACATGACATCTTATGTCATACGACCTAAGCATGTATCTATTATTTATTTTGCGCTTAATCTATTAAGCTTATGTCCATGACATCTTATTTACATGCCTTTCATTAATTTAGTGGAGGATTCCTTAAACCGTATTAACCTTACCCATACCTCAGGAGGGTGAGGAGAAGAAAGAAAATCCTAATCCTTTAGGTCCTTATCAGAATTTTGAGATGAGAAGGGATGAATAAGATGAGAAGTCCTAAAGGTATCTTATTTCGATTCATACCCTAAGACTTTGGCCAGGCGGTCACACGGGTCCCAGAGTCCTCGTATTCTGACTAGCGGTGCGGAGGAAAATCTTGCCAGCCCCCGGTCGTGATCCCTTTCTAGACACCTCCATCTTTCAGATACTCCTCTAATAACTCCCTTGGGTTCTATGGAGTTTGTAAAATTTAATAATTATTAATGGTTAAATGAGGAACCTAAGCTCTGATACCAAATGTTACGAACCCACTTCCCGATAACCCCCAATTAAGGGAGACCAAGAGGTTGAAACCGCACCCATTAATCCCGGATCAAAGGTTCAACATATAACCATAAACAATTATTAAATTCTAACAGACTATACGGAAAATGGTAATAAAATTTTTCTTTACATACCTTTTGAAAACTTGGATCTCTAAACTTCTATCCACACTGATACTAATCTATCTAATCCTCCTTTGCACTTTAATTTTCTTTTAGTATCACATGTGCCACTTTACTGTTTTTTCTTTTCATTTTACCTAAACCGCCGACAAAAAAAATGTCGGTCAGCCGTAGCTGGTATGTGGGGGAAAACAATAAACATGCAACTATGATAACAATGTAATCATTCAATTACTTATTTAACAACCAATATTACATTTTAGATATAACTCCGCGATCCAAGGGTACCCTATCCTCTGTGTTGTCCCCATTAAACCCCTCATGATCCACCTATAAGTGAACCAGTTTCTAGGGTTGAGTCACATGGCACTACTCGTAAGTAGACCACTCCTTAACTCGGGATTTGCTAAAGAGTCTCTAACTCACGGTAACCTAGACCTTGCTTTAGGATTACCCCTTTTTTTAGCCTTTTCAAAGTATCAGAGGTGGACCCGGATCTAGCCAGTTATATATGCACATTTATAGTGATAATCATAGTCACTTTATAGTTGCATGAAATAAATAAACACCCAACAGTTTAGTTGCATTCAATGCGATTAAACATTCGAGAATTCACCGGGAAACTAAAGCGGTTATTCATAATCATAACCACATACCTGATCCATAGTAACTTGATGTCCATGCATTAACATTCAACACAATTAACAAGCAATCAACAATATCCTGAAAATAATGCATAACATCCAAGTGTCATTGTTTTATTCAAAACATCCTCAAGATCAACTTGGATTCCACCTTATGATTTCTAGGCCAACTTTAGGGTGTTATTAGGGTTTTAGCTTTCAGTATGCATTTATCACTTTTAATGCTAAAACTATTATCTTTATCCTTTTAGGTCATAACCAAAACATTAAGGCTAATTATCATTTTCAGTTTCTTCCAAATTGACAAATCATATTTCATTATAGTTCAACTCACATATATGAACCTTATTTATCACTATTTCCACTTTTATACACTAGGAAACACTAATTATCCAAACTATTATCTTGGATACTCAATTTATCTTCAAATCATCATATCACTATTTTATTAAACTTCTTTTACATTAAAGCTACTATTGTTATTCCTTTTAATTCATGACAAGATCATTATGTGCATCTATCATTAATTCAAAGATCATTAGGGTCTAATTAACATATGAACTCATTTTGTCATCATTTCTACCTTTTATTCATGAAAAGACCATAATTACCACTTTTAGGGTATTTATCCAGGATTAAGGACTCTCATATACCAAAACTTAGAATTATCATTTAACAATCATATTTTCACAGTTTTCAATCTAAATATGATCTTATCTCCTTTTACCCTAAATTAGCGTTTCGAAATTATTTAATCATTCTCATATGAGGTATAACCCTAAATCATGCAATTCTACATTTAAATCAGGTTCGAATCTAACATTATAATTCAACATGTTATTAACACTTCAATTAACCCATTAAGCATCTAAGATTCAACCTTTAATTACAAATAGGGTTTTTAACTCAACTTTAATGCACTTTTCATCATCTTTATAGTACGTTTGCAATTATAAACGGAATCAATATTTGCTAATATTTTTAATGGATTCCTCTCGTTCTCCTGATAAATTTTCATATATTATTCGCATTTATCTGAGCTACGGTTTATTAGATATGAAATTAACAAGGTTTTACTTACTTGGCCAATCGGGAGTTGCCATGTCATCACAGTCCATGTGACGTTGCAGATTTGGAAATATAACGGATTTACTGTTATACCCTTACTTAAGTTGGCTGTTGCTTTGTACCCCGAAGGGCAAATCCGTCAAACGCGCCCGTGCCCTTCTTCTTCCTCGCAATGGAAGCATGCAGTCGCCCTAGCCGCCGAGCGCCGACCTTGGCGCGGCTCCAGCTCCTCGTCCCTGACCCCGACGACCTCCAGAGCGCTTCCACTACCTCCGTCGAGCCTCCAAGCTCCTCTAGACGCCCTCATCTTGCAGCCACAGTGGCTGGGGCGGGCTGAGTGAGCCTGCAAGATGCGGCCGTCCAGCAGCAGTATTGCTGCTGCGGTGTTCAAGCTAGAACGGTGGGAAGTTCGACGAGCTTCTCCTTATCCTTGTGAGAACAGCAGTCATCTGTCGTAGTTCCCCCACAGCCCCATATAGCCCTAGGATTCGAACCACCCTCCTTTTAGGGTTTGTACGTAAGGAAGAAGGAGAAAGGAGAGAGTTGTGTGAGATGTCATATAAAACTCGAACCAGGGTCTCTACCCTTTATATAGGGGTGGATATCCACACCCTAAGATGATCATCTAAGAGGAAACAAGTCCTCTCCTAATTGGAATCCTTTTCCTTCAATGAGAAGCAAGTCTCTCTCTTTCTTTTTATCCTTTGGATATCCTCTAATATATGGATATCAAGAAATTCAAAAAACCTCTTACTTATCATCTTTTATATTTGCTTTTTAATCAATTGACACGAATTTCTATTTTCCTTTAGTTGCAAATACTCTCTATTTAGCAATACCACATAAACCCTTAATAACATATCTCATCATCCTTTTATTTTGCAAATATAGTATTTTCTCTTTCTTTCCTCTTTATTGGGACTCCTTGGTTCCCAAGAAACTTAATGATTTCGAAATTCCCATTATTGGGTACTTATTATCCTTCTAGATGCATCATTATGCATTATTTCGCATTATCTTGTTTATTTCTCATTTAATTATCTCTTTTTGAGGATTTCTTTTATCTCTCTCTTATTTTCCCCATTGGCATCCCTTTTATCATGAGAAATCCTTGGGATACGAAATTCCACAATGGATCACCTAATTATACCTTTTCCCACTTATTTCCAACATTTTCGCATTATTTTCAATTTCTTTCTCTAATAAAAAATACATAATTAATCTTTTCTTTTTCTTATTGCTTTTCTTTGCAACTTTAGACTCCTTGGTACCCAAGGAACCCAAGAGGCACGAAATCCTCTTTGGATTTGCCTTCTAGAGGTTTCCACATATTTCTTTTCTTAAAATTCAATTATCCATTTACTAATTGAATTTTCTTTGTTATTTTCCTTTTTATTGGGCCCAATAGCCAATAAAGCGCACAACACAAATATCAAGGCTATTGTAAACAAAATCCATGTACTCAAAACAAAATATACCATTCTTTGTTCAATTATCTTTGATATGAGAAATTTCATTTCTCGCAAAATGAACCCAAAATTTGGGGTTATAACATCTCCAGACTCCAAAAGTCTCGATAAGTCTAGTGGGATCGAAGCTTATCTCCTTAGGGAAAAATGTCATTGATAGGTTTGCTGTCAGGTCCCCCAATCAATCTGATAATTGTTTTGGCTGTACTTTTACTCATTGTGCTGGATTCCAATTAGATGATTGACTGGCTTGTGAGTCATTTAACTTTCGACTATTGTTTCCTGAAAAAGGTCCTATAGTTAGTAAACTAACAAATGGTTTGGTTGGATGGATGGGGGGATGAAATTACTAGTGCGATGGGTGGGAATTTGAGTTGTCATACTCACTACCAAACTGATTGGTTAGCTACTCTAAATGCATTCTCTGTCAGTTGACCCAATAAGTGAACTAGGTGACTAACTATAGCTTGGGGTGCAACCCTATTGGTCAGTTAGTTTATTGAAGATGGGATGAGTGAAATAAAAATTTCCATAGTTATTGATCTTCCTAATAAATTTATATTTTGGTTAATGAACTATCTTAATTGAGAGACTAATCGGCTATCTCACTTGGTGTGCATTCCCCCCTTATGGGCATGGCCCAACTAATCAATTGGAAAATCAGTCATCCAAGTGGGATGTCTTGTGATGGCTGATTGTAATGTGATTCATCTTGGATATTCTCACAAGGCTTGGAGGTGGGGGAGACAGGCCTGAATCATCACAATCGAGGAATAAAATATCTCTTTCATTATTCCCAATGGAAAAACAAGAATTAATCATAAAACATACTAAAGGGGAACAAAAGGGCAACTGAAACCTAATTTTGCAGGAACAAGGAAATAAGCACATGAAATTCATGAAGTCTACTCCAGAAAGCATAACTAAGCTAGGATGAATGTGCATTCATCAAATAACCCCAAACAAAAAGTAACACAAAATTAGAAACAACCACCAAATCATACTAACAACCTAATTGAGCCTCTATGTCTAAAATGTTCTCTCATTTGTACCACCAAATATGGAAAATCAATCCTAAAATCTTGATATCACATGATATTACATTCTCCATAGTGATCACCAACTTCACTTTGCATACATGTTTCCGTGTCAAGATACCCAATGTCAAGCATACATGAAAATTGTAAAAATCATACAATTTTTGGGATTGCACATAATTGAACACCAAGCAATGATAATGGATGTAATTGGGTATTGTTTGAGCCCCTACGTAGAAATGAAGTGAAAGAGGATATGGAGATATGTTTGCAAATGTCTCCTCATTTTTACTTGAGAATGCATTTTATTGGTGGAAATAGATATAGTGCAACTTTTTTTCTTTTATTTTGTGCACAATGGCATCTTTTATTTATTTTTGGGATGTACTCCAATTAAATAGGAGGGGTATAGAAGAAGAATTTAGAGAAGAAAGGGGGTAACACAACCTAAAACATAGGGTTTGCCACTATTTTTAGCTTTTATTTATTTTTTATGGACACATGGCATTTGTTTATGAATAGGATGGATCATGTACATTTATCTTATTTGATTTTCAATGCATTGGGTTGTTCTTCAGATTTATCTTTTTCAAATGATGCAAAATAGGGAATGATTGACATCTTATTGCACGTGCTTCACTGATTAGAAAAAAGGAAGATCTCATTTCATTCACAATGGTCCCATGTGGCTTTCCATCTTTTATAGGGAGCATGCTCATTAAGGTCATTAGAAATTGGGGTGAGATCTAGGAAATGGAAAAATCTCACAATACAACCCATGACGAGGATTTACATCATTTAAAGGGGTTTTCAATGAAATAGATGCATCTGCATGCAATGGTAAGCAAAGAAAATGAACTAAGCAAGCTAGGTATTGGCTTCATTGCACTAAAAGGTATATTAGAAATTTAAAAATGTACACTTAATGCAATTGATCGTGAACTAGTACCAATGAAAAGAAAGATAGGTGTGGGTGGAATGAGATACATACCACCCACCCTCCACCTAAACTTAGAAATTTGCTTGTCTCTGAGAAAACTATGAATCTAGAATGGAGGGGAAGAATGATGCTACTATGGCCACCAACTACCATGATGTCCCTATTGTGGTGGCTTCTGCAACTGTGATTGTGGCGGATAAAATTGTGAATGGTAAGATGGACGAAATGGCATGTACCCCAACCTTGGGGTGTTGTTGGTGTCTCATGGTAGGGCTATAGTGGTGTCTCTACATAAAAATCTCACTCAATAAGTACAAGTGGGGAAGGGATGTTTCTTGTGTTCCCCATGCTCCTCATAGCATGGGTAGGTATTGAGGTATTTTCCCTTGCTAGTGTCACACTATTGATGCGTTTTTGCATAGGTAGTTGTGTTTAGTTGTTGGCCTTGTGTCTATTGTTCCCAGTACATGTTGGTATGGGTTACCTAAATGTTCCCTAACAAGATCTAGAGGTCAGTGGAGTAAAATGTGATAAAAGGACTGATTTTTTCAAGAACCCATCGCTTCATGCGATTCCTATTAGGCATTGTATAGGGGCTTGTCTCATCATCATTTGTCTCCATAGAGACATTATAGTGACCAAAAAGTGGCTCAACCTCACAAATTATTTTGTATCTATACTGACAAGACTGGAAGCTTGTATGATAGATTGACCATGAAAAAACAAGCATGAGTAGGGAGAGCAAGCAATGAGGCAGTATGCTTGAACAATAGGAAGTAGATCACTGTCTTTGAGGATGCATGATTAAAGCGAAATTCTTTAATATGTTTTCAATAGACATATCACTTGCAAGTAAATGCTTCAAAAAGTATGTGAGTCTATCCAAAATATGTCATGATGGTTGTAATCATTTTGCATTGAATAAATTGAAAACTAGTGTTGCGGGTGACCATGAGATGAAGATGTTCAATCAAAATCCTTTCCTAATTGAGAGGTTTCTCATTATAAATATATCATAGAGCATAGAGGTCAATGTATGTAACCACTCCTCACATGCCAAGCCTACTAAAAACTATGCAAAATAGATTGAGGAAAATATACATCTTCATAGGCATGTGGACAAAAGAAGCTTTGGATCCTTTGGGGAAGAAGGGTGGGAGCCTAGAAATTTCCACCCACAAGTTTCCTTCTACATAATTTTGCAATTGTCATTGTTTTTATTGTAAAACTTTAATGAATGAACATGTGTTTTCGTTTATTGGTTGTCCCATGCTTCATATAAGTGGAAATAAACTCGAAAGTGAGATCCACATAGACCAATTGCATTCTTATAGAAAGGTAGACAGATGAGCACAATGTTTGGCCAATAAATTGCTTTAGTATGAGCTACTACAGGGTGTTGGGTAGACCCATCCATGATAATTGTATGCCAACATACTATATGACATTATTGTGCTTCGTTTTCTCCATGGTGACCATGAGATTGAACTTGTTTGGTTGAGGGGAGAACCACATAGATCAAGCAGACATGAAGGATCATAGTGTGCCTTTGGGAAGCCGTGATACATACTAGATGTTACAACCCCAATTTTTGGGTTCTTTGGGTGAGAAATGTAATTTATCCTATTAAAGATATTTGAACAAATGATGATATAATTTGTTTTGAATAAAAGGTTTACAATAGCCTTGTTGGTTGTTTTTTAGGATTTATTTGCTATTGGGCCCAATAACAAGGATAATACAAAAGAAACTCCATTATTAATAAAAAATGGAGAAAAGAAAGATGTAGAAACCTCTAGAAGGCAAAAGAATATAATCCAAAGGTGGATTTCGTGCCTCTTGGGTTCCTTGTGTTCCAAGGAGTCCAAAGTTGCCAAGATAATGCAACAAGAAAAGAAAAGATCAATTAAATATTTCTTTATTAAGAAAGAAATTGAAAACAATGATAAATATGTGGAAAATGAGTGGAAAGAGGTATAATTGAGTTATCTTTGGTGGATTTTCGTATCCATAAGGTTCCTAATGTTAAAAGGAATTCCAATAAGAAAAAAAAAGAGAGATAAAGAGAAATCCTCAAAAAGAGATATTTTAATCAAGAAATAAAAAGGATAATGAGAAGTAATGGATATAGATGCATCTAGAAGGATAATGAGTATCCACTAAAATGGATTTCGAAATATTAGAGTTTCTTGGGGTCCAAGGAGCCCCAATGGAGAAAAAGAAAGAGAAAATACCAATAAATACAAAAAAGAGGATAATGTGATACATAATTAATGAATTTGGTAGCATTGTTAAAAAGGAGGTATTTTCTTCTAAACGAAAATATAAATTCGTGCCAATGGATTAAAAGGCAAACATAAAGAGAATAAGAGAGAGAATTTTCGAATTCCTAAATATCCAAAGAATATAGTTTATGAAGGAGATAAATAGGAGAGAGAAGATTACTTCTCATTGAAGGAATCCGATTCCTATTGGAAAAAGGCTTTGTTTCTTCATGGGCAAGCATGCTGGGGCATGGCTACCCTCCTCTATAAAAGGATAAATCCCATGGCTAAGCCCAAGGAGAGTTCCACGCATCCCTCTCTTCTCTTCTTCTCCTTATTTGCAAGTAAACCCTATCCAAGAAAGTAGATCAATCCCGAGGGCCCTGAGGAGCTGCAATGGGTCTCGATGGAGGCATAAAGCTTCCACAACATCAACGGGATGCTTGGTGGCAAGCCCTTCCCCCTAACCTACGCACAACTGCAGCCACATGGATGCAATGACGACCGCACGTTGTAGGTTGAGTGCTCTTGGAAAAGCCACCTAGGTCATCAACTGGGGGGCACCCCAAGTGCGGCAAGATGTGGCGGAGCTAGGGGAATGATCGACGGTGGTCGTCAGGCCCTGGGAAAGGAGTGGGCAGCCCCGCAAAGGGCTGCCATCGGCGACCGTCATGGCTGCTCCAAGCTTGAAGATGACCCATGGCCGTTGGACTATTTTACCACTCCATGGGCTGAAGGAACAACAACTTAAATAAGGGCAATAATGTAAATGCATTATGTTTCAAAATAGGCAACGTTGCATGCAAGGGATGACATGGCGCTCACTCATTGGTTCAAGTAAGTAAATAATGCAAAATTCATATCTTTTTATTGGTAGCTCGGATGGATGCGTATAAAATATGAAAGTTGCTCAGAATAATGAGAGGAATTCAATAAAAATATATTTACAATATAATTCCTCTTGCAATTCGAAAAGTAGTGGAAGTTATCAACTTTAATGCTTTAATGTTTAAGAAACCCTAATTTGAGATGATTAATGTATTAAGAAGGGTTTTATGGATGATTAAAGTTGATATTAATTTTTTAATCATAAAAAGATACATTAAGATAAAAAAAGGATGAACTTTGCACATAATTGGTTTAATTTAGAGTTTCATGTACATAAATGAGCTTTAATGGGCCTTGAAACCCTAATGTTAGTAATTGTGACTCTTAATGGCTTTAATTGTTCAAATTCATGAATAAGTTGAGATATGATGGTTATAAGATATTTCAAGTATAAAAGTTCCTAATTGTGGATAAATACCCTTAATATGGTAATTAGGGTTTTCTAGTGGATAAAGGTGGAATTAATGATGAATAGAGTTCATATGTGAATTAGATCGTAATGAACTATGAATTGTTAATTTGAAAGGAACCAAAGATGATAATTGGGCATAATGATCTTGTCTTGAATTAAAGGATAAAAATGGTAGTTTTAATGTAAAAGAGGCATAATAGACTTTTGTTTTGAAGTTAAATAGATAAATTTCATTATGGAGGAGGCATACGACATCTACTTGAGGACAAAAACAAACTAAAAGACCACACAAAGATCAAGAATATATACAAACCACGACACAAACTCATATCGGAAACTGATAAGGACAATGATGTATAGATCCAACAGGAATAATTGACTTAATTGATGGTTAATTGTGCCTATAATCCAAAATTAAGGTTATATGTTGCTAAAAGGTAACCTTAATATCTTTCGTGAAGAATAGATGAGATAATTAGGGATTGTGAGTAATTGTATAAAATTAGGGTTTAAAATAGTATAAATGAAGATAAACCCTAATTGCAATGGAAACCCTAAAAGTGGACTAGAAACCCTAGGAAGCGAGCTAGGTTTAATATATCTTGATGGCATTATCAATGATAGGAAATTGTATGCATATTTTAGGATCTCTTTCTGTGCTTTCTTGCCTATTGGATTTCTTGAATTGATTGGATTAATTCTGTCTCAAATCAGCTTGACATGTATGTGGTTAATTATGGTTAATCACATTAGTTTCCCGAAGATTTTTCGGATGATTTGATCACATTGAATGCAACCTATCAGTTTGGATGTTCATAATTGCAAATCATAAAGTCACTATGATTATCACAATTTTAATAGAAGTGTGTATTCTCGCACCTACATGCCACCCTGATGGATGATGCCAAAAGGTCAAGCCTAGGAGGGAAGACCAATGGGCACCATGAGTGGTGACCCTAGACACCAAGCTCAGGATTGAGAAGGTGGTCTTTATAGAATGAATAATGGGCACTATGAGAGGTGACCCCAGGAACCAAGCTCAGGATTGAGAAGGTGGCCTTAAGTCATTGGAAAAAGACAAACCCTAAGGAGGGTATGCCAGGGTTAGGGCAAAATCGGTGGAAAATGTCACATTGAAAGTGTAAATTGGTTTGTTAATTAACATGATTGTGATATTTAGATTGTTTGCCATATTTGTGAAATTTTGGTTGTCCCCACATACCGACATATTTCGATATGCTGACTGATGTTTTGTTTTTCGGCATTTTAGGTGCAAGATTGAAAATAACAAATAGTAAAGTGGCATATGTGAAATTAAATAAGAATTAAAGTACGAAGGAGAATTAGTTAGAATAGACTCCAGATGTGGATAGCAGTAGATATCCCAGTTTTTGAAAAAGGTATGCAAAGTTTTATTTTATACCATATTTTAGTTAGTTCAGTAGAATTTCATAATTATTAATGATTAATTGTTGAACCTTTGATCCTGTTAATTGGGATAACGACTCTGAGCTTCGGGTCTCCCTTAATTGGGGGTTACTAGGAGGCGAGGTCGTTACATTTGGTATCAGAGTATTAGTTCCTCATTTAATCTTTAATAATTATTATATTTTACAAATTCTGTAGAACCCAAGGGAGTTATTAGAGTATTTTCCTAAAGACAAAGGTGTCTAGAAAAGGATCACGTCTGGGGGCTGGCAAGATTTTCCTCCGCGCCGCTAGTTGGAATATGAGGACTCCCAGATTAGTGTGACTGTCGGGCCAATGTCTCAGGATTTGACTCGAAATAAGATACCTTTAGGACTGTCTCATCTTGTTCATCCCTTCTCAACTCAAATGCTGTTAAGAACCTTAAGGATTAGGGTTTTCTCTCTTTTCCTCACCCTCTTGAGGGATGGGTAAGGTTGATAAGGTTTAAGGAATCCTCCACCAAATTAATGAAAAGCATGTAAATAAGATGTCATGGACATAAGATTAATAGTTTAAGCATAAACTAAAGAATATATAAATGCTTAGGTTGTATGACATATGTTGTCATGCCCTCAGGAGAGACCTGAGGCTAGACCTCCTTGTTAGGAGGATGAGTAGAGAAAGTTAGTCTTGGAGGTAGAGACCTCCATTATAAGTAGAGACCTGGCACATCCTTTGAGGATGTTGATAACCCTAACCCTAAGTGGTGGTTAGAGAGAGATGGCATGATGAGTTAGATGTCATGATAGACCAGGTGTGTGGGCATGCTTTTAGATGCCATGATGTTTTGATCCATGTGAGGTTGGATGACCTAGTGCCTTGGCGACCCAACCCTAGGAAGGGTCATGCATGTTAGAGTGAAGGGTAGCTCATTCAACGATGAGGTTAGTGAAGAACCTATGGAAACCCTATGGGTTTATGCAAGTAGGGAATAACATGCACCTAGAGTACGTCAGTAGTGTGGCAGTAGGTTGAAACCTTGCCCTGGAGAGTATGATGGATAGCTTATGGGATAAGCATAAAGGGCTATGGATAATCTTGAGAAAACATCAGTTTGAACAGAGGCTTCACCCATGTAGGGGTACGCTTGTGAGCTCGATCCTCCATGGAGAAAGAACCTCTAGTAGTAAGGCTATTTTTAGGGTTAGCTCTAGAGAGAGAGAGAGCAGGAACCAGCAAGAAGGTTGGAAGCTTAGACTCCGAGATATGAGGAATATTGGGAGTTGAGGATGATGCGACCTAAGTGGATGGTTGCGGTTGCCTCATGCATGATCCCTAGAAACTAATGATATCTTGGTTTCCTTTAGAGGAACCAAACCTTAGAAAGAGGATGATGTTGCTAGTACCTATATGCAAATAGGTACTTACCTTCTAAGATGGGAAGAAGAGTTTGTTAGACCCTAAAGAGGTTTAGTAACAAGTTGTGAGGCCTTACACCTAGTTGGTTGTCACTGAGGAGGACTCAACTTTGAGGTGTTACTAGAGTAGAAGGATGAAAGGAAGGGCATGTCATGCCTTATACATGCTTGGTTTTTCGATAGAATGTTGAGCATGCAGTTGGACAACTATTGCATAAAGAAGTGAACCTAGGGTTCCTAGACCTCAAAGGGGAAGTAGTGTACCTAATGCTCATGATGAGATTTGAGTTTCTATAGATTCGAGCATGGTACTACTCATGTTTAGAGGAAAGGGAAACCCCTTAAGTTTAAGGTAGGTTTGATGAACCCCTCACAGCTAAGTTGGAGACATGGTAAGGTTTGTTCTTGGTCCAATGTTGAGGAATGAGAACAAGTATGACCTAGCATGGTTTAGTAGGTGGTCTACTGGTGCCTTAATAGATTTCTAGGGTTAATCATGCTCATGAGGATGTAAACCCTAGACATAAGGACGTTTGTTACCTTTGTTGCTATCAAGAGATAGTTCCTCCCATCCTGGGAGAGGGACCCTTTTGTAGGGTGTATACCAATTTTGTTGGTTTTGAGGTAACCTAAAGGGGTCTAATAGGATGTTGAGAAGCTAAGTGAAAAGTACATGGTATGATAATGAACCTGTAGACCCATAGATAACCATCTCTAAGTGCATGTGGGTGTGTTACCATGGAGGTAACTGATATGGGGCCAGAATAAGGTAGGCAGGTCACCATGACCCCTATGAAAGGATTAAAGTCAGCCCAGGATGTAGAGTGAGATGATGAAGGCTTGGGTAAGGTTCTAAGTGGGACATGTACTACGTTAGAATACTAAGTCTATCCGAGGGTCAGTAGGGATAAGACCGATGGAAGTAGGAGTTTCCTAATTCCCTAGTTGCACATGACTATAGGGTCGGGAGGTAACAACTATCATTGTCTAAGGGTCATGGGTTAGGAGATTGATCACCTTCATGAACTCATGGGACCCAAAGGGAAGATGAGGAGGGCACTCTCTAGATGCATATGGGAAGAGGGATGACCCCAAAAATGCCGACACCCTACAGACTTAGAGGAGATGACCAAGGATTGTGTGGAGACCCAAGTAGGTTCGAGACCAGTTTTCCATAGAAGTAACTTTGATATCGAGATGTTTGTGATGTTGAGACATAAGTTGCATGTTTCAACCTAGATTTGAAGGTGTACTGGCAAGATGGGATGTACCATCTCTACTCTTGGAACATGAAGAACTTTGTATTTGGACTGCAGTCAAATGCTTATTTCCTGTTGTTATGGGAGTGAGAGATGGGACAGTACGCATGCCATACACCAAGGATAAAGATGATGTGAATTGGAACGTTGCTATGAGGTATGAGGACAGAGATGATAACATATCCTTGTGGAATGAACGATATGTGGATGGTTAATAAACAATAATAGAAATAAGGTGGTCATCTTATGAGGATGCTTTTATCATGAGCTATGAGTTATACAAGGTTGAGTTCGAAAACTAAGAGGATGAGCTCAGAGTTTCTTGATGGAGATAGACTTAGAGTCTGAGATGAGATGATAAGTGGAATACATGGAGGTGTGTGTCTTTGACATTACCTAACACCTAAGGATGTGAGGTAGTAACAGATGCTCTAGTTGAGATACAACTGCCTAGTTTAACTAGAGGCTAGAAGAGGTTGTTAGGTTAACCCTAAGTTTGAAAAAGGAGATATGTTTGGGCTAACACTCAGATATAAGGAGATTTGTTGAACAACTTAGTAGTTGTTTGGTTAGCCAGCCAAGACCTTGATGCAATAAAAGGATGGTTGTAGAACCTCATATGCACTTCTCTAGAAAAGAAGGTGATGAAACCCCGACTAGAGTGGTTTAGGGTTTCCGAAGAATCAATCTTGAGGAATCAGGACATATAAGAGATCATGATTTTAAGTTCATCATACATCATGGTACTACGAAGATAGTAAGTGACAGTAGTACTTTGGATGCTTAAGATGAAGATGCACGTGGCTTGTCGCCATGCAAGCCAGGAGGTGAAGGATGAACACCAGTAACCCAATGAGTTGATATAGAGAAGAAAGAGTCCCTGTGTGGGAATGGGAGTTCATCACTAAGGATGTTGTGGTAAATCTCCCCTAGACCAGGGAAGGTCAAGATGTAATATGGGTTATTGTTGATCTCCTTACCTAGATGACATGAGAAAGAAAGAAACTGTCAAGGGATGGATCTGGTTGAACTACTTATGAGAAAGAGATGGTTTGACTACACCATGATGCGAGCTCAAAAGTTCTTGAGTATAACCTAAAGATTCACTTCCATGAGGTGGAAGTAGACAGACTCGATGCTAGTACAGTTTATCACCCCTAACTAATGGTTAGTATAATCTAGACTAGAGGGTCTGATAAGAGCATGTGTGCTTGTTTAGGGTGATACATTGAGATAGTTCTTGTCTTCTGTAAGATGTGATGATAACCACCATAGCCAGTATCGAGATGTAAAGAAGCTCTGCAAGGGAGGTTGTGTCGGTCACCACTTCATTAAGATGATGTTGGTGAAGGGTCCTCGCGAAGGTCAGAAAAGGACCACAATGTGTGCAGATGAAGTCGCTTTGATTGTGCAATGGATGAAAGAGATCCCAGGGGCAACATGAGTCTGGAGCTGATGCAAAGCAGACTGACATGTAGATCACTGTGGGAGAGTATGTGATGTGAAAATCCGACCCCTCTAAGTTATAGATTAGAGAGCTGAGTCCCAGCTACACGGTCCATTTGAGATGGATTAATGGAGATGGTTGTGTGTAGCCTTACCCCTCAGGATAACATGATGTATACTGTGTTCCATGAGTCCGATCTAGAGCACTATGTGAGTTACCCAAGCCATGTCCTGAGCTCTGAACCTGTTCAGCTTTATGAGAGGCTGAAATGTCTTGAGTCACCTATGAGGGTACGATATACCAAGGTCAGAAAGAACTCAGATGGAAGAATATGAGATGATGAACGTTCTTGGGAAGTGCATTGGAAAGGGTGAGGCCACATGGGAGCCATGATGGACAAAAGAAAGGCTTATCCTGTTTGTTGTGTGCTTGGTGGAATTTTGAGGGAAAATTTCCTGTAATTGGGGAAGGATGTTACAACCCCAATTTTTGGGTTCTTTGGGTGAGAAATGTAATTTCTCCTATTAAAGATATTTGAACAAATAATGATATAATTTGTTTTGAATAAAAGGTTTACAATAGCCTTGTTGGTTGTTTTGTGAGCTTTATTGGCTATTGGGCCCAATAACAAGGACAAGATAAAAGAAACTCCATTATTAATAAAAAATGGAGAAAAGAAAGATGTAGAAACCTCTAGAAGGCAAAATAATATAATCCAAAGGTGTATTTCGTGCTTCTTGGGTTCCTTGGGGTCAAAGGAGTCCAAAGTTGAAAAGATAATGCAACAAGAAAAGAAAAGATCAATTAAATATTTTTTATTAAGAAAGAAATTGAAAATAATGATAAAATGTGGAAAATAAGTGGAAAGAGGTATAATTGATTTATATTTGGTGGATTTTCATATCCATAAGGTTCCTAATGTAAAAGGAATTCCAATTAGGAAAATAAAAAGAGAGATAAAGAGAAATCCTCAAAAAGAGATATTTTAATCAAGAAATAAAAAGGATAATGAGAAATAATGGATATAGATGCATCTAGAAGGATAATGAGTATCCTCTAAAAAGGATTTCGAAATATTAGAGTTTCTTGGGGTCCAAGGAGCCCCAATGGAGAAAAAGAAAGAGAAAACACCAATAAATACAAAAAAGAGGATAATATGATACATAGTTAATGAATTTGGTGGCATTGTTAAAAAGGAGGTATTTTCTACTAAAAGAAAATATAAATTCATGCCAATGGATTAAAAGGCAAACATAAAGAGAATAAGAGAGAGAAATTTTGAATTCCTAAATATCCCAAGAATATAGTTTATCAAGGAGATAAATAGGAGAGAGAACATTACTTCTCATTAAAGGAATCATATTCCTATTAGAAAAAAGCTTTGTTTCTTCATGGGCAAGCATGCTGGGGCATGGTTACCCTCCTCTATAAAAGGATAGAGCCCATGGCTAAGCCCAAGGAGAGTTCCACGCATCCCTGTCTTCTTCTTCTTCTCCTTCTTTGGAAGTAAACACTAGCCAAGAAAGTAGATCCATCCCGAGGGTCCCGAGGAGCTGTGATGGGTCTTGACCGAGGCACAAATCTTCCATGACATCAACGAGATGCTTGGTGGCAATCCCTTCACCCTAACCAATGCACAGCTACAGCCGCATGGCTGCAACGACAACTGCACGTTACAGGTCGAGTGCTCTTAACCAAGCCACCTAGGCCATGAGCTGGGCGGCGCCCTAGGTGCGGCAAGATGTGGCGGAGCTAGGGGAACGATCGATAGTGGTCGTCAGGCCCTGGGAAAGGAGTGGGCAGCCCCGCAAAGGGCTGCCATCGGCTGCCATCACGGCTGATCCAAGCTGGAAAATGACCCATGGTCATTGGACCATTTTTCCCCTCCACGGGCAGAAGGAACAACAACTTAAACAAGGGCAATAACATAAATGTGTTATGTTTCCAAATAGGCAACGTTGCATGCAAGGGATGATGTGGCGCTCACTGATTGGTTCAAGTAAGTAAATAATGCAAAATTCATATCGATGCGTATAAAATATGAAAGTTGGTAACCTTAATATCTTTCATGAAGAATAGATGAAATAATTAGGGTTTGTAAGTAATTGTATAAAATTAGGGTTTAAAATAGTATAAATGAAGAGAAACCCTAATTGCAATGGAAACCCTAAAAGTGGACTAGAAACCCTAGGAAGCGAGCTAGGTTTAATAGATCTTGATGGCATGATCAATGATAGGAAATTGTATGCATATTTCAGGATCTCTTTGTGTGCTTGCTTGCCTATTGGATTTCTTGAATTGATTGGATTAATTCTTTCTCAAATCAGCCTAATTGGTATGTGGTTAATTATGGTTAATCACATTAGTTTCCCAAAGATTTTCCAGATGTTTTGATCACATTGAATGCAACCTATCAGTTTGGATGTTCATAATTGAAAATCATAAAGTCACTATGATTATCACAATTATAATAGAAGTGTGTATTCTTGCACCTATACACCACCCTGATGGATGATGCCAAAAGGTCAAGCCCAGGGGGGAAGACCAATGGGCACCATGAGTGGTGACCCCAGACACCAAGCTCAGGATTGAGAAGGTGGTCTTTATAGAATGACTAATGGGCACTATGAGAGGTGACCCCAGGCACCAAGCTCACGATTGAGAAGGTGGCTTTAAGTCATTGGCAAAAGAGAAACCCTAAGGAGGGTATGCCAGGGTTAGGGCAAAATCGGTGGAGAATGTCACATTGAAAGTGTAAATTGGTTTGCTATTTAACTTGATTGTGATATTTATATTGTTAGCCATATTTGTGAAATTTTGGTTGTCCCCACATACCAGCATATTTTGATAAGCTGACTGACATTTTGTTTGTCGGCGTTTTAGGTGCAAGATTGAAAAGAACAAATAGTAAAGTGGCATATGTGGAATTAAATAAGAATTAAAGTACAAAGGAGGACTAGTTAGAATAGACTCCAGATGTTGATAGTAGTAGATATCCAAGTTTTTGAAAAAGGTATGCAACGTTTTATTTTATACTTGATTTCAGTTAGTTTTGTAAAATTTCATTATTATTACTGATTAATTGCTAAACCTTTGATCATGTTAATTGGGATAACGACTCTGACCTTCGGGTCTCCCTTAATTGGGGGTTACCGGGAGGCAGGGTCATTACATTTGGTATTAGAGCATAGGTTCCTCATTTAATCTTTAATAATTATTACATTTTACAAACTCTATAGAACCTAAGGGAGTTATTAGAGGATTTTCCGAAAGACAAAGGTGTCTAGAAAAGGATCACGTTCGGGAGCTGGTAAGATTTTCCTCCACACTGCTAGTCAGAATATGAGGACTCCCAGATTAGTGTGACTGCCTGGCCAATGTCTCAGGATTTGACTCAAAATAAGATACCTTTAGGACTCTATCATCTTGTTCATCCCTTCTCAACTCAAATGTTGTTAAGAACCTTAAGGATTAGGGTTTTCTCTCTTTTCCTCACCCTCTTGAGGGATGGGTAAGGTTGATAAGGTTTAAGGAATCCTCCAACAAATTAATGAAAAGAATGTAAATAAGATGTCATGGACATAAGCTTAATAGTTTAAGTGTAAACTAAAGAATAGATACATTCTTAGGTCGTATGACATATGTTATCATACCCTCAGGAGAGACCTGAGGCTAGACCTCCTTGTCAGGAGGATGAGTAGAGAAAGTTAGTCTTGGAGGTAGAGACCTCCATTATAAGTAGAGACCTGGCACATCCTTTGAGGATGATGCTAACCCTAACCCTAAGTGGCGGTTAGAGAGAGATGGCATGATGAGTTAGATGTCATGATAGACCAGGTGTGTGGGCATGCTTTTGGATGCCATGACATTTTGAGCCATGTGAGGTTGGATGACCTAGTGCCTTGGAAACCCAACCCTAGGAAGGGTCGTGCATGTTAGAGTGAAGGGTAGCTCCTTCAATGATGAGGTTAGTTAAGAACCTATGGAAACCCTATGGGTTTATGTGAGTAGGGCATAACATGAAACTAGATTATGTTAGTAGTGCGGCAGTAGGTTGAAACCCTGTCCAGGAGAGTATGATGGATAGATTATGAGATAAGCATAAAGGGCTATGGATAATCTTGAGCGAACATCAGTTTGAACAGAGGCTTCACCCATGTAGGGGTATGCTTGTGAGCTCGATCCTCCATGGAGAAAGAACCTCTAGTAGTAAGGTTATTTGTAGGGCTAGCTCTAGAGACAGATAGCAGGCCCCAACAAGAAGGTTGGAAGCTTAGACTCCAAGATATGAGGAACAGTGGGAGTTGAGGATGATGCAACCTAATTGGATGGTTGTGGTTGCCTCATGCATGATCCCTGGAGACTGATGATATCTCAGTTGCCTTTAGAGGAACCAAACCTTAGAAAGTGGATGAGGTTTCTAGTACCTATATGCAAATAGGTACTTACCTTATGAGATGGGAAGAAGAGTTCCTTAGACCTTGAAGAGGTTTAGTAACAAGTTGTGAGGCCTTACACCTAGTTGGATAGCCTTGAGGAGCACTCAAATTTGAGGTGTTACTAGAGTAGAAGGATGATAGGAAGGGCATGTCATGCCTTATACATGTTTGGTTCATGTATAGAATGTTGAGCATGTAGTAGGACAACTGTTGCATAAATAAGTGAACCTAGGGTTCCTAGGCCTCAGAGGGGAAGTGGTGTACCTAATACTCATGATGAGATTTGCGTTTCTATAGATTCAAACATGGTACTCCTCATGTTTAGAGTAAAGGGAAACCCCTTAAGTTTAAGGTAGGTTTGATGAATCCCTCACAACTAAGTTGGAGACATGGGAAGGTTTGTTCTTGGTCCAATGTTGAGGAATGAGAACAATTATGACCTAGAATAGTTTAGTAGGTGGTCTGCTGGTGCCTTAGTAGCTTTCTAGGGTTAAGCATGCTCATGAGGATGTAAACCCTAGACATAAGGACGTTTGTGACCTTTGTTTCTATCAAGAGATAGTTTCCTCCCATCCTAGGAGAGGGACCCTTTTGTAGGGTGTATATCAGTTTTGTTGGTTTCAAGGTAACCTAAAGGGGTCTCATAGGATCTTGAGAAGCTAAGTGAAAAGTACATGGTATGCGAATGAACCTGTAGACCCATAGATAACCATCTCTAAGTGCATGTGGGTGTGTTACCATGGAGGTAACCAGTATGGGGCCTGACCAAGGTAGGCAGGTCGCCATGACCCCTACGAAAGGATGAAAGTCAGCCCAAGAATGCAGAGTGAGATGATGAAGGCTTGGGTAAGGTTCTAAGTGGGACATTTACAATGTTATAATCCTAAGTCTATCCAAGGGTCAGTAGGGATAAGACTGATGGAAGTAGGAGTTGCCTAATTCCCTAGTTGCACATGACCATGGGGTCAGGAGGTAACATCTATCATTGTCTGAGGGCCATGGGTTAGGAGATTCATAACCTTCATGAACTCATGGGAACCAAAGGGTAGATGAGGAGGGAACTCTCTGGATGCATAAGGGAAGAGAGATGACCCCAAAAATGTCGGCACTCTACAAATCTACAGGAGATGACCAAGGATTGTGTGGTGACCCAAGTAGGTTCGAGACTAGTTTTCCATAGAAGTAACTTTGATATCGATATGTTTGTGATGTTGAGACATAAGTTCACTATAGAAAAAATACCCTTAGTGGCTTTTATTCCACTGGCTTTTCTAAACAAATGCCACTATCTATGTAATGCAGTGGAATTTGTAATTTAAATGCCTCTAAACCACGTATTATGGAGTTTATAGAAAAGACTTACCAATTAAGGCATTTTTATAATCAATTAGTGGCATTTCACAATTGCCAAATGAAATGAGAAGGCCACAATTAGTAAAAATTTTCTGTTGCCGCGCGGTTTCCCTGGCCTGCAAAACGGTTCCTCTTCTCCACATGTTGGGCAAAGAAATTTACTCCCGACATTTTCTCTGCTCGTAGAACTCGCGAAGTCGACCTAGCTAGCCTTTTCACCCTAATCTGTCAGACCGTGGACGCTACCTACTGGAACACTCTCTTCTCTTCTCCAAGGTGTCGGTGACATTGCCAAGGGTTGGAGGGGACGCTGAGGAAGAGATCAGTCTCCCAACTTGCCGGTGAGGACTGCGGCAGTTTGCCACCCTACTTCTTCGGCACACGACAGGTAAGTACACCCCACGAAACAATAAACACACATGGGGAGGTTCCACCCATTCTCGCAGTTTCCATTCTTTCAAAGGTATATATGATAATTAGTTTATGAAGATAGTCTTGAAATATGATGATTTCATTGTTTTATATCCAGCAATCACTTCCTTAATCATTTATATCAAGCCATCGACCATCCTTCTTTGTTAGATTTAAACTTGGATCATTTTACAGTCTTGAAATATGATGATTCCGTTGTTTTATTTTACAGTGTCGCATTGGTTTTGGTTATGTATACAAGTTTGCTAAATGTTAGTGTATTCATATAAAAATGTGTGTATTGTTGTATTAAATTGTAAGGAAAATGAAGCATCCACTTTTTAAAAAGTGGTCACTTAGGTGCTCATGTGATGTCTGCACATCTCCTGTAACTTTTTTTGTAAATCATTAACGAATAGGCAAGTAATGTATCCTTACTTAGGCCACCACCTTTGGTGGGTTGGCGCTCTCTGATGAGAACAGGGGTTCCCACCATTGGGCTAATGAAGGGGAGAGATACTCATCTTTATGTATATAGGAAGAGGCTAAGGACAGAACAAGGTTTATGAGATGGTCATTTCTTGTGTAATATTCTAGGATTCAGAAATGTCTAAGGAAGAATAAGATCTTTATATAATTACTTATAGTATACATGTTTTTTTGGGTGTGGTTTCTTCAATTTTCCTTTGATTATCGTAAACTTGAATGGTCTATATTCTTCTGCACTACCAATTGACAAAAACCTTCACCATCCCTGAAAATTAGGGTCTTTAAGCAACAATGAAGCAAGATACCAAGGGCATGCAGACAAGTTGCTATTAAAACTAAGCTATGATTGCACAAAATGCAAGGGTTCCATTGTGGAACAACAATAATTTTTTCTCTGCCATAGGAAGTCTGGTTTGCCCTCTTGATTTCTATATTGAATGAATTGCATGGCTTATATGCAGTGATGTTTACATAATGGTTGATTCATGTTTTTTTTGGAGTGTACGCCTTATCTCAATACTGCTTTAATGTAAACACATTGCATTATGGTTACATCAATTCCATATCCTAAATCAAATTTTATCTTTTGATGGCATGTTCTGTTACACAAGAAGTTTATAGCCAATTATACATCTTTACTATATATGTACTCCAACCTCTCGCCTTGGGATAGGAACCATCATCTGGCTGGCACACCAGTTCCTCCAAGTTCTGGGTCTTCAACACTCAGATCTTATACAAGTTGTACACTTGTATGGTCCCTGACCAGGTTTCATCAAACTAGATAATGATGTTTCCCATTCTCTAATGGGGTCATTCATGTTGATGTTGATAGAAACCATGGGGAATATGTTTATGGAATACTTGCTTCACTTTAAAAAATATATTTCTCTATAGTTTGCAAATTTATACTACTTTTTTTTAATTTATAATATCATTATATATACTTACAATTGTTAGTACTAATATTTTGCAGTCTCTGTTCACCCACAACAGTCACTATGGCCTGGGCGTCTACCTCCCCGCTCCTTTTCCCTGAAGCAGAAAAGATGGACATCACCTTAGACAAGCATACACTTGTACAACTCACCATTCCCAGACATTGGCATCATCTGGACGGAAGACACTACACGGCTGGTCAAATGACCTTAAAGTTTGGGAACTCGACAAATGTTATCGAGGTTCAGTATGATGGTGACGGCAATTTGGTATCCATGACCAATTGTAGTGGGTGGATTGGGAGAATGGGAACTGGTCGTACAGACTAGGTTTTGCTTCGTCCGATTGGCAAAAATACCATACATGCTTATATACATAACTACAACAACAATTTGCCTTCTCACCTGAGACGGTATATGCACGAGCCAGGCTGTACCGTATCTGAGGAGACGTCATTTGATGAATTCAGCATGCCTGAGGTGCAATCCTTGCCCATTGGTACCACCTTGTACCCCATGACCATCAGTTTAGATTCGTCTACCAATGACTCCATCCTCGACACAACATCATCAACAAAACGAACATATCACAGTCATAATGGCCATCACAATTGTTGATGATTTTTTTTAAACTTTTAAATTAGGAAATAATCAAAAAATTTAATTTTTGTTGTATTACTTAATGAACATTAGTAATCAATCAAGTATTGTGAATTTAAGGTACCCAATGTGATCTTGATGATGGCCTTCAAATGTTTTTCTCTGGTGTGGTTTTGAGTGATGTTTTTCTTTGAGGATTGCCTCAAAGTGATGTTCTACTTTTATCCTTATTATAACTATGTTGTTTGTATGATAGACTTACTCATAAATGTTATATTTTTTACTATTTTTAAGAATGGATAATTGTTGGATGGCATAGGATGACTGAACGAGTAGTAAATACCTTTTATGTTGTTCAATTTTGTTTTAAGTGTCTTCATTTTTGTGTGACTTGATATAATCAGGATGAGAGAATAGTTAAGTGACAACTTCCATAATAAGACAGCTACAAGGAATGATCAGAACAACATCATTGACTCTTGTACGAGGACTCATTTACCTAGCATTACTCCACAAGGTTGTTGGAAAACTTTAAACCTGTCATCCAGTAATTGCTCCAAAAAAAATTTAGCTTCCCTTCCACCTAATGTTAAAAATGATAGACCAAGGAAATTCAATAACATTGTTGCTAGCTCTGCTATTACAAGAACACCTTGTGATGGACAAGGTAATCATATCATCGCATTTATAGTGTTGCATTTAATGATATATAATTTCTATATATGTTGTATGCTTTATGAATGAATGCTCAGGTCAAAGACATCGACAACAGGTGCCTAATGGCAATGCTTCGGTGTCCAATCATTCAAGAAGAGTAGACAGTAGTGCTGCCAATAGTCAAAATAGCCATGCATTTCATGATCACATGGAGAAAAATGGCCTATATGATCACCATGATGAGTTGTTAAATGCTGCAACAACACCTTCTGATGGGCTAGGTAATCAGTTAATTCATTGCATATATAGTGCTTCCTTTAGTGATATATAATTTCCATTTATGTTGTATTATTTATGAATGAATGCTCAGGTCAAAGTCATCGACCACGGGTGCCTAATGACAATGCTTCAGTGTCCAATTATTCTAGAAGAGTAGACAGTAGAGCTGCCAATAGCCAAAACAACCATCCATTTCATGACCACATGGAGCAAAATGACCTCTCTGATCACCATCAAGAGTCGTTGAATGCTACAACAACACCTTCTGATGGGCTAGGTAATCAGTTAATTCATATCATTGCATTCATAGTGCTGCATCTAAAGATATATAATTTCCATTTATGTTGTATCCTTTATGAATGAATGCTCAGGTCAAAGACATCGACACCCGGTGCCTACTGTCAATGATCCTGTGTCCAATCAATCAAGAAGAGTAGAGAGTAGAGCTGGTAATAGCCAAAATAGCAATGCATTTCAAGAAACCATGGAGCAAAATGACATCTCTGATCACCATGATGAGTCGTTGAATGCTATGCCAACACCTACTGATGGGCTAGGTATTCAGTTTATTCATATCATTGCATTTATAGTGCTGCATCTAATGATATATAAATGAATGCTTAGGTCAAAGACATCGCACATGTGGCCGAACACAATGTTTGCAAGACTAGAAAAGAAAGCCCGACGATCAAATTCCCATTGAGATAAATCAATTTAGACAACCTGTGGGTCAAAACCAATGTCACTTATCATGTTTTTTGACAACCATTGTAAGAGATCCCAATCTTTGTCCATTAAACTATGAGGACTGGAGACAATTTCTAGCAAATAAAGAAGAATCCATATGGAATTTTGTGAAGGTACACTATTAAAATTTATTTTTAAATGGTTAAATGAAGCTTCTAATTGATATCCTTATTGTCAGTAGAGTAAATTCATGATGGACATAGAATTAAAGGAGTGGACAATGAAGAGACTGGGAAATAAATGGAAGGACCACAAGTGGGAGTTACGGAAACTATACTTCGTAGAAGAGAGTCCATATGAACAACAACTTGAACAAGTTGTTCCTGAAAAACTACTAGAGGGGGGGTGAATAGAGTTTTTGAATTATTTTAACAATTTATTGAATTTAAACAACCACAATTGAAATTGGAAGAAAGAGACAGGTGTTTAGAGTGGTTCCAACTATAGCAAATACTATAGTTGTTAGTCCACTACCCGGTTGCTTACCCAACCAGGATTGGAAAGTATTTATTTTATTACCTCTCGAGGATTTATACAAAATACAATACTTTCCTTTACACCCTTTGAACAGCCTTCACTTGAAGTAGGTGCACCAACTTTGAGGTAGCCTTCTTTGAAGTAACTCCAAGCTCCCCCTTGAAGTAGCCTTCCTCTCTAGAAGTAACCCCCCGTTGCACCAGCCTTCTGAAGTAGCTCAAAGTCTCCTTCTTTGCCAAGAAGATCTTCACCCTCTCCAATCCGCAGCCTCCAACCTAGGAGTAGCAAGGAGAGTACAAACAATAATAGGGAACAAGAAAGAAAAAGGAAATTACAACTTATCCTTTATAGCCCAAGGCTTGATTTGCCTAGATCAAGCGTATAGATCTCCTAACCAAGTATGTGAACTTGTGATTGCAGTGGGTAGGAGATACTAGCCTATAGGACACGAATTATGAGCTAAGGAATGAAATGGCCAATTGTCACAATGCTCAAATTGCTTACAAACAGATTGCACAAAGTATGCTCAAGGATTTCTCAAGTGTAGCAAGTGTAAACAAGTGAGTTTGAGTGTCCTATGTCTTGTCCTATTTATAGGAATGGCCTAAGGATGCTTAAGGACGTTCTAGACAACTTCTAGGGGTTTCTAAGTGCTTAACTAGCCGTTAGGTACAAAGTTGTTGCTTTAACAACGGCTAATTAATTAATTCTGCAGTTGCTGTCAGAGACAATCTCGGTCGAGGAATGGTCGACCGAGAGACCTACTCGGTCGAACTTTTGTCGACCGACAGGCACTCTGAAACAAGTGATTTGCAACGTCTTTCTCCAACTGCCAACTAACCTGTCTGTTGTGTCTAACGGCTACTTTGGATCTTTCTCGGTCGAGGAGTTTGTCGACTGAGATTGATCCTGTTTCAATGTTTCAATTTAGGCACTAATTATATGTATGAGTGTGCTAATGTGATCTTATTTGAATGGGATGACTTATCTAACTGTGATGTTTAGCTAGGGAAAATCTAACGCTTGATTTACATACAATTCTAAGTACTTGTACATTATATTTTTGTACAAGTTTTTACAACAGTGATTACATTGCATGAAAATATAAATATGTAAGCTTGTGGATTTTCCCTTGTTGCTTTGTCATCCTGCACACTCAAGTAGCTTGTTAGATTAATAAGAATGAAATGTTTGTCATAATCAAAACAAAGGGATTTATAGATGTCCATTTAGCCAACAATCTCCCCCTTTTTGAAGATGACAAACATTTCCAAAATATAAAAATAAAGGAAATATAAACCATATGAGTTTCATACCTTTAGATTACCTTTTGTAGCTTTTCCTCTTGTTTATAAAATGTGTGCTTATTATTCCCCTTGAATTATGGAACATGAAATCCAATTCACTAGTTCAATGTAAAGCCAAGAGTTTATTCATGAAACTCATTGATTGAGTTTTTCAAAGTTTTAGTTTTATATTTATTTCTCCCCCTTTGTCATTTCAAAAAGATATCCGTTTAGAAATAAAAACTCCCCCTTAATTAGATGTCCCATCAAATCTAATGAAAAAGATGTCCATTTAAAAGCCAAAATATCATGATGTAAATAAGAGTTTTTGTTTAAGTAGCACAAATGTCAAAGAAAACATCTTTCAAAGGAGTGATAAGCAGTTGCTTCCTAATTTTGTTAAATTGATCTAGTTGAAGCGGTTTTGTCAATAATATCAGCCAATTTATCTTCCTTATCAATATGATGAAGGGAAACATGATTCTTGATTAACAATTCATTGATTAGCAAATATATTCAGATTTAATGCAGACTTGACAACAGAAACCTGCTCGGTCGACGATCTCTCGACCGAAAGTGTTCTCGGTCGAACAGTTTCTCGACCGAGAATGTGTCTGGATTTGTTTCATAACTGTTTTAAGTAATTGTGTCATAGATCCTTGTCAATTTAGCCAAAATTTTAAAGATTGCATTTTATTTATTACTCCCCTTATTTTGTATGCTCTATAATGATGATCTTATAATTCATATTTTGAAGATGTCTCATATAAAAAAATATCCATTGGAATCAAGTAAAGATGACCAATTTCATTAAAAGCATGTATTACAAGCATAGAAAGATAGACACATCATATAGAGATGACCCATTTATTACAATCATTCAAAAGATATCATTACAACTAATATAACTCCAACACTTACTGGAAAGACTTAAGAATTACATCAATGTCAGGGTCTTTCCCAAGAAAAGGCTCAGCTCCATAATACTGAACTAATGTTTGCCACTCCAGAGCACCTGTCTTGGTTAAGGCATATGCCTCCAAGAAGGTTGGAACACGATCAAATCGAAAATGAGCAGCAATATCTTGTAGTTGCATCGATGAAAACTGAGTATGCGTGAGATCAGTAGATGGTGGAGGTGGAGGTTGATAATAGTTGTAAGATGGGTTATATGGATTGAGCATGCCAGGATTTAAAGAGTAGGGATATTCATCTGGTTGGTTTGGAGAAAGAGTTTGCATTCTCTGGTTTAGATAAGTCATGGCATGATGGTTATAATCTAATTGTTTACTAAGATGATATTGTGATCCTGCAACATAGGTTAGAGTGTTTTGGATGGGGTCATAGGGTAGGCTGGTAGGAGGAGGTGGAGGTGGTATATCTTGTGTAGATGTTTCCCCTTCTACCCTAGCCCTCTTATGACCGAAATCAATCCCCATTTTTTCTACAGTATTCTTACTTATTTTTTGTGGTCTACGCTCCCATGTATATCCCATATCCTCAAGTTGAGTCTTAAGGAAATGTTGAGTAATTTGGCATACAAAATCAGCATATGGAGGATTGCCAGAAAACTCAAGCATGTTTTTAAGAATGATGCGGATAAAATTTGTGGGAATACGTTGGATAATGGCATATATTAGACACATACGAAAAATAGGAACTTCAGATTTATTGGCTCTAGGATGTATGTTTGTTGAAACAATAAGGTTTACAATCCTAGCAGCTGGTTTGAGATTTATAGCATAGTATGTGCCTCTATCTTCATGACAAGTTGTATTGGATTTAAAAATGATCCTTTTGATGTCACTAAGACTAATGGTATGGTCATCTTGGGAAAATTGGTTAAGGGGGTTTCCAGAAGTAAGGTCAAGGGTGTCTTGATATTCATCTATGTCAATACCTAGCATGTCAAGCATGTCCCCTTCAGTAAATCGGAAGTTATGCCCATTGACCATAGTATAGAAGAAGATGGTTTCATTTTCAGAGTGGGAAATGAGGTTTGCATAGAATTCATTTACTACCTTGATGGAATAGGAAGGGAAAGAAGGGTTGATGAATTCTTTTAACTTTTGCACTTCGAAAAGGTCCTCCAAGTCGACGATGTTGATGAAGTCCATAACTTCAACTGGTCGTCGTGGGAGAGGAGCTTTGGAGGAAAGCCGTAGATATCGATCACCAGCATCTCCATCGATGAAGGCAATGTCGTTGATGATTGTCAGTGGTCGAGTAGCTTCCTGAGCTTCCCTTCCTTTCCTGCCGGCGACCTTCTTCTTTCCACGAGCAGATGATGAGGCCATTTTGTTGCTTGAAGGTGGAGAAGAAGCAAGGATGGCTTGTGGATGAGGATGCTAAAGAGTTGCACAAAAATGCACTAGAGAGAGCCTATGGAAGCAAGAGTATGCAAGTGTGAGGAGGTAACTCGTTTTTGGTTCCTTTTATAACAATCCAGCGACCTGGTCGGTCGACGATTCGTCGACCGAGCATCCGCAACGGTCATGTTGCAGACGCGCCACTCGGCTCCCCAACAGTAAGATTTACAACGGTCATATAACGGTCATAACGGTCGATTTACAACGGTCATATCCGACAGCTAATTCTCGGTCGAACAATTGTCGACCGACATTGTCTCGGTCGAACATTTGTCGACCGAAAGTGTGTCCAATACTAAGTCTGTCTAGATTCTGTCGGTCGAGAGAGGGGGGCTGACCGAAAGGTTTTCGGTCGAAGAGTTCGTCGACCGACAGACTTACTGAGTACGAATTTGAAGCTGATATTTAATGTAAATGATAGACTATATTTGTAGAGCATATATATATATTTTCTAAGGGAGTAATATTGTGTTTATTATTGACAATATTGGGACAAGTTGTGATCATAAATTAATTATACTTTTAATCATAAAATGATATCCAAATAGTTATTATGTCAAACTTATTTTAGGTCGAATTTGACTACGACCATAGCGCCCCTTGGTCAAATTTTATTTTAACCAAGAGGCAAGTTTTCAAATTGAACATATCGAGTATAATATCTGCATACAATTTGATTGAGTATCAAGTTGAAGCATACTACTTGATATAAGTCTTAAATGAAGGCTCAATTTATATCTCAATTCTACTAATTTGTCTTATGTGTTGCAAGAAATAGTATATAACCAATGAATCATTTTGTTTTGCCGAATATTATCATGGATTCATGCATACAATTTATCATTATCTATGCGTACAAAGTATTGAAAGTATATCCATGATGTAATGATAACAGCATATAATATGATCATAAAAAATTTATTATACTGAGCATACTTTTGGTTTGTAGAGATGATTTCCAAAATAAACATCCAATCATAAATCATGAATAGATAGCAATTTCATTAATTTCAAAGAAATTCAACAATTTTTGCAACAGACTGGAAGTCAGTGACATGCTCGGTCGACTATTTCTCAACCGACAGTGTCTCGGTCGACAGTCTCTCGACCGACAATATTTCTGAAACTATTAATTGCTTCCAAATAAAACATAACTATGCAATTTAAATATTTATTTGTTATCCTATTTAGTTGAGATAGACGTAGAAATATGCAACTAAGGTCCTTGGTCATATCTCAACTTGATTATGTTCATTTAGTTTGGAGGTTTTGGAACCCAAACTTACTCGACATCTTTTCTCTTATAAGGACATGAAAATGAGTAATGTCCAAGGCGTAAGCAATAATGGCAACATATAGAATCAACCTCAAGTCTTTTTCTATGGTTTTGTTCTAGGTTGTTCTTTGGTACAAATGTATTTGTTCCTTTAGGTACATATATAGATTGATGGGTTTGTGACTTTCTCCAACTAGGTTGATAGGACTTCTCTTTAGGCTTATAACCTAGTCCTCTTCTCCCAATTTTATGATAGGAATTATCTAAGATTTGATCAAGAATGCCATTATTATTCAAATTACTAACTTTTTGTTGTAACTTGGCAATATCTTCCATTCTCTTCTTGATATCTAGATTTGGTTGATCTAGATTAGATGACAATGAAATGTTTCTTTGACAATAGAATCATAATCTAGATGATTGCATAAAATGGGTTGTTTTTGAAGATCATTCACTTGTCTTTGCAAATTATTCTTCTCTAAAGAAAGTAGATTACAATTTGCCTCTATAGATTTTATCTCAATATCATGATCTTCAATGATCTTTTTGAGATCTTCATTTTCGGATGTAATAGCAAGAAGCTTTGCATGTAATTCATCATTTGCTTTATTTGATTTCTTTAATTTCTTCTTGCATTCAACATATTTAATATGTGTTTCCTCAAGGCTATAAACTAGTTCTTCTTTAGATAAATCAAAAAGACTTACCTCTTCTTCTTCTTCCTCGCTAGTTGTAGCAATGAGACAATCTTTGTTCTCATCTTCCTTCTTAGATCTCCATGGGCATCCAGTTGTTGGGTGGCTTGTACCTAAGCACCAATTGCAGCATGTTGTAGTTTTGTCCAAGCAACACCTTTTGTTGTGATTATAATCACCATTACCCTCCATTATTCAAGACTTTGTTAGGGTTCCTTGAAGCCTGCTCTGATACCAATTGAAAAACTACTAGAGGGGGGGTGAATAGAGTTTTTGAATTATTTTAACAATTTATTGAATTTAAACAACCACAATTGAAATTGGAAGAAAGAGACAGGTGTTTAGAGTGCTTCCAGCTATATCAAATACTATAGTTGTCAGTCCACTACCCGGTTGCTTACCCAACCAGGATTGGAAAGTATTTATTTTATTACCTCTCGAGGATTTATACAAAATACAATACTTTACTTTACACCCTTTGAACAACCTTCACTTGAAGTAGGTGCACCAACTTTGAGGTAGCCTTCTTTGAAGTAACTCCAATCTCCCCCTTGAAGTAGCCTTCCTCTCTAGAAGTAACCTCCCGTTGCACCAGCCTTCTGAAGTAGCTCAAAGTCTCCTTCTTTGCCAAGAAGATCTTCACCCTCTCCAATCCGCAGCCTCCAACCTAGGAGTAGCAATGAGAGTACAAACAATAATAGGGAACAAGAAAGAAAAAGGAAATTACAACTTATCCTTTATAGCCCAAGGCTTGATTTGCCTAGATCAAGCGTATAGATCTCCTAACCAAGTATGTGAACTTGTGATTGCAGTGGGTAGGAGATACTAGCCTATAGGACACGAATTATGAGCTAAGGAATGAAATGGCCAATTGTCACAATGCTCAAATTGCTTACAAACAGATTGCACAAAGTATGCTCAAGGATTTCTCAAGTGTAGCAAGTGTAAACAAGTGAGTTTGAGTGTCCTATGGCTTGTCCTATTTATAGGAATGGCCTAAGGATGCTTAAGGACGTTCTAGACAACTTCTAGGGGTTTCTAAGTGCTTAACTAGCCGTTAGGTACAAAGTTGTTGCTTTAACAACGGCTAATTAATTAATTCTGCAGTTGCTGTCAGAGACAATCTCGGTCGAGGAATGGTCGACCGAGACACCTACTCGGTCGAACTTTTGTCGATCGACAGGCACTCTGAAACAAGTGATTTGCAACGTCTTTCTCCAACTACCAACTAACTTGTCTGTTGTGTCTAACGGCTACTTTGGATCTTTCTCGGTCAAGGAGTTTGTCGACCGAGAGTGTCTCGGTCGAGGAGTTTGTCGACCGATATTGATCATGTTTCAATGTTTCAATTTAGGCACTAATTATATGTATGAGTGTGCTAATGTGATCTTATTTGAATGGGATGACTTGTCTAACTGTGATGTTTAGCTAGGGAAAATCTAATGCTTGATTTACATACAATTCTAAGTAGTTGTACATTATATTTTTGTACAAGTTTTTACAACAGTGATTACATTGCATGAAAATATAAATATGTAAGCTTGTGGATTTTCCCTTGTTGCTTTGTCATCCTGCACACTCAAGTAGCTCGTTAGATTAATAAGAATGAAATGTTTGTCATAATCAAAACAAAGGGATTTATAGATGTCCATTTAGCCAACAATCTCCCCCTTTTTGAAGATGACAAACATTTCCAAAATATAAAAATAAAGGAAATATAAACCATATGAGTTTTATACCTTTAGATTACCTTTTGTAGCTTTTCCTCTTGTGTATAAAATGTGTGCTTATTATTCCCCTTGAATTATGGAACATGAAATCCAATTCACTAGTTCAATGTAAAGCCAAGAGTTTATTCATGAAACTCATTGATTGAGTTTTTCAAAGTTTTAGTTTTATATTTATTTCTCCCCCTTTGTCATTTCAAAAAGATATTCGTTTAGAAATAAAAACTCCCCCTTAATTAGATCTCCCATCAAATCTAATGAAAAAGATGTCCATTTAAAAGCCAAAATATCATGATGTAAATAAGAGTTTTTGTTTAAGTAGCACAAATATCAAAGAAAACATCTTTCAAAGGAGTGATAAGCAGTTGCTTCCTAATTTTGTTAAATTGATCTAGTGGAAGCGATTTTGTCAAAAATATCAGCCAATTTATCTTCCGTATCAATATGATGAAGGGAAACATGATTCTTGATTAACAATTCATTGATTAGCAAATATATTCAGATTTAATGCAGACTTGACAACAGAAACCTGCTCGGTCGACGATCTCTCGACCGAAAGTGTTCTCGGTCGAACAGTTTCTCGACCGAGAATGTGTCTGGATTTGTTTCATAACTGTTTTAAGTAATTGTGTCATAGATCCTTGTCAATTTAGCCACAATTTTAAAGATTGCATTTTATTTATTACTCCCCTTATTTTATATGCTCTATAATGATGATCTTATAATTCATATTTTGAAGATGTCTCATATAAAAAAATATCCATTGGAATCAAGTAAAGATGACCAATTTCATGAAAAGCATGTATTACAAGCATAGAAAGATAGACACATCATATAGAGATGACCCATTTATTACAATCATTCAAAAGATATCATTACAACTAATATAACTCCAACACTTACTGGAAAGACTGAAGAATTACATCAATGTCAGGGTCTTTCCCAAGAAAAGGCTCAGCTCCATAATACTGAACTAATGTTTGCCACTCCAGAGCACCTGTCTTGGTTAAGGCATATGCCTCCAAGAAGGTTGGAACACGATCAAATCGAAAATGAGCAGCAATATCTTGTAGTTGCATCGATGAAAACTGAGTATGCGTGAGATCAGTAGATGGTGGAGGTGGAGGTTGATAATAGTTGTAAGATGGGTTATATGGATTGAGCATGCCAGGATTTAAAGAGTAGGGATATTCATCTGGTTGGTTTGGAGAAAGAGTTTGCATTCTCTGGTTTAGATAAGTCATGGCATGATGGTTATAATCTAATTGTTTACTAAGATGATATTGTGATCCTGCAACATAGGTTAGAGTGTTTTGGATGGGGTCATAGGGTAGGCTGGTAGGAGGAGGTGGAGGTGGTATATCTTGTGTAGATGTTTCCCCTTCTACCCTAGCCCTCTTATGACCGAAATCAATCCCCATTTTTTCTACAGTATTCTTACTTATTTTTTGTGGTCTACGCTCCCATGTATATCCCATATCCTCAAGTTGAGTCTTAAGGAAATGTTGAGTAATTTGGCATACAAAATCAGCATATGGAGGATTGCCAGAAAACTCAAGCATGTTTTTAAGAATGATGCGGATAAAATTTGTGGGAATACGTTGGATAATGGCATATATTAGACACATACGAAAAATAGGAACTTCAGATTTATTGGATCTAGGATGTATGTTTGTTGAAACAATAAGGTTTACAATACTAGCAGCTGGTTTGATATTTATAACATAGTATGTGCCTCTATCTTCATGACAGGTTGTATTGGATTTAAAAATGGTCCTTTTGATGTCACTAAGACTAATGGTATGGTCATCTTGGGAAAATTGGTTAAGGGGGTTTCCAGAAGTAAGGTCAAGGGTGTCTTGATATTCATCTATGTCAATACCTAGCATGTCAAGAATGTCCCCTTCAGTAAATCGGAAGCTATGCCCATTGACCATAGTATAAAAGAAGATGGTTTCATTTTCAGAGTGGGAAATGAGGTTTGCATAGAATTCATTTACTACCTTGATGGAATAGGAAGGGAAAGAAGGGTTGATGAATTCTTTTAACTTTTGCACTTCGAAAAGGTCCTCCAAGTCGACGATGTTGATGAAATCCATAACTTCAACTGGTCATCGTGGGAGAGGAGCTTTGGAGGAAAGCCGTAGATATCGATCACCAGCATCTCCATCGACGAAGGCAATGTCGTTGATGATCGTCAGTGGTGGAGTAGCTTCCCGAGCTTCCCTTCCTTTCATGCCGGCGACCTTCTTCTTTCCACGAGCAGATGATGAGGCCATTTTGTTGCTTGAAGGTGGAGAAGAAGCAAGGATGGCTTGTGGATGAGGATGCTAAAGAGTTGCACAAAAATGCACTAGAGAGAGCCTATGGAAGCAAGAGTATGCAAGTGTGAGGAGGTAACTCGTTTTTGGTTCCTTTTATAACAATCCAGCGACCTGGACGGTCGACGATTCGTCGACCGAGCGTCCGCAACGGTCATGTTGCAGACGCGCCACTCGGCTCCCCAATGGTAAGATTTACGATGGTCATATAACGGTCATAACGGTCGATTTACAACGGTCATATCCAACGGCTAATTCTCGGTCGAACAATTGTCGACCGACATTGTCTCGGTCAAACATTTGTCAACCGAAAGTGTGTTCGATACTAAGTCTGTCTAGATTCTGTCGGTCGAGAGAGGGGGGCTGACCGAAAGGTTTTCGGTCGAAGAGTTCGTCGACCGACAGACTTACTGAGTACAAATTTGAAGCTGATATTTAATGTAAATGATAGACTATATATATAGATTTTCTAAGGGAGTAATATTGTGTTTATTATTGAAAATATTGGGACAAGTTGTGATCATAAATTAATTATACTTTTAATCATAAAATGATATCCAAATAGTTATTATGTCAAACTTATTTTAGGTCGAATTTGACTACGACCATAGCGCCCCTTGGTCAAATTTTATTTTAACCAAGAGGCAAGTTTTCAAATTGAACATATCGAGTATAATATATGCATACAATTTGATTGAGTATCAAGTTGAAGCATACTACTTGATATAAGTCTTAAATGAAGGCTCAATTTATATCTCAATTCTACTAATTTGTCTTATGTGTTGCAAGCAATAGTATATAACCAATGAATCATTTTGTTTTGCCGAATATTATCATGGATTCATGCATACAATTTATCATTATCTATGCGTACAAAGTATTGAAAGTATATCCATGATGTAATGATAACAACATATAATATGATCATAAAAAAATTATTAAACTGAGCATACTTTTGGTTTGTAGAGATGATTTCCAAAATAAACATCCAATCATAAATCATGAATAGATAGCAATTTCATTAATTTCAAAGAAATTCAGCAATTTTTGCAACAGACTGGAAGTCAGTGACATGCTCGGTCGACTATTTCTCGACCGACAGTGTCTCGGTCGACAGTCTCTCGACCGACAATATTTCTGAAACTGTTAATTGCTTCCAAATAAAACATAACTATGCAATTTAAATATTTATTTGTTATCCTATTTAGTTGAGATAGACGTAGAAATATGCAACTAAGGTCCTTGGTCATATCTCAACTTGATTCTGTTCATTTAGTTTGGAGGTTTTGGAACCCAAACTAACTCGACATCTTTTCTCTTATAAGGACATGAAAAAGAGTAATGTCCAAGACGTAAGCAATAATGGCAACATATAGAATCAACCTCAAGTCTTTTTCTATGGTTTTGTTCTAGGTTGTTCTTTGGTACAAATGTATTTGTTCCTTTAGGTACATATATAGATTGATGGGTTTGTGACTTTCTCCAACTAGGTTGATAGGACTTCTCTTTAGGCTTATAACCTAGTCCTGTTCTCCCAATTTTATGATAGGAATTATCTAAGATTTGATCAAGAATGCCATTATTATTCAAATTACTAACTTTTTGTTGTAACTTGGCAATCTCTTCCATTCTCTTCTTGATATCTAGTTTTGCTTGATCTAGATTAGATGACAATGAATTTCTTTCTTTGACAATAGAATCATAATCTAGATGATTGCATAAAATGGGTTGTTTTTGAAGATCATTCACTTGTCTTTGCAAGTTATTCTTCTCTAAAAAAGTAGATTACAATTTGCCTCTATAGATTTTATCTCAATATCATGATCTTCAATGATCTTTTTGAGATCTTCATTTTCGGATGTAATAGCAAGAAGCTTTGCATGTAATTCATCATTTTCTTTATTTGATTTCTTTAATTTTTTCTTGCATTCAACATATTTAATATGTGTTTCCTCAAGGCTAGCAACTAGTTCTTCTTTAGATAAATCAAAAAGACTTACCTCTTCTTCTTCTTCCTCGCTAGTTGTAGCAATGAGACAATCTTTGTTCTCATCTTCCTTCTTAGATCTCCATGGGCATCCAGTTGTTGGGTGGCTTGTACCTACGCACCAATTGCAGCATGTTTTAGTTTTGTCCAAGCAACACCTTTTGTTGTGATTATAATCACCATTACCCTCCATTCTTCAAGACTTTGTTAGGGTTCCTTGAAGCCTGCTCTGATACCAATTGAAAAACTACTAGAGGGGGGGTGAATAGAGTTTTTGAATTATTTTAACAATTTATTGAATTTAAACAACCACAATTGAAATTGGAAGAAAGAGACAGGTGTTTAGAGTGCTTCCAGCTATAGCAAATACTATAGTTGTCAGTCCACTACCCGATTGCTTACCCAACCGGGATTGGAAAGTATTTATTTTATTACCTCTCGAGGATTTATACAAAATACAATACTTTCCTTTACACCCTTTGAACAGCCTTCACTTGAAGTAGGTGCACCAACTTTGAGGTAGCCTTCTTTGAAGTAACTCCAAGCTCCCCCTTGAAGTAGCCTTCCTCTCTAGAAGTAAACTCCTGTTGCACCAGCCTTCTGAAGTAGCTCAAAGTCTCCTTCTTTGCCAAGAAGATCTTCACCCTCTCCAATCCGCAGCCTCCAACCTAGGAGTAGCAAGGAGAGTACAAACAATAATAGGGAACAAGAAAGAAAAAGGAAATTACAACTTATCCTTTATAGCCCAAGGCTTGATTTGCCTAGATCAAGCGTATAGATCTCCTAACCAAGTATGTGAACTTGTGATTGCAGTGGGTAGGAGATACTAGCCTATAGGACACGAATTATGAGCTAAGGAATGAAATGGCCAATTGTCACAATGCTCAAATTGCTTACAAACAGATTGCACAAAGTATGCTCAAGGATTTCTCAAGTGTAGCAAGTGTAAACAAGTGAGTTTGAGTGTCCTATGGCTTGTCCTATTTATAGGAATGGCCTAAGGATGCTTAAGGACGTTCTAGACAACTTCTAGGGGTTTCTAAGTGCTTAACTAGCCGTTAGGTACAAAGTTGTTGCTTTAACAACGGCTAATTAATTAATTCTGCAGTTGCTGTCAGAGACAATCTCGGTCGAGGAATGGTGGACCGAGACACCTACTCGGTCAAACTTTTGTCGACCGACAGGCACTCTGAAACAAGTGATTTGCAACGTCTTTCTCCAACTGCCAACTAACTTGTCTGTTGTGTCTAACGACTACTTTGGATCTTTCTCGGTCGAGGAGTTTGTCGACCGAGATTGATCATGTTTCAATGTTTCAATTTAGGCACTAATTATATGTATGAGTGTGCTAATGTGATCTTATTTGAATGGGATGACTTGTCTAACTGTGATGTTTAGCTAGGGAAAATCTAACGCTTGATTTACATACAATTCTAAGTACTTGTACATTATATTTTTGTACAAGTTTTTACAACAGTGATTACATTGCATGAAAATATAAATATGTAAGCTTGTGGATTTTCCCTTGTTGCTTTGTCATCCTGCACACTCAAGTAGCTCGTTAGATTAATAAGAATGAAATGTTTGTCATAATCAAAACAAAGGGATTTATAGATGTCCATTTAGCCAACAATCTCCCCCTTTTTGAAGATGACAAACATTTCCAAAATATAAAAATAAAGGAAATATAAACCATATGAGTTTCATACCTTTAGATTACCTTTTGTAGCTTTTCCTCTTGTTTATAAAATGTGTGCTTATTATTCCCCTAGAATTATGGAACATGAAATCCAATTCACAATTCAATGTAAAGCCAAGAGTTTATTCATGAAACTCATTGATTGAGTTTTTCAAAGTTTTAGTTTTATATTTATTTCTCCCCCTTTGTCATTTCAAAAAGATATCCGTTTAGAAATAAAAACTCCCCCTTAATTAGATGTCCCATCAAATCTAATGAAAAAGATGTCCATTTAAAAGCCAAAATATCATGATGTAAATAAGAGTTTTTGTTTAAGTAGCACAAATATCAAAGAAAACATCTTTCAAAGGAGTGATAAGCAGTTGCTTCCTAATTTTGTTAAATTGATCTAGTGGAAGCGGTTTTGTCAATAATATCAGCCAATTTATCTTCCTTATCAATATGATGAAGGGAAACATGATTCTTGATTAACAATTCATTGATTAGCAAATATATTCAGATTTAATGCAGACTTGACAACAGAAACCTGCTCGGTCGACGATCTCTCGACCGAAAGTGTTCTCGGTCGAACAGTTTCTCGACCGAGAATGTGTCTGGATTTGTTTCATAACTGTTTTAAGTAATTGTGTCATAGATCCTTGTCAATTTAGCCACAATTTTAAAGATTGCATTTTATTTATTACTCCCCTTATTTTGTATGCTCTATAATGATGATCTTATAATTCATATTTTGAAGATGTCTCATATAAAAAAATATCCATTGGAATCAAGTAAAGATGACCAATTTCATTAAAAGCATGTATTACAAGCATAGAAAGATAGACACATCATATAGAGATGACCCATTTATTACAATCATTCAAAAGATATCATTACAACTAATATAACTCCAACACTTACTCGAAAGACTTAAGAATTACATCAATGTTAGGGTCTTTCCCAAGAAAAGGCTCAGCTCCATAATACTGAACTAATGTTTGCCACTCCAGAGCACCTGTCTTGGTTAAGGCATATGCCTCCAAGAAGGTTGGAACACGATCAAATCGAAAATGAGCAGCAATATCTTGTAGTTGCATCGATGAAAACTGAGTATGCGTGAGATCAGTAGATGGTGGAGGTGGAGGTTGATAATAGTTGTAAGATGGGTTATATGGATTGAGCATGCCAGGATTTAAAGAGTAGGGATATTCATCTGGTTGGTTTGGAGAAAGAGTTTGCATTCTCTGGTTTAGATAAGTCATGGCATGATGGTTATAATCTAATTGTTTACTAAGATGATATTGTGATCCTGCAACATAGGTTAGAGTGTTTTGGATGGGGTCATAGGGTAGGCTGGTAGGAGGAGGTGGAGGTGGTATATCTTGTGTAGATGTTTCCCCTTCTACCCTAGCCCTCTTATGACCGAAATCAATCCCCATTTTTTCTACAGTATTCTTATATATTTTTTGTGGTCTACGCTCCCATGTATATCCCATATCCTCAAGTTGAGTCTTAAGGAAATGTTGAGTAATTTGGCATAAAAAATCAGCATATGGAGGATTGCCAGAAAACTCAAGCATGTTTTTAAGAATGATGCGGATAAAATTTGTGGGAATACGTTGGATAATGGCATATATTAGACACATACGAAAAATAGGAACTTCAGATTTATTGGATCTAGGATGTATGTTTGTTGAAACAATAAGGTTTACAATACTAGCAGCTGGTTTGAGATTTATAGCATAGTATGTGCCTCTATCTTCATAACAGGTTGTATTGGATTTAAAAATGGTCCTTTTGATGTCACTAAGACTAATGGTATGGTCATCTTGGGAAAATTGGTTAAGGGGGTTTCCAGAAGTAAGGTCAAGGGTGTCTTGATATTCATCTATGTCAATACCTAGCATGTCAAGAATGTCCCCTTCAGTAAATCAGAAGCTATGCCCATTGACCATAGTATAGAAGAAGATGGTTTCATTTTCAGAGTGGGAAATGAGGTTTGCATAGAATTCATTTACTACATTGATGGAATAGGAAGGGAAAGAAGGGTTGATGAATTCTTTTAACTTTTGCACTTCGAAAAGGTCCTCCAAGTCGACGATGTTGATGAAGTCCATAACTTCAACTGGTCGTCGTGGGAGAGGAGCTTTGGAGGAAAGCCGTAGATATCGATCACCAGCATCTCCATCGACGAAGGCAATGTCGTTGATGATCGTCAGTGGTGGAGTAGCTTCCCGAGCTTCCCTTCCTTTCCTGCCGGCGACCTTCTTCTTTCCACGAGCAGATGATGAGGCCATTTTGTTGCTTGAAGGTGGAGAAGAAGCAAGGATGGCTTGTGGATGAGGATGCTAAAGAGTTGCACAAAAATGCACTAGAGAGAGCCTATGGAAGCAAGAGTATGCAAGTGTGAGGAGGTAACTCGTTTTTGGTTCCTTTTATAACAATCCAGCGACCTGGACGGTCGACGATTCGTCGACCGAGCGTCCGCAACGGTCATGTTGCAGACGCGCCACTCGGCTCCCCAACGGTAAGATTTACAACGGTCATATAACGGTCATAACGGTCGATTTACAACGGTCATATCCAACAGCTAATTCTCGGTCGAACAATTGTCGACCGACATTGTCTCGGTCGAACATTTGTCGACCGAAAGTGTGTCCGATACTAAGTCTGTCTAGATTCTGTCGGTCGAGAGAGGGGGGCTGACCGAAAGGTTTTCGGTCGAAGAGTTCGTCGACCGACAGACTTACTGAGTACAAATTTGAAGCTGATATTTAATGTAAATGATAGACTATATTTGTAGAGCATATATATAGATTTTCTAAGGGAGTAATATTGTGTTTATTATTGACAATATTGGGACAAGTTGTGATCATAAATTAATTATACTTTTAATCATAAAATGATATCCAAATAGTTATTATGTCAAACTTATTTTAGGTCGAATTTGACTACGACCATAGCGCCCCTTGGTCAAATTTTATTTTAACCAAGAGGCAAGTTTTCAAATTGAACATATCGAGTATAATATCTGCATACAATTTGATTGAGTATCAAGTTGAAGCATACTACTTGATATAAGTCTTAAATGAAGGCTCAATTTATATCTCAATTATACTAATTTGTCTTATGTGTTGCAAGCAATAGTATATAACCAATGAATCATTTTGTTTTGCCGAATATTATCATGGATTCATGCATACAATTTATCATTATCTATGCGTACAAAGTATTGAAAGTATATCCATGATGTAATGATAACAACATATAATATGATCATAAAAAAATTATTAAACTGAGCATACTTTTGGTTTGTAGAGATGATTTCCAAAATAAACATCCAATCATAAATCATGAATAGATAGCAATTTCATTAATTTCAAAGAAATTCAGCAATTTTTGCAACAGACTGGAAGTCAGTGACATGCTCGGTCGACTATTTCTCGACCGACAGTGTCTCGGTCGACAGTCTCTCGACCGACAATATTTCTGAAACTGTTAATTGCTTCCAAATAAAACATAACTATGCAATTTAAATATTTATTTGTTATCCTATTTAGTTGAGATAGACGTAGAAATATGCAACTTAGGTCCTTGGTCATATCTCAACCTGATTCTATTCATTTAGTTTGGAGGTTTTGGAACCCAAACTAACTCGACATCTTTTCTCTTATAAGGACATGAAAAAGAGTAATGTCCAAGACGTAAGCAATAATGGCAACATATAGAATCAACCTCAAGTCTTTTTCTATGGTTTTGTTCTAGGTTGTTCTTTGGTACAAATGTATTTGTTCCTTTAGGTACATATATAGATTGATGGGTTTGTGACTTTCTCCAACTAGGTTGATAGGACTTCTCTTTAGGCTTATAACCTAGTCCTGTTCTCCCAATTTTATGATAGGAATTATCTAAGATTTGATCAAGAATGCCATTATTATTCAAATTACTAACTTTTTGTTGTAACTTGGCAATCTCTTCCATTCTCTTCTTGATATCTAGTTTTGCTTGATCTAGATTAGATGACAATGAATTTCTTTCTTTGACAATAGAATCATAATCTAGATGATTGCATAAAATGGGTTGTTTTTGAAGATCATTCACTTGTCTTTGCAAAATATTCTTCTCTAAAGAAAGTAGATTACAATTTGCCTCTATAGATTTTATCTCAATATCATGATCTGCAATGATCTTTTTAAGATCTTCATTTTCGGATGTAATAGCAAGAAGCTTTGCATGTAATTCATCATTTGCTTTATTTGATTTCTTTAATTTCTTCTTGCATTCAACATATTTAATATGTGTTTCTTCAAGGCTAGCAACTAGTTCTTCTTTAGATAAATCAAAAAGACTTACCTCTTCTTCTTCTTCCTCGCTAGTTGTAGCAATGAGACAATCTTTGTTCTCATCTTCCTTCTTAGATCTCCATGGGCATCCAGTTGTTGGGTGGCTTGTACCTAAGCACCAATTACAACATGTTGTAGTTTTGTCCAAGCAACACCTTTTGTTGTGATTATAATCACCATTACCCTCCATTCTTCAAGACTTTGTTAGGGTTCCTTGAAGCCTGCTCTGATACCAATTGAAAAACTACTAGAGGGGGGGTGAATAGAGTTTTTGAATTATTTTAACAATTTATTGAATTTAAACAACCACAATTGAAATTGGAAGAAAGAGACAGGTGTTTAGAGTGGTTCCAACTATAGCAAATAATATAGTTGTCAGTCCACTACCCGGTTGCTTACCCAACCGGGATTTGAAAGTATTTATTTTATTACCTCTCGAGGATTTATACAAAATATAATACTTTCCTTTACACCCTTTGAACAGCCTTCACTTGAAGTAGGTGTACCAACTTTGAGGTAGCCTTCTTTGAAGTAACTCCAAGCTCCCCATTGAAGTAGCCTTCCTCTCTAGAGGTAACCTCCCATTGCACCAGCCTTCTGAAGTAGCTCAAAGTCTCCTTCTTCGCCAAGAAGATCTTCACCCTCTCCAATCCGCAGCCTCCAACCTAGGAGTAGCAAGGAGAGTACAAACAATAATAGGGAACAAGAAAGAAAAAGGAAATTACAACTTATCCTTTATAGCCCAAGGCTTGATTTGCCTAGATCAAGCGTATAGATCTCCTAACCAAGTATGTGAACTTGTGATTGCAGTGGGTAGGAGATACTAGCCTATAGGACACGAATTATGAGCTAAGGAATGAAATGGCCAATTGTCACAATGCTCAAATTGCTTACAAACATATTGCACAAAGTATGCTCAAGGATTTCTCAAGTGTAGCAAGTGTAAACAAGTGAGTTTGAGTGTCCTATGGCTTGTCCTATTTATAGGAATGGCCTAAGGATGCTTAAGGACGTTCTAGACAACTTCTAGGGGTTTCTAAGTGCTTAACTAGCCGTTAGGTACAAAGTTGTTGCTTTAACAACGGCTAATTAATTAATTCTACAGTTGCTGTCAGAGACAATCTCGGTCGAGGAATGGTCGACCGAGACACCTACTCGGTCGAACTTTTGTCGACCGACAGGCACTCTGAAACAAGTGATTTGCAACGTCTTTCTCCAACTGCCAACTAACTTGTCTATTGTGTTTAACGACTACTTTGGATCTTTCTCGGTCGAGGAGTTTGTCGACCGAGAGTGTCTCGGTCGAGGAGTTTGTCGACCGAGATTGATCCTGTTTCAATGTTTCAATTTAGGCACTAATTATATGTATGAGTGTGCTAATGTGATCTTATTTGAATGGGATGACTTGTCTAACTGTGATGTTTAGCTAGGGAAAATCTAACGCTTGATTTACATACAATTCTAAGTACTTGTACATTATATTTTTATACAAGTTTTTACAACAGTGATTACATTGCATGAAAATATAAATACGTAAGCTTGTGGATTTTCCCTTGTTGCTTTGTCATCCTGCACACTCAAGTAGCTCGTTAGATTAATAAGAATGAAATGTTTGTCATAATCAAAACAAAGGGATTTATAGATATCCATTTAGCCAACAATCTCCCCCTTTTTGAAGATGACAAACATTTCCAAAATATAAAAATAAAGGAAATATAAACCATATGAGTTTTATACCTTTAGATTACCTTTTGTAGCTTTTCCTCTTGTTTATAAAATGTGTGCTTATTATTCCCCTTGAATTCTGGAACATGAAATCCAATTCACTAATTCAATGTAAAGCCAAGAGTTTATTCATGAAACTCATTGATTGAGTTTTTCAAAGTTTTAGTTTTATATTTATTTCTCCCCCTTTGTCATTTCAAAAAGATATCCGTTTAGAAATAAAAACTCCCCCTTAATTAGATGTCCCATCAAATCTAATGAAAAAGATGTCCATTTAAAAGCCAAAATATCATGATGTAAATAAGAGTTTTTGTTTAAGTAGCACAAATATCAAAGAAAACATCTTTCAAAGGAGTGATAAGCAGTTGCTTCCTAATTTTGTTAAATTGATCTAGTGGAAGCGGTTTTGTCAAAAATATCAGCCAATTTATCTTCCGTATCAATATGATGAAGGGAAACATGATTCTTGATTAACAATTCATTGATTAGCAAATATATTCAGATTTAATGCAGACTTGACAACAGAAACCTGCTCGGTCGACGATCTCTCGACCGAAAGTGTTCTCGGTCGAACAGTTTCTCGACCGAGAATGTGTCTGGATTTGTTTCATAACTGTTTTAAGTAATTGTGTCATAGATCCTTGTCAATTTAGCCACAATTTTAAAGATTGCATTTTATTTATTACTCCCCTTATTTTGTATGCTCTATAATGATGATCTTATAATTCATATTTTGAAGATGTCTCATATAAAAAAATATCCATTGGAATCAAGTAAAGATGACCAATTTCATTAAAAGCATGTATTACAAGCATAGAAAGATAGACACATCATATAGAGATGACCCATTTATTACAATCATTCAAAAGATATCATTACAACTAATATAACTCCAACACTTACTGGAAAGACTTAAGAATTACATCAATGTCAGGGTCTTTCCCAAGAAAAGGCTCAGCTCCATAATACTGAACTAATGTTTGCCACTCCAGAGCACCTGTCTTGGTTAAGGCATATGCCTCCAAGAAGGTTGGAACACGATCAAATCGAAAATGAGCAGCAATATCTTGTAGTTGCATCGATGAAAACTGAGTATGCGTGAGATCAGTAGATGGTGGAGGTGGAGGTTGATAATAGTTGTAAGATGGGTTATATGGATTGAGCATGCCAGGATTTAAAGAGTAGGGATATTCATCTGGTTGGTTTGGAGAAAGAGTTTGCATTCTCTGGTTTAGATAAGTCATGGCATGATGGTTATAATCTAATTGTTTACTAAGATGATATTGTGATCCTGCAACATAGGTTAGAGTGTTTTGGATGGGGTCATAGGGTAGGCTGGTAGGAGGAGGTGGAGGTGGTATATCTTGTGTAGATGTTTCCCCTTCTACCCTAGCCCTCTTATGACCGAAATCAATCCCCATTTTTTCTACAGTATTCTTACTTATTTTTTGTGGTCTACGCTACCATGTATATCCCATATCCTCAAGTTGAGTCTTAAGGAAATGTTGAGTAATTTGGCATAAAAAATCAGCATATGGAGGATTGCCAGAAAACTCAAGCATGTTTTTAAGAATGATGCAGATAAAATTTGTGGGAATACGTTGGATAATGGCATATATTAGACACATACGAAAAATAGGAACTTCAGATTTATTGGATCTAGGATGTATGTTTGTTGAAAAAATAAGGTTTACAATACTAGCAGCTGGTTTGAGATTTATAGCATAGTATGTGCCTCTATCTTCATGACAGGTTGTATTGGATTTAAAAATGGTCCTTTTGATGTCACTAAGACTAATGGTATGGTCATCTTGGGAAAATTGGTTAAGGGGGTTTCCAGAAGTAAGGTCAAGGGTGTCTTGATATTCATCTATGTCAATACCTAGCATGTCAAGAATGTCCCCTTCAGTAAATCGGAAGCTATGCCCATTGACCATAGTATAGAAGAAGATGGTTTCATTTTCATAGTGGGAAATGAGGTTTGCATAGAATTCATTTACTACCTTGATGGAATAGGAAGGGAAAGAAGGGTTGATGAATTCTTTTAACTTTTGCACTTCGAAAAGGTCCTCCAAGTCAACGATGTTGATGAAGTCCATAACTTCAACTGGTCGTCGTGGGAGAGGAGCTTTGGAGGAAAGCCGTAGATATCGATCACCAGCATCTCCATCGACGAAGGCAATGTCGTTGATGATCGTCAGTGGTGGAGTAGCTTCCCGAGCTTCCCTTCCTTTCCTGCCGGCGACCTTCTTCTTTCCATGAGCAGATGATGAGGCCATTTTGTTGCTTGAAGGTGGAGAAGAAGCAAGGATGGCTTGTGGATGAGGATGCTAAAGAGTTGCACAAAAATGCACTAGAGAGAGCCTATGGAAGCAAGAGTATGCAAGTGTGAGGAGGTAACTCATTTTTGGTTCCTTTTATAACAATCCAGCGACCTGGTCGGTCGACGATTCGTCGACCGAGCGTCCGCAACGGTCATGTTGCAGACGCGCCACTCGGCTCCCCAACGGTAAGATTTACAACGGTCATATAATGGTCATAACGGTCGATTTACAACGGTCATATCCAACGGCTAATTCTCGGTCGAACAATTGTCGACCGACATTGTCTCGGTCGAACATTTGTCGACCGAAAGTGTGTCCGATACTAAGTCTGTCTAGATTCTGTCGGTCGAGAGAGGGGGGCTGACCGAAAGGTTTTCGGTCGAAGAGTTTGTCGACCGACAGACTTACTGAGTACAAATTTGAAGCTGATATTTAATGTAAATGATAGACTATATTTGTAGAGCATATATATAGATTTTCTAAGGGAGTAATATTGTGTTTATTATTGACAATATTGGGACAAGTTGTGATCATAAATTAATTATACTTTTAATCATAAAATGATATCCAAATAGTTATTATGTCAAACTTATTTTAGGTCGAATTTGACTACGACCATAGCGCCCCTTGGTCAAATTTTATTTTAACCAAGAGGCAAGTTTTCAAATTGAACATATCGAGTATAATATCTGCATACAATTTGATTGAGTATCAAGTTGAAGCATACTACTTGATATAAGTCTTAAATGAAGGCTCAATTTATATCTCAATTCTACTAATTTGTCTTATGTGTTGCAAGCAATAGTATATAACCAATGAATCATTTTGTTTTGCCGAATATTATCATGGATTCATGCTTACAATTTATCATTATCTATGCGTACAAAGTATTGAAAGTATATCCATGATGTAATGATAACAACATATAATATGATCATAAAAAAATTATTAAACTGAGCATACTTTTGGTTTGTAGAGATGATTTCCAAAATAAACATCCAATCATAAATCATGAATAGATAGCAATTTCATTAATTTCAAAGAAATTCAGCAATTTTTGCAACAGACTGGAAGTCAGTGACATGCTCGGTCGACTATTTCTCAACCGACAGTGTCTCGGTCGACAGTCTCTCGACCGACAATATTTATGAAACTGTTAATTTCTTCCAAATAAAACATAACTATGCAATTTAAATATTTATTTGTTATCCTATTTAGTTGAGATAGACGTAGAAATATGCAACTAAGGTCCTTGGTCATATCTCAACTTGATTCTGTTCATTTAGTTTGGAGGTTTTGGAACCCAAACTAACTCGACATCTTTTCTCTTATAAGGACATGAAAAAGAGTAATGTCCAAGACGTAAGCAATAATGGCAACATATAGAATCAACCTCAAGTCTTTTTCTATGGTTTTGTTCTAGGTTGTTCTTTGGTACAAATGTATTTGTTCCTTTAGGTACATATATAGATTGATGGGTTTGTGACTTTCTCCAACTAGGTTGATAGGACTTCTCTTTAGGCTTATAACCTAGTCCTCTTCTCCCAATTTGATGATAGGAATTATCTAAGATTTGATCAAGAATGCCATTATTATTCAAATTACTAACTTTTTGTTGTAACTTGGCAATCTCTTCCATTCTCTTCTTGATATCTAGTTTTGCTTGATCTAGATTAGATGACAATGAATTTCTTTCTTTGACAATAGAATCATAATCTAGATGATTGCATAAAATGGGTTGTTTTTGAAGATCATTCACTTGTCTTTGCAAATTATTCTTCTCTAAAGAAAGTAGATTACAATTTGCCTCTATAGATTTTATCTCAATATCATGATCTTCAATGATCTTTTTAAGATCTTCATTTTCAGATGTAATAGCAAGAAGCTTTGCATGTAATTCATCATTTGCTTTATTTGATTTCTTTAATTTCTTCTTGCATTCAACATATTTAATATGTGTTTCTTCAAGGCTAGCAACTGGTTCTTCTTTAGATAAATCAAAAAGACTTACCTCTTCTTCTTCTTCTTCCTCGCTAGTTGTAGCAATGAGACAATCTTTGTTCTCATCTTCCTTCTTAGATCTCCATGGGCATCCAGTTGTTGGGTGGCTTGTACCTAAGCACCAATTACAGCATGTTGTAGTTTTGTCCAAGCAACACCTTTTGTTGTGATTATAATCACCATTACCCTCCATTCTTCAAGACTTTGTTAGGGTTCCTTGAAGCTTGCTCTGATACCAATTGAAAAACTACTAGAGGGGGGGTGAATAGAGTTTTTGAATTATTTTAACAATTTATTGAATTTAAACAACCACAATTGAAACTGGAAGAAAGAGACAGGTGTTTAGAGTGGTTCCAACTATAGCAAATAATATAGTTGTCAGTCCACTACCCGGTTGCTTACCCAACCAGGATTTGAATGTATTTATTTTATTACCTCTCGAGGATTTATACAAAATACAATACTTTCCTTTACACCCTTTGAACAGCCTTCACTTGAAGTAGGTGCACCAACTTTGAGGTAGCCTTCTTTGAAGTAACTCCAAGCTCCCCCTTGAAGTAGCCTTCCTCTCTAGAAGTAACCTCCCGTTGCACCAGCCTTCTGAAGTAGCTCAAAGTCTCTTTCTTCGCCAAGAAGATCTTCACCCTCTCCAATCCGCAGCCTCCAACCTAGGAGTAGCAAGGAGAGTACAAACAATAATAGGGAACAAGAAAGAAAAAGGAAATTACAACTTATCCTTTATAGCCCAAGGCTTGATTTGCCTAGATCAAGCGTATAGATCTCCTAACCAAGTATGTGAACTTGTGATTGCAGTGGGTAGGAGATACTAGCCTATAGGACACGAATTATGAGCTAAGGAATGAAATGGCCAATTGTCACAATGCTCAAATTGCTTACAAACAGATTGCACAAAGTATGCTCAAGGATTTCTCAAGTGTAGCAAGTGTAAACAAGTGAGTTTGAGTGTCCTATGGCTTGTCCTATTTATAGGAATGGCCTAAGGATGCTTAAGGACGTTCTAGACAACTTCTAGGGGTTTCTAAGTGCTTAACTAGCCGTTAGGTACAAAGTTGTTGCTTTAACAACGACTAATTAATTAATTCTGCAGTTGCTGTCAGAGACAATCTCGGTCGAGGAATGGTCGACCGAGACACCTACTCGGTCGAACTTTTGTCGACCGATAGGCACTCTGAAACAAGTGATTTGCAACGTCTTTCTCCAACTGCCAACTAACTTGTCTATTGTGTCTAACGACTACTTTGGATCTTTCTCGGTCGAGGAGTTTTTCAACCGAGAGTGTCTCAGTCGAGGAGTTTGTCGACCGAGATTGATCCTGTTTCAATGTTTCAATTTAGGCACTAATTATATGTATGAGTGTGCTAATGTGATCTTATTTGAATGGGATGACTTGTCTAACTGTGATGTTTAGCTAGGGAAAATCTAACGAGAGTGTCTCAGTCGAGGAGTTTGTCGACCGAGATTGATCCTGTTTCAATGTTTCAATTTAGGCACTAATTATATGTATGAGTGTGCTAATGTGATCTTATTTGAATGGGATGACTTGTCTAACTGTGATGTTTAGCTAGGGAAAATCTAACGCTTGATTTACATACAATTCTAAGTACTTGTACATTATATATTTGTACAAGTTTTTACAACAGTGATTACATTGCATGAAAATATAAATATGTAAGCTTGTGGATTTTCCCTTGTTGCTTTGTCATCCTGCACACTCAAGTAGCTCGTTAGATTAATAAGAATGAAATGTTTGTCATAATCAAAACAAAGGGATTTATAGATGTCCATTTAGCCAACAGTTCCCCACGTGGAAACGTCTCGATGGAAATTTCTTGTGGATTACTGGAGGAGTAATAAAGGAAAGGTAATTTTTTGTATCTATTAATTGATATTTAATTTATCTCATAGATAATTACTATGGAAAATACTGCAATTTTTTTTCATAGAGGAAGTGTATAACTAACAAGACACGCAATAAATTTCAAAAGGTTAGCCACACAACAGGAACCAAGTCATTTGCTTGTCTGAAACATGACGTAAGTTAGTCAATATTGTGATCCAATTGGACAATTTAGAGACATCCATTTAAATGATGTTAGCAATAAACTTGTTTGAATGATATAGTTGGAGAAGGAAATAGGCATGGAAGTTGATCCCATTGAGTTTTTTGAGAAAACACATCGTAAAAAAGATGGGATCATTGTTGATATTGAATCTGCCAAAATTTTGGTACAAGGATTCCTATCCTATAGTATTATGTTACATTTACTACATGGAAACATTTATATGTTTGGTATAAAATTCATATCCTATGTTCTGTTGTGTGTAGGAAAAATTTTCTGAGGTAGGTGACGAGCTGCGAAGAAACCAACCTGATGTTACTTCAGCTAAAATTTATAGGCAAGTTATGGGAGAAGAGAAACCAGGATATGTTCGTGGTTATGGACTTGGACCATTACCTTATGATATCTAGGGCAAGAACCATAAATCCTGAGAAGCTGATGAAGCACAAAGGAAGCATTTCCAGGATCATCTTGAACAACAACAAATGGAATTTGAAGCTAAAATTCAAGAACAAAATGCAAAAATAGAGCAGATACTAGCCTTGTCTAGAGCAGGAAATAGTCAATCAGCACAACATGTATGCACTGGCCAGGTATGAATACATTTTATATGAGATGTGTGGTATCAATTATTTTCCATGTTGAATTTTGATGGCCTTATGACAAAGATAAAATAATTGTGCAGATCGGAATGAGACATTTAAAAATTTATAAGGGACAAGTATGTTTTTATTTGTGTAAATTGCACATAATTCTACGTTTATATAATTTTTTTGTTTAAATTGTATTTTGTTTATAGGAAGTGTATGTGTTGAGTATCGCAGATACAGATGATAAAGTTGCAATCAGTCGAGTATCTGAGGTTGACCCCTTACAAATGGTGGGAGGTGCAATTTTAGGCTCATCATGTATTGGTGTTTATGTAGAGGTTGTGGTGATGGCCAACGAACCTCTAGTCAGACCTTCTGAGAAATATCAATATATGAATGAAGTTATTGGCAATGTCATAGCATGGACGAAATCATATTTACTGCCAAAGTGAGCATATAGTATTGCTTATAATATGACATAATTGAAAACAAAACTAGTATCTAAAGTCATTTCCATTTGTTGCAGGTCATGAAGTGTAAAGATAGATAATTGCATTCTTGGATACTCTGTAGAGAGATGAAAGTTGTAGTTGTGTTTCTTTGGTCCAATTTTTTATTAGTACATAACAATCCAAATACTGTTGTTTCATGTCCATTGTCATAGACAATGTTGCCAAATGACAATCCTATTTTGTTTTTAGCTATGAGCAGTGTCTTACCTTCTTGTGTGTGACATTTACACAACATATTTTGTTTTGACCTGCTGCATGTGAATGTCTTTTTTTGCTTCCTAAGTCAATAGTTCTCTGTAAATTTTTCTTTCATAACTTGATCACATGTTGCATGATAGCTTAGTAAGTCAATATTTCTATGAAGAATTGTGCATTTTGTGCCTTCCACAACAAATAACATGTCACTGCGTAAAAGGCCACTTTTTGGACATCAGAGGCCATTCTTGAGAGCTAAGGTTGTCAGCTCATCTCTTGTGAAAGGCTTCTGCTCATCTCTTGTGAATGGCCTTTAATCTCCAAGAATAGAGCTTCTGTTAGGACTCAAAAATGGGATTCCTCACCTTGGAACTGGTCTTATAGGCAATCCAACAAAATGGTACATCCTTACATGTTCTTGATGTATTGTATCCTAGCCAAGTAGTATCTAAAAGTAGTATCTAAGGTAGTATTGCAGCCTAGCCAAAGTAGTTTTTAGCTATGAGAAGTGTTTTTGGAATCTTGTGTGTGAGATTTACACAACATATTTTGCTGTGGTGATTCACCTCAAGATGGTTTGTGGTTGAGCTTCTATGATTGCTCAATATTTAGGCTATTAAGATGTCTGAAATGTAACTGAGATATTTTAATTGCATGTTTCTATGCATCCTAATTTCTCTGCATAGGCACAACAAGTCATTTTCAACATTTCCATGGTATAACAAGTCATTTTCAACATTTCCATACTCTGTTTTGGTTAAGAAGTCAACGAAGAAGCCTCAAGAAATAATGGGTGCTCTTAGTAATATCGGTTCATCCATGTTCCCTTAATTGTTAAAACAACATCTACAATAATACCCTTTCTGTAACATGTGGTTGTGATGCAGGCCCTAAAAGACAATAACTATGGTAAGGATCCTCTGATAAGACCATGTACAGATAATGACCTTAAATATCCAAGTACAGAGCTGTTGTTAGGACTCAAAAAGGCATGTTTTTGGAGATTAAAGGCCACTCTCGAGAGCTATGGTTGTGATCTCATCTCTTGTGAAAGTCTTCATCTCAGCTCTTATGATTGGCCTTTAATCTCCAAGAATAGAGCTTCTGTTAGGACTCAAAGATGGGATTCCTCACCCTGGAACTGGTCTTACATGTAATCCAACAAAATGGTGCATGCTTACATGTTCTTGATGTATTGCTGCCTAGCCAACATTGGTTTCCAGTTTTGCTTTTGGTTGTATTAAGGATTCCTGGATAAGGTATATTTCACTACTTCACTTTGCTTTTTTTCAGTTGATGGGGATAGTGAATCTGTTCTGGAAACTCTTCTTGCTTATCAGGGGATAGTGAATCTATTCCTGGTGGCCATGTTAGTATAGATTTGAAGACCTAAAGCCTCCTGCTGATCTACATAGTCAACTTGCATGTTTTTCTATTAGTTGTTTATTACATGTGGTGGTTGCCTTGACTGGTGATGGTGTCAATGATGCATCTGCTCTAAAAATGGAAGACATTGGTATTGCCATGGGAATTGCTAGAACTGAGGTAAGTATATTCGCTATATGTCAATTTGTATATCTATCTTCTTGTCTTTTAGTAATTATTATCGATAATGATTGTTTCTTCTCTTTTTATGTGTCAGTCAAGGTTACCGAGGAGACTTCAGACATGGTTCTTGCTGATGATAACTTCAGTACAATAGTTATTGCAGTTGGCGAAGGGAGATCTATCTATAACAACATGAAGGCCTTCACCAGGTTCTGCTCTTATTAATCATCATGTGCTTTCTTACCTTACTAAAAATCTTTTAATTTATTATGTATAGACTATAGTTTTATGAGAACCCTGGACGACATTGAGTTTGATAACTATCTTTTGCTTTTTACATAATTGTCAAGATTGTCAGCTTTGCACCCTTTCTATCATGTGCATAGTTGTGTGCTTAGCTGAATGTCTACAGCTTTGTTGCATGGCAAACTCTATTCAGCTGACATAATGTGAATGGTACAGTTGAAATTATCACCATTGTCAAACTTATTAGGAAAGGTGAGAAGGTGGGTTCTTCTGAGGCTTCCCTTCTTGCCAAGCTCGACATCATGCCCTTCTCATATGGATTGGTTGTGCTGTCAGTTTATGACAGTGGATCTGTATTCAGCCCTGAGGTCCTTCACCTTACTGAAGATGACCTTATTGATTAATTTGGCAATGGTGCTATCTTCCCTGATACTATATTAACAGCATGCTAGTGCTATAAGTGTTTTTGTCTTACATTTGCATGCAAGTGCTCAACATTTTGCTCACTTCATTGCAGGATCCTAGAAAGTTTGCAGTTGATGCTGCCCCTGCTGCTGCTTTAGGCTATACAACTGCACCTGTTGCTTCTTCTGCCAAGGTGGAAGAGAAGAAGGGAGAACCTGTTGAGGAATCTGATGACCATATGGCCGTAATGCTATCACTGCAGCTGAGAAGAAGGATGAACCTTCATTGCAGTATAGCTGGTCTACTCCTGTAGAAGCTCACAACTGCTTGGAATGCTAGAATGGAGATGTATGCTTTTGTAAGTAAAAACAGTTTGTATTCCTTTGGGGGGTCTCCAAGTGCAAAATGAGTTGTTATCCAGTTAGTGTTCATGTCTACAATATGTACCATATATAGTCATATGTGATGTTGTTGTATTCAATACAAGGGGCAAGGTAAAATGTCCTCCCCATGTAATTGTCATTTGATTATAAATAAAAAAGTTCAATACTTCTAGAATGTGTTCGGCTTCAATTGGCATTCAATTAGAAAACTTGATCATGAACTACAAATTGACTGATTAAAATCCATAAAAAAATAGTAATGCAGAACTAGTATGTCATTAGTGGCTTTTTTGATAAGCCACTACATTCAATCAAAAATGATTTATACAACAACATTATACAAAATAGTGGCATTTGTATAAAAGCCAAATGATGGATAGTGGCTTTTCTATAAATGCCAAATGATGGTTTAGTGGCCTTTATGTGGCATTTATTCGAAGCCACTAAAGACAAACGTTTAGTGGCTTTTACAACATAATCCACTATCTTCCTAGTGGCACTGGCGCTAGAGGCATTTTTTTAAATGTCAACAAATGCCGCTAAACCTATTTATTGGCGTTTTTATCCAGTGGAATTTCTGAAAGGCCGCTGGTGTGGTTGTTTGCTGTAGTGGTTGCACGTTTCAACCTAGATTTGGAGGTGTACTGGAAAGATGGGATGTACCATCTCTACTCTTGGAATAGAAAGAACTTTGTATTTGGACTGCAGCCAAATGCTTATTTCCTCTTGTTATGAGAGTGAGAGATAGGTCAATACGCATGCCATACACCAAGGATAAAGATGATGTGAGTTGGAACATTGCTATGAGGTATGAGTATAGATATGATAACATACCCTTGTGGAGTGAACGATATGTGGATGGTTTAAAAACAGTAAGAGAAATAAGGTAGTCATCTTATGAGGATGTTTTTATCATGAGCTATGAGTTATACAAGGTTGAGTTTGAAAACCAAGAGGATGAGCTTAGAGTTTCTTGATGGAGATAGACTTAGAGTCTGAGATGAGATGATAAGTGGAATACATGGAGGTGTGTGTCTTCGACATTACCTAACACCTAAGGATGTGAGGTAGTAACGAAGGATCTAGTTGAGATACAACTGCCTACTTTAGGTAGAGGCTAGAAGAGCTTGTTAGGTTAACCCTAAGTTTGAAAAAGGAGATATTTTGGGCTAACACTTGGATATAATGAGATATGTTGAACAAGTTAGTAGTTGTTTGGTTAGCCAACCTAGACCTTCATGCAATAAAAGGATGGTTGTAGAACCTCAAATGCACTTCTCTGGAAAAGAAGGTGATGAAACCCCAACTAGAGTGGTTTAGGGTTTACGAAGAATCAATCTTGAGGAATCATGACATACAAGAGATCATGATTTTAAATTCATCATACATCATGGTACTATGAAGATAGTAAGTGACAATAGTACTTTGGATGCTTAAGATGAAGATGCACATGGCTTGTCGCCATGCAAGCCAAGAGGTGAAGGATGAACACCCATAACCCAATGAGTTGATATAGAGAAGAAAGAATCCCTAAGAGGGAATGGGAGTTCATCACTAAGGATGTTGTGGTAAATCTCCCCTAGACCAGGGAAGGTCAAGATGTAATATGGGTTATGGTAGATCGCCTTACCTAGATGACATGAGAAAGAAAGAAATTGTCAAGGGACATATCCGGTTGAACTACTTATGAGAAACATATGGTTCGACTACACCATGATGTGAGCTCAAAAGTTCTTGAGTATAACCTAAATATTCACTTCGATGAGGTGGAAGTAGATGAACTCGATGCTAGTATAGTTTATCACCCCTAACTAATGGTTAGTATAATCCATATTAGAGGGTCTGATAAGAGCATGTGTGCTTGTTCAGGGTGATACATGGAGACAATTCTTTTCTTCTGTAAGATGTGATGATAACCACAATAGCTAGTATCAAGATGTAAAGAAGCTCTACAAGGGAGGTTGTGTCGGTCACCACTTCATTAAGATGATGTTGGTGAAGGGGCCTCGCGAAGGTCAGAAAAGGACCACAATGTGTGCAGATGAAGTCACTTTGATTGTGCCATGGCTGAAAGAGAGCCCAGGGGCGACATGAGTGTCATGAGATGATGCGAAGTAGATTGACATGCAGATCACTGTGGGAGAGTATGTGATGTGAAAATCCAACCCCTCTAAGTTATAGCTAATAGACCTGAGTCCCGGCTACATGGTCCATTTGAGATGGATTAATGGAGATGGTTGTGTGTAGCCTTACCCCTCAGGATAACATGATGTATAATGTGTTCTATGAGTTCGATCTAGAGCACTATGTGAGGTACCCAAGCCAAGTTCTAAGCCTTGAACCTATTCAGCTTTATGAGAGGCTGAAATGTCTTGAGTCACCTATGAGGGTACAATATACCAAGGTAAGAAAGAACTCAGATGGAAGAATATGAGATGATGAAAGTTCTTGGGAAGCACCATGGAAAGGTTGAGGCCACATGGGAGCCATGATGGACAGAAGAAAGTCTTATCATGTTTGTTGTGTGCTTGGTGGAATTTTGAGGGCAAAATTCCTATAAGAGGGGAAGGATGTTACAATCCCAATTTTTGGGTTCTTTGGGTTAGAAATGTAATTTCTCCTATTAAAGATATTTGAAAAATAATGATATAATTTGTTTTGAATAATAGGTTTACAATAGCCTTGTTGGTTGCTTTGTGGGCTTTATTAGCTATTGGGCCCAATAACAAGGATAAGACAAAAGAAACTCCATTATTAGTAAAATTTAGATAAAAGAAAGATGTAGAAACCTCTAGAAGGAAAAAGAATATAATACAAAGGTGGATTTCGTTCCTTTTGGGTTCCTTGGGTTCCAAGGAGTCCAAAGTTACAAATATAATGCTACAAGAAAAAAAAAGATCAATTAAATATTTCTTTATTAAGAAAGAAATTGAAAACAATGATAAAATGTGGAAAAAAAGTGGAAAGAGGTATAATTGAGTTATCTTTGGTGGATTTTCATATCCATAAGGTTCCTAATGTTAAAAGGAATTCCAGTAAGGAAAATAAAAAGAGAGATAAAGAGAAATCCTCTAAAAGAGATATTTTAATCAAGAAATAAAAAGGATAAATAGAAATAATGGATATAGATGCATCTAGAAGGATAATGAGTATCCACTAAAAATGATTTCGAAATATTAGAGTTTCTTGGGGTCCAAGGAGCACCAATGGAGAAAAATAAAGAGAAAATACCAATATATACAAAAAAGAGGATAATGTGATACATAATTAATGAATTTGGTGGCATTGTTAAAAAGGAGGTATTTTCTACTAAAAGAAAATATAAATTTGTGCCAATGGATTAAAAGGCAAACATAAAGAGAATAATAGGGAGAATTTTCGAATTCCTAAATATCCAAAGAATATAGTTTATCAAGGAGATAAATAGGAGAGAGAAGATTACCTCTCATTGAAGGAATCTGATTCCTATTGGAAAAAGGCTTTGTTTCTTCGTGGGCAAGCATGCTGGGGAATGGCTACCCTCCTCTATAAAAGGATAGAGCCCATGGCTAAGCCCAAGGAGAGTTCCACACATCCCTCACTTCTTCTTCTTCTTCTCCTTCTTTGCAAGTAAACCCTATACAAGAAATTAGATTGATCCTGAGGGCCCCGAGGAGCTACGATGGGTCTAGATGGGGGCACGAAGCTTCCACGACATCAACGCGATGCTTGGTGGAAATCCCTTCACCCTGAACTACGCACAGCTGCAGACGCATGACTGCAACAATGGACACACGTTGCAGGTCGAGTGCTCCTGAACAAGCCACCTAGGCCATGAGCTGGGCGGTGCCCTAGGTGTGGCGAGATGTGGTGGAGCTAGGGGAATGATCGGCGGTGGTCGTCGGGCCCTGGGAAAGGAGTGGGAAGCCCCGCAAAGGGATGCCATCGGCGGCCATCACTGCTGATCCAAGCTTGAAGACGACCCATGGTTGTTGTATCGTTTTGCCCCTCCACGTGCTGAAGGAACAACAACTTCAAAAAGGGCAATAACATAAATGCATTATGTTTCCAAATAGGCAACGTTGCATGCAAGGGATGACATGGCGCTCGTTGATTGGTTCAAGTAAGTAAATAATGAAAAATTCATATCTTTTTATTGGTAGCTCAAATGGATGCGTATAAAATAAGAAAGTCGCTCAAAAAATGAGAGGATTTCAATAAAAATAAGTTTAGAAGCTAATTCATCTTGCAATTCAAAAAGTAGTGGAATTTAACAACTTTAATGCTTTAATGTTTAAGAAACCCTAATTTGAGATGATTAATGTATTAAGAAGGGTTTTATGGATGATTAAAGTTGATATTAACCTGTTAATAATAAAAAAGATACATTAAGATCGAAAAGGATGAATTTTTCATGTAATTGGTTTAATTTCGAGTTTCATGTACATAAATGAGCTTTAATGGGCCTTGAAACCCTAATGTTAGTAATTGTGACTCTTAATGGCTTTAATTGTTCAAATTCATGAATAAACTGAGATATTGTCACAGGTTAACAACCTAACTCCACTCTACTCCTCAGGTGCCAACATAAGGTGTATAATAGAGTTAAAGTTGTCCGTCCCTGAGTGGATCAAACACATGAATATATAAATGCACCGAATAAAGAGCTTCCATACATAAACCAAATTGTTCATTACATAGGGGCCCGAAGGCATAGGAGTTCTATAGAAGAAACTTAATACATGAGAAACTAATTACAGAAGAAAATAACATAATCTAAGAGTCCCATTTAGTCTTTAGCATCCCCATGATAGATCTGATATTTGTGAACCAGCATATAGAGTAGTGACATCATCTTCCTTTCATCATGAGCATCATAAGTAGAAGGCACCTATAAAACCATTGCAAATGGTACACGTCAACACAATATATAAATATATTGTACTGAGTATGCCTACGTGTCATTTAATTATACCTCACATTTAAACTTGGCAACAAATCAAAGGAAAATGATAATCACTTGGTAATGCAAAGGAAAAACTTATAGTATATCAACAACACAGTTATTGTAAGAGAAAAATATTATAAACATAAGAATCTCATGTTTTAGCCATTTTTAACCAATATGTGAGTAATTGCTCAATCACATGCACTATTTTACCAAAGAGATCTAGTGCTCATTGTACTATTCTGCCAAAGAGATCTAGTACCACTTTGAGGTGCACTATTCTACCAAAGAGATTTAGTGCTCATTGTACTATTCTGCCAAAGAGATTTAGTACTACTGTTCAAGGCACTATTCTACCAAAGAGATTTAGTGCTCATCACATGTTGGTTCAGTTACATTTAGTTCTTGGTGATCATATTCATAACTATAGGAAAACATGTAACACATATATCTAAATTAGCAATTAGATATACTCATATGATTACTTCATTACATTTATACATTACGAAAAAGGAACATAATGACCAAGTGGTAGGTAATGGCGTACCTTCTACTCAGAAGTGGGGAGTCCTGAGATGCTCCTCACTGGTACCTTTGATTTCCTAAAATTATTGGAGATTTGGTATTTATTAGTTATATTGTTTAAATCACCATTATTCTAAAGAGTATATAAAAGGACCTTTTATAGTGTTGGATTCACGAGAGTTGAGTATGAGTCTTAGAGCATGGATTTGAGTTCAAGATTAGTAGTGTCACATCATAGTAGGGTTATAAGGTCAAAATCATGGTCTTTAGATCATGTTGACTAATTATGCACATATTGATAAGTCAAAATAGGGAAAAGAGGGATAAATAGGTTTGATTGGTAATTGAGTCACAATATTTGGATCTGATCATTACATAATTATATAGATGCAAAAAGATGATGATCATAGGTTTTTGGTGATTTAATCAGGTATTCTAAATAATTAAACAAGATATGAACATATTTGGGAAAGATCCTTTATTCGAGTCAGATTTTGGGTCAACAAATGTCAAAATCATGATCCTCATATTTTTTTGATTAAAATAGAGTACTTGTTTGTATTTTTCTGACACTCCTACGATTTATAACAAATTTCCTAAAATTAGGTTATTTACTGAATTTCGAGTTAATAAAATGAAATCTAGATACAGGAAGGACCGTTGGATGCTCAGATCAGATGGTTAAGATCTCACTCGCGTAAAATAGAAAAGATCTACGTTGCTGAGGTGGATTTACCTCATTGGTCAAACTAGACTCGGGCGGGTCCCTCTCTTCTTTTCTCAGTGCTTCACAACAGGTTGAACAGTCGATCTCCGGTGAGCTCTTGTCGGAGTCTGGGGCCTCTTCGTGCACTGGTGGAGATCGAGCTAGCTTTGGGGGAGCCTTCCACAACTGGATAGTCGGTCGCTAGGGCATGGCTCCTCCTGAGACGTCGGGTCATCTAGAAGACTGGTGAGATGCATAGCTCGTGACGGAGGGAGAGGATAGCGGGAGTAGCAGGCGATGGAGCTTTAGAGTGAGGGACCGTTCAGGTGGGTGGAGGTCCCTCAGAGCTTGGGGAGCATTCAGTTGGGGACGAACAGACCGGTAGGAGCCTAGCCCAGTAGCTCAGTGGCGGCGGATAGGCTGAGAGGAAGAGTTTGAGGGCGGAGCAATCCGAGCTTGCTTCGGGCGAATTGAAGGCAAGGATGGAAAAAAGAGGTGCTGGCAGAGCTATGAGAGGGTTTATAAGGACGGGAGGGGGTCTGAGTGCGAGAAGCCCAATTCATGTTGGGCGTGCTGGAACCATTTGCCATGGGTGGCAGTCGTGGGGGTGGTTCTAGTCATCAACGTGGGTCGTGCGAGGGGTCAGTAGGATTGTGGAGATGAGGTGGAGGTGTTTCTTCGTTTGGTTCCTCACGGAGTGGGTTAGAATGAGGAGGAGTGGTCAAGGTTGTGGACTCGTGGCTGTGGCCACGGCATTCTGAGTTGAGCAGAGGTTAGAGACGACTCTCTGGCCATATGATCTGTCTCAGATGCCATCAGATGGTTGAGATGACTCTATGAGGTTAGTCCACGGATCGCTGACTTAGGCTCTGCATGACAGGGTAAAAATACCCTTGAATTGATCAAAACATTGGGTTGCATAATGATGCGATTTAAAAGGAATGAAACATTATAAACACTTTGAAAATTCATAGAGAGGGATACGAATGTCCAATTGACATGAAATTTGGAACATAGCTCCACATTAACGATCCTTAGATGTTGGAAAAGTTTGGGCTTAAGATTCCAATCTTTGAGTGATCAATTAACCTTTAGGTGAATTAGGGTTTTGAATTAGATTAAAGTGAAGAAATCAAGGTAATAAAGGAAAGAGAAAAACCACTTTATCACATCCTAATAACCTTAAAAGAAATTTTGTCCTCAAAATTAAACTAGATGAAAGAGGTGAGGAAAATGTTGCTCCATATCTGCTTGTAGTTCCCAGGTTGCATCTTTGGCACCATGATGGCTCCACTACACCTTCACCATCTGGATTTTCTTGTTCCTGAGTTCTTTGACCCTGGAGTCGAGAATCTCCCGCAACTCAAGAGGCTCGTGGTTCAGTACATTACTATCATCCTTCACATACTGCTTCAGATTGGACACATGAAAGACATTGTGCATCATGTTGTACTACGAAGGAAGAGTAAGACGATAAGCACATTCACCAATGCACTCCAGAACTTCAAAAGGACCCACATATCTCAGACTAAGATTCCCTTTGTTCTTTGCTATGGCATGGATGGGTCTGATCTTTAAGAAAGTATAGTCACCAACCTTAAACTGTCTATCGGACCTGTGTGCATCGACATATGATTTCTGACGATCCTGGGCCCATTTCAACCTTTGCTTGATCAAGGACACCTTATCAGCATAGAGTTGCAACTCCTCATACTTTAGCATCTTCCTTTATCTGACTTCATCCCAATGGAGAGGGGATCTATATGGCCTACCATAGAAAGCTTCATAGGGTGGCATATCAATGCTTGATTAGTAGCTATTATTGTATGCGAACTCTGCTAATGGAAGGTAGTAATACCAAGATCCTCCCCAATCTAAAACACATGCTCTGAGAAGATCCTCCAAGATTTGGATAGTACGTTCTGACTGGCCATCAGTTTGGGGATGATATGCAGTGCTGAAATTCAACTGTGTACCCAACTCATTCTGCACCTGCTTCCATAGATGTGATGTGAACTTTGGATCCCATTCTGAAACAATAGATACTGGTACTCCGTGCAACTATACAATCTCCTTAATATACAACTCAGCAAGCTCAGGAACCTTGGTCGTAGTCCGCATAGGTAAGAAATGTGCAGACTTGGTTAACCGGTCTACGATGACCCAAACCGCATCATAACCCTTTCTGGTCCTGGGTAGTCCCACCACGAAATCCATGGTGATATTTTCCCATTTCCATTTGGGAATTGGTAAGGGTTGCAATAGACCATTGGGACATTGGTGCTCGACCTTAATCTGCTCGCAAGTGAGACACTTAGAGATAAATTCTGCTATATCATTCTTCATACCTCTCCACCAAAAGTGTCTTTGCAGATCCTTATACATCTTAGTAGATCCAGGATGTATGGAATACTTAGACCCATGTGCCTCTTACAGAATACACTCCTTAATCTCCAACTCTTTAGGTACCCACATCTTATTCTTGTACCTTAGTCCACTGTCCATACCAACATGTAGATGTGTCTGGGGCTTAGCCACCAGAGCGGTCATCTCCTCCAAGCTAGGGCTATCCTTTCCAGATATCAGGAGTTCAGAAAGAAGACCAGGAATAATATTGATGTTTTCCAGAATAATAGAGTTAGATTCCGCTTGAGATGACCCAGAAGATGAAGGTTCCAGATGCATTGATGCACAAATCGACTTCTTATGACTAATAACATCAACTACAACATTGGCCTTGCCTGGATGATATGCAATTGTGAAATCATAATCTTTGAGATACTCCAACCATCTCCTCTGTCGAAGATTGAGGTCCTTCTGAGTCAAGAGGTATTTGAGGCTTTTATGGTCTATGAATATGTCAAAAGTAGCACCATACAGATAATGTCTCCAGATTTTGAGAGCATAGACAATGGCAGCTAATTCCAAATCGTGAGTTGGATAATTGACCTCATTTGGTTTCAATTGTCTAGAGGCATAGGCAACAACTTTACCATCTTGCATGAGGACACAACCCATACCCATTTTAGAAGGATCAGAATATATTACAAAGCCATAATTCCCAGAAGGTAAGGTCAAAACAGGAGCAGAAGTCAAGAGGGATTTCAATTCTTGGAAACTAGTTTCACACTCAAGAGTCCAAACGAATTTGGCATCTTTTCTGGTAAGTTTAGTCATGGGTAGGGCTATTTTGCTAAAATTCAGGATGAAATGATGATAATAGCCTGCTAGGCCAAGGAAACTATGAATTTCAGAAGCATTGGTAGGGGCTTTCCAATCAAGGACAACTAGAACTTCGGCAGGGTCAACATAAATTTTCCCACCCGAAATGACATGGCCAAGAAACATAACTTGGTCAATCCAAAACTCACATTTAGATAATTCAACACACAATTTCTGGGCTCTCAAAACATCAAGGACGTTCTGGATATGTTCATGATGTTGATCAATAGAATTTGAATATATAAGAATATCATCAATGAAGACCACAACAAAGCTATCAAGGAATGGCTGGAAGATAGTATTCATCAGATTCATAAACACTCCAGGAGCATTATTCAAGTCAAACAACATCACCACGAATTCATAATGTCCATATCTAGTTCTAAAAGTTGTCTTTTGAATATCACAATCCTTTACTCGTAATTGATTATAGCCTGATCTAAGGTCAATCTTGGAGAACACTATGGCAGTACGAAGTTGATCAAACAAATCATCAATTCTTGGGAGGGGATATTTATTTTTAATGGTGGCTTGGTTGATCATGCGATAATCAATACACATTCGCATTGACCCATCTTTCTTTTTAACAAAAAGGACAGGAGCACCCCAAGGAGAAGTACTATGATGGATGAAGCCTTTATTAAGAAGTTCCTCTAGTTGTTTCTAGAGCTCTGCAAGCTCGGCAGGTGCCATTCTATAAGGTGCCGTAGAGACTGGTGTAGTGCCCGATGCTAACTCAATTGAGAACTCAATCTCACGATCTAGAGGCAGCCCTGGAAGCTCCTCAGGAAAGATGTCTGGGTAATCCCTCACCACATCCACACTCTCTAAAGGTCTCACCTTAGAATCAGGCATGGATACAACAACAAGATAAGCTCTACATCCTTTGGCTATCTAAGTTTCGGCTTTAAGAGAAGAAATAATCATATTTCAATTTCTTTCTTTTCTCCTAGAAATAATCAAAAGTTTAGAATTGGGTGCACAAAAGACTACTTTCTTGCCTTGACAATCAAGCATAGGAAAGTTGGAAAAGAGCCAATCCATCCCCAAAATTAGATCAAAATCTTCCATATCAAGAAGAATGAAAGAAGATTGAAATTTATGACCACCAAAAGAAAAAGGCAAGGTTTTGGTTTTCTAAAGAGAAGTATAAATTTTTCCACTGGGAGTTGTTACATCTAAGATATAACCTAGATCTTTTATCTCTAACTTGAGCATTGAAGCAAGATTTCTAGATATGAAGGTATGTGTTGATCCTGAATCAAATAGGGCCACAACATGATGATCTTGGAGACGTATCATTCCTACATTATGATTTTTTGTATGAGATCATGGTTTTCAACGATTTATTATAATAAAGAAATATTAACTTTATTACCTTCAATCAGATGGTTTTTATTGGCCTTAGCTTCCTCTGCATCAATTACAAACACTCGGCCCTGACAGTGTTCTGGTTGTGCCTGAGCTATAGGGGTAGTTGGCTGAATAGGTGGAGCTCCAGGCTAATTTGGGTGGGCATTATGATTCTGATTCATCCAATGTGGCAGATTAGGGTAGTTTCCCCTCATGTGTCCCTTCTGTTTGTAATTGAAACAAATGGGTTTATCATACTTGCATCTTCCAGGGTGTATACCCCAACAGTTCCTGCATCTGGTAGCATTAGGTGGAGGCCCTCGATATGGCCCACCTCGGCATCGACCTCCTCTATTTGGTCCGCCTCGGTATGATTGACCTCTATGGTGATTTCCTCCTCCTCTTCCCATGCCATGGCTATTAGGCATCTTCTTATCCTTTTCCTTCTCCTTGCCCTTGGTGACGGATGTATCGATTAAACCTAGGTATCCCAAGCTTTGTGTTTTGCTCTTCCCGAAGGTTCTTTCTTGGGTAAGGGCATTGTTGATGGCAGCTTCAAAGGTAGGATGGGTGGAGGTGCAAAGGTGAACTTTGATTTCTTGGTTAAGGCCATCTATGAAGTGTTCAATCTTTTCATCTTCGTCAAGGTTGCGAGCATGATGCTCTAGGAGTCTAAAGGACCTAACATAGTCAACAACATATAGGTTTCCTTTATTAGGTTATTGAACTGTTTCTTCTTCTCCTTCCTAGCAGATATGGGCATGAAACAGTTGGTAAAGATCCCCTTAAACTCCTCCCAACCTATGGGGGCATCTGGAAGTGCTCGTGTATGGTAATAATTTTCCCACCACAACTTTGCGGACCCCCTAAGTTGGTAGGTAGAAAAGGTGACCTTATCTTCCTCAGGACACTTAAGGGCTCTAAAGGCATTTTCAACAAATAGGATCCATGCATCAGCTTTATCCAGGACTTCACCTAAGTCTTCTCCATGAAACGTTTTGGGTTTAAGCCTAAGGAAGTCACTAATGGTGGTTTTTGGGTTGGTCCTAGAGGATGAGGCACTATTGTTGGTTTCTTTTAGGGCTAGCGCATGCATGCATTCCAACATCACCTTCTTTGGTTCTTCCCACTTGCCTACAACCATGGTCTTACTAGGGTGTGATTGAGATTCATCACCAGAGCCATCACTAGATCTTGTTCTCTTGGACCTAGTTTTTGGAGGCATCTGCAAATTCGTATAAAAGATAGTTTAGAGATTTATTTGAGATAGATCATAATGCAACCAATAAAGATTTAGCAATCATGGCATATATATTTTTTTCCAATTTTTCATGTCTTTTAGTTGTTCCCCTTTCTCCTAATCTACCCACATAATAGAGAGAGTATATCATCAATCATGGTCATGAGAGAGAAAGTAGATGAGAAGCCTAGTGTGTATTATTCATTGAATAGGTTGGTTGGGGGTAGTCCTTATTGAGAAAAGATGAGAGGAAAGATTTTTCTAAGGTAAGGGTGCCCACTTTAACAATAATTGCATTAGCCAGGCAGATATCTTGTGACGGGATCACTCACACTGTGAAAATGGATGGGGAGAGTGATTATGTCAGAACCTTCTGCAAGGTACCCTTCTAGACACCTCGGTAATTTACTGCTAAATGTGGGTTACCCTAGGTCTAGGTAAGGTTACTAATTATTTGGTACACCTATATTGATTCATGTGCCTGCTCTGATACCATCTGTCATGGGTTAACAACCTAACTCCACTCTACACCTCAGGCGCCAACATAAGGTGTACAATAGAGTTAAAGTTGCCCATTCCTGAGTGGATCAAACACATGAATATATAAATGCACCGAATAAAGAACTTCCATACATAAACCAAATTGTTCATTACATAGGGGCCTGAAGGCATAGGAGTTCTAAAGAAGAAACTTAATACATGAGAAACTAATTACATAAGAAAAGAACAAAATCTAAGAGTCACATTTAGCTTTAGCATCCCCATGATAGATTTGATATTTGTGAACCAGCATATAGAGTAGTGACATCATCTTCCTTTCATCATGAGCATCATAAGCAGAAGGCACCTATAAAACCGTTGCAAATGGTACACATCAGCACAATATATAAATATATTGTACTGAGTACGCCTATGTGTCATTTAATTATACCTCACATTTAAACTTGGCAACAAATCAAAGGAAAATGATAATCACTTGGTAATGGAAAGGAAAAACTTATAGTATATCAACAACACACTTATTGCAAGAGAAAAATGTTATAAACACAAGAATCTCATGTTTTAGCCATTTTTAACCAATATGTGAGTAATTGCTCAATCACATGCACTATTCTACCAAAGATATCTAGTGCTCATTGTACTATTCTTCCAAAGAGATCTAGTACTACTTTGAGGTGCACTATTCTACCAAAGAGATTTAGTGCTCATTTTACTATTCTGCCAAAGAGATTTAGTACTAATGTTCAAGGCACTATTATACCAAAGAGATTTAGTGCTCATCACATGTTGGTTCAGTTACATTTAGTTCTTGGTGATCATATTCATAAATATAGGAAAACATGCAACACATATTTCTAAATTAGCAATTAGATATACTCATATGATTACTTCATTACATTTATACATTCCGAACAAGGAACATAATGACCAAGTGGGAGGTAATGGCATACCTTCTACTTAGAAGTGGGGAGTCCTGAGATGCTCCTCACTGGTACCTTTGATTTCCTAAAATTATTGGAGATTTGGTATTTATTAGTTATATTGTTCAAATCACCATTATTATAAAGAGTATATAAAAGGCCCTTTTATAGTGTTGGAGTCATGAGAGTTGAGTATGAGTCTTGGAGCATGTATTTGAGTTCAATATTAGTAGTGTCACATCATAGTAGGGTTATAAGGTCAAAATCATGGTCTTTAGATCATGTTGACTAATTATGAACATATTGATAAGTCAAAATAGGGAAAAGAGGGATAATTAGGTTTGATTGATAATTGAGTCACAATATTTGGATCTGATCATTCCATAATTATATAGATGCAAAAAGATGATGATCACATGTTTTTGGTGATTTAATCAGGTTCGAATATTTTCTAAATAATTAAACGAGATATGAATATATATGGGAAATATCCTTTATTCGAGTCAGACTTAGGGTCAAAAAAATGTCAAAATCATGATCCTCATATTTTTCTCATCAAAATAGAGTACTTTTTTGTATTTTTTTGACACTCCTACAATTTATAATGAATTTCCTAAAATTAGGTTATTTACTGAATTTCGAGTTAATAAAACGAAATCTAGATACATGAAAGACCATTGGATGCTCAGATCCAATGGTCGAGATCTTGCTCGTGTAAAATAGAAAAGATTTGTGTTGCTGAGGTGTATTTACCTCACTGGTCGAACTAGACTCGGGCGGGTCCCTCTCTTCTTTGCTTAGTGCTTCACAGCAGGTTGAACGATCGATCTCCGGTGAGCTCTTGCCGGAGTCTAGGGCCTCTTCGTGTGCTGGTGGAGGTTGGGATAGCTTCTTGGGAGCCTTCTGCAACTGGATGGCCAGTCTCTAGGGCGTGGCTCCTCCTGAGATGTCGGGTCGGCTAGAAGACCGGCGAGCTGCACAACTTGTGGCAGAGGGAGAGGATAGCGGGAGCAGTAGGCGATGGAGCTTCAGAGTGAGGGACCGTTGAGGTGGGTGGAGGTCCCTCAGAGCTTGGGGAGCATTCAATTGGGGATGAGGAGGCCGGTAGGAGCCTAGTCCAGTAGCTCAGTGGCGGCGGGCAGGATGAGAGGAAGAGTTTGAGGGTAGAGTGATCTGAGCTTGCTTCAGGCGAATTGAAGGCAAGGGTGGACTAAAGATGTAACATCCCTGACCTGGGTTATGAACTAACCCCAGGTGTTTTTCTTAATCATGTGATTAAATGCTTGTGGTTATCTGTTGATAATGTAATTAAAGCTTCTGAGGAATATATATTTCCCTTTCAGTCCTTTTGAACAATGTTGTAATATTGTTTTGTAATACAGGGACCTATTTGCAAATTACCCAATTAAAAGGGGTTAACTTGCAAATTTCACATGTTAATATGTTCCTTTAGTGTTGAGACATCATAAGAGTGAATGTGATGAAGTGTGATTGTTTCCCCAAGCTTGGCCACTGAGATGCAGCTTGTGGGGCAATCCTTGTGCTTAAAACCCTAATTTTGGTGTAAAGTGCAATTTACCCAAAACGAGGGATGAAACATGTAAAATACACCTTTTAGAGTATATTTATGACTCTTGGCATCATTTAGAGTAAGAATGATGAATAGGTCACTTCAATTGAATAATCAAATAAGAATGATAACCCTTATAAATTAAATAATCAAGTTATAAGCCTGATAACCCTTCTATATGTGCATCTTAGTAAAAAGTTGGCTTTCTTCACCTTTAGACCTTGGGTTTAAGATGAGTTTTTCTAAAGTATGGAAGTGAGAAACGTGGCTTAGAAGAAGGGAAGGACCTAGATGAGAAATGGAGAAACAAGTTGTCCTTATGTTGGAAATTCACCCAAAGTATATATACACCTTTACTCACTTAGAAAGGATCGTTTCCTTCACTTCCCTTCTTATCCCCTTGGTTAGACCAACTTAGGACAGAGCTCTGGAGTAGAGGAGGACGGATAAGGAGTTCTAGGTAAGCTTTGGTCATCTTCTTGCTCAGATTCATGGAGGAATTCATGGTGCAAGGTTGGTTTTATGGTCTTCCTTACTTGTTTCCTCTTTCTAGCCATCTTTTCCCAACCTTTCCTTGGAGAAACACCCTTGGCCAACCTGTGGAGACCAAGACACCATTAAAAGCTTGAAGATTGGAAGCTTGGAGCTCAAGGAATGACCTTAAGGAGGGTTTTATAACTCTAAACCTTTTGCTTTCTTATGCATATCTTTGTTATTGCAATTAGTACTTAGTTCTTCTTCTTTCCCACTCTTCCTTGCTTTCTTGCAACTAAAACCACGAAGAACAGACCTTGATCTGGAGGTAGAAGAAGATGGGCGTGATTACCAATGTTACTTTATCAAACGGTCTTGTTTTCCCCCCTTTGGCCAAACGGTTTGGGGCAAACGGTTTGCAAAACTGTTTGAAGGGCAAACGGTTTCACAAGGTCGGTTGGAGAAAACGGTCTCCAAGACCATTTGAGGGTGTTGACCAAGCATTAAACGTTTGTGATTTCTGTTCATAATTATGTAGGCTAATGACCCACCAAATTTGAGGGGTTAACTCCAAATAAATCGTAGGTTGAAGGCCAATCAATTAGGAAAATCGAATTGAATTAAATGCTGATTTTCAACCTGATTAACTTGACCTGTTTGGGAAAACGGTCTCAAGACCATTTGAGGGCATTGACCCAGCATTGACCGTTTGGGATTCCTGTTCATAGTTATGTTGGTTGATGACCCTACAAATTTGAGGGATTAACTCCGAAGGAATCGTGATTTGAAGGCTAATCAATTAGGGAAACCTAATTGAATTAAGTGCTGATTATCAATCTGTTTTAGTTGAACTTTTTGGACAAACGGTCTCAAGACCGTTTGAGTGCGTTGAACAAGCGTGGACCATTTGAGATTACTGTTCCTAATGATGTGTTATAATAACCCACCAAAATTTATAGGTTAACTCCCAAAGAAGCATGACTTAAAGGCTAAACAATTAGGAAAACCTAATTGGATTAAGTGCTGATTTCCAATCTGATTAAATTGAACATTTTGGGCAAACGGTCTCAAGACCATTTGACGGCATTGACCAAGCATTGACCGTTTGGGATTCCTGTTCCTAATTATGTTGGTTAATAACTCACCAAATTTGAGGGGTTAATTATCAAGCAATAATGAGTTGAAGGCTAATCAATTGGGCAAACCCTAATGAAATTAGTGTTGAAATTCCAATGAATTGATTTGACTTTTTGGGTTTTCTTGCCCAAACGGTCTCAAGACCGTTTGGGGGATCATCCAAACGGTCTCAAGACCGTTTGGGGGTCACCCCAAGACCGTTTGGAGGTCTGGGGTCAAGTATAGTTGATCAATTGAAGGTCCAAAGGTACCAATCATATTGCAATTAAGTGCTGAATTGTTGATCAACTCGATAGACCAATCCTTGATGATTTCTCACTAGAATCAAAAGGATGGATGGGCCAAACGGTCTCAAGACCGTTTGGAGCTCATCCAAACGGTCTCAAGACCGTTTGGTGGTCACCCAAGACCGTTTGGAGGTCTAGGGTTGAGTATGGTTAGGTGTTTAAAGGTCTAAAGGTACCAAGTTGATATACAATGCAATGCTGATTTGATGATCAACTCAATAGCTCAAACCCTAATGACTTTTCACTAGAATCCAAGGTTTGGTTGAGCCAAACGGTCTCAAAACTGTTTGGAACTCATCCAAACGGTCTCAAGACCGTTTGGAGGTCACCCAAGACCGCTTGGAGGTCTAGGGGTGAGTATGGTTAAGCAATTGATGATCCAATGATACTAAGTTGGAATGTAATCAATTGTTGTTTTGGTGATCAATCCAATGATCCAAACCTTAATTAGTTGACTTGGATTTTGATGATATGATGGGAAAACGGTCTCAAGACCGTTTGGAGGTCATCCAAACGACCTCAAGACCGTTTGGGGTCAGGTTATGTCCCAATTGAATGATGGTTCAATAGGTTCAAATCAATTAAACCCACATTGAAATATGTTGAAGGGTTATTGATTCCAAACCCTAATTCGATTGAGTTAAGCCCTAATTGATGGTCAATTGAGGGTCAAGTGAGGGACAAATCAGTTGAAGGTTGACCTATTAAACTCAATTAAGGTATGAGTATAGGTCCAATTGATGATTGGTTCCATGAATTCAATGATTGAAGGAATCAATATTGGAAACCCTAATTCAATTGGATACCTTATGAAGTGGAGGTCCAATGTGATTGAATCTTTGAGAATTAAGATGATGAATGTTCTATTGATCCAATATTATTAGTAATGATAATCAATGAAGGTGCAAAGGTTGAAACCCTAATAATACCTAAGGGATTAAGAACCAATTGAAGGGAGAATTCTTAATTGTTTATAGGATTAATAGCTTGATACACTATGTTAAACATAGTAGTATGTACTTGATTGAAGGGTTGATGTGACCTAATCAATTTGAAATAATGAGAAATTAGAATACATATATATATATAAATATGAATCATGTAATGATCTGTTGTAGCACGACCGTGCAAGGGAGCACGGCCGTGGTAGCCTTACTTTGCACGACCGTGTAAGGTGGCACGGCCGTGGTGTCCTATAAAGAAATTGAAAAGTTTTGGTATTGTGTTGACATTGTTATATATACATGTCCTTATTTGTATAAGTCATACAGGTTGATATTATGAGGTGATCATAGCCAGGTAAGAGTTATGATGTCATATTCCTTGAAAACAATTATAAGCTTTTAGAGTAATGATATGTGAAAAGTATATACATTGCTTCAATCAAGGTCATGTTGTTAGATGACTTGATGCTTATATGTCACTTGGTAGCAAGTGTTATGATAATCTGCGGGTTTGAATAACCATGTTCCTGAATCATTTTATGCTTAATGCCTTGAAGGCTTAGATGGTTCAATGGTTGTTTAATCTAAACCCTAATGATACCTAAAGACATTAAGGGGTTAAGTGATTACTAGATTGACCCATGTTATGATTATTAAAGAAGATTACCAAGGTACCCTTGAAGGGTTCAAGTAGATAACAACCCTTGATCAAGCAAACCCTAATGATTATAATGGGTTGACTTAATCTATGTTAATCAAAGATGACTTGACCTAATCTAACCTAGAGTGATTTAAACATCATCTAGTAGTAAGAAGAGAGAGAAAGCTCCTAATATGAATGAGAATCAAGTAACATACTTTCAATATGTAAGAATGTACATGAATAGGGTATGATTCATCAAGGTAAGATCATGGAAATCCTAATTATAATGATTAATGAATCTTAACCTAATTTGAGGGCATCAATAATGATAATTTTCATATATAATAATGCTATGAGCTCAATTCACTATGAAGTGAATAAAAACCCTAATTCTAGGGTAATAACATGTAACATGAATAGTAAACCCTAATTTAGGGTGATCTGATAAATGGAGTAATTCAGGGTTATGCCTTTGAGTATGAAACCCTAATTACAAGTTGTAATATGAGAAATCTTTATGCCTCGAGAGCTAAGAGGTTCTATAACCCTATGTTGAAGTAAAAGAATACAAACCCTAACTAATGAAGGATGGGGTATGTTAACCCTAGTCCTGGGTTATGATTTCAAGTATGAAACCCTGTGAACAAATTACAATATAAGAATTCTTATGCCTTATAAGACAAAGGGATTCAATAACCTTAATTGAGTGGGGTAAACCCTAACTCTACTTATGCTTTTAAGCATGAATATTCATGATTAAAGTATGATATGAGGAATCATTATTCCTAATCATAAAGAAAGGGATTGAATAACCCTAATTGATGTAAATAAGGGAACCTAGCCTTAGTGTAAGCATGAAGGTACTATTCCTGAATTGAAAGGTTAATTCTGCTTTATAAATTTCTGGTCTAGAAATGAAATGTTTATTGTTGTCAATTGAATTAACTATGCAGGTTCATATAAAAGGATGATTATATCCAGGTAAAGGTTATGATATCATATTCATTGGAAGCATGTTATTAGCTTTGTGAATAGTGATATACCGTGTTGCCTAGTTAAGTGACATCATATAAGATTGATAGGCTATGAGAGCCATGAGTAACATCAAGGCCATGCTAATAAGATGACTTATGATGAATTAAGGGTTTGAATACCCTATTCTTGAATCATAGTAATGAAATTGTTAATAAATGATATCCAATTGATAATTGATGTGAGTTAGACTTGATAAATTTAGTATTCTACTTTTATAGTTGTTGTTCTAATGATTAATGCTTGGAAACATGCTTGATGCTAAAATAATTCTAGAATGTACCTAACTAATCAAGTATAATCATATCATGTAGAGCCCTGACCATAGATCCATCATTGTCAGAGACCAAATGATGGTGAAACAGGTTTTCCTAAGGGAACTCCTGGAGCATATACTTTTGAGTATATGGGGGTATATGGACGCGAATATCCTTACGTCCTAGTGTAGGAATTGATGTAGATGTACTTTAATCTTTCAACCCTTCACTATATATTCATACCGGGTGATGTACCACAAATCTCCCGAAGAAATTACTAATACCACATCGATGGGAGATAAACAACAAATATTTCGATGACAATGAGAGTTCAGAACTCCACTGTAACTCTATAGCGAAGTTTCCAAAATACCCTGGATAGCTACTACAGCAGAGACATAAGATGTCCTGCAAGTAAATCCTCTTACTGACTGAGGAAGATGAGGTCATAAGAATCTGGCTCTTTTGATGACCTATGTATGGTACAGATGCGATTTTTATAAATGGTCGGTTGGAGTATGAGAGGTATACCTCATCTCCGCAGGGCATAATGATGTTTGAAAAATATAATCATCCGTATAGTATAACTGCTTAGGTTGTACTATGAGAAACAATGATTGATGTTACATTGTTGACTTTAATAGTCTATTCACGTTTCTAGAATACATGTCCTACATATGCTTTGATGAAGTGATTGCTTAAGTAAATGTTGTTTTACTTATTACCAAACCTGCTGTTGATATTTTTAGTTACTTTGCTTCTGTTATTCCTTATATGCTATAACAAAGCTTATGGTGGAGAGTTATAACTCTCGCTGGGATAATTATTCAAATTGTCTCACTCCCGTAGGTTTCTACTTTTTAGGAAGACGCCAAGGATGAAGGAATCCATTTCAGAATGAGCAACAATAGCAACAACAGCATCAGGGGCAGCAGTGAATCTCAAGTGGAGATACTGACTGTCTAGTCTTATAGATAGCATGTCTTATGTCATCTCTGTACTCTCAGGTCCTAGGAGTCAGTAGGTCTGAGGATTTTGGCATGATGCCTCGAGATTTTGTATCTTACCTTGTACAGTTAACAAGGTGGGTTTTGTTGTAATGCTCGAGATGTGTTTATTACAGAGATGTATCAATGGATCAGTTTGTAAATGACCTATCATGTTGTTTATGAAATAGTTTTTATCTTTCGAAGATCTCTTTACAAAAGTTTTAAATTTTTAGTGATTTTTGATAATTCCGCTGCTAATCGCTTCCGCATTCGTTTAATTTGATTGTCAGTTTGGTGTCGGTCGTTTCAAGTGGTATCAGAGCTCTAGGTTCGCTGAGTCTACAGAGACATAGGACTTAGGTAGTAGAGTCTGTTCTAAGTGTCATCCAGTGTATCTGATGGTAACTTCTGGTCACATAAGAGGAGAAGAACTTGAAGATGACTGGATTGGATGAGGAGTTTGCTACGGGGAGCAACAATACTGCACCAAGAAGAGGTGCAGAGGAGCAAGCAATAGAGGGACAATTACCTGAGATTCCCCTAGCTAACCCAACCATGATAAGGAATTCTTCCTTAGGAATCACTGTTGGGGAATTTAAGGCTACCATGATGTATCTAGTGGATCAAGCAATAGGAATACAACCCAGATTACCAGCTCCTAATGATGATGTTTTGGATATCAACAGAATATGTGAACCACAACAACAGGTTGAAGCAATGGTAAATGATGAAGCTTTGAACCTAGAGCAAGTCAGTGCTCAACCTCAGTCTGATGAATCCGTATACAGTAATATAGGGGTTAGAATACAACCAGAGACCAGGACCTGCTATAGGTGTAGGAAGCCTGGACATATCAGAAATAATTGTCCAGAAGAGAAATATAAAGGAAGAATTGAGAAAAGGACTATCCAAACCCAGGAGCAGAGATCTGGTAGTTCCAAAAGGAAGAAGTTTCTGGTGTCACCAACACAACCAGAACCTAGTACACCAAGACAATGGTCATCCAGAAAGGGTAAAGAACCCTTCAGACCATACTGGGCACCTAGAATTTGCTACATATGTAGACAGGTTGGACATCTGGCAAGAAATTGCCCAGCCAGAAATGTTATGGCAAATAAACCTCTAAGGCAGAATCAGCTTGAGACAATGAATAATCATCGAGTCATGACAGGTTAGACGAAATAAATGTTATTCTTATATGTCTTTTTATGATCTCTGGACAAAACTGAGAAAGTAATTGATTGAACTTTTCTTGATTAATCCTATAAGGAATTATAATGTTGTATAAAATAGATGTTTCATGTTACATGCTTACCTCCATAAAAAGGATGAAGTATTAAAGAGATGTCTGGATAAAATTCAGTAATGTTAGATCTTATACTTGTGATAATAGGAAAAGAGAAGGAAAATGGTAGTATACAAATGCATATTACCTTATCTCAATATTTATATACCCTGGCCAGGTATACAATTGCTGATGATAAAGTAAATATGGAAACTCCTAGATTGTTATCTTTTTGATTGCTCTGATCAAGTAGTCATTCTGAAACAATCTAATGAGTATCAAGAAATAAGAAATATGGGAATAAGGGAGGTCAACCCTGTCCAGTAAAGATGTAAGAATAATAATAAAGATCCTCCCCATAATGTGAAAATGTGATGGAATCATAAGATGTTTCATGAATGGCTGAAAATACATGATATAACAAGAGGAATATGATCCCTTATTCTCTTTCTTTCCAGGGACATGGCAATCAAGTGGGTCTTAGGAAACTTGATGTGCATAATATAAAGATGTTTATGTGAAGTATACCTAAAAAGGTATCAGTTTATCTTGGACTTTAGTTCCAAGTTGAGAATATATGTAACAAGTAATGTCCCAAGATGAAAGGAAGATAACACATGTGATAGGTATCAAGATAAGAATGTAATAATATATCAAATGATTTATGTTGATTACCTGGAATGGTCAACTATGAAATCAAACTAAACATGTAAAATATTATGAACATCACTTGTTAGGGGTTTATGTTTTCATAAACATATCTTTCTCCAAGATATCTATCAAATAAGTCCTTGATTGATAAGTAACTTTTCCCTATGATAAGAGAATGTACAACTAATGAGATAATTAGTGCAAATAATAAGGAAAGTTAATATGGTGTTATCAGATATGATAACACAATCAAGGTATGAAAGGACTTATATAGTCTCAAATAAATGATAGAGTATAATTGTGATGTTAAGAAATGTTGATCTAACTAAGGAAAATGAGAGTATATGTTCCATATGAATCTTTCCATGAAAAGTTTGTGTGGAGTAACTATTTATTGAACAAAACTCTATGATGTTCCATAATAACAAAATGTCACTTGAAGACATAATGGTATAATGCTTAAATAATATATGCTTTCCCTTTTCTTTCTGGGATTTCGAGGACGAAATCCTTGTTAGGGGTTTATAATTTGTAACATCCCTGATCTGGGTTATGAACTAACCCCAGGTGTTTTTCTTAGTCATGTGATTAAATGCTTGTGGTTATCTGTTGATAATGTAATTAAAGCTTCTGAGGAATATATATTTCCCTTTCTGTCCTTTTGAACAATGTTGTAATATTGTTTTGTAATACATGGACCTATGTGCAAATTACCCAATTAAAAGGGGTTAACTTGCAAATTGCACATGTTAATATGTTCCTTTAGTGTTGAGACATCATAAGAGTGAATGTGATGAAGTGTGATTGGTTCCCCAAGCTTGGGCACTGAGATGCAGCTTGTGGGGCAATCCTTGTGTTTAAAACCCTAATTTTGGTGTAAAGTGCAATTTACCCAAAATGAGGGATGAAACTTGTAAAATACACCTTTTAGAGTATATTTATGACTCTTGGCATCATTTAGAGTAAGAATGATGAATAGGGCACTTCAATTGAATAATCAAATAAGAGTGATAACCCTTATAAATTAAATAATCAAGTTATAAGCCTAATAACCCTTCTATATGTGCAACTTAGTAAAAAGTTGGCTTTCTTCATCTTTAGACCTTGGGTTTAAGATGAGTTTTTATTAATTATGGAAGTGAGAAACGTGGCTTAGAAGAAGGGAAGGACCTAGATGAGAAATGGAGAAACAAGTTGTCCTTATGTTGGAAATTCACCCAAAGTATATATACACCTTTTCTCACTTAGCAAGGATCGTTTCCTTCACTTCCCTTCTTATCCCCTTGCTTAGACCGACTTAGGACAGAGATCTGGAGCAGAGGAGGACGGATAAGGAGTTCTAGGTAAGCTTTGGTCATCTTCTTGCTCGGATTCATGGAGGAATTCATGGTGCAAGGTTGGTTTTATGGTCTTCCTTACTTGTTTCCTCTTTCTGGCCATCTTTTACCAACCTTTCCTTGGAGAAACACCCTTGGCCGACCTGTGGAGCTCAAGAAACCATTAAAAGCTTGCATCTTGGAAGCTTGGAGCTCAAGGAATGACCTTAAGGCGGGTTTTATAACTCTAAACCTTTTGCTTTCTTATGCATATCTTTGTTATTGCAATTAGTACTTAGTTCTTCTTCTTTCCCACTCTTCCTTGCTTTCTTGCAATTCAAACCACGAATAACAGACCTTGATCTTGAGGTAGAAGAAGATGGGCGTGATTACCAATGTTACTTTATCAAACGGTCTTGTTTTCCCCCCTTTGGCCAAACGGTTTGGGGCAAACGGTTTGCAAAACCATTTGAAGGGCAAACGGTTTCACAAGGTCGGTTGGAGAAAACGGTCTCCAAGACCATTTGAGGGTGTTGATCAAGCATTGACCGTTTGGGATTTCTGTTCATAATTATGTAGGATAATGACCCACCAAATTTGAGGGGTTAAATCCAAAGAAATCGTAGGTTGAATGCCAATCAATTAGGCAAATCGAATTGAATTAAATGCTGATTTTCAACCTGATTAACTTGACCTGTTTGGGCAAACGGTCTCAAGACCGTTTGAGGGCGTTGACCAAGCATTGACCGTTTGGGATTCCTGTTCATAATTATGTTGGTTGATGACCCTCCAAATTTGATGGATTAACTTCCCAAGGAATCATGAGTTGAAGGCTAATCAATTAGGGAAACCTAATTGAATTAAGTGCTGATTATCAATTTGTTTTAATTGAACTTTTTGGACAAACGGTCTCAAGACCATTTGAGTGCGTTGACCAAGCGTGGACCATTTGATATTACTGTTCCTAATGATGTGTTCTAATAACCCACCAAATTTTATTGGTAAACTCTCAAGGAATCATGAGTTAAAGGCTAAACAATTAGGAAAACCTAATTGGATTAAGCGCTGATTTCCAATCTGATTAACTTGAACATTTTGGGCAAACGGTCTCAAGACCATTTGGGGGCATTGACCAAGCGTTGCCCGTTTGGGATTCCTGTTCCTAATTATGTTTGTTAATAACTCACCAAATTTTAGGGGTTAATTCTCAAGGAATAATGAGTTGAAGGCTAATAAATTGGGCAAACCCTAATCAAAATTAGTGTTGAAATTCCAATGAATTGATTTGACTTTTTGGATTTTCTTGCCCAAACGGTCTCAAGACCATTTGGGGGATCATCCAAACGGTCTCAAGACCGTTTGGGGGTCACCCTAAGACCGTTTGGAGGTCTGGGGTCAAGTATAGTTGATCAATTGAAGGTCCAAAGGTACCAATCATATTGCAATTAAGTGCTGAATTGTTGATCAACTCGATAGACCAATCCTTGATGATTTCTCACTAGAATCCAAAGGATGGATGGGCCAAACGGTCTCAAGACCGTTTTGAGCTCATCCAAACGGTCTCAAGACCGTTTGGTGGTCACCCAAGACCGTTTGGAGGTCTAGGGTTGAGTATGGTTAGGTGTTTAAAGGTCTAAAGGTACCAAATTGATATACAATGCAATGCTGATTTGATGATCAACTCAATAGCTCAAACCCTAATGACTTTTCACTAGAATCCAAGGTTTGGTTGAGCCAAACGGTCTCAAGACCGTTTGGAACTCATCCAAACGGTCTCAAGACCATTTTGAGGTCACCCAAGACCGTTTGGAGGTCTAGGGGTGAGTATGGTTAAGCAATTGATGATCCAATGATACTAAGTTGGAATGTAATCAATTATTGTTTTGGTGATCAATCCAATGATCCAAACCTTAATTAGTTGACTTGGATTTTGATGATATGATGGGAAAACGGTCTCAAGACCGTTTGGAGGTCATCCAAATGACGTCAAGACCGTTTGGGGTCAGGTTATGTCCCAATTGAATGATGGTTCAATAGGTTCAAATCAATTAAACCCACATTGAAATATGTTGAAGGGTTATTGATTCCAAACCCTAATTCGATTGAGTTAAGCCCTAATTGATGGTCAATTGAGGGTCAAGTGAGGGAAAAATCAGTTGAAGGTTGACCTATTAAACTCAATTAAGGTATGAGTATAGGTCCAATTGATGATAGGTTCCATGAATTCAATGATTGAAGGAATCAACATTGGAAACCCTAATTCAATTGGATACCTTATGAAGTGGAGGTCCAATGTGATTGAATCTTTGAGAATTAAGATGATGAATGTTCTATTGATGCAATAATGATTAGTAATGATAATCAATGAAGGTGCAAAGGTTGAAACCCTAATAATACCTAAGGGATTAAGAACCAATTCAAGGGAGAATTCTTATTTGTTTATAGGATTAATAGCTTGATACACTATGTTAAACATAGTAGTATGTACTTGATTGAAGGGTTGATGTGACCTAATCAATTTGAAAGAATGAGAAATTAGATACATATATATATAAATATGAATCATGTAATGATCTGCTGTAGCACGACCGTGCAAGGGAGCACGACCGTGGTAGCCTTACTTTGCACGACCGTGTAAGGTGGCACGGCCGTGGTGTCCTATAAAGAAATTGAAAAGTTTTGGTATTGTGTTGACATTGTTATATATACATGTCCTTATTTGTATAAGTCATACAGGTTGATATTATGAGGTGATCATAGCCAGGTAAGAGTTATATTGTCATATTCCTTGAAAACAATTATAAGCTTTTAGAGTAATGATATGTGAAAAGTATATACATTGCTTCAATCAAGGTCATGTTGTTAGATGACTTGATGCTTATATGTCACTTGGTAGCAAGTGTTACGATAATATGAGGGTTTGAATAACCATGTTCCTGAATCATTTTATGCTTAATTGCTTGAAGGCTTAGATGGTTCGATGGTTGTTTAATCTAAACCCTAATGTTACCTAAAGACATTAAGGGGTTAAGTGATTAGTAGATTGACCCATGTTATGATTATTAAAGAAGATTACCAAGGTACCCTTGAAGGGTTCAAGTAGATAACAACCCTTGATCAAGCAAACCCTAATGATTATAATGGGTTGACTTAATCTATGTTAATCAAAGATGACTTGACGTAATCTAACCTAGAGTGATTTAAACATCATCTAGTAGTAAGAAGAGAGAGAAAGCTCCTAATATGAATGAGAATCAAGTAACATACTTTCAATATGTAAGAATGTACATGATTAGGGTATGATCCATCAAGGTAAGATCATGGAAATCCTAATTATAATGATTAATGAATCTTAACCTAATTTGAGGGCATCAATGATGATAATTTTCATATATAATGATGCTATGAGCTCAATTCAATATATAGTGAATAGTAAACCCTAATTCTAGGGTAATAACATGTAACGTGAATAGTAAACCCTAATTTAGGGTGATCTGATAAATGGAGTAATTCAGGGTTATGCCTTTGAGTATGAAACCCTAATTACAAGTTGTAATATGAGAAATCTTTATGCCTCGAGAGCTAAGAGGTTCTATAACCCTATGTTGAAGTAAAAGAATACAAACCCTAACTAATGAAGGATGGGGTATGTTAACCCTAGTCCTTGGTTATGCTTTCAAGTATGAAACCCTGTGAACAAATTACAATATAAGAATTCTTATGCCTTATAAGACAAAGGGATTTAATAACCTTAATTGAGTGGGGTAAACCCTAACTCTACTTATTCTTTTAAGCATGAATCTTCATGATTAAAGTATGAGATGAGGAATCATTATTCCTAATAAAAAGGAAAGGTATTGAATAACCCTAATTGATGTAAATAAGGGAACCTAGCCTTAGTGTAAGCATGAAGGTACTATTCCTGAATTGAAAGGTTAATTCTGCTTTATAAATTGCTGGTCTAGAAATGAAATGTTTATTGTTGTCAATTGAATTAACTATGAAGGTTCTTATAAAAGGATGATTATATCCAGGTAAAGGTTATGATATCATATTCATTGAAATCATGTTATTAGTTTTGTGAATAGTGATATACCATGTTGCCTAGTTAAGTGACATCATATAAGATTGATAGGTTGTGAGAGCCATGAGTAACATCAAGGCCATGCTAATAAGATGACTTATGATGAATTAAGGGTTTGAATACCCTATTCTTGAATCATAGTAATGAAATGGTTAAGAAATGATATCCAATTGATAATTGATGTGAGTTAGACTTGATACATTTAGTATTCTACTTTTATAGCTGTTGTTCTAATGATTAATGCTTGGAAACATGCTTGATGCTAAAAGAATGCTAGAATGTACCTAACTAATCAAGTATAATCATATCATGTAGAGCCCTGACCATAGATCCATCATTGTCAGAGACCAAATGATGGTGAAACAGGTTTTCCTAAGGGAACTCCTGGAGCATATACTTTTGAGTATATGGGGGTATATGGACGCGAATATCCTTACGTCCTAGTGTAGGAATTGATGTAGATGTACTTTAATCTTTCAACCCTTCACTATATATTCATACCGGGTGATGTACCACAAATCTCCCGAAGAAATTACTAATACCACAACGATGAGAGATAAACAAGAAATCTTTCGATGACGATGAGAGTTCAGAACTCCACTGTAACTCTATAGCAAAGTTTCCAGAATACCCTGGATAGCTACTACAACAGAGACACAAGATGTCCTGCAAGTAAATCCTCTTACTGACTGAGGAAGATGAGGTCATAAGAATCCAGCTCTTTTGATGACTTATGTATGGTACCGAAACGATTTTTATAAATGGTCGGTTGGAGTATGAGAGGTATACCTCATCTCCGCAAGGCATAATGATGATTGAAAAATATAATCAGCTGTATAGTATAACTGCTTAGGTTGTACTACGAGAAACAATGATTGATGTTACATTGTTGACTTTAATAGTCTGTTCAAGTTTCTAGAATACATGTTCTACATATGCTTTAATGAAGTGATTGCTTAAGTAAATGTTGTTTTACTTATTACCAAACATGTTGTTGATATTTTCAGTTACTTTGCTTTTGTTATTCCTTATATGCTATAACAAAGCTTCTGGTGGAGAGTTATAACTCTCGCTGGGACAATTATTCAAATTGTCTCACTCCCGTAGGTTTCTACTTTTTAGGAAGACGCCAAGGACGAAGGAATCCATTTAAGAATGAGCAACAATAGCAACAACAACATCTGGGGCAGCAGTGAATCTCTGGTGGAGATACTGACTGTCTAGTCTTATAGATAGCATGTCTTATGTCATCTCTGTACTCTCAGGTCCTAGGAGTCAGTAGGTCTGAGGATTTTGGCATGATGCCTCAAGATTTTGTATCTTACCTTGTACAGTTAACAAGGTCGGTTTTGTTGTAATGCTCGAGATGTTTTTATTACAGAGATGTATCAATGGATCAGTTTGTAAATGACCTATCATGTTGTTTATGAAAGAGTTTTTATCTTTCGAAGATCTCTTTACAAAAGTTTTAAATTTTTAGTGATTTTTGATAATTCTGCTGCTAATCGCTTCCACATTCGTTTAATTTGATTGTCAGTTTGGTGTCGGTCATTTCAAAAGAGGTGTCGGCAGAGCTATGAGGGGGTTTATATGGACGGGAGAGGGTCTGAGCGCAAGAAGCCCAATTCAAGTTGGGCGCGCTGGAGCCATTTGCCGCGGGTGGCAGTCGTGGGGGTGTTTTTGGTCACCAGCGTGGGTCGTACGAGGGGTCAGCAGGTTCATGGAGATGAGGTGGAGGTGTTTCTTCGGTTGGTTCCTCGCGGAGCGGGTCAAAACGAGGAGTGGTCAAGGTTGTGGACTCGTGGTTGTGGCCATGACATTCTGATTTAAGCGGAGGTTAGAGAAGACTCTCTGGCCGTCTGATCTATCTTGGATGCCATCATATGGTTGAGATGACTCCATGAGGTTAGTCCACAGATCGTTGACTTAGACTCCGCGTGATAGGGTAAAAATACCCTTGAATTGATCAAAACATTGGGTTGCATAAAGATGTGATTTAAAAGGAATGAAACATTATAAAAACTTTGAAAATTCATAGAAAGGGCTAGGAATGTCCAATTGACATGAAATTTGGAACATAGATCCACATTAATGATCCTTAGATTTTGGAAAAGTTTGGGCTCGAGATTCCAATCTTTGAGTGATCAATTAACGTTTAGGTGAATTAGGCTTTTGAATTAGATTAAAGTGAAGAAATCAAGGTAATAAAGGAAAGAGAAAAACCACTTTATCATAGATATGATGGTTCTAAGCTATTTCAAGTATAAAAGTTCCTAATTGTGGATAAATACCCTTAATATGGTAATTAGGGTTTTCTAGTGGATAAAGGTGGAATTAATGATGAATAGAGTTCATATGTGAATTAGATCGTAATGAACAATGAATTGTTAATTTGAAAGGAACCAAAGATGATAATTGGGAATAATGATCTTGTCATGAATTAAAAGGATAAAAATGGTAGTTTTAATGTAAAAGAGGCATAATGGACTTAATTGATGGTTAATTGTGCCTTTAATCTAAAATTAAGGTTATATGTTGCTAAAAGGTAACCTTAATATCTTTTGTGAAGAATAGATGAGATAATTAGGGTTTGTGAGTAATTGTATAAAATTAGGGTTTAAAATAGTATAAATGAAGAGACACCCAAATTGCAATGGAAACCCTAAAAGTGGACTAGAAACCCTAGGAAGCGAGCTAGGTTTAATAGATCTTGATGGCATGATCAATGATAGGAAATTGTATGCATATTTCAAGATCTCTTTGTGTTCTTGCTTGCCTATTTGATTTCTTGCTTTGATTGGATTAATTCTATCTCAAATCAGCCTGACATGTATGTGGTTAATTATGGTTAATCACATTAGTTTCTTGAAAATTTTCCAGATGATTTGATCACATTGAATGCAACCTATCAGTTTGGATGTTCATAATTGCAAATCATAAAGTCACTGTGATTATCACAATTATAATAGAAGTGTGTATTCTCACACCTACATGCCACCCTGATGGATGATGCCAAAAGGTCAAGCCCAGGAGGGAAGATCAATGGGCACCATGAGTGGTGACCCCAGACACCAAGCTCGAGATTGAGAAGGTGGTCTTTATAGAATGACTAATGGGCACTATGAGAGATGACCCTAGGTACCAAGCTTGGGATTGAGAAGGTGGCCTTAAGTCATTGGCAAAAGAGAAACCCTAAGGAGGGTATGCCAGGATTAGGGAAAAAGTGGTGGAGAATGTCATATTGAAAGCGTAAATTGGTTTGTTAATTAACTTGATTGTGATATTTAGATTGTTAGCCATATTTGTGAAAATTTGGTTGTCCCCATACACTGGCATATTTCGATATGTTGACAGACATTTTGTTTGTCGGCGTTTTAGGTGCAAGATTGAAAAGAACAAACAGTAAAGTGGCATATGTTGAATTAAATAAGAATTAAAGTACAAAGGAGGATTAGTTAGAATAGACTCCAGATGTGGATAGCAGTAGATATCCAAGTTTTTGAAAAAGGTATGCAAAGTTTTATTTTATACCAGATTTCAGTTAGTTCGGTAGAATTTCATAATTATTACTGATTAATTGTTGAACCTTTGATCCTGTTAATTGGGATAATGACTATGACCTTTAGGTCTCCCTTAATTGGGGGTTACCGGGAGGCAGGGTCATTACACTAGGGTTGGGGCGTATGTTGTGTGGAAGAGATATGGCCATGAACAACCCTCACCAATTGATGTGCTTCAATCTGGGTAATAATTTGGTCGTCTTCCTCTACTATGGGGCAATAACATCGTCAGACTAAGATTCATAACCTTGCAAAATATGCACCACAGATTCATTAGATGGTTGGTGCTCTTTAATTTTAATCCCCACAAGCCAATTGGACGGTCAATTGACAACAAACTAGAGACAAGGGGATGTGATCTTGTCTTTTCTGTTTCCACCAAAGGGGTTGAGCTTCTTGATGGTGACTAGGATCCTAGTGGGTTAATATGAACCACCTCTCCTCTTCTTAACCATTTTAATTGGGTAAGGGTTGAAAATGGATAGCTGCAATGTTTATGCCACTTGATTGGTGAAGTTAGTCAGCTGGTTGAGGAAGTGAAACAATTGAATGAAACTATGCGTTAATTACCCAAGAATGGGAATTGGACAAATGCTTGGGATTATGAAAATTTCAAGTCTTCAAATTGACCGACTTGGAGATGATTAAGGAAATTGAGAGTGCCAAGGTAAGGGACTGGAATGCCCAACTAGATGAGTAGAATGGCTAGATAATAGGGCACAATTTGTATCGGTTGAGGGATGTGAGTTAGTTTATGGGCCTGCATCAAGAATATGGAGTGGAGGTTCTTGAAGTAGATGAATAGACAACAAGAAAGGAGGGGGAACCAATGTAGGAATATGGATTGACCAACTGAGACACATGAGTTAAAAAATTAGTGAAGGGTAATAGTGAGAATGGAGAAGAGGCCTGATTGAAGAAGAAGGGGGATGGATTGGTGAGTCGATCATCTGATTGAGTAAGTAGTATTGATGCAGCAAGCAAGGCATCTAGCTGGAATGTCAAATCTCCTAGTAAGGGTGATGAAGAAGGAACTTTGATGGGGCAAAGAGGTTGTCAAAACTCATAGAAGCTTTGTGGAATCACAACTTTAGAGGAGAATAAATGAGCCAAGGGGGTGTTAAAGTAAACCAATATTCCCTTGTGCCTAAGCCTATCATTCAAAAAAGTTAGTCAAGTAAGCTCTTTGGAGTGTTATAGCTTTCCTCAAGTAAACCACTCGACTTCATAACTAGTAACTTTGTTCATCAAATTTGGGAAACCTTGTGATTTTAAACCTCATTCTCAACTGTCTGACTAGAGTAGTGAGTTGAATGATTGATTTGAGTGGAGAATTTGTTCCCTTATGCAAGTTGTTCATTTTATAAACCAATCAATCAACTCATTAAAGTTGAGAGTCACTACATAATCAATGAGCCCCTTTTTCCAACTTGGAAACTGGTGGAGTGTATGGTATGGTTTAATATCTAAAAATTCTAAGAGATACATATGATTCAAGCAACTAGGTAGTCAATCAGTTTGTTAAATTCCAAGTTGATTGGTGATGAATCATTGGTGTTTAGTAAATCAACTAGATAAGAGAATTGGTTTATTGTGATATCTGAGAATGATTCTTGTAGCTTGCGAGTTATGGCTTATGCATGCAAGTCAATGTAGATAAGAATAAGATCCAATCATGATACATACTAAAGAGGGAAATGAATGGGTTCAATTCCATGACTTAACTCATGAATCAGTAAACTAAAATTAGAAACCACAAAGTAAAAATTGTCGAGTTGCTTCCTAACAAGCACCTTGTTTAACATCATTAGATCGATGCATGTAAGATCAAGCTACATTTGGATCTATGAGGGGAAAATGGTGTTGGGTTCTTGGGTGTGGAAAACTAAACAAAATAAATTTTTTTGAGAATCCTAAGAGAAGGATATGTCTGACACAATAATACTAGATTAGGGTTTACAAGTGTATATATTATCATGGAATTAGTTCCAATGATTAAACTTGAGTTTCTTGGTGTAGATCTGGACCATAAAATCTATGCCACTTTGAATTTTATCTAGAACAATACCTAGAACTCTTTTCTAGGGTTTTCAGCACCATGGGACTCACATCATGATGCATGTAGGAAACTATTTTCTGTAGTAGATTACATGAATTTATAGATGACTATGTGTGTCAAAAAGTGAGTTTTCTTCATTGAGTGGCACATGTTTTGAGGTATTAAAGTTGGATCTATTGAACCTATATGTGACCTTGATATCACTTGTAGTGGTACATATATGCCATTACATGATCGAGCACCTCTAGCAGAACACATTGTTCCATGGAGTAAGGATATTGAGAAAATGTTGTGTTCTACCATGGAGACCTTGAACTTCATTCCCCTAATGAAGCTTCTCATCCATAATAAATTTTTTCTGCAAACATATCCATGATATCCATGCAAATGCTTGAAGATGGAGGTCGGGAGTTGCTAGTTCCTCCCTTCCTTTCTCTCCCTATTAGTTTCTCATAGGGTTTCTAAAACTTTGCAAGCAATGATGAGATTTTGATATGTCATATGGGGATCCTCCTATCATATCATATATATAAAGGAATGGAGATGGTAGGGTTTCCCAAACCCTAATATGACTAGATATGGAATACCTCACAAAATGAGGGAATATTCCATGAATTGGATCATGTTGAATGCCTAATACTACGAGTCATGGTGGCAGGAAAACTTTCCTCTTTCCTTGAGGGAGGTCCTTGACTTTTGGAATCTGATTTCCAATATCTAGATCCACATTTAATTCCAGGTACTAAATTTTTTTTCAAGGTCTTATATTTCTTCAAGCTATCTTGATGTGTGTGAATGTGTAGGTTCCATACTACATTGGTAACAGATTCACTAATCAATATTAATATCCATAAGCAATAAATAATGTCTAGGTATGCATCATTACTACCCAAGTAGTAGGATTAGTCAGACAAGATTAAACCATTGACGACTGATGCTACCATGCTGTATCATCCATTTTTCATAGATATCGAGATTGAACTAGAGTCATTAACACATCATCGTCATTATGTTCAATCCATGTTCCTTGGTCTCCAACTAGACTAGCACGATACATTTGAGCTCATTATCATATACTAACTTACATTAGCATGGCCATGTGTTCCTCTAGTCTCACTTATCAAGAGGCCTTGATATCACTCCCATTATACAAGAGGGACAAATTCCTTCTACAACACTCACAATGTCTAGCATGATTCTCATTACACCCAATCACTTCCTTTATGATAACCTTCTTCAAGATTGTGTTGGGCACTATCAAAGCATGATGATTGTCATGTCACCATTACATTGACTTCCGATTGATGAACCACACCACCATTGTCACATTTAAGGATTATTATGAATATGATATAATGGCCTATGAATCACTCTCAAGGCGGATTTATCCAGTGCACTTGTTCTCTATGTGCCTGACTTGGTATCCAATACCTATGACCCACAAGACATGGTTATTAGTCACCACACATACTAGTCTCAGGTGCATTATTATTGTTAAATCCATGATAACATTTTACTACTAATATTTTAAGAATAATATTCTTATAATCCATTAGGATCTCATTTTCAGGTCGTGTAGGAAGCCCCATGGATTTAAGCAATAAAAGGATATTTATTATGTACATTAATGTTGTAGTAATATTTCCTTTATTGATAAAGTTAGGTGGCTTTCTTAGTCACCTCACCCTCCTATCAGAATCAAATTCAAATAAAAATGACAAATATTAGAGTTAAAAAGATGTAAACATGGTAGTACTATTACCATTACAATTATCATTATCCAGACATTGTTCAACTATCAGAGATCTAGTGTACATAAAAAATCCAATCTTATTTTTGAGGTGGATCTTAGCCAACCTATAAGCTATAATGTTGCATTCTCTACTTACAAACACAATCTTCCAACCCCTCTTACCTTTCATTTTCCTCTATATCTTATCCATCCTCTTGGCATATATAGGGTTAGTGTCAACTTGGATAGAAGTTATAGTTGTTATTTCTTTACAATCAATATCAATTTCAACATGTTGGCAAGATTCATCATGGACAATGTCATTTACCATGTCAATAGAACTTAACTTGTCTTGAGTTGTAGAAACAACATGAATGCATTATCCATATCTCCCTACCCAACCCCTTTTCTCATCTCTAACAATAGCTTCCACTTCTACCTTCTTCTTGCAGGCGACATCAATATTTAGTTTAATACTTCCACATGCATGTCATCTCCAAGCTAGACACTGTATTATGCTCTAAGTAAATATTTCGCTCTTTTGTCGAGTATGCAGCTTCTTTTAGGATGTACCGAATATGATGAGGTATAGTTTTTATGCTCAAAGAGGTGACTATTCCTACATTGACAATTGTATCAACACATTATTGTGAAGACATTTAGGTGTTGGTCATCACCTCCCATGTTTCTCTTAAGCTTGGTTCTAAGTTTCATTCTAAATAATGAACAATCACTCCATTAGCCACCCTTTTTGATGTCTCTAACATATTTGCAGTCTATCACAACATGGATATCAATTTCTTCTACTTCCTTACTATTCTCTAACTTACTATTAAGTGGAAACATGCCTTCTCAATCACCTACGATAAGTCAACATGGCATCACCTGATATAATCCACATAAACATCTTTACTATTGGATTGTACAAGGCTTTCCAACTACCTAGTCACCTTATACTTTAATGTCTCCATGCTTGCAGATCAATGAGTATGTGGACTTGGTGGTGAATATGTAAGGAGTGGGACCCAAGAGGGGATCCACTCCTCACTAAATCAAATAAAAGGAAATATTCCATATTCCAAAATGCAATTTTTTTTCAAAGGGATGACAATCTGAATTGTTTAATTTGTATGTTCAAGATTCTAAAATGTAGGAATCGAAGATAAAAGATCTAACTATTACTATATTTGATTGTAACATAGTTCTACATCACACTGGGTGACACAAAAAGAAACTAATCTATAGCAAATGACTTATAGCGGGTTATCTAACCACCTCTAATAATTCTCCTGAGAAAGATCAAATGCTATTGTGTAAGTCTTGGTAAACCTTGGTAGTCTCCTCCTTGTTCCTTACGTAAGGGGCTGGAAGCATACCCCAAAGAGAATACAAAGTGGACGTTGTCATCATAGAAATGCGAATATGTGTATATAAATAGGAATTGAGAAATAGTAGGGAAAAATTAGAACAATTACCATCAGCATGGATTCTAAAAAGAAGGGAAGTAGACCATTCAAGTGGATATAGAAGGAAAACAATATGAGGTATACAAAAAATGTACTTTTCATATACCAAAATATCAATATGTGCCACATTAGCACAATCTCTCCAAGATAGCTAAGAGTTTTCATTTGAATTAGAAGTACTTAATGAAAGAATAATTTCTTAGACTGGTAAGATAATATCTACCAAATCATTTCACATATCAATTTAAATAATGTGTCAATGATACATGTTACTCAATTAGGGAACACAACCCATCATCAATAGTAACCAATATGTATGTAAGTGAGATAAACATATCCCTAGTGAAATATAAATAAACAATGGTGGTTGGTGAACACAACCCAAAACTTAATAGAGAATGGCACAAGACCAAACACCAAATATATGCATGTGGGCACATCACCCAGGTATGGGGAACATAAAATCCATCCTAAAAACATAACATGGGTAGATAACCCAAAAACCCCAAAGAATTTATTTAACTTTAGGGATATTGAATCAACACACATGCAATAATGTAGATGTTGTTGGTAAGGTATGCCCATAGAGGAAATCATATGATGATTAACATGGCATATACCATAAAAGATTTCATTAATACTTATAAATGCAAGTTTGCAATTCATTATGTTTCACTCAGTTATGAGTTAATGAGAAAATATTATGAATGTATAAAGAATGACAATACTCAATGACATATGTCTCTAAGTATGTAACTTGGAGGATGAGATCATATGAATGTTGAGAGTGAGTACATTTTTGTTATGTCCCTAGTTGATTGTTACTGTGGAAGGTAGATAGACACCAATGACACTAAATAATAGAGTGTGGGTTGGTTGATGATAGAGTTCCATTAGTCATGATATGGCAATATCAATCCAAGCACGTAGATACATGTTAGATAATAGTGTATCAGACAGACCCACCTTGAGAGTGACACATGGAAACCATGATTGGTGGTCATAGTCATCTCTCATAGTGAAGGTGGTGATTGTGGTTCTTAGAGATGAACTCATTACACTCGTCACATGTCATTGGGTATGCTTTGACATTAACAAACACAATCCTAAAACATGGGTTGTTATAAAGGTGATATCAGGTGACTTTGACACATGGGGATAGACTGTGAGTGATAGATATGGGATTTTCCCCTCCTCCTGAAGTATGATATCCTGGCCACTTGATAAGCAAGACTGAGAAATGCATGTGCATGCACATGTGAATCAATATATCATATTGAGGTCACATTATATTAGACAGTCTACTCTTAGTTCAAGAAACTTGAGCTGAACATTGAGAGGATGATGGATCCATGCCTTGAGTTCACTTTGGATATCAGAGATAAAGGAATTATACAATCATTACAACACCTTAAACATATTATAGGTTGAAGATGTTCTCCAACTTTCCATTCACTTGGGTAGCACTAATGTGAGAAATAGCACCACTCCTTGCTTGTGATATCATAAGCTAGTTATGGACATTCACTGCCAATGTGATATGGGACCTATAGGGTCACACACCAAGGAAACTCATCTAGAAGAGGAGTTTATCTTAAATGATGATTGGATTGATTGCTAAAGTGTTTAGCTATTCAATTCACACAACAAATCAACTGATTGGCTAACTGCACTGCCAAACGACCATCTTACTAAGTCATACAGCTATTTGGGCATGCCAGACAGGAGTCTCAAGTGTTGAGATGGTCATTTGGGCTGTCAAGGTAATCAAAGTTTGAATTGGCTAAGTTTTGCACTAATTGAGGAGTGAACCAACCGGTTCAATTTGTTGAACTGATCAACTCATCTCAGACTCCCCAGACAAATGTCTAGGTGAGCGAGACAAGCATCTCTCCTGGGTGAGATAGCTTGGTTGGGATGAATGAACATTCTGGATGTTTCCCAATAGTTTTGATTGCACATTACTTGGGGTGCAAGGAATTAATATGTGATATTAATTGTAATAAAAATTGCCAAATTCATATACGATTAGGAAATTGCCAAACAACCTTTTGGCAGTGCAATATGACCATCCTGCGCACCAGATGACCGTCTATATGTGCCAGATTAATGTTTCAAAGTTTGTTGGTTGCGAAAATTCAAGATCTTCTAGTATGATTCCACTCCTGTACTATCCCATACAGACTGGGAACCTTGGCCCAGACCCCGCCTATAAAAGGAGGGGTACTAGGGTTTTCTAGAAAACAACACAAACAAATGAGAATTAGTTTCTCTGATAAGGTTTGTCCTCTGTGCTTGTGGTAATTGAGTGAGCCCAAGCAAGTCCTACCGGACAAAGGAGGGATAGCAAGGGAGAGAACAACTGAGATTGTCGTTGGTGGGAGTGCAAGTTGGTTACTAGTACACCAATAGGAGGGACAACTCTTTCCTATCTAATCTAGTTGAACAACAATAGTTCGAGCTGGTTTGTGTGGACTACTCTAGAGGCAAGAGACCTATAGATGCTTCTAGGAGGACAAGTGCAACCTGCAGTCCATGATGAAACCACATGAGCGTTGTAGAAGCTGTTTGTGTTCGTTGTTCCTGGTGAAGACCAGGATCTACACAACCACCGTCCAAGGGAAACTTGTTCACAATTCCATTGTAATGAGTTTTTTCATTGGACTTGCTCTAGGAACATATATAACTCACAAAACCATCCTTCCTATTTCATAGTAGTTGATACAATCTTATTGTTATGGGAATACAAATAGATAATTCTTGTATTTCCACTACTATACTCTGTGTCTGCATTTCCCAACAGATGTGAGTGAAAGTTTAGTCATAATATCAATTCAACAAATCATCCATCATAAAAATGGATCATATAAGATACCGAATGCAAAAGTGGACCAAATAGTACAACCCCAAAAATTATTTTCATCATAAGACCACAATAGGTCAACACTAGAAAGTTATGGTTTCATTTATTTCAATTCCTCAAACTAAGGTTGCCACATGTAATAAGATGAACAAGATACAACTCAGTGACCAATAATAACATCCATCAAATTAAGTCAATCACAAAATCAATATCATCATAAAACCACTCTCATGAATCAAATTTTCAAAAGAGAGAGAGATTGTATGGGGTAGTATGTCAAAGGACTAAGAGAAAGAAAACAAGGGTATCTTGCTCAATATGATTAATACGAGATACAACATCCACTGTGAGGGAGAAATTAAATTAATTACTCGATGTAGATTTTAGTGAATGCAACCTACCTCTAAGATGAATGTAAAAGATTAGGGTCCAAAATCTAGATATAGATCAACCACTTTCACCTAATAACACATTAGGTATATAAATAACTAATTGAGGTGTATATTGTGAACCCTAAAAAATCAACTTTTAGTTAGAGTTAGTTTAGGTGATAAAAACTACATCGTTGCATAGATCTTATTTTTTGATACCAAATGTATACATATTTGTATATTCATGACTTACCTATGAATTACTACAAAGTTTCTAAGATAAAAATTTAATGATTTATTAAAAAGAAAAATTACAAAAGGAGATAATGCCCCTACATGATGATCTGGAACCATGAAAGCATGATAATGCAAGATGGTCAGCAATACACAAAAAAGATGTTTTCAATGAATAAGGTCAAACTAGGTTATAATACGGTCTTGCCATAGAAGAAGAAAAAAAATGGAAATTAAGGGGTCAAATAAGTATAAGAACATAGGGAATTCATCCCTATCCATGCATAGACTCCTGGTGAATGTATATTCATCATGAAATTCGATTATCACTTCCAGACCAATTCAACTCTATATATACTATTTCACTCAAGATGAATCATAATGTGAAAAACTACTTAGTTGATTTGATTATCAAGGTTAACTAAATATTGTTGATTTAATGCAGGTTTTGACAAAGCTGAACAAGTAGTCGAGGTCCACCTTCATCTCTTGCTCGGATCAAGAAATCTAACCAAGATTTTCCACCCATTTGGTCTCAAGACCATTTGAGCCCATTCGGTCCCAAGACTGTTTGATCCCATTCATTCCTAAGACCATTTGAGCCCATTCGTCCCAAGACCATTTGAGCCCATTCGGTCTCAAGACCGATAGACCGGCAGAGATCGATTGGAGGCACAACTCAGCCGCTAGGGATCGAGCAGTGCATGAATTTAAGATCTTGAAGCAGAGCCTAGACCACAGCCGTGGTGGCTCAAAATGACTGTGGTCCACTATCATCACCATGACCGTGTGATGAGGCCACGGCCGTGGTAGATCATCCCCAACCACCTAAGCTCTCACTCGCCACGACCGTGGTCGCCGAGCCACGACCGTGGCACCCTACCTGCATCGACTCTCTCTCACCCCCCACGCTCGTGCGAGGTAGCACAGCCATGTGACAACTGTCTCATCACGACCGTGGTATCATGCCACAACCGTGGCTCAATGCCATCAGGGCCATATTACTCACCGACCACGCCCGTGCAAGGCAGCACGACTGTGGGACAGTGGCGTCACCACGACCGTGGTGCCGCGCCATGACTGTGGCGCATCGTCATCTACCTCTGCACCTTCACCGAGCAGCACCTCTTTTCTTTGATTTTGGCGGTGCCTCGTTCCTAGAGCTTCACCCTGTCAAGTAGCAACTTTGATTCCACCATGACCTGCAACTGCGCCGCCTTCCCTTCTTCTTCTTCCAGCCGTCTCCACCATCGCAGCAGCAATCTGCATCTCTGTCGGGGAGCACTACGCCGTCGGACCTGCTTCCACCACCGTGGCCGTCTTCGTCCAGCAGCCACGCTGCACCTACTACCCCCACCTTAGCCGAATGAAGGCCAGGGATGCAAGACCGTTTGCTCCTTTCGTGAAGACTGAATGGTCAGTCAAACCTGCAAGACCGTTTGATAGCAAACAATCTATAGACCGTTTGATAGGAAACGATCTACAGACCATTTGGAGGATGTACTACAAACCGTTTAAGCAAACCAAATGAACACCAAGAACGTTTGATTCTCCTGCCCGAAGACCGTTTGCACAAGATCGTTTGAGAAAAGCAAATGGTCTGTAAGACCGTTTGGTCTCATGCAGTTTCCAAACCGTTTGTTGCTCAAGACCGTTTGGTCTTATACGGTTTATAGACCGTTTGCCCAGGTTATGAAAGACCGTTTGGATAGATTCTATAGACCGTTTGGGGTCAGTCCTGGGCCTATAAATAGGACCCCAAGGGTCCTCACCAGGGCATCAGTTCTGGGACGCCGACAGGCTTCCTGTACACAGGTCCGATCCAAATCCAGTGTTGTCTGCGCCAGTTTCATTCCACCTACTGCCCGTGTTGCAACCAAGGAGGCTGAGGAGAGAAGGAAGACGGAGTGAGGGAGACTGTTCGGTCTATCTTGGCAACTCCCGTTCGTGTCTAGATCTGCTCCGACATGACGTAGGAGGCCGTATCTTCTTCACCGAGCTGCGACTACCTTCTGCACCAAGTTCATGGAGGAATTCTCTCCCTTTCTCATTCTTCTTATTTCTCGCATCATGAGTGAGTAGTACCTTTTCACTGGGGTGCGGGGACTAGCCCCACTTCCCATGCAAATCATGTTCTTTTGTTAAAATCTCCATGGCAATGTATATAACTTTCCATTTTATTGTTAGTTGGTATGTTTGTAGTTGATTATCTAATTTTTTCATCTTGTTCGCTCCTATATTGCGAAATCTTCTATGTATGGGATGGAATGGAGGTTTTCAAGTTCGACTCCTTGACAACTCTAAAAGGATTCCTTGAGGTCGTAAGTGTATGATCTGTGAGGGGACGAGACATCTATCCTATGGTGACACTTCTATGGTCTAAACATCCCTTAGGGTGGACCACAACCTTAGTTGGATTTTGTAACGTCTTATTTACCGTCGATGTTAGTTTGTAGATCTATCACATGTTTTCTTAGCAATTAATGCGATTGACTCCCAAACTAGAAATAGAATGGGATTTTCTTCGGAGCCGTTAGTAAGTGATCTGGTTGGTGATGAGACATCTGATGCCTATAGTGATGCTTATGCGAACCTAACGCCCTAATGGGGGGTTCTGCAGCCACTCCATTTGGATTGATATATCTTGACTGGTTTGTTTGTGATTGTATGTGTTTGCGTGTGTAGCGGTGGTGAAACCTGATACCATCCCAAAAATTCCATATCATTGATCTAAATCCAACTTTAATTCAACTTTTACTTTCTTGCAATTAGTCTAATTAACCTCAAATCAACCAATCGTTCTAAATATTAGTTTTGCTTGAGCTAGATTTGACTGACAAGGATTCTTAAAAACATTGTCCTTTGGGTTCAATCCTTAACTATACTGTGATAAGACTTGTCTGCTTGCAGGTGGTATTATTGCACTTTGGTTTTGGTAAAAACTCGGGGATCTCAACCTCGAGTGAGTTTGTTGGTGCGTTTGAAATACCACGTCAAATTATGGCGCCGTTGTCGGGGACAACGGAATCAGTCAATCAAATCTAGTCCTTTTAAGTATAATCGAGGATTTTTCTTTTTCTTTTGAAACAATCAATCATCTACTTGAATTTGACTTTATTTCGTGGTTCTCACCTTTGAAATCTTTCTATTTTCAGGTACAATCCAAGTCGTAGTACATGCACCTTTCGGACAGCCCCGGACTAGCAGTAAGCTTTGATCCTGAGATAGATAGAACCTTTCATCGCCAGATCAGATAAAATCAAGCAAGGATGGCTCAAGAAGAAGAGGTAGCCCGAAGGGTGGCTCAAGCCATCAATGCACAGAAAGAGAGGCTCATGCAAGAAGCCAGAGCTGCGGTTCAGCAGGAAATCCTAGCAGCACAAGCAGCAGCGCAAGCAGCTGAACTACAAAAGGATATTAGAGAGTTCTCAATCCCGAAAGCTGTGAATGTTCATCATCCAGTACAACCTCCTCCTATCAATGCTACTAATTTCGAGATAAGAGCACACTGGATCACCCTGCTTCAGAATAACCCTTTCTATGGCAAGCAAGGAGAAGATAGTTAAGAACATCTTCTGAGATTTATCGATCTATGTGCTATGACGAAACAAAATGGAGTCACAGATGATGCCATCCGACTTCGTCTCTTCAAGTACTCCCTTGCTGATAGAGCTATAAGTTGGTACAATTCGTTGCAAAGTGAAATACCCATCACCACCTGGGAACAACTGCAAAATGTGTTTCTAGAAAATTTTTATCCTCCGTCTCTCACATATGAAATCAGAGGGCGAATAACAAATTTCACTCAAGTTCCTGGAGAAACCCTTATTGAAGCTTGGGATAGATACAAAGAGCTTCTACGCAAGTGTCCACACCACGAGATTCCCAAGAACCAACTCATTGAGATTTTTTATAGGGGTGTGGATGATGATATTAAGAGATTCCTAGATTCCTCATCTGGAGGAAACTTCATGCGTCAAAGTTATGACAGTGCATGGAGAGTCATCACCCTGGGAGCAAAAAATCAAGCTAATTGGGGTAGATCTGTAGGTAAAGGAGTTTTGAAAGTATCTATGGCCGAAGCTACTCTCGAGTACAAGGCTATCGCAGAAACCTTGAAACCTTTAGTTGCCAAGCAAGACCATATTGAATCATCCCTTGCTGCTATTGGAAGAGGATGTTTCCCCACTCGTTAATAGGAACAGGTCAAGTCCTCTTCCCTATTTTGTGAAGCATGTAAGAGCACTTATCATTCCACTTTATCATGCAATGTTCTCTATGATGTTGTTCTGAGCAATGTATGTGGCCAAGGAGATAGTGGTCAGATGGAAAATCTTAATGCTATCAACACCATTCCTGGTCAAAGTTATTACAATCCAAATTAGAATAGGAATCATCTCGATTTTCAATATGGAAACCCCTCTATAGCAGTAAACTCGCACCAATTTGGTTCAAACAATCAACCAAGAGGCCCACCAGGATTCCAGTATAATCAACAACATAATTTTGGGAATCAAGGGAATTTCAAGGGGAGCTTTCAGAATAGGAACTACAATAATTATCAAAACAACTCTCAGTATCAGAATCTTAATCAACAGCAAGGACAACAAGCATGACCCATATCTTCTGATGACAAGCTATCAACAATTGAAAAGATGTTACAAACTCAACAAACTATGATAGCCAGCCAACAAGCTCAACAGAAGGCTATTGAATCTCAACTAGCTCAACTCACAGCTAGCATAAAGCCACCTGCTGGTGTGTTTGCTGGCCAACCCAAGAACAATCCTAAGCATCCTGAACAGTTGAAGGCAGTCACCACTAAGTTAGGGAAAGATTATTCAAATCCCCATGAAAAGACACTTGTGGTTATTACAGATGAGGGTGAGCCTGTGATTGCCCAAGACAACAACACAAGAGTCTCATTCAAAAGTCGGTAAAATAGATAAGGGAAATCCTGAGGAACCAACTGATGAAGAAATTGAAACACTAGAACCTGATATTCCTGTATATAAGCCTCGTATACCTTTCCTAGCTTATCTAAGGTAGACCAAGCTAGATACCCGATTCAATAAGTTTAAAGAAGCTATGAAGAAAGTTCATGTTGATATACCCTTCTTGGATGCGCTGACTGAGATTCCAGCCTGGACTAAGCACCTAAAGTCACTTCTCACAAGGAAGTATATAACTGAAGAGTATGAGACAGTAAAACTGGAAACAACTACGTCCGACATCATTTTGAACAAGATGCCCAAGAAACAAAAAGACCCGGGATCCTTTGGAATTTCATGTCACATTGGCGACTCATCATGAAAGAAAGGTTTGGCAGATCACGACGCAAGCATCTCTATTATGCCACTTAGTCTGTGTAAGAGACTAGGGTTCGTAGAATTGCTACCTACTGGCATGACTATACAGCTTGCAGACAATTCGATAAAATGTTTGTTAGGAATCCTCAAAAATGTCTCGGTCAAGGTAGGAAAGGACACATATGTTCCATGTGACTTTGCCATTATGGACATAAAAGAAGACGCTAGATATTCTCTCATCTTTGGTCGCCCATTCCTTGCCACTGCAAGAGCCCTGATTGATGTTGAAGCTGGTACCTTACTACTCAGATTAGGCAAAGAAACTCTCGAATTCAAGGTTTTTGAAAGTATGAGAAGACCAAGTATGCAAGAAGAAGTATATTTGATTGACTGCATTGAGCAAATGTCACTTCTCACTCAACATCAACATGAATCAGACGATCCTTTAGAAGTTGCTCTAACAAACCCATCAGTTGATAAACCAATTGACAAACAAGTAAAGGATTGCATCGAATTACTCGACTCTGCTAAAGAAGATGTCGAAGTCACTAGTGAAGAACTCAAGCATTGTGTATGCAAAAAATCCCTATGATGGAAGATCACAAGCCTACTATCGAGCATCAATGGAAATTAAATCCAAATTTTAAGGAAGTGGTCCGTCATGAGGTCATCAAACTCCTCACAACTGGAATAATCTATCCGATCTCAGATTCACCATGGGTGAGTCCAGTGCATGTAGTCCTGAAGAAAGGTGGAACAATTGTTATACGGAATGAAAACTATGAAATCATCCCCACTCAAACAGTCACAGGGCGGAAGATGTGCATAGATTATAGAAAATTAAACAAGTCAACTCAAAAAAATCATTTTCCAATGCCTTTCCTTGATCAAGTCCTAGAAAGGTTGGCTCACCAAGAATATTTCTGTTATCTTGACGATTATTTTGGATTCTATCAAATACCCATACATCCATATGACCAAGAGAAAACAACTTTCACCTACCCATTCAGAACATACACATTTAAAAGAATGTCGTTTGGTCTTTGTAATGCACCCACAACTTTTCAACGTTGAATGGCTGCCATTTTCGCGGGTCTTACTGAAACTATTATGGAGGTTTTCATGGATGATTTTTATATATATGAAGACTCATTCGATTCATGTCTAAATCACCTCTCCCTAGTCCTCAAACATTGTGAAGAAGCACATCTTGTGCTGAATTGGGAAAAGTGCCATTTTATGGTTAAAGAAGGCATTGTCCTCGACCATAGGGTCAGCAATAGAGGAATTGAAGTAGATAATGCTAAGATAGAACTAATTGCTAAACTGGATATTCCTACAAATGTAAAAGAAGTCTGTGCTTTCCTAGGTCATGCAGGATTTTATAGAAGATTCATAAAGGACTTCTCAAAGATAACCAAGCCAATGACGAATTTATTACTAAAGGATGTTGAATTCAATTTCAACGAAGAATGTGTCAAAAGCTTCAACACACTAAAGTAGGCCCTTATGACCACCCCCATCATTAGAGCTCCCGACTGGGACCACCTTTTTGAAATTATGTGCGATTCCAGTGACTATGTTGTGGGCACTGTTTTAGGGCAATATATAGAGAAGAAACACTGTGATCTATTATGCATCAAAAACTCTCGATAAAGCTCAAAGGAATTATGCAACTACCGAGAAAGAACTTCTAGCAGTCGTGTATGCCTTTGACAAGTTCAGATCCTACCTAATTGGTAGAAAGGTCATTGTCTACATAGACCATGCTGCCCTTCGTTACCTTCTAGCTAAGAAAGATGCAAAACCCAGGCTGATTAGATGGATCCTCTTATTACAAGAATTTGATTTAGAGATAAGAGATAAAATGGGTACAGAAAATGTTGTAGCAGATCACCTCAGTCGCATCCACACTCTGGATACGGAGAAGATTTCAATTAATGATTCCCTTCCGGATGATCAACTAATGAAGGTCTCAGAAGTTATACCGTGGTACTCAGATTTTGTGAATTACCTTGCTGCTGGGGTTATCCATCCTCAATGCACCGGAAATGCACTAAAGAAATTTATGCATGATGTGAAACAATATCACTGGGATGAGCCATATCTTTTTAAGCTATGTGCTGATGGTCTTTACAGACAATGTATCACTGAGGAAGAAACCAAACTCATTCTAAAGCACTGCCACTCTGGCCTAGTTGGAGGCCACATGAGTTCTAAGAAGACTGCGATAAAAGTTTTGCAATGTGGATTCTTTTGGCCAACCATATCCAAGGATTCCTACAACTTCGTTCTATCATGTGACAAATGTCAAAGAATAGGTAACATTACAAAGAGAGATGAGATGCCACTTAAGTTGTGGCAAGAAATTGAGATATTTGATGTTTGGGGTGTGGACTACATGGGGCCATTCCCATCTTCCTACGGATTTTCTTACATACTAGTAGCGGTTGATTATGTCTCAAAACGGGTTGAAGCTATACCAACCATCACTAGTGATTCCAAACCCATCATCAAAGTATTCAAAGATATTATTTTCCCCCATTTTGGAGTACCACGATCCGTGATATCTGACGGAGGGTCTCACTTCCTTGAAAGAAGCTTTGAAGCTTTATTGAGAAAATACAGTGTAACACATAAGGTAGCCTCGCCTTACCATCCACAAACAAGTGGATAGGTAGAGGTCTCTAACCGTCAACTAAAGGCTATTCTAGAAAAAACTGTAGGACGCAATCGAAAGGATTGGTCAACGAAAATCAATGATGCCTTATGGGCCTATCGAACTGCTTATAAAACTCCCCTTGAGACTACTCATTTTCGATTAATATATGGAAAGGCTTGCCAATTTTCAGTCGAACTGGAACACAAGGCATGGTGGGCAATTAAACAACTGAACTTTGATATGAAATAAGTTGGCCAAGCCAGAATTCTGCAACTCCAAGAGCTGGATGAACTCAGGATGACAACTTATGAGAATGCACGAATCTACAAAGAACGCACAAAACTTTGGCACGATGGACATCTAAAAAGAAAATACATACAAGTGGGAGACCAAGTTCTACCATTCAACTCAATATTGAAGTTATTCCCAGGAAAACTCTGCTCACACTGGTCTGGACCATACGTCGTCAAGAGCATCTTCCCACATGGTGCCTTCTCATTATGGAGTGAAAAGTCAGGTGAATTTGTAACAAATGGTAACCGCTTAAAGAGATATTTTACTTCTACTAACATAGGCATTAAAGCAACATTGGAACTCACAAATCCAAAGGATCCACTGTGAAGCTGAAAGATTCAGTCGAGCCATTGACATAAAACAAAAGCGCTTGTCAGGAGGCAACCCGATCAATAATTTTGTTTTACTTTGCCTTTCCAAATTAGAATGTTTCTTCAATTTTGTTTTTACCTTCTAGTTAATTTTTCATTAAATAAAATTCGCATCGTAAGATGTTATTTTAAGATCTAATTGCTCTTTACCTTTGAGATTTTTCAGTTAAGAGGATGCGCGCTGACAGGAACGCTACCACACCCGATGGTCAATCTGGCATGAATTTTCCCCTCCATCTTGGATTTAGGGTTTTCTCGGGATGAGCAAATTTCTAAGTTCGGGGTGGAGGGTGGGTGGTACGTACCTCACTTTCCACCTACACCCATCCTTTTCATACTCAAATTTTCACTGTCACATTCTTAATAAAAAATTTCAAAATTCTTTGATGTTTTTCAAAGAAATTGAACACATACTTGATGAATTTTTGACACTTCCTAGTTTCATTAAAAGACACTAACTAACCTGCTATGCATTTTAAATCATTATATCCTCCTTATTCGAAGTAAATCCTCAAAAGGAACACTTTTTGAAACATGCCTTTTGTTTGAAATCACCTTGTGAAGCTTATGATTCCTAACATCATGATACTTTTGTGCAAATGATAAGTGTCTGTCAAACTGATAGGGATTAAACACATCAGGCTTCCTAACTGATTTGTGGAACAATAGCATGGAATCCCCACTGGATCCTCATCAAGTCATTATTTGAGCAGAGTTTGATAAAGAGAACAACCCGATGCACTGAATTGTAAATCAAGTTGCATTCTGATATGAACTCTCTTATACACTTCTTCTATCATCTCTGTACCCCTCCATTCATAAAAAAGAAACAAAAATAGCCAAATTCGTGCCAAACCCTAAGTTTGGGGTGGCACGCCACTTCCCTCTATATCCCCTTCTTCCATACCCCTAGCAAATAAATAGGGACGTACCACCAAAAATGCAATCTCGAGTCGAATAGAGAAGAGATTTGCAAATAAAAAGATGCCAAAGCGCACACATAAAGAAATGCAATCTCGAGTCGAATAGAGGAAAGATTTGCATAAAAAATGCAATAAATCAAATTGCAAAGCAAATAAAAATCTCGAGTCGAATAGAGGAGAGATTTATTTCTTCCTTCCATACCACCATTCACTCCATTTTCTACCTAATGGCGCAATGAATGCCTACCCTATCCTGAAAAATACCAGTGTCAGATGAAATGCATACTTGTTGCTCTACGGGTGTCTCTGGATTCTTACAAAACTCTTTGACATGCTTGATTGTTGGAAAAAGTGAGGAGGAAGTGATATTGGAAAGAGAACTCAAGAACGAAGATATGGTAAGATGTGTTTAGTGGTCTCAGGAGGTTGAGATACTGAGTCATATTGAGCAGAAAGAAAACATTCATGATGTGAAGATGAAGCAATCACACGAATTGAAAGTATTCATTTGGCGACTGTTTCACATTTTGTGTTACTCGAGGACGAGAAACGTTTAAGTTCGGGGTATTTTGATGAATGTATATTCATCATGAAATTTGATTATCACTTCGGGACCAATTCAACTCTATATATACTATTTCACTCAAGATGAATCATAATGTGCAAAACTACTTAGTTGATTCTATTATCAAGGTTTTAACTAAATATTGTTGATTTAATGCAGGTTTTGACAAAGCTGAACAAGTAGTCGGGATCCACCTTCATCTCTAGCTCTGATCAAGAAATCTAACCAAGCTTTTCCACCCATTCGGTCTCAAGACCGTTTGAGCCCATTCGGTCCCAAGACCGTTTGAGCCCATTCGGTCCTAAGACCGTTTGAACCCATTCGGTCCCAAGACCATTTGAGCCCATTCTGTCCCAAGACTGTTTGAGCCCATTCGGTCTCAAGACGATTTGAGCCCATTTGGTCTCAAGACCAATAGACCAGTAGAGACCGATTGTAGGTACAACTCAGCCACTAGGGATCGAGTAGTGCATGAATTCAAGATCTCGAAGCAGATCCTAGACCACGACTGTGGTGGCTCAAAACGATCGTGGTCCACTGTCATCACCACGACCGTGTGATGAGGCCACAACCATGGTAGATCATCCCCAACCACCTAAGCTCTCACTTGCCATGACCGTGGTCGCTGATCTACGAAAGTGGCACCCTACCTGCATCGACTCACTCTCACCCGCCACGCCCGTGTGAGGTAGCACGACCATGTGACAACTGCCTCACCATGACCATGGTATCACGCCACGACTGTGGCTCAACTCCATCAGGGCCATATCACTCACCGACCATGCCCGTGCAAGGCGGCACGACAGTGGGACAGTGGCGTCACCACGATCGTGGTGCCTTGCCATGACTGTGGCGCGTCGTCGTCTACCTCTGCACCTTCACCGAGCATCACCTCTTTTCTTCGATTCCGGCGGTGCCTCATTCCTAGAGCTTCGCCCTGTCAAGTAGCAACTCTAATTCCACCACGACCTGCAGCTGCGCTACCTTCCCTTCTTCTTCTTCCCGCCGTCTCCACCATCGCAGTAGCAATCTACATCTCCACCAGGGAGCACTATGCCGCCGGACCTACTTCCACCACCACCGCCATCTTCGTCTAGCAGCTGCGCTACACCTACTACCCCCACCTCAGCCGAACGAAGGCCTATGATGCAAGACCGTTTTCCCCTTCCGTGAAGACCGAATGGTCAGTCAAACCTGCAAGACTGTTTGATAGCAAATTGTCTACAGACCGTTTGATAGAAAATGATCTACATACCATTTGGAGGATGTACTACAAACCGTTTAAGCAAACCGAATGAACACCAAGAACGTTTGATTCTCCTTCCTGATGACTGTCTGCACAAGATCGTTTGATAAAAGCAAATGGTTTGTGAGACCATTTGGTCTCATGCAGTTTCCAAACCGTTTGCTTCTCAAGGCCATTTGGTCTTATACGGTTTATAGACCATTTTCCCAGTTTATGCAAGACCGTTTGGTCAGATTCTACAGACCATTTGGTCAGATTCTACAGACCATTTGGGGTCAGTCCTGGGCCTATAAATAGGACCCCAAGGGTCCTCACCGGGGCATCGGTTCTGGGATGCCAATAGGCTGTCTGTACAAAGGTTCGATCCAAATCCAGTGTTGTCCGCGCCAGTTTCATTCCACCTACTGCCTGTGTTGCAACCAAGGAGGCTGAGGAGAGAAGGAAGACGGAGTGAGGGAGACTGTCTGGTCTATCTTGGCAACTCCCGTTCACATCCAAATCTACTCTGACACAATGTAGGAGGTTGTATCTTCTTCACCGAGCTGCGACTACCTTCTGCACTGAGTTCATAGTGGAATTCTCTCTCTTTCTCATTGTTCTTGTTTCTCGCATCATGAGCGAGTAGTACCTTTTCACTGGGGTGCGGAGACTAGCTCCGCTGCCCATGCAAATCATGTTCTTTTGTTAAACTCTCCATGGAAATGTATATAACTTTCCATTTCGTTGTTAGTTGGTATGTTTGTAGTCGATTATCTACTTGTTTTCATCTTATTCTCTCCTATATTGTGAAATCTTCTATGTATGGGATGGAATGGCGGTTTTCAAGTTTGACTCCTTGACGAGAACTTATGAAAGGATTCCTTGAGGTCGTAAGTGTATGATCCATGAGGGGACGATACATCTAGCCTACATTGACGCTTCTGTGGTCTAAACATCCCTCAGGGAGGACCACAACCTTAGTTGTATTTTGTATCGTCTTGTTTACCGTCAATGTTAGTTTGTAGATCTATCACCTATTTTCTTATCAATTAATGCGGTTGACTCCCAAACTAGAAATAGAATGGGATTTTCTTTGAAGTCGTAAGTAAGTGATCCGGTTGGTGATGAGACATCTGATGCGTAAGGTGATGCTTACGCGAACCTAACGCCCTAACGGGGGTTCTGCAACCGCTCCATTTGGATTGATATATCTTGATTGGTTTGTTTGTGATTGTATGTGTTTGCGTGTGTAGCGGTGGTGAAACCCGATACCATCCCAGTGATTCCATATCATTGATCTAAATCCAACTTTAATTTATCTTTTACTTTCTTGCAATTAGTCTAATTAACCTCAAATCAACCAATCATTCTAAATATTAGTTTTTCTTGAGCTAGATTCGACTAACAAGGATTCTTAAAAACATTTTCCTTTGGGTTCGATCCTTAACTATATTGCGATAAGACTCGTTCGCTTGCGGGTGGTATTATTGCACTTTGGTTTTGGTAAAAACTCAAGGATCTAAACCCCGAGTGAGTTTGTTAGTGCGTTTGAAATACCACGTCAACTCCATGGATGCTAAGTAACATTAGGCGGGGTAACTGACCAAGCCTATGTTCCTTGATGCTCCCTAATGTCATCCCATCTAGATTCACATGAACTAGGTGGAGCTAAAGAGACTTTGTTTACCTTTCATGGTGGCCGGAAGTGGCAAGAGCGCCATGTCATGGAAATCAAAAGAAAGGAAGAAATTGGGAAGATATAAGTAGTGATGCATGTGAGAAAGTAAAGTGAAAAGTAAGAAATGAAAGACCAAACAAAGTTGTTAATGCCAAAACAAAGCCATCGGGGCCAAGGAACTACTTAGAGTCCTCCTTAGAGTCTCCTTCTATAGAAAACAACTAGAGCTTTGTTGATAGGAAGATATATGAAACCCCACGACAAAATGAGAGTAGGGAAAAGAATTGGTAGGGTCAATGTAACTTACTTCTAACCCAATTGGATTTCTTTGAATCTAGGTGGAGATGAGAAGTGAAGGTAACCATATGGGAAGAAAGACATAAGTGCTGAACTCAAGGGATCAATGGGGTAATTTATACCAGAAACTTTAGTTGAGGACAATAGTAAAGGATCAATAAGATATATATAGGTTTCATGATTAGGTTTGGGGCCTAGAACTTTGACCCAGAAACCATGGCAGTGAGCAGAAGTGGTTAGATTGGGGAAAACTAATACACTAGTTAAGAATCATTGGGAAAGATGGAGTATTTATTGAGGAAGAGGGGAAGGAAAATCAAGTTCGAGGAACTATCACTATTCACATTATAGCACTCTCCTACCTGAGGTAGGAGATCGATCCCATGATGTGCGATCATGACTGAATGGCCACAACTGATCCTATGCCAACTAACATCCACATGATAGGGAAAGGCTAAGAAACAATAGGAAAATTGAGATTTATTTACATATAGTAGATAAAATAGGGAAACCACATGTAGTTGACTATATTAACTAATTTTATTATCATTCTAGAGGTCATATAATATTGTTTCTTTCTCAAATTTTAAGGGTTCAAGCAAGGTTAAAAGAAAGCCAAATTTTACACCTAGGCTAATTAAGCCATGTAGAATACAGATTTACCATTTATTTCTACTTATGGGGTCATCAGGTATATTATTTAGTATTATTTAGTTCATCTTATATTTTCTTTCCTAAATCAAATTAAGGTATATATCGTTACTTATTTAAATTGGTCCATAACAAACTTAAACATGAGGAATGTGATTATGAAATTATATTCACTTGTAAGACCTCCTTATATGGGTTGCAGTACAATTAGGGTTTATCCTCATTATCTTAATATATATAGTTATATTTCTCAATTACCATCAACATTTACTAGTTAGAGTATTTTTTCTTTATATCATTATGAAAAGGGTTATGGCGTATTATATTGCATGAGATTACATATTTTACTAACTTATCCCATTAAGTGTATTAATTCAATATAAATTAGTTGTAGACATTTAAGTCATTATGTGCATATTACTGAACAAGGTGACATATATTACATACTTAATGATCTAATTTAGATACCATGTCATGGTTAGTGATCATGTCCATTTTGTGTTTATTAATATATGTTATGTGATCAAAACATGTCACTAATGTTGGTATGTATGCCCTAAGAGCCAATCATGGGATGATTGGTGGGATTCATTAAGATTGATTTGATAAAGATCAAAGGCAAGATTCCAATTCTTTCTGGTTTAGTCATATGAGATAATGATAGAACAAATTGAATGTATAGAGAATGGAAATACTCAAGGACGTATGCTTTCAGGTTATGATGAGATCATACAGATGCTAAGAGTTTGTACATTCTTATTATGTCCCTAGTCGGATGTCATTATGGAAGGTAGATAGACAACAATGTCACACAAGACTAGATTGTGGTGTTGGTTGATGATAGAATCTCGTTAGTCATGATATGGAGATATCAAACCAAACACATAGGTACTTGTTAGAGAACAAGTATACCAAACCGACCCACCGTGAGTTTGACACATGGAACCATGACATGGTAGTCACAGTCAGTTCTCATTGTGATGCTGGTGAGTGTGATTCTTCGACCTGAAATCACTACACTCAACACTTGTCGTTGGGTACACTTTGACATCATCAAATGCACGATTGAAACATGGGTTGTTATAAAGGTAATGATTGGATGGCTTTGAAACATAGGGCTTTTGAGGAGTGAGTGATAGATATGGGATTTGTCCCTCCTGAGGGAGTTTGATATCCATGTCCACTTGATGAGTAGGATTGAGATAGGCATGCACACACATGTGTGAAGAAAGTGATGTTGATGTCATACATATCTCCTCCAATCTACTCTGAGATCAAGAAAGTGAATGAACGTTGACAGGATGACTGTTCCATGCCTTGAGTTCATTCGGGATATTAGTGAGAAAGGAATTATACATTCACTGTAACACCATTCACAGATTGTAGGATTGAAAGTTGTTTTCCAACTTTCCTTTTCACTTGGGTAGAACTGATGTGCGACTAGGCACCTCTCTTTTCTTGTGAAGTCATAAGTGTTATGGACTTTCACTACCAACGTGAAATGGACCTGCATGGTCACACACATATGATTTAACCTGGAAGAGGATTTTATCCACAAACGATGTTTAGATTGATTACTAAAGGAGTTTAGTAGTTCAATTAAACACTCAATCAATTGATAGTTTAATATCATAGTGTTCAAGGTGTTGGACCGATTGATTAGAGTATCAGATTGATTGAAACTGTAATTGACTAATTTTGCACAGTCTGCAATCCCAACCGATCATCTCATGTGATGAACCGATCAGCTCAGGTTGTTGAACCGATCGGCTCATGTGATGAACCGATCGACTCAGGACAGGCTAAACTGACTGGTTCTAGGGCTGAACCGATCGAATCAACTAGTCCAAACGAGCAAGTTGGGAAAGTCAGGTTTGTGAGAAATTTCTTTTTGTTTCACTTGTCCAATTTGATTGGAACCAGGATTGGTATTTGGATCAATTCGAAACAAAAGAGGAAAAGTCAACTGGAAATTGATCAGGACCATGAACTGATCAGCTCAGAAGTGAACCGATCATCTCAAGTGCCCCAACCGATCGTATCAGGTGTGAACCGATCAACTTAGGTCCCCTACCGACCATTTCATGTTTGAAACAATCGGTTCAGCTGGCGTAGTTGGTTGTTTTGTGGAAAATCTTGAACCCTTCTACTCCTGCTTTAATCCAGCATTGCCTGGGGTAGAGAAACCTATCCCAAGACCCTCCTATATATAGGGGTATTGGGAGCTTCTCAAAGTACAACTTAGAACACCAGTTTCTCTACAAAGTTGTCTCTCCATCTGGTTGTGGTAACTGAGAGAGCCCGAGTAAGTGCTTCCCGATAAGGGAGGCACAATAAGGGAAAGACAACTGTAGAAAGGCGACTGGTGGCAGGAGAGTGTGTCAGTGACTAGTACGCTGACATGAGGGTACAACTCCTTATGGTTCCTTGTACGACAAGGCAATTAGAGTTCCAGGTGGTCCGTGTGGACTACTTTAGAGGCGGGAGATTTCTGCCGCTTGGAGGACAACTATCAATCCCGACAGTCCCGGTGAGACCAGGAGTTGCATAGACACTGTCCAAGACTGGAGGTGAAGACCGCACTAGCTGTGAGGTAATGTCACCGAATAATCCTTGGGACAAGGTATGTCTCTACAAACGATCCTTCCTATTGTATAGACGTTGACGTTATTCCTTTATTCTGGGGTTGGGAGAAGAAAATTTTTGTTTCCGCTGCCTTCTCTGTCTCCCCTAAAACCCAATAGTGGTATAAGAGCCATGTCAACTGCTCTATACTTTAGGATTATCGATGTGATTGATTTTGGTCTGTCGCCTTTATTTATTGCATACGATGCGAATAAAATTGGCTTTATGCATGTCCAATCCTAAATCCACAAATCCCAATATACATATATGATATGTAATATGAATGCACTCGATACGCGTCACCCTTAAATGAGTTTTGTGGTGGATGTATAATGTGGTTATGACCAATAAACCTTACTAGTTATTGTACGTGCTTTGCTTATTCCATTTTTTTCCAAACAAATGATGTGGTAGAACTTTTCATTTACTTTTGATTTCTCTAGATTATCCTAGCAGTTTTCTTTATTTAGTCTTATGATGTAACTATTTTTGAGGTTTTGACATTGATATTTTCTTCATTTTTATGTGTCTATTAAGTTTGTTTGTCTACAATTCTTAACATTTTTATGTCCAATATATTACAACCTGTACAAGCAATTTCAATTTTGATTATAAGTTTTTCAATCATTTTACTATATAAGTGTGGTGCAATTGTTTTGAGTCGACACAATTTAGCACCTCAAGAAGGAACATTACTTACAATGTATATGATTCATATTTAAATTTATAGTTTAAAGAATTTGAAATGTAGATATTTTAACAAATTTATTAAAGTTTCTTTATTTGATTCATTTATTGGGTTTCATAGCTAAACCTTAAACTTAAATGTACTTATTTTCATTTTAAAATATTAGATGGATTCACCATTTATGTCCATTCCTAGACTATATAATGATGATATTGAGTTATGACACAATTCATAACTAAAAAAATCACCACAACCAAACATGTTGTAGCTTAGTGCAATGATTATATTCATGTGAAAAGCCCATCCACTAAAAATAAAATAAATTTTAAATAGATCCAACATAGATGTATAGTTGAAAAGTCTATGCAAATCATATGATAAACGAAATTTTATGTTTCTATCACATTGCAGATTGAGGATTGTTTAGAGAAAATGTTGTCATTTGTTTTTCATCCAATTTTTTGCAACTCTTTGAGTTTTTTTTCTAATAGGAAAATCTCATTTTTAATTCCCAAAATAAACATAATTTCTACATCAAATGGCATAAATAATGAGAGAAATGTTTACTACAGGAAAAGATAATGATACAATATTACCTCTTCTATAGAACATTTTATAGAATGCCTCATATTTGAGCATAACACTCATTTCATAAATATAATTTCTCATGTGTACCATAACACCAATATTTTTTTTCTAATTTTCACAAGGTTAGAATTTATTCTGAATTAATTGACCATTCAAATTTTTCATAGTGTACATGTATATTTTATAGCACCAAAATGTCTCTATCTTAATTTTTACATAGATAATGGGTCACCGATCTCTGGAAAAATGATTATAAAACCATTATTGCTTGCTTTTTGCTAGAAATATTATCCCATGCAAGGTTCTACCTACTTTCAAGTAATAGTAAGATCATTTTTTTGATTTATTAGATATTATTTGAAGAACATGAATGACACCTTTTCTAGAGTATGTTCCTTGGATAGTTGATGTAAAATATTTTATATTTAAAAGTAATATAAGAGAATAAGAGTAGAGAAGTTGAATGAATGTTCTTCCTTTCCATTCATGTGTAAATTTGTCCCATCCAATTGAATAGTGATACCTCTTTGAAATTACAAGTGAAATAACTATAACAATTTTGGCAATATCCTTGCCGGTGTTTTTTAAATTCTAATAAATTTGTCACGTGTTTAACCAAGTATACTCTTGTGCAATGTATGATTATGTAAAAATGTTCATTTTTAGTAAGAAGATCCACTCATAGTTGACATATTTCTAAGAAATATTACAAAAGAACTTCTCTTCCATCCCCATATTTACATTAATAAAAAAAATCAATGGTACTCCTAATTTTTATTATATTACCTTCTAACAATAATATTTAAAGATACTTGTTTCTCTATATTTGATTTTGAAGTCAAAGTCTTATCATAACTTCATAGCTTTGTCAATTATGCATAGAAGTATAAACCATGTATTAGTATTTAGCAAAATTGGTACGGTACCAGATGAATCATTAGAATATGTATACCAATATCAATGACACTTAAAGGAGTTAGTAATTAAACTACCAAGACATAATACATTTGTGCAAGTCAAACAACAATACAATAAAAAAATAAGTTAAATTTCATCAAAAGTGTTGTAGAGAAACCCAAATAGAATGTTGCTTATTTACTGTAAATAAATAGTCAAATTTTGTTAAATAAAATGGAATTTTGTAAAGATATAATCATTGAGGGTTTTTAGTTGATTTTTTTGCATCAATAGACATGAATTTAAAGCATTATCATTAGAAAATTGTTGAAAAAAAATTCTAGTTAGAGTAGAAGCTTGCACTTAGTCATATTTAATATTATGTTTCTATCTAAGTAATATGCATACATAATTTTCTATATTTGTTTATTTCAAAAGTATTTATTATTAGGAGGAACAAGGTAATATGATAACATTCAATACAACTACCATAGCTTGTTATCGCAATAGAAGTCACAAGCAGATTCTAATATAAAAAGGCTAACATCCTAGTGATAGTGTTAAATTGTACACATATGTCTTACATGTATCTGTAAGGATAATTATCTTATTTAATTATATCTACATCGACGAAAATTATAACCATTTAGGAAAACAATCAACAAATTAAAATATCATGATGAAAAATAATGAAATTGTGATTTTTGTCAAGAATAATCCTTCATGTAAAATAGATAGTAATGAAAAAAGGCTTTAATGAATGAAAGTCACATAATTAGTTTCATTCTAGAAAATCTGACAAATAAACCACAAATTTTAATTATGGAAAAACATCTCTTGAAATGCATTAACCAACAAAGATTCAATTTTTACTACCAGATAACTAATATAGAATGCAAAATAATTTTGGCGCATGAAGTGGCATTTGAATTATTTCCTTGGTACTATCTAAGATGCTATTGTATAATATTAACTAAAAATGGATGTAACAGAAAAGTTCTCCTTCACATTGGAAACTATCAAATATCTGACATAAATTTTTAATTTATTGTCAGTTTGGAGTACGAAGCTTGAAGCTTTATATAAACACTCTTAAGACAGAGATCTTGATGTATGTATAATATACGTGGGATCGAAGACATCCTTGTTTCAAGCTTTTGTAACTCATTGAATTTCCTCAACAAAATAGATGAATGCTCTTTAAGATACATTAATATAAATTAATATGCACACATTGTACCTTGATCAGATTAAGATGAATTAATTGAATATCGACTGAAACAACCTGTGAAGAAATAAGGCCTGACTTCTATGATGGAAGTAAATGTAGGTGTGTTTAGCTTGTGTTTAATTATAGTAAAATCTACCTTTGAATCAACCATCAGGAGCATGTAATAACTAAACTAAGAGTATGCATTTTCTTAGTAAATTAGTAATAAACCTAATGTACGACATATGCAGATTCAAACCTCCTTCTGTTTGGTTACTATTTTTATGATGACTTCCACGTTACATCATTCTTCACCTACAGTGACAGTGGGTACTGTCCTAATGCCCATCTAGAATAGGAAACATGTATGTAATATCATATTTTTTTATATGTAACCATTGTACTTTTCCAATAAGGACAATAAAGAATTTTTAACATCTACAGTAACATTCCAGGCTGGAATCTGGATGAACTGCAAGTAATTGGTCATCTCTAATGATATCTAAATCTGTCACGCAATCAAATATTGTGTGGTATATTTTTTGGAAACCAAGAGGAAAGGATAAACCAAAAAAGTTGTAGTTCAATAAGAAGAGAGAGCACTACAAAATCAAGAGTTTATTGTAAAATACATAGATACTTTTACTGAAAAGATTATCACCATCAGTAGTATTGTTCGTAGATGAACCATTGATCATACATACATAAACAAATAATGGCCAGCACTGTTATTTTTGCACATATCAGGAAAGTTGGGATGACACTAATCCATTGGCATGTCTTATCTTATCTGGCAAAAGAAGGCATGCTCTGCCTTGCATAGATGCCCAAGTATGCTCTCCTTATAATTGATTGAACATGCTTCATAGAAAGTCCATCGTATGGGGATATTATTCCCTGCCAGAAAGGCTACACGTATTAGTTTTGACAAATAATCAAGTTGTTTTAGCAAACCTGTGTTGGCATGGTTGACCCATCTCCCAGCCTTAGCAGCAAATGTTGCCATAATGATTTTCCACCCGAGACACCAACACTCACCGCCGTCAGGATTGTGCCTTCATCTAGAGATTCATTACATCGAAGGAGAATATGGTGCAGAGTGTAGACGCTGAAGAACATCCAGAAAACCCAGCAATGAATTCTTATTTCTGTCTTTTGGTGACTCATGGAGTGGCTGCCCATCCAGAAGAGTCTTTCATGCATGAAGTGAGGACCACGCAACATGCATGATGGTCTTTTTGTCCATAATAATAATCACTATAGTCCTATTTCTTTCATAAACCGTGGGCCAGCGAACAAATTAAGGATCACAATTCAACCCGGTCACAAGGATGAAGGACAAGGATATATTTATGCAATGATGTGGGCAGAGATAACAGATTAACATGACGGTGAATCAGTTAGAACAGAGCAACAATAGTCTTATCGTTGGTGTAGTTGATAGGATAAAGTTTCAAGAGTTCAAGTATTATTGAGATTAATGAAAATTAGGTTCTGAAAAGTGTCAAGTACTGGAATTCTAGAGGACGAAGATGAGCGGTGAACATGCCAACAGCAGGCTATGTAAGGATATTCATAGTTTTCCGTCTTTGTGGCAGTGCACAATATATTACAAGTAATCCATCAACGTGTTGAACGACGTGATCATCATCAGAAACGCATACTAAGTCCTAGTAGAACTGGGCTAAGATCCTCATATTGCATGCGCAATGCGATCAACCTTCCTTTACAAAACCATGATACGCGAGGCATGTATGCTATTTTGCACGGAAATTCACATATGTAAATCTGCCTATTTGATGATAATCTATTGATTACGGTCTTCAAATCTCCATGTCTTCTATAGTAGTAATCTACCATAGATCTAGAAGTAGTTGTTTAATCAGTAAGTAGTCCATGGTAGCAAACTGTTTCCCTTTAGTAATTGCATGGCAAAGGGATTTCCCTTTAGTAGTTATAATGATTACATGGAAGAGAAGTATTAGGACCGAGAAGATAGATGAACAAATGGTTAATATATATATATGTTTAAAGAGTCCATCCAATATCAAATTGTGGATGGTTTATCGGGAAATGTAGCTATTCATTGTGAGTTTCACAACATGACTGCTTCACAGGAGTCCAAGTGATTAAGGGAGTTGTGAGGACAGAGATGAGTGGTGATGTTTAATATGATAGAATAGTAGATGTATGTGTGCTTGATTGTATGTGGTTGCTTGCATCTCGGTCTGCACACCGATTCCCTACCTCCTTTTCCTGATGTAACTCGAGATAACTCGAGATTTCTTTCCTACCTTTACTCCCTCGAATGTAACTCAGTGTTTCTCAAATAAAATGTAAATAGGATATAACTTTTATTTCTTGTTATGTCAAAGAACGGCGGACAACCTAACGACAAATGAGACGATCGGTTCAAGGCGTGAACCGATCGGTTGGCATTCTAGACAACCAGTTTGCGGAGCGAGATGAGCGGGTGGCGTCCATGAGGAGATGCACGACGACCAGATGAACCGATCGGTTGGAGGAGCCAATCGATCGGATGGTGGCACCCAACCGACTAACCTGATGGCGAGCCGATCAATCATGGAGATGAGTTGATCAAACCCAGAACGGCAAAGCACAAAGTTCATCTTGTACATGTTGCATGTGATGTGGACCTAGATGACCGTGATTCCTCTTGGCTCGAGGAATCACATTAGGATGGCCATAATCATCGCTTTTATCATTTCACATGTTTTCTATGGGATATAGCATGTATATGATACATACTATATATTGTGGTGATTGGATATATATATGTACCTATTAAACCAAATACCTCATTAAATATTAAAGTTTTAGATGTCTTTCAAATGCGACACACGTGAAAAGCTTGATTGGCCAAGTGTGGGCACGCCCTAGCGTGGTGCACTGTCTATCTCGTGGAAACGTGAAGGATGAATATGTGGGTTTGCCCTAGCAGGGTGCATATTCATTGTGTTGTCTTTGGGTGGGACTTAACAAGGTGACCTAGATAGGATCTAGTACCTTGAGGCATGGAGGTGATCATGGCTAGGAGTTGCATATGACCTTTCAAGAGTTGCATATGATGCAATTGGCAAGAGTTGCCTACCTGGAAGATCTAAGTTGTGGGTGACAATCCTAGCTGGTCCATGACTTAGATGATTTTAGGATCTTGACCCACTAGAAGATTGTACGTTGCAATCTTCTGAATTGATGGTGAGGGCTGTCAATTTGAACAAAAATAGTGGGTGTGATAATTAATCAAAGTCCTAATTATATCGTCAACCTTTCAAATCAATCAAGTCAAAAAGGAATTTTTGGACTAAATTGCATATATTTCCTTTTGTACAACAAATGGTTAATCAACAATAATCACTTTATTTGCAATCGGTCCTTAAGATGGACAAATTACATGGGAATAATTCCACGACTATGTTAGGGCGTTGAGAAGTGTTCTCAATCGAAGAGCGAAAGCTCTAAGTCCTAGTTATACCAGAACCAGATGAACTCAATCCCACCACACCAATAGCTTAAAGGATGCTTATGGAAGCATACCAAAGATGCCATTGATGTGGAGTGCTTAATGTTGTGTTCTCTGAACTATGAGTTGCACAGACAACATAAGACATATGATGTCTCCAAGACACTGTCCTAGTATGTCATGATAGAAGGAGATCCAGTAAGGTATTCAAACACGCAATGTGATTGGGTATGTGGAAAAACCTGACTAAGAAGGATTCCCTCTGAGCCAAAAGTTGGCTATTGATACTACAAATGTTGCGAGAATCATATAGTTCACGATGAACTACAACATGAACAACTTTGACAAGTGTTGGCAGAGTTGTTGGACATGTTGAGGACAGTAGAGGCAAAGATGAAGAAAGACAAATCCTAATCTTTAATGTGATCGATGAAGGGTAAGACTCAAAGGCAAGGACAAGGGCAAAGCAAAGAAGCATTCTAATGCTAGCCAGCAATCCAAGCCGTCTTTAGCCTCAAGGCATAGATGAAGAAGGATAAACCTAAGTATGTGATGTTGATCGATAAAAAGAAAGGCAAGTCCAAGGGCAAGGGCAAGGGCAAAGCCAAGAAGGGTTCTGATGCTAGCCAGTAGCCCAAGTTGTCTTCATCCTCAAGGCACATGGGAGGGTGAATGAGGGAATTACCCTCTATATCTGGAAGAACAAAAGAAGAAGAAGAAGGGGATAGAGATCTCCACCTAAGGTATCATGAAATGAACCACTTCTTTATTTGAGGTATAAGATACCAAGACATGAATCTATCATATATGATATGTAAGATCTACAAAGAAGTGATGGCCTTTACAAAAGGACCAAGAAAGGAGTACCCATCATTGGAGCAAGTGTTGCTGCCATAGATAGGAGTACCTTTTAGTTTATTTCAGCCTAAAGGGCATGAAATAGAGTTGAGAATTGCTATTTCAATTTGCCAATAGAAACACTTTATTGTTGCATCTTGTTGAGACAAGGATGGCTATCAATATAGTTGATATTTCAAATTCAAAGATATGATCTTTGTGGCAATGCCTTGTTTATCTTGTGGTACTTGGTATGAATAAGATAAAATGATGCCTAAAAGTTATTGATAACTCAAACAATGAATTACCATTATCATGAGAAATTCATCTCTAGTTTCAATATGATGGATAAATCTAGACTCTTTTTGTTAGATAACCAGTAAGAGACATGAATCTCTTGAACATGATAAATCGATCTTCACTAGTGGTAGTGGGAGAATGATTATCCTATTAGGTATAATACATGTGATGTATTTACATACCTATTGGAGCAAATGCTAATACTTCAAACGGTGTTTATAGAAATACCAATATGAATATCTTGAAGTGTTCAAGAATATCATAGATGAAGTACGAATTTGGTAAAGTGTTAGTTCTTGATGAGATCAATGAATAAAATACTTGAACCAAATTTTTGAGATCCTTGTGAGTGATTATGATAGTGTATCATAGTGAGCTCATGATTAAGGCATGGTGATGTCAAAATCAAAAGGAGTCATACTCTAAGAAGTTAGAGGATGATTATCAAATAACTAAGTTCTTCTTAAATATAGAATACCCTACACGAATAAAGGATATTAAGAATCACAAAATGTTGTGAGTTCTCAAATTCCTTAATAGATACACCTCAAATATCTATATGATGAGTTGGTCATATGATGAGTCAACAATCTAGATGATATTGAGGAACCATATTTTGAGTTATGGTTTATGACCATTACATCCTAAATGACTTCCATGTGAACCATAAGGTATGACCTTGATGGTAGCACCCATTGGGATGAAATCCATAAGTGTGAATGAGTCTTAAGCATTAAGACACATGGAGAACATTTTGAGAAGGATGATGCTTGTTGATTGCAACTTAATGATTAAGAGATTTGGCATACAGATACGAAAACTACATTCCTATGAGGAATAAAACAAGGATGTGTACATGACACAACCTATAAGGTTTATGAATCCATTAATGCAAAAGAAGTCTATAAGTTACAATGGACTAATCAATGTGATTGATTAAGTACAAGCAACTCTGTCACACCCCGATCTCACACTAACCACTAATCATGAGATTAGGGCGCGACGGAGGGATTATCACATAAACAAATCACTGAGAACTTTTTCTTTTTAAACCCTCGTAATGATATCCGAATTTATTGCTGTAAACTGAAACATAATAAACTATTGTGGAAGCATTTCAATTAAACTGGCTAGAGAACATAAACAGAGTTTACAACATGTAACATTGTTTAACAGAAAGTAAAACATAACAGTTAATTTACATCTTTATACACATTCCACATACACACTCTCTCTCACCCACACCATGTCCCAAGGAACAAGGGGAAAGGACTAAGAGACCTCTAACTAAACTAACTACATATACCTTTCACTGCCAAAAACTAGTATGGAAAGATCCTTCAGATTCCTGGAACTGTTGCTGACCTGAAAATGTTTGAGTAGAGGAGTGAGCCTACTCGCTCAGTGAATAGTTTTTCATTTAACTATCACTAAACAACTCGTCAAGTTTATTATTCAGATTAATATACAAGAAATACTACACTGAGCAGTTCTAAAACAATATAATTGAAATAACAAAGAATGTAAATGTTGCATCCAAAGAATAACTACTAGAAGACTATGCTCTAGTCTTCCTTAACTCTTTCATTTATAAGGAACTCTGTGAACCTATATGATCATATTTTAGCTTATGCCCTGATCTATGCAGTGTACTCTGCATAGAGACTCGCAGTGCACTACGACCACACCGTACAAGACTTAGCGACACACCCGGGAAATGCTAAGTCTGACGCCAGCCCTGTTCTGCCACAGGACCACAGGCTCATCGGCCTCACTGCACTACATCGAGTGCTCTGAACTCCTCCTCTAACCTGAGTACACACGCTCAGGAGGTCTGGGTTACCACCGTGACATCGCACGCGTTGTTGTTGAATAACCCCTATTTACTCCAGTGCCACCGTGACATCGCACGCATTGTTGTTGAACACTGTCTTTTCATCCTCGTGCCACCGTGACATCGCACGCGTTGATGTTGGACACGAGTTTCACCCCTAAGAAGCAGACCTGTCAAAGGGGTTCTACGGTGTTCAGGGCACCTAAGTCTAAAATTAACATATAACCATTTAAAACAAGAATATCACATTTACTGGTTTCATATCAGATCACAATACACTGTCATTCTAAACCGACAGGGAAATATATTTCAAATCATTGTAATTTCTGAGAAATTCTTCTACCATGCATTCAGACAAATTAGAAATGCATAAATAAACCAACTTATTTCAATCTGGCACATACATAGCGAATTTAAGCAATTGAACATCTTATTGCACAAATTAAATAAATTTACTTCACATACGAGAATCATACTCAACATTTGTCAATTCTCTAAAATTCTCGAAAAACGTGCACATTAACCCTAATCTTGGTTTGTGCATCACTTAACTCAATTAAAAGTTAATTACCTATCACAACACAATTTAATAACAATACTTGAGAATTTCTGGTAATAATTCAGAGAAATGTGCCATTTCATGTAAATATCAATTTACACATATTAACGTCAAAAGATATATGTAATTAGGGTTTTATTGCATATTTTTATTTATTCATATCAACTTTGAAATTGTACATCTGATAATTTATCAGAAATCCCTATTGTCTGGGTTCATACCCAAACCATACCATTTTCAGATATGAATTTCTAATTTCAACATTCAAATGAGCAATTTAGGTTCCAGTGAACCGTATAAATCTACTGATTCAATCCGTACTGTTCAAATGCTAAATTTAATCATATAACAGTGTCTAGAAGCAGTTTATGAAATAAAAAGGTCGGGCGATGCCAAATGCTGCCCGACGCCTGATAACGCATGTTATCAGCGTAATTCGCACACAAAACAGAAAATATTCAAACTCCTGAGTTTATTAATGATAAATAAATGAAACCCTACTCACATTGATTTGGACTATCCGGATTCGTCCGGAGATGCGTCCAAGGCCTGATTCCGGGCGATTTCGGTTCGTCTTCAACCTTGGTATTTTCACTGTTCACGGCTGTTGCTTCACGGCTGTTGCTTCACCTACAGCTGATTGGCGGAAGGGAGACTTGAATCCAAGGCTAGAATTGGCCTAGGGACTGCAGCTTCGAGCTCTAGCTCTGAATCAGAGCTCAAGATGGTTCCTATTGCTGCCACCAAGCGCCCATGGAGCTTCCTTGCTGCTGTACGCAGCTTGCTGCTTCCGTAGCAGCTTGCTACAGCTGCTGGTCTCCCAAGTAGCAAAGGTAGGCAACAAGCTAGGCGGGTTGGGAAGGAAGAGAAGAAGAAAAGAGGAGGGAGAAAGGAAGAAGGAAGAGAGGAAGAAGAAGAGAATCGCTGGAGGTAGGCCAGCTGATCGCCTCTACGATCGTCATGCGGGGCTGCACCCTCTGCGCCGCCTCCAACAGGAAACAAAATGAACGGATAACTAACAGGGAAATAAGGGAAGATTTATAAAGAAAATAATTGGAATTTTTGTAATATAAACCCTGAAATCGGAAAAGTTCATAACTTTTGACTCGAAAGTCCAAATCAGGTGATTTCTTTTGCATATATTCAATAAAAATGCCCACTACAAACCCAAAGCATGAAAACAAGCTAATTACACTGTTTTACTGATTCAAAATTCCAATTGCATCCAATTATTACTTTACTCAAATTAATCATCTTAAATATGCATTAATTGATCTTATGTGCTTAATTCAACTAAATCAAGTTAATGATTCACTGACCACATCATAAGCACATAAGTTAACTCAAATAACTTTAATTAGGCTCAAATTATAAAACTTTACCAATAAACTTTGGAACATGTCATAACAATCTCCCTCCCTTATAAGAATTTCGTCCCGAAATTCCTAAAAGAGAAAAGGAAACTTGTTACGCATCTCAGATTCAAGCTCCCACGTAGCTTCCTCTAGGTAATGATTCCTCCATAGAACTTTCACTAATGATATCTCACGATTCTTGAGTTTCTTGATCCTTCGATCAATTATCTGAATTGGTCCCTCAGCATAAGACACATCTGATCTGAGATGTGCAGGTTCTGGGTCTACTATCTTTTCTGTACCAGGGTAACATTTCTTCAACATGGATACATGAAACACATCATGTAGATTTGACAACTCAGATGGTAATTCCAACCTATAGGCTACATGTTCAATTCTCTCAATGATAGGATACATGCCCATAAACCTAGGAGTCAGCTTGCATCTCTTACCAAATCTCAGCACTCCTTTCCATGGTGAAACTTTCAAGTATACTTCATCACCAACCTCAACTCAAGAGGTCTACGTTCCCTTTCAGTATAACTCTTCTGCCTATCCTGTGCAGCTTTCAGCTGTTCTTTGATCACAAAGATCCTTTCAGTGGTCAAATCCACTATCTCTGGACCAAGAATCTGCTTTTCACCTACCTCATACCAACATATGGGTGATTTACACTTTCTGCCATACAAAGCTTCATACTGAGCCATACCAAGACTGGAATGGTGACTATTATTGTATGCAAACTCTATAAGGCTCAAGTGTTCTTCCCAACTTCCACTAAAATGCAAGACACATGTTCTCAGCATGTCCTCAAGAGTCTGAATGGTCCTCTCTGACTGACCATCCATCTGTGGGTAAAAAGTTGTACTGAATCTTAACTTTGTGCCTAAAGCTCAAATCAACTGATTCCAAAAAACTGGATGTGAACTTAGGATATCGTGCAACTTGACTATCTCATCCATGAATATCTTAGCCAACTTTGAGACATCAAAGATTGACTTAATATGAAGAAAGTGAGCAGACTAAATTAGTCTATCCACAATCATTCATATCGAGTCATAACCTCTAGGTGTCTTGGACAACACTATCACAAAATCCATTGTGATATGTTCCCACTTCCACTCTGCTATAGGAAAAAATTGCAAAGTACCTGCAGGTTTCTGATGCTCAGCCTTAACCTACTGACACACCCTGCACCTAATCACATACTCAGTTACATTCTTTCCACACCAGGCCACCAATACAACTCCTTGAGATTCATGTACATATTAGTGTTACCTGGATGCATAGCATACATTAATGCATGTGCTTCCTCAAGAATCTTTTCTTTTAAATCATTATATCAAGGTACACACAACATGTCATGTCATGCATGATCTGATGTAACTCACTGTCACTCTGTTGTAGTTCCTTGATCAAATCATAAAATGTAGGTTTGACTTGCATCTGTGCAAGCAAACCACCCTGCTCTGTCACCCCTAAGTCTAAGTTCAACTTCCGCATTTCTACTAGCATGTCTCTCTTGAAATATACCATAGAGAATGCATCAGCTGTTGAACTTGATTTCCTACTGAGGGCATCTACTACCACATTCGTATTTCCAGGGTGATAATCTATCATTATATCATAAAGATAGTGACGTCGTGTCTTAAGAGGATGAACTACAACAACTAACTTCAAATCATGTATCAGGTAATACTCCTCATTCTATGCTACTTAGTTCTTGTTATGACTGTAAGAATTTATTTCATAACACACTTCACTTATTTTATATTTCTTCTTTTGTTCAAAACACATTTGTTACATTTCAAATTTATATCTTATTCTTTTCTCTGAATCATTTTCATATTGTTTATCTACCTTTCAGATTAACTACCTTTAAACCCTGGATTACTATCAATACTAATTTACTTTTCATAGTGCAAATCTCATGATTTTGTTTTATAGAGATGCTAGTATTCAAGGTCAAATCACTAGCGACATCCCTTGAACTACTTCAACTCTAAACATTCTAGGGTTTGGTCCTTATCAGCAACATAGCATTATTGTGGTGTGACTTTGCTTCCTTAGTTTAAAATCAAACTTTAGATCTCATAAGTTCATCCATCTACTTGTAATGAATACAACAAATATGAATAATCATCAATGAACTATAGATATATAACAGAAATGTAACATCAACCAAGTTCTCTAGCATAACCTATCAACACAAATGCTACAAATAAACATGATACTTGTTACCCAAGCATCACACATGGCTCACAAGGCCATTCATATCTTGTCACCTCTCACTAGGCAACAACTTATTCACATGGCTCACAAGGCCATTCACATCTTGTCACCTCTCACTAGGCAACAACTTATTCACATGGTTCATAAAATCCATACACATTATTACTTTTATTAAGCAACAACAACATCAACACACAAAAAGCCAATCAACATTTATTATATAAATGTCACAGCCCAAACTTGGCTATATTCATCATCTCATCATACATGCATGGTTATTAGGCATGATAACAGTCATACAAGATATTTATCACATCATGTGATACAGTAGTAATACCATCATTCCTTAACCAGGAATTAGGGTTCACTATCAAACAGGGCTTATCATTCCCTTTTCCCCAAATTAGGGTTAGGGTTCCCCATTTCTCATTAATTCAGACCCTCTTGAGTTAACCAACTTTATCTTGTATTAAGGTATTTCCCCTCTTAATGCATTCCATCACAGAATACTCACCCTTAGCATATAATGCATAGGCCACACATTAGAATTGTCCAGCTATCTCACATGATATGGACTTATCTTAGTTTAAGGCATAACTTTATTATAAAGTTGCCTATAAACAATCGCAATGATACACCCTCAACTAGGGTTCACAATGATACACCCTCCACTAGGGTTTAGTAATCATGTATTGGATCCATGCATTTGTTATGCATTATTGATTAGTACCATTAAGGGTATTTCTCACCTAATCATTAAATTTAATCTGATCCTTATTGTGTTCCTTTATTTCTAATTAAGGATTGCTCATATGAGGTCCCAATGTTGGGTCTCCGATATCAGTTCCAACTAATTCTTAGTTGTTCTAATCCTTCTCTTATATCTCAACATCTTAGTGTATATACATTTTTCACCATGATTCGGGTCTAAATTATCCAGAATCTACTTTTATTATATTATTAATAGGAGTCATTAGATCTCAGTAACGCATCCTGCCAGCCGGACCAGGCCGAACCTGTAGTCCTGAAGCCAAGAGCTACTTAGGATTAACCAACTCCTATTAATCTCGAACATGTGGAAAGAATATCCACTTAGGGCAAACTCATTTAAACATAACTTCTGGTATACTTAATACAAAGAATATAAACAATAACTAAATCACTTCATGACACACAACAATATAAAAGAATCATATTTATTCGACAAACTAAAAATCTAAATCCATACATATAAGAGCATTTCTGATGATTTCCAATCAAATAAGCAATATAAACCAAGAGTTGCATCGCATCCTATGTTTAATCTCTTACTCCTGCATAAATTTCTAGTTTATTAACCCTAAGATTTCTAGGGTTTCTCTCTAGCCTATCCTTCCTCTGCATACCTGGCCAGGGCATCCAGAGAAGAATAGACAGAGTAGCTTGATACTGGTCAATCTAAGTATTCAGACACCTGGCCAGGGTATCTAAACACTCAAACCTCCCAGAGCTAAAAACATATCACTTCCTATTTGCCTCACTTATAACTTTATCTTTTAATCATAATGATTCTTAATGACTCAACCTAAGCTCTTTACTTGGTTCTCGTGACCACGTCCTCTTCCTGCCATATGCAATAGTATAACAGAACACTTCCTGTCAGAAAATTACAGTTAGAAGGAAGACACTTAAGTCCTAATCCTATTGGTCTCTTATTGTCCCCTGACCTTGACTTAGAGTATTCATATACTCAACCTATGCTCTGATACCAAGTTGTCACACCCCGATCTCACACTAACCACTAATCATGAGACTAGGGCGCGACGGAGGGATTATCACATAAACAAATCACTGAGAACTTTTTCTTTTTAAAACCTCGTAATGATATCTGAATTTATTGCTGTAAACTGAAACATAATAAACTATTGCGGAAGCATTTCAATTAAACTGGCTAGAGAACATAAACAGAGTTTACAACATGTAACATTGTTTAACAGAAAGTAAAACATAACAGTTAATTTACATCTTTATACACATTCCACATACACACTCTCTCTCACCCACACCATGTCCCAAGGACCGAGGGGAAAGGACTAAGAGACCTCTAACTAAACTAACTACATATACCTTTCACTGCCAAAAACTAGGATGGAAAGATCCTTCAGATTCCTGGAACTGTTGCTGACCTGAAAATGTTTGAGTAGAGGAGTGAGCCTACTCGCTCAGTGAATAGTTTTTCATTTAACTATCACTAAACAACTCGTCAAGTTTATTATTCAGATTAATATACAAGAAATACTACACTGAGCAGTTCTAAAACAATATAATTGAAATAACAAAGAATGTAAATGTTGCATCCAAAGAATAACTACTAGAAGACTATGCTCTAGTCTTCCTTAACTCTTTCATTTATAAGGAACTCTGTGAACCTATATGATCATATTTTAGCTTATGCCCTGATCTATGCAGTGTACTATGCATAGAGACTCGCAGTGCACTACGACCACACCGTACAAGACTTCGACACACTCGGGAAATGCTAAGTCTGACGTTAGCCCTGTTCTGCCACAAGACCACAGGCTCATCGGCCTTCAGGCTCATCGGCCTCACTGCACTACATCGAGTGCTCTGAACTCCTCCTCTAACCTGAGTACACACGCTCAGGAGGTCTGGGTTACCACCGTGACATCGCACGCATTGTTGTTGAATAACCCCTATTTTCTCCAGCGCCACCGTGACATCGCACGCGTTGTTGTTGAACACTATCTTTTCATCCTCGTGCCACCGTGACATCGCACGTGTTGATGTTGGACACGAGTTTCACCCCTAAGAAGCAGACCTGTCAAAGGGGTTCTACGGTGTTCAGGGCACCTAAGTCTAACATTAACATATAACCATTTAAAACAAGAATATCACATTTACTGATTTCATATCAGATCACAATACACTGTCATTCTAAATCGACAGGGCAATATATTTCAAATCATTGTAATTTCTGAGAAATTCTTCTACCATGCATTCAGACAAATTAGAAATGCATAAATAACCCAACTTATTTCAATCTGGCACATACATAGCGAATTTAAGCAATTGAACATCTTATTGCACAAATTAAATAAATTTACTTCACATACGAGAATCATACTCAACATTTGTCAATTCTCTAAAATTCTCGAAAAACGTGCACATTAACCCTAATCTTGGTTTGTGCATCACTTAACTCAATTAAAAGTTAATTACCTATCACAACACAATTTAATAACAATACTTGAGAATTTCTGGTAATAATTCAGAGAAATGTGCCATTTCATGTAAATATCAATTTACACATATTAATGTCAAAAGATATATGCAATTAGGGTTTTATTGCATATTTTTATTTATTCATATCAACTTTGAAACCGTACATCTGATAATTTCAGAAATCCCTATTGTCTGGGTTCATACCCAAACCATACCATTTTTAGATATGAATTTCTAATTTCAACATTCAAATGAGCAATTTAGGTTCCAGTGAACCGTATAAATCTACTGATTCAATCTGTACTGTTCAAATGCTAAATTTAATCATATAATAGTGTCTAGAAGCAGTTTATGAAATAAAAAGGTCGGGCGACGCCAAACGCTGCCCGACGCCTGATAATGCATGTAAGTTAACTCCTGAGTTTATTAATGATATAATAAATGAAACCCTACTCACATTGATTTGGACTATCCGGATTCGTCCGGAGATGCGTCCAAGGCCTGATTCCTGGCGATTTCGGATCGTCTTCAACCTTGGTATTTTCACTGTTCACAACTGTTGCTTCACGGCTGATGCTTCACCTACAGCCGATTGGCGGAAGGGAGACTTGAATCCAAGGCTAGAATTGGCCTAGGGACTGCAGCTTCGAGCTCTAGCTCTGAATCGGAGCTCAAGATGGTTCCTATTGCTGCCACCAAGCGCCCATGGAGCTTCCTTGCTGCTGTACGCAGCTTGCTGCTGTACGCAGCTTGCTGCTTCCGTAGCAGCTTGCTACAGCTGCTGGTCACCCAAGTAGCAAAGGTAGGCAACAAGCTAGGTGGGTAGGGAAGGAAGAGAAGAAGAAAAGAGGAGGGAGAAAGGAAGAAGGAAGAGAGGAAGAAGAAGAGAATCGTTGGAGGTAGGCCAGCTGATCGCCTCTACGATCGTCATGCGGGGCTGCACCCTCTGCGCCGCCTCCAACAGGAAACAAAATGAACGGATAACTAACAGGGAAATAAGGGAAGGTTTATAAAGAAAATAATTGGAATTTTTGTAATATAAACCCTGAAATCAGAAAAGTTCATAACTTTTGACTCGAAAGTCCAAATCAGGTGATTTCTTTTGCATATTTTCAATAAAAATGCCCACTACAAACCCAAAGCATGAAAAAAAGCTAATTACACTGTTTTACTGATTCAAAATTCCAATTGCATCCAATTATTACTTTACTCAAATTAATCATCTTAAATATGCATTAATTGATCTTATGTGCTTAATTCAACTAAATCAAGTTAATGATTCACTGACCACATCATAAGCACATAAGTTAACTCAAATAACTTTAATTAGGCTCAAATTATAAAACTTTACCAAGAAACTTTGGAACAGGTCATAACAAACTCAGAGCTGGATCTTTACTTTGATAATATAGTCAAAGGGTTTGACTGATATGACAAAGATAAAGTAGGGATCTGTGATTTAGTGAGAGCGTATTTGTATTCCACATGTTGATGAGGAATGAGATGTTATAGAATGGAATCCTTTGTGGAAAATATATTTAAGGAAGATAGAGAAATTTCCTATGTGATAGGAATAGAGATCTATAGAGATAGTTCTCGAAAAACTCTTGATCTAAAAAGAGAGAGCATGCATTGGAAATCTATACTGAAGGGTTCAGTGTGCATAGATTCAATGGGAGAAAACTTATCCATGTTACATGGAGTTAATATCCCAAGCCCAAGTGTCCAATTCTTACGAAGAAGGGGAACACTAAGAATAGATATGGATCTATCATGTATGTAATCATCCCATTATCTTACATGTATAGGACATAGAAAGAATAAAATGCATTCATCATTTTGTATGTAGGACATGACAATATGATGTGCTCATCCTGATAACTCGTATGTGGGACATGTCGAGTGGATGTCTGTCTAGTTCCAGTAAGGGTTACTGGAATACCATAAGAAATTGATAAGTACTTGAGAAGTACTAGTTCTATGGAAATAAGGAAGGGTTCACTGTAAAGAGTTACACTGATGCGAACTTCCAAAAAGGACAGAAAATTAATCATAAAATATATATGGGATATATAAAAGTGAATGTTTGTTGATAAATAGAAACATTCCAATAAAGCCATTTAAAAGGAAAAGCTGAGTATCCATGTGTTAGAGAACATTAGTGGATACTATATGGATCTGGAAGTTCATGTGATGAACTTATAGTTATTCTGATAATTGATGACAAGTTAGGAGTACTTGGTCATGCAATGTGGATAAAGATTAGCAAAGGAATACTAGATCACATATTATGACAACTCCATCTCATATGTGTGACGTACAATGAAGAGATGAGAGACATGCAGTTAATATCGACTCTGGCAAGGTGTTGCCATAACTCACTATGCTAGCACTAGAGCACAGTAACATGTGGGACATGTTTGAAGATCACTAAGAATATGATTCAAGGGTGATTGGCTCACAATGCAAGTGGGAGTCTGTTGGTATGTATGCCCTGAGAGACAATCATGGGATGATTGGTGGGATACATTAAGATTTATTTGATAAAGATCAAAGGCAAGCTTCCAATTCTTTCTGGTTCAGTCATATGAGATAATGATAGAATAAATTGAATGTCTAGAGAATGACAATACTCAATGACGTATGCTTTCAGGTTAAGGACCTGAACGATGTGATCGTACGGATGCTAAGAGTTTGTACATTATTATTATGTCCCTAGTCGGATGTCATTATGGAAGGTAGATAGACAACAATGACACACAAGACTAGATTGTGGTGTTGGTTGATAATAGAATCTTGTTAGTCATGATATGGAGATATCAAACCAAACACATAGGTACTTGTTAGTGAAGAAGTATACCAGACAGACCCACCATGAGTTTGACACATGGAACCATGACATGGTAGTCACAGTCAGTTCTCACAGTGATGGTGGTGAGTGTGATTCTTTGACTTGAAATCACTACACTCAACACATGTCATTGGGTACACTTTGACATCAACAAATGCAGTCCTGAAACATGGGTTGTTATAAAGGTGATGATTGGGCGGCTTTGACACATGGGGCTTTTGAGGAGTGAGTGATATATATGGGATTTGTCCCTCCTGAGGGAGTTTGATATCCATGGACACTTGATGAGTAGGATTGCGATAGGCATGCACACACATGTGTGAATCAGTATGTGATATTGATGTCATACATATCTCCTCCAATGTACTCTGAGATCAAGAAAGTGAATGGATGTTGACACGATAATTATTCCATGCCTTGAGTTCATTCAGAATATTAGTGACAAAGGAATTATACATTCACTATAACACCATTCACAGATTGTAGGATTGAAATTTGTTCTCCAACTTTCCTTTTCACTTGGGTAGCACTGATGTGCGACTAGGCACCGCTCTTTGCTTGTGAAGTCATAAGTATTATGGACTTTCACTGCCAACGTGAAATGGACCTACAGGGTCACACACATAGGATTTAACCTGGAAGAGGAGTTTATCCACAAACGATGTTTAGATTGATTACTAAAGGAGTTTAGTACTTCAATTAAACACGCAATCAATTGATAGTTCAGTATCATAGTGTTCAAGGTGTTGGACTGATTGATTAGAGTATCAGATTGATTGAAACTGCAATTGATTGATTTTACACAGTCTGCACTCCCAACCGATCGGCTTAGGTTGGTGAACCAATCGGCTCATGTGATGAACCGATCAACTCAGGACAGGTTGAACCGATCAGTTCAAGGGTTGAACCGATCGGCTCAATCGGCCCAAATGAGCAAGTTGGGAAAGTCAGGTTGGTGAGAAATTTCTTTTCGTTTCACTTGTCCAGTGTGATTGGAACAAGGATTGGTATTTGGATCAATTCGAAACAAAAGAGGAAAAGTCAATCGGGAACTGATTAGGACAACAAATCGATCTTCTCAAAAGTGAACTGATCAGCTCAAGTGCCCCAACCGATCAGTTCAGGTGTGAACTGATTGGCTCAGGTCCCCAACCGACCGTTTCGTGTTTGAAACGATTGGTTCTGCTGGCGCAGTTGGTTGTTTTGTGGAAAATCTCGAACCCTTCTACTCTTGCTTTAATCCTGCATTGCCCGGGGTAGAGAACCATGTCCCATGACCCTCCTATATATAGGGGTATTGGGGGCTTCTCAAAGTACAACTTAGAACACCAGTTGCTATGCAAAGTTGTCGTTCTCTCTAGTTGTGGTAACTGAGAGAGCCAGAGCAAGTGCTACCTGATAACGGAGGCACATCAAGGGTAAGACAACTGTAGAAAGGCGACTGGTGGCAGGAGAGTGTGTCGGTTACTAGTACGTTGACAGGAGGGTACGACTCCTTCTGGGGCATTGTGCGACAAGGTGATCGGAGTTCTAGGTGGTCCGTGTGGACTACTTCAGAGGTAGGAAATTTCTTTCGCTCAGAGGACAGTTGTCAATCCCGACAGTTCCGGTGAGACGAAGAGTTGCACAAACACCATCCAAGACTGGAGGTGAAGATTGAACTAGCTGCGAGGTAATGTTTCCGAGCAAGCCTCGGGACAAGGTATGTCTCTAAAACCATTCTTCCTATTGTATAGACGTTGATGTGATTCCTTTATTCTGGGTTTGGGAGAATAAATTTTTTTCTGCTGCCTTCTCTGTCTCCCCTAAAACCGAACAAATAATACATCAAGTGGAACCACTAGTGTATATATTAAGGTCATTAAACTCCAACTTATGTATTAGGTCAGTCATACTACTATGCATCATATACAAATATTAATGAAATTTGGGGTTCGGTTCCATATATTCAAGTCATCATATTATGATGCTTTATAAATTAAGAGTATGGATATAGTTCTTTGTAAACTTATCTATGACTTATACCGTAGTTATTCATTATATTGCATTTGTTGTTCCTCAGGATACAAACTAGTGCATTAGGGTTTATTTGTATCCTTGTTTGGACAAAACTAGACATCTAACAATACAAGAATCACATTCAAGGGATTAGGGTTTCTAGAGTCAAGACACTAGGTTTCAATATGTTACAACATTCCAACCATTGAAAAGGAATTCATCCTTAAAATTAGCTAATCCACAAACTAACAAATTACTACACTCCAACCCTCAAAACGTTCAACCTAATAAGTCAATAAACTTTGTAGGTACGAAGAGGGGTCCATAAAAACTTGTATACTTCTTCACTATGACCCTTAAAGGTATCATGTAACATGGGAAAAGGGAAACACAAATATATAGTCAATCTAACTAAGGGAATGAGGGTTACCTTCAACATGCTCTTCTTCATATACCTCTTGACCATACAAAGAAAAGACTCATCCTTCACGACTCTCAATAGGTTTTCTTCAAATTTTATATGGCTATTCTTTTTCAGAGGTGCTTGAGGTTTTTGTTGTTGAGCTTGTGCACACTCATATCTTGAATCTGGGGGCATCTAGGTCAGACATGTCTAGGTCTATTACACTTATGACATATACCTTGTAATTATGAATGTGGACTAGCTAGATATTCCACAGATGGACACTTCCTAGGATGATGATGACCATGACACTTAGCACACCTTTTCCTCATTTTATACTCACATGACAAGTTCATCTTCTTATTATGATCTTGGGGTTGATAACAGGGATAAGCCTCCAATTTCATAGATTTTTCCATTAACTCTTGGAATTTCAGTGGAAGTTGTAGCACTAGGGCATGCCCAATATTGTAGTTGAGTCCTTCAACAAACATATTTTCCCATATCTCCTCTTCTAATCCCTTGTCATACCTTTCCAATAAGAGGGACTTCTATACATACTCAACCACAAATAGGGTGTGTTTCTTTGGGTTGTAAAACTCTACTTCATGTTGGTATGTATGCCCATAGAGCAAGTCATATGATGATTGTAATGGGATACTTTGTAAATGATTTGAATAATAATAAAGGCAATTTCCAATCTATATGTTTTAACTATTTTGAGATGATGGTGTAACATGATAGATTTCTAGAAGTGTCAATACTAAATGATGTATGCCTTCAAGTACGTGACTTGAATGATAAGACCATACTGATGTTAAGAGTGTGTACATTCTCAGTTTTGTTCCTAGTCAGTTGTTATTGTGGAAATAACCATAGAAATCAATAACACTAAAGACTAGATTGTGTGTTGGTTGATGACAGAGTCTTATTAGTCATGATATGTGATATTAAACCAAGCACATAGGTACATGTTAGAGAATACTGTACTGGACAGACCCACCATAAGAGTGATGCATGGAAACCACATATGGTTAGTCAGGATCAACTCTTATAGTATTGGTGGTGACTGTGGTTCTTTGAGATGAAATCACTACACTCAACACATGTCATTGGGTATACTTTGACATCATCAAATGCAGTCCCAAAATATGAATTGTTATAAAGGTGATGATTGGGTGACTTTGACACATGGGGGTTTTGAGGGGTGAGTGATAGATATGGGATTTTTCCCTCCTAAGGGAGTATGATATCCTTGCCACTTGGTGAGTGAGATTGAGAAAAGCATGGCCATGCACATGTGAGTCAATGTGTGACATTGAGCTTACATATATCTTAGACAATCTACTTTGGATCAAGAAACATGGATTGAACATTTGTAGAGGATGACATGCCCATGCCTCGAGATTAATCTAGATATCAGTGACAAAGGAACTATACATTCACTGTAACACCAATTACGGATTGTAGGGTTGAAAGTTGTTCTCCAACTTTCCTTTTCACTTGGGTAGCACTGATGTACGATTAGGCACTGCCCTTTCGTTGTGATGTCATAAGTGGTTATGGACTTTCACTGCCAATGTAAAATGGGACCTATAGGGTCACACACATAGGATTAACCTGGAAGAGGAGTTTATCCATGAATAATGTTTAGATTGATTACTAAAGTGTTTAGGTATTCAATTAAACATTCAATCAATTTTCTTGAATCAGAATCATCAAGTTCAAGTGTTGAACTAACTGATTTGAGTGTTAGATTGATTGAGAATTGCATTGACTGTATTATGCACAATCTGGACCACCAACCGACCAGTTCACTGGGTGAACCGATAGGCTCATGTCCAGTGAAACGACCAGTTCACTGTGGTGAACCGATTGATTCATGTATCAAAATGAACGGTGTTGGGTTGTCTCGATTTGTGAGAAAAGTTTTTTGTTTCACTTGTACAATTTGATTGGGACGAGAATTGATCTTAGTATCAATTAGAAATGAACAAGGAAAGTCAATTGGAGGCAGTTCTGGGAAGCAAACTAACTGGTTCACTAAGTGAACCGACTAGCTCACACTCCTAACCATCTGGTTCATTTGTGAAATGACCGGCTCACCTCCCGCAGTGTAATCGGTTTGTGGAAATTCCAGACCCTTCTACTCCCACTTTAGTCTCGCATTACCTGGGGTTGAGAACCCTGACCCTAACCCCTCCTATATATATAGAGGGGTACTGGGGGCTTCTTAGATAGCACAACTCAGAACATCAGTTGCTCTGCAAAGTTGTCCTCTCTGGTTGTGGTAATCGAGAGAGCCCAAGCAAGTGCTACCCGACCAGGGAGACACAATACAGGAAAGACATCTGCAGGATGACAACTAGTGGTGGGAGAGTGTGTCACTCACTAGTATGGTGAAAGAAGGGGATGAATCCTTCTAGTGTCCTATGGGACAGGATGACTAGAATTCCCGCTGGTCTGTGTGGCCTATCTATAGAGGCGGGAGGTTTCGGCCACTCAAGAGGACGACGGTCAACCGCAATTCAGGTCAGGACCAGGAGCTGCACAAACACCATCCAAGACTAGGTGGTTGAAGACCACACTAGCTGTGAGGTATTATTGCTGAGCAAGTCTCTGGACCAGGTAAACCTCAATAAACCATCCTTCCTATTTCATAGATGTTGATGTGATCTGTTGTTTCTTGGGTTTAGGGAATTTTTTTTTGTTTTTGCTGCCTTCTGTGCCTCACCCAAAACCCAACACTTCATTCTTCTATAGGTTTGATGATGAGATGTACTTCTAATGAATAATAACCAAAAACTACATCCAAGATGTGAAAAAGATGTCTTGAATCCTTGAAATAATATTCCCTGATGGAGAGTAGGTTCATCAAATACATAGGTGAAAAACCTGGCCTTTTGATGCTCAGGTCATGCCATATACTAGAAAGTAAGCTCTATGAAGAGAACCTAGTCATCAACCTTATCCAATATTGATCTCACTTTCACCATTGAAGTATGTGGGTTGCATCTTCATAAAATCATGGAGGGTGTACTCCTTGGGTTTCTCTAGAGTAGGAATTGAGTTAACCTTCCTTGCAAGGGTTGTGGAAAGCAACTGTCATAGAGAAGACACCTTTTACTCAAGGGAGATACCTAAATTTGAGCTAGATGCATCTGGTGTTGCAGTAGATTGTTCCACTATGAATTGGTTCTCAATTATAGAGGATACTTGAGACACCATAGTCATGATAGGAGGGTCCATACTCAACATCCTGTACATACATTCCTTAAGCATATCAAAACTAGATTGGTCAACTCCAACCATAAAGGTATGCCTTCACAAGGAAAAGGTAATATGTATAAGAAACCTAGGTAGGAGATAAAAAAACCTCAGGGAGGTAAAATTGGAACAGTTAGATTCACCGACTACCTCATCTATGATACCATATTGTAAGGAGTGGGACCTGAGTGGGGATCCACTACTCACTAAATCAAATAAAAGGAAACATACCAAATGAAAAACATGCAAATCAAATTTTACAAAGGGATGAAAATCTAAACTATTCAATTGTTATGTTCAAGATACTAAAATGTAGCCGAAGATAAAAGATATAACTTTCATAATATTTGATTCTACATAATCCTGAACCATGCATGGTGACACAAAATGAAATTAATGTATAAAAAAAGGCTTGCAGAGGGTTATCAAACCACCTCAAATCTATTTCCAAAGAAAGACTATCTACTCAGGTACGTACAAGTCCTAGTCAACCTCGATAATATCCTCCTTGTTACTTACCTAAGGGGTTGGAAGCATACCTGACAAGCGAAATTATTCAGCCCTATTCTCAGGCTTCATCTTGTGTCATTTTGCATTTCAATCACATCTATACCTGTTATATTACATGTTATTTCCCCTAATATATATATTTGTGTAAAATGCACTTATGGATGGTTTTTGCATGTTTTATAGGGACTTTCTCCACTACTTGATGGAATGGAGAGAAGATGGTTGAATCTAAGGCTTCCCCAGGCTTGGAGGAATGAAAAATGAGGCCAAAACTACTCCCAACCTAACCCAAGTGGTAAAACAATGTATTGAAGAAATAACCTTTATGGATGTCCAAGTTCAAGACTCAAATGCAGGGGAAGGACCCCAAAATGTCCGTTCTACCATGGAATGTCCATTCTGGGACATGCCCCAATTAGAAGATCTTCAAAAATTGACCCACTTGGCCAGAACGGTTGTGCTATCAAGAATGGCCATTTTGGGAGGTCCCAGAACAGTCGTGCTGTCCAGAATGGCATTACTACTAGTCCTAGAAACCTAAAATTTCCCTATTCATTCTAGTTTCCCCCCAGAACTGTGGTGACTACCTTGGTTGTGCTACCCTAGCCCCACCATGACCGTGGTGACCACCACAGCTGCCAGCTTCAATACAAAAGTGACCCTCAACCTATGATTTTCACATTTTAATTCACATGATCGTTCTACCCCACCACAAGCGTGCTCACCCCTACCCACCACGGCCATGGTGATCCATCACGGCAATGCTACTCACAAAACCTAGCTACTTCTGCACTGCTTTTCCCATACTACCCCTACTTGACCTAGTGCTTCCTCCACACCTATATATACCTAGGTGGCGGTTGGAGGCTGAGGTTGGCCACCCCTAGATACCTCCTACCACCTCCTAGATCCCCATTTTTTCTCCTTAGCCATTCCACTCCATTTCCACCTCCATTCCACTCCATTTCACCATTTCCATCACCAAAACACTAGTTTATCCTAGTTTCTACCCATAATCCCCTTCATTCCACACCCTTGCACCTTAGAGGAGAGAGGTGGACGTCTTGAAGCTAATTGAGAGGAGGATTTCTCCATCTATGCTGAGTTCCATGGCTTCTTCTACCTCTTTCTCCTTTCTTTTTGTATTTTCCATTTCCATGAGTAGTTAGGCCCTCTTGGGTGGGCTGTTTGGGGTGTAAGATGTTGCTTTGATACCATGTGGGGGGGGGAATGACATGTAAACTTTCTAATTCCATTTGATAATGATTATGTTCTATTTCTATCTCATTCTCCATGAATTGTTTGTTGGTTTCTGTGTGAAATCACTTAGGAATTTAGGGAAATTCCTTATATGAGTGAATTTTGGGATTTGTCCCTAGGTCCAATTCATGGATCCCTAGGTTCCTCCCATCTTCCTACATCCTAATCAATCTCCCTAAGCCTAAGTGAGAGATCTATGTAGCTAGATTAGGCGACTCTAGTACAATTAGTGTGGAGCCTTCTCAAGGCTAGAATGAGGGGGAATTGGGGTCCAAAACCCTAATTTCACCTCCCCATTACTACCCTCGGCCCCTAATTTCCCTAGGAATGTCTAATCTAGAAACCTAGACTTTCCTAGACTCTAATTGAATTGAACCTAATCCCTAACCCAATTGAGCCTCGCAAGGGTAGTAGGGAGTGTTGGGGACTAGTTCCCCTATACAAAACCTAGCATATCCATGGCCAGTTAGTAGCTTAGGTTAATTCATTAGACTCTAACTTGTTGTTTGGTTTGGATAATCTAAATGGAATCATAATGGTCAGATGTCACCCCCAACTTAAGTGATAAGTATATCCCCTAAACAACCCACACTTCTCATAATTACTTTAAAACCCTAGTTTTCATCCTGCTTAGCTAGTGTTAGATTAGTTAGCTCTTTTCTTACTTAGTTGGCTTCTTACCCTATTTTTGCCTTGTTCTTGCTAGTTTAGCTCTTTAATTGCTCTCTTGATCTTTTTGCATGCCTTAGTGTAAACTGCCTTTTCATATCTAGCTTAGTCTTTTCCTTCTTAATTAGTCTTAATCTAGTCTAGGATTAACTTAGATTTCTTTCTTGCCTATAATTTCTTTCTTGTTCTCCTTAGTTAACAATAAAAACAACCTTTAAACCCTTAACCCTAGTCTCTGCATTAGGAATCTAGCCAAAACAAACCTAGCTATAGTGCCTCCTTTTCTCCTTGTGGATCGACCCTATACTTACCGCCCTCTTATACTACGACACAACCCCGTGCGCTTGTTGGTGTAGTGTTTTGGTTTATGTGAGTGTGTCGAGTTTAGGTCTTTATTAAATTTTTAAAGTGAATCCATCATGTGCTCCTATCCACGGGGTTGCATCTATTCAAACTCCAATTGAGTAGTGTGTAACTCCATTGGCAGGGGCGCAACAAGCTTTTTGGCGTCGCTGCCGGGGTAGAAAGGCGCTCAGCCTGGATAGTTAGTTTTTCTTTGATCTTTTCCTACTTACCTCATAATTACTATTCTTTATTCATTAATATTTGCATTCTTTGTGCATATTGGTTTGCTAACTTGATCTCTTTTGTTTGGTTGTTCTTTGTGCATGTGACAAGCCACTCAGGAGAAGACAAGATGGAAGGACAAAATGCACGAACCCATCCATTTCTTCCACTGCCCTACCTCCAAGGCTATTTTAAGCCTTACACACCCCCACCAAATCCATCACCACAACCTTCCCACCGATTTACCTTCCGACCTCAATTCCCTCCTCCACCCCAATTCCAAATGCCATCAACAATAGTGCCACTACCACAACTATCACATGCTCCCCCTACTTCCTTTGAGAAAATGGATATGGTTTCAATCATGGGGCGTGACAAGGTTTTTGAGAAGCTTATCAAGGGAGGGAATCAAATTGACAAAGATCTTAATGAAGAGCCATTGCTGGAAAGTCCTTGTTCGCAAGTGTCCCATATGATTGTGACCCTTTGCTTTGATGCCTATGAAGACCCATTCATCAAGAGAGAGAAAAACTATGGCATTAAATTTATGATGGGCATAAGGTTGATTAAGATCTATGATAATGATCCTCAAGGAGAGAAAACTGCTGAAAAACACTTGAGAAGCTCGCATGACCCTTCAAAATAAGATCAATTAAGGAAAGCATTTGAGAGGATTGCCTATGATGGGGATGGAAACATTTTGTTTTTGGACAATGGTTGATGGTGAAGGAACAAAAATCCTATTTGAAGGCATGAAACTCAACGCTTGTTGGAGGCAACTCACCTAGGTTTGGGAATTTTTCACCCAACCCTCCTTTTTTGATACATTTCTTTGTTTTTACACTTTCCAAGAAAACACACACACACGCACTACACTTGATGGTTTTGTTGTTTGTGAATCATTTTAGAACATGTATAATGGAGGAAAGATGATGCATGGAAGAGCCAACCAAGGAGAAGATCATAATTGAAGAGAAGATTGCAAATCAGTAGAAAAGCTACATGAAGGAGATCAGCATGGTCATGCCACACAACATGACTGTGGTGGAGGCAATACAAAATGGCCATGGTGGATATCCCCTGCTCACTGGACACCTTGAGATCTCTCCTCCTTGTTGGCGTTTGTCTACCATGACTCCATGCCCCTTACCCTATCTTCCTAGACTTCTATTTCATGTTGAGGACAACATGGTTTAAAAGTTTGGGGTGGTAGGGAGGTAAGCCCTTTCCGTACCTCACTTTTCTCTATGGTCCTTGTTCTAAATTTTTGCTCAATTTGATCAAACAATATAGCTATTTCTCATACCTGTATATCTATGCTTTCTGTGCTTACTTTGCATACATGAATGCCATGTGGTTCATTTTCTTGCTATTTTTGTGTAATTTTCAAAAATTTTGCTCTTTTTGCCATGCATTGCATATCATGTAGATTTTTGGTAATTTTTGCATGTTTTAGATTTACTTGTTTACTGCTTTAAGTTCAATAATATAGGCTTAGATGTGATTGAAGGCAACTTGGCATCATTTTGGCCAATTTTGCCTAAATTTGAGATGTCTTTCCTAAAAGTGTGTTTCAACCCAATCTCTACTTTTTGGATTAAAAATGATGACATTTGACAAATGCAAGTGAATTATCTATGTTTATTTCTAAATGGTATCAATTCTTGACTTTTTACATGCGCACCACCTCTCTTGTGTTTGTGAATGATTTTGTTGAATTGTGACTTGAGCAAGCTATGAGCGCTTAGTGCCTATGAAATCACTTGATTAAATTATCAATTTTAGGTTGTTCATTCATGTGGTGTGATATTGTTGGATGAAGTGTTGGATTAATTTTCATGTAGGATACCTTGTGTTGAGAATCACAACAGTGACCCCTCTTTGACCTAACTATTCACTTACCATCTTCTTACCCCTCCACCTCATGAAAGGATGCCAAAGTGCACATATCAGTCGTGGCCACCTCCAAAAGTTTGGGGTGGCCACATCTATATCTCACTACTTCACTCTCATCACCATGTGCCCTATCTACTCCAAGGGAAAATAAAAAAGAAAAAAGAAAAAAAAAGAATAGCAAAAAAGAAAATAAAAGATGTCCCTATTTAAGAGCATCTAAATAAAGAAAAAAAAATGATTGATCTATGTAATAGCATTCCTAAATCTTACCACAATCCTTTCTTCCATTTTCATACCCATTGAGCCAGGAAACATCAAACCTAGCTCATTTTTCCCTCTCTGTAGCCACGTGGGTCATTTGGTGTGATTTGAAACATAAGGTTGAATGTATGAAGGTGAAACATCACTCCTAGTTATCCTTGATTAATGCCATCATGAAACAGTCTACCCATAATGACATGAAATAAATATGGATAGCTTGTGTATTTTATGCACTATATTTGAAGTTCATATGCTTTGTGCTCTTTTCATGATTGGTTTGTGAAAGTAGGAGAGGAGAGAGGTGGGATACATGTACTTAGTCAACATTGATCTCATTTAGTCAATAATCATCTCTTACATTGCATTTTCCATTTTTGATGTAAAACAATTTTAGAGAGATTGAGATGGAGCATACTTCAGGACAAGTATGTTTCAAGTTTGGGGTGGTGATTCAACCCTATTCTTGGGCTTTATCTTGTGTCATTGTGCATTTCAATCACATATATACATGTTATATTACATGTTATTTCCCATAATATGCATATTTGTGTAAAATACACTTATGGATGGTTTTTGCATGTTTTATAAGTACTTTGGCCACTACTTGATGGAATGGAGAGAAGATGGTTGAATTTAGGGTTTCCTCAGGCTTGGAGGAGCCCAAAATGAGGCGAATACCACTCCCAACCTACACCAAGTGGTCAAAGAATTTATTAAAGCAATAACCTTTATGGATGGCGAAGTTCAAGACTCTAATACAGGGGAAGGACCCCAGAATAGTCGTTCTACCATGGAATGGCCATTCTGGGACATGCTTTGATCAACAAAATCTTTAAAAATTGACCCAGTTGGCCAGAATGGCCGTGCTATCAAGAATGGCCATTTTGGGAGTTCCCAAAACGACCGTGCTGACTAGAATGACCATGCTACCAGTCCCAGAAACCCAAAATTCTCCTATTCATTCTATTCCCCCCCACGACCATGGTGACCACCACGACCGTGCTACCCTAGCCCCAAAACGGCCATGGTGACCACCACGACCGTGCCAGCTTCAGTACAAAAGTGACCCTCAACATGTGATTTTCACATTTTAATTCACACGATCATTCTACCCCACCACGACCATGCTTACCCCTACTCACCACAACCGTGGTGATCCACCACAGTCGTGCTACTCACAAAACCTAGCTACTTCTACACCACTTTTCCCATACTACCCCTACTTGACCTAGTACCTCCCCCACACCTATATATACCTAGGTGGTGGCTGGAGGCCAAGGTTGGCAACCCCTAGATACCTCCTACCTCCTCCTATCTCCCCATTGTTCATCCCTTAGCCACCCCACTCCATTTCCACCTCCATTCCACTCCATTTCACCATTTCTACCACCAAAACACTAGTTTATCCTAGTTTCTACCCATAATCCCCTTCATTCCACACCATTGCACCTTGGAGGAGAGAGGAGGATGTCTTGCAATAGTTGGAGAGGAGGATTTCTCCATCTACACCAAGTTCCATGGCTTCTTCTACCTCTTTCTCCGTTCTTTTTGTATTTTCAATTTCCATGAGTAGCTAGGCCCCCTTGGGTGGGCTGTTTGGGGTGTAAAATGTTACTTTGATACCATGTTGGGGGAAAATGACACGTACACTATATAATTCCATTTTCTAGAGATTATGTTCTATTTATATCTCATTCTCCATGAATTTCTTTGATGGTTTGTTTGTGAAATCACTTAGGAATTTAGGAAATTGCTTATATGTGTCAATTTGGGATTTGCCCCTAGGTCCAATTCATGGATCCCTAGGTTCCTTCCATCTTCCTACATCCTAATCAATCTCCCTAAGCCTAAGTGAGAGATCTAAGTAGCTAGATTAGGTGACTATAGTACAATTAGTGTGGAGCCTTCTTAAGGCTAGAATGTGGGGGAACTGGGGTCCAAAACCCTAATTTCACCTCCCCATTACTACCCTCGACCCCTAATTGCCCTAGGAATGTCTAATCTAGAAACCTAGACTTGCCTAGAATCTAATTGAATTCAACCTAATCCCTAACCCAATTGAGCCTCGCAAGGGTAGTAGGGAGTGTTAGGGACTAGTTCCCCTATACACAACCTAGCATATCCATGGCCAGTTAGTAGCTTAGGTTAATTCATTAGACTCTAAATTGTTGTTTTGTTTGGATAATCTAAATGGAATCATAATGTTCGTATGTCACCCCCCAACTTAAGTGATAAGTACATCCCCTAAACAACCCACACTTCTCTTAATTGCTTTAAAACCCTAGTTTTCATCCTGCTTAGCTAGTGTCATCTTAGTTAGATCTTTTATTACTTAGTTGGCTTCTTGCCCTATTTTTTCCTTGTTTTTTCTGGTTTAGCTCTTTAATTGCTCTCTTGTTCTTCTTGCATGCCTTAGTGTAAATTGCCTTTTCATATCTAGCTTAGTCTTTTCCTACTTAATTAGTCTTAATCTAGTCTAGGCTTAACTTAGATTTCTTTCTTGCCTTTAATTACTTTATTGTTCATCTTAGTTAACAATAAAAACAACCTTTAAACCCTTAACCCTAGTCTCCATAGTAGGAACCTAGTGAAAACAAACCTAGCTCTAGTGCCCCTTTTCTCCCTGTGGATCGACCCTATACTTACCACCCTCCTATACTACAACACGACCCTGTGCACTTGCAGTGTAGTGTTTTGGTTTATGTGAGTGTGTCGAGTTTAGGTCTTTATTAATTTTCAAAGTGAATCCATCGTGTGCTCCTGTTTGTGGGGGTGCATCTATTCAACCTCCAATTGAGTAGTGTGTAACTCCATTGGCAGGGTCACAACAAGAACATAAAATGGAAGTTGTCAGCATAAAAATGCAGGTTAGTCCATATAAATATGAATTAAGCAATACTAGGGAAAAAGGACAACAATAACCATCATCAACACTTCTGACACGGAAGGAAGTATAACATCCAAGTGGATATCAAAAGAAAACAATATAAGGTATACATAAGATGCTCTTGCCAAATATAATACTAACAACATGTTCCACATAAGCACAATCAGATATATTATGGAACACAACCCATTAATAATAACAATTAATCTACATGCAAGTGATCTAAAAATATAACTAATGAAATATAAAAAAATGGTGATTATGGCACATAAACCAAAACCTGATAGAAAATGACACATAACCAAACTCTCAAATATATAAAGGGGGGAATATAGCTCAGGCATGGGGCACATAACTTCAATAATATATACATAACATTAGCACACAATGCAAAAAGTGAAAAGCATTTATATAAATCTAGGGCTAATGAATCAGCAAGCATTCAATAATATAGAGGCAAGTGATAGTTTAGTCTTAATATGGCTACAGTGAAATTTCCATCACAAAAAATGGATCATATAATACATCGACCAAAAAAGTTGACCAAATAGTGCATCTTCACAAACTATATTCATCATACAACAAAAGGTTAACACTAGAAAGTTAGGGTTTCATTTAGTTCAATTCCTCAAAATAGGGTTATCACATAATAAGATGGACAAAATACAAATAAGAGACTAATAATAATATACATCAAATTAAGTAAATCACAAGATTAATATCAGAATAGAACCATTCTCATGAATCAAATTCTTATAAGTGAGAGACATTTTATGGGGTGGTATGTCTCTAGGGATTAAGAGAAAGAAAGAATAGATATTTTCTCAATATGATTAAAAAGAGTGCGACATACACCAAGAGAGAGAAATTAGATTAATTTATACATATAGATTTTAGAGATATCAATATACCTCTAAGATGCATGTAAAAGGTCATGGTGATGTAAAAAATGCCTATGGATGTATCCTTTTTATTATATATATACACTTAAAATATCAAATTCTAATCATAGTTGATTTAGGTGATGTCAAAAAGTAACATCGGATAGATCCCTTTTAGTATATACATATACATATGTATATATATTCATACATTTCTTGACTTACCAATGATTTTATAATTTTTTCTAGATAAATAAATTTAATGATTTATTTAAAACAAAACAAAATTACAAAGGCGATAATTCCCACACATGATGATCTAGAACCATGCAAGCATGACAGGACATGATGGTAAATATGATACACATAAGATTCTCATAGCTCACATTGGTTAAACAAGACAGAAAGACAATCTTGCCATGAAAACAAAACAAAACAAAATAGAATCCAAGGGGGTAGAGAAGTATAAATGTAGAGGGGATTCATCCCTTTCCCTAAGTATGTGCCATGTATGTTGAGCACTAGTAGGTGGGGCAACCAGCCAAGCCACTTCTCCTCAATTCACCCTAAAGTCATTCTGACTTCCTTTGTGTGAACAAGGCAGAGCTAAAGAGCCTATACTCACCTTCCATGGTGGATGGAAGAGGCAAGACTATCGTGTCGTGGAAAGAGGAATAAAGGAAGAAACTTTGAAATGAAAATTGTAATGCATGCAAGAAAATAAAGTGAAAAGTAAGAAGGGAAAGACCAGTCAAAGTCATTAATGCCAAAATAGAGCTGCAGGGGCCGAGGAAATACCAGGAACGTGACTAGAGTCTCCTCTGTCAATAAACAACCAGAGCCTTGTCGATAGGAAGAAAGACAAAACCCCATGAGAAAACAAAAATAGGAAAAGGAAAATACTAGTTTAAGGGAACTTACTACTAACCCAATAGGGTTTTGTTTGAGCAAGGCATTCATGAGAAGTGAAGGTAATCATAGGGAAAGAAAGATAGAATTTCTAAACTCGAGGGATCATTGAGGCAATTGAATGTAGAAAGTTGATTTAAAGACAACAAAGAAGGGACCTTAGCATATGTATATGTTTGTAGATTAGGTTTGGAGCCTAGAAGCTTTGCCCTAGAAACCATGGCAGTGAGTAGATGGCATTATATTTGATAAAACTCATACATTATTATAAAAGGAAATAAATGGAATAAGAATCATGGGAAAATCTAGGTCGAGGGAGAAAGAGAGGAAGGAAATACATTGTTGGGGTGTTGACACTGTTCACTCCACAATTATCTCCTAGCAGAGGTAGGGGATAGATCCCATGTCGTATGATCATGATCAAATGTCTAGGACTAATCCTACACCAACTGGTATCCATGTGAGAGGGAAATGTTGAGAACCAATTTAAAACCCACGATTTATTTCACATGATAGGATAATTTGGGAAACCATTTGAAATAGACTAGATTAATTCATTTGATTATCATTTTAGAGGTTATTTAATATAGTTTCTTTCTCTAATTATTTGATGATTCAAGCAAGGTTCAAATAAATCCAAGTTGTACAACTAGGCTAATTAAGGAAAGTAGAATATGAATTTACATAATTTCTACTTTTGGTGTCATCAAGTATATTATTTAACTTTTTGCATTTGTCTTATCCTAAATGAAATTAAGGCATCTATGATTACTGGTTTAACTTGGTCCATAAATAGACTTGAGCATGAGGATCCCAATTATTAAATTATATTTAACTTTTAAGACTTCCTTTTATGAGTTACAATTTAGGTTTAGCCTTATTATCTAAATATGTATGATTTTATTACATATCTATCATCAACATTTATTAGTTAGAGTCATATTTTCATCATATCATTAAAAAAGGGCTATGGTGTATTATATTGCATGAGTTTTGCATATTTAACTTATGTAACCAATTAAGTCTATAAATTCAATCCAAGTTAGATGATGGAACATTTAAGTCATATGTGTGTATTAGTGAAAAAGGTGACATACATTACATACTTAATGAATTCGTTCATATACTGTGTCATGGTTAGTAATTAGGTCTTTGTGTGTATAATATATGTTAAGAAATCAATACATCTAATATGACTAATGCATTATATGTTGCACCAAACATGTATATATTAAGGTCACTCAACTCCAACTTAGGGCTTAGGTCAACCAACCTACTAAGCATCACATACACCTCATCACTACGTATGAAATCCTAGGTTAGGTTCCACTTCAAGTCTCTAAGGGTTTATGGATATAGGGTATAATTACAATTTTCTACAACCCTAGCTATGTTTTATACATAATTTACTCATTATATATGCAATGGATATTTCTTGAGGTACATACAAGTGTATTAGGGTTTATGTGTATCATTGTTTGGCCAAATCTAGAGGTCTAAGCAATGAATCATCAAGCGAAAGGGATTAGGATCTTTAGAGTCAAGATGCTAGGTTTCAACGTGTAATGGAATCTCCCATTGTAGTATCTTCTTACACTCTAATGTCATTAGTGTTTGTAATGCAAGGGAATTCACTCTGTAAGGTGCTATTTTACAGTGTTTTCAGCAAACCAGTCCCTGAGGAAATCCAAACCACACCTCCCATCCAAATTCACTACACTTGTGATTTGGATATTCTTTAAATATTTTGGGATATCTCTCACAACTTCCCGTTCAAGTATATTCCCTTGTACCTCCATATATCCTTTCAAAAGTTTGTGGTATCTCCATTCAACAACATGATGTAAGAGTGGTCCTGAATCATCTTTTTACACTAGAAAGGTTTTGTTGCCAATATTGATACATTGACATCTTTCACATCAGTATGTTCAAAGTACTTCTGTACCATAAACTTACATCAAATAGACTCTTTGTGAGTGCTACTTTCTCACTCATTCTTAATAATGAGGGCTAGATTCCATTGTCTCATCATTTTGTTTCCAAGAACTCTATTTTCCTTCTTTCTTGTGATTTGGTCCCAAGAAACTAGGGACACTGGATGCACTTTATGGTTACCACCCAACAAGAACCTTCAAATCAAGATGTAAATACAGTCACACATGCTAAGAGGTAGTAGTTCGGTTTGCATTCTTATTGTCAAGATGTCTATCATGGTTGGTTTGTCAAGGTAGAAATGGCCTATAAGAGAGAGGCATTTAGAAGATCATGCAATAATTCTAGAGTTGAACTTCTCCAATACCTCTTTATAGGTTCTATTTGTAACATTTGAGTGTATAACATGAACCCCTAGATACTTCACTAGTTCTATTGTCTATTTGAAATTGCAAATCATACTCATTCTATGACTGGTAGTTTGTAGCACACTGGTTTCTAAGAGAACGTGCATCTTTTTGACTAAAATAGCCTTTGTAGAGGCAATTTTAAACTTACAAAAACATGATTTTATGATATGCATCTAAATTCTTTTCCTTGACCAAAGAGGATGAGGTCGTCCAAAAAACAAAGATGTGATATCTTGATGCCATTACGGCCCAATGTAATAGGTTTCCAGACCCCTTACCCACTAGTTCCTAAATCATCTATGTATGTAACATACTGAGATTCAGATACCAAGGATTTAGAGGCCCCAATTCCATGAATAAGAAGTTAGTGTTTTTGGATCATCAAATTTGACCAAACAAGGGTAATTAAATACCCTAACATGCTTGGATGTGGCCTAATAAACAAATAATGCACATTATGAGTAACTCACATCTTAACCGTAATTGTGCATGCATATGATCATGACCATGTGATGGAGCAATAAACCCTAATGTGATGATGAGTAATATATATGGAACCTAATGTGGACATAATACATGTTGATGAGGTGTATGTGATGTAAGATGAATCATTGTCATCTAAATCCTAAGTTATAATCAACCAATCCCAATATATGTGTCATTTTTGGCATTCATGATACGTTAGAGACATTAGGTGTCATAATTAGATAGCATACATTTATATACATAGATGGTACATAATCTCTGAATCATGCATGATATGTAAATCAATTCATTATATAATACCTTTCACCTTGTTCACTAATATACAGCTAAATAACTTAAATAGGGATAATAAGTAATTGGATTTTCATAAATATGCATGAATGGTTAACGAGGGGTTAAATGTGAATAAATAGTATCTCAAAGTGGATGAAGGTAAATGAATGATTCATTTGGACAATGATGTGACTCATTTATATAATGGGACAATCAGTGGATGTTTATTATAAATGGAGTTAACTAATGTGCCATTATTTGTGTTTATGATGAAATGAATGGGATGAATGAGAATTTGAGTAAAATACTATTTTTTCATGCAAGATAGCACAATATAACTCCATATAGTGATAGATGACAATAATGAAGTCAAAATCTAGAATATGAACAATAATGGTAATATATATTTATAGATAAGGAGATAATTGACTTAAACCCTAATTATAATAAAACTCCTACTTGATAATCTCAAAACCTAAATCTAAGTGCATAATGATGTTCTTTGGGTCCTAATTAGCTTATATGTGAAGTTTCAACTTAATCATATAATGGTTGTTATTCCAATTTTTTTAAAGAAGATAATTATTAAGAATGTGCATTCATTATCAAAATTGGACTTTGGTTTAAATCAAAATTATCTTCTCATGCTCCTTATTTCTTAGTTTCCTAAGTTTTTAGGTAGGTCATAATGATTTCTCACTTTGGACTCTTCTCAGGTTCCCTGTCAACTATTTACTCATAATCATATGCACATGGTCTTGTTTTCTTCCTTAATCCCACCAATTCCTAGACTCCGCACAGACGCCATCTTCTCCTCCTTCCCACAATTTTCTCCCTCTCTCTCCTATGTCTAACCTCATCCCTGACTCTTCCACTCTCCACAATCTACTCTTGATTCTGAATTATGTAATCCTAGTTTTCATGGGATTCATTTCCCTAACCTGCCATGCGGCCAAGGGGTCTTGGTATCCATCACCCACAAGACTCCTTATTGCCATGGGACTTCCCCTCTATATACAAAACCCCTTAGAGCCTCCACATCATCACTAGAAACCAATGTATACTTGTCAAAATCCTTCTGAGGCCCATCACTGAATCTCCTCCATCATTCTTGCGGTGCTATGTGTCATCCACCCACCAGGTACCCTCACGAAAACCAATGAGGAGTGGAATGAGCTTATCACATCTCATCAGAGCTCTATTACTGCCTTGTTTTTTCAAGATGGGTAATTTTTCCGTTTCCCCCTTTTACTCTGAGGTCCTAATTCTTTGCTCTAAATTTGGGATAACATCTAATGAATGATGTTTAATATTGTTTGTTCTATCATATATTTTTCTTGGTGATTTTAAACACATTTTGTAGTTGTGTCTCCGTCATTTGCCTTTCCATGAAATTCCTAGATCTCCTATTTCTCCCATAAGGGCATCAATGGTGTAGGGTTTCAATGAAACTCCCAACTATCTCCTAACTTCTCATGACACTCGTTGAGATCAGAACAAGGTTGCGAGCCTAGCCATATCTTCCTATGAGCCTAGTTTTTGCTGGTTTCTTGAGTGGGTATTCATCCTCTACAAGTTATCGGGTTGAGCTTCATGGGCTGTATTTGGGCTTTTACCTCGATTATGTCTTGACATGTGTGACACAAACATTTTGGTCTTTTCATATCATTTATGATGTATTCTTGCCAGTCCATTCAATTGATGAATATCTCTCATGTGCCCTGTCGCACATCAATACTTTGATGCATTATGTATGGGTTGTTTGGTCTTTTGGTCACCATTTTTATTTTATAATTAAATAAAAAATTTATCTTGAAAAATTCATAATTAATGCTAATGCTATAAGAAAATTAAGTAAAAATATGTTTTGGAATAAAAAAAGATATACCCAATGGACTAGCATCACCTACATCAAATCTTTAAAAAAGTCAATATTTAGGGTTTGAAATATAATCACTAATTAATGATGTACATGTAATAAGATGTTAGGTGAAGATATACCCTGATTGGATCTAGGGTTGGACCTTGACTTTGGATTCACATTCTTGATGAATGTTGCATTCACTTTTTGAGTCATATTGGACAATTGTTTATTTTCTCCCTATCTTTTGGAAGTTGCTATGACATATTATCTTAAACGTCACATATTTACATAAATTTTAATTGATTGGTTCCATTTCTTGAAATTGTTCTTATGGACTATTGTAATTGAAAATTGTATCTTATCCTTCTGTCTTTTTGTTATATCATTCAATTGCATCCTGATGAGATTATTGAACCATATTCAATGGAAACCCAAATTTGACATGTGTTGGCCATGATAGAATATTTGATAATGTTTATACATCTTTATGACGTCTTTTTTATTTGGAACTCTATTGTGATGTGATTATATTGATACTTGCCTCTCTATTTATGATACATAATTGGTTTATATATAACATGTATATGTACACACTAGGTGGTGTATCCCTATTGTGTGTATTATCAATAGAGGGTGCAAATGGTGAGTCCTATCCTAAGGTAATTGTGATGTGATGCCACTACTCCCTGATAGATTATGGTGGGGATCCCATAATATGTGGTTATGGTGGTGATGGGATATACTTTATATGTTATTGTGCTGGTTATTCTTATGATAATTCACACACATAAAACATTATCCTTTTTTGTTGTTCTCTATTTGACATTTAAAGGAAAGAATTGCTGAATGTTAACCTTATTATTTTATTCATATAACCTCTTTGTATTACTATGTGAAGATATCTTTTTCTATCCACTTGGATGGTTCCTTTCCTTCTTTGTTTTGGGAAGCCTTGTTATTTTATTAGTTGTCCCTTTTCTGTAATATTGTTCGATCAGTCTTATATGCACATACCTAATTTTATGCTGACAACATCTACTTTATCTTCTTTTGTGGGATACACTTCCAACCCCTAGGTGGAGAGAAAGGAGGTGTGGACTAGAGTTCACCATGACACATCCAAGTGTTAGATGATAATTCTTGGGAAATGGATCAAAGTATTTGATTTTCCCTCTGCGGCTTATTTCTTATAGTTTTTGTTTATGTATACCCTGTGTGGAGAAGAGTAATGTTAGACATGAATAGTCTAATATTTATATTTTTATCTTTTGCTTCTACACTTTTAGTATTTGATACATTATGTAATTTAATTTTAGTTACCATCCTTTGAGAAAAACTAGTATCATGTTTGGCATTGGATGGTTTTCTACTATTCACATCTTAGTAAGTGAGTGGATCCCCTCTTGGGTCCCACTACTTACTTGCTTAGTCTTTATATGCATAGTAAGAATATGTTGGGGGAAAGGGATCTCCCTATCAAAGTCCTCTATTGACCTCGAATGACCACATATCTTTTTCTAGGAGACTCGAAACTCAACAATATAAATGGAGTTCATTATGTACTTGGTGATGTTATATCTCTTTTGTTGTTTCACATAGGTGGTGTAGAATCTTGTGTTGTTGTCCCCAATTTTAAGACAATTGATGCAACTATTTTTCTTCCATTCCTCCTGCTCCTCCTTGAAAAATCTATCCAATTTGGCCTACATATCAATACACAACCAGTCTCTGATCATATTATAGTTGATTCCAATTTGGTTTGTAGCTTGTCTATGTTTTGTACAATTGCTCCTGATTCCTTCTTCTTTCTTCTACATTTTACCTATCCCAATTGGTGAAGTCAGTCTTCACATGGTCCAGAGCTTCATTGAAATCCATTGTGATATCCCATTTCTCATGAAGTATTTGTTTGAAGTTCTTGTCCCGAGACCAACACACTTCATTGATGAATCATGCAACCTGTCAACATTCTTTTTAGAATGTACTAGCATACAAAAATGGTTATTGTAATACGGGAAAGTGTTGTACGATGAAGTCAGTCAAGGACTGAATAAAAGTCATGTTTGAGACAACACAATCCAATCTTTGTTTGAGCTCCCCCCTTCTAGAGCCAGAAATAAGTCTGACAAGCATGATTCAAGAAAAGTACATAAAATATTCTATATTCTTCATAATTTTATTACTTACTGCTGCTTCTCTCTCTTCGGCTGATGGTGGTGTTAAAGTTGCCCAAAGATATCAATTGTGTGAACCTGAATCCATACCAACAAGATGTTTGTAGAGTAATTCCTAAACTATAATGAGCGGTCTTGCATAAATAAAAGTCACCCTACAAATAATAATTATACAACATGTGACATATAATATTAATATAATGTCATTATAAATTGGAATTACCTTTATAGTTTAAGTGAAAATTACAAAATATCCCTATATACATCATCTAGTACTGGCTTCTAGGGAATATACACCAATAGAGGGTTGAGTTCCCTTGTCTTCAGATCTTCCATGGTGTAATATGCTTCAACCTTTTTCTATTCATCAAGAGATTTCCTTTTTTCTCTCCCGAAAGGATGAAATATCCATGGAGGCAGGCATGCTTCACTAGGTATGGCCCATTCCACATGAACGTAGCTTTTCAGGAAAGAAATATGTGCCGCAAGTTGTATACTAACATTTGATTACTAGCTTAGATACCCTTTCTACTCAAATGGACATCGTGCTATATTTTGTCATTTTGTTGTAAATGCATGCATTTTCATATATGGTCATCCTAAGTTCCTATAGCTCTTAGAGGAATTTCTTCTCACCTATTGCTGATATTTCAAAGTTAAGTAGCTAGAATGTGTTGGTAGTATACCCTCAGAACAAATCATATGATAATTTTAATGGACACTTTGTAATTCATTTGAATATTAATTAAAGAAGGTCTCATTATTATGTTCTCTTCAATGTTCAAATAAGGAATAAATATAATACTCTCCTAAAAATGTCTTGACTTGATGAAATATGGTTTGGATTGATGACATAAACATGAGATCAATTGTATGCTTAAGAGTACATGTTCTTGCAATGTCCCTAGTTTATAGATATTATGGGAGATAGTGTGTATGCTAAGTGATTACTATGTATCTTTAGAGATGATATATATGAACTCAGATGCATAAGTACTTGTTAGTGCACCACTTGTACCATAGAAACTCACTTTGATTATGATACATGGAAACATATATATTAGTTAGAATCATAAGTCTATGTGACAATGTTTATTGTGGTCCCTAGACCTGAAGTCACTATAATAATCACATGTTGTTTGGTGAACTTTAAAACTACCCAACATGATGTTGAATTAGGATTTCCATAGAGGTATTGCATCAATATGCCATGATACATATGGTTTATTATGAGTGACATAGATGGAATTTGTCCCTCCAATTTTAGTGATATTGCTAGACACTTGATGAGTCACGCTATAAACACATGTTTGTTCCCATGTGAGTTAAAATGTGATGTTGCTCATGTGTACCTTAAATAGTCTACTATGGATCAAAAAACAAGGATTGAATATTGAATAGATGGTGTTTTCATGCCTATATTCAGATCTGGATATCAATGACAAAAGGATTATACAATCAATGTAAAACTGGTCATGATACTAAGTTGAAGTTGTCTCTAACTTCTCAAATTACTTGAGTGGCAATGAAGTCTTTCTATCTAACAACAATTGCATATTTCCCTAAATAATAATAAGTTTTGTTTGAAAAATATCCTAGGTAGTGACACTTAGTTCAAAGGTCGCATGGAAAATAATGAAAGCATGATGTTCGGAGTTCCATCACATTTTATATAATAAACACGGAAAACTAGGATTAAACATCATGAATACACAATGGAAAGATGATTTCACATCTGAGTTAGATAGATAAAAGAAAACAAAACTAGAAATTCAAATCCAGCAATCTTATTATGAGTGGGGAAGGACTAGCACCCCGATCACGAAGGGAAAACTGGTATTGACCCTTTTTGAAGTACTTTGAGAAAAAATGGAGTTTTTAGGTTAATAAAAATATAAAAATAAAACCTTGTTTTATTTGTGGGAAGGTCTTTGGGGATGGATATTCCACATCTTTCCCATCTAAAGGTCTTATCTTTTAGGTGTATTGGGGTCCTAACCACCTCAACACCTCCCATGATAGAGAGATCTCATAGGAGATTAAGACCAATGCATAGGAAGCTTTTAGAGGATGACAAGAAGATATGAATTGTAATAATATATAATTTTTTTATTATATAGGTTGGATAGATATATGCAAATATATTACATAAGTAGTTCAATTAGATATAAAATAGTTATATGCAATAAAACTAATTAAAGCAGTAGTCAGGAATACTACTAGATTACTATTGTTAGAGCCAAATGGCATTCAAAACATGTGGTGTCAGAGGAAGGATCATGTAACTATGAACAAATCAAAAAGAAGTTGGTGTTAGCTGAATCCTTTACTTTAGGAGGTTCAAAATGGGCTCGCAATATGGTGGATATTGTAACATACCGAAACCTAGCATCTTAACACTAGGAATACTATTCACTATGATTAGGAGGTTTGTATGCTTGGTTATTGAGATTTGATCAAACAAGGATGAAGTTATACCTTAATGTATAGTTGATGCATAACATGAATAACTCAATGGTAACTCATAACATGTATAGGCATAAAAAAAAATATAACAGATTAAGTATCATTAGGTTATATAATAAACATTACATACACTCATATTATCATAATAACCTAAACATGTGCTAACATGTAAGTAAGTACATAAGATATGCCACATTTGTTTTTTTTCTAAGTAATATTTATATAATGGCTGATCTAAATTTAATATGAGTCACAATGTGCTTAACATGTCAATAGAAATAACAATGTGAGTTTTCAGGTCCATGGATATGAATATTGTACCACTACCTAAACAAATGTTAAGTTAATGGACTTAATAGATTAAAAAAGTATAATATGGAAATTCATGCATAATAATATAAATAAACTCTTTTGGTAATAATGTGAAGATTATGGGACTCTAAATAATAAATAATGATGGTAATGATGTGATTTTGTAATAAATATAATGGTGTTGATCCTAAAACCTAATTGTATTGGAACTCATAAAAATAAATCTCAAATACAAAATTTAATGGTAAAATTGAGTTCCTTAGGTCCCAATTAGCTTGGGTGCCAAGTTTCACATGATTTGAACAATCCTAACTATCCTAGTTTCATTTAGAAAAAAAAATAAGATGAGGCCAAACATATTAAACAAATAATTTAATGACTTCAAAAGTGAAAATTGATGCCAAAATTGGATTCTATATATCTTAATTAGTCTAGGAGTCAAATGTTTCTGTATTTTATGTTATATAATCCCTCCAATAGACTTGGAAAGAAATAAAAAGTTAAAGATCTAATTTTGTAAATGTTCCAATTAATGCAATCAATTCCTATAGTTGGTAACATATTCATTTTCATGTGATTTTATCTCAACTTGCTGAGTCTTATTATTTATTCTTTTCTCATAGGACATTAGATACTGATTGGGTGGTGACATGACCATCACCTACCCCTGGATACTGTCTGAGTTTCTTTCCTCTCTGGACAATGATTTTCTCACCTTCACCTCTACATCTCCCTTCCTCTTTCTCCTCTAGTTTACTCTCAACCACTTTTCCCAGATCTTTTTGAAACCTATAATCCCAAATAACCTAGGGTTTCATTGCTTCAAATCTACTTCCACATTTTAGCTCCCCTCTTCCCCTATTTCTTCCCTACTCTCTCTTACCTTTCCATCTTCTCACCATCTGATACCACCAAACAATTGTAAACTCTCTCAAAACCATCACACCAGCACCAGAGAGTACCCTGACTCATCCAAGTCTCCACACACAACCTCAAAGGAGACCTCCCAACTGCAGATGTCCTTTGAGGCAGTTTTAGATGCTTAGCAAAGTCAAAGACCTTTACAAGGCCATGATATAATTTATAACTATAAATGGAGGATCCTTGAAGCTTTGTCCCCTTCTAATTCTACATCTCTTCATAGTATCCAAAAGCCCCTCTTATCTACCTATGATTCGAGAGCAATGTTTGGATTTATGACAACCTGCATGGTAGTTTTCTTCCTTCTTTTCCTTTGTTAGTGGTCCTTGAACCTATTTGCATTCTTGCTTATGGTTTTTGCATTTCATTCCCTCCAACCCCACTTTGTAGATAACACTTGAGAAACTCCATTATTGGCTTTGGCAGTAGGGATGCTCAATGGTGCATCCTCTATCTATAGACTTCTTATTTCATTTGCCAAGTTTAATCTAACTGAAAAATCCATTGGGATTCTTTCCTGGCTCCACCTTGTTGCAAAGCTCAGGATGGCCATGGTGATCGAATGCCAAATAGCTTTATGCATCTTCCAATCATTCATCAGATAAGGGGAAGATAACCATTTTTGAATTTATGTTTGTGTCCTTTCGCATCTCTTTCTTTTACTTTTTGTGCCAAGGGCATTTTGGTCTTTTTGTAGTGGTTTGTTTTCAAGGCACACAGGTTTTAGGAATCTCAGTTTTACCTTCTTGCCCTTATCATGATGTAAACTAAGAATTCTAATACAGGGGATAATCACTTTTGATAATATTTTGATTTTAGAAAATAAAAAAAATTGATTAATCTTCATAGATTTATACTTCATTATTCATTACTTTGAAAATAAAAATAAATATGTTTTGGAAGAAGAAAATTATAATCTTTCCAATGGTACCACTTCCATTGTCTAAGTCCATTTTGAGAAATATGTGATTTTAGGATTTTCTTAATTGTTTTAAGTTTCTAAAATCCATATCTAATGATTAAAAGTTCGAAATATGAAATAAAATATGCTATGCACTCAGAAGAAGATAAACTTTGAGATCACATGCTTTTGATAACCTAATGAAATAATAATAAATTTTTTATTTTTAGGGTTTGAGTATTCAACATGAGATTAACCTTAATTCTGCATATATGTTTAATAGGTGTTTTAAACACCCTAGCTTGGATCTAGGGTTTGATATGGACATATTTAGATATGATATGAGGTATGTTGCATTTTGCTATCCATATTGAGAAATTAACCTAACTTCTCTCTTGATATATATTCCATCACTTTAATTCTAAAATGTGCAATCACCTATGTTTCTATCTTTGATCTACTTAAAGACCTGAAACCTTAATTTGATTACTACATGTAATTCTTTTACGATTTTTCTTGAAAGATACCTTTTGATTGTTTATCTCTCATCAGTACCATTGTTGGATCTTCTTTCATGGGTCCTTTTTCCCCACTTGATATTCAATGGATGTTCTCATCTCTCATATTTTGAAATAGACTTGCTTACTCTTTTGATATGCATCATGTGTGACTACTAGTATAATGTGACATGTGTGATTTTGTGTGGATATGTATGCTGCCACACTTGATATTGGAGATGTGATATTTCATGCAAGTGAATATATCAGAGAAGATGTGTATCTTGCCCTGCATAGAGAAAATGTGTATATGTTCTTGCGCGTCACATACCTTTCGTAAATGTGTTATTTCCTACCAGCATGTTTGTATTGTTCTAGTATTGTCACATATAAAACTCATGGATGCATTTCTTATATTTGTTTTCTCTTTATTTGAATCTTGACTAAATTTATATCTTGTTTCTACATTGTTCATGGCTTAAACTAATTTTGTTTCTAATAGCGGTACACAAGTACAACCATAAATAGGACACACTTTTCTACCCCAAGTGTTTTTTTTCCATTCATTATATATAGGGCATGCTTATTCTACCTCAGGTGTGCTTTTCCACCCAATAAATTTTGGATGAGATCCTATGGTGTCCAAGACCTTCAGAAATAACCTTAGCCTAATGTTGTTTTCATCCGCTACTTATGAATTATGATATTGAGGTAAAATTGTTTTAAATCAAGAAATCTCTTACGATTTGTCTTCTTTAAATGTTCTGTTGATATCCACTTGTAAGGTACATTCCTCTTGGATGGGAGTCCTTGTTATATTTGATGTCCTTTTTCCTTTATATTGATCAATCACTATTAGTTTACACATATTGACTTTTATGTTGACTACATCCATTTTGTCATCTTGTGGAATATGCTTCCAACCCCTAGAAGAAAGACATAGAAGACTTGACATGATGACATGGACCTGGATAGTGGAGCTGACTCTTGGGAGATAGACTTGGAATGGCTTGAATTCCCTCTACTTAGATATTGTAGTAGTTTCTTTGTGTAAGCCCCTAGTGGGAGATTCTCTTGTAAACTTGTAAAATTTAATATAGTCATGATTTATCATTTTTCTGCTATATGTTGAACATTTTGTATAACTTTATATGATAAATGAAAAATGACACCTATTCCAACATACTAGTTAGTGTATTTGGATTAGATAGGTTTATTCCTCAAACTTAGTGAGGATCGGGTCCCCTCTCGGGTTCAACTCCTTATAAGATGGTATCAGAGTCATGGTAGTCCAAATATGACTATTTTAAATTGTCTCCCTAATTAGAACCCTTTCCTTCCATAGTCACCCTCTAAGTGAGATGTTTGCCCTATAATTGACCTATTTTATACATGGGATGTTGAAACATTGTTTTAGATTCATATGAGGTACACATGAGAATCATGACTGGTAAACCCTAATGTGATAAGGAGTTAGGTTCTCTTACCCTACAATATAGGTTGGTGGTGACATATTCCTTGGATATTAAGATTTAACTATGGGTGGATTTTGGCATGAGAATGAGAAAGTAGTTGATAAAGAGATCATATATGGAAAGTAGTGACTTGGTTCTTGCATTGCTTTTGGCCAAATATTTAGTTTTAAATCGTAATGTTTTGCCATCAAATTATTTTTCATTATGATACTACATGTATATTTTTTTTCCTGGATTTTATCTATGTTTTATTGAATTAAGTCACACTAATGGAATGTATGAAGTTGGGAGGTGAAACCATATCTCTAGTTATGGTAGAACTATAAAACACTAATTTTTTCAATGCAATGATGACTAGGAAGATGTAGCTTGTACAAAAGGTTTAGTTGACCTACCCTTTTGTACACTACATGAATCTTTAGTTTTAAGACGTGAACCTCAGGGTTGGTATGTTAGAAACACAAAGACCTAAAATTCAAACCTCTGTGGGTATGTAATATTATTCTCTTGATCTATGAACAACATAAATACCTAAATTAATCACAAATAAAAGATGCATAAGTAACACTAGTTCCTCAATGTTGTTTAGCTTGGATTATTAGGTTTAACCTTTAAGGGGTGTAGAGTAGCTACTTAGTAGAGTAGAGTGGTTTGATTTGGGGAATGAAATCCTCTTTAGTAGTTGGAGTGTTGTAACATACTGAATCCTAGCATCTTGAGACTATAAAGCCTATTCCCTATGATTAGGAGGATTGTATGGTTGGTTCCTTAGATTTGACCAAACAAGGATGAAGGTACACCTTAATGTATATAGTTGGTGCACGAAACATGAATAACTCAATGGTAATTCATAACATGTATAGGCTTAAAAAATACAACACATTAAGTGGCATTAGGCTATATAGTCAACATCATACACTAGTATTCACATAATAAAGTAAACATGTGCTAACATGTAAGTAAGTCCATGAAATATGTCACATGTGTTTCTTTTGCTAAGTATATTCACATAATGTCTAAGAAATATCTAGTATGAGTCACAATGTGCTTAACACATCATTATGAATAACAATGTGAGTTTTTATCTCCATGGATATGAATAATGTACCACCATCTAAACATATATCAAATTAAAGAACTTAATAGATTAAATATGTAATATATGGAAATTGATGCATAATAAGATAAAGAAAATCTTTTGGTGACAATGTGAAGATAATGGGACTTAAAATAATAAATAATTGTGGTAATCATTTTTTGGTCCGTAATGAAATCTCACATCCCAAATCTAATGGTAAAATCATGTTCCTTGGGTCCCAGTTAGCTTGGGTGTCCAGTTTTACATGATTTGAACAATCCTAAATATTCTAATTTCATTAAGAAAAAATATATAAGATGAGGCTAAAAATATTAAATAAATTATTTAATGATTGTGAAAGTGGAAATTGATGCCAAAATTGGATTCTATAAATCTAATTAGTCTAGGAGTCAAATTTGGCTTTATTTGAATATTGTATATCCCTCAAATAGATGTAGAAAGAAATACGAAGTTACAGGTATAATTTTGCAAATGTTCCAATTAATGCAAATGATTCACATAGTTGGTAAGATACTCCTGTCGTGCGCTATTATCTCAACTTGGTTAGGGATTTTTTTGTTTCCACTTTTCTCGTTGGCCAATAGATCCCAATCGGGTGGTAACTAGACCATCTCCTACCTCAGGTTCGTTATGTCTCCCTTCCTCCTTTTCCTCTGGTTTCCTCTCCACTACTTTCCCCATATCTTTCCAAAATCGATAATTTTATGTAACCTAGGGTTTCATCACATCCACCTTACTTCTACATCTCAAATCCCCTATTCCGCTATTTCTCCCATGCTCTCTCTTCTCTTTCCATTTTCTCACCACCCGATACCATCACAACATTACAAACTCTCTCAAAACCATCACACCACCGCACGATACCACCAAGAATCATCCAAGTCTCCACGTGCAACCTTGGAGGTGACCTCCTAACTACACACATCCTTTGAGGCAGTTGTAGATGCATGGACAAATTAAATAGCTTTGCAAGGCTGGAATATGGTTTGGAATAGTCGATGGTGGACACGTGAATCTTCTTACCCTCCAATTTCCCCTCTTTTCACAATATCCAAAAGCCCTTTTTACCTCTATCTGAGATTTGAGAGTAAGTTTTGGATTTGGGACTGTTGTCATGGTAGTTTTCTTCCTTCTTTGCCTTTCTCATTGATCATTGAATCTATCTACATTCCCTCTTATGGTTTTTGCATTTAGTTCCCTCCAACATTGCTTCGACAATCACACCTAAGAAACACCATTGTCAGCTTCTTAGCAAGGATGCTTAGTGGTGCAACCAATATTTATACACTTCTTGTTTCATGTGTCAAGTTTGAATCGAACTTAGAAATCCATTGGGATTGTCTCCTGGATCCACCTCACAACCAATCTTAGGCTAGACTGGTGATCGAACCCCAGATAGCTCTGTGCATCTTCCAATAATTTCTGAGAAGAAAGGAAGATAAAGTCATTGAGTTTATGACTGTGTACTTTGACTACTGTTTCTTTTACTTTTCATCCCAAGGTAATTTTGGTCTTTTTGCTAGTGGTTTATTTTCAAGCCAGACTAGTTTTGGGAATCTCAGTTTTACCTTATGGCTGTTGTCATGCTATACACAAAATTCTAATCACATGGCATAACTATCTTTTTATATTATTCTCATTTTGGAAAATTGTTAATAGATTAATCTTCATTAATTCATAATTATTTATCATTGCTTCAAAATTAAAAATAAAATATGTTTTGGAATAAAAAAATTATAATATATCTAATGGTACTAGTTTCACCTATTAAATCCAATTAGATAAATATGTGATTTTATGGACTTTCCTAATTGGTTTAAATTTCCAAAATCCATATGTAGTGATAAGTAAGTCAGATAAATAAAGAAAAATATGCTATTAAATCAGAAAAAAACCTATAAGGTCACATGGTTTTGAAAAGATAATTCACTAGTAATAAAATGTGATTTTTAGGGTTTGAGTAATTAATGCAAAATTAACCATGATTCTAGATTTTTTTTTCAAATTGGTGTTTTGAAGACCATGGCTTGGTACTAGGGTTTTCTTTGGAGATATGTAGACATGATAGGAGGAATGTTTCATTCCACTATCCATATTGAGAAATTAAACTAATTTCTCTCATGACATATGCTGCATCACTTAAATTCTACACCTATGTTTCTATCCTTTGATCTACTTGAAGGCCTAAAACCCTAATTTGATTACTACATGTAACTCTTTTGAAATTGTTCTTAAAAGATACCTTTTGATTGTTTCTCTCTATCATTGACATTGTTGGATCTTCTTTCATGGGTCCTTTGTTCCCACTTGATATTTAATGGATATTCTCATCCCTTGTATTTTGAGTTAGACTTGTTTACTCTTTTGATATGCATAATGTAGTGACTACTAGTATATGTGACAAGTGTGATTTTTTGCGGACATGTTGTGCCCACACTTGATATTGCATATGTGATATTTCCTACAACTAAATATATTAAAGAAGATGTGTATCCTGTCCTACTCAGAGCAGATGTGTATATGTTCCTGCTCACCCCATAATTTAGGTAGATGTGTTATTTTCTAGCATCATGTTTATCGTATTCTAGTATTCACATATAAAACCCATGGATTCCATGCTTATACTTTGTCATCTCTTTATTTGAACCTTGACTAAACTTATATCTTGCCTCTAAATTGTGCATGACTTAGACTATTTTATTTCTAGTAGCGGTACATGAGTACAACCTTACTTGGGGCACACTTTTTCCATCCCAAATGTTCTTTTCCACTCGTATATATAGACATATATATATACATATACATACACACACACACACACACACACATATATATATATATATATATATATATATATATATATGTGTGTGTGTGTGTGTGTGTGTATAAATATAAAATAGGGCACACATATTCCACGTAGGGTGCACTTTTCCACCCAATACATTTTGGATGAGATCCTACAGTGTCCTAGTCCTTGCAATAAACTTAGTCAAATGTTGTTTACATGCACTGCTTATGAAATGTGATATTATGGTGACATTGTTTTATGGAAAAAAATCTTTTACAAATGATCTTCTTTAAATGTTATCTTGATAACTACTTGAATGGTTCTTTCCGCTTGGATTGGAAGCCTTGTTATATTTGATTCCCTTTTTCTCTTATATTGCTTAATGCCTATTAATATGCACAAACTTACTTTTATACAGACGACATCAATTTTGTCTTCTCTTGTGGGGTATGCTTCCAACTCCTAGGTGAAATACATAGAAGACTTGACATGATGATGTGGACCTAGATATCAGAACTGACTCCTGGGACGTAGACATGAAATAGCTTAGATTCCCTCTTCTTAGATCTTAGATAGTTTCTTTCATGTAAGTCGTTAGTTGGATATTCTATTGTAATCTTGTAAAATTGAATATAAGCATGATTTATTATTATGCTTCTATACTTTGGTAATTTTGTATGCCTTTATTCATAAAATGAAAATTTATACCTATTCCAACATTCTTGTTAGTGTTTTGGATTAGATGGGTTTATTCCTCAAATTTAGTGAAGGGTGGACCCCCTCTCAGGACCAACTCCTTATATATATGGGGGTATATTTATCATATGGACGTAGAGTTTGGGGTTCTAGAAGAGGTGGTTGATCACCATGATGCACCACGAGTCATGGACAATGGATCAAGGCAATTTGCCACATGGCACATGGAAGATGGCTCTAATCCACTGGGTGGCACGAGCTAGATAAAACATGTTTTTTATGTTCTAGTAATTTTGAAAATGTTATGAGGAAACCTATAGAAAAACACATATTCCAAATAAAATAATTAAGAGAGAGATAACTCTCACATTTATTTGGAAAAATCAATTGAGAATATTTGGAAAAAGGAATATTTTATTTAGGATAATTCAACCAAGCAATTTAGGAAATAGTCTTACAAAAGGAAAAATTGATGATCAAATTTCCCTTTTACTCTAAAAAGAATATTTCAATCCAAGAGTCTCATAACTAGGTAAGTGTGGGTGAAATGAATGGGTTAAATAGGTGAAAATGTGAAAAAATAGGGATGAATATAGGAAGATGATAAAGTTTGTGGGATGTGTAATGGACTCTATAATTAACATAAAATATTGAATTTTTGCTGAATGAGCAAAATGGGTATGCCAATAGTTATCCCCTCTCTAGGCAAAGAACACCAATTTTTGTCAAAAAGGTCAAAAAGGTTGGAATTGTTAAGTATGTTCTGACAAACCTTGGGTAGGGTGGAAAGCATAGGTGATATATTTTCCTCCTAAGGATGAATTTATGTAATAGCCACTTATTAAGATAAGATCGAGTATGAATGATTTTTCCAAATTTAGGGCACCCTTCAATGGAGGCACTTACCTATATCTAACCAATCTACACAATACAAATAAAAACTCACCAAAAGACGACTTGGTTCTACCAACATACTCATCGATAGTAGCAACACTTATCAAGGGTTTCATGTCAATTGACAACTCGGTGCCATTGACATTTTGTCAATGGTACCACTATGCTCAATTATTGTAGATTAAAGATAATGATCGTGACACACCACGCCACACAAGCGAGATTACTCAAAACAAAATTGCAGAAGAAAGATTAAACAAATAGGTTATTGGAAAATACTAGAAATTAAAACCATTTCGTAAAATTGTCAAACAACAAAAGCCATTACATATGAGTCCTTTTGCATCACAAGAACTTACTGTGTGTGCCATTAGCCTGTTACAAGAAAACCTATTCCAGAACATATATACATATATCCACCACAACTATGCACAAAAGAGGCACACAAGCCAACTATATATCAAAAGCACATCTGCAAAACATCCCTAAAGACCTGAGTGTACATGGAAGACTCTAGGACTCTAACGACTAAAGGACATCCAACAACACTTCCAAGCTTGTCATCTACTATCTCTCTTGCTGCTCCTCAACCTCTGTTGCGTGATCTCTTCCTCCTCATGCATGTCCAGCTAAAAAGGATGTGGTAAACCCATGAGGTGGGATTCCAAATCTCAGCAGGAGATATCGCTCTCCACCAACTCTATTATTAACACATATAAGATGTTTAAAGTAGAAATAAAGTTACAATCATGATAAGCAGGTAATCATTGTTAACAGAGTAAGAAATTACTATTGGATTATGAAAAATCTCAACATTATAAAAGGAATAAGAAGAACATGTATATTTCCTACCAACAATACTATATAAAAGCAAGAGAGGACTCTTACAATGTTTCCATATTTGATCCTATACAAGTATGCTACATGACTATTTACATATTTTATTTTGCACTAAGGATTCGAGTCTTACCACCCAAATCAAACCGACCATTGCTAAGTCAAAATTGGTGCCATACCAGGTCTAGTGAAAGAGCTAGAATCCACAACCTCACCAAACCTCATGGTCAGCACACGAGTGAATCCTGTAGTGACATCATCAGTCAGACTGCTACCAATGACACATAGTATAGCTGTACAAACCTAGCCCACCTTGGTATAGGTCACGACACTAGTGAAATTGAGCTACGACCTACAACTGCACTCTTACTAGGGTATGGCCCGCAACCGATCCTGTATCACATATCATTGAGCTACAACCCGAAGCCACAATCTTACCAGGGCATGGCCCACAACCAATCTTATATCACATATCACTAGACATAAAGGGATATTCGTCCTCACCCCCGCATATTCAAAAATATGCACTCCAAGTAAAACTCATTTCACCATCTAGTAGACGTTGACACTGAATGGATCTATTGTCACAAGGCAAGATACATGATTAGGTTCCACTTGATTAGTTGGGTCATTTAAGTGTCTTTTAGCATCAATAAAGTTACAACATATAACCTTTAAACAAGTTCTACAAAGATAAGGGCATAACACATTACCAGAAAACATCTGAGCATATAAGGTGTGATCTCATCACATTATCACTTGATGTTTGCCAATCACCATATTTTTCATCACAAAGACCACATGCTTTGAGGTAGCAACCCCTCATCTCATTGCTGAGAAAAGTATCACCACATATTAGACAATAAAATATCATTAGATCATACTACCCATTTACCTCCTCTTTCTATGATACCAACATCTCACGTGCCTCATAAGGCTCATTCAATAATATCATATAGACCATAGCTCTTATCTATCTATGATTATCAACTGAATTTACCTACATGGCTAGAGATTTATAACAAGAAGGATAATACTTCATTGTTACTACCATCTCATAAAGGTTCATATCATTCACACTACATCATTAGCATTATCAGCAACCGACCTTCATTCATCACTTCCACCATCATTATAGAGTATATTATGATTTTAAAGATCATAGAAAACATCACTCCCTTGTTACTTGTACAAACATCTTATAGGTTAACCTATCATACCATTTGACCCCATCATCAACATGATGTGACATGATTATCATCACAAGGTGTTGATTTCATATGGCTAGAGGGATCCTGATTTATGATCTACATGTATCAGCATGACCACACCAAGGTGTGTCGGGCAAGATCATCTAGGGATATTAGTTTAGCTCATCTTAAGGTGTGACAGGTTAGCTACTCATGAGGTGTTTCGGGTTGATACATGACATTGAGTGTCGAATTGCCACCACCATAACATGTCGACCACCTCTATGCAAGGCACAAGGGGATAACCTCCCCAAGGTGTGTTGGTTTAACCATACTTCAAAGGGTGTCAGGTTAGACACATGTATCGGGAATGCCATTCTCTAGTGTGTCAGCCAAGGTTCCAAGGAGTGTGTCACCCATCCTGCATGTAAAAAGTTAGAGGTGTGACAGGTTGTTAGGGTTAGGGCATTACCATGTCGGCCTCTTACTCAACCAATGGCACTCAAAGCATACCAGCTCACAGATATCACCTTGGACATGATGAGTTAGCATCCTCAACCTATTGGTCCAAGGTGTCAAGCATATTGATCTAGCTCCTTTAAAGCATGACGAGTTAAGCACAACAATTCATGATGACCACTCACAATTTAGTGTATGTGTATCGACTTATCATCTTCAACCTTTGGATGTTGGCCACTAGTTCATCTATTTTCATGACAAGAAAGTACAAGATATGGATTGCAAACTTATGAGACTCCTTCAAAATAGTTCTCAAGACTAACATATAAGAGATGAATGATTTAGAAATGAGAAACAACATAAGAACATGAAAGAGTGAAAGTAACAAAGAACACTAAGAGTTATATAACCTGCCTCAAGGATCACCACCAAGATCCAAGCTCGAAGGTCAAGCTTTAAGCTCACCAGCTCAAGGTTGAAGATGGTCCTCCACTTGATTGCCACAACACCTCTAAGGAAGAAGACAAAACCAAGGTTAAGATAGCTCGAGATGAAAAGGAGATATCCATGATACATGTACGAGAAGAAGAAGAGAGCTAGGAAACATAGCTTACTAGGGTAGAAGATGAAAGATGATCAAGGAACACCTCAAGCTTGGAACTCATCCCCCACGCTCCAAGAGAACCTCTCTAGCTCCTAAAGCTTCTCAAGGTCATCCACCAAGAAGGAGATAAAGCAAGAATGGACAAAAGGATCCTCTTGCATGGAGAGAAAAAAAGACTATATACTAGGGGAATGAGAGAGAGATCATCGGAGAAGTGTCGTCACCTTAGGAGCCTAGGTGACACTTATCCACTGAAAAAGGGCCACATGCAACAACCTGTAAGACGTTGTCATATGATCTAGGTTAGATATCGCCCTCTTGGTCTCCTACCAAGATCAAGGCCTTACAACCCAATATGTTATAAACCTACACACTGACACCTTAACCCTACACACTCACAAACTGATACACCATAACCCTACACACTCACAAATCGATACACCCTAACCCTACACACTCACAAACTGATACTCCATAACCATACACCCTCACAAACTGATACACCATAACCCTACACACTCACAAACTGATACACTATAACCCTACACACTCACAAACTGATACACCATAACACTACACACGCACAAACTGATACGGAGTCTCTCTAAGGCTCTCTAACCCGAAATAACACACCTAAGAGCAAAAAACACCTCACTCATGTGTTCTAGACATCACCATAGATGCCACCACACAACCAAGACCCAAAGAAGGTGCCCATCTCTCTCTCTCCTCTAAATGATGCCAAGAGAGAGAAGGAACACTCTAGAGGTGGAAAATTTACACATCAACACCTACTCTGGGTGAATTGCAATTTGCACCAAAATCACACCACAAAATACAATCATCATCCAAACGAGCTCAAACAAGAAACTTAGGCTTTCTACATGCCCTAATTACATCTCAGATTATTAGAGCAAGGTTCAAAGCAACATAATTAGGCAAAACAAATAGGGTTATCCCAAACATGAGTCAGGGATCTTACAAGCCATAATCCCCTAACAGGGAATTCACCCCTGTAATCCTAAGAGAAAAGAGTGGGGTACTTCCTCCTCATCTCTTCTTCGAGCTCCCACGTGGCTTACTCAAAACCACAATGATGCCAAAGAACCTTCACGAGAACTAGGTCCTTCCTCTTTAGCTTCTTCACTCTATGATCAAGGATCAACACTGGGCCTTCCACATAGGTCATATCCTCATCGAGCTCTACCTCCATAGGCTGTAACATCAACTCTGTATCTGGATGACACTTCCTCAACATACTCACATGAAACACTAGATGCAACTTATGCAACTCAGGTGTCATCTCCAACATGTAGGCCACCTTCCCATCACGTGCCACCAGTAAAGTCCCATAAACATGGGAGCTAGCTAACCCTTCTTCCCAAACCTCAAAACACCTTTCCAAAGAGAAACTTGCAAATATACATGGTCTCCCACTTGGAACTCCAAGGGTCTACGATGGTTATCTACATACGACTTCTGTATGTCCTATGCTTTCCTCAATTGTTGCTGGATTATCTTGATCTTCTCTATTGTCTACTACATAAGCTCAGGACCAAGAAGCTAATACTCAAGTATCTCTTACCAACACAATGGAGATCTACAATGCCTCCCATATAACACATCACAAGGTGCCATGTCGATGCTACTCTAATAGCTGTTGTTGTAGGTGAACTCTATAAAACTGAGGTGTATGTCCCAACTTCCTAAATACTAAAGAACACATTCTCTCAACAGATCCTCCAAGGTTTGAATGGTCCTCTCATATTGACCATATGACTATAGGTGGAAAGTAGTGCTAAAATTTAACTGCATACCCAATGATGTGTGCAATCATTCCTAAAAGCGACTCATGAACTGGGGACCTCTATCATACATGATAGTTGCTAGAACACCATGAAAATGAACTATATCATCCACATAGATCTGGGCAAGCTTCTCTGTCATGAACATCATCTTTACAGGAAGGAAATGCACTAACTTGGTCAATCTATCAACGATCACCTAGATGGAATCATGGCCTTTGGCTATCCTAGGCATACCAACCACAAAGTTCATAGTCACATGATACCATTTCCACTATGGTATAGGCAAAGGTTGCAACATCCCTGTACGCTTCTGATACTCAACTTTAACATGTTGACATATAATACATCTCACAACAAACTCAGCCACGTCCTTCTTCAAGCCTGGCCACCAATACATATTCTCCAGGTTATGATACATCTTGTTGCTACTTGGGTGCATAGTATACATGGATGAGTGAGCCTCCTCCATCACCATCTTCCTTAGGTCATTAGCATCAGGAACCACTACTTTTCCATGGTAACAAACTGTCCCATCATTTGACTCATGGAAGCCATCATATTTATCGCTACCAAACTCTGATCTAATGTGCTGTATTACAATATCATTTTGTTGTGACTCTTTGATCTGTTGTCTTAGTGTGGGATTCACCTGTAATTGTGCAAACAAACCTGCTAGCCAGGGAACTTCCAACTTAATTTTCATCTGATGCAAGGATAACAACATGTCTCGCTTGTTGCACATAAAAGAACTTAATTAGACTCTAACTATAGGTGAAGACGAAGACTTCCTACTCAATGCATCTTCCATGACATTCACCTTCCCTAGATGATAATCGATCATGCAATTGTAGTATTTGATTAATTCCATCCAACGATGTTGTCTCATATTCAACTCCTATTATGAAAATATGTACTTTAGGTTCTTGTAATCCATGAAGATCTGACACTCCTCCCCATACATGTACTGCCTCCAAATCTTCAAGGCGTGAACTACAACAACTAACTATAGATCATGGGTCAGATAATTCTCCTCGTGTTTCTTAAGCTATCAGAAGGAAAAAGAAACCTCTTGCTTGTCGTGCATCAGCACACAACTCAAGCCATTCCTGGATGCATCACAAAAGACTATGCATCCTTTTCCTTGCTCACACAAGACCAGAATCAATGCACTTGTCAACTTCTCCTTCAATGTCTAAAAAGCACACTGGAATATGTCATCCCAGATGAATGATACATCCTTCCTCATTAACTTTCTTAGGGGAAAATCAACAATACTAAAGTCCTAGATGAACCTCCTGTAATAGCCCGCTAAAGCTAGAAAACTGTGCACTTCTATCGACATCTTTGGTTGTTCCCACTCTATCACCGACACAACCTTCATGGGGTCCACACGTACTCCCTCGGCTGATATAACATGCCCCAATAAAGATACCCTCTTCAAACAGAATTCACACTTGCTAAACTTGGCATAAAGTTAATGCTATCTCAGCACGTTCAACACTTGGTGAAGATGATGTTCATGTTGTTGATTGTCAGAACTGTATATCAAGATGTCATCTATGAAGACCACCTTAGACTGATCAAGAAACGGCCAGAACACTTTGTTCATCAAATCCATGAATGCTGATGGTGCATTGGTAAGCCTGAATGACATAACCACAAATTCATAGTGATCATACCTCATCCTAAAAGCTGACTTAGGTATGTCATCCTCCTTCATTCTCAACTGATGATATCATGACCTCATATCTATCTTTGAGAACATTGTCACACCATGCAATTGATCAAACAAGTCATCTATCCTCGACAAGGAATACTTATTCTTTATTGTCACCTTGTTCAGTTGTCTATAGTCTATGTAAAACCTCATAGACTTGTCCTTCTTTACAAACAACACCGGAGCACCCCATGATGATGTACTTAACCTAATGAAACATTTGTCAAGCAGTTCTTGCAACTATCTCTTCAACTCTACCATCTCTGTCGGAGCCATCATGTATAGTTTTTGAGGTATCGATTGTGTACTGAGAACCAGATTGATCTCAAAATCAAACTCTCTAGGTGGGGGAACACCTAGAAACTCCTTAGGAAACATGTCCTCAAACTCTTTGACAATTGGAACCTCTTGAATACTAGGACTCCTTACCTTAGTATCGAAGACATGTGCCAAGAATGCCTCACAACCCTGTCTCAAAAGCTTCCCCACCACCATAGCCAATACTACACACATCGAAAGAATCTTTCAATCTCCTTGAAAGATCCACGTCTCACCACCATCTGCAAACGTCACTTGGTTGGAACTTCAATCCATGACCACTCTATACTTCTCGAAGGTGTCCATTCCAAGGATTACATCAATCCATGCATGTGAAGTGGTATGAGATCCACTTGAATGTTGTGCCCTGAAAAGGAGAGGACACATGATGGACATACCTCATGTAACACTATAGAACCAACTAATGGGGTTTCTAAAAACAATCTATTCTTCTTATGACTAATAGACAAAAGGCAACTGTTAAGCACTTTGTGAGTGATAAAAGAGTGTGTTGCACCCAGGTCAACCAAAATAGATACAAAGCAAGAAGAATACAAATTAGAATGAAAAAACTCCATCTAACCTGTCACTACTCGTGGGTTGACCAATGCCTCCGGCTGACTCATAGCGGAAAATCTAGCCGTTGCATGTTGATGCCCCCATCATATGATTCCTTGAGCAGACGATCTAACCTGTGATGCATGTCCATGTCCTCATCCTCTAGTGCCACTATTTTTCTATATCTGAGAGCCATGTTGGCTCGACCTTGGTTACTGGGTCACCTCATCATCCCTCATTGGACACTCTCACCTCAGATGTATTTGCCCACACTTATAGCAAGTCTGGTTCTCATACTTTGGCCTAGATGGCCCTGTCACTGATAATGAAGCTGTATTGTGAGTTCTAATGGTGGAAAGCTATGACCTATGACCTTACTAGGTGAACACTATGTCAGAGTAGTAAACCTTTGTGATGCTGGCAGTGCGGAAAGCCTCATCTTCTTAAAGCCTCCTGATGATTTTCCTTCAAATTGAGCAGAACTCTTCCTAGTACTCGTCTCCCATTTCTCTATCATAGATTATTCTATCCATTGAACATATTCTACAAACATGGCAAACCTTTCTTGATTCTCCAAAGTAGCTTTTGGGGTAGACAACTCAACGTTCATCCCCTTCTCAAAATGACAAATCAACTCATCCTCCATAGCAGCCATGTGCAGAAAAAACCTCAACAACTCAATAAACTTTGCTTTATAATCATTGATCATCATGGATCCCTATCAGATCCTCTCAAACTGACTGATCTTCTCATCCAGGTACGTCTAAGAAAAGTATCGACTAACAAACTCATGTTGGAACTCCTCCCAACCTATGGCCTCTCCCAGCCTCTTCTCCTCCTCTAAGGCCCACTAGTGGGCAGCACTCCCCTTCAGAAGCTACACCGCATTCTTCACCTTATCCTCTTTACGGATACTAAGGATTTGAAAGGCTTTCTCAAGATCGGTAAGCCACATATCCATATCTGCAGGATCAACTATCCCATCATATTCCAAAGCTCCAACCTGATGAGATCGCTCAAAAGTCTTCTCAGCACCCAAAAATTTAGTATGGGGAACTGATGCCCTAGGTTGAGGTACAGGCATACTGTTTTCCATATGAGTCATAGTAGCCATAAACTGCCTAAAAAGAGATTGCAAGGCAGGGTTTTTAATCATCGCTGGCTCAAACTGGGGGACTTCAGGCACCCTATCTTTTCATGTCTGGTTCCTTGCACCACCATCTGGTCCAGCAACACTACTTTCAATTGCGTGTTCTTCATGTTCTCCAGACATCTTTAAGCTTTCTCTTCTTCTTCTACATAAGTAGAAGTCTCTATAAGACAGATTGTAGGACACAAGAACAAACACAAACCCTAGTCCTAGGTCCCTGTAGAATCAACAAACCTAATGCTTTGATACAAACCTGATTGTGATGCCTCGCACCACACAAGTGAGATTACTCAAAATAAAACTGTGGAAGAAAGATTAAACAAACAAGTTACTAGAATATACTAGAAATTAAAATCATTTTCGTACAATTTCCAAATAGCAAAAGCCTTTACATATGAGTCTTTTTGTGTCACAAGAACTTACTGTGTGTGCCATTAGCATGTTACAAGAAAACCTATTCCTGAACATATATACATATATCCACCACAACTACACACCTAAGAGGCACATAAGACAACCCTATATCAAAAGCAGGCCTACAAAACAACCCCAAAGACCCGAGTGTACTTGGACGACTCTAGGATTCTAATGACTAAAGGACATCCATCTACTATCTCTCTTGCTGCTCCTCAACCTCTGTTGTATGATCTCTGTGTCCTCGTGCAAGTCCACCTAAAAAGGATGTGGGAAACCCATGGGGTGAGATTCCATATTTCAGAGGGAGATATAACTCTCCACCAACTCTAGTATTAACATGGATAAGATGTTTAAATCAAAAATAAAGTTATAATCATGATAAGTAGGTAATCGTTGTTAACAAAGTAAGCAATTACTATTGGATTATGAAACATCTTAACATTATAAAAGGAATATGAAGAACATGTATATTTCCTACCAACAATATTGTACAAAAGCAAGTGAGGCCTCATCCAATGTTTATGTATTTGATCCTACACAAGTATACTACACAGTTGTTTACATATTTTTTTTCCCAGAGGATTTGAGTTGTACCACCCAAATCCAACCAACCACTGCTAAGTCATAATCAATGTCATACTAGGTCTAGTGGAAAAGCCAAAATCCATGACCTCACCAAACCTTGTGGTCAGTACATGAGAGAATCCTATAGTGATATCATCATTCAGACTATTACCATCGACATATAGTCCAAATGTACAAACCTAGCCCGCCATGATTCATGTCACGACACTAGTGAAACTGAGCTACATCCCACAACTGCACTCTTACCAGGGTATGGTCCACAACCAATCTTGTATTACATATCACTGAGCTATGGCCTGAAGCTTCACTCTTACTAGGGTATGGCCCACAACCAATCCTATATCACATATCACTAGACATAAGAGGATATTCATCCTAACCCCCACATATTAAAAAACATGCGCTCCAAGTTAAACTCATTTCACCATCCAAAAAATGTTGACACTGAATGGATATTTGGCACAAGGCAAGCTACATGATTAGGTTCCACTTGATTAGCTAGGTCATTTAAGTTTCTTTTAGCATCAATCAAGTTACAACGTATAACCTTTAAACAAGTTCTACAAAGATAAGGCAATAACAAATTACCAAAAAACATCTAAGCATATAAGGTGTGATCTCACCACATTATCACTTGATGTTTTCTAATCATCATATTTTTCATCACAAGGACCACATGCTTTGAGGTAGCAACCCCTCATCTCATTACTGGGAAAATTATCACCACATATTAGAGAATAAACCATCACTAGGTCATAAGACCCATTTGCCTCCTCTTTCTGTGATATTAACATCTCACATGCCTCATAAGGCCCATTCAATCATATCATACACACCATAGCCGTTATCTAGCTATGCTTATCAACCGATGTCACCTGCATGGTTAGAGATTTATAACAAGAAGAATAATACTTCATCATTACTACCATCTCATAAAGGTTCATGCCATTCACATTACATCATTAGGGTTAGGGTTCTCTTTAACCAATTAGGGTTTATAGGGTTGGATCAACAACCAACCTTCATTCATCACTTCCATTATCATTATAGAGTAAGTTATGATTTTAAAGGTCATAGAAAATAGCACTCCCTTGTTGCTTGTACAAACATCTCCTAGGGTAACTTATCATACCATGTGACCTCATCATCAACATGATGTAACATGACTGTCATCACAAGGTGTCGATTTCAGTGAACCCATTAGAGAACGGGCAACATCATTATCTAGTTTGATGAAACCTGGTCAGGGACCATACAAGTGTACAACTTGTTAAGGGATCCCAATTTATCATCTACATGTATCGGCCTAACCACACCAAGTGTGTCGGGCAAGCTCATCTAGGGATATCAGCTTAGCTCAACTAAACGGTGTCAGGTTAGACACATGTATCAGGAATTCCATCCTCTAGTGTGTCGGCCTAGGTTCCAAGGAGTGTTTCGCCCATCCTGCTTGTGATGAGTTTAGAGGTGTGATGGGTTGTTAGGGTTTGGGCATTGCCATGTAGGCTTGTTACTCAACCAAGGGAGTCATAGTTTAGCACTCAAAGCATACCATCTCACAAATATCACCTTGGTCATGATAGTTTAGCATCCTCGACCTATCGGTCTAAGATGTCAAGCATATCAGTTTAGCTCCTCTAGAGCATGATGGGTTAAGCACCACAAGTCATGATGACCACTCTCAACTTAGTGTATGTGTGTCGACTTGTCATCTTCAACCTTAGGATGTCAACCACTAGTTCATCTATTTTCATGGCAAGAAAGTACAAGATAAAGATAGCAAACTAATGAGATTCCTTCTTCAAAATAGTTCTCAAGACTAACATGTAAGAGATGAGAAACAACATAAGCACATGAAAGAGTGAAAATAACAAAGAAGGCTAAGAGTTATATAATCCGCCTCAAGGATCACCACCAAGATCCAAGCTCCAAGGTCAAGCTTTAAGCTCACGAGCTCAAGGTTGAAGATGATCCTCCACTTGATTTCCACAACACCTCCAAGGAGTAAGATGAGACCAAGGTAAAGATAGCTCAAGATGAAAAAAATATATGCATGATCCATGGCTGAGAAGAAGAAGAGCGCTAGGAAACATAGCTTACCAAGGTAGAAGATGAAAGATGATCAAGGAACACCACAAGCTTATAACACATCCTCCAAGCTCCAAGAGAACCTCTCTAGCTCCTAAAGCTTCTCAATGTCATCCACCAAGAAGGAGGGAAAGAAAGAATGACCAAAAGGATTCTCTTGCATGGAGAGAAAGAAGACTATATACTAGGGGAATGAGAGAGAGATCATGGGAGAGGTTTCATCACCTTAGGAGCCTAGGTGACACTTGACCACAAAAAAAGGGCCACATACAAGAACATTTTTTTTTGGTTAAGCCAGGGGTCGCTTTTATTCATCCCACACCCCTCTTGTGGGCTAAATCACAGCAAAAAAATTACATCTCCCGCACTTATAACTCGGGTAATATCCCATTATCCCACAACAATTTCCACCCCCTATATATAACTAAAATAAAGACCGAAGAACTCACTCTAATAGCTCTCATCCTCACCTCCAACTTCTGTTTTCTTTAACACCACGTAAGGAGTACATCTTTTTTCCATCAAAGCCATGCCCCTAATTCTCAACGACATATTAGATATATCCAAAGAGACTAATATCTCCTGTGTTTTGTTCCCCCACCTTCCTAATTCATGAGGTATCGAGTTGATAACCTTATGAACTAGTGAACCAGAAATCATGGAAGATGCAATCTCTTCTCGCAGCTCTCTAACAAAAGATGTTGTCCACCACGACTCTCTACCTCCATGTCAAAGTAACGCGTATGTATAAGAATCGTCTACTTCAACACTCGAGATACTCAAAGCGTGGTCACCTGCTAGTTTCAGACCAATGGCGCATGCTTGCATATATGCAAGGAAGTAGTCAGAGCTCCTGATCCAAGCTCGGAACACAAGGCATATATTTGCATTGTGGATACATATGACACCAGTTGCCCATCTTCTATATGTACCGTTGGCATCCCTGTCCCTCCCAATCATGATGTTAAGTTTGAGATTATGTAGATCTGGCTTCTCCCATCGCAGTAAGACTATCTCTTTTATAGCTGTCTTTGGTTCCTTTACGCCCATCAAGTTCATTCTGTCATATATTTCATTATCCATAGCAATAGGAAACGCTAACCTCTTCAAGTGATGGTTTAGGATTCTCAAGATATAGTCCCATTCATGGCTGAACGACTTCATCTTACCATCATATTTAGCTCCACATCTTATGCGCTATATGCTGTGAGGGATTAGGATTGCTAGATTACCTGCCAACCATTCAGTTATGTTCTTCTTCTTAGCCATCACACATCTATCCAGAAGAGATCTCATATCAAAAGGCGCCTCCATATCAATCAGCTCGTTGAATTTCCTCCAAAAGAACTTAGCGGTCTGCCCCTGGAATACCAAATGACCCATATCTTCCTCCTGGGGGTCAAAACAGCAATAACATCTAGATGCAAGAGGGATACCACATCTGAGCCTAATGTTATCATCAGTGGGAATGGCTCCCCTAGCCGATTTCCATATGAACGCTGCCTCCTTTGGATACCCAGTCTTCCATACCCTCCCAAGGCCGTCTGGACCGTCCTTTTCATTCTGCATCAATATCCTCTTAGCTGAACTCATAGAGAATTTGCCACTCCTCTCAGGACCCCACGCCAGCTTGTTTTCTTCGTTGGATATCAATACCTCTGCATCTCATATCATTTGTAATCCTTCTTCATCCACGATTAGTCTAAGCGATTCCCAATCCCATCCATATCCCTCTATCTAAAAGTCCTTCACCAAAAACAGGTGTCTTCTGTCACTGGGTATGATCGCATGATCAGCAAGGTGTTTCTCGCACCACCATGAGTCCCAAAAGGACATCTCTCCATTTCCAAACACCCATCGACATAAAGGAAACATGCGAGGAAACATGTCCCACATTCTCTTCCAGAAAGGTGACGGTAGTAATCCTCTTCTCAAGGTACCAGGATATAGATTGTCTCGGCCTCCTGCCAAGTTTGCATATTTGATCCTACAGAAAGATGCCCAAATAGAATCCTTTGTTAGTACCTCCCAGCATGCTTTTGTAACAAAGGCTTCATTGATCGTCTGTAGCGAGGGAATACCTATCCCGCCCAAAGAAAAAGGTCTAGCAACCCTATGCCATCCAATCCATGCCTTCCTTTGCTGATCTTCCCTATCACTCCACAGGAATCTGGATAGTTTATCTTCAATACGCGCTACTATCCCAACAGGAATGCCCACCACCGCCGCCGTGTACACCGGTATGGAGGCAAGGACATGTGCAATCAACATCCTCCTCCCTGTAAAGGATAATAGTCTGGACTTCCACGTAGCAAACTTTTCATTTATCTTACTCATTAGGAACTCAAAGTCAGATAGTCTCATCGCACCTCTCTTAATCAGTATGCCCAGATACTTCAAAGAGTCTGTAGCAGAACTCACTCCAAGGGAAACAGCTACACCATGAGCTAGCACCTGGTCCTTTCCTCCTACCACGCATGTAGATTTAGATTTGTTTATTCTCTGACCAGTTGCTCATTCGTATGCATCAAAGGTCTTACTAACCACGTCCAAAGATCTTTGGTCAGCTGTGAAAAAGACCACAATATCATCTGCATAAAGAAGAATGATCGGAGGTACCGCCTCCCCACGCACCTGGAATCTTGATATGGCCCCTTCTTCATATAACCTCAGGAATCTTCTGCATAACATCTCCTCAAACAGTATGAAAAGAAAAGGAGAAATCACACTTCCTTGCTTCAAACCTCTACTCATCTAAAAGAATCCAGTCGTTTCCTCGCCTATAGTCACCGTTGCCCACGTATTAGCAAAGAAGCTTAGACATAACTTGATCACCTCCTCTGTAAGGTTGAACTTCTCCAGGACTTTCCCCAGTGTAGACCAAGTGACCCTATCGTATGCCCTTGACATATCATACTTTAGGATCACATTAGGAGCGTCTCTGCCTCTATTGATATCATGCATGAGCTCCTTAGCTAACCAGATGTGATGAGATATATTCGTACCTCTCACAAAAGCTCCTTGGTTCTTGGAAATCAGGCGCGGCATAATTGGAGCGAATCTCTCACTGAGTATTCTTGCAAGGATGCGAAGGGTGACATTCTCAATGGATATCGGTCTGAAATCCTCCGGTAGTCTTATAGAATCATCATTCTTTGGAATAAGTAAAGTTCTACAACAGAAGAGACCCCTGAAGGAAGCATGTCCACTGAAGAAACTCTTCGCCAAGTCCATGAAGTCACTTCTTATGATATACCATGCCGCTTTGAAGAAAGGGAGGGTGAACCCATCCGGTCCTGGGGCTGTTGTTGCGTCCATCTTTAACATCACCTCTTTGATCTCCTCTTCCTGTGGAGTCGCTACTAAAGTGAAATTTTCGTCAAGTGAGATCATCTTCGGAATCGATTCTATGAAGCCCTCCATCTCATTTACATCTGTATCTGTTACCTCATTGTAGAAGTGCCTGTAATGATCTGCTGCCATCTCCGCCATTTTCTTAGGATCCATAACCTGAGTGCCATCTTGCAATACCACCCGATTAATCCTTCTTCTCTTTCTTCTCGACTTAATAGTAGCATGATAAAACTTGGTGTTTCTCTCCCCATCTTGAAGCCAGTCTATTCGAGCTTTCTCCTTCCATGTCTTCTCCTCCTGGTCCAGAAGATATTGGAGCTCACTTTCCGCCTCTCTCAAGTTGAGCTCATTAACAGTATTCGGATTTTCATCAAAAGCCATTTGTGTTGTGAATACCACGTCCTCCAAATCAAGAATGTGTTGCCTGTTAGCACCAAAGGTGTCCTTGCTCCATCTACAAAGAGCCTCATGAACCCTTTTGAGTTTAAGACAGAAAACCACGGAAGGGTGACCGCTCATTGGTTCATTCCAAGCTTGTTCGATTATTTTCATGCAATCCTCATGATCGAGCCAGGTCTTCATAAATGAGAAATGAGTCTTCTTTTTATCCATCGTCCAGGTACCAGGAATCGTTAAAACTGGGCAGTGGTTTGAAACCCTCGCTCTAGTTAGATGAATTGATCTAGTCACAGGCCTCTTCATCATCCATGCTCCATTCACAAGAACCCTATCAATTCTCTGCCACATTGTAGGTGTGAGAACATGTTTGTTCACCCATGTATATTGACTGCCTTCAAAAGGTATTTCTTCCAGAGCTGCATCTGATATCAATGAATTAAAATCCATCATGTCTTGAAATCCAGGTTGGTTTCCCCCCTTCTCTCCCTAGGGTGCCTCACCACATTGAAATCCCCTGCGATAGTCCATCCTTCATCCCCTATAATTTAAGCCATCATCAATAGTTCATTTCATAACGTTCTTCTTTCTGTGTTGTAATAGCTAGTATAGATTGCCGTTACAAATAGTTTCGAGCCTTCATTAGTATCCACGCTTACCGTCAAGTGCTGTTTATGTCTTCTAAAATTGCTAAGATTCAAAGATTTATCAGCATAGAACCATATTTTCCCATCTACTTCTTGATTATCGACAGCCCAATCAAGTTTTACAATGTCCAACAACTCCACTACTTGTTCAGCGTGAAGAAACGACTCAAATAGACATACCACTCCAGGTTTGTATCGACTACACAGTCTGCTCAGAACCCTCCTTGTAGGATTATTGGATGCCCCTCTAATATTCCAGAATAGTGACGTACAGTCCATAGGAAAAAATTTCACGCATGTCCCTCTCTAATCAGCCAAATCAGTGACTGTATCCTCCCTCTTGCTCTGACCAACACATATCAAAAGTATCCCTGTCCCAATCAGATTGCCTTCCTCTTGAAAAATTCCTTCTATGAAGTCGTGGTTCACCTGTACGCCTCACCGATCTAGACTGGCTCCTTCCTTCTCTTCTTCTGCTTGCACTGTATCTCTCGTCCTCCATGAAAATGAAATCCTCAAGGTGTCTATTGGATAGGTATCTTCTACTCCCTTCTCTGTCTATCACCATCCTTCTTTGTTCTCGGGTTTTATGTCTTTGTGTATTATGATTCCCTCGCTGCTGCGGTCTCACAGTAGATACTGATGGCCCTGGGTTTACAAGCACCATAGAGGATGACTCTGGTCGTGACTCCGGTAATTTAAGTGCCTCCAGAAGAATCCAAGAATCAACACCGACTTCAGTAAGTTGTGTATTCCCTGAACGCACCAGCCCCCTAGCCAGCATTCGGAAATGAACAGATGTTCTTCGTTTCCCGTACGTGAGCGATACAAACTGAGGGATGTCTTCACTAAAAGCCTCCACCAAGATAAGAAGTCCAGACAGGTCATCTTTCTCCTTCTGCCAGTCAGAAATATGCACAAGATCTCCAAACTTTGACACTATCTTTTGCAATGTATCATCATCTGACATGTAAGCAGTAGGTCAGCTATCCAGAACCAAAATGCCTCCTTGCTTTGATGACGTTCACCTTCAATCATATGCCTCAGCTCCATCTGTCGACCACCGAAATTCTGAAGACCTTTCATCACCATCTCCTTTGCCTCCTGCTCGCATGAGAAAAAAGCTATGGCCTTTCTCTCCTCGAACCTGTATATGTCCGCTGCTCTGGGCCAACTATGACGTAGGAAAGGACCAATCTCCTTCCAAGCTACTCCATGTGGCCAAGAAATCGCTACTGCTCTCTCTAGGGAAGATATCTTGCTCTTCCTCATGTCATCATTTGGTCCAACGTCGATCAAGATCCTTTTCGGAATATGTTGTGGGGCACCCCTTGCTGGGATACCCATGGGCAGAGGTGGGAAGATAGTCCTAGAATGGACATCAGGCGGCCTGGTTTGCAAGGCCGGTTGATTGCACCTCGAGGCAAGGTGGCCAGGTCTTCTGTACTTATAACAGACTTTGCTCCATTTGCATTGCGATTGCCAATGGCCACGTTCCATACATTGGAAACATGTATCGTTTGGGATACCAAACATCGGCGTCTTCCTTGGTGCACTCTCCGGTCCCGACCTAGAGGGAGGACTCTGATTTCCCACCACTTCCATAGGCTTATCCACCGCCGTCTACGACGTACAATCTCCCGCCACCGGAGATGACCTCGGTCTTGCATGCTGATTCGGAGAAGATGTCGGGTTGCTCGCATGTTGGTTCTCAGGTGACCTACCCGGCGCAGGGTCCTCCGTTCTCACTGGACCATGCATGTCCGGTCTTCCAGTATTCTGCCCTTCCTCCATTAAAACCCTAGGTGGTCATAGGTTAACATGTTCATCTTTGATATTGGCCAGCACAACCCTAACGTCTGGTAGAACTTCCTCCGTTGGGACGACAGTCGCCAGCATGTTGTTTCTCCTCTCCGCAACAGCCTGTTGCGCGTGCGCTCCCCTCATGCTTTGCCTTGTCACCCTACGCAACAGCGGCAATGGCAGCATCATCCTCCAGAGCTTAGTGACGAAAGGAAGGTGGCCCCCGGTAGGCGGAATACCTATCCGGAGTGTGTTGGCGGTGGCGCCGCCAAGGGCACGAGCACCCTAGGGATCTGCCCCGATCGCCCGCCCGATCGCGTGACTCTGTTGCCTCTCCACATACAAGAATATGCAAGATGTGGTGATATTATCTAGGTTAGATCTCTCCCTCTTGGTCGCCTACCAAGATCATGGCCTTACAACCCAATATGTCATAACCCTACACACTCACAAACCGATACACCTTAACCCTACGCACTCACAAAATGATACAAAATAACCCTACACACTCACAAACCAATACACCATAACCCTACACACTCACGAACTGATACACCATAACCCTACACACTCACAAACTGATACACAACCTCTCTAAGGCTCTCTAACCAAGATAACACAACTAAGAGCAAAACTGAACTCATGTGTTCTAGACATCACCATAGATGCACCACACAACCAAGACCCAAACGAGGTGCTCATATCTCTCTCCTCTAAATGATGTGAAGAGAGAGAAGGAACACTCTAGAGGTGGAAAATTTTCACATCAACCCCTACTTTGGATGAATTGCAATTTGCAACAAAATCACACCATAAAACACAAACATCATCCAAACAAGTTCAAACAAGAAACTTAGGCTTTCTACATGACCTAATTACATCTCAGATGATTAGAGCAAGGTTCAAAGAAACATACTTAGGCAAAATAAATAGGGTTATCCCAAAATGTGGGTCAGGGTCCTTACAATGGTAGATCTAACAAGTGTGACTTAATGACGGACAGGTCCTCACTTATGACCTAAGGGGAGTTGGGCTGACAAATGATATCACATTATATCTTGTTACAACAAAGCACAGACCTGAGATAGGAGGAGGCAAAGGAGATAGCCACGTACCAAATGCTCTGGGCACTTTCGGGAGGAAGATTTGCAGTCAGAATGTTGTGGATTGAGGCATCATGACCACTTCTCTGAGGGGTTTCATTGGTTTTTCTAATGTTTAGCTTGTTTTATTCCTCTTCCTCTCTGTATTTGATGATATAAATCATGTGGGGATAATCCCCTAATCCTTAGGACCCAATAGTAGTTTTTTTGCATTGTATTTAACTTTCATGAATTAATAATATCTATTTCCTCTAATTGTAGATGTAAATCTATAATTACTTTTTGAATGTTTTGTGCATGATCACCATAATCAATGGTTTAGACTACTATTTTCTTTGGGCTAAGGGATAGGGGTTGGAAATGGTGTACATTTACACAGCTAAAATTGTGCCTCAGGTGAAGGCTCACAGATATGAAGGAACAACTTCTAGTTATAATTAATGCACCTATCTAATTCTTAAACGGATGCATAAGTGGAGTTTGTTTTAGTGTAGGTAGTGTATTATGCTGCATGAATGGGTAATAAATTCTATACGTATTTAAGCATGGGTTAAGGATATATTATTATTGATGAAATGGAGTTAAATACAATGCATACTATGGTGATACTATAATCCTAGGGAATCCATCAATTCTTAATCAATTCCCTGAATTAAGATTTTAATTCTTGCTCTTTATTAAACAACCAACCAATCACTTTCTCTAGGCCTAGCTGATTAGGTTATAGTTAGTAGTAGTCTCTAGAGAATGTTTCATTGAGTTCAAAATTCGGGCCTCATAGGCCTATACTACTTGACGCATACACTTGAGTTTTGCATGCACAGTTTAGACATGTCAAGTCTTTAGCACCGTTGTTGGGGAAATAACAACTCCATCACCATGAGTTTTCTGACTAGACACTCTAGGCCATTTCTTGTTTTTTTATTATATTTCAAATATTTTCTATGCAATTGTGCATAATTAAAAATCCTTGTCACAATAATTTACCAGTATTCATCCTCTCACACTTTCATATCATTTTTAGGTACTAGTCTATGGTTCATACTAGAACCACAGACTACGGGGAATCCATTACCATAGGTACATGCCCGGATGAGATCTTTTGTAAAGAAAGAGAGTTTAGAGAATAAACTAAGAAGCTCATTCAAACCCCACCACCACAGTTAGAGCAAACATGGGCGGAAGTCATGTTGCATAACAGTGATGACCATCTTAAGGAAGAGCCTGAGGAGTAGACTGTATGGAAGAAAATTAAGGTGTCCACAATGCAATTTGGGCCAATCAAATGACTGGCAGTGAATGTAGGCTTGTACATAATAGATCTTTGATTGGTGATACTCAATAAATCTGAGTCATTCAACAGCCATAATATGGAGGACCCAATGTTGCATATCAACAACTTTGTGTAAAGTTGTGACATGTTTAAGATTGAAAGGGTCTTAGCTACAATGATCTACTTGAAGCTATACTCTTACTCAATGGTGGATAAGGCAAAATCTTGGTTTCTTAGTCTTCCTTCATAATCCTTAGAGACTTGGGATGAGATGATAGATGCATTCTTTGAGAGGTAATTACCTCCATATAAGACACAAGACTTTGTAGGGAGAATCTATAATTTCAAACAGCATGCTAAGAAGTCCATTTTAGAAGCCTAGGATAGATTTTACAATATTCTTAGGAAGGTCCCTCATCCTGAGATTGACCTTTATTTCCAGACAAAGATATTTTATTATGGGCTACACATGGGGAGATGACTACTCTTGACAATTCAGGAGCAAGTTTCTTTCTAAACAATAAATCTACAAGGTGAAATGAGATATTGAAGACATTGGACAAGAATCAATCTTAGGAATAAGAGCGTGACTCACCAACAACCGTCAAAAGTGTAGTGGAAACGAGGGAGATCATATACTTGAAGCAAAAGCTCACCAACTTCTTTATTAGAAATCTAGAACCTCATATGGAGGTGATGAGGAGGAATGCATGTTTGTATGTCAACATAAAAATAGGGGAGGAAATGATTATGCATGGAGAAAGGATCCCATGTTCTCATGGAAAGTTCCCAATAATTTTTTGCAGGACCCTTCACAGGCACAAAAACCTAAACAACAGTAAGGCAACATATCACAATCGTATGAATAGGACATTAGGTCTAGTAAAATATACCAAATTGAAGACATGCCGGGAAGGTTGGTGAGTTAGAATGAGGCCCTTTTGGACTAGACAAAGAGAAGTAGTACAATTAAGGGACACAAATCTATAACATTGAAGATTATATTTATCAACTAGCAGTAGATGTAGCATCCCTTAAGAAGCCAACTCAATAAGGATTTCTAGGGAACACATATATCCCATCTAGTAGTCAATAAGTTAAGGCTGCTTCTCCGTAGTGGCAAAGTATTGATAATAGAGCAGGAGGTGACTCTAGAGACGAGCACCACATTGACTAACACTGGGGAAGTGGTAGAATTTATCTCTCTATACAAGCCCCAAGATGACAAACTACAAAAGGAGTTCCAGAGATGAGGACTCAATTGAGCAGATAGAGACTAGGAAGGAGTCCTACATCCCACCCCATCAGTTAAAGACTATGACTCTAGTACCATTCCCTAAAAACTTGAAGGATAAGAAGATTATCAACAATTCAAGAAATTTTTGGATACTTTCAAGAAACTACATATCAAGGTACCACTAGTTGACACTCTTGAGAAAATTCCTTCTTATGGCAAGTTCTTGAAGGACATTATCAATAAGAATAGGAGGATAGTTTATTTGATGTAGTAGTCCTAAAGGAAGAGGTTAGTGCTTTGATAGAAAGGAAGTTGTCATTGAAGAGAGATGATTTGGGGTGTTTCAACATACCATGCTATATTGGTAGGGTCAGGTTTGGGGACACACTATGTGATTTTTGGGCAAGCATCAATCTCATGTCGCTGACTACATTCAAGAAACTTGGACTCAAGTAATCAAGAAAGAGCAACATGACGATCCAACTAGAAGATAATTTAGTAGTGAGGCAAATAGGCATCTGTGAAGATGTTCTTATGAAGGTTGATAAATACATATTTCTAGCAGATTTTGTTGTCATGGAGATATATGATGACTATAGAAATGAACTACTCCTAGACATGCCTTCCAAGCTATAGTAGATGTAATCTTCGAGATGGGGGAAGGAAGATTAACACTATGTATCTAGGATGATTAGTTTGAGATGAAGTTAATTGATTATCAACCACTGGACAAGGAGAGGGACAATGCCACACAATGCAACACTTAGGAAATAAGGTGTCCTTATTCTTGGGGAAACCATTTGTGGACATGGCCCATGTCATGACAAAGGCGGACAAGGGTAGTCTTTTTGTTGATATAATGAAGCATATTTGGTGGATATCTTTGACAAAGGAAATGAAGTACCATGATGATTTAGAGCGTACACAATGACCACATAGATGCAGTCTCTTCTGCAATGATGCAAGCATAACACCAGTTACAATTAAAAGCTTGTATCATGAATCTGGTGGATGACTACACTTGCAATAATTCATTGAAGGAGTGTACCTTGTTTCTAAAGACATTACCATACTTCTATATAAGACACTATGAAGATTTGGAACAACCACCACCATCTTTAGTCCCATCCCTACAATGTCATTCTTAGTTGGAATTGAAGACACTACCACCACAACTAGAATACACACTCCTAGAAGTGGACAACAAACTCCCAATGATAAGTTCTACATTAGTGAGCATGGAGGAGGAGCAGCTACACAAAGTTTTGAAGAATCATCGAGCTGTATTTTGGTGGTCCATTGCTAACATCAAGGGGATTTCCACTAGTCTATGTCAACAAAAGATTAGAATTGAACAAGGATGAAACCTATAGCACAACCTTAGAGGCGTATAAATCTTATCATTATAGAAGTGGTGAATAAATAGGTAGTAAATCTTCTATATACAAGTATATGACACAATATATTTGATTCTAAATGGATTAGCCCAACCCAGGTTGTTTCTAAGAAAGGAGGACTTACAAGAACTACACATTCTACAAGTGAGTACATCTCGACTAGCCTAGTGACCAGGTGGTGGGTGTATATGGACTATCACCATTTGAATGCCTCTACCTTGAAAGATAATTTCTCTCTCCCCATTATTGATGAAATTCTTGAGAGGCTCGCTGACATGTTACATTTTTACTTTTCAGATGATTATTCTGGCTATAACTAGATTTTTATCAAGCTACAAGATCAAGAGAATTCTACCTGCACTTGTCCCTATGGACCTTTTTCTTATCATCGGATGCCATTTGGTATTTGTAATGATCCAGTGATGTTTCACAGATGTATGTTCGCTATTTTTCCAGATATGGTGAAGTGTTCTCTTGAGATTTTTAGGGATGACTTGTTAGTTTATGGAAGTCATTTGAGGATCGGCATGCTAGTCTTAACAGAGTCTTACAAAGATATGAGGACACTCATCTAGCTTTGATCTAGGATAAATGTCATAGGATGGTGAGTGAGGAGACACAAGGTGTCTAACAAAGTGATGTAAGTCGACCCTATAAAAATAGAAGTGATCTATAAGCTACCTCCACCATCATCAGTGAAGGGAGTTAGTGGTTTTTTAGGACACCCCATATTTTATCGATGCTTCATCAAAGATTTTTCAAGACTGTAAACCCACTTTACGAGCTCTTAGAGAAAGATGTTGAATTCAATTTTGATGACTACTATTTGAAAGCCATTGAGATTTTGAAGGAGAAGCTAATCTCCTCTCCCTTGGTGGTGGCTCTAGATTTGAAAAAATGTGGGATGCATTAGATTTTATAGTGGGGACTTTTGTAAGACAACATAAGGAGCATGTTTTTTGGCCATTTACCATGCCTCTAGAACCTTAACAATGCACAACTTAATTATACCACCACATAAAAAGAAATTTTATCTCTAGTCATTGCTTTTGATAAATTTAGATAATGTTTGATAGGGGAAAAAGTGATAATGTGGACTGATTATCCATCTATTAAGTATCTTTTATAGACGAAGGATGCCAAAATGAGGTTTATTATATGGGTTTTCTTAGTAAAAGAATTTGAAATTGTAATTAGAGATCAAGATGGATCAGAAAATGTAGTAGCAGATCATTTGTCTCAATTAGAGAGGGTGAATATGTCACGTTTGGAAGTACCTATCATTGAGGAGTTCTTTGAGGAGCAACTTTTTGCCATAAAAATAAGGACCCTTAGTTTCCACACATAGTGAATTGTCTGGCGTGTGGGGAAATATCAGATGACTAGGGATATCAAGAAAAGAAGAAATGCTTCCATTCATTGAGGTTCTACGTATGGGATGACCCAATATTTCTCAAACAATGTAGGGATGGTATTTTGAGGAAGTGTGTCCCTGAGTGTGAGTTTGAGAGCATACTTGCTCATTATCACTCTCTACCCACTGGGGGGCACCATGATAGCTCAAGTATGGTGTCTAAGGTTTTAGAGAATGGAGTTTATTGTCCTTTATTATTTAAATATGTTTATGACTATGTTCAAAGGTGTGACACATGCCAATAGTCATGGAACATATTTAGGAGACATGAAATGCCTCTTAAAACATTTAAGGGATAGAGGTATTTGGTTTATAGGGCACTGATCCTATGGGACCTTTTGTGACTTCTAACTCTAATCCATACATTTTTCTTGTGGATGACTAGGTGTCAGAATGGATGGAACCAATTCCAACCCATGACAATGATGCACATGTTTGTGTAGATTTGTGAAAGATCACATCTTCTACATGTTTGAGGTGCCCATAGTGATTATAAGTGATGGGGGATATCACTTCACTAGAAAAATGTTTTGAGATTTATTGTGCATATATGGAGTGAAACATAGTGTAGGAACCCCATATCACCCCCAGATCCAAGGACAAGTTGTGGTTTCAAATAGGGAAATTGAGATGATTTTAGAAATGACTATCTCAACCAAAAGGGCTGATTGGATCATGCAACTAAATGACACTTTGTAGACTTATAGGAAGGATTTTAAGATACCTATAGTGTAACAAACTCACTTTTCAACAACCCCCAATTAAGGAAGGCCAAAAAGATGAGAGAAATTACCTAAAAAAATTACCCAAAGATCCAAATTTTAATCAAACAATATAAAGTAGCAGATATTTTCATTCATTTTAAAATATTATAAACAAGATGCTTACATGAACTTTCTATCATTAGGACTATACATTTGAGAAGATATGACTAGCTTTCATGAAATTTCTTAGGACTGTACATTTGAGAAGATATGCTTTCATGACATTTCCATCTTTAGCTTCATGTCCTTTATCATGTCTATCGGTATATACCTAAAATGATGTGAAACAAATATGCGATCAATATCTTACCACACTGGTACGTGGGGTGCATCCAAAATTTACAAGTAAATAACAATATATATTTCAAAAAAAACTTGTAAATATAACCATGCATTTTCTTCACATAATCTTTCCTTTATGTGATATTCATAGTGAAATTATAATTGAACAAAAAAAATAAACATCCAACAATTTGATTGTTCATCCTTTAGAAACACTTGGAATACACTGACAAACTAATGCAGTTATTCTTAGGCCTAACCACGTACCTTGACGGCATGCCACATAGTTTATCATGCATAATACACCTCAGTTACATTCAAGAAATCCAATCAACAAAGATAAATCTAGGAAATCATATTGTATTTGCAGGTGTATAAACCCTAAAGTGTCACCATGACATCTAATACATTAAACTCGAGCCCTAATCTAGGGTTTCATATCTTATTTGAGTTTGGATAAGGAATAAGGGTATAACCCCAATCATCAAGTTCAGTCTTTTGGACAATTTTAAGCAACTACATCAGATTAGGATGAAGTATATTTAGGCTTTAAATCCTAAGCATCATATTTGTGAATAAGAACCTCTAATCATGATCATATTCATTTAAAACAAATCAAGGACATGGATTCTCATCAAATTAAACACATTAGGCCATTATGAACATATAAATCAAATCATTTGTTTTTAAGCTTATCACAAATTGTATTATGAATTTCTCAGTTTTAATTATACATGTTGATGATCCTTACCTCAGAAACCATGATTGCATATAATCATCATTATCATTTTAGATTAGCATTAGATGCAACAATATCATATGGTAACCCTATAGAGAGGCTTTGTAATGTTTCTAATATTTTACTACCCTAAACTAGGGTCTAATGTGCTAATCACCACTTTATTATATATTACCCTACTTTTGGAATAAGAAGCATTATTACGTATCTATTACACTTTTTTGTGTTCCTCTTGTTCTCGCGATCATTTTTATATATAGGTTCACTATTTTTGGATACTCTCAATATTTCTTATGAATTAACCAAAATAATTACTTGTACCTTGCACATGAGCTGATGTGGCGACCCCTAATTGGTCTTTCAGTCTGTGACTCAAAGCCACATTGGCTGAGTGAGCATGGTCCACACCTGAACTGAGCGTAGTCCCTCTAGTCCAAAGACAACCCAACCCCTAATCCACTCTTCATCTCATTCACGTATCAGTGTGCATTAGTTTGTGTGGCCGTAGACCACTGTTAGCGGAGTCTTCGACGCTACAATACCACACTGACGTCCTTCCTTCCAGTGGCCAAAGGTGCCAGCTTCTAGGGCACTTCTTCGCGACCACCTCTTCGACACCTACCAAAATTTCCTACATCAACATCCCTCTTCATTCTCTTCCTTCAGGCCAGTCGACCATAGGGTTCCCCCTCCTCTATCATGGCCTCTTTTCAGGCCCACATGATACAAGGCAGTGCCTAGCAGTGCCCTAGGGTACTACGACCCATCTTCCCATTGACCTAATGGTTTGAAGTAGTGACATGAGTTATAGATCCACTGATTGTGAGCTTTAAATGATCATTGTCATCTTTCCCTACATCAAACAACCAAGAACCAATTCTCACTTTGACACCTACCCAACTATGAGGCAAGGTTTCTCTACCCAAGCTTGCCTCGGTAGTGCTGATGTCACGGTTCCCTCCTACTTATCTCGTAAGGTCTATCATGGTGCATGTCTTTTGATACCGAAAGAGAACCGTTCCTCCCACCTTCGTCTCCTCATCTGCAAGGCACTCATCCCTGCCTTTTAGGATCTCAGGGTCCTTCTCTATATACACCTACCCCACTAGGAACCCTTGTGGATATGATGAAGAGAGGAAGAGAGGAAAGCTACCCCTCAATAGATAGAGTCAAGTTCCATTCCCCACACGCTCCTAGTGAGAGAGAAAATGGTATCATTATCCACAAAAAGGAAGGCAATTACTACTTTCCTCTTATATTCCATTATACAAGGACTATAAATCTTTTATTCTATAAGTCATGTTTGTTATTAGAAGGAAACTCCCATCTTCCATAGAATTTGGATTTGGCAATGTTTTTTGCAACCAATGAATTCAATTAATGTTTTTCCTTGTACTTGAAGATATCTTTTTTCAATTATAGTACAAATATACCTTACTTTTAAAAAATTTAGCACCAAGTGATACTATGAGATAGGAAAGAAATATTTTTCTTTCCAATTGTTTTATAATAAAACTTTTCCTTTGACTTCCATCTTTGTATGTAAATCCCTTTTCTCTCCACTGGTTATGAATATTGTTAATTGTTTTAGGAAACCCAATAGATATATTTCTTATCTTATCTTCATAATTTGGGATTTATTGGGATAAGTCTAATATATAACACCTACTACTTTAGACACCATTGTTAATACAATGACATATCTCAGGGGATATTCTTTTTTACCAAATTTCTATAATATTCTTCTTTTCTTTATTGTTTGCATGTATACAAAAGTTTAAATCAAGATAATGTTATTTGTGATGTCTCAAACATTGCATTGCCACACCTGGCTTGATAATTGTTATTTTAATTATCTAAAACACCATGCATTATATTTTCTTTTGGAAACTTGCCAATTATTTCATTCACCATATCCAAAACCTTTATTATTTATTCATGTATAAATTTCTTCTATTTATTTAACTTGTGCAATAAGAACCCATTCTAGAAAGGTGGTTAACATCATTATTCCACCAACAATATCATTAGGGAATTTATAAATCAATTTGTTTATATAATTCAATTTTACCAAAGTTGAGGATATTACATATAGGCATGGATCCTTACAGGCTACTTTATGGGTGGGTATGTTATTTGCTTGTAGAATTAGATCATAAACACAAATGAGCCTTAAGAAAATTAAAATTTGATCTCTCTAGTGCATAAAAGAAGCATAGACTAGAAATAAATGAATTAGATGAGATTAGGCTAGATGCCTATCAAAGTTATATAATCTATAAGGATAGAACGAAGAAAGTTCATGACTGCCACATTGTCCATAGGGTGTTTCTTCCACGTCAACGACTTTTGTTGTTTAACTCCAGGATGAAATTGCATCTTGGGAAGTTGAGATCCTAGTGGAGTGGACCCTATGTGGTTGTTAAGGCATTCCCTCATGTCACCTTTGAGACTAGTGATGGTGTTGAGACCTTTTTGACTAATAAACATCGCCTCAAGTACTATTATGGAGGAGAAGTGGTCCATGAGGGGGATGATTTGAAGCTCATTGAGATTCATTGAGCTTTTGAGAAAAAAATAGTGTCATGCCTACGACACTAAAGGCATGTGAGTGGAACCAAACCCTTAGTAGGTGGATTTCTACAAAAAGGCATTATTGTCGATGCAAAAGTTTGTAGCATCGATATTTGTTGAAAAAATAACAATATCACAAAAAGTATTAGTTGATACTACCAAGAGGCTTATGGTGTCTACTCACTAAAATCAAATTTGGAAAAAAATGAGAGAACTTGGTGGTATCACAGACATAAAAAGTCAGTGGCATTGACACAAGACATGAGAGGCACACAAAATTACAACTCAGTATCATTGACACCATGTTGGTGGCACCGACTCAAAAGATCAGAATCTATAGTAAAGACAACAATGATTGAGATCTTCAACATCTAATGGTATATGGCTCCAAGATGGATGTGCATACTAGAACTTAGTACCACCAACATGAAAGGATATGTAGTTCATTACATCGACAACTCATGGCTATCAATATCAACGGATGACACCGACACCCACAGATAATGGTAGATGTCAGTACCATTAGCACAACGCAACATGGAAACTACTGGGTATATAAGGGGAGTCAAAGGGTGCTATCCATTCACATCCAAAGAATTCCCCTTGCAATCAAGAATGTGCCAGTAATTGTCAAAGACTTTTAGAGCTCCTCGATATCTCTAAGTCTACATTGAGCTCCCTTTCTTGACCTCCTTTGTAATTTCTACACCAATGTCTTCAAGGAGGCAAGCTTCATCAGTTGCATTCTAGTAGATGATACCAAAGCCATCGAGGATGACATTCCCTAATGAGGATCAGAAGAAGATCTATACCACCATTTTTAGGAGGAATATTATACCCATGCGGTATCTGATTGCATGTTTCTCAAGGACATGGGTTTCGTCGATAGACTCTGCCAAGTCTGCACCAGATAGAGTATGAGGAGAGATCACCTATTCTTTGGTAATTGGCCCACCTACCCAGATATAGCTTGTGAGCTTCTTGCAACTATGAAGATCTATTTCATCATTGAGCATGGGGAAGGATTGGAGGAAGGTTGGGTCAAGGTCTGGCTCTACAACGTTAACCTCCATCTCACTTTTCTTGAGTTCAACTTGATCTATGAATGCCAACTAGTAGATCATGCTCCACACTAGGATACATCAACTACAACATGGCTTGAAGATACATGACAATCCTTCCTCAAGGGTTCACAGTCAACTAGAATCAATCCTCGGTGATGGATATCAAGCATCCCTTTGTGTGGATGTTGAATCGCTACTTGATGAACACTATATTCTCTAGGTCCACTCAGGGGTGAGGGAAGGTCCAAAAGGAGAACCTCTTTGTTCTCTGGGAATTCTTGACTTTGGGGAAGGACATGATCAACCTTGGGTCATTCTTTCTTCATGTTGGAGGTGAAGATGCAAGCTCATAGGAAACCCCAATCCACTTTAGAGGACTACTTATGACTCTCTCCCTACACCACCTTCCCACCTATCTAAGGCCAATGCTTTAAAGACTTCGTTGACACCCAATTTCAAGCACTTCAAGTGGGTGCACCTTGTAGCCAAAAACTAGGGCAAGGTGTATGCCTACTGCACCATAGATGAATAGATGAAGGAAAAGGCCATCCTGTCTCCAACTTCAACCTTTGAGAAGTGTGCCACCTTTGATGACTGGTAGATGATGTTGAACCTATACTAGCGGGAGAAGAGGTTGAGAGGAGGAGGAGAAGAAGAATAAGTAGAAGAAGCTAAATAAGAGGAGGTTGCCATGACTTTTACTCTTAGGAAGCATTTAGACAACATTCCTTGCCACTTACATAGCATACATGTCTACATTCCCACCACCTCCATTACTAGAGACCCATTCTCCATGGAGGGTATGTAGGAGATTATGTAGTCCTTCCAACAGGGGCAGATACAGTAGTCAACCACCTCGACACATATTCATGGTGTCCAAGAGTAGCACCTTTAGCAATGTAGGAAATCTACACCAACAAGCGCCTTCTCCTAGACAACCAGGAGAGCATTCACACCCACACACAGCTCATTAAGATTCACTAGCAGCTGCTCTTCAACCACTATTGGATTCAAGTCAACTTTTCTAGCTACCTAAAATTACTAGATATGACAATCAACCCACCCACTTTCATTGGAAAGTTTTACCCTCCAGACCCACACATTCCACTAGGAACATCTCAGCCATGACCACCACCCTTCTAAACACATGGTACTATCATTCCACTTATTGACTATGAGGACATAGTCAAGTTCAAGCTTAGGGGGTGCTAGAATGGCTCTATCCTATTTTATTAGCTAGTTTGTCTTAGTTTTTCTTATTTTTAAATATTAGGATTCACAATGTATATAGTGTAATTGTGGAGTTTAGTGATCATGACTTCTTCCATCATAAAAAAGAATATGTTTCGTGCCTTTGCAATGAATTGAAAGAAAAATTAAAATGTTCTCATCTTTGAAAGCTTATTTTGCAAAGTTTAAGGCAACACCAACTGGAGGAAGTGTATGGGTTGGTCATCTTGATGACACTTAATATGGATGAAAATCTTCATTTATCCAAGACTTGTGTATGATGAAGAGGTTTGAACTCAAGCCAACCAAACAAGTAAGGAAACCCTAAATGGGATTTTTAGAAAGAACCCTAAGGTTAGCATGTACAGATTTATAGGAGAGGGATATTTCATAGTTAAGATAGGCATTGCCTCTTAATGAAGTGATTCCATCCACCATTCATTACATTTCATACACAACATTAAGATGATCAAGTAACTCAAATTGTTTCATTTTGACTTCATTGCACAGCATGATAGGTAGCATGATAATTAGTTTTTGTATAGTGCACTAGTTAGAAAACGAAAAATTTAGTGATGTACATATCAATTAGTTGCATAATAAATTTCATGTAGATTCCATTTTTTTCATTTGTATCACTCGTTGCAACATGTATCTATGTAGTTGTTTCCATATATACTAAAGATAAAGGATCTATGACCATATCAGTTGCAATGAAAAAGAATGTAATGAGCTGTGTTGAAAAGGCATGAGCCCAAACTTATAATTCATTCTGAAATAAGTGGGTAGAAAAGAAAAAAAAGAAGAAAGAAAAAAGAAGAACAAATATGTAATATAGAGGCAGAAAAGTTCACCATGAATTCAATGTTAACTTCATCAAAGGATAAGTGACAATACTTACATGTGTGCATTATTTCACCTATGACTCATCATTTAGATGAGACATTCAGTGCATTATCATTCCACTATGATTTTATGCATTTGGATTCATGCAATTTTCAATACCTTCATTTTTAGGTTGATCATATTTTTGCTTTTGCATAGACAATTTGGATGTTAATAGTGATTCTTATTCATGGCTACCTATTTCATGCCACCCATTGCTCTGTATCGTGGAACACATATATGATTGATCCCCTCATTCATTTTGTACATGAGGAACTTCTTCTAAAATAGTTGGTAGGTAGACAAGATCAATGTAGATAGGGAATAACATGGTGCATGAAGAGTATTACCTATTGACTATGATGCTAATTTCTCTATTAATGATGTTTCATTGATCTATGGGTGGAAATCTTTAATGAACATTTTTGGTCACTTCAAAGTAGTTATTTATTCAATGGTTGGTAAGGACCAGCTTGGGACCATCAGGTGGGGGGGTTAATTGTGCAATGTAGTTCATGATATTTGTCCTCTTGTCGACTTATATCAAACACATCCAAAGGTAGTGTTGCTCGAGGGTGAGCAACATCCTAGCTTAGGGGATTTTATTGCATCAAATTTTAGTTACTTTTCACAAACTATTTTTCCAAGTATTTAGTGCATAATTGTTCATTTTGAAATTAATTATGACTTATTAATCATTATTAGCATGTGAAACACTATTTCATAAAATATTAAGTATTTTTATTGAATCATGTTAAATCATTGAATTTTATTTGGACTTATGTTGTTTTTTCCCTTATTTTAGACAATTTGAGCATATACATGATAGCTCAATGCGATCGACTTACAAGTCCATGGTACGAACATTGTGCGAAATCTAATAAGGAATTATGATAATCTCAGTGCTACTGAGATAACACCTGGTGCTACCAAGATGACATCTAATGCTACCAAAGATATGAGTCACTGCTATTGATTTTCTACCTAGAAGCATCAATGGAATAACTAATGGTTTTAGTACCACCAACATGACACAAAGAACAAGATAGAACTAACCAAAAGACAACTCAGTGCTACTGACATACTCATCGATAGTACAAACACTTATCAAGGTTTTCAAGTCAGATGACAACTTAGTGTCGCTGATATCGCGTCAGTGGTACTGACTTTGCTTGATCGGTGCAGATGAAAGATAAAAACAAATCCAATTGCTATTGTGAGAACTCGTTACACTAAATGAGATTACTTAAAACATAAAACACAATCAATCACTAATGAATCACATACCCAAAAATATGGGTAAAATAAAACTGATTTCAACGTCAACACCTGCTCAGAAACATTTGCATAAGAGACCAACATGTTTCTTATATCCACTGTATGCCAAGAATTTGATACAAATTGTTCTATCGTCTTAGCCACCACATATATACATAGGAGAACAATATTCGTATATGCCACACAAACAAGCATTAATATTCTAACAAAAGTCAGATGCGTTTGAAAAACCATATACAAACGTTTTCTCACCCGGACCTAAGAGTATAGGGACGACTTTAGGACACACTAGACATCTAATCAACTTTCTCAAAGATTCATTACTATAGATCCTCTTTTCTTCCAAATGTTTGTTTTCTTCACTTCTAATTACCTAAAAAATGTGGTGAACTACAGGAGTGAGACCCATGTCCCAGCAAGAGATATAACCTCCAACAACGCTTATTGATTACACAATTTTAGGTAATGAGACAGTTTAAGTAGTTTAATCATATATAACAAATAAGCTCAACAACACTGATGATTAATTACCATCACTTAATTGCACTAAGCATCATCTTTATGTAAAGAGAACAAACAAGGGTTATCATCCAATGTGAAGCATCATGTATAACCCTAAATAGATATGCTATATGGCTATATTAGATCTTTTGTTATGCCCTGAGGAAATTGAGGATACCACTCAAAATCCAACTGACCACTACTAAGTCGAAATTAGTGCCATACAAGATCTAGGAAGAGTCAGACTCCTAAGATCTTCTCCACCCGCAGTCAGTATGGGTCCGCCACAGTGACACATAAGTCAAGCTGCTAATAGCCTAGTTCATCCTTGGTACATGTCACGCCACTAGTGAAAGGAGGAGGGTACGCATAGCCTACAATCTGAGGTACAATCGCAGTTGTCCTCCAATATCATCACATATATAACCACCGAGACATGACCATAGCCATTCTCAAACTAAGGGATAGGTATGACCGCAGTCATCCTCCCTAAACACTTGAATTCAGGATGAAAAGTACCCCACATACTCATCAATATGCGCTCTGAGTATCCCTTAGGAATACTAGTTTCACCATCTGGCAAGTTCTAATACTCAAATGGATCTATGGCATAGGGCACTACATGATTAGAGCTTCACTTGATTAGTTATGCCAATTGGGTGAATTAAGGCTGCATCATACAAGTGGACATACAAACCCTAATTCACTTCTAGCAAGCATATAAATATCACAACTTTTAAAAGATATAAAACATGTGAAACATAATTTCTCATGTCATCATCACATGGTACTATTGACTTGCCATTCTTGAGACCACACCAGTCATCATACTATCACAAGATATAAATTCTTTTCAAAATATCACAGGGTATCAACCCTTATCAACATAAGAGGATTACACCTCATTCAGGGCTCAACCATGCTCAAAGGTCATTAAGACCATCATACTATCAGAGGATATAAATCCTTTTCACAATATCACATGGTATTAACCCTTATCAACACAAGAGGATCACACCTCATTCAGGGCTCAAGCATGCCCAAAGGTCATTAAGACCATCATACTATTCCCTACAAGATCATCATTATCTTTGCATGCCTTATAACAAGGCTTCAACAACATCACTTACATATAATACACTGGATCAACACAATATTGCATTAATGAGATAGGAGATATTCATAAAAAATCATAGCATGGTTATATTAATGTTAAGAACATTCCTTTATTACATCAACATGCAAGGAATCTAGATATGATTAACCCTCATCATATTCATAATGCACATGTTTAGCATAAGAAAGTATCAACCATGCGGCTATGATAACCACCAATTAACATATTAAGATTATGATCATATTAAGGAGGTTATTCCACCATCATTCCATCATATAAGAATATTAAACATGAATACTCGTCTTTATATATTCTCATTAGATTTAGGTTCAACATGATAAATTATACCAATGTTACTAATCAACACTTATACCCAAACCCTAACTCACGCCATCCCCATTGGATCATGGATGCATAAGGTGAAGCATCACCATCACATTCCATACTATTGTCAAGTATGAACCCACACATAAATCAAGATGTAACCATCAGGTTATAGCATACTAGGGTTTTGACAATAGTAGCAGAGTACTCCATGATTGCATTAGTCATTCAAGGACTATTCATACCCAATTACCGTCATTTAGTTATATTAAAGATAGGTATAACAAGCTATACATGTTTATGATTACATATCAGCATAATATGATTATCATCCCACCTATTCATATGAGTGAATAGGTAAGACTACCTTATTAAGGGTAACCCTCCATTTGTTCCATTATCATTCAACCCATATCATCATACCACAATGTCACCCAAAACCAATGGATGTTAAAAAGGTAAGACCATTGATTGTTTACATAAGTAAACACATTGGATAAAACACCAAGGAAGTCCTTGATTGGTTCTCTAGAAATAATCACCATCTAACCCTATACATCCCTTGAATAACAACACAAAAAGTTCCATTGAGAGTAGGGTAAAACCCACAATCAACTGTTGAGTTAAAACAAGCCATTCATTGTCAACAAGTAAGCTTCTTAATTTGATCATATAAAGGAAACTATCTAAATTACATTATTAGGACCAAAATATTACATTATCCATCATTCCACTTTCTTGGAGGAATAAACATTAGATCTTGACCATTAGGTCAGGTTCATATGTTAAAACCATGAATTACAATATAGGTCCGACCATTGAATCAAGTGACCCAAGAAACCATTGGTATAATGCTTAATTGATGCTACAACTATATGATTAACTCACCATAGGTTGTGGATACCTGATCCACTATCATTAGTGACCATTAAGTCACCATATATTGTTATATTAGCACTATATTCATTAATCAACATCAAATATTAAGCTAATATCATCATTGATTGATAACATTATTAGGGTACTTAATGGTTGATCATTAAACTTTTAATTAATCCAAAACCAGACATAAGGGGGTGACCAAAGGTTTTCACCATCATCTAACACCTTTGATCTCGACCATCAGTTGTCATGAAGACAACAACATAGGGTTGTTGCAATGGTACCATCATCGGGTCATGGGTTTATAGAAGAAATCAGCTGAAAACCCTAAAATTAACCATTGGTTGATAGGTGCTTAGCACCATAGGTTGTCAAACCAACCTGATACAAGTCATATTATACCTTAGGAATAATGTACACATGATCACAGGTTCATCTATAACTGAAATAAGAACAAGGAACATTATAAAAATCAAAATCCAAATCAATCATAGCTTTTTAGTGCATGGATCATCATTTTCAAGCAAGAACATTATCTAGAAAGCTTATGGTAAGCAATAAACGTGGATCAAGTTATAAAAATTTCCTCTAATGAGAAGATGAAACCCCCACACATAAGAAATCTTGAGAAGGTAGGGTAGAAAATCCAAGCATAAGATACGAACTCGTCCATCTAGTACCTTTCTTCATCAAATGAGCAAACCCTAAGCATAAGGAGCAAGTAAAGTAGGGTTTTAGAGCATTAGAGAAAATTATACCATGGAACAGCAAGGTTCTGACCTATAGGAAGTTCTAAGGAAGGATAAGAGCAAGTGAAACGAATAAGGAAGGAAGAAAATAACCTGCCTTGGTCAAAATCCATAGAAGATGACCTTGGAAACCCTAGGTAGGGCTAAATGGAGCTCTAGGAGACCTTCTTCTCCAAAAAGAGGTTGTATTCTACATTAGAGCACTTTCTACATGGAAAATCAGAGTGGAGTCATTGCTCTATGCTATATGAAAGAGAAAGCAAGCAAAGTTTCGTACTTGGGCAAGGACGAGACAAATATAGCCCATGGATAAGGATGGAAGCAAGCATGAGGCATGTTTCTATGGACTTAAACTATTAAGAATGTACAAGAACACACACGAGAATGATGAGAGAATATCCAAGGAACATAATGCAAGTGATAAATTCTAAAGAAAACCTCTCAATTGGGTAAATTGTAGAAAAATCCAAAATGTGCATAACTTGCTCAAACAGTGTCCAAATTGGACCAAATTTGAAACTTAAGCTTGTATTATGATTTCAAAGCATATCACAAGGTTATATTAGGGTTATAAGCATTCAATTATGTTAATTAAGCTTATTCATCTCATTAAGCAAGTTCAGGGGTCTTACAACTATAAACCCCTAATAGGGATTTCACCCCCGAAATCCAAGGTAAACAAAGATGGGTACTTCATTTGCACCTCATCCTATTACCTTCACATGGTTACTTGCATATAATGGTGATTTCACATCATTCATACATATATCCTCTTGGGTCAGCACAAAAACCCCCACCTAAGAAGACATTCTCAATATGGAATGTAGAAACTTGTTGTGTCATCTATACAACTCTAATAGTAACTTTTAACTTTAAATTCTAGTTGTCATTCGGAAATTATATCTATTGTATAAACACATTACTCAAAAGTCATACTCTCTGACTCTTATCAAACATAGAACATTATGTATCTCTTATCATATGTAACTTATGTCATCCACTCTAACTCTTATGCATTGATATTTGATCCTAGGTTTATATTAAAGGAACACAGTATCACATATCTATTACCCAACAAACCATCTATCCTTGATAGTGGTCTTTCCCAGCTATCACTGAACCATACACACCATTATAGAATCACTTTTGTTTTTCCTTCCAAACAACATTTAGAGGGTCATCATCAACTCTCTCCCTCTCTCTCTACGGAAGAGGAATACTTGTAATGTTCATATAATAAACATCTCCAACCTTCGCATATTTTTTCATATTATTAATACATCTTGGATACTAGGATTCATTACCTTGGTATCCACCTCATGTGCTATAAGTAACTCACATCCTTATATCATCTACTTTTACCAACATAACAAATATCAAGACATATAAGAGGACTCTTCCTAATTATTGGAAGGCTCAAAAGAAAAATCATCACAAACTTTATGAACTTGGAACCATAGTCCAAACAACCTTATGCTATAATAAGCTATCCACCCTCATGTTTACAATGAATCTACACATACCAAGTGGCAATGATCCACTTTAAAGTTGTGTTGTAGATAGAAAAGACACAAAGGGAAACACACTTCCCACATCATAGCAACATTGTTCAAGGTCACTAGCAAAAAGGTAACCGATTCTATTTTTATTATGCAAGTTACAACTTCTTATGTATCATTTTACCTTTTTCATTTTAGGTTCATTACCATTAGCATAGGAATCATCATGATTAATATATCTCATTACTATTTCCTTGATGACTATTTATCACACTTTTTTTTTGTTTTTTGTTTTATGTTTCCGAAGCCAGGGGGTCCTCTTATTCATCCCACTCCTCTCGTGTGGGAAAAATCAATCATAAATTATATACATCTCCTACTTATAGGCTCGTAGGTAATCTCCCCCCTAAAAGAAAATTAACCAAACACCATCACATTTGTCAGACCCAACCCAAAAGAACAAAATGGCCCCAATGGCCAGCCGCGCCAACCAAAAGAGAAGCAAGAATGATCACACAGAGCAAACTAGCTGGTTTGATTCATCTTCTCTTGCCAACATAAGGAACATTTCTTCTTTCTAAAATGAGAAAGCCTCTAATTCTCATTGGCTGCAGCGCAACTTCAGTGCACATAAGAGGTTCGTTCATCATGCAACCCCATCTACCCAGCTCTCTTGATGTCAAATTGATAAGATTATGAACACATTGTCCCATAATCACATGCTCCTGGATAGAAAATCTGATGTCCCTGGTGATCGATGAGGCTTTCCATGGCTCGGGTGCATTTGCCCAGATAATGTCATGTGCATTGATATCATCAATTTGAACCACCGAAATATTGATGTTTTTATCATCTACAATCTTAAGAGCAACTACACAGGCTGTGAGATAAGCACAAATAAAGTTATCCTCTACAAGCCAAACTCTGAAAGCAAGTCTCATTCTGCATGATGAGTCCCGAATGATCCCCGCCACCCATTGTCTATGCCTACCATTAGGGTCAACGTCTCTCCCTATAGTAAGATTCAACTTGAGATTAGCAACATCAGGAGGAGTCCATCTTATCAAGAAGATGTTTCTTAATCTAGTTTGTGGTTCTATGAAACCATACGTCGACAACTTTTTATAAAAGTCAGTAGATTCCATTTTGGAAAAAGATTTATTTTTGAGAAAATGATTGACGGTGTGAACAATAGAACTCCATTTAGAAATCAGGTTAGAATTCCTATCCTCAAACCTGTGTGTGCATCTATCACACAATATAGACCATGTGATGAGGCAACACAACAGACCTTGCAGCCATCTCTTAGCGGACAATTGTAGACATGAGTGGTTGCAAATATGAATAATGTCAATGAAATTGCAGGGAGGAGGTCGGTCAAAGATCACAGTAAATTTCTACCAGAAGAAACTTGCGGTTTGTCCTTCAAAAAACAAATGATGCATTGTTTCAATAGAGGGAGAGTCACAGCAGGAGCATCTAGAGGGCAGCATAATATGACATCTAGATGCATTGTCGTCAGTAGGAATAGCATGGTGTATAATCTTCCAAAGTAGTGTGCATGCTTTGGGAAAACTGAGATTCCAAGGGATATTCAACTGGGGGGTAGCAGGAGTAGTGTTTGCATAGAGGATATGCATCTTCACCTATTTGATGGAAAAGTGCCCTCGTGAGGTAGGAGCCCATATCATTTTATCATCATGTTCAGAGATGATTGATTTGCACCTTTTTATAATGTTAATTCCATCCTCATTGAAGATGTGTCTGAGAGATGTCCAGTCCCATCCCGAATCAGGCAACCAGAAATCAGAGAGCTGAAAATCTAATCTTCTATCACTCTCATTAAGAGTATAACCAATGAGAGAAATACCACACATTCTAGAATCCCAAATAGAAATATTTCCTTTACCAACTATCCAATGACAAAAGGAATTAAAGATAGGGAAGGAGCGCTAGATAAGATTCCATTGGGGAGATGCATTCGAGCTTAGCTTGAGATAGGGAGGATAGAACCAAGCTCTATTAGAGAGGGAGGAATGATATTTGTCACGGTAGACAGAGGCCCATGAAGAGGTACCATTGGTGATTTCCCAACATGCTTTGTAAGTGAATGCCCTATCAATGATTCTCATGGATTCCAGACCCAGACCACCACAATTGGTAGGAGTAGCAACTCTATGCCATGAAACCCAAGCTTTTCTTATGAATGCATCTCTACCGGACCAGAGAAAATGTGACATGATCTTATCAAGTCTGTCACATATGCCAGCAGGGATGCCTATGGCAGCCACAATATACACAGTCGTGGAGGAGAGGGCATGTTTGATGAGGAGATGATGCCCATCAAAGGATAAGAGGTTAGTCTTCCAGGAAGAAATCTTCTTGTTCATTTTCTCTAAGAGAAACTCAAAATGAACCAATTTAGCTCGACCAGGTATGATTGGGACCCCAAGGTATGTGATGGGTCCGTCTTGTAGAGAAATATTGAGTGAGATAGCAATTCTAGCAACAGAAAGTGAGTTATTTCCCCCAATCAAACATGTGGATTTGCTGCGGTTGACAATCTGTCCAATAGCTTTCTCATAGCCACCAAGAATTTTATTGATGCTAGCCACACTGTTGGGATCAACATTACAAAATACAATGATATCATCTGCATAAAGAAGGATAATAGGTGCACGACCAGCTCCGCGAGTATGGAATCTTTGCATATCATTTCTTTGGACAACAACCTCCATAGCTCTAGCAAGAATCTCTTCAAAAATAACAAAGAGGTAAGGAGACATAGGATTTCCTTGTTTGAGGCCTGTTTGAAGTTGGAAAAAACCTTTAGTGAAGTCCACTAAAGTGACTGAAGCCCAGGATCCATCATAGAAGCTAAGGCATAAAAGAATGGCTTCAGGTAGAAATCCAAATCTCTCAAGAATACGATAGAGAATTCTCCAATCAACTCTGTCGTACGCCTTACTCATATCATACTTAATGATGGTGTTCGGATAGTTACCTCCTTGATTAAGATCATGACATAATTCCTTGGTAAGTCTGATATGATTGATGATGTCCCTCCCATGGACATAGGCACACTGTGACTCAGAAATCATTTTGTGCATAAGCAGTTTCATACGATTGCTAACAATGGAACCAAGGATTCGAAGGATGACATTCTCAACCGCAATAGGCCGAAAATCTGCAATAAGATCAGCAGGTTGTGAAATCTTTGGGATCAAGGCAAAGCGACACACCATCAAGCCTTTGTGGCATGTTTGATTTCTGAAGAACACATTTACAAGGAGTATCACATCATGTTTGATGAAATCCAAAGCCGCCAAAAAGAAGCTAAGAGTGAATCCATCATGACCCGGAGCAACATATGCATTCATACCTTTCATGGTGGCAAGGATTTCTTCCTCCGAAGGTGTTGTAAGCAAAGTCATGTTGTCATCTATGGAAATGGATGAGTCAACGGATTCAAGATAGGAGACTACCTCATCTTCATTCATTGGTATAGAAGCAGAAAACAAGTTTTGAAAATTTGCGGCCGCAACTCTTGCCATAGTTTATTGACCATTAGAGATAGAACCATTAGGGAGAGAGATTTGTGAAATATGTCTTCTCCTTTTCTTCGACCTCACCATAGCATGGTAGAAGGATGTGTTGCTCTCTCCGTCATTCAACCAATTAATATTAGATTTTTCTTTCCATAAGAGCTCTTCCTGGTGAAGAATGCCTCGAAGCTCCTCCTCTGCAACTATAAGATTAATTACATTTATACTGGATGGGTCTTCGTCATATTTTATCTGAAGGATATGTACCATGTCCTCAAGTTTTGCCTTCCTTTTAAAGATACAGCCAAAAGTATCTATATTCCATATTTTGAGAGCATTTCTAACCGATTTGAGCTTGGAAAAGAGGATGAACGATGGATGCCCTACGACTTCATGGTTTCAAGCATCCTTAATCACCTGCAAACAGTCAGGGTGCTTGAGCCAGACAAAGAGAAAAGAAAAGGGAGGGCGCTTTTTGGCTTGCTGCAGATGACCAAAATTGACCAGAATGGGACAATGGTCAGATTCCCGAAAATGTGTGAGATGGTGAGAGGTAGAAGTTGGCATGTTGATTTTCCAATTGTCATTAATCAAGATACGATCTAGGCATCTCATTTTGTGGGGGTTCTCCACTGTTTGTCAACCCATGTGAATCTGCTTCCTTCAAATGGTATCTCGCCAATGCTGACATCAGTAACAAATGAATTGAACTCGAGCATAGCTTGGAACTCAGGTTCCACAACACCACAATTCTCATTGCGGCTTCTGATAATGTTGAAATCTCCTGCAATCATCCAAGGATTATCATCAATACATCAGGTAGTAGCTAGAAGAGAATCCCAGAGCAATCTTCTCTCTGTGTAAGAGCAGCTAGCATAAATAGTAGAAACATAGAAGATATTTCTAGATTGCTCTGAGTATTTGACAGTAATATGTTGTTTGTGCTCGTATATAATTATCGGGTTTAGAGTCTTATCAGTATAGAGCCATATCTTGCCTCCTTCTTATTGATTGTCTGTCACCCAATCAAGCCTCACAACATCAAGAAGTTCGTCAACTCTGGAAGCATGGATAAAGGGTTCAAACAATGCCACAATAGATGGTTTGTGTTTACGACAGAGCTTGCCAAGGAGTTTTCTAGTTTTTCTGTTAGCAATGCCTCTTATATTCTAAAATAGGTGTGGTAGCATAGACATATTATGAATGGAGGAGCACTATCGCCTCTATATCATCATCAATCAGGTCACCGACTTCGCCTCTTGCCACAATCCTCATCATATCTATCTTCCCAGCAATCTTACTCATAATAATCATCTCCATCAGAATATGGTGTTCCTCTTTCAAGATGTCCCCATCTTTTGTATTCAGCGTGAGTGTAGTTTCTATCAAGTTGAGAGTTTAAGTCAAATTTAGATCTTCTGGTATGTCTAGTACCTCTTGTGGATTCCACATTATCTAGATAGATGAAATCTTCCAATCGATGGTGCTGGAGGATAGCTCTATTTCCATCTTGATCTACAATCCTTCTTTCCAGTGGTATATTATCATCAACATGAGCATGAGAGCGCTGCTCCTAATCAGAAGAATGTGGGATCTGAGTTTGATGAGGGAGAGGCGATTGTTCATTTGGAATAGCAGTGAATCTAGGTTCTCCTTCAGCCTGCAATTCTTCAGCAGGTATGTGAAGTTACTTTCCAAACTCAGAGAAATGGAAAGTAGCTTCATGGTTGTTCTTCCTGGCTATCAACTATAACTTCAGCGTGGCTCTACAAACTCCATGTGACAGAACAATATACTGTGGTACATCCTCCTTGAATGCTTCAATGAGAATGGGAATGCCAGATAGATCATCATCACTTTACTGTCATTTGGAAATGAAAAGAAGATTACCGAAGGGTTGAACAATCTCACGGATAGTGTTTTCATCTCTAAAGACAATGGGAACATCAGTAAGCCAAAACTAGAAATTTTCTTTGTGTGCTCCATCATCTCCAATTTCCATTCTTTGAATCATCAGTTTATGATGTTTGTAGATAATCAAACCAGCGTTCCGTGCTATTTTTGCTTCTCTTTCAGTGCTGAAGAAGACCACCACCTTCCGATATGGAAACTTGTAGATATCCACTTCAGTAGGCCAGAACGCCCAAATAAACTCACATAGGGGAGGCCAGCCAATGCCGTCTTTCCCGGATATCTCAACAGCGCATTTGAGGGATGTAATTATCTTATTTCTCTCATCATCATCAAGACTATTTATCACACTTGGTATGTTATTTTATTTTATTAGGTTTTTCAACCACTTATCGATAGGTAAATCATCATATTCCACATTTTCTTCATTAAATTGAGATCCTCTCCCATAATTTCTTTCACATGCCATGCTGATTTTTCATTAACACTTTCTTACACACATAGGTTAGCCTGAGATTAACTCAGGTCCCACCTTATTTCTTTGTCATTGTTCCTATTCATCTTCTCATTTTGTACTTGTTATAGGAGTTCTCTCTATCTTATGTGGATTTCATACCTTGATTCACTTTATAAGCATAGACTTGTTTGTCTTTTACTTTATTATCTTTTTGAATCACATCTTCAAGAAATCCTCTGTCACAAAACCGTTCTTACCCCAATCCCAATCCTACTGCCTAGACAATAGAAAAAGGATTGAAGCGCCCGTCCCTGAGTGGCCCGTTAGGATCTAACACACTGACATATACAATAAGAAATAAATAACTCAAAAACTGGATAATTAAAGAACAAACTAACCCAATATGGAGATTTCACCAATATATCTTTGTCATCAGAGTGTATGTAGAGTGCGGAAGCGATCAGTGTTCCAATTATATTGCCAAAAATCAAGAAAATCGAGACACAATCATGCAATTGCACGGTACGCTATCAAAATCAAGGAAAACAGTTTATAAGAAAGATATGTATACTTGGCAGGACTTATATTCAAAAGAATAATAAACAAATTTTGCAAAACCAACATTTATTCGACAAGTTTTTCAAGCATTCGACTTTTATTACGAGTTCCCATTATGCTGTAATTCAAGAAGCATGCTTATATATTTTGTGTGACACTATTACCCCAACGCGATGGGGAAGGTCACTGGGCTCCTTCTCACCACAGGAACATAGGAGGCCAAATGTACAAGTCCCACCTCCAAAAGAGGGATAATTGTACTTCGTATCAACATTATCAACATTATCAATATCATCATCATTATCAATATACGGGCAGTCATAATGGGCATGCAATTTATGTTTTCATGTTTTTTTCAAAGTATAATATAGAAAAACAGAAGACTAATCATAGGGAACAATAGCTCATCCAAATAAATAGCCAAGTATACGATCAAGAGATACATAAAAGTATCTTCAATACAATCAAGGAGGATTTATATAAATAGCGTACCTTTCACCGAGATTTCAAGTATAATCAATATTCTATCAATAGGTCAACCCTTCGAGTCAGATCCTAAATCATCAAGATTGGATCAAGGGTCAAGATCATGATGTTCATAATATCAGGTTTCAATATTTGAGATTAGGTTACACTTTTCCTATGTCAACCTTAGGGTTAGGTCATCATCAACATTTCCAAATGTCTAACATTTATTCATATATCAAGCATGTTTCAAGAATGGATGACCTACTAGGATCATATGTGTAAATCTTAACTTTATGATCATTATAGAAGTCATCATCATATTTATAGGTCATCATCATGTTCTAACATCAATTGTATTCAAGATCAGATTGATGGGTCAAAACTATATCAAGGGTTTTGCAAGATTTAGATCAATATCAAGATTACTCATTATCCATTATAATTAAGATTGAATCAAAATAGATCAAGATCACTAATGATTCATTTTCAATAGTCAACTAGATCAGATCTAGATATGTATTTCAGGATAATCATTAGAGTCAGATATAGGGTTTTAAAAGATTAGACATCATTATTGTTCCATTTGATAAACTAAATAAGCAAGATATCAAATATAGGGATATCAACGAACAACATTTGGAATCTTGTCTTAAAAGTATTTTTAAACGATCCATTGGATTTTTCTGATCAAGATGGACTATTTGTTTGTATTTTTTGGAGCTAGGATGCAATTTCTATGATTTAATCAAGATCTGAGTATTAATTGGAATTTTGAGTAGACATGGATATAAATACCTTACTTGTGAAAATGGGGAGCCGTTGGATGTGAAATGAATCATCCAGATCAAACCATGCGAGCTAGGCGGCTCACTATTTGGGAGCCCAGTTCAGGCCTTTGATTGGCCGGTTCAATCACTGGTTTAGCTGGGTTCTTTGAATCCATATTGAACCACATCGATCCTTTGGACCACTGGTTCGGGGGATCTTCCTCATCTGCTCTGTCTTCCCTGCGAGCCAGACAGGAGGCAGAGGAGCTCGCTGGAGAGGGGGTGTTTGGGTACAGGAGAGGCTGAGGGAGGCTGTCGAGATGCCGTCCATTTTCGTCGTTCTTCCGCGAGTGTGATGGCGGTGGTGAGATGAGGAGCGGTGGCGTGATGGATCAACGCCCATCAAGGCTGGGCGGCGGTGCCGTAATGGCAGTTAGAGAGATGAGCAGGAGAAAAGGGGGCTGAAGGAGCTTCTGGAGGGTGCGATCACAAGTCAAGGTTGTAGGAGCACTTGTTGCGGACCTCGGAAGACCTTTTTATAGTACTAGGGCTAGGATTTTAGGGTAGACCGAGATCTAGATGTAGCCTAGCCACCGGAGTGAGAGGGGAGAGCGAGAGGATCATTTGCGCGGCGTTATCAGGCACGACTGCTGGTCAAAGTAGGGTTGGTTTTGTATGAAATCGTGAGGGGAGTATTTTTGCTCGCTTCATTTTCCAAAACGTGGTCAAGGGCGGGAGATCGATCACTGCTGTTTCCTAATCACCTCCCCGCTGATTGCGGGAGGTTGAAGATAAAGTTTTGGCCGCTTGATCAGGCCTGGATCCGTGAGCAGCAGATCCAAGGGCTGTGGCTCACCCTAGACCCTTTGCACCGGATTGCTGACTTGGAAAAGCCCAAGAAAAGGCAAATAAAAGGATTTTGAGAAGATAACTTCAAAAATTTATAGAAAAACATAGGAATATCCAAATAACCTCAAATTTGTACCAAAGCCTCACAAAAACGTGTATAACCTTTATAAAAAGTTTGGGAACAATATGAAGAAATTTGATGGATCAATTTTCTTATTTGGACAAGGTAATGAATTAATCAAATATGAGGTGTTATAATGTGGATAAAGTTCACATTGTTCACTATATCTTGGATTTGAGTCTCAACATTGATTATGAAGCTAGGAAAAATGATTTGTCATCATGTGTGAGTATAAGGAGGGTAAAATTGGAAATAATTCATATTAATTGCTAAATTTCACTTTGTCACATCCTTCTCTCCTTAAAAAGGAATTTTGTCCCCAAAATTCAACAATATCCTCAACAATTGGGATTATTCAACCTAAGTCATTTCCTCAAATACTGGGGTATCATCAAGTATAAAATCAAAATCATGTCCTCAAATTTCAAGGTAATCCAATAATCATAATTGGGATTCCATGTCCAAATCATAATCAACTTGGTACTAACACCATTTCATCATCAAGCAATTGAGTATCAAAATCGGCACATATATTGTCCAAAGTCATTATATGAGTCACTTATATGGAAGTCATCCTATTGATCACAAATTTGGACATGTCATATTTTAGGTCAAACAAATAGAGTTCACGTGTACAAGGTGACTTTCAATCCCAATATCCCAGGGTCCTAGCTTCTCCATTGGTCTAGGTGGGTTATGCGTCCATGATTTGAGATTTCACATTTCAACATTTCAAGACAACATCATACTTTCAATATCATGATTTTTGGGCTCAAAATCACTGGGAGGTCCCCCCCTAGTCCTAATGGGAGCCAAACCCTAACTCATAAATTGAGAAGTCAAAATAGTCATCATTTCGAAAATTTCAAATTTTGGGATTTATGAAAGTCATTAGTCATATATCTCAATGTCCAAATAGTGTGATCATAAGATTTGTATCATTATTGAGATCTGATAATCATGAGTCACAGTCCATTCATCAATATCAAGAGTCGAGATCAAAAGTCATAGGTCCAAAATTTTGAAGCTAGGGTTTAGATTCCTATTTAGACCTTAGGGGGTATCATTCATCTATATCCAATTTCGAGCAACATTATTCAATATTTGAGCAACATATCATAATTTCATTATCATGCTTCCAAGGTTGATGAATGATCTAGACCTAGGTCTATCTAGGAAAAAAACCACAAGCTATAGTCAATATTGTCATATATCAAGATCATTATCAAATCAATATTCAAGATTGAGTATCAACCATGGGTTCAACCTATTAGGCTTAGATCAACCAGTCTAAATCGGGTGAAAGGATATACCTTTCCAGACTCTAAATAATCAACAAGGTGAAAAATTAGAGGTAGTCGAAATAGGGATGTGACCTAGGTTAGGGGAGTCATGAGTCAACTACCACCCTAATCTGGCACATTACCAACATTAGTCATGATCTGCTGATCTGATTCAAATAGGGAGAGTATCAAAATTAAATCATATACATCGAAGTCATAAGATCAAGATTCAAGATAATAGGTCAATAATGTCAAAATTTTCAATTCTTTCCTTTCATGATCAAGGTAGTGATATAATTTGGAAATCAAGGATTTAAATTTGGCATTCAAGGAATCAGAGCATTAGGTCCATAATCATCATATCAAAATCGAGATTAAAAAAGGCATCAATAGGGTAAATGTTTGCTTAACTATGTTTGAGGTTTAATCAATAATAGGGCACCATGGGCTTAATCAAATAGGGACCTTATCAATAATAAGGTATAAGTCATCTTTATTTCACCATATCATAATTTGTATCATTTACCTCAAACATAGAAAGCATCTAGTCAACTTTTGATTAAATCAAAAGGGAAGGAAAAACAAGTATGTGATTTCAAAATTAATTGATCAAAATCGAGTTTACAAATTTAGGTCAGATCATGGTATCAACTTTCAAGATTTAGCGATATTCATTTTTCCCCATGCATAAGCTACCCATAATCGAGACATCATGTGGTGAAAAGTCACAAGAAAGAACCACATGATGAGATGAGAAGACTACCTAATTTTCATCTACATGGGTGGCTTAGGATAGTCCTTAAAGAAGAGATGAGATGCTAGAAAACTCTCTAGGGTTTCACAAGAGAACCTTTAGATCCAGGTCAGGATCAATTGAGGCCAGGTAGAGCGGGGGATCTCAGCCACCGTGAAGACGGATAGGAGAAATTATGCCAGAACCCCGAGGCTAGACACCTCAATTTTCACCATTATGGACTTTAGGGTTTCTTGGGTGTAAGAGACTTGAGAAATTATTTATTTAAAGTATATGGGAGTGTGTAGGCTCTGATACCAACTGTCACGGAACCATTCTTACCCCAATCCCAATCCTACTGCCTAGACAGTAGAAAAAGGATTGAAGCGCCCGTCCCTGAGTGGCCCGTTAGGATCTAACACACTGGCATATACAATAAGAAATAAATAACTCAAAAACTGGATAATTAAAGAACAAACTAACCCAATATGGAGATTTCACCAATATATCTTTGTCATCAGAGTGTATGTAGAGTGCGGAAGCGATCAGTGTTCCAATTATATTGCCTAAAATCAAGAAAATCGAGAACACAATCATGCAATTGCACGGTACGCTATCAAAATCAAGGAAAACAGTTTATAAGAAAGATATGTATACTTGGCAGGACTTATATTCAAAAGAATAATAAACAAATTTTGCAAAACCAACATTTATTTGACAAGTTTTTCAAGCATTCGACTTTTATTATGAGTTCCCATTATGCTGTAATTCAAGAAGCATGCTTATATATTTTGTGTGACACTATTACCCCAACGCGATGGGGAAGGTCACTGGGCTCCTTCTCACCACAGGAACATAGGAGGCCAAATGTACAAGTCCCACCTCCAAAAGAGGGATAATTGTACTTCGTATCAACATTATCAACATTATCAATATCATCATCATTATCAATATACGGGCAGTCATAATGGGCATGCAATTTATGTTTTCATGTTTTTTTCAAAGTATAATATAGAAAAACAGAAGACTAATCATAGGGAACAATAGCTCATCCAAATAAATAGCCAAGTATACGATCACGAGATACATAAAAGTATCTTCAATACAATCAAGGAGGATTTATATAAATAGCGTACCTTTCACCGAGATTTCAAGTACAATCAATATTCTATCAATAGGTCAACCCTTCGAGTCAGATCCTAAATCATCAAGATTGGATCAAGGGTCAAGATCATGATGTTCATAATATCAGGTTTCAATATTTGAGATTAGGTTACACTTTTCCTATGTCAACCTTAGGGTTAGGTCATCATCAACATTTCCAAATGTCTAACATTTATTCATATATCAAGCATGTTTCAAGAATGGATGACCTACTAGGATCATATGTGTAAATCTTAACTTTATGATCATTATAGAAGTCATCATCATATTTATAGGTCATCATCATGTTCTAACATCAATTGTATTCAAGATCAGATTGATGGGTCAAAACTATATCAAGGGTTTTGCAAGATTTAGATCAATATCAAGATTACTCATTATCCATTATAATTAAGATTGAATCAAAATAGATCAAGATCACTAATGATTCATTTTCAATAGTCAACTAGATCAGATCTAGATTTGTATTTCAGGATAATCATTAGAGTCAGATATAGGGTTTTAAAAGATTAGACATCATTATTGTTCCATTTGATAAACTAAATAAGCAAGATATCAAATATAGGTATATCAACGAACAACATTTGGAATCTGGTCTTAAAAGTATTTTTAAACGATCCATTGGATTTTTCTGATCAAGATGGACTATTTGTTTGTATTATTTGGAGCTAGGATGCAATTTCTATGATTTAATCAAGATCTGAGTATTAATTGGAATTTCGAGTAGACATGGATATAAATACCTTACTTGTGAAAATGGGGGGCCGTTGGATGTGAAATGAATCATCCAGATCAAACCATGTGAGCTAGGTGGCTCACTGTTTGGGAGCCCAGTTCAGGCCTTTGATTGGCCGGTTCAATCACTGGTTTAGTTGGGTTCTTTGAATCCATATTGAACCGCATCGATCCTTTGGACCAGTGGTTCGGGGGATCTTCTTCATCTGCTCTGTCTTCCCTGCGAGCCAGACAGGAGACAGAGGAGCTCGCTGGAGAGGGGGTGTTTGGGTACATGAGAGGCTGAGGGAGGCTGTCGAGATGTCGTCCATTTTCGTCGTTCTTCCGCGAGTGTGATGGCGGTGGTGAGATGAGGAGCGGTGGCGTGATGGATCAACGCCCATCAAGGCTGGGCGGCGGTGCCGTAATGGCAGTTAGAGAGATGAGCAGGAGAAAAGGGGGCTGAAGGAGCTTCTGGAGGGTGCGATCACAAGTCAAGGTTGTAGGAGCACTTGCTGCGGACCTCGGAAGACCTTTTTATAGTACTAGGGCTAGGATTTTAGGGTAGACCGAGATCTAGATGTAGCCTAGCCGCCGGAGTGAGAGGGGAGAGCGAGAGGATCATTTGCGCGGTGTTATCAGGCACGACTGCTGGTCAAAGTAGGGTTGGTTTTGTATGAAATCGTGAGGGGAGTATTTTTGCTCGCTTCATTTTCCAAAACGTGGTCAAGGGTGGGAGATCGATCACTGCTGTTTCCTAATCACCTCCCCGCTGATTGCGGGAGGTTGAAGATAAAGTTTTGGCCGCTTGATCAGGCCTGGATCCGCGAGCAGCCGATCCAAGGGCTGTGGCTCGCCCCAGACCCTTTGCCCCGGATTGCTGACTTGGAAAAGCCCAAGAAAAGGCAAATAAAAGGATTTTGAGAAGATAACTTCCAAAATTTATAGAAAAACATAGGAATATCCAAATAATTTCAAATTTGTACCAAAGCCTCACAAAAACGTGGAGAACCTTTATAAAAAGTTTGGGAACAATATGATGAAGTTTGATGGATCAGTTTTCTTATTTGGACAAGGTAATGAATTAATCAAATATGAGGTGTTATAATGTGGATAAAGTTCACATTGTTCACTATATCTTGGATTTGAGTCTCAACATTGATTATGAAGCTAGGAAAAATGATTTGTCATCATGTGTGAGTATAAGGAGGGTAAAATTGGAAATAATTCATATTAATTGCTAAATTTCACTTTGTCACATCCTCTTTTCCTTATTTGTATTTAGATTTAGATTTCATGGTGTTGTATCTTTCTCTTATATGTACCAAACATTCAAGTTTTAATAGATAATGATGCAATTCTCATCTTCTTTAAGGTAGGATTGAGATGTCCAAACCATGATTTCTTATTCATTATGCTCTTTATATTGTCTCAAAATGGCTACTTGATCAGAGTAATCAGAAAGATAACAATCTAAGAGTTCCATACTTACCTTTTCTTCAATAACTGAATACCTGGACAGGGCATCCAAGTACTAAGATTAGGCAGGGTACCATGTTTTTGTGTCATGTTCCTAACTTAGATATCATCCTAGTCTTAAGTCCTAGTGTCCCTGTAGACTCAGTGAACCTAAAGCTCTGATACCAACTTGTGAGAACTTGTTACACTAAATGAGATTACTCAAAACATAAAACACAATCAATCACTAATTAATCACATACCCAAAAATATGGGTAAAATAAAACCGATTTCAACATCAGCACCCGCTCAAAAACATTTTCATAAGAGCCGAACATGTTTCTTATATCTATACTATGCTAAGAATTTGATACAAATTGTTCTATCATCTTAGCCACCACATATATACATAGGAGAACAATATTCATATATGCCACACAAATAAGCATTAATATGCTAACAAAAGTGTGATTCGTTTGAAACACAATATACAAACTTTTTCTCGCTCGGACCTAAGAGTACAGGGATGACTCTAGGACACACTAGACATCTAATCAACTTTCTCAAAGATTCATTACTATAGCTCCTCTTTGCTTCCAAATGTTTGTTTTCGTCACTTCTGATTACCTAAAAAAAATGTGGTGAACCACAAGGGTGAGACCCATGTCCCAGCAAGAGATATAACCTCCAACAACACTTATTGATTACAATATTTTAGGTAATGAGACAGTTTAAGCAATTTAATCATATATAACAAATAGGCTCAGCAACACTGATGATTAACAAAATACATGAAGGGGATGATAACAATTATCATCATCAAGATAACTATCATCATTTTCCTTATTAACCATATAAGAGATTCAATACCATATTCATAACTATCATAAGCAAGTCTAGTAGCATATTATCTTTATTAACATGAATAAGTCTAGCATCATAAGCATATCTAACAACATTAGCATGTCTAACCATTTGAACAAATCAATATCATAAGCAGAGCTATCAACATAAGCATGAGTATTTGCATAAGCATGAGTAGCAGTATATGCATTTCTAATTATAGAGGCATGACTAACATGCTAAACATAACTAACAACATGATATAGCTGGCATCATGATTATAATCAGTAGTAGCATTATAGATATCAACATAAGCATGAATAATGTATGTACACATTTACAATCTTATGCATATCCACAACATAAGTATAATTACTATCTCTTAATTGCACTAAGAATCATCTTTATGTAAAGAGAACAAACAAGGGCTATCATCTAATGTGAAGTGTTGTGTATAACCCTAAACAGATTTGCTATACGACTGTATTACATCTTTTATTATGCCCTGAGGAAATTGAGGATACCAATCAAAATCCAACTGACCACTGTTAAGTCAAAATTAGTGCCACACATGATCTAGGAAGATCCGGACTCCTAAGATCTTCTTCGCCCCCGGTCACTACGGGTCTGCCACAACGACACATAAGGTCAAGCTGCTAACAACCTAGTCCATCCTTGGTACATGTCACGACACTAGTGAAAGGAGGTGGGTACGCATACCCTACCATCTGAGGTACAACCATAGTTGTCCTCCAATCTCATCACATATATAATCACCGAGACACGACCGTAGCCGTTCTAAAACTAAGGGATAGGTATGACCATAGTCATCCCACCTAAACACTTGAATTAAAGATGACAAGCACCCCACATACTCATCAGTATGCGCTCTAAGTTTCCCTTAGTAATACTCATTTTACCATATGGCAAGTTCTGACACTCAGATGGATCTATGGCATAGGGCACTACATGATTAGAGTTTCACTTGATTAGTTATGCCAATTGGGTGAACTAAGGCTACATCAAACAAGTGGACATACAAACCCTAATTCACTTCTAGCAAGCATATAAATATCACAACTTTTAAAAGATATACAACGTGTGAAACATAATTTCTCATCTCATCATCACATGGTACTATACACTTGCCATTCTTGAGACCACACTAGTCATCATACTATCACAAGATATAAATTCTTTTCACAATATCACAGGGTATCAACCCTTATCAACATAAGAGGATTACACCTCATTCAGGGCTCAACCATGCCCAAAGGTCATTAAGACCATCATACTATCACATGATATAAATCATTTTCACAATATCACATGGTATTAACCCTTATCAACACAAGAGGATCACACCTCATTCAAGGGTCAACCATGCCCAATGGTCATTAAGACCATCATACTATTCCCTGCAAGATCATCATTATCTTTGCATGCCTTATAACAAGGCTTCAACAACATCACTTACATATAATACACTGGATCAACACAATATTGCATCAATAACATAGGAGATATTCATAAACAGTCATAGCATGGTTATATTAACGTTAATAGCATTCCTTTATTACATCAACATGCAAGGAGTCTAGATATGATTAACCCTCATCATATTCATAATGCACATGTTTAGCATAAGAAAGTATCAACCATGCGGCTATGTTAACTACCAATTAACATATTAAGATTATGATAATATTAAGGAGGTTATTCCACCATCATTACATAATATAAGAATGTTAAACATGAATACTCATCTTTATCTATTTGCATTAGAGTTAGGTTCAACATGATAAATTATATCAATGTTACTAATCAATACTTATACCCAAACCCTAACTCACGACATCCCCATTGGATCATGGATGCATAAGGTGAAGCATCACCATCACATTCCATACTATTCTCAAGTATGAACCCACACATAAATCAAGATGTAACCATTAGGTTATAGCATACTATGGTTTTTACAATAGTAACAGAGTACTCCATGATTGCATTAGTCATTCAAGGACTATTCATACCCAATTACCAAGATTTAGTTATATTACAGCTAGGTATAACAAGATATACCTTTTACGGTTACATATCAACACAATATGATTATCATACCTTCTATTAATATTAGTGAATAGGTAAGACTACCTTATTAAGGGTAACCCTCCATTTGTTCCATCATCATTCAACCCATATCACCATACAACAATGTCACCCAGAACCATTGGATGTTTGAAAGGTAAGACCATTGGTTGTTTACATAAGTAAAAACCTTGGATAAACCACTAAGGAAGTCCTTGATTGGTTCTCTAGAAATAGTCACCATTTAACCTTAGACATCCCTTGGATAACAACACAAAAAGTTTGATTGAGTGTAGGGTAAAACCCACAATCGACTGTTCAGTTAAAACAAGCCATCCATTGTCAACAAGTAAGCTCCTTAAGTTGATCTTATAAAGGAAACCATATAAATCACATTATTAGGACCAAAATATTAAATTAGCCATCATTCCACTTTCTTGGAGGAATAAACATTAGATCTTGACCATTAGGTCAAGTTCATATGTTAAAACCATAAATTACAGTATAGGTCCGACCATTGCATCAAGTGACCCAAGAAACCTTTGGTCTAAGGCTTAATTGATGCTAAAACTATATGATTAACTCACCATAGGTTGTGGAGACCTGATCCACTATCATTAGTGACCATTAAGTCACCATAGATTGTTAGATTAGCACTATATTCATTAATCAACATCAAATATTAAGCTTATGTCATCATTGATTGATAACATAATTAGGGTACTTAATGGTTGATCATTAAACTTCAAATTAATCCAAAACATGACCTAAGGGGGTGACCATAGGTTTTCACCATCATCTGACACCTTTGATCTCGACCATCAGTTGTCATGAAGACAACATCATAGGGTTGTTGCAATGGTACCATCATCGGGTCATGGGTTTATAGAAGAAATCAACTTAAAACCCTAAAATTGACCATTGGTTGATAGGTGCTTAGAACCATAGGTTGTCAAATCAACCTGATCCAAGTCATATTATACCTTAGGAATAACGTAAACATGATCACATGTTCATCTATAACTGAAATTAGAACAAGGAACATTATAAAAATCAAAATCCATGTCAAGCATAGCTTTTTAGTGCATTGATCATCATTTTCAAGCAAGAACATGATCTAGAAAGCTTATGGTAAGAAATAAACGTGGAGAAAGTTATAAAACTTACCTCGAATGAGAAGATGAAACCCCACATAGAATAAATCTCGAGTAGGTAGGGTAGAAAATCCAAGCATAAGCTATGAACTTTCTTCATCAAATGAGCAAACCCTAAGCATTAGGAGCAAGAAAGATAGGGTTTTAGAGCTTTAGAGCAAATTCTACCATGGAACAGCAAGTTTCCGATCTGGAGGAAGGTTTGACAAAGGCGAAGAGCAAGAGAAACAGAGAAGGAAGGAAGAAAATAACTTGCCTTGGTCAAAATCCCTAGAAGATGACCTTGGAAACCCTAGGTAGGGATAAATGGAGCTCTAGGAAACCTTCTTCTCCAATATGAGGCTGCCTTCTACCTTAGAGCACTTGGTTCTGTATAAAAACAGAGTGGAGTCGTTTCTAAAGGTTATAGGAAAGAGAAAGCAAGCAAAGTTTCATACTTGGGCAAGGAATAGGTAAATATAGCCCATGTATAAGGATGGAAGCAAGCATGAGGTGTAAAAGTAGGTTCCCCATGTTTCTAAGGCCATAAACTATTAATAATATACAAGAACACACACATCAAGATCCCCCACCATCCTTATAGACCTTTTTTGCTTTCCTTTGTTGAATTTCCCATCCAATCACATAATTCATTAGTTGATAGCTACTAAAGGTAGCTCATCCGTGAAGGGGTAAACCCTAAAATACCCTTGGAGAAAACACCTTCAAAGAAAGGTTTAAATAGGCGCCCCATGGTTCAAAAAGATAAAGAATGATGAGATAATATCCAATGAACATAATGCAAGTGATAAATTTTAAAGAAAACCTCTCAATTGGGTGAATTGCAGAAAAGTCCAAAATGTGCATAAAATTGCATAACTTGCTCAAACAATGTCCAAATTGGACCAAATTTGAAACTTAAGCTTTTCTTATGATTTCAAAGCATATAAAAATGTTATATTAGGGTTATAAGCATTAAATTATGGTAATTAAGCTTATTCAACTCATTAATCAAGTTTAGGGGCCTTACATCTATGACTTAATGACAGCCAGAGACTTACCTATAACCTAAGCGGAGGTTGGTCGAGAAAAGTATCACATTCTATCTCATTGCAATAGAGAATAGAGCACAAATCTGAGGGAGGATGAGACAAAGGAGAAAACCATGCACTAGATGTTCTAAGCACTCTCTAGAGGTAGATTTGCAGCCTGAACATTGTGGATCAAGGTGCCAACCAAAAGGGAGTGTCATAATCGCTTCTCTAAAGGTTGTTTTAGTGTTTTATGATGTTTAGTTTGTTTTCTTTCTCTTCGTCTCTATATTCGGTGGTAGAGATCATGCACGGAAAATCCCCTCTTCCTTAGGACTCAGTAGTAGCCAATTTTTGTATTGTATTTGACTTTCATTACATACTGAATTATTTGTACTTGATCACCACAATCATTGTTTTAGAACACTAATTGCTTCATAGATGGATTAGGGGTTGTAAAATTTGAATATTTACACAAATAATACCTTGATCCATAGAGGGTTCACTAATGTGAAGGAACAAACTAGAGTTATCATTAATGCACCTAGATAATTCTTAAACCTCTACGAAAGTGGGGTTTGTTTTAGTGTAGTTAGTCTATTATGCTGTAGGAGTGGGTAATACTTGTTACATGCACTTAGTCTAGGGTTAAGAGTAAATTATTATTGATGAAATGGAGTTCAATAGAATGCATAATGTGGTGAAATTGTAATCCTAGTGAATCCATCAATACCAGATAACTTCCACTTAATTTTGATTTTAATTCTTGGTCTTAGTTATTAAACAACCAACCAATCACTTTATCTAGGCCTAGATGATTAGGCTATATTTGGTAGTAGTCTCTAGAGAACGTTTCCATGAGTTCAAAATTTGGGCCACATAGGCCTATATTACTGGACACATACACTTGCATTTTTTGTGCACCGTTTCTACATATCAGTTTCCCAATGCCATATATGGGTAGGATAACTGGGGTATAAAGTAAGATGATTGATTGTCTTGCAAGGCTAGAGAGGTGTGTCTCTCCTTAGGAGAGTACCACAAATAGGCTATTCAAAAGAGTGGGAAGGTCGGGGTAGGGTGGTTGATAAAAATCAAAGTAGCCTCTACTAGGCTAATGAATGTGTTTAATCAATCCATTTCCTCCTTAGGGTTTTCTTGTCTAGTGGGGTTACCAAATTAAAACCCTTGGCAACATCCATAACATCCTATTTTGCTCCTAATTTGGTGAGTTCCTCATGGGGGTTCATTCTTTTTAGAAACTATAATAGGTCAAAAGGGATGGAGCTTCATCATGGAATTTTTGAGTTGATGATGAAACTGGGAGTGGGTTGTGATCTAGATTAAGTTTGTAGTTCATGACCACATAGATATGAAGGTGAAAGGGGTACAATGGTCTAGTTTTAGGTCATAGTCTATGACCATGGTGATGGGTGGACCTCACATTGACAAGTGATATCTCATTAAAATTTAAAGAACCATCTATCTTGACAGAGATTTGAGGTAGATAACTTTTTACAATCATTGTTTACTTTTTAGATATTGATGGATTTTTGAAATGAATAATATGTTTTATCTAAAAAGCTTGTTATTATTTGATTTTTTTTAAATTTTAGAATACTACTAACTTTAAAAAGATTTCTTGATATAAAGAACTTGATAATATTTGAAATATTTCTTGATATGAAAAGCTTGTTAAGTTTGAATGATTGTTTGATCTGAAAAACTTGTTTAGCTTTGCAAGATTATTGGATTTGAAAAGATTTTTACTCTTTGAATGATTGTTTCTTTTGAAAATTTTGTTAATCTTTAAAAGATTATTATATTTAAAAAGATTGTTAGCATTTGAATGATTGTTTGATTTGTAAAGCTTGTTAATCTTAGAAATATTATTTGATTTAAAAAGATTGTTAATCCTAAAAAGATTGTTTCATCTAAAAATCTTACTATTCTTGAAATTTGTTCATATTGAAAATATTGTTAACCTTTAACCTCAAACAAAGGCATTAGTGACAATCTTTCATATATCGACGACAACTAGAACCTGCAATCATAAAGAGAAACTGACCTTCCTTTTTTACCCTATGAGTTTTGATCCAATTTACATCCTCACTTGAGCATGACCTGTATAGGAGGGGTTGGTCCTTCACTTGTTTATAGGAAGATGACACTCAATGATGGGGTAACCAGTATTCAAAGGACATAGGTAGTGCTCACAATACACCATGTGGCTATGATGACTATAATCAATCATGAGTGCTAGGAGAGGGAGGTGTTCTCAAGGCCTTTGGAAATCTAGCTTAATGTTGCACCTATACCTTTAATATCATCAAACATCACATCTAGGAATCCAACATGGGGTTGGGACCCATTTCATGATGCATAGGTTTCAGGGAGTGTAAAGCCCAAGTTCAAACTTTTATATTTTATGAAGCAAGCCTATAATAGCATAGTGAGAAAGATAAACCATAGGCAGATAAGAAATCTAAAAACCATCATCCAAGAAAGAAAAGATTTTTCTTCAAATACATAATTTTTCTCATCCTTTATTGATTTTTGAAGGAAAACAAATGGTAGAGTGGAAGTGGGCCCAACAACCGAAGTAAGGAAGGACCCCCAAAACCCTAAAATAAGAAAACAAAAGAACCTTTCAAAATGAAAAAAAATGTAAAGAGGACATTATGCTAAAAATAGACCAAAGCTTGCATGTCTGAGGGACCCACATATCACCCCGATCTACAAGATAGGGGCCCACAGATTGCAATGATGTGCATCCCCTTGCCTAGGTCAAAAGAAAAAGGAAAAATGGAATAAAAGAAATAAAGCAATATAGGTATGGATTAGATTAAACTTTAAAAAAGACATGGAATTTGACCTAGATCATTTCCCCAACTGAGTTGGCAATGTGTCTCACCATGCTCAATAAATAACTATGTTTGCTCAACAAATATCCTTATTAGTGAAACTTAGTTTGATAATCATATGAAAAATGAGGAAAAAAGGGTGTTCGGAGACGCCCTGACCTTTTATATGGAAAATGAGGAAAAATAGGATTAAACATCATGAATCCATAGTGGAAAACTGACATGGCATCCACGTCAGATCGATAAAAAAGAAAACAAAATTAGAAATCTAGATATGGTGATCCTATTATGAGTCAGGAAGGATTAGCACCCCACTCTTACTTGGAAAATCGGTATTGACCCATTTTCATGTATTTTAGGAAAAAAAATGATGAGTTCGCATTAATAAATATAAAAAAGAATAAGACCAGATTTTGTCTATGGTAGGACCTTTGGGGTTTGAGGTGTCTGCATCCTTCCCATCATTGCCTAAATGTACTAAATTCTAGGTGTATATGGACCCTAATTGCCTTAGGTCCTCTCACAGTGGAGATCCCTTACAGGAAATTAGGACCAATGCTTAGGAAGATTTTAGAGGTTGAAAAGAAGAGTTGAATTGAAACATGCTCTAATTCTTTATGAGATAAGATGGATAGTGATATGTAGATAGATCATATAAGTAGCTTAAGAAAATATGAATATTTATATGTAGTACAAGTAGTTAAAGCAGTGGTCAGGAATACAACCAAATTACCATTTTCACAGTCTAAGAACATGCAGAAGTGGGTGGCCTCCAAGGATCATCTGATAACAAATAATTCATAAAATTAATGTGGGAGGTAGTTTGATCCTATCGGTATAGGAGGCTCAAAAAGGGCACAAAATAAGATGGATATGGGGGTATTTATAGGATGGAAGTATGTTTGAGGTTTTAGACAGAAACTTCTCCAAGAGGTGGCTAATCGCCACGATGTTCCATTAGGGGTGACCTAGGGATTGAGGAAATGCACCACACAACAAGAGGATGATGGATTTGATCTCTAGGGAGGACTAGAATGAAGAAAACCTATTTTCTAATTTCCATTCATTTTAGAATAACAAACAATAGTAGATTCTTAATAAAATAATTGAAGATAGAGATAATTCAAGATTATCTCTCAAATTTATCAAGAAAATATAAATTGAATATTAACATGGTTTTTATCACACCAAAAAATTCACCTAAGACTAAAATCCCTAAATTTTTACCGTAACAACGTGCAAGAATACCACCAGCAAGAGGACGGGTCTCATTGTAATATAATTAAGGATCGAATTCCAAGAGACAATGTTTTTAAGATCCTTGCTAGTTTGTGTCCAATTGAACAAAGACTAATATTTAGAACCAAGAGTTAAATTGGTTGAGTTAAACTAATTGCAAATCAAAGTAAAGTGTTGGTTTAAAACTAGGTTTAGATTAATGATAAAATTCATTGGGTGAAATTGGGTTTCACCCCCGCTACATGCACAAACACATCCACCACACATCCAGACATGATAAATCATCCAAATGAAGAAAAGGAAAATTCCACCCATTAGGTGTGATAAATCACATTGATATCTTCATGAGCTTGATGTCTTGTTACTCATGGATCATGTATCTACTATGCCAGAGATATCCCTTTTCAAGTTCTCATCCTAGTGCCAATAAAGTTAATCAATATTCAAATCCTAAACATTGAAATTCTCACATCATAAGAATATTACATATCATGCAAGGTGGGTTATCAATCCAAAAAACATGCATTGAACCATTAAGATTGAATTGAAAGAGATACATAAGTGATGGAACATCATAAGTCGACATGCAATAATGAGTAGTGAGGCTAGTCCATACATCCTAGTAGAAGAAAATAGCCATCTTCATGACAAAAATAGAGAAATCAAGGGAGAAGGAAGGATTGTCCATCATCATGGTGAAGAATAGGATCATGACATATTATTGTAGTTTTTGTCTTCTACCATGATAATGAAGATTATCCAACCAAAGGAGGATGATGAAACTAGAAGTAGGAGTTGATGGTATAATTCCTCCTCGACTCTTCATTTCTTGAACTCTAAATTGTTGAAGAAGGAGCGCTAAGTGGATATGTGGAGGAAGACCTAATGATCCACAAAGGAAACTTGATGGAGGTCAATGGAGATCGTCTCCCTAAGGATGAGAACAAGGAGGCAGCCTTGATTCCTCTCAATGTAGGAGGGGGTCATCTATTTATAGACTATGAAGTATGGAGCAACAAGGGACTCTTTGGGATAGACCTCTATCGTCCCGGACATGTAGGAGCTTCATCGTCGTTGGGCATAGCTTGTTGATGCCCCTTTGGGGACCAGGAGTAGTGAAGTCATCAATTAATCGCTGTTGGAAAGCTGTCAGATCTTGCTTTGCTAGGTCGTCAGTTGATGGAGGTGAAGAGCTCTAATTGAATGTCTGTCGACGAGATTGGGAAGTGTCAGACATAGGTGATATGATCCTGTCAGTCGACATGTTCTTAATATTGTTAGGATAGGGTCGAAAAAGAAGAAGATCAACAAGGTGGAACTATGCATGGTTTCATTAGGGCTATGATTCCTTTAGGATTTGACCGATTAGTCAACAACTAGTGAGTCGTCGGTCAACGAGATTGCTATATTAGAGCAACCCACCCCATGAGGGGGGGACCATTCTATGTAGGACCACCTTGGCCTAATCTGGTGCACATAATGTGAAGTTTAGTCCTACCATGTAAACCAATGGATTAGATCAAAATCCCAAATATTTACAAATATATAAAAGGAAAACTATATAGAAGAAAATTCAAAGGTAGATTGATGGATTCAAGTGCAAAATTGGACTTAAAATGTGACTGAAATGAAGATGAATATGCAATCTAAAAAATACCCATAATATCGTTGCTAGTCCTATAATAACATAAAACCTGAAACAATCACCAATCAAATACTTTTAACATTTTTGATTTCCTAATCTTCTCATCGTGTTAATTTCTTTGCTGCCAAGTATGGCTAAGTATCTCAACTTTCATAGATCGCTAAAAACATATTACAATATATGCATTCCTGATATCTTTCCCAAAAAATAATTCCTCACCACTATTTCCAACATAAGGCATGTCTAAGAGATTTATTAGAGTCCAGAGGTACCTATAAAAAAAGTGTGCATCTAATCGAACATTGATGTTTTTTCAAGAGAGTGATAACATTGAGGCATTTGTTGTGCTTATAGGTGGAAAAGGGAATGAATGGAGGTATGAAGGGAAGTATCAGATATCTCATCTATTCAACTCGAGATTTTATTTTGTGGTTGCATTTACATTGATTGCATTTTTTGTATGCTAATCTCTCCTTATTCAACTTGAGATTGCATTTTTCTAGTGTGCACATTGGAATATTTTCTTTTGGTACCAGTGGTAAATCGCTCTTAGATAACAAATGGTGTGGAAGAACCGAATACAGAGAAAAGGGTGTGCCACCACAAACTAAGGGGTTGACACTACTTTTTTGGATTTTGTTTGATTGATGGAGGGGTAAAAAGATGGTAGAAGAAGTGTACATGACAGTTTGTATCATAATACAGCTTGATTTACAATTTAGAGTACCGAGTCTTCCTCCTTGTCACACTATACTCAAATAATGACTTGGCAAGGATCGAGTGGTGATTTCATGCAGTTGTTCCTCTTGTAAGTAGGAATCATGATGTGTTTGATCCCTCTTAGTCAGACATATACTTTCCATCTTTTTCTCATGAACATGATGTTAGGATTCATAAGCCTCAAAATATGATTTCTATCCATTGGTTAGTTTCAAGAGTTGTTCCTCTTAAGGCCTTGCTTCAAAGAAGGAGTGTATAATAATGAAAAATATATAGAAAGAGAAACTAGATGGCTAGATAATGGATTTTATTGTATGAAAGAATAAAAATTGCATCAAATATCTAAACAATTGTATTTTAACATGGAAAATTTTGATCAAAATTGCAATGATGGAGTCTTAAGTTAAAACAATTAGGTTTTGATGGAAAGTAGAATGCATAACACCCACCCTCAATCCCAAACTTATAAATTATCTCCTTTAGAGAAAACCTGAAATCCAATATGGAGGGGAAAAATCATGCTAGTTGGGACACTAGATGTGGTTGTGTTCCTATCAACATCATTTCCTCCATTGAAAATCTTAAAATAAAAATTGTCAGAACTTAAGATTGCATTATGCAATGTGTTATCTAATAGATGCAAAATTTTCTAATCTAAAATTGAAAGTGAAAACTAAAATTAATGATTGTGTTGCCTCCCGACAAGTGCCTATGTTTTACATTATTGGATCAACGTGTTGATTTCAATTGTCAGGTAAAGGTGTAGGATTTGAGAGACTGATGGATAGTTCAACACTCATGTTTGCCATTGTAAAATATCTCTTCAAGCGTTGGCCATTTTCCACGAACTTTTTGGACTTCTTGCTCGACAATATGAATACACCATGTAGGTATATGTGCCTGACGATGTTTGGTACATACCTGCATGATTATATTTTACTTGGAAAAGTCTCATTTGTGAGTTGAAAAGTAGAACCCAATCTTAGACTTGTTTGTATTTTCACTCTATATGATCATCATGTTATATTTTTGTTCCCTATTTATAGATTTGTGCATTCTCATATGAAGTCATTCTAAGCTCCTCAATCTTCTATGACAATAGTAACCTATTTTGGATAGCTTTCTTCATATAAAAATTTAGTTGCTTGAGCACCCACCAAGCTTTATGTTCCAACTTGATAGGGATGTGGCACAATTTACAATAATCAATATGAAGGGTGTGGTTCCTAGAGTAGTCCTAAAGTCTATCTTTTAAGCTCAATGAGCATCGTCAACTTTTTTTGGCCCAATCCTTCCAATTGTGGAGAACAGTTTTCTAAAGAATGGGATTGAGTTGGCAGTTTGACACTTCTACTTGCTAGATTTCTAGAATAAGTTTTTTTTGGACTTGGCATGATGAGGCAACCATAAAGATCCAAGGAGCATTCGTGGATCCATTGATAATGTGCTATAATAATGCAAGTTCACATGTTGGCGATGCATATGATGGATGGACCTTAGTTGGATAGTAGTCCTTTGTGTCCCCAAAGGATTACATTAGTATGTACATAACCAATGCTATATGATTGTTGATTATATTTGTTAATTGTTGATATAAAATGTAGATAATACATGTTATAATTATGTGGTCTGTGATGACCCCAATTTCTACATACTTTCCTTAGTGACATATACATATATGTGTGCACTCATAACTATAAATGTCAAAAGGGAAAATAATAGAAATCAAGATAATCAACTAAAAACAAAGATAAGCCAAGATTATGTCCACATCATCAGTAATAGCCACACAATATTTCATTCATTGATAAAAGATAAAGTCATACATGCTGATAAAAGAGAAGGAAGAATGATAAGTCTATGAAAGCAAATATGATTATTACATAGGATCTATAACATCCTATTACATCGTCTAGAAAAGAAAACTATCTAACTTAAATGACCAAGGTGAGGAGTAGAGATCTATCTATTTTCCTCCAGGCTCATTATTTAGTGGCTTCTGGTACTTTGAAGTGCTTCATCATTTGCTTGTACCTAGAAAATACGAGAAACAAATCAACAAAGTTGGTACGTGGAATTAAAAGCTATACTATGCTGGTATATAAAATACTCAAAATTGGAGAAAGAGAATGAAAACGTTATTTAAAGGTGGAAAATCAGGTAATCCCAAGTTATTAGCCTCATTTAGAATGAAAATGCATTACTATGGTGGACTTAGCACAAACATAAACATTGGGCCCTATCCCTGCATACCTTGTACCATTAGGGATCTCCCTGCATACCTTGTACCATTACAGAGGTGCTAGTCAACATTAATACCTTCCCTCTCTAATAGGGAGATTAATGAGCACCACTAGTAACTACATTTCACTTATATACAATTATGTTCTTTTATGTTCAAGGCGGTAAATCATCAATTAATCATTTATCCACATCCATCAATGTATATCAATTTCATGCAAACAATTACATATATATAACATCCAACAAAATCTAGTCATATAATTATATCCATGTACCTTTAATTCTCAGATCTGGATTCCACAAGTCTTAGATTATGAGACATATAGTAGATTACCTTGAAATATAAAAAAAACCCTAAGTTACCATGGATTCTCATTATTCCACATTAGGGTTTCTTATTAGGGTTTAGGTCATTTGGGATATCATTTTAGGATACATGTGATTCGATGGATCAGAGTTGGGTTCTAAGGTCACGGTTAATCAAAATCATTTCAGTGACAATTAATAGTTAGGGTTTACATAAAGTTGTGTAGTATACATTAGGAAAGGAGGAAATTGGAAATTATGGTTTTTCATCATTGTTGGATCAACTATCCTTCTTGGATATGATTTCGGGTATCATGGTGTTTAGAACCCTAATTAGGGTTTAATCTGATCCCAAGGCAGATTGGAAATCAGTAATGACCATTATTACCTAATATATAAATATTAAAGGGTCATTAGGTATGTAGGCCGTATTTTCAGAGAAGGAATCCGATCTAGGTCCTGGAATTATTTTATTTAAATAGATTGCATTTTTTTGATGAAAATGATATATAGGTTCAATATATTTTGATATTCCTATCATTTTCTAGGGTTTTTCTAAAATCTGACCAATGAGGCAATTTTAAAGAATTAAATGAAAATAAAAAAAGATTTGCGAGCTCTGCCTCACAGATCATGCGAGGGATCCGACCAACCAGATCCTCTCACTGACCCATGAGCAAGCGCTCGTCCAAAGAGGGTCAGGCACTAGGCGAATGTCAGGAATGCCCCTGCCTCCATCTGTTGAGCTCGTGTCTGGGTGAGGGTGTGAAGGGAATAACATGCATTTGAATGTCCCTCCTCGCGCCATGGTTGCAGCGAGAGATCGGGGGAGAGCTGGATCGACCAGAGATGGTTCCTAGGAAGAGATGAGTTATGCTGGTGATTGGGGTTGAGTTTGCGGGCTGACAGCGGTGGTGAGGAGGTCGAACTCACCAGGAATGGTGGTCAGGGCTCATTTTTCTATCAAAAATAGGCTCAGAACAGGCCAAGGAGTGAAGTTCAGGTTTACCTGCCCTCGGGTTGAATTGAGGGAGTCCAAAGCTTCACGGAGGTCTGCTGATGTGCTTGCGATATTCCCACATCTCTGAGATGGCTCCAACCTCGCCGGCGGTGGAGCTTTTAGAGCTCAGCTACGAGGCTTGTCGACTCAGGCCTCTGGGCCTTCGCTGCTCCAACCAAAAGTGTTGGTTGCCTCGTTGAGGTCCCCTGATGGTGGAGTCTCGTTCAATTAGACAGAGGGATCTTTTGGAGCGAGGGGGAAGTCGAGAAAGGTGAGGTGAAGCTCACTTGAGGTCGTGGAAAAGGGGTAAGTCTCGGTGGAAATTGGTAGTGCAGAGAGATTAAAGGAGCATCGGAGAAGCTTGTAGGGGCTTTTTATAGAAAAGAGGTGAAGTAAAGGGCTAAGCCCTAATTCCTACGTCACCGCCAGTGAGAGGTGCGAGGGCTCGGGAGGTTGTTCTCCCTGATCCGGGGGAGATGGGTGACGTGGTAAGGATCGTTGAGCTCGGTTTGAGGAGAGGAGTTATTCCACCAAATATCTCGTGCTGACGAGGTGAGGTTCGGGTGCGAGGGTCATTGGAGGAGTCGCAGTTCAGCTACCGGCGGGGACAAAGTCTTTTAGAGGTTAGAGACGACTTGACAGTCGTCGGATCTTCGCGCGTTCTGTGATCGACCGATCTGATGGTGGGGATTACCCCCCCCCCCTTTTAATTGAACTGCGCCCAAAGCCAACAACAAGGCTATGTGACACATTAATATCAAATAGAAATGGAAACTTAGGTCATAAGTATTAATAGATGACTTAAAAGACATAAAATTCAATTGTGAATAACTCATGATTGGTACGTCAAATTTTAATAAGACTTTAGGCATAGCTTTATAATGATATGATGTAGCTATGGTGCAAGATTGGAGTCAAAATTTGATTATTGACTATGTCAATTGACTAAATGTCATATTGCTTGTATTATGGACTTTATGTATTATTATGGATGATCTTAAGTGAAATTGATATTCCATTTAATCAATTTAGTGAGAGAGATATGATTGAGGGCATACTTGGAATAATTAAAATTGTAAGAGAGAGGAACTAAATAATGTATATGTAAAAACTCACTTTGTCACATTCTCCCCTCCTTTTTAAGAATTTTGTCCCCAAAATTCAAGCAGCCTGAAAAAGATATGGATACTTCTTCTCGACCTCAGTCTTTAGCTCCCAGGTGGCATATGTTTCATCATGGTGGCTCCAGAGAACTTTCACCATTTCAATATGATGATTACTGCGAAGTTCCTTTGACTTGAAGTCGAGAATTCTGACTGGGGACTCAGCATATGACAGATCATCCTTCAAATCGAGAGGCTCATGATTCAATATATGATTGGAATCCTGGACATAGGGCTTCAAATTAGATACATGAAACACATTATGCATGGCACTATACTGAGGTGGCAAAGCAAGACGATAGGCACATTCACCTACCCTTTCTAGAATCTCGAAGGGTCCAACATAACGAGGACTAAGCTTTCCTTTGTTCTTGGCCAAAGCTCAAACAAGTCGAATCTTTAGAGAAACATGGTCACCTTCCTTGAACTGTCATTCCTGATGATGAGCATCTGCATAAGACTTATGTGTATCCTGCGCCCGCTTCATCCTTTTCCGAATTAGAGCCACCTTATCAGTATACAACTGTATCTCCTCTGATTTCATCAGGGTATGTTCTCCGACGTCATCCCAGTGTAAAGGTGATCTGCATGGTCGGCCATAAAGAGCTTCATAGGGAGGCATCCCAATGCTTGCTTGATAGCTATTATTATAGGCAAACTCAGCTAAAGGCAAGTAATAGTCCCATGAGCCTTCCCAATCGAGGACACAAGATTGCAGAATATCCTCTAAAATATGTATTGTACGCTCTGACTGCCCGTCTGTTTGCGGATGGTAGGCTGTACTGAAGTTCAACTTGGTGCCCAATTCCTCTTGGACCTGCTTCCACAGCTTTGATGTGAACTTTGGGTCCCTGTCTAAGACAATAGATGATGGGACTCCATGCAGACGTACTATCTCCTGTATGTAGAGGTCAGCCATCTCAGAAACCTTTGCAGTAGTCTTCACAGGAAGAAAATGAGCTGATTTGGTGAGACGATCCACTATAACCCATGTAGCGTTGTATCCTTTCCTGGTCCTGGGTAACCCCACCAAGAAATCCATGGTTATGTGTTCCCATTTCCATTCCGGAATCTCAAGGTGTTGTAGTAGACCGCCTGGTCTCTGATGTTCGACCTTGATCCTTTGGCATGTCAAACACCTGGACACAAAATCGGCAATATCACGCTTCATGCCCCTCCACCAAAACTGACGTTGTAGGTCTTTGTACATCTTCATCGTTCCTGGATGAACTGTGTACTTGGACCCATGTGCCTCATCTTGAATTGTTGTCTTCACAGTTGACTGCTCAGGAACCCACATATGATTCTTGTAATGGAGACCACCATCAAGACCCACAGACACATGTGTTTGCAGCTTCGACAGGAGAGAAGAGAGCTCTGCAAGACCAGGACTAGCCTTTTATGCCTCAAGAAGTTCGAAATGCAAGTTGGACGTGATGGAGATATTATTAACATGCACACGATCAGACAAAAACTACAGTTTCCAGCCCACTAGATCCTCCATGTTCCTCCATTCAGGGATAGAAAGAGATGCACACACTGCTCTTTTTCTGCTAAGGGCATCAGCGACTACATTTGCCTTACCCAGATGATAGGAAATGGTGAAATAGTAGTCCTTTAGGTATTCGATCCATTGGCATTGATGCAGATTCAATTCCTTCTGAGTCAGGATGGACTTTAGGCTTTTGTGATCGGTGAAAATGTCGAATGTTGCCCCGTATAGGTAGTGCATCCAGATTTTGAGGGCATGAATGATTGCAGCTAATTCCAAATTGTGAGTGGGATAATTAAGTTCATTGGGTTTTAGCTGTCTAGACGCAAAGGCCACTACCTTACCATTCTGCTACAGGACACACCCTAGCCCATTCCTCGAAGCATCAGTGAATATGACGAACCCTTCATTGCCAGAGGGTAGAACAAGAACAGGAGCGGATGTCAATTTCTACTTTAACTGCTGGAAACTGGACTCACAAGTAGCTGACCAGATAAAATGTTCATCCTTCCGAGTAAGCTTGGTTAGAGGAAGTGCAACTTTGGAGAAATTTGGGATAAAGCGACGATAATATCCGGCTAAACCCAAGAAACTCTGAATTTCAGAAGGATTTCGAGGAGGTTGCCAATCAAGTACAACAGAGACTTTGGCGGGATCAACAGATATACTACCTCCAGAAATGACATGTCCAAGAAACATGACCTTATCAATCTAGAACTCACATTTTGAAAGTTTGCCATAAAACTTCTGGGTTCGAAGAATGTCAAGAATTGCTCGCAAGTGTTCACAGTGTTTTTCCATAGAATCAGAATAGATCAAGATATCATCAATGAATACGACCACGAACTCATCAAGATAAGGTTGGAAGACTTTGTTCATTAGATTCATAAATACACCTGGTGCGTTGGTCAACCTGAATGGCATCACCAGAAATTCATAATGCCCATAACGAGTTCGAAAAGCAGTTTTAGAAATATCAGAATCCTTGATTTTAAGTTGATGGTATCCAAAACGGAGATCAATCTTTGAGAAAACTTTAGCAGTACAAAATTGATCAAAGATGTCATCAATATGAGGAAGAGGATACTTGTTTTTAATAGTGGCTTGGTTCAGCATGCGGTAGTCAATACACATACACATAGAACCATCTTTCTTTTTAACAAAGAGAACAGGAGCTCCCCAGGGGGAAACACTAGGACAAATGAAACCTTTATCGAGAAGTTCTTGCAACTGTTTCTACAACTCCATAAGCACAACAGGAGCCATCCTATACGGTGCCCTAGAAATCGGAGTGGTTTCAGGAAGAAGGTCTATGGAGAACTCAATGTCTCTATTTGGAGGCAGCCCAGGAAGCTCCTCCGGAAAAATGTCAGGGAAGTCACGTACCACCTCCAGACTTTCTATAGGCCCGCTACTAGGACTGGTCTCTGAGACTAATGTGAGGAAGACTTTACATCCTTTAGAAATGAGCTTTTTAGCTTTAAGAGAGGAGATTATAATATTATTACAGAATCCGCTTCCCCTAGGGATTTTCATAGGATAAGAATGAGGTTGAGAGAGGACCACCGTCTTATTTCTACAATCAATGTGAGCATGGTATGGGTAAAGCCAGTCCATACCAAGTATAACATCAAAGTATTCCATAGTTAATAGAATGAATTCAAAGGGTATATCATGATTTTCATATTTAAGAGAGAGTTCATTGGTTTTCTATAGAGTTGTGAGTATTTTGCCACTCGGAGTAGACACGTCCAGAATATATCCCAAGTCCCTTATGTGAAGATTTAATATGGATGCTAGAGTTCGAGAAATAAATGTATTTGTAGATCCAGAGTCAAATAAAGCCTTAACAGGATGACCATTTAATAATACAATGCCTACGTAAGGTAATCAAATTATGAATAATTGTAGGCTTGAATAATATATTGTGTTATAAAGAAATTAGGTTACCTTCACAGAGCTGGTTTGGATTTTCCTTGGCCTCTTCTGCATTTACTGCAAATACCCTGCCATTGCGGTGTCCCTGAGGCTGCAGAGCACCACCCGCAGGATTTCCAAAGATGGAGGGAGTGGGGCACTTGGCAACGAAATGACCCTCCTTCTTGCAGTTATAGCAGACTGGCTTGGTGTGGCGGCATACCCCACCATGGAAACGCCCACAAGTCTTGCACTTGGGATGATTCATCATCGGCTGATTCTTGTAGTTTTTCTATCCTCCCTTTCCTGAACTTCCTCTTTTCCCTGATCCCTTATTGTTATGGCCAAGATGGAACTTTCTAGACTTGTCCTCTTCAGTTGTGGTTAACCCTAAGTATCCAATGCTAGAAGGTTTCTGCATGCCCTGCTCTCTTTCTTGCTTGAGAGCCATATCTAGGGCTTCATCTTTGCTTCTGGGATGAGAGGCTATGACTAGGGTTTTTAGGTGGGTAGAAAGGCTGTCAACATAGTGCTCAGTCAGACGGTCTTCAGTCCTGATGGGTGCATAACGCTCCAGAAGCCTAAACTTCTGGGTATAATCATCTACTGAAAGACTATCCTGCCTTAACTCCATGTACATCTTCTCCTTCCTCTTCCTCTCGGCTATGGGCATAAAATGATCCGTGAAGAGGTTTTTAAAGGCTTCCCACTCCATGTCACCTATTTCCTCACCCCTATTCCCACCATATTTTTGCCCCTCCCTTAAGCATATGGGTGGCGAACTTGACCTTCTTCTCATTGGGTACTTCTAGGGTATGAAAACCATCATCTATGCTTAAAATCCAGGCTTCAGCCTTGTCCATGACCTCAGGTTGATCCTCCCCCCAAAAGGAATCAAGGTTTATCTTAATAAAATCTATCACCGTCACTTCTTTCTTCCTAGATGAGCTAGGTTCAGGGGTTCCTTTTGTAGTGAGGGTTTCCATAAAATCTAGAAGGATTTTCTTCTGTTCCTCCCACCTTTCCTTGACCGCAGCATCGGGATCAGGTACTTCAGAGGTTTCAGTCTCTTTTCTTTTCTTAGAGGACGATTCCTCTGAGGCCTTCGAGTTGCGAGTCTTAGGAGGCATCCTGAAATTAATTGGGATACATATTAGATTTATTACTCAACAATTATATTTGTCATTATCATTATGACATTCAATTATTCTTAGATACCATTTATTAATGTTCTTGATGTTACAATTTATGGAGGATACCTTAAAAGTCCTTATTGGTCGGTCCTTAAGACTTTCTAAATAGAGAGACTCTTTCCTAATCTTATATCATAAAGATGAAGGGAAGAACAATTTTCAAAAATTTGAGATAAGAGGGAAAATATTCCTATAGAAAAGATGAGAGGGAATTTCTATAGATGAGAAATATCCTAATTTAAGGTATGCCCAAAAAGTACGGGACATTTAGGATATCGGCTAGATAGACTCACACTGCCTTATAGGTAGCCTCGTGATTGCCAAGCAAGGTGGCTCGGAGACTTTAGCCAGACTTTAGGCAGATGCTATCCTAGTCACCTCAACCCTTCACATCCCTAACTCAAAGACTACCCTAGACTCATAATAGGGTGAATGAAAGTCATGTGACTATGATGTGTGAACATTGGCTCTGATACCAACTGTGACGACCCCAATTTCTACATACTTTCCTTAGTGACATATACAAATATGTGTGCACTCATATCTATAAATGTGAAAAGGGAAAATAATAGAAATCAAGATAGTCAACTAAAAATAGAGATAAGCCAAGATTATGTCCACATCATCAGTGATAGCCACACAACACTTCATTCATTGATAAAAGATAAAGTCATACATGCTGATAAAAGAGAAGGAAGAATGATAAGTCTATGAAAGCAAATATGATTATTACATAGGATCTATAACATCCTATTACATCGTCTAGAAAAGAAAACTATCTAACTGAAATGACCAAGGTGAGGAGTAGAGATCTATCTATTTTCCTCCAGGCTCATTATTTAGTGGCTTCTGGTACTCTGAAGTGCTTCGTCATTTGCTTATACCTAGAAAATACGAGAAACAAATACATCAACAAAGTTGGTATGTGGAATTAAAAGCTATACTATGCTGGTATATAAAATACTCAAATTCAGAGAAAGAGAATGAAAACGTTATTTAAAGGTGGAAAATCAAGTAATCCCAAGTTATTAGTCTCATTTAGAATGAAAATGCATTACTATGGTGGATTTAGCACAAACATAAATATTGGGCCCTATCCCTACGTACCTTGTACCATTAGGGATGTCCCTGCATACCTTGTACCATTAGGGAGGTGCTAGTCAACATTAATACCTTCCCTCTCTAATAGGGAGATTAATGAGCACCACTAGTAACTTCATTTCAATTATATAAAATTATGTTCTTTTATGTTCAAGTCGGTAAATCATCAATTAATCATATATCCACTTCCATCAATGTATATCAATTTCATGCAAACAATTACATATATATAACATCCAGAAAAATCTAGTCATATAATTATATCCATGTACCTTTAATTCTTAGATCTGGATTCCACAAGTCTTAAATTATGAGACAGATAGTAGATTACCCTGAAATATAAACAAAACCCTAAGTTACCATGGATTCTCATTATTCCACATTAGGGTTTCTTATTAGGGTTTAGGTCATTTGGGATATCATTTTACGATACATGTGATTCGAGGGATCAGAGTTGGGTTTTAAGTTCAGGGTTAATCAAAATCATTTCAGGGACAATTAATAGTTAGGGTTTGACATAAAGTTGTGTAGTATACATTAGGAAAGGAGGAAACTGGAAATTAGGGTTTTTCATCATTGTTGGATCAAGTATCCTTCTTGGATATGATTTTAGGTAACATGGTGTTTAGAACTCTAATTAGGGTTTAATCTGTTCCCAAGGCAGATTGGAAATCAGTAATGACCATTATTACCTAATATGTAAATATTAAGGGGTCATTAGGTATGTAGGCCATATTTTCAGAGAAGGAATCAGATCTAAGTCATGGAATTATTTTATTTAAATAGATTGCATTTTTCAGATGAAAATGATATATAGGTTCGATATATTTCGATATTCTTATCATTTTCTAGGGTTTTTCTAAAATCTAACCAATCAAGCAATTTTAAAGAATTAAACGAAAATAAAAAAAGATTTGCGAGCTCTGCCTCACGTATCATGCGAGGGATCCGACCAACCGGATCCTCTCACTAACCCGCGAGCAAGCGCTCGTCCAAAGAGGGTCAGGCTCTAGGCGAATGTCAGGAATGCCCCTGCCTCCATCTGTTGAGCTCGTGTCTGGGTGAGGGTGAGAAGGGAATAACATTCATCTGAATGTCCCTGCTCGCACCATGGCTGCAGCGAGGGATCGGGGGAGAGCTGGATCGATCGGAGATGGTTCCTAGGAAGAGATGAGTTATGCTAGCGATTGAGGTTGAGTTTGCGGGCTGACAGCGGTGGTGAGGAGGTCGAACTCACCAAGAATGGTGGTCAAGGCTCGTTTTTCGATCAAAAATAGGTCGAGAACAGGCCAAGGAATGAAGTTGAGGTTTACGTGCCCTTGGGTTGAATTGAGGGAGTCTAAAGCTTCGCAGAGGTCTGCTGATGTGCTTGCGATATTCCCGCAGCTCTGATATGGCTCCAACCTCACCGACGGTGGAGCTTTTAGAGCTCAGCTATGAGGCTTGTTGACTCAGGCCTTTGGGCCTTCGCTGCACCAACCGAAAGTGTTGGTTGCCTCGTCGAGGTCCCCTGATGGTAGAGTCCCATTCAATTAGACAGAGGGAGCTTCTGGAGCGAGGGGGAAGTCGAGAAAGGTGAGGCAGAGCTCTCTTGAGGTCGGGGAAAAGGGGCAAGTCTCAATGGAAATTGGTAGAGCAGAGAGATTAAAGGAGGATGAGAGAAACTTGTAGGGGATTTTTATAGACAAGAGGTGAAGTAAAGGGCTAAGCCCTAATTCCTGCGTCGCCGCCAGTGAGAGGTGCGAGGGCTCGGGAGGTTGTTCTCCCTGATTCGGAGGAGATGGGTGATGTGGTAAGGATCGTTGAGATCGGTTTGAGGAGAGGAGTTATTCTTCCAAATATCTCACGGTGACGAGGTGAGGTTCGGGCGCGATGGCCATTGGAGGAGTCACAGTTCATCTACCGCCGGGGACCGAGTCTTTCGGAGGTTAGAGACAGCTTGACAGTCATCGGATCTTCGCGCGTTCTATGATCGACCGATCTGATGGTGGGGATTACCCCCCCCCCCTTTTAATTGAACTGTGCCCAAAGCCAACAACAAGGTTGTGTGACACATTAATATCAAATAGAAATGGAAACTTAGGTCATATGTATTAATAGATGACTTAAAAGACATAAAATTCAATTGTGAATAACTCATGATTGGTACGTCCAATTTTAATAAGATTTTAGGTATATCTTTATAATGCTTTGATGTAGCTATGGTGCAAGATTGGAGTCAAAATTTGATTATTGACTATGTCAATTGACTAAATGTCATAATGCTTGTATTATGGACTTTATGTATTATTATGGATGATCTTAAGTGAAATTGATATTCCATTTAATCAATTTAGTGAGAGAGATGATTGAGGGCATAATTGGAATAATTAAAATTGTAGGAGAGAGGAACTAAATAATGTATATGTAAAAACTCACTCTGTCACATGGTCTTTGGATATGTATATGTATATAAAATAAAATCACTCAAACAAAATATTAAGTCTTCGATTCACTCAAATATGAAACACACATGAAAATCTTAATTGAAAACACCAAAGCGTGGTGAATTTCCTATCTCGAGGAAGTGTGAGAATGGACATGTGGGTCTATCAAACCAGGGTGTAATTCTATTGTATTAGACTTTAATAGGTGACCTTAATGTTACACTTTCTATTGTATTCTATTGACTATTCTATCGTATTGGGCCTAACTTAAATGGGTGACCTTAATAGGATTAAGCACCTTGTGATAAATTTGGCTTATCTGTCCTCATTCATGTAATATACACCTCATCCCAGCACTAGCTTCTCCCTTCCATTTCATGATTGAATGGATTTTGAAGCACAATTAGATTATTTTATGTACATGTGCTTCATGGTGACACTCAATTTAACTGAAATCCTAGTTTACACTTTGGTCATATAGAACTAACTTCCTTTTGATATTTGGTCATATCTATATGGACATCTCTACCTATTCTTGTGTTTGTGACGTTCTGACGTGCCACAATTGAGATTATTCAAAACATAAGCATGGAATTATAACTAGACATGTGGATTACAAAAAAAGACTGGAAATTAAAACTGATTTCTCAAAAGCACCATAAGCCAAAAATGTATCACATATGAGTCCACAAACCTTCCACATGCATTACATATCATATCACACGATGCTTACATCACTATCCATCATCATTCTTGTCATCCATCTGTTACATCAGGTATCTATTCCACATATATACATATACACATGCCATATGTGTACGACCATGGCACACATGATAAAACCTTATATTGACAACATATCTACAAAACACATCGAGAACACCCCAAGACTTGAGTGTACATGGATGACATCTAGGACTCTATCACCAAAAGACTAGGAGCACATCCCACCTTATCAACTACTGCTCTTGCTGCTTCTCTTCCTCAGTTGCACAATATCCTAGTGAGAGAGATAACTCCCCACAAACATCTATTAAACCACATATATAAGGTAAAGAAGAGTAGAAAGTAAAGCTATAACATGATGAGAATATAATACTATTGAAATAGTTAAGAAAAATTACAATTGAATTGTAGAACATCTTCTAAGCTAAGAAGGAATATGAAGAACATGTATATCCTCTATCAGCTAAACTTGTACAAAAACAAGGCAAAGTCTCATCCAATGTTATTCACATTCTTCCCTATGCAAATAAGCTAATCAAATGTATTACATTTTTTATTAATGCCTTAAGAAAAAGAGGTATACCACTCATGCTCCAACTAATTAACCACTGCTAAGTAGAAATCAGTTCCAAACAAGATCATTGGAAGAGCCAGAATCTAAAGATCTCTTCACACCCCTCAATTAGTTTGAGTCTGATACAGTGACATATCAAGTTCAACTACAAAACAACCTAGCCTACCTTGGTATATAGGCACATCACTAGTGAAACTGAGGTACGACCGCAACCGCACTCCTACTGAGGTATGACCACATCCATCCTCAAAATATATTAAATAAGAACTCTATATCACATCATTGAGATACAACCTCAACCATTCTCCTGTTAGGGTATGACCTCAGCCAATCTTATGAAATGCATATACTCAAAAGTATATGGATCTGAGCTACCACTAAGGTAGAACCTATTTCACCACCCAGCAAGTACTCACACTGAATATGGATCTATGGTATAAGGAAACTGCATGATGAATCAAGTTATACCAATTAAGTGTCTTTTAACATCAATCAAGTTACAACATACAAAACATAAGCAAGATCTATAAAGATAAGGTAATAGCACAACTTCAAAAGATAAAAAGTGTATAAGGTGTGAACTTGTCACATCATCATTATATGATACTACAACCCCACAAGGTCATCATAATATTCAAGCTTGTTATGGAATACCAGTCCCTTATCAAATCATTGGAGGATAACACCTCTCACTAGGCATATAGCCTCTTCGAGATCATATGACCCAAACACATCATTCATGTATCTCATATGTGTCAGCATGCCTCATAAAGGCTCATAACCATGATCATGTGTCACATCATATACATCATAGAATACACTAGCTATGATATTCAAGTCCATATCACCTGCAAGGTTAGGGATTTATAAATATGATAGAGAAAACATAATAACATAATACTCATGCCAAACATGGTAAGCAAGACGTATCACATGATCCAAAATCAGGGTTACGGTTCCATACACATAGACAATTAGTGTTTTATAACTATATTTAATCACCAAACCCTAGGTACACCATCTCCTTCTTTATTGGAACATATTAGGGTTAAGGCATGATTAGGGTTAACCAAACAATAATCCAAAAGCACTATACATGAATCATTACTTGCTTACTCGTACACATGTGTTGACTATATGTTCATGTATGTGTCTCGACCGCTAATGAAACAAGTGTCTTGACCACCCTCAAGGAAAGTGTCTCGACCACCTTTATGCAAGGTGTCTCGACCATGACACATCATGTCTCTCGACCTCCACATAGATTAGGGTTTTGACCAAGCTCAAAACACATGTCTCGACCTCTACCAAAAACATGTCTCCACCATATCCAAGGGAAAGCATCTCGACTGAAACAAAAGTAGGTGTCTCGACCTATACAAGGACATGTGTCTCGACCACCACAAGACATGGTATCTCTACCAAAGATGAAGCACCTATCTTGACCAAAACCACATATGTAAAAGTGTCTCGACCCAAGGATAAAGCAACATTTAGCGACAACCAAGGTCAAGATACCACCAAGGCAAAAGACCATCAGCAAAATAGGGATTAACCAACATAAAAAAAAAGTATACCACATCCAAAATAGAAGATTACATCAAGGAGGAAAACTTCACACCATAATCGGTCACCAATAACTCTAAAAACATGTTTCTTGAAATCACCATGAAAGAACCTAATGAAACAGAGATAAACCACATTTAACACATCAAAAATAGATCCTAAACTCCATATTACATCAGGGTTCATGAATCTCATGCATTTGATCAAAACCAAGGTTAAAAGATAGGAAGAAAACCACCATATCACAACCATCTCCAAAATCGGATACCTTGCATTAGGGTTTTAGAATATAAGCAAACTAAGCATGATAACCACTGTCATTCAAGTTGTAGATCATGGTATCATATACTATCAAGTTGGGATGATAATTTAGAGAGAGAAATAGCAACGTTAATTTAAAGAAAAGTGCAATAATAGCGAGGGTAGAGTGTTATATCACCCACCTTAAGGAAGATCAACTCCAAGGATCACAAGCATTAATCACATGATCACCAAGGGTGATGAAGCTCCACTTCACAAGATCACCTCAAGAAGAACAATACACCAAGGTCAAAGATAGCTCAAGAACATAGGGCAAGAAACCCTAGGCCGATCCAAAATAAGAAGGGAGAAAGAGAGAAGAAGCTTCCTCTAACTTGGGTACCACCTAGTCAAAATATGGCCTATGACCCTTATGATGAGGAGTTTCTCTCCAAAACGACCTCCATGGATAGTCCACAGTCTAAGGCCAAGAAAATCAAGAAGATTGGGGTTGAATATCAAAGGAAAACATCACCAAAGAAAGGCATATACTTACCAAGGTTGAAGATGACCAAAAGTCACCAGATGCAGGGGATCTCGGTCACCAAATCTCCAAGGATTAGTTCTCCTTGTTCCACCAAGATCTAAGGATGAGAAAAAGAGTGAGAGGAAGAAGGAAATTTAAAAGGTTCACCTGCATGGAGAGAAGAGCATTTATATACTTGAGGAGGAGGGAAGTAAGGTGGAGATGAGGTGTCAACACCTAAAGGCACCAGAGAGACACTTTGCTCACCCAAGAAACACACATGCAACCACTAAATGCATGTGTGCAACCCATGGTGATAGTACCAATGTTGGGTCTCGACTACTTGGGTTCCCAACACAATGGTTTCTGTCGGAACATCTCAAGGAGGTTGAAATAAGAGCATCATATACATCCTAGTCGAGACAAAAGGTAACCAAGACACCAAGTTCAATACACTCCATAAAAGGAAAAACTATCTCAACCCATCCTCTCCAAGACCATTGTGGTTGAGAAAAACCACCTAGAGAAGGTGTCTCAATCGATATGCACCAAAAATGCATCACAAGGTTGAGACAAGGGTCACTACACTCAACCATGCACACATGGTCGACACCAAGCAAACGGTAGAAACCTTAATCACCTCTAGTGATGCTACCAATCATCCAAGGCTCAACCAAGGCACCCCAAGGCATCACACACTATCTCATGAATCCAAGAAAGATAAGGTACACACTAGGCATGGTAAATTGTAAGATAAGCCTCTTAAATGAGTAATTTGCAATTTGACCCAAAACAAGCACAGAAAGCACAAACTTCATCCAAACAAGATAAATTTGGAAACTTTAGCTCTCCACAAGTTCTAAAAACATCTCAAAAGATTAGAGTAAGGTTATAAGAAATTAATCAAGCAAAATAAATAGGGTTATCCCAAAACTTAGGTTAGGGGTGTTACAAGCCATAAACCCCTAACAAAGATTTTTCCCCCAAAATCCGAAGTGAAAAGAGATGAGTACTTCCTACACAACTCTTCCTCAAGATCCCATGTCTATGACTAACAAGCAAAGAACAACTATCAATCACCCGAGTCAAACAAAATAGATATAAATATAGATACATACATATCAGAATGAAATAACTCCATCTGACATGTCTCTAATCACGGGTTGACCTCTCCTTTTGGCTATCTCATGAAGTAAAATCAAGTCGTTGCCTATTGTTGTCGTCATTTCCCATTGTCCTTTTTAGAAGAACGAGCCTATGATGCTTTCCCACATTCTCAATCTCCACCACTGCTAAACTTTGTTTTTGTGAGCCTTGCTAGCTCTTCCTTGGCTACTGGGTCACCTCATCAACTTTCACTGGACATGCCCACCTTAGTTGTCCTACTTGTCTACACATATGGCAAGCCCTAGTATCATACCGTGGCCTAGATGACCTCGTCACTGACACTGATGTTATGCTTTGGGCTCCTAAAGGTGGAAAGTTGTGGCCTCTTCCCTTACTTGGTGACCACAATGTTTGGCTTGTTGCTCTTAGCTGTGACAGTGGTGATGAGAACCTAGGCTCCTTAAATCTTTCTTGCGTCTGTCCTTGGTACTGTGTCAGTCTCTTCTTGACACTCTTCTTATACTTCTCAACCAATGATCTCTCTATCCTATGAATGAATCCACAATCATGGCAAATTGTTCAAGGGTCTCAAAATCAGTCACTGGGGTAGACATGTCACATCCTAATTTTCATAGTCAATTTAAACATAGTACGAAGTTTTTCCTAAATAAGAATGATTGAGGGGTTTTAATGCAAAATACCTATAATGGTTGTCTTTATAAAAAGATAGGATGAGAAAAATAAAGATAAGACCCAAAGTCATATTTCATTTTCAAATATGAATTATGTACATCCATTAACTCATATTAATCTCTTTCATTTTCTCTCTCCTCCAAAATGGCAATAAATCTAAAAAATAAGATAAAGATATGATCATGTGACTCTTTAATGAGTGAATAATGTATAACTCGAAGTTGTGACTCAAGGGTTATAGAATACGAGCATTTTCAAATTAAATTGCCTTGAAATGCATTAATATTAAGATTAATAGACAATATAGGAGTTATGGACCAAGATATGAACAAAAAAGAAATCTAGTTTCACAGTAATATTCTAGACCCTCTATTTTTCCTATTACAAATTTGAACCCATTTGACCCATGTTTGAACCCTCAAATCAAATAAAGAACATTTAAATATAGTTTGACCATGGTTTGGATCCGATTTCATTAATTGCATTGATTGTCCCTAACGTTTCGCATTTCAATTGATGTTACGTGTTACATTCTTGTTTATCCTTTCTAGTGCATGATCTGATGATCCATGTTTAATTTTATCTCGATCCAATGGCTTAGACATTTTCGTCTACCTCTATTGTTTCTGTGAAATAGAACCCAACAATAAGTTCTCCTCTGATGGACCATTCTCCCTCACCCATCCATAGTCTCGTGAGATTTCTTTCCCATTGATTTTGTCTTCCTCCCCCGAACCTAGCGAGCTATAACTCACTTCCCCTCTTGACCGAATTAAGAAACACCCAAATTGGGCTTCAAGTCTCTCTCTTCCATACACCACTGTGATGCTTCACACATCTATTTAAAAGGACCTAAAGCATCACAAAACACCAGACACATCCTCCTCACTCAATTCTTCCTTCGACACCCTCAGGAACCCTTACCTACTCAAGGTGTGTCTCCAGAGACCATGGCGTCACCCTAGCATCCTCTTCTTCCCCCAGACAAATTAGAGGTCAAGTAAGCTTCCCTGGCCCCACTCGATTACTTCTCAATTGTTAGTAAACACTATGATTTCCCCAGTCACCACGCCCTGTAGATCAGCTTCGATTCCTCACTGGAATCCCTATGTATTGACATCTTGGTGACTCTCCGGCCACGCCAAACATATCTAGGGGTTTGTCATGCCTCCGTGAAGGTTTCTCATGCATTTCGGAGTGCTTCCAATTGGTTTTAGTGGCTTCGTTCCTCAAATACATTTCCCTTATTTCCTATTGTTCACCGACAAACCCGTGCATAACTGGTGTCTTTGGTTTTAATGAGTTTGCACTTGATGATTGTCATGAACTTTTGGGTTGATTCGATTGGTTTTGTGTGAGGTTCATGGCCCATCCATGGTTCCAACTCCCATTGTTGTTGTGTTGTCATGGCCAAGGAGCTTCTCAAGCTCCAATTCATACCTGAGCCCATGAATAGGCTTCATGCTTTCATCAGGAGTTGGAAAAATCACTGGCAGTCTTGACTCTTAGAGAGGAATTCAGATCATCAACTTTGATTGTAGGTGTATCTCAACTTCTTACTCCTCTTGCGAAGCTGGAGCTATGGCTCATGGGGAGCAACAAGCCAAGTTATGAATTGACCATAGAGTTCCCACGACGTTAACCGAATGATTTAGTTCACAAGGGTAATCTTGGGATTTTGGTTTTTGATTGATTTTTCTGCATGTGATTGCTGATTTGGGGTCAATGACCAATTTGCCTCCTGCCATTTTAATCGCTCGTAGCACACACTTATGGTTTTACTGGTATTTTCAAATTTAATTTACACTACATTATTAATGATTTAAATCGATGTCATGCATATAGTTGCCTACCTTCTGATTGGTCTGAATTGCAAAATCCATAACTTATGCATACGACCTTAGAAAAATATGAATAAATAGTCATTGGAAAGGTTTTTTTTTCAAGAGGAATTTGATTTTATTGATTTCAAGCCCTGATTTGCCTTTCCACTCCAATTTTTATTAGAAACCCTAATTGGAATTATGAAACCCTAATTTTGTAATTATTATGATCTAAATCAGTGTAGTTTCCCTAAGTAAATGATGTTGATCAACGAGCCTAACCCTAATGGATTCAATTCTAATTCACCCTAATTCAATCTAGGATCAATACAGTGTATTGAATTATGATGTTCAATAAACATATACACGTGTATAGAGCCTAATCAAGACAAGGGGAGATTTGACCTAGATTTGACTCAAGGGTCAAGAAGACTATGTTAGGATTTACATTGATCCAAGGTGAATGGGTCATGCTACTGATCACTAGTATTTATGGTTGATTGCATTTTAAGTACAAGTAGACATTATCATTAGAATTTTAAATGTTTAAATCTTGATCACTCTATGTTATTGCTTGATGACTGCTAAATGTTATGTCCTATGATTAAAATGTTCATTATGATGAAGGACTCATGAAATTCATGTTAATGATCAAGAGGGATAAATCCCATCATGTTAAGACATCATATTAAGAGGGAGAAATCCCATCATGTTAAGTTCAAGAATCATGATTATGTTAATGTTAATGTTATGTTAATAATCAAGTTAATTGGAATTGAACTAGTATTTATATGCTCCCGAATCATGAACCCCAAGGGGTCGTTAAGGGCTTTCCTAGCATCAAGGGCTTTCCTAGTAATCAAGGGCTTTCCTAGCAATCATGTGTTCCTAATGGGGCATTATAGAGGGATGCATACAATTACTACTCAATTCTTCACGTTAACAATGATTCAAGAATTCTATTCAAGAATGTTTACAATCAATTCATATCAACTTTTCCTTACATGTCAAATATTGTTACACCCTGATCTCACAATTACCATTAATCATGAGATTAGGGCATACATTGAGGATTTAACGTAATACTAAGATCATCACCCTTAACTTTTTCTTCTTTTTTCAAACTCTTTGTTTTCTCACATTGAACAACATAAACTAACTTTACAAGGGAATCTAAACATTGATTTATCTAATCTGATTTCAACAGTAAAAATACATGTATGAACATTCATTATGTTTGTCACACTTTTAAGCACGTAAGACTTGCTGATTCACATATATTGCTAAAAGAGGAATAATGTTATACATCATCATTTACAACTCTCTCTTATTTCTTTACAAGGACCTAGAGTGACAAGGACCTACTAAACTTAACTATACTCAGACTTAACTCTTTGGTAGATCTACTCTGATGCAATGATATCTTCTGACCCCACGATTTCCCTAAAAAATTTTGAGTAGAGGGGTGAGCCTACTCACTTAGTGAATGAGTAAAACAATAATGCAGTCTAAAGTACTGAATCAAACATTTATCATTCTTGGATAATTGAAATAAAATAAGATAGTAATTTCAAATTAAAAGATTAGATAGTCAAAAACTTACTCATAACATCGAGCCTACATCATTACAAATAAACAAGTATGGAAATATAATCCTCACTATATTCAATATTACATTTAAAAAACAACTACTGTGAAACTGTACTCAAATCTTTCTTAGCCTTTTTTACTCAAACTTATATTATCATATTTTAGCTTATGCCCTAATCATATGAATTGTACTCTACATATGAAGAATCATAACGAAATACGATCTCACCGTACAAGACTTAGCTGACACACCCGGGATGCTAAGCCTGACTACATCGATGGTCTGCAATAGGAAAATGGCTCTCTGGCCTTGACACACCTATGAGCTATAAAATTGGACTCCTCCTCTAACCTGAGCACACAAGAAGAGAGTCAAGCCACCTATTGGCTTTTCTGTACTCTAGTGCCACCAGGATCTCTGGTTGATGTTGGACACTACATATTGTATTTTTAAGGACACTTCCACTAGGGCTTTGTCCCCCATACCACTTGTTAGTACGATCCGACCCCCATATATTGGATACTACCAGGGTTAGGTCATTTCATCCCTATGGTGCATACCTCGCATAGGGAATCTACGGTGTTTAGGGCTACTACTATTACTATAACTTTGATTATATCTTTCTCTTTGACTGATCTCTTTTAATTCTGTATATTAATGACTACTCAGACTATTGAATTGAAATCACTGATGATACTGAATTGAATGATTAACATATTTTTTACCCCTTTCTTAGGGTTTCTCCTTACTCATGTACATATAGCACTTCTCATGTATTCAAACATATATCATGTCTACTAATATAAATATTATCATTCAACATTTCTCACATTTATGCATGGCATCGATAACATACCTATCTTGGGCATGGCATATCTCTCCACTTGTAATAGAATAACAACATATGCATTTCATGAAAAGTATTTGAGTTAGAAAATCTGAATCTCATTAACAAAGCATGATGCATTTAAGATAATATTCAGATAAAATTCCACAATATCACATGAATCATTTCAATCAGCCATTTACTACTAAATTAGTTATGTATACTTTTAAACGCATACTAGTTTGGGTTTCCATCCTTGATTACATGCTATTCACATGATATGTATTGTGAAAATCAGAAACTCTATTTGTCCATATATAAAAACCAAAGAGATCAAATATGTAGAATTATATGCACTAGGAACATAAGTAAGATCTTATAAGCATAAATCCAAATTTCAGCTATAATGTTGTTCAAGAACCCAAATAACTTGAAAATTCAGATCTTTAGAAGATTCTCAATAAACTTCTTCATTATGTAGTATTCAAGTTACATGGATATCTATATCCATGTAATCATATAAACATTTTTAGATCATAGTGGGAACATGAATTGAAGTATTCTATAAACTGAATTCAAGAATAGTTCTTTTCATTTATTGTCATCTGAGGAGAAATTGAGAATATAAATTAAAACAATCTAATTGAGTACAATTGACTAAAATATTATTTTACCCACTCACCCTAAGCTATAAAATAGATTAAAAACATTACCCATATCTGAAAATCTCGAATCCATATCAAAACCCTAGCAATCGCCACTTTCTTCTTTCTTTCAACTCGGAAACCCTAGAATTGAAGATTAGGAGAGAAAGAGTGAGAAAAGGACTTGATTTGATATGATTTCTAATCCAATCAGGGGAGGGATGGAATTTTGACATCTAAGAGAAGATTCACCATGAAACTATATCCAAAGAAGCTAAACTTACATGATTTCATCATTCCTCGGACTACAAAACCCTAGGTCAGCATGTCCATCACTTTCTCCTCTCAAACCCTAACTTTCCCTCTCTCTCTAGGATTTCATTTCTCTGGATTGAATCACGAATTATGAGAGCTCCTTGTGTGTTAGGTTGACCACATAGAGCAATTGAGCTGCTTGGGTCAATTGCACATTGACTCCTCACTATACATTCTCTTATTTTAGCTGAATTTTCTATCATAAAAATATTACTGTAATTTGTCTACTGATAAGGTCTAAATGCATCCAAAAATTATGAAAATTTTACATGTTGTTTATGATTGAGTTTCATATATCCAATTAAAATTTCAAGTCATTTGAAGTTACCAATAAATAAATAACAATAAAACACTACACTACTAAAAAGCACTCTGTCAGCATTTTAGTAAACGTATAGTCTGACTGAGAACCACATTCAAAGAACACTCAAATATTCTTAATTTTTTCTCCAATATGCATGATTGAGTTATACATATCATATCCAAAATTAAATTAAATACAAAATTTGTAGAAAATATGAAAAATCATTTACTACACTGCTATCCAGATCAAATTCCATATTCATGTACTATCAAAACCCTAATTTTTGCCGATTAGGGTTTACATTTCTCAATCCCTAATTATACAAAGAGATAGAATACTTGGGGTTCTCATTAGGTTTAACATATCATGATTGAGATATCATCATTAGTCATGTTCAATCAATGTGTAAAGAGTGGGGGCCGATAGTGGGCCCACTCAATGGTATAAACACAAGCCATGGAATAATTAAGCAGCAGAAAACATAAATATTTACAAAGTTACAAAATATGCCCATGTACAAAACTTTCTCACTCTAAGGTGGTACATAAATTGAAAATGTTACATCCATTTATACACAAGCCCATCTGCAGAGGGTAACAATGTTGTCTCAAGCTATCCTTATGTTCACTAATGACCTCCCAATTATCTTGCATCTCGTCCCTACAAAGCACATAAATCTAGGTGGAGGGAACACCCAGAAAAATAGGAAAATAAGGTATAAGTCAGCAAAAACTGAGTATGTACATTAGAAAATTAATTGGGACATTATTTATTTGAAAAGTAAAGTAAGGTGTTCCTGTTAAAGAGGGGACCGTTAAAGATAGGTAAGTTTCAATGAGAAGTAACAAGAGAATGAATTTTCAAAAGAATGAGGCATTATAAATAAATAATTATTATCACCATTCTTGCCATAATCAACAATCCAATCATATAAACATTTGCATGCTGATACATTTGACTAAAGTAACTATAATAGGGCCAAGACACCATTGAGTCATTGACCTAAGTAAAAATGGGTGGAAGTAGCGCACCCTAGGCGGAAGTAGCACGCCTCTATATATAAAAAGGTGGAAGTAGCACACCCCAGGCGGAAGTAGTGCGCCCTAATGGTTACGCATAAGCGTCTACGATAGTTAAACTAGTCGAATTATCTAACATGCATAAATAGAGTGGCAAGATGTACCTTTCACAAGCATGTGGCATGATTTAACCACCATAGCAGATGGGGTCATTAATCCAATTCAATATGATAATAATTTCAAAAGAATAACAAATCCAACTGAAAGTATATGAACTGTCCATCAAATGGAATAAGAGCAAGTATTTCAAAAGATGCCTCATTATTGGAAGATTTAGTCACATAAATGCCCAGTTATAAATAGGGAGGAGTACATACCTTAACTTCGTAATCAACCATATCTCTAGGAGTTAGTTTATTAGTTCATCCATCTCACCCTAAAAGCGTTTCAGAGACATTTAGACCAAAAATGTTGAATGATAACTAGAGTATATCTAAACCCATTATTGGTTACTTAATTATTATAGAATTTATTGATTACATGTGCTTCGTGGCCTTTTTATACAAATAGTAGTTAGTGTAGTAGTCCAACGATTTGTCAATGATAGCGATATATGGCCGATAAATTAATGGTATGGTAGGATTGTGTTGTGATGATTACTTCGTAGTGCCCTTTATTTATTGGTATATCATTTAAGATGGGTATGTGAGTGTAAAGAAGAATTTAATCAGTGAAATGGGTGGATAAGTTACCTCCGTCTGTATACAATTCCACCATGCATTAACTTTCAGATCTGAATCTCCTCGCACGGCTGAACAAAACTAATTGGTGGGAGTGCATAACACGCACACCATGGTCGGAGTAGCACATACCGTGAGACGTAGATGGTAGTCCCACACATACCGGTGCCGCAGAAAAGTGAGAGGATGGTTGTGGTATAGATTCACCAATGGCTAATCTGTGATGCGTGCCTGTTGACTCTACCAATTCAGAACGAAGGTGGTGGGGGCTCGTCCGTGGTTGGATTGTCGGTCAGCCTACAGCTGGCACAACTTGCAGCTGACACGGTTGCAGACCACCACAAATTGTTGATGCGGCAGGTCAGTGGGGGAAGAGGAGCAGGCGATCTCCCGGGCCTAAGCACGTCCCAGGAGAGAGGGTGGAGTACCAGGCTTGGCGAAGTAAGAGAGGATATATAGGAGGTGTTCGACGGTCAGGAGGAGGAGGTATTGTGGGTCTGTGTGGTGGCACAACGAGGCAGGGAAGGGAAGGTGACGACCCTAGCAACGACGGTTGGTGATTTACAGAGTCGGCGTCGTCGGGTAGCAATTTGCAGAACTAAGACATGGTGGTTGGCGTTCTCTAGGGTGTTCAGAAGGTTGATGGCACACAGATCTGTAGGAGGCCAATCGACATGTCATGGGTTTGTTGGTGACAAGTAGTCCCAACATCATATCGGATGAGGAGAAGAGTTAACGGTCAATGTGGAAGACTTGTAGGTGGTCGATAGATCAGAACCGCTGCCGCTTGAGGGGTGATGGAAGGAGGAAGGTCAGAGGATGATGGCGCTGCCTGGAGGCGCCCAACATAGCCTGGTGATACTGGCACTGCATGGTACTTCCTAGCGCTGTAGGATGCAGGATGACATAGGTTGGTGGTTAGAGTTCCAATGGGAACTAGAAAATATGGGGAAGGGGAAATAGAGGAAGCCGTCACCAGTTATGTGTGTGGACACAGCCATTGTTGGAGTGCGGTTGATAAAATAGGGTAAGCGAAGGAAATGACAGAGAGGAGAGAGTGGAAATGACACAGCTGTTTCATCTTCTTTGTTCGGCCTACGTGAACGGGTGAAAATCGCAACAAGGGAAGGCGTTATAGGAAAAAGAAATAAGAAAGAAGGGAACTGACAGTGACAAGTAAATGCAAATATTCAGTGAACTAAGAGCGGCGTGACACGTTGTGTTCGAGCCATTATAGTCAACTATGGAATATTCTCTCAAGGCAATTAAGGTTGTATATGAGTACATTAAATTTCCAATTTTGCATCCCCGATAAGAAAGCCACAAAAGAATATGATTCTGTGTTCAGAAGTCATTATAAATACGTTATGTGTCTAATACTTATAAATGGGTGTATAACAGCCCAAAATATAAAAAAAATAGTTTCTCAGTATTAATTCCTAATTAAATGTCTCTAGGAAAAAGAAGGAAATATATTATCGGATTTGACTTCCCCACTCAACATGATGTATGATTACCCCACAATATATGAATTAATTTCTCAAAATTCCTCAATGTCACTATCATGTATGACTATGTGAGTGGGTGATAATATAAAGCCCAAACTATCCGAAATTACTATCAGGTCAGAAATACTTTTCAACAAAGTTTAAAATAAATAGAATATAAACTTTTAGGAAAAAAAATAGAGGGTGATACCTATGTTTGAGGTCGTTACAGAACACCACCTCTTCAAGAGGATTTCATCCCCGAAATCCACCAAACTACAACTCAAAATACTAAGCTTTAATTTCCTAGACCAATTCATGATATGAGAAGATAACAAGACGTGATTGATAAAGTATTGTAAATTCACATTGGATTCTGCATACAAGTGTTATGTGACTATGTTATGTTAAGAACATGTAATCAATAAATTCTACAATAATTAAGTAACCAATAATGGGTTTAGATATACTCTAGTTATCATTCAACATTTTTGGTGTAAATGTATCTGAAACACTTTTAGGTTGAGATGGATGAACTAATAAACTAACTCCTAGAGATATGGTTGACTACGAAGTTAAGGTATGTACTCCTCCCTATTTATAACTGGGCATTTATGTGACTAAATCTTCCAATAATGAGGCATCTTTTGAAATACTTGCTCTGATACCATTCTGTAAAGAGTGGGACCCGATAGTGGGCCCACTCAATGGTATAAACACAATCCATGTAATAATTAAGCAGCGGAAAACATAACTATTTACAAAGTTACAAAATATGCCCATGTACAAAACTTTCTCACTCTAAGGTGGTACATAAATTGAAAATGTTACATCCATTTATACAAAAGCCCATCTGCAGAGGGTAACAAGGCTGTCTCAAGCTATCCTTATGTTCACCAATGACCTCCCAATTATCTTGCGTCTCGGCCCTACAAAACACCTAAATCTGGGTGGAGGGAACACCCAGAAAAGTAGGGAAACAAGGTATAAGTCAGCAAAAACTGAGTATGTACATTAGAAAATTAACTGGGACATTATTTATTTCAAAAGTAAAGTAAGGTGTTTCTGTCAAAGAGGGGACTGTTAAGGATAGGTAAGTTTCAATGAGAAGTAACAAGAGAATGAATTTTCTAAAGAATGAGGCATTATAAATAAATAATTATTATCACCATTCTTGCCATAATCAACAATCCAATCATATAAACATTTGCATGCTGATACATTTGACTAAAGTAACTATAATAGGGCCAAGACACCACTGAGTCATTGACCTAAGTAAAAATGGGTGGAAGTAGCGCACCCTAGGCGGAAGTAGCACACCTCTGTATATAAAAAGGTGGAAGTAGCACACCTCGGGCAGAAGCAGCGTGCCCTAATGGTTACGCATAAGCATCTATGATAGTTAAACTAGATGAATTATCTAACATGCATAAATAGAGTGGCAAGATGTACCTTTCACAAGCATGTGGCATGATTTAACCATAATAGCAGATGGGGTCATTAATCCAATTCAATATGATAATAATTTCAAAAGAATAACAAATCCATTCATCCGAGGACTCAAGTTGGACATGCGTTTTTCCTTGTCAGTAAGAGGATACAAGACCCTCCAAGCTGCCCTATATGCATCCCTAGAGCTTGAAGAATACCTTGGGTGAACCTATAAGAAAGAAGTTCCTCAGAAGAAAAACCCATACCAGCTTCCCAAGAACTCTAAGAGGAAGGTACCTGAACCTGCAGTAGAAGTTGAGAAGCCCCAATGTCCGACATGCAAGAAGAACCATGCAGGCCCGTGCATGTATGGTACAAGTGCATGCTACTATTGTGGAGAAACCAAACACCTCAATTCAAACTGCCCTAAGCTCACAAAGAAGGACCAGGACTAGAACAAGGGCCACCCTCCACCTACCAAAAGACAAGCTAGAATTTTTACTATGGAAGTAGAAAAGGAAGATGAAGAGTGATGTAATATCTTATGTTCATTTGAACCATTTTATGAAATACATTCTTTTTTTCATGCAAATTTTTGTAATGCTTTCATTATGTGAAGAAGTAACAAAAACCCTAATGTGAGTAGTACCTTAGAAAAGTTTGAGGATGAAATTTGTTTTTAGGTGGGTAGAATTGTCACATCCCAATTTTCATAGTCAATTGAAACTTAGTATGAAGTTTTTCCTAAATAAGAATGTTGAGGGTTTTTAATGAAAAATACCTATAATGGTTGTCTTTATACAAAGATAGGGTGATAAAACTTAAGATAATACCCAAAGTCATATTTCATTTTCAAATATGAATTATGTACATCCATTAACTCATATTAATCTCTTTCATTTTCTCTCTCCTCCAAAATGGTAATAAAGCCAACAAATAGGATAAAGATATGATCATGTGACTCTTTAATGAGTGAATAATGTATACTCAAAATTGTGACTCAAGGGTTATAGAATAAGAGCCATTTCAAATTATATTGCCTTTAAATGCATTAATATTAAGATTAATAGTCAATATAGGAGTTATGGACTAAGATATGAACAAAAAAGAAATATAGTTTCACAAGAATATTCTAGACCCTCTATTTTGCCTATGGTTCAAATTTGTACCCATTTGACCCATGTTTGAACCCTCAAATTAAATAAAGAACATTTGAATATAGTTTGACCATAGTTTGGATCTGATTTCATTACTTGCATTGATTTTCCCTAATGTTTTGCATTTCAATTTATGTCACGCATTACATTCTTGTTTTTCCTTTCTAGTGCACGATCTAATAGTCCACATTTAATTTTATCTCGATCCAACGGCTTAGACATTGTCATCTACCTCTGTTGTTTACGTGAAACAGAACCCAACAGTAAGTTCTCCTACGATGGACCATTCTCCCTCACCTGTCCATAGTCTCGTGAGATTTCCTTCCCATTCATTTTGTCTTCCTTCCCTAAACCTAGCGAGCCATAACTCGCTTCCCCTCTTGACCGAATGAAGAAACAGCCAAATCAGGCTTCAAACCACTCTCTGCCATACACCACTTTGATGCTTCACATATCTATTTAAAAGGACCTAAATCATCACCAAACACCAGACACTCATCCTCCTAGCTCAATTCATCCTCTGATCCCCTCAGGTACCCTGACCTACTCAAGGTGTATCATCGAAGACCTTGGCGTCACCCTATCCTCCTCTGCTTCCCCTAGACAAATTAGAAGTCAAGTAAGATTCCCTGACCTCTCTCGATTGCTTCTCAACTATTAGTTAACCCTACAATTGGCCCATTTACCATGCCCTATAGATCAGCTTCACGTCCTTACCAGTATCCCAACATCTCAAAACCTTAGTGACTCTTCGGCCTTGCCAAACATCTCCATGGGTTTTTCATGTCTCTATGAAGGTTTCTCGTGCATTTTAGAGTGCTTTCGACTGGTTTCGGTGGCTTTGTGCGTCAAACACATTTCCCCTATTTCATGTTGTTCACCGACAAACCAATGCATAATTAGTGTCTTTGGTTTCATGAGTTTCCACTTTAATATTGTCACAAACTTTTAGGTGGATTTGGCTAGTTTTCTGTGAGTTTCATGGCCCATCCATGGTTCGATCTCCCACTATTACTGTGTCACCATGGCCAAGGATATTCTCAAGATCTAGTTCATAACTGAGCCCATGAATAGGCTATGTGCTTTTGTTAGGAGTTGGTAAACTCGCTGGCAGTCTTGATACCTTAAGAGGAATTCAGATCATCAACTTTGATCACATGTGTATCTCAACTTCTTACTCCTTGAGCGAAGCTGGAGCCATGGCTCACATGGAGCAACAAGCTAGGTTATGAATTGACCCTAGTGTCCCCACAACATTAATCAAATGATTTAGTTTGCAAGGGTAATATTGGGATTTTGGTTTTTGATTTATTTTCTTATGTGCAATTGCTGATTAAGGGTCAATGACCAATTCCCCCCCCCCCGCAATTTTAATTACTCGTAGCACACACTTATGGTTTTACTGGTATTTTCATATTTTATTTACACCACATTATAAATTATTTAAATCTATGTCACACACATAGTTTCCTACATTCTGATTGGTCATAATTGCAAAATCCATAACTTTTGCATACGAGCTTAGAAAAATATGAATAAATAGTCATTTGGAAAGGGTTTTTTTGAGAGGAATTTGATTTTATTGATTTCAAGTCCTGATTTACCTTTCCACTTTGATTTTTTTAGAAACCCTAATTGGAATTATGAAACCTTAATTATGTAATTATTATGATCTAAATCAGTCTAGTTTCCCTTAGTGAATGATGTTGATTAATGAGCCTAAGCCTAATGCATTCTATTCTAATTCACCCTAATTCAATCTCAGGATCAATACAATGTATTGAATTATGATGTTCAATAAACATGTACAAGTGTATAGAGCCTAATCAAGTCAAGGGGAGATTTGACCTAGATTTGAATCAAAGTCCAGGAAGACTATCTTAGAATCTACATTGCTCCAAGGTAAATGGATCATTCTACTGAGCACTAGTATTTATGGTTGATTGCATGTTAAATACAAGTAGGCATTATCATTGCAAGTTTAAATGTTTTAACCATGATCACTCTATGTTATTGCTTGATGATTGTTATATGGTATTCGCTATGATTAAAATGTTCATTATGATTAAAGTTATGATTAAGGACTCATGAAATTCATGTGAATGATCAAGAGGGATTAATCCCATCATGTTACGACATCATTTTAAGAGGGAGAAATCCCATCATGTTATGTTCAATAATCATGATTATGTTAATGTTAATGTCATGTTAATAATCAAGTTAATTGGAATTGAACTAGTATTTATATGCTCCCGAATCATGGACCCCAAGGGGTCGTTAAGGGTTTTCCTAGCATCAAGGTCTTTCCTAGCAATCAAGGGCTTTCCTAGAAATCATGTGCTCCTAATGGGGCATTATAGAGGGATGCTTACAATTACTACTCCATTCTATACATTAATAATGATTCAAGAATGATATTCAAGGATGCTTATAGTCAATGCATGTCAACATTTCCTTACATGTCAAATATACTTTGTTTTTCTTATGTTATAATATGCCAGTACCATTTACTGATATGTTGTTTTCCCCCTTCACATGGTAGGGGACGCGATGTCCCTAGGAATTGGAGCAACTAAGGACTCAAGAGGAGCAAGAAAGGATTAGAAGTCCTTCAAGAGCTATCTGGTGGGGTGCCATCCATACTAGGTGATCCAATTATGTTTACCTTTATGAATAGTTTTCATGTTTAGTAATGTTTATACATGTTACAGAACTCAATTGTAGTTTCTTATTCAAGAGAACAATGTATGAATCTTAATAGTGAATCATGTGTTTATTCTCTATAATTTAATAAATGTGACACTCCCCTAAAAAGATGAAAGCTTCCGCTGAGTTATGTTGAATATCATAAGGAGGGGTATTACAAGACAACTCAAAACTTAGCCCCTTCTCAAAGTGTTGGATCCTCTTCCGATCTGTGGCAGCCATATGAGGACAAATCCTCAACAACTCCATAAACTTTGCTTCATACTCCTTGATCGACATGGATCCCTACCGAATCCACTCAAATTGGGATATCTTCTCATCCAGATAGTTATGAGGAAAGTACTGACTGATGAACTCACATTGGAACTCCTCCAAACTGATAACAACACTAGGCCACTTCTCCTCTTCAATGACACACCAATGGCTACCACTTCCCTACAAAAGATACACCGCATGCTTAATTTTATCAGCCTCAGGGATGTTGAGGATCTTGAAGGCTTTCTCTAACTTCATCAACCAAAGAACTACATCTACTAGATCTACTGTACCAGCATATTCCATAGGCCCAACTTGCCTCAACCTTTCAAAGGTCTTCTCACAACCCGAAGATTCCACATTGGGGTCTGTTGCTCTCGCTTGAGGAATGGGCATTCTGTCTGCCATGTGCGTCATCGTTGCATTGACCAACCCAAAGAAAGACTAAAAGGTATGGTTTTCCATCATGGGCGGGTCAAGATGGTATACCTTAGGCACCTGATCTTCTCTCTGTAGCATGTTCTTTGTGTTCTCTAGACATCTTTTCTACTCTTCTTCTTTTTCATAAGACATACTAGAGGACACTAGAATAAACAAACTATAGTCGTAGGTCCGTGTAGGCTCGACAAATCTAAAGCTCTGATACCAACCAAATTGTGATGCCCCGACACACAACAACTGAGATTACTCAAAACCAAAGAGTGGAATTATGACTAAACATGTAGATTACCAAAAATCACAGGAAATTAAAACTGATTTCACAAAAGCATCATAAGCCAAAAACTTATCACATATGAGTCCAAAAACCTACCACATGCATTACATATCGTATCACAAGGTGCTTACATAAATATACATCATCATTCCTGTCATCTATCTATTACATGAGGTACATGTTCCACATATATACATATACATATGTCATATTTGTACAACCATGGCTCACATGCCAAAACCTCATTTCTATAACATATCTATTAAACACATTGAGAACATCCCCAAGACCTAAGTGTACAGGGATGACATCTAGGACTCTATAACCAAAATACTAGCAACACATCCCACCTTATCAGCTACTACTCTTGCTTCTACTCTTCCACCGCTGCACGATCTCCACCTCTTCATGTACAATTACCTAGAAGATGTGGAAACCCATGGGGTGAGACCAAATGTCCTAGCGAGAGATATACTCTCCACCAACATCTATTAACTATTGAAATAGTTAAGAATAGTTGCAACTGAATTCTAGAACATCTTATTAGCTAAGAAGGAATATGAAGAATATGTATATACTCCATTAGATAAATTTGTACAAAAATAAGGCAAAGGATGATCCAATGTTATTCACATTTGTCTGTATGCAAATAAGCTACAAGGTTGTATTACATCTTTTATTAATGCCCTGAGGAGATGAGGTATACCACTCATGCTCCAACTGACCACTACTAAGTCAAAATCAGTTCCATACAATATCATTGGAAGAACCAGAATCCAATTATCTCTCCACACCCCTCAGTCAGTCTGAGTCTTCCACAACAACATACCTAGTCCAACTACAAAACAGCCTAGACGGCCTTGATATGTTGGCAAAATGCTTGTGAAACTAAGCTACGACCGCAACCACACTCCTACCGAGGTATGACCACAGTCATCCTCAAATTATATCATATAATTACTATGTAGCACATCATTGAGATATGATCTTGACCGTTCTCCTGCCAGAGTATGACCACAACCAACCCTGTGAAATACATATACTCAAGAGTATATGACTCTGAGCTTCCAGTAAGGGAGAATATGTTTCACCATCCAACAAGTACTAACACTGAAGATGGATCTATGGTGCAAGGTAACTACATGATTAAGGTTTCACTTGATTAGTTATGCCAATTAAGTGTCTTTTAACATAAATCAAGTTAAAACATATAAAACATAAACAAGATCTGTAAAGATAAGGGCATAACACAACTTTAAAAGATATAAAGCGAACAAGGTGTGAACTTATCACATCATCATTATATGATATTACGGACCCACAAGGCCATCATCATATTCACACTTTTTATGGAATACCTATCCCTTATCAAGTCACTAGAGGATAACACCTCTCACTAGGAATATAGCCTCTACCAGGTCATAAGACCCAATCACACCATTCATGTATCACATATATCTCAACATGCCTCATAAAGGCTCATAACCATTAACATGTGTCACATGATATACACCATAGCATATACTAGCTATGATATTCAAGTCCATATCACCTTCAAGGTTAGGGATTTATAAATAGGAGAGAGAAAACATCATATCATAATACTCATGTGAAGCATGGTAAGCAATACATATCACATGATCCAAAATGGGGGTTAGGGTTCCATACACATAGTCGATTAGTGTTTTATAGCTATGTTCAATCATCAAACCCTAGGGACACCATCTACAACTTTCTTGGAGCATATTAGGGTTAAGGAACATGATTAGGTTAACCAAACAATCATCCAAACCAAACTATAAATGAAATCATTACTTGCTTACTCATACACATGTGTTGACTATATGTTCATGTATGTGTCTCGACCATCCATCACATAGGTGTCTTGACCACTCATGAAACAAGTGTCTCGATGTAACACCCTATGCCACAACAAGCAATATTACTCAAAACCAAACATGGAATTAACACAAAGCAAGCGGATTACCAGAAAACACCAGAAATTAAATTTGACTTCATAAAAGCAGCATAGGCTAAAAACATTCACACATAAGTCCTTAATAGGACACCTACATTACATAGAACATAACATAATGTTTTTACATCATTGTTCTCAAACATTCCTATTTCAACCTATTACATGAAGAACTTGTTCCACACATACATATATACAACTGCCAAGACTATAAACCAAAAGGAACATAAGCCAAAACCTTGCATCGGTAAAATCTCTACAAAACACATCGAAAACACCCTCAAGACCTGAGTGTACATGCATGACTATAGGAATCGACACCAAAAGACTAGCAACACATCCAACCTTATTAGATACTACTCTTGCTTCTTGTTACAACCCCGATTTTGGGTTCTTTTGGTGAGAAATGTAATTTCTCATATTAAAGATATTTGAACAAATAATGATATAATTTGTTTTGAATACATGGATTTTGTATACAATAGCATTGATGTTTCTGTTGTGGGCTTTATTGGCTATTGTGCCCAAATAACAAGAAAATTCAATTAGTGAATGAATAATTGAATATTTGAGAAAAGAAAAATGTGCAAACCTCTAGAAGGCAAATCCAAAGAGGGATTTCATGCCTCTTCGGTTCCAAGGAGTCCAAAGTTGCATAAAGAGTGCAATAAGAAAAGTAAAGATCAACTAAGTATTTCTTTATTGAGAAAGAAATTGAAAACAATGATAAAATGTGGGAAATAAGTGGAAAGAGGCATAAATGAGTTATTCTTGGTGGAATTTTGTATCCCAAGGATTCCTAGTGATAAAAGGAATACCAATGAGGAAAATAAAAGACAAATAAAGAGAAATCCTCAAAAAGAGGAAAAGTCCAAAAGATAAAAGATAATGGATATTAAGTAATGTATTCATAAGAAATACATAGAAATCTCTAGGAAGTGGCATTAATGGCCACAATTGAGCAAAATTCGTTTACATATGATTTCTAATAAAAGAAATATGAAAAGAGGATAAAGGTAAGGAAAAGAATAATCTATGATTAATGATAAAATTAGCCAATAAAGTGCAATGTATGTATATGTTTTCCTTTATGGAACTTTGAGTGTTGATCAAGTAAAATTGATAATTTAAGTAAAGAGTACTTACAAGACGTATATTGATAGTGTGTCACCATTTTGAGAATATATTTAATGTGAATACTTTTCCACAAGAGCTTGTCATAACTGTGAGAGAGGACAAACCTATGGAAAGAAAATAAAGTAAAAACATTATCTTTGTGGCAAGTCATGTATACATGCACAACTAGCCAAGGGATAAAAGAAACGACAAGTTCTCTTCGACTAGAAAAGGAAGCTAGCCTCGAAGAGGCAAATCCCAGTACAAGGGTTATGTAAGGTTAGTATATATATATATATATATGTGTGTTCATGGGTTTCCCATCCTTCAAGTAGGACTCCCTCTCCATCGTATTCCTCCTTCAAGCTTCTAGGGTCTTGCCTGGAACCTGTATAAGGAGTAGGGCTCTTTGATCCCTTCTTTCCCAAAATGCCCAGACAAAGCGCCAATAGGTTGAATCCGATGACATGGTGGCCAACGACAGCATGGGTAACAAACATGTTTGGTTAGATTCAAAGGGCATAGAGTAGTGAGACTCGTCAGGCTTGGCCATTGTAGGCAAGGTGATGATCGCAGCAGGTTGTAGCAAGGCCCTCGACCATGGTTGAGCACGGCAAGGTCCTCTTCATCCTTCACTGTACCGTCCCCTCCTAGAGGGACCTGCAAGGGCGGCCTGACCTCGCGCCAGCCATGCGGAGATGGGAGCCACCCCGGAGCAGACTCCCCGGACGTGATCACGTCCCTTATGAGAAGAGGGAGGTGAGGGTCCAAGAAAAGTGGGAACTGAGTCCTCGTCAACGTCGCGAGTCTCCAGAGGATGGGAGGATAAAAGCGTTGAAGTCAGAGAGGGAGCTGCAAGGCCATGACAGCGTTCAAAGAAGGGAGGCAGCATGGCGACGGTGGAGGTGGATCTGGTGCGGCAAAACTGATGCTAGCGGTGCACGCACACGGGCACCTGAGCGTGCAGCCGCCCTAGCACGAGACAAATGAACCATGCATGTGACCAAGGGATGGAGCTCAGGAAGACAGCATCACTTGTCATGCCATTGAAGGCTTTGGGGTGCAGGGTCTGATGGAAGAGACATGTACAACATGGCGCGGAGACGGAGGTGTCTCGACATGTTCGTGTGGAGGAGAGCGATGCGTGGTTGAGCGGCAGTTGTGGGCGGGCGACGTCCTCTATCCTGGCCAGCGGAGCGCCACTGTAGTGCCTCCCATCACACCACGTGTGGAGTCTGATGCGGCAGACGTACTATGGAAGACCTACCCATCGCAGGATGGAAGAAGAAGAAACACAATCCAATGCCCAAACCACCCCCAACATGCAAATAACCGGACCTACCACGGTAAGGGCATTTAAGTAATTTAGTTTTGTTTTTAAGTATCCGTCCACGTGGTAGCAAACGCTGACGTGGAAGCATGTTATTGGTCTGAATCTGATTGACTAGAAAAATATGTAATTAATTATCGATAACTCGGATTGCAACGTGTAATATATGAAAAATGATCAGGAAAACGAGAGGAACATAAAGAAAATATAAATAAGGTTTAATAATGCTTCCTTTTTCTGAATTAGGGTATCTTATAATAAAGTGGTGATTAACATGTTATAAACCCTAGTTTGAGTTTTAAACATGTGACAAAAAGGGTTAAAGGTCCTTCTTTTATGCTATTACATGACCTTATTGAATAATATGATTAGTATGATCATAAATATGATAATTATGACTAAAAAAGTGGTTAGCTATACATGAGTATAAATAGGATTATGAAATTAAGACCATATCTTGATTAATGAAATTAATCTAATATAAGTGTTCATAATAAAAGAAAATGGTAGATTTGATAGTCATGACAACCCTTAGATGAATTAGGGTTCTTAAATTATTAAAGTGAGAATCATGGGAATTAGGGTTTCGAGACATAACCCTAATGGTAAGTCGATGATAAGAAAACATAAATCCTAGTTTGGGACCGAGTAGGATTTAATGAGATTAATATGTTTGGTAACACATTAGAATTTACGTAATGAAGATTATATGATGATTGCTTGGTTTGCTTTCTTGATTGGACTATGCTTGAAGTATAATTGAATAATCTGCATGGCAAAGGTATGTGGTTACGCTTATTGTTGGCTAAATGGACATCTATAAATCCCTTTGTTTTGATTATGACAAACATTTCATTCTTATTGATCTAACGAGCTACTTGAGTGTGCAGGATTAAGGTGGATGACAAAGCAACTAGGGAAATCCATATGCTTACATGTTTATGTTTTCATGCAATGTAATCGCTTTGTAAAAAACTTGTACAAATATATTATGTACAAGTACTTAGATTGCATGTAAATCAAGCGTTAGATTCTCCCTAGCTAAACACCACATTTAGATAAGTCATTCCCTTCAAATAGGATCACATTTGCGCACTCATACATATAGTTAGTGCCTAAATTGAAACATTGAAACAGGATCAATCTCGGTCGACAAACTCCTCGACTGAGACACTCTCGGTCGACAATCTTCTCGACCGAGAAAGATCCAAAGTAGCCGTTAGACACAACAGACAAGTTAGTTGGCAGTTGGAGAAAGACGTTGCAAATCACTTGTTCCAGAGTGCCTGTCGGTCGACAAAAGTTCGACCGAGTAGGTGTCTCGGTCGGCCATTCCTCGACCGAGATGGTCTCTGACAGCAACTGCAGAATTAATTAATTAGCCATTGTTAAAACAACAACTTTGTACCTAATGACTAGTTAAGCACTTAGAAACCCTAGAAGTTGTCTAGAATGTCCTTAAGCATCCTTAGGCCATTCCTATAAATAGGACAAGCCATAGGACACTCAAATACACTTGCTACACTTGAGAAATCCTTGAGCATACTTTGAGCAATCTGTTTGTGAGCAATTTGAGCATTGTGACAATTGGCCATTTCATTCCTTAGCTCATAATTCGTGTCCTATAGGCTAGTATCTCCTACCCACTGCAATCACAAGTCCACACACTTGGTTAGGAGATCTATACGCTTGATCTAGGCAAATCAAGCCTTGGGCTACAAAGGATAAGTTGTAATTTCCTTTTTCTTTCTTGTTCTCTATTACCGTTTGTACTCTCCTTGCTACTCCTAGGTTGGAGGCTGCTGATTGGAGAGGGTGGAGTTCTTCTTGGAGAAGAAGGTGACTTTGAGCTACTTCAGAAGGCTGGTGCAACGGGAGGTTACTTCTAGAGAGGAAGGCTACTTCAAGGGGGAGCTTGGAGTTACTTCAAGAAGGCTACCTCAAAGTTGGTGCACCTACTTCAAGTGAAGGTTGTTCAAAGGGTGTAAAGGAAAGTATTGTATTTTGTATAAATCCTTGGGAAGGTAATAAAAAAAATACTTTCAAAATCCCGGTTGGGTAAGCAACCGGGTAGTGGACTGACAACTTTAGTAGTTGCTAAAGTTGGAACCACTCTAAACACCTGTCTCCTTCTTCTAATTTTAATTGTGGTTGTTTGAGTTAAATAAATATTTAAAATTATTTAAAAACTCTATTCACCCCCCCTCTAGTGTTTTTCAATTGGTATCAGAGCAGGCTTCAAGGAACCCTAACCAGGTCTTGAAGAATGGAGGTAAATGGTGATTACAATCACAATAAAAGGTGCTGCTTGGACAAAACTACAACAAGTTGCAATTGGTTCTTAGGAACAAGCCACACAACAACTAGATGCCCATGGAAATCAAAGAAAGAAGATGAGAACAAAGACTGTCTGATTGCTACAACTAGCTAGGAAGAAGAAGAAGAGGTAAGTCTTTTTGATTTATCTAAAGAAGAACTAGTTGCTAGCCTTGAAGAAACACATATTAAATATGTTGAATGCAAGAAGAAATTAAAGAAATCTAATAAAGCAAATGATGAATTACATGCTAAGCTTCTTGCTATTACATCTGAAAATGAAGATATTAAAAAGATCATTGAAGATCATGATATTGAGATAAAATCTGTAGAGGCAAATTGTAATCTACTTTGTTTAGAGAAGAATAATTTGCAAAGTCAAGTAAATGATCTTCAAAAACAACCCATTTTATGCAACCATCTAGATTATGATTCTATTGTCAAAGAAAAAAATTCATTGTCATCTAATCTAGATCAAGCAAAACTAGATATCAAGAAGAGAATGGAAGAGATTGCCAAGTTACAACAAAAAGTTAGTAATTTGAATAATAATGGCATTCTTGATCAAATCTTAGATAATTCCTATCATCAAATTGGGAGAAGAGGACTAGGTTACAAGCCTAAAGGGAAATATTATCAACAACCTAGTTGGAGAAAGTCACAAAGCTCAAAGAGTTCTATATATGTACCTAAAGGAACAGCTTCACCCAAGGACAACACAGAACACAACCATAGAAAAAGATATGAGGTTGACTCGATATGCTGTCATTATTGTTTGCGCCTTGGTCACTATTCTTTTTCATGCCCTTACAAGAGAAAAGATGTCGAGTTAGTTTGGGTTCCAAAACCTCCAAACTAAATGAACAGAATCATGTTGAGATATGACCAAGAACCATAGTTGCATATTTCTACGTCTATCTCAACTCAACATAATGGGAAAACAAATAAATTTAAGTATCTAATTATTTAACTTGCATAGTTATGTTTTATTTGGAAGCAATTAACAGTTCCAGAAATACTGTCGGTCGAAAGACTGTCGACCGAGACACTGTCGGTCGAGAAATTGTCGATCGAGCATGACACTGATTTCCAGTCTGTTGCAAAATTGCTGAATTTCTTTGAAAATAAATGAAATTGCTATCTATTTGTGATTGATGAATGGAAAATCATCCCTACAAATGAGATTTATATTAGTTTATTTCATAAATGATTTAACTGATATTATGCTTAGCTAAAATAAAAAGAAAATATCTATTTTCACATGATCATGTATATGCTGTTATCATTACATCATGGATATATTTTCAATATTTTGTATGCATAGATCCATGATAATATTCGGCAAGAAAAATGATTTATTGGTTATATACTATTGCTTGCAACACATAAGACAAAATCTCTAAATTAGTATCTTTGAAAAATTGAGATATTAATTGAGCCTTCATTTAAGACTTATATCAAGTAGTATGCTTCAACTTGATACTCAATCAAATTTTATGCAGATATTATACTCGATATGTTAAATTTAAAAATCTGCAAACTTGCCTCTTGGTTAAAATGAAATTTGACCAAGGGGCACTGTGGTCGTAGTCAAAATCGACCTAAAATAAGTTTTGACACAATAATTATTTGAATATCATTTTATTGTGATTAAAAGAAAAATCAATTTATGATCACAAAATTGTTTCAATATTACTCCCTTAGAAAATATATATGCTCTACAAATTCAGTCTATCATTTGCATTAAAAATAAGCTTAAAAAAAAATCGTACCCAGTAAGTCTGTCGGTCGACAAATCTTCGACCGAAAACCTCTCGGTCTTCCCACCTCTCTCGACCGACAGAATCTAGACAGACCTAGCATCAGACACACTTCCGGTCGACAATTGTTCGACCGAGACAGTGTCGGTCGATGATTGCTCGACCGAGAAAGAGCCGTTGGAAAATGACCGTTGCAATCCGACCGTTACCGTTAACGGCCGACCGTTGCAAGTCGATTGTTGGACGGCCGAAGTGGCGCGTCTGGAATATGACCGTTGCGGACGCTCGGTCGACAAATTGTCGACCGACCCGGTCACTGGATTGCTATAAAAGGAGCAAAAACGGGTCATTTCTTCACACCTTCTTATTCTTGTTTCCATAGGCTCTTCCTAGTGAATTCTTGTGCAAATCTTTAGCATCCTCATCCCCAAGACTTCCTTGCTTCTTCTCCACCTTCAAGAAATACAATGGCATCATCCTCTGCTCGTGGAAAGAAGAAGGTCGCTGGCAGGAAACAAAGGGAGGCTACTCCACCATTGACGATCATCAACGACATTGCCTTCGTCGACGGCGATGCTGGTGATCGGTACCTACGGCTCTCCTCCAAAGCTCCTCTCCCATGATGACCAGTTGAAGTTATGGACTTCCTCAACATCGTCGACTTGGAGGACCTCTTCGAGGTGCAAAAGTTAAAAGAATTCATCAACCCTTCTTTCCCTTCCTATTCCATCAAGGTAGTGAATGAATTCTATGCTAACCTCATCTCCCACTCTGAAAATGAAACCATCTTCTTCTATACTATGGTCAATGGGCATAGCTTCCGATTTATTGAAGGGGATATTCTTGACATGCTAGATATTGACATAGATGAATATCAAGACACCCTTGACCTTACCTCTTGAAACCCACTTAATCAATTTACCCAAGATGACCATACCATTAGTCTTAGTGACATCAAAAGGACCATTTTTCAATCCAATACAACCTGTCACGAAGATAGAGGCACATACTATGCTATAAATCTCAAACCAGCTGCTAGGATTGTAAACCTTATTGTTTCAACAAACATACATCCTAGAGCCAATAAGTCTGAAGTTCCTATTTTTCGTATGTGTCTAAGATATGCCATTATCCAACGTATTCCCACAAATTTTATCCGCATCATTCTTAAAAACATGCTTGAGTTTTCTGGCAATCCTCCATATGCTGATTTTGTATGCCAAATTACTCAACATTTCCTTAAGACCCAACTTGAGGATATGGGATATACATGGGAGCGTAGACCACAAAAAATAAGTAAGAATATTGTAGAAAAAATGGGGATTGATTTCGGTCATAAGAGGGCTAGGGTAGAAGGAGAAACATCTACACAAGATATACCACCTCCACCTCCTCCTACCAGCCTACCCTATGACCCCATCCAAAACACTCTAACATATGTTGTTGGGTCACAATATCATCTTAGTAAACAATTAGATTATAACCATCATGCCATGACTTATCTAAACCAAAGAATGCAAACTCTTTCTCCAAACCAACCAGATGAATATCCCTACTCTTTAAATCCTGGCATGCTCAATCCATATAACCCATCTTACAACTACTATCAACCTCCACCTCCACCATCTACTGATCTCATGCATACTCAGTTTTCATCAATGCAACTACAAGATATTGCTGCTCATTTCCGATTTGATCGTGTTCCAACCTTCTTGGAGGCATATGCCTTAACCAAGACAGGTGCTCTGGAGTGGCAAACATTGGTCCAGTATTATGGAGTTGAACCTTTTCTTGGGAAAGACCCTGATGTTGATGTAATTCTTAAGTCTTTCCAGTAAGATGTGGAGTTGTATTAGTTGTAATGGAATCTTTGCAAAATTGTAATAAATGGATTATCTTTACATGATTTGGCTATCTTTTCATGCTTGTAATGAAATCAGTTATCTTTATAATGGATTTTTTTTGGCATCATTTGAATTTGGATTATGAGACTATTGTAGAGCATACAAAATAAGGGGAGTAATAAATACAAATAAATCAAAAAGGATGAAAATCTTTGCAAATATCTAAAACTTAAAGTTATGGCTAAATTGACATCTATTGCAAAGCACTTATACCTTGGGATATCTATCTAAAGGGGAGCATATTATAAAATTAAGGGGGAGAAGTAATATCAAATATTCAACATGGATATCTTTTTGAAATGACAAAGGGGGAGAAAAGAATATCAAAATAAAATAAAGATCAAAACTATAATGAAAAAGGCCAAGCACTTACTTGCAAAAGAAGAAAAGCTACAAAAGGTAATCTAAAGGTATGAAACTCATTTGGTTCATATTTCCTTTATTTATATTTTTGGAAATGTTTGTCATATTCAAAAAGGGGGAGATTGTTGGCTAAATGGACATATATAAATCCCTTTGTTTTGATTATGACAAACATTTCATTCTTATTGATCTAACGAGCTACTTGAGTGTGCAGGATTAAGGTGGATGACAAAGCAACTAGGGAAATCCATATGCTTACATGTTTATGTTTTCATGCAATGTAATCACTTTGTAAAAAACTTGTACAAATATATAATGTACAAGTACTTAGATTGCATGTAAATCAAGCATTAGATTCTCCCTAGCTAAACACCACATTTAGATAAGTCATTCCCTTCAAATAGGATCACATTTGCACACTCATACATATAGTTAGTGCCTAAATTGAAACATTGAAACAGGATCAATCTCGGTCGACAAACTCCTCGACCGAGACACTCTCGGTCGACAATCTTCTCGACCGAGAAAGATCCAAAGTAGCCGTTAGACACAACAGACAAGTTAGTTGGCAGTTGGAGAAAGACGTTGCAAATCACTTGTTCCAGAGTGCCTGTCGGTCGACAAAAGTTCGACCGAGTAGGTGTCTCGGTCGACCATTCCTCGACCGAGATGGTCTCTGATAGCAACTGCAGAATTAATTAATTAGCCGTTGTTAAAACAACAACTTTGTACCTAACGACTAGTTAAGCACTTAGAAACCCTAGAAGTTGTCTAGAATGTCCTTAAGCATCCTTAGGCCATTCCTATAAATAGGACAAGCCATAGGACACTCAAATACACTTGCTACACTTGAGAAATCCTTGAGCATACTTTGAGCAATCTGTTTGTGAGCAATTTGAGCATTGTGACAATTGGCCATTTCATTCCTTAGCTCATAATTCGTGTCCTATAGGCTAGTATCTCCTACCCACTGCAATCACAAGTCCACACACTTGGTTAGGAGATCTATACGCTTGATCTAGGAAAATCAAGCCTTGGGCTACAAAGGATAAGTTGTAATTTCCTTTTTCTTTCTTGTTCTCTATTACCGTTTGTACTCTCCTTGCTACTCCTAGGTTGGAGGCTGCTGATTGGAGAGGGTGGAGTTCTTCTTGGAGAAGAAGGTGACTTTGAGCTACTTCAGAAGGCTGGTACAACGGGAGGTTACTTCTAGAGAGGAAGGCTACTTCAAGGGGGAGCTTGGAGTTACTTCAAGAAGGCTACCTCAAAGTTGGTGCACCTACTTCAAGTGAAGGCTGTTCAAAGGGTGTAAAGGAAAGTATTGTATTTTGTATAAATCCTTGGGAAGGTAATAAAATAAATACTTTCAAAATCCCGGTTGGGTAAGCAACCGGGTAGTGGACTGACAACTTCAGTAGTTGCTAAAGTTGGAACCACTCTAAACACCTGTCTCCTTCTTCTAATTTCAATTGTGGTTGTTTGAGTTCAATAAATTGTTAAAATTATTTAAAAACTCTATTCACCCCCCTCTAGTGTTTTTCACTTATGAATAATCGCTTTAGTTTCACGGCAATTTCCGAATGTTTTTATCAGTTGCTTGAAAACAACTATTGGATGCCTTTTATTTCATGCAACTACAAAGTGACTACGATTATCACTATGAATATATATATATATATATATATATATATATATATATATATATATATATATATATATATATATATATATATATATATATATATATATATATATATATATAACTAGCTTAGATCTGAATCTATCTCTGTGGCTTGTAAAGGCTAAAAAGGGGATAACCTAGAGTAAGGTCTAGGTTATTGTGGGTTAGAAACTGGGCTACCAAGTGTAGTGCCATGAGACCCTTTAGCATGCCATGAGTTAAGGAGTGGGCTACTTATGGGTAGTGCCATGTGACTCAACCCTAGAAACTGGTTCACCTATGGGTGGCACCATGAGGGGTTTAATGGGGATATACTATGATGAAAGTAACATCCAGGTCCACTGTAGGGATAGCGTAGAGGATAGGGGATGCATGGATTGCACAGTTATATTTAAAATGTAAAATTGTTTGTTAAATGGTAATTGGCTGCAATACATTGTTATCATAGTTGCACGATTATTGTTTCGCTCACATACTAGCTTCGACTGACTAACGTTTTATTTGTCGGTGTTTTAGGTACAAGCCAAAAGCACAAACAATAAATCTCCATATTGTGAAATACATGAAGTAAAATACAATGAGGATTAGTTAGAGTAGAATCCATAAGTGGATAGAAGTTTAGAGATCCAAGTTTTCAAAAAGGTATGCAAAAGTTTATTTTTTTCTTACAGCTTTCCAGTTTCGTCTGTCAAAATTTAATAATTGTTCTTGGTTAAATGTCAAACCTTTGATCAGGAAGTTATGGATGCGGCTTCGACCTCTCAGTCTCCCTAAATTGGGGGTTATCGGGAGGTGGGTTCGTAACATTTGGTATCAGAGCGTAGGTTCCTCACTTAACCATTAATAATTATTAAATTTTACAAACTCCATAGAACCCAAGGGAGTTATTAGAGGATTATCTGAAAGATGGAGGTGTCTAGAAAAGGATCATGAACGGGGGCTAGAAATATTTTCCTCCACACCGCTAGTCAGAATATGAGGACACCTGGATCCGTGTGACTGCCTGGCCAAATTCTTAGGGTATGAATTGAAATAAGATACCTTTAGGACTTTCTCATCTTATTCACCCCTTCTCATCACAAACTCTGTTAAGGACCTTAAGGATTAGGGTTTTCTCTCTTCTCCTCACCCTCTTGAGGTATGAGTAAGGTTAACAAGGTCTAAGGAATCCTCCACCAAATTAATGAAAAGTATGTAAATAAGATGTCATGGACTTAAGCTTAATAGAGTCAGCGTAAACTAAAGAATAGATACATGCTTAGGTCGTATGACATAAGTTGTCATGCCCTCAGAAGAGACCAGAGGCTAGACCTTCTTGTCAGGAGGACAAATAAGGAGAGTTAGTCTTGGAGATAGAGATCTCCATTGCAAGTAGAGACCTGGCACATCCTCTGAGGATGATGTTAACCCTAACCCTAAGTGAAGGTGAGAGAGAGATGACATGATAAGTTAGACCAGGTGTTTGGATGGACATACCTTGGATGACATATGAGCCATGAGTGGTTGGATGACCTAGTACCTCTGGCGACCCAACCTTGGTAAGGATCATGCATGTTAGAGTGAAGGATAGATCCTTCATTGTTGAGGTTAGAGAAGAACCTATGGAAACCCCATGAGCTTATGTGGGCATAATAGGCACCTAGAATGTATCAGTAGCACGAGCAATAGGTTGAAACCCTGGCCGGGAGAGTTTGATGGATAGCTTATGTGATAAGCATATGGGGTTATGGATAACCTTGAGTGAACATAAGTTGAACATAGGCTTCATCCAGGTAGGGGCATGCTTTTGAGGTTGATCCTTCATGAAGAGAGGACCTCTAATGGTGAGGTTGGTTGTAGGGTTAGCTCTAGAGAGAGAGCAGGAAACCCAACAAAAAGGTTGGAATCCTAAACTCTCAGATATGAGGAAAAGTAGGGAATTGAGGATGATGTGACCTAAGTGGATGATAGTGGTCGCCACATGCTTGATCCCTAGAGGTTGATGATGTCTTGGTTGCCATGATAGGAACCAAACCCTAGAGAGAGGATCAGTCTTCTGGTACCTCTATACCTATGGTATAGATGAGAAGAAGAGTTCCTTAGACCTGGAGAGGTATAGTAGCAGGTTATGCGGCCTTGCACCATGTTGATTTTCCTTGAGGAGGACTCAACCATAAAGTGTTGATCGAGGAGAAGGATGACAGGAAGTGTATGTCATACCCAGTACATGTTTGGTTTGTGGTTAAGAGATTGAGCATGCAGTTGGACATCCAAAGTGAACCTAGGGTTCCTGACCTAAGAGGGGAAGTGGTATACCTAATGCTCATGATGAGAATTAAGTTGCTATAGTTTTGAGCATGGTACTCCTCATGTATAAAGGAAAAGGGAAACCCCTTAAGTTTAGGGTATGTTTGATGAACCCCTCATAGTTCAGTTGATGGCAAGAGAAGGTATGGTCTTGACCCAATGCTGAGGAACCAGAACAAGTATGACCTAGCATGCTTGGTCAGTGGTCTTTTGGTGCCTTTGTAGCTGTTGGGTTAAGAATTCTCATATGGATGTAAACCCTAAGGATGTTTGTGACCTTTTTGGTCAGGAGTTGTAGTTTTCCTCCCATCCTGGGAGAGGGACCCTTTGGTAGGGTGTATACTAGTTTTGTTGGTTTAAGTTAACTTAAAGAGATCTCATAGGATCTTGAGAAGCTAAGTGAAAAGTACATGGTATGAGGATGAACCTATTGACCCATAGATAACCATCTCTAAGAGCATATGGATGTGTTACGATGGAGGTAACTGGTATGGGGCTTGACCAAAGTAGGCAGGTTGCCATGATCCATATGAAAGGATGAAAGTCAGCCCATGAATGCAGAGAGAGAGAGATGATGAAGGCTTGGGTAATGCTCTAAGTTAAACATGTACTATAAGAGAATCCTAAGTCTATCCTAGGGTCAGGTAGGGATAAGACCGATGGAAGTAGGAGTTGCCTAATTCCCTAGTTGCACATGACCATAGGGTCGGGAGGTAACAATTATCATTGTCTGACGGCCATGGGTTAGGAGATTGATCACCTTCTTGAACTCATGGGACCCAAAGGGAAGATGAGTAGGGCACTCTCTGGATGCATGAGGGAAGAGGGATGACCCCAAAAGTGTCGGCACCCTATAGACCTAGAGGTGATGACCAAGGAATATGTGTGGATCCAAATAGGTTCGAGACCAATTCTCCATGGAAGTAACTTGGATATCAAGATGATTGTGATATAGAGACATAGGTGGCACGTCTCAACATGGATTTAAAGGTGTATTGGCAAGGTAGGATGTACCATCTCTACTCTTGGAATAGGAAGAACTTTGTATTTGGACTGTAGTCAAATGCTTATTTCCTCTTGTTATGGGAGTGAGAGATAGGACAGTACGCATGCCATACACTAAGGATAAAAGATGATGTGAGTTGGAACGTTGCCACGAGATATGGGGATAGAGAAGATAACATACCCTGGTAAAATGAATGATACATGGATGGTTTGCAAACACTAAGAGGAATGAGGTAGTCACCTTATGAGGATGTTTTTATCATGAGATATGAGTCATACAAGGTTGACTTTGATCACCAAGAAGATGAGCTCAAAGTGTTCTCAATGAAGATAGACTTACATTTCGAGTTTGAGATGATAAGTGAAATACATGGAAGTGTATGTTTTCTATGTTACCTAATACATAAGAAGGTGAAGTAGTAATGGATGCCCTGGTTGAGATATATCTACCTAGTTTGGCTAGAGGAGGTTGTTAGACTAACCCTAAGTTTGGAAAACAAGATATGTTTGGCTAACACTCTATTGTAATGAGATCAGTTAATGGTTGTTTGGTTAGCCAACCTAGTCCATGGTGTAATGAAAGGATGGTGATAGAACCTCAGATACACCTCTTTGGATAGGAAGGTAATAAAACCCTGATGAGAGTAGTTTGGGGTTTCCAAGGAATCGATCTTGAGGAATCATGAAATATAAGAAAACAGATCACCATACACCATGGTACTACTGGGATAACGAGTGGTAGTAGTATTATGGATGTTGGAGATGAGGTTGCATGTGGTATGTTGCCATGCATGACAGAAGGTGAAGGATGATCACCGGCAACCCAGTGCATTGATATAGAGGGTGAAGAGTTCCCGATAGGGAATAGGAGTTCATCACTATGGGTAGTGTTGTAAATCTCCCCTGGACCAAGGAAGGTCGAGATGCAATATGGGTTGTGGCAGATCGCCTTACCTAGATGACATAAGAAAGAAAGAGTTCTGTCAAGGGACAGATCTGGTTGAACTACCCATGGGAGGGATGGTTCAACTACACCATGAAGCAAGTTCAAAGGTTCTTGAGTTTGACCTAAAGGTTCTGATAACACCAATTTTTGTGATGTTTTTGGCCTTTATTCTGTTATCAAAACTTCCCTTTTCGGTTGTTTTCCTCACTTTTATATGCATTTCCGTAATAATTGCCAAAGCAATGCTCTCAGTCCAATATTTCCATCTTTTGCAGAGTTTCCTCCTATTTTGGCCCATTTAACACCAATAAGGTCATTCCGACCCGCAAATAAGTCCAAGACTGTCTTGCCCCCCCCCCCTGACGCTCGATACACACGCTGACCGGAAGAGCTGCGCGATGGACGACACGCCTCTTTACCCGACAGGGAGCCAAGCGCACCACAATTACTCCGGTTGCTGCACGATATAGACCACCCACCGGCAGGCGCCTCTCGCCACGACGCCCGACAACCGACCTCCTTGTGTCGGGCGATACCGGGCGATACCCGTGTCAGTCGACCGCCGACTGAACGGTGGAAAGGAGGACACGTTGCGCTTTGAGCACCATATCTTCCCCCGACAAGCTGCCTATAAATAGCAGCTACAGGGAGCCGAAAAGACAGCTTAGACAGTTCGGACAAGCTTGGCCACTTCAGGTTGCGGAGAGTCAAGTGATCTTCAGAGGAGGTTGCGAGAGCAGGCGTATCGTGCTCCAGTGTTCGTACCGGGCGACACTAGGTGAGCTCTTCCTCATCCCGAGAGGGAGGGGATTGGTTCACCTAGGACTGTACTAGGCGACACCGGGAGCCGATATCGGCCGATGTAGATATGCGACACTAGTGCCCGACACCAGTGCCTGGAAGTAGGATACGTAGCTCCATGCCCGACACGATAACAAACCTGGTACGCTCCTCCCATCAGGCGTGTCGCCCTAGAGGGTGTGCCGCCCGACTTGAGAGTATCGACCAGGTCCTTAAGCGATGCATCCTTCGGTCGCAGTGTGCCGCTTGAGAGAGCGTGCCGCCTGACACGGCTGTATCGGGCTAGGCCCCTGTCCGATATCGGGCGGGATGGTTACTGTAGCCTGTCGTCCTTCTACATCAAGAAGGCGACACATATCTTTAATTATGTTATTTAAATTCTTTACTCATGCATTGTAATTAAGACCTTTAATGCTTATAGAAATAGAAAAGATTACTTACTTGCAGCTCTATGCTTGGTGCAATATGTTGGATGACTGCTATGTTTGGTATCTGAACTCTAGTTTGCATGTTTTGGATCGCGTTTCGCTTAGCTATCGAATCATGTTTTCCCGTCGCAACCACTTCGAGAGTTGTGTTGTGGCTCTAGCGTTTGGTCCAATTCTGGAGTACGAGAGTTCCTGGAACGGAGTTGCTTTAGTAACCTTTCCACTCTAATTTGAGTCTGGTGACCCCTAGAGTGCAACCGATGCCTTGTTAGAGGTGCCCGCTTCGAGAGGAGGGGTATAGGATTGGTCCTACCGCCGCTTGTTTTACCGCAGTTTTATCCTTCGTACCTCGCCTTAGCTCTGAGTATATCATTCTGTTTCTGTTGCATGAAAACCCCTAAAAACTAATAAATGCTCAAAACCTTAAATCTTTCTAGTAACTCCACTTGGAGATAGTTTTCTTATTTTGTTCGTGACATCTTTATGCTTCCCTCCTAGGGAATTTATCATCTCTTTATACCTTTCGGAGTGTAGCGTGTCGATTCTGGGTTCTCAACACTACCCCCTTATCCCTGTGTTCGACCCCGTATATCTACTTCAACCCCATAAAAAAAGTTGCGGGGGCCTAGAAGGATTCGGGTTTATAAATGTAAAAGCTCGACTACCTCAAATCCGCCTCCAATTTTAGGACGCACGATTTAGGCCGGTCAACTTTTTGGCGTCATTGCCGGGGACAAGGAAAAAATGGTACTATTGACGAATCCGAATCCACTTACTACACTCCCGTGCCTCAAGCTTAGTAATGAGTTTGACAACACCTTTTTTTTCTTTCTTTTCCTTTTTCATTACTATTATTCCTTGCCTAAGCCAAATAATTCAATTTTCTAACTTGATTTTATATGCTCTTACAGGAACCTTGGAAGCTAACCTGCTCCACCGAGTCTTGATACCATGTCTCGTTGAGAGCAATCTCTTCTTGAAGGTGAATGTCAGGGCCGAGGCAAGAGGGTGAGCCAGCCTAGCTTGGTTGGTCAGCTTTCAGCCTACATAAAAAGACAGGATACCATTATTAGCAAACTGGTACAGGGTCGCTTCCCGGCCCCAGAGTTCATAATTCCATGCAACACCAGATGGCGAGTTTGCAGATGCGCCAATGGGAAGTCAATCAACGATTGGCCCAAATGGCTTCACTGATGAAGAACCCTGTGGGAAAGACACTCTCCTACCCAGAAACAGCAAGAATGGTGGTACTAAGGTCTGGGAAGATGGTGGAGCGCGCAGCTAAAGCCGAACTGGAACCTGAACCGAGGTCTGAGAGCACCATTCCAGCAGAGGGCGAAGGTGGACAAGCAGAAGCTCAAGAGCCAGCACGGAAGCCTAAAGACGAGCTACCTGGTGGGAGGAATTCCTACGCCCCAAGGCCGCCGTTCCCGTATAATCTGATAAAGGCAAATCATAAGAGGCGTCATGAGAGGTTCATGGACTCGATCAGGAAACTGCATCTTGAAGTCCCCTTCCTTGATGCATTGGAAGAGATGCCTATGTATGCCAAGTTCCTCAAGGACCTTATCACAAAGAATAGAAGGGGAGGAAGGACAGAGACAGTGTATCTAGCTTCCGCCTCCTCCACCTTCTTGAAGCCCGACATGCCAAATAAGAAAAGGGATCCCGGAGCTTTCACAATCCCGTTCGCCATCGGAGACAACATCGAGCGCAAGGGTCTGGCAGACTTGGGGGCTAGCATAAGCCTCATGCCCCTAAGTTTCGCACAAAGGGTGGGTTTGACCGACATGGTTCAGACTAACATGCGAATCCAACTGGCAGACCACACCTTCAAGAGACCTGTCGGCATTGTCGAAGATGTACCGATCCAGGTTGGCGACTTCTTCATCCCTTGTGATATAGTCATCATCGACACAGCTGAAGATCCCCGTTGCCTGATCATCTTTGGGCGGCCCTTCTTGGCGACAGGGAGAGCGCTAATTGATGTTTCTGAAGGGATGATCACCTTAAGGGTCGGCAACAACCATATGGACTTCAAGCTGAAAGAAATAATGAAGAGCCCGTCCCTCTCTGAATCAGCATGTTTCACAGATAGCTACAATAAATTCTGTGAGGAAGTAGAGGAAGATATCCAGATAGTAGACCCCCTCTTGAGGGCTATAAACTATCAAGATCCCGACCTCGAAGACCCTGAGGTCACGAAGCATCTCGACCTTTTTAACCTTCCTAACGAAGGCTTGTAGGAAGAGGATAAGGTGGTTGAGTCTGTGATGTATGCCTCTCTTAAGGAGGAGCCTCAGCAAAAGGCACCCAGACCAAAGCTAGAGTTGAAAGCGTTGCCCGAAGGCCTAAAGTACGAGTTCTTAGATGAAGAGCAGAGAAACCCCGTCATCGTAAATGCCGATCTTTTGAGCAACCAGCTGGACCGACTCCTTGAGGAGTTAAGGCTCCACAGGAAGGCTATAGGATATTCAGTAGATGATATCAAAGGCCTTAGCCCCGCCCTGTGCATGCATCACATCAACTTGGATGAATCTGCCAAGCCTCTGGTTCAACCCCAGAGGAAACTGAACCAGATGCTCAAGGAGGTCGTCAAGAAAGAGGTAATAAAGCTTAGGGATGCAGGGATCATTTACCCAATCAGCGATAGCAGTTGGGTAAGTCTGATCCACGTAGTGCCTAAAAAGGGCGGGATGACGGTGGTTAAGGGTGAGAAGGGTGACGAGGTGGCGGTTAGGACCGTCTCCGGCTGGCGGATGTGCATAGATTACCGAAAGCTAAATCAGGCTACAAAGAAGGATCATTTTCTGCTTCCTTTTATTGACTAAGTCCTCGAAAGGTTAGCGCATCACGGTTTCTTTTGTTTTCTTGATGGCTTTTCAGGTTTTTACCAGGTACCCATCTTGCCCGACGATCAAGAGAAAACAACGTTCACCTGCCTTTACGACACTTATGCCTTCCGAAGGATGCCCTTCAGACTCTGCTACGCCCCCGCCACCTTTCAGCGATGCATGATATCAATGTTCTCGGATTTTCTAGAAGACATCGTAGAAGTTTTCATGGACGATTTTTCCGTCTATGGGAAGGACTTCGATAGCTGTATGAAGAATATGAAGTTAGTTCTTCAAAGGTGCGAGGAGAACATCCTAGTTCTAAACTGGGAAAAATGCCATTTCATGGTGCAGGAGGGCATCGTCCTCGGGCATAAGATCTCGAAGCGTGGGATCGAAGTGGACGCAAGCAAGGTTGAAGCAATATCCAAGCTTCCTCCACCAAGATCCGTGATGGGGGTGTGAAGATTCCTCGGGCACGCGGGATATTACCGAAGATTCATCAAGGACTTCTCAAAGATTTCCAAACCATTGTCCAATCTTCTGGTAAAAGACGCTGAATTTGTTTTCTCTAACGATTATCTAAGTGCTTTTCAGGTCCTTAAAAACACTTTAATATCACCACCTATCCTTCAAGCGCCAGAATGGGGTTTACCTTTTGAGCTGATGTGCGACGCAAGCGACTACGTGGTTGGAGCAGTCCTGGGGCAAAAGAAAGAGAAGAAGCACCAGGTGATCTGCTACGCGAGTCGCACGTTGGACGAAGCCCAGGTAAACTACACAACAACTGAAAAGGAGATGCTCGCGATCATCTTCGCGTTTGATAAGTTCAGGTCGTATCTCATCGGAGCAAAGGTCAAAGTATACACAGATCATGGGGCAATAAAATACTTAATGCAAAAGAAAGACGCAAAGCCCAGACTGTTGAGGTGGGCCTTACTACTCCAAGAATTCGACCATGAAATTATCGACAAGAAGGGCGCAGAGAATGTGGTCGCAGACCATCTATCAAGGATCGTGACTGAGAAAGAGAGAGGGCCTCCTATCAACGACGACTATGCCGACGAAGCCCTTATGTTGGCTGAAGCCCAAGAAGAAAGCCTACCCTGGTTTGCAAACATCTGCAATTATCTTGCTTGTGGAGAACTGCCCCCTGACATAACGTACAATCAGAAGAAGAAGCTTTTCGCGGAAGATAAAAACTACTACTGGGACGATCCTCTCTTGTTCAGAAGATGCGCTGACAACTTATACAGGAGGTGCATACCAGAAGAAGAAACCGCGTACATCCTGAAGAAATGCCACGCCTCCCCCTATGGTGGTCACCTAGGCAGCGAAAGAACAACTGCAAAGGTGCTACAATCAGGTTTCTACTGGCCCTCCTTGTTTAAAGACATTGCACAGTTTGTGAAGGCTTGCAAAGAGTGCCAGTTTTCGGAGAACATAGGGCGGAGGGACGAAATGCCAATGGGGAGCGGGATTGAAGTCGAAATATTTGACGTATGGGGGATCGACTATATGGGGCCGTTTCCCCCATCTCGAGGGTATAAGTACATACTCGTGGCTGTGGATTATGTATCGAAGTGGGTGGAAGCGGTAGCCACCCAAACCTGTGACGCCAAATTGGTTATCAAGCTCTTCGAGAAGACCATCTTCCCTCGCTTCGGCGTCCCGCGCACAGTTATTAGCGACGGAGGATCGCACTTTGGAGAAAGATAGTTTGAAGCACTCCTGCGCAAGTACGGAGTGAAGCACAAGATCGCTACACCCTACCATCGCAGACGTCAGGGCAGGTAGAGGTTTCCAACAGACAAATCAAGCAAATCTTACAGAAAACTGTTAGCCGAACAAGGAAAGATTGGTCCATAAAGCTTGACGATGCACTTTGGGCCTACCGCACCGCTTACAAAACACCCATTGGAACCACCCCTTACCGTCTCATCTACGGAAAATCCTGCCACCTACCGTTAGAATTGGAACACAAGGCCCTCTGGGCAATCAAGTTCCTAAATATGGACCTCGACAAAGCTGGAGAAAAGAGATTCTTACAGCTTCAAGAGCTCGAAGAGCTGAGAATGAATGCCTACGAAAATGAAAAAATCTACAAACAGAGGACGAAGTTGTGGCATGATGCCCATCTCAGGAGAAAGGATATAAGCGAAGGGGATAAGGTCTTGCTATTCAAGTCCTCTATTCATCTTTTCCCTGGGAAGTTGCAAACGAGGTGGTCTAGACCGTTCACTGTGTCGAAAATATATCCATTAGGAATGATGGAGCTTTATGACAAGGACGATCCGACCAAGGTATTTCAAGTGAATGGGCATAGGGTGAAAAGATTCTATGAGGATGAGGCCTTTGTTAGGAGAGAAGAGATCGTCCTGTAAGATATGGGCACAGTCAAGGGTTGAATGAGATGATCCAACACTGGTCGAGCTGGCGACGCAAACTTCAGCGCTCCTCAGGAGGTAGCCCGAGTTTTTCTTTCTTTCATAGAGTAGGATGAATTTTTCTATTATTTGTAAGAACAAACATTATGGCATGTAATAAGGCCCGAGTCAGTGCATGCGCCACATGCGCTGACTCTATTTTATGGGCCACCGCTATAATAATTTTCTGAGGTGGAGGACTTAAACCTTGGCCAATGATGTTTTACCCTTTGATCATTGTTTCCGCTCTTAGGTTTCTCGGCCGCCTATTTTAACCATGTCGGGCAGCCGCTCAGCCGGCGTGCAGGACCGCCCGTACCGGGCTTTGGTCTTTAGGGCATCGCAACGGCCGTGACGTTTGGCGTTCCTGGGCGGCGTGCACCCTATCATGCATAAATATATAAATGCCCTTAATGAGACTGATGTGACCATTGTCTCGGGAACCGCCTGACCCGTTGGCCGACGCGCGCCCCAGAGATGTCCGTTTCGCCCCCAGCCGAGCTGCCTATAAATAAGAACAGAGATTTCACCATGTTGGGCAGTCACACTTTACTCATTTTAGCCACCTATAACACATGCAGTAGTCCGCCCTTTTGCTCCCGTGTTGGCCAGTTGCCTTCACCGTGGTATCCGGCGATGGCTCCTATGAGCAAAGGTATCGCCCGACACGCTTATCGCCTGACACCCTTATCACTCGGCAAGCTATTCCCCGACAGGCTTATAGCCCGACACGAGTCATGTCACGCGCTGCCTATCGGGATTATGAGCCTTGTCGGATTTTGTATCGCCCGGCGCGGTTTTTCACGACATAACGACTGATGGTGTTTGCCCGATACGCCATATCGGGCGGCACGTTTTTCTTTTGTGACGTCCTATCGGGCAGCTGCTCTTTGGTGACCTTATCGCCTGATATACATGTATCGGGAGGTATGTTGTGTCGTGCAATCCCTCCTCATATCACCCAATCTTGTATCGACTTATGCTTTCTTTTGACGGACGGTACCCGGATTTCGAAATAAGTCTAGCATTATCGAGCTTCTTTAACTCTTTCTATCTAACGATTTATAATGGTTGATGAACTTGATAACAGGCAGAATGGATGCCGCAGCTGAAGCAACAACTGTCGGTCAGAAACGTCAGCACCCCGAAGAGGGGCAATTCCTTATCATAGTCTGTCTTCTGTAGTAGCCTGGGGCCAACTACAGAGACAGCACGAGTACAGTCCCGGTGACTACTGGGACAGCACAAGAGCTCTCTGTCTACCGAGAGCTATTGCGCATGTTCCGGTTGAGCTAGGAAATAAAATGGAGGGTGAGCTGGGGAAATGTTTTTCCGGCGACCTCCAGATGGAACCTGGGCATCCTGGTTCCAGCTACTTAATAAGGAGGAAGCAGCCACAAGTGTCCGCACTTGTAGAAGCTGTTTCCAAATGAGAAAGAAGGAGGCGGCAACAAAGAAGCATATTGCAGCTTCTACAAGGCACAAGCGAACCCGCCAAATAACCTTCACTGGACTAACATGAACTCACCCTCTTCTTCACTACTCTGGGACAGAGTATTGGATAAGTTTGGGGGGGTACCCATGTACCAGTGAAGGAGGTATAAAAATTCTCTTGTGCCATTTTGCCTTTCCACTATATCATGTGCTTCCACCCTTGCTCATATAAAAATTTCGAAAATTTTGCTTATTTTGTTCCCATGCATATGTACAAAGTCGCTATATTAGTAAAACCCCTGATGCAACTGCTTGCAAAGTTTGTTTTCTGTATGCTTAATGTGATGCAAGTTTTGTTATATCTTTTTGATAATAATGCTTCAAATGAACAAAAGAATATGTTTTCCCATGTCAAAAATTTTCAAAAATATAATAATCTCGCAAACAACTAAGAGACGAGTATGGAGAAGGAAAAAGCTGCCCAAACAGCAATAATCTCTTTGTTTCCCTTACCTGACAAAAATCCTAAAAAGAGAGAGAAGCCTTATGAGCGTGAATAAAAGCATGAGAGTTGTGCCCAATAAAAGAAGAAAAAAAAGAGAGAAAAAATATATATATACACCACTTGTTTTTCCAAAAGTACCCATCTTTAGGCATGGTAGATCCGGGGCAGTGGTACGTAGGATGTGAAATCACTACTCTAAAGCTAACTGGCTTGGACTGCAGGGACCACTTGCCCGTTAATGAACCCTTACCTGGATGGACTAATGGGAGACAAGAATGAAAAACCCAAAAAGCCTTAGCCTACCCTACCCCGAAAATAAAGTTGTTTGGTGTGGAAGCTAACTTCGGAATCATACAACAACGTCTCGTCGAATTTGTAGAGAATAATCTTACTTAAACAATAAGGCAAGACAAACGAAGTCTTTTATTCGTAATGAGGCAGCATTATCTCTAAAGGCATTACGATACTTGTTTTACATATTGGCCTGAAAAGCATAGTACGCAGGAAGAAGCATCGCCAAATAAAGTTTAAATATTGATTGATGACAATCAAAACGCTAAGTTTGGGGGAGTTGATAACACCAATTTTTGTGATGTTTTTGGCCTTTATTCTGTTATCAAAACTGCCCTTTTCGGTTGTTTTCCTCACTTTTATATGCATTTCCATAATAATTGGCAAAGCAATGCTCTCAGTCCAATATTTCCATCTTTTGCAGAGTTTCCTCCTATTTTGGCCCATTTAACACCAATAAGGCCGTTCCGACCCACAAATAAGTCCAAGACTGTCTCGGCCCCCCCGACGCCCGATACACACACTGACCGGCAGGGCTGCGCGATGGACGACACACCACTTTACCCGACAGGGAGCCAAGCGTGCCGCAATTACTCCAGTTCCCGCGTGATATCGACCACCCACCGACAGGCGCCTCTCGCCACGACGCCCGACAACCGACCTCCTTGTGTCGGGCGATACCGGGTGATACCCGCGTCAGCAGATCGCCGACTGAACGGCGGAAAGGAGGACATGTGGCGCTTCGAGCACCATATCTTCCCCCGACCAGCTGCCTATAAATAGCAGCGACAGGGAGCCGAAAAGACAGCTTAGGCAGTTCAGACAAGCTTGGCCACTTCAGGTTGCGGAGAGTCGAGTGATCTTCGGAGGAGGCTGCGAGAGCAGGCGTATCGTGCTCCAGTGTTCGTACCGGGGGACACTAGGTGATCTCTTCCTCATCCCGAGAGGGAGGGGGTTGGTTCACCTAGGACAGTACCGGGCGACACCAGGAGCCGATATCAGCCGATGTAGATACGCGACACCAGTGCCTGGCAGTAGGATACGCAACTCCATGCCAGATAAGATAACGAACCCGATACGCTCCACCCGTCAGGCGTGTCACCCGAGAGGGTGTGCCGCCCAACTTGAGCGTATCGGCCAGGTCCTTGAGCGATGCAGCCGCCGGTCGCGGTGTGCCGCTTGAGAGAGCGTGCCGCCTGACACGGCTGTATCGGGCTAGGCCCCTGTCTGATATCGGGCAGGATGGTTACTGTAGCATGTCGTCCTTCTACATCAAGAAGGCAACACATATCTTTAATTCTGTTATTTAAATTCTTTACTCATGCATTGTAATTAAGACCTTTAATGCTTATAGAAATAGAAAAGCTTACTTACTTGCTGCTCTATGCTTGGTGCAATATGTTGGATGACTGCTATGTTTGGTATCTGAACTCTAGATTGCATGTTTTGGATTGTGTTTCGCTTAGCTATCGAATCGTGTTTTCCCGTCGCAACAACTTCGAGAGTTGTGTTGTGGCTCTAGCATTTGGTCCGATTCTGGAGTACGAGAGTTCCTGGAACGGAGTTGCTTTAGTAACCTTTCCACCCTAATTTGAGTCTGGTGACCCCTGGAGTGGAACCGATGCCTTGTTAGAGGTGCCCGCTTCGAGAGGAGGGGTACAGGATTGGTCCTACCGCCGCTTGTTTTACCGCAGTTTTATCCTTCCTACCTCGCCTTAGCTCCGAGTATATCATTCTGTTTCTGTTGCATGAAAACCCCTAAAAACTGCTAAATGCTCAAAACCTTAAATCTTTCTTGTAACTCGACTTGGAGATAGTTTTCTTGTTTTGTCCGTGACATCTTTATGCTTCCCTCCTAGGGAATTTATCATCTCTTTATACCTACCGGAGTGTAGCGTGTCGATTCTGGGTTCTCAACACTACCCCCTTGTCCCTGTGTTCGACCCCGTATATCTACTTAGACCCCGTAAACAAAGTTGCTGGGGCCTAGAAGGATTCGGGTTTATAAATGTAAAAGCTCAACTACCTCAAATCTGCCTCCAATTTTAGGACGCGCGATTTAGGCCGGTCAGGTTCCCTTCCAAAAGGTGGAAGTAGGGACATGAAGAACTCGATGTTAGTATAGTTTATCACCCTAACTAATGGTTAGTACGATCCAGACAAAAAGGTCTGACGAGAGCATGTGTGCTCATTTAGGGTGATATCTTAAGACAATTCTTGTCCTATGAAATTTGTGATGATAACCACGATAGCCAGTATCAGGATTTAAAGAAGCTTTGTAAGGGAGGTTGTGTCGGTCACCACTTTAGTAAGATGATGTAGGTGAAAGGACCACATGATGGTTAGAAAAGGACCACAGTGTGTGTAGATGAAGTCGCTTTGATCGTGCAATGGCTAAAAGGAGCCTAGAGACGACGAGAGTCGTGAGCAGATGCAAAGTAGACTTACATGCAGTTCACTGTGGGAGAATATGTGACATGAAAATCTGACCCCTCTAAGTTATAGCTAAGAGAGTTGAGTCCCCGATGCATGGGTTCTTTTGACATGGTTTGGTGGAGAAGGTTTGATCTTACCCTCAGGATCAAGTAATGTATGATGAGTTCCATGTGTCCAATTTAGAGCACTATGTGAGGTACCCCGACTATGTGTTGAGCAATGAACCTAGTGAGCCCCAAGGGAGGCTGAAATGGCCTGAGTCCCCTGTGCAGTTTATAGACGCCATGATGAAAGAACTCATAGAAAAGAATATGTAATAATAAAGGTTCTTTGGGAGCACCATGAGTACGGTAAAGCCACATTGGGGCCAATGATGGACATGGAAAAGTCTTATCTTGAATTGTTTGTTTGCTTGATAGAATTTTGAGGACAAAATTCCTATAAGAGGGGAAGGATGTTCAAACCCCACTTTGGATTCTTTTGGTGAGAAATTTAATTTCTCATATTAAAGATATTTGAACAAATAATGATATAATTTGTTTTGAATACATGGATTTTGTTTACAATAGCCTTGATGTTTCTGTTGTGGGCTTTATTGGCTATTGGGCCCAAATAACAAGAAAATTCAATTAGTGAATGAATAATTGAAAATTTTTAGAAAAGAAAAATGTGGAAACCTCTAGAAGGCAAATCCAAAGAGGGATTTAGTGCCTCTTGGGTTCCTTGGGTTCCAAGGAGTCCAAATTTTCATAAAGAGTGCAAAAATAAAAGAAAAGATCAATTAAGTATTTCTTTATTGAGTAAGAAATTGAAAACACTGATAAAAATGTGGGAAATAAGTGGAAAGAGGCATAAATGAGTTATTCTTGGTGGAATTTTGTATCCCAAGGATTCCTAATGATAAAAGGAATACCAATGAGGAAAATAAAAGAGAAATAAAGAGAAATCCTCAAAAAGAGGAAAAGTCCAAAAGATAAAAGATAATGGATATTAAGTAATGTATTCATAAGAAATACATAGAAATCTCTAGGAAGTGGCATTAATGGCCACAATTGAGTAAAATTCGTTTACATATGATTTCTAATAAAAGAAATATGAAAAGAGGAAAAAGGGAAGGAAAATAATAATCTATGATTAATGATAGAATTAGCCAATAAAGTGTAATGTATGGATATGTTTTCCTTTATGGAACGTTGAGTGTCGATCAAGTAAAATTGATAATTTAAGTAGAGAATACTTACAAGATGTATATGGATAGTGTGTCACCATTTTGAGAATCTATTTAATGTGAATACTTTTCCATAAGAGCTTTCCATAACTGTGAGAGAGGACAAACCTATGGCAAGAAAATAAAGTAAAAACATTATCTTTGTGGCAAGTCATGTATACACGCACAACTAGCCAAGGAATAAAAGAAACAGCAAGTTGCCTTCATCTAGAAAAGGAAGCTAGCCTCGAAGAGGAAAATCCCAGTAAAAGGGTTATGTAAGGTTAGTATATATATATATATATATATATATATATATATATATATATATATATATATATATATATATATATATATATATATATATATATATATATATATATATATATATATATATATATATATATATATATATATATATATATATATATATATATATATATATATATGTGTGTGTGTGTGTGTGTGTGTGTGTGTGTGTGTGTGTGTGTGTGTGTGAGTGTGTGTGTATTCATGCATTTCCCATCCTTCAAGTAGGAATCCCTCTCCATCATACTCCTCCTTCAAGCTTCTAGGGTCTCGCCTGGAACTTGTATGAGGAGTAGGGATCTTTGATCCCCTCTTTCCCAAAATGCCAAGGCAAAGCGCTAATAGGTTGAATCTGATGACATGGTGGCCAGCGACAACACATGTAACGAACCTGCTTGGTTAGATTCAAAGGGCATAGAGCGGAGAGACTCGTCAGGCTTGGCCATTGTAGGCAGGGCAATGATCGTAGTAGGCCGTAGCGAGGCCCACAACCATGGTTGAGCGAGGCAAGGTCCTCTTCATCCTTCTCTGTACCGTCCCCTACTAGAGGGACCTGCAAGGGCAGCCTGACCTCGTGCCAGCCATGCAGAGATGGGAGCCACCCCGGAGCAGACTCCCTAGACACGATCACATCCCTCGTGAGAAGAGGGAGGCGAGGGTCCAAGAAAAGAGGGAACTGAGTCCTCGTCAACGTCGTTAGTCTCCAGAAGATGGGAGGACAAAATCGATGGAGTCAGAGAGGGAGAGAGAGGGACCTGCAAGGCCAGGACAGTGTTCAAGGAGGGAGGCAGCATGGCGACGGTGGAGGTAAGTCTGGTGCGGCAGAACTGATGCCAACGGTGCACGCACACAGGCGCCTGAGCCTGCAGCCACCCTAGCATGAGATAGATGAACCATGCCGGTGACCAAGGGATGGAGCTCAGGAAGCCAGCGTCACCTATCATGCAATTGAAGGCTTTGGGGTGCAGGGTTTGATGGAAGAGACGTGCGTAGCACGGCGCAGAGACAGCGGTATCTCGACCTGTTCATGTGGAGGAGTGTGATGTGTGGTCAAGCGGCAGTTCTGGGTGGGCGACGTCTTGTATCCTGGCCAGTGGAGCGCCACCGTAGTGCCTCCCGTCGCACCGCGTGTGGAGTCCAACACATTAGATGTACTACAGAAGACCTACCCATCGCAGGATGGAAGAAGGAGAAACACAGTCAAATGCCCAAACCACCCCCAACATGCAAATAACCAGACCTACCACGGTAAGGGCATTTAAGTATTGTAGTTTTGTTTTTAAGTATCCGTCCGTGTGGTAGCAAACGCTGACGTGGTAGCATGTTATTGGTCTGAATCTGATTGACTAGCAAAATATGTAATTAATTATTGGTAACTCGGATTGCAACGTGTAATATATGAAAAATGATCAGGAAAACGAGAGGAACATAAAGAAAATATAATTAAGGCTTAATAATTCTATATTTTTCTAAATTAGGGTATCTTATGATAAAGTGGTGATTAACTTGTTATAAACCCTAGTTTGACTTTTACACATGTGAAAAATAAGGGTTAAAAGTCCTTCTTTTATGCTATTACATGAACTTGTTGAATAATCTGATTAGTATGATCATAAAGATGATAATTATGACTAACAAAGTGGTTATCTATACATGAGTATAAATAGGATTATGAAATTAAGACCATATCTTGATTAGTGAAATTAATCTGATATAAGTGTTCATAATAAAAGAATATGGTAGATTTGATAGTCATGACAACCCTTAGATGAATTAGGGTTCTTAAATTATTAAAGTGAGAATCATGGGAATTAGGGTTTCGAGACATAACCCTAATGGTAACTCGATGACAAGAAAACATAAATCCTAGTTTGGGACCGAGTAGGATTTAATGAGATTAATATGTTTGGTGACACTTTAGAATTTACGTGATGCAGATTATATGATGATTGCTTGGTTTGCTTGCTTGATTGGACTATGCTTGAAGTATAATTGAATAATCTACATGGCAAAGGTATGTGGTTATGCTTATGAATATTCGCTTTAGTTTCACGGCGATTTCCGAATGTTTTTATCGGTTGCTTGAAAATAACTGTTGGATGCCTTTTATTTCATGCAACTATAAAGTGACTATGATTATCACTATGAATATATATATATATAACTCGCTTAGATCCGAATCCAACTCTGTCGCTTGTAAAGGCTAAAAAGGTGATAACCTAGAGTAAGGTCTAGGTTATCATGGGTTAGAAACTGGGCTACCAAGTGTAGTGCCATGAGACCCTTTAGCATGCCATGAGTTAAGGAGTGGGCTACTTACGAGTAGTGCCATGTGACTCAACCCTAGAAACTGGTTCACCTATGGGTGGGACCATGAGGGGTTTAATGGGGATCTACTATGAGGAAAGTAGCATCTAGGTCCACTGCAGGGACAGCACAGAGGATAGGGGATGCATGGATTGCAAAGATATATTTAAAATGTAAAATTGTTTGTTAAATGGTAATTGGCTGCAATACATTGTTATCACAGTTGCACGATTATTGTTTCCCCCACATACCAGCTTCGGCTGACTGACGTTTTGTTTGTCGGCGTTTTAGGTACAAGCTAAAAGGACAAACAGTAAATCATCATATTGTGAAATACATGAAGTAAAATACAAGGAGGATTAGTTAGAGTAGAATCCATAAGTGGATAGAAGTTTAGAGATCCAAGTTTTCAAAAAGGTATGCAAACGTTTATTTTTTTCTTACATCTTTCCAGTTTCGTCTATTAAAATTTAATAATTGTTCTTAGTTAAATGCCGAACCTTTGATCTGGAAGTTATGGATGCGGCTTCGACCTCTCGGTCTCCCTTAATTGGGGGTTATCGGGATGTGGGTTCATAACGCTTCTCTTTCTCAATTACACGATCACCACCACGTCATGCATGACCACCTAAAAGTTGTGGAAACCCACGTGGTGAGACCAAATGTCCCAACGAGAGATATAACTCTCCACCAACATCAATTAAAGCACACATAAACTAAAGCAAATAGATAACATGATGGCTAACTGAGCATATTCAACTAAACAATGTGTATCAAACAAGTAAAGTAGGTTAAGCAATACTAGGCAGTTATCACTGAGCAGTAGAACAATTTACATTCTAAGAAGGAATATGGAGAACATGTATATCAATTATCAACTAAACTATACAAAAGGTTATATGCATTCATCCCTATGCAAATACACTACACGACTATATTACGTATTTTATTATGCCATGAAGAGATGAGGTATTCCACTCATACTTCAACTGACCACTGCTAAGTCAAAATCAATGGCATACAAGGTCTATTGATGAGCCGCAACCCATGACCTCTCCACACCTCCCGGTCAACATGAGAGAAACACTGTAGAGACATATCATATGAGTCATCTACAAAACAACCTAGCCTTCCTTGGTATATAGGCACAACGCTAGTGAATTGAGCTACGACTTGAAGTCACACTCGTTCCAGGGTATGTCCCACAACCAATCCTATGAAAGTATATATTGAGTCACATCATTGAGATACAGATCGTAGCCACACTCCTACCAGGGTATGGCCTGCAGTCATTCCAGTGAATGCATATACTCAACTGTATATGACTCTGAGATTTCCACTAAGGGAGAACTTGTTTCACCATCCAACACTAAGACAGACACTAGAATGGATCTACGACATAGGGCACCTACATGATTATGGTTCCACTTAATTAGTTATGCCAATTAAGTGTCTTTTAGCATCAATCAAGTTACAACGTATAATACCATAACAAACTCTACCAGAATAAGGGTATAATACAAATTCAACAGATATAAAACGTATAAGGTGTGAACTTGTCACATCATCACATAACATTGTAGCACTACCATTCATAAATCCATCATCACTATCACACAACCACCAAGGCTATCACCAATGTCACACACTACTATAGAAATGCCTTTTAGCGTCAGTTGTTTAACCCCCTTTGGCGTCGGTTTCCGAGCGACGCCTATGTGCGCGCCGCTAAAGGTCGAACACTTCGGCGTCGGTTTTTTAACCGACGCCTATTTAACGTACAGGCGTCGGTTGTTTATAGAAAATCGACGCCAAAAGGGTTCGCGCCACAGAAAACGGCGTCATCTAGGACACATTCTGTGTCGGTTATCTACTAAAAGACCGACTCCTATATGGAATATAGCATCAGTGTTTAATTGGTAACCGACGCAGAAAGTGTCCTACATGACGCCGTTTTCTATGGCGCGAACCCTTTTGGCATCGGTGATCAACTAACCAACTGATGCTATATGTATTATAGGCGTCGGTTTTACACTAACAACCGACGCCATTTCCAGTACGGCCGTGGCCACATTAGGCGTCGGTTTTGTTCAAAAAACTGACGCTGTAGGTCTTTGCTGACGGCTTTCTGTAAATAACCGACGCCTATATCTATTTTTTTTTCATATCAGATTGCAGGCATGCTGTGGCTGGTCAGCAGGATGAGAACCTACAGTTCAGTTTTTTGAACTGCAGGTTTACGACATCCATTGATATCAGCCTACAAACAGGCCACAAACCTGCAAAATTAACAAAAAAAATTTCACACAAGTAGATACATTCAGACATCAATTCAATTCTCACAATCACACATATAGAAACATTCAAATACATGTATTAACATTCAGAAATATTCATTTACAAAGTATCATTCAGTATCGCTATCAAGATCCCAATTATATCTTACAATTGCCACTGCTTGTATGGCTTTTGCCCATTCTTCTCTTATTTCATTTAATGCTTCCATCGTATATGGAGCATGTATATTTTTTAAGAATTTACCTATAGTGTGGTCAGTTTTAAACACCTGCAAAGAGAATGATGTATATATATAAGTAATAATATAAAAATAAGATTGATATATTTCATACTAACTAATGAGACTATATATAATACCTCATGTATGGTATCAATGTCCAATGCGGCATGTTTGATAATCATCTTCATAAATCACATCATATAGTATGCACATGCCCAGCCATTGTCTTGTGTAGCGCACTATAAATTGAAACATACAAAATAATACAACTAAGCACAATTCACATCAATAATATATACATTGGAGTCAGGAACTTACTTGTACGTTCTGCCAATTTATTGGCTGGTTCTTTTTCCTTGGGACCGTTCCTCCAACCTTTTTGAATTCATCTAAACCCCTACATGTTAATATAACACAGTAAATTGCATAAGTAAATAGTAATGTAATAACAGATGTTAACATATACAAAAATGAAATATTTCTCACCAGAATAATGGCATTCTCATTACGTGTCCAATTTTAGTGTTTAATGTACTTCCCGCGGGATCTAGATAATAAACAGTGAACGTCCCGGGGACAATAACTAGTAACTCCCAATGTCTACCACTAGAGGTAAAACGTTAACAATTAATAACTCAAAATGCACAATAAAAACGGAATTTTCTTAGTCCAAATTATAAATAAAGTAAACTTACTTGACATTGAGTGGAGCTATTATTATCATCTTCTTTTGCTGACCAAAAATTGTAAAAGCATCTATACAGTATTGTTGAACACTATCAGGGTCTTTAGCTACCATACTAATCAATGATGGAATCAAAAATCCCACATGATCAAATGCAAATTGTTTGAATTGATCTTTGAGAAGTAGCTGCAAAACATGTATTACGTATGCATTAATATATAAGAAACCAGATCACCGGATCTTACACAAGGTATATGGATGTATAAACAATATCTCACCTTATACATGTCTCTATCATTGATGTATTCAGCCAAGCATACATAAACAGCTCAATAATATCTTGTATAAATAAAGAGCTATCGTATGATTGACCTTCATAATCAGCATCTAAAGAAACAATTATAGGGCAATGTATATTATGTACCCGTAGCCAACATGCCATTCCCCTACAAGAAGGACCTAATGAGTATGTTAGGTCAGTTGGAACCCAACTTGGTAATGTGGGAAGTGGAGGTGGAGGCCTAGGTGCTCCTGGTGTCTTCTTTTTAACCTGTATATATAATTTCAGATCAGTTGACCTCATATATACACATTAACAGTCTAAATCAATGTAAATTTATCTTACAATTTCAGTAGTGTAGACGACATCTGCTTTGGGCCACAATATGACCCCGCCTTCTGCCTCACCAAGTGTATCAATATCTGGGTTGGCATATGGCAACACAACTTCCCTCCAATCTGGTAATACACATATCAGGCTCACACGAATGTAGCCCTGCGGCATTGGAGTCCCATGAAACGTTGCCCCAGGAAGGGACTGGTAAGCATGCGCCTCTGCAACAACATAGTCTTGCATTCTTAAGCGGCATGTCTTCAATCCCTACAAATTTACGTAAAGAATGTTATACATATATACATATCATCTTGAAAACATATCATCTTGAAAAGACTAGCTACAATGTCATAAACAATACTTACAGTAGATGTGTTAGGCGATGGGTCTCCAAGATTACTCGCAGTCTGTGCATCAGGAGAAGAGTGGGTCACCATAGGCTGATTGGAAGCCTGAGATGCCTGCCACCGTAGCAATTCTTCCTTGACCTTATCAGCAACTACATCGTTGACCTTCTTAGCAACAATATCCTCGACTCTCTTATTCTCCTATACATGGATAAAAGAAACATTAGCTTCTTATTATTGAATTTCCTTTTGCAGTAACATTCTAAAAAAAGAATAAGTTACCTCTGCTTGAGAAAGTCCCGCTCTGGGTTTGCGCTGGGATGGCCCAAAGAATGCTTTGCTGCCCACACCAGCGCCTGCACCCCTAACACGTCCAGGATGCTTTGGGTTACCCAGAGCAATAGTCAATTCATCCCTTGTGCCCTGAGGGATGAACGTGCCTTGTTTCCTCTGCTCGTGCAGCTCCCGCTAATCACCATCAACAGAAATTGGTAAGTTAACACCACAAATAATCAATATTCAAACGATTTCTCTAAGAGTTGTATTTTACCATTTTCGCAGCTGCCTCAGCAGTTACGGGCTTCTTTATTTCACCCTTCTTGTTTTGCCTCCCAGCTATCCAGATATCATGGCGAGGCATGGGTGTGGCAGACTCCTGAGTAGGAGCATACTCCTGAGTAGGCGCAGACTCCTCCTGTAGTCTTTGGCGAACGCTTGCATAGCCTTTTGGACCCATAGTGTGGTCATGCGCATTCAGTGCACGCCTTGCTTTTTGTGCGTCACTGAGGGCCTAGTTAGTATGCACATTAATGATTTGGTTAGTAGCACTAAATGTTAATCTTGAATAGGTGAATACAATGTATATTAATTAAATTGGGAGTGACGCCTAATACCTTGAATTCTTCAGATTTTCTTGAAGCAACAAAATTGTCCCAATTTTCTTTGTCCAAGAAGTTCCATTGTTCAAGGGCTGACTTCTTCTTCTTATCACCCTCTTTTATGTATTCTCTGTTCAGATTTGTCCTATAATTCCTAAGCATCTTTCTAGCGCGTTGCATCACACTTTTACGATGCAACTTCTCATCCAATGCAAATAGATTCTGTAAAATAGAAATGTTATTAACTAGTATCCAAAATAGAATTGCAAATAATAGAATTTGTAATCTACAAAATAGAATTGCAAATAATAATAACTCACGCATATATCCTTCCATATCAAGTCTTTTTTCCCCTGAGGAACTTTATGCCAATTATCATACTTAACACCACAATGGCTCCGAGTGGTACACCCAAGATAGTTTACAAAATTATTGCGGTTCACTCCAATTGCATTTCCTCCATTATCAAACTCCACAACCAATTTGGATCCACTGCCACTTAGCACTATTACCTTCTTCAACAGAGTGATGCCCCTTTTCTTGTTAAGTGTTTGGTGCTGCGCATCAAGTTGCTCCAGTGCTTCAGTGGGTACATGTGCATCATCAACCTAAAATTTGACAAATATAAACACACTGAATTAGCCCAATATAGAAATATAGGATATATGACATAACTAGAAGATAATGAATTTTATAGAAATATAGGATATGTTTTTAGAACTTACATTGGTATCCTCACCATGCTCGTCATGGACAACATGCTCATCATGGACTTCATGCTCATCATGGACATCATGCTCTTCATGGTCAGCCATCTGAAAATGTCATTAAAAAGGCAAACATTTAGCATTTGTATTAACTAGAAAAAGGCAAACATTTAGCATTTGTATTAACTAGAAAAAGGCAAACATTTAGCATTTGTATAAACATACATGTCTCTAAAATTGTGATCTTTTATCAATTAACAATCCTTCATTGTGATCTCCGCGCACATATAAGTCATCATTAGCTTCAATATTTTGTGGAGTTGGCAACCCAACTGAGAATGGACTGGAGTCATCATACTTATCATAGTACTCTTCTTTATCTATAGGATCTTCAATGAACTGTCCTTTACCATGAAGAACAACCGACCATTTATCATTTGCAGGATCATCGATATAGAATATTTGTTTCGCCTGTGATGCCAATATGAATGGTTCACCCTTCTCGCCAATCTTTTCAAAGTTCACCAAAGTGAAACCCAATTCATCCACTATAACTCCTTTGGTGTTATCAACCCAATTACATTTAAAGAGCGGAATTTTGAAATCTATGTAGTCAAACTCCCAAATGTCTACAATGACACCGTAATATGACATTTTAGCTTCACATGGACTCTTATCCTTTGCACTTGCAAAGTACATAGTCGACGCTTGAAGAGTGACCCCACTATTTTGGACGACACTCTTATCATCTTGGCGCTTTGTGTAATATGTGAATCCATTAATGTCAAACCCTTCATAAGACATAATATTCAGTTTTGGTTTAAAGGTGAGGCATTTGATAGTTTCTGTAATATCATTTGGTGTTTGAGATAGTTGATGTAAGACTTTATCTTCAAACCACTTAGTAAAAGTCTTATTATGCTCTCTAGCAAGCCACATTGAACTTGCTCGAGGATGTTGTCTCTTTATGAAATTGGTATGTTCCTCGATATAAACACTCACTTCGTCGATATTGTGTAAAATATACAAGTGAGCTTGTTCCAACTGCTCATGGCTGATTACTTTCACCCGTGATCCCAAAATTCCTTTGCCCTCCTCAATATTCTTGTCATTATCAGAAGTGTCATTACCACTGAGAAAGTCATTACAAAAATCCTTAACCTCTCTCGCCACATAACCTTCAATAATACTCCCTTCAGGCCGATAACGGTTTCAAACATCACCTTTAAAAATGCTCATGTATCGTTCAAAGGGATACATCCAATGCAAGAAAACTGGTCCCAACATTTTCATTTCCCTAGTCAAGTGGACAACAAGATGTACCATGATATCAAAGAACGAAGGAGGGAAATACATCTCAAGCTGACATAGGGTAACAACCACTTCTCTTTGCAAATTATCGAGAGTATCAGGGTCAATAACTTTGCTGCATAGACTGTTGAAAAAGAAACAAAGTCTGGTAATTGCAAACCTTACATGCTTCGGCAATATAGATCAAATTTCCACGGGCAATATTTGTTGCATTAGAGTGTGACAATCATGAGATTTAAGACCAATCAACTTCAGATCTTTCATTGATACCAATCTACGGATGTTGGATGAGTAACCATGTGGCACCTTAACATTTACCAAGCATTCACAAAAAGTTTTCTTCTCCTTTCTAGACAACGTCTAACAAGCGGGAGGTAAGTATGGTCTTTTATTACCCATTTCACGTAATTCTATTAATTCTGACCTTATTCCCATTTCACGTAGGTCCAGTCTGGATTTTATCCCATCTTTAGTCTTACCTGGTATATTTAACAGAGTACCAATGATTCTATCACAAACATTTTTCTCAACGTGCATTACATCGATACAATGCCTGACTGTCAAAGAACTCCAATAAGGAAGATCCCAAAATATTGACTTCTTCTTGAATGAAGAATTGTCACTCCGTGTGGCCATACTACATTGTGATTTCTTACCAAATTCATTGACAATGTATTTTACTCTTTCATAAACAACATCCCCTGGTATAGGTTTAGGTGCACTCCGTTCATCATTCCATCCATTGAATGCTTTGCGCTTCCTACGATACGGATGGAATATTGAAAGAAACCTTCGATGACCAAGATATACAGTCTTGCCGCCATGTTTTAGTCTTATTGAATCAATGTTTTCTTCACATATAGGACATGCTTTAGCTCCTTTGACACTATATCCAGACAAATTCCCATATGCTGGAAAGTCATTAATAGTGCAAAACAACATAGAGTGCAAATGAAATGTCTCTCTTGCTGAAGCATCATAGGTCATCACACCTTCAGCCCAAAGTTTCTTTAAGTCATCAATCAAAGGTTCAAGATAAACATCGATATCATTTCCGGGTTGTTTAGGGCCCGATATCAACAACGACAACATAACGTACTTATTTTTCATACACATCCAGGGAGGAAGATTGTATATAACAAGCATGATTGGCCAAGTGCTATGTTGGCTGCTCAAAGTCCCGTACGGATTCATCCCATCTGTACAAAGCCCAAGTCTTAGATTCCTATCTTCTTCACCAAATTTGGGGTACAATAGATCAATCTTCTTCCACTGTGGGGAATCAGACACATGTCGTAGGATCCCATCATTATTTTTCTTAACATATGCATGCCACCTCAAATTCTTCGCATCTTTCGGATTTGCAAACAAGCGTTGAAATCGTGATATTATAGGTAGATACCACAACACCTTGGCGGGAGAACCAGTTTTGGACTCCCCCGAAGTCGTCAATTTATACCGTGACACACCACATTTTGGACAATCTTTCAAATCTACATAGTCCTTTTGAAATAATACACAATCATTCGGGCATGCGTGTATCTTCTTGGCCTCCATTCCCATTGGGCACAACATTTTTTTTACCAGGTATGTTGAGATTGGCAGCTCGTTTCCTTCAGGAAGCATTTCTTTCAACAAAGTCAACAATGAAGTGAAGCTTTTTTCGCTCCATCTATTGTTAGCTTTCAACTTATACAATCTCAACACAACGCTAAGCTTCGTAAACTTAGCATAGCCTGTGTATAATGGTATCTCAGAATCATGCACAATGTTTCTAAAGATAGGAGGTGGATCAGTGTGCTCTACCCTACAACTATCCAGCATCGCATCAACGATGTCTGTTGGAACTGGTTCGTTCACATTTACGTCATCGATGGTAATTTCTTCTTCCACCCAAGCACTGCTATCGACATCTACTGGTTTCAATTTTGAAATCTCTCCATGCCAGTGCCATTCTATATAGCCTTGTACAATCCCGTTGCACATGACATGACTTTTGATTTCCTCACCAGTGTTGACTTTCAAGTTGTTACCGCAATGCCTACATGGATAGTAGAACCTATCTGTAGGTTTTTTTCTATGTTCCTCGGCAAATCTAATAAACTGATCAAGACCAGATATAAACTCTGGGGTGCAACGATTACGAATGGACATCCATGATCTATCCATTCTATGATCAAAGAGAAAACAAGTATATATTAGGAAAAGATTAGGGTATACACTTACATCCTAAGTGTACAATGTGATGTCATTCTTATATATAATAAATGTGTACCACCTATCCTAAGTGAGATTAGGTGTTCAAGAACAGTCCCAAACCGGGGACTATCCAAGATTTACTCCTAATGAGTCAATCTTGGATGGGTTTCTAGGCCAACAAACACATTTGATGTCATTCTTATATATAATAAATGTGTACCACCTATCCCATCCTTGAACACCTAATCTCACTAGTAAGTGTATAATGTGTATTGGGTTTTCAAGAAAATTTCGGCAGCATTTCCCCGTTGTTCTCTAAGTACATATGTACTTAGAGAACAAATGGGGAAATGCTACTGAAATTTTCTCGAAAACCCAATACACATTATACACTTACATCCTAAGTGAGATTAGGTGTTCAAGAACAGTCCCAAACCGGGGACTATCCAAGATTTACTCCTAATGAGTCAATCTTGGACGGGTTTCTAGGCCAACAAACACATTTGATGTCATTCTTATATATAATAAATGTGTACCACCTATCCCATCCTTGAACACCTAATCTCAATAGTAAGTGTATAATGTGTATTGGGTTTTCAAGAAAATTTCGGCAGCATTTCCCCGCTGTTCTCTAAGTACATATGTACTTAGAGAACAAATGGGGAAATGCTACCGAAATTTTCTCAAAAACCCAATACACATTACACACTTACATCCTAAGTGAGATTAGGTGTTCAAGAACAGTCCCAAACCGGGGACTATCTAAGATTTACTCCTAATGAGTAAATCTTAGACGGGTTTCTAGGCCAACAAATACATGTATGTTGTCATTCTTTACAAATAGTTTTAAATTTCAATAAAATACATAGTTACATATATTCATGTTCATACAATCATTATAATATAATTAGATTTGGGACAAAAACATATTAGAATTTATACATAATTCCAACTCTAATCAAATACATATAATGCATTTTTATCACAAGAATATAATCCATGAAAAAAAGTAGAGAAGGACCAACCTTGTCAAAGGGAAGAAGGCAGAGGCTCCGGTGGCTCTGGCTGGAGGAGTAGCTAGCAGCGACGTCGGTGGAGGAGCAGCTAGCAGCGAGGCTGGAGAAGATGGTTGCGGCAGTGCGACGGCGGTGGAGGAGCACCTAATCTCAGGCGTGGCGGCGTTGGAGCACCTAATCTCAGGCAGTGGAGCAGCAATGGCGGCGGAGAAGGGGGCGCGGCGGAGAAGGGGGCGCGGAGAAGGGGAAGAAGGCAGTTGCAGTGGCGGCGGAGAAGGGGGCGGCGGCGCTGTCGTGGAGGAAGAAGGAGCTTTCATGGAGGAGAAATCGGCGGCGTGGTCGGGTGACAACAGAGAAGAAAAGGGAAATCGGCTCGCGATGAAACAGAAGAAAGGGGAAGAGTCGGGCGATCGCGAGATATTAAGTTCCCAAATAGCGTCGGTTGTTTGAAACAACCGATGCCTAAACATCTTTAGCGTCGGTTGTTTGAAACAACCGATGTCCAATTGGACAATATTTACACGAAATTGTTTGGCGGGAACCACTTTCAGCGTCGGTTATCAAAGGATAACCAACGCTGAAAGTGAAACTTTTCGCGCAAATTTTCATCAGACATAGGCATCAGTTTCTATCTACATAACTGACGCTTAAAGTGACACTTTTTTTTGCGTGAAAATTGGATATCGTGGGCGACTTTAGGCATCAGTTTGTTATTAACAACCGACGTTGTATTCAAAGCGGTACCCGTGTCTGGCTGGTCTTCGAATATAGACGTCGGTTTGCCTAAATAACTGACGTCTAATATTTTAGGCGTCAATTTTCCTAAAGAATTGACGCCCAGAAAAGCGACACTGAATGTTGTTTCTATAGTAGTGACATCACTATGGATTATCAATCCCTCAAACATATCACTGGAGGATAATCACCTCATACTAGGCATAAGCCTCTGGCAGGTCACATGACCCTAGTCACATCATTCTTGTATCACATGTGCATATCATGCCTCATCATGGCTCATTCAACATGTAGTACATTATAGTCACCAAAACATACACTAGCTATACTATTTAAGCACATATCATCTGCATGGTTATAGGTTCATAACTAGGAAAGAGAAAACATCATAACATTATAGTTGTTCCAAGTGAGAGGTGCAAACATATCACATGGCCCTACAATTTGGGTTAGGGTTTCATACTTATCCGATTGGGGTTGTATAACTATATTCAAACACTAAACCCTAGGTATGACATCTCCCGTATCCATGGAACACTTTAGGGTTGAGGAATATGATTAAGGTTGATTAAATCATCATCTAACTAGAACTAGACATAGTTCAGTCATTACTCATAACATGTGTTAATCATGTGTGCAAACATGGGTCCCAACCAACCATCATCCAAGAGTAGTTACCACTCAACACATAAGGGTCGTGACCACCACCCATAAGGCTACCACTACACATGTGGGTCGTGACCACCCACCATGCACATGTCGTGACCACCAACTCTATATGTCGTGACCACCCACTCTCAAGGAGTCTCGACCACCTACAACCATGGTGTCTCAACCTTAAGAACAAGATAATGACTCGACGCAAAACCAAGGTTGTATTGACCTAAAAACTTGGCCATGTCATGGCCAAAAACACCAAGGAACATGGTGACCCTCCACCTATTAGGATTAGCTCATGGGCGTGACACTAAGTCATGCATCTTGACCCAAAACCAAACCAAGCACCAAGGTGTCTCGACCCAAAGAGGAACAAGATATAGTGACTACCAATGATCATCCAAGGCAAACGAAAAAAATCCAACATGGATTAAACATGGTGAAATAGAAGATATACATGGTCAAAATAGTAGGTTAAACCAAAAGAATTCATCATCCACATGGAAGAGATAATCCCATGCAAAACCAGTCACCAAAAACCCTAAAACTTGCATCATGAAACCACCATGTAAGAGACCTCAAACAAGAGAGAGAAACCACATTTGATAGGACCAAAACAGAACCCAATATTCATATAAAATCACAACACTCATCTATCATGTGGTCAAAACCAACATCAAGAGATAGGGAAAAACCACCATTTCACCATAATCACCCAAAATCAAGTATCAAAACTAGGGTTTTGGATTACTTTTAAACCAAGCATGGTTTTAACATCAAACAAGTTCTAGGGCATAGAATCATCCACTAGAATGTTAAGGGAACATTTTAGAGAGAGAACACATCAACATGCATAAAGGAAAAGTGCATTAATAGAGAAGGTTAAGAGTTATATAACCCGCCTTAAGGAAGATCACTCAAACGATTGCAAGCTCCAAGCACTCGATCACCAAGGGAAAAAGAAGCTTCCACCAAAGCTCCACTCTCGGCCACAAATCACCTCAAGAAGTGGAATACACCATGGTCAGACATGGCACAAGGAAAGGGCAATAAAGAACCCTAGGGAAATCCAAAAGAAAGAGAGTGAAGAGAGAAGGAAACTTTCTCATACTTGGGTCTACCCTATCAAAACATGACATATGACCCTTGTGATGAGGAGTTACTCTCCAAAATGACCACCATGGAAGATCCATGATCTAAGGCCAAGAAGAGAGAAGGAGAAGAAGGTACAAGATCAAAAGAAATTCCATGAAGGAAAGGAAAACACTTACTAAGGTTGAAGATGAAGTAAGAGTCACCACATGCAAGGGATCTTGATCACCAAGGCTCAAAGGATCAACCCTCTTTGCTCCACCAAGCTACAAGGATGAGAAAAAGAGAGGGAGGAAGAAGGAAGGCCGAAAGGGGTCATTTTCATGGAGAGAAGAGGGTTCATATAGCAATATAGGAGGGAGGTAGGGTGAGAGATGAGGTGTCAACACCCTAAATCACCAAAAGGAACACTTGTCCACCCAAGAAACCAACATATGACCACCCTAGCCATACGTGTACAAGATGGTGATACACTCTAGGTTGAGTCTTGACCACCAAGGTCATCCAACATGGTCGTAGTTGTGAAACACCAAGAAACGCCATCTATGGTTGCAATAACAACACCAAAACATCACTAGGTCGAGACAAAAGGGTCAACACACTCCTTAGGTTGAGACACTCTATACAAGGGCAAATATCTCGAGCCAAGACCAACCAAAACCATCTTTGTCACGACCACTAAACTTCCATAGGGTGTTTCAACTACTACACCCACAAAACTCACCTTAGGTCATGACCTAGGTCGAGACAACCCACAAGATACACATAGGTCAAGGCACACCAAACCCTAAAAAACCCTAACCACCACTAAGGGTGCCACCACTCAAACAAGGTTCAAACAAGGCTACCCCTTCTTTCTCTCTCCTCTAGATGATGTCAAGAAAGAGAAAGAACACTCTAGAAGTGACAAATTGGACATTCACCGCCTACTTTGGGTAAATTGCAATTTGCACCAAAACTAGCACACAAGGTACAAACATCATCCAAGCAAGCTAAAGACACCTAAAGACACCAAAGGGAAACTTTCCCACCTAAGAAACACACGTGAAACCACTAAATGCATGCATGGAACATATGATGATATAAACAATGTTGGGTCTCGACCACTTAGGTCCACAACACATTGGTTTTGGTTGCAACACCTCAAGGAGGTCGAAATAAGAGTGTCATATACATCATGGTCAAGACAAAAGGTCGCCAAGACCACAAGGTCGATACACACCACAAAAGGACAAATTGTCTCAACCCAACCTCTAAAAAACCATCATGGTCAAGACAAAACCATCTAGAGAAGGTGTCTGGATCATGACACACCCAAAACACATCACAAGGTTGAGATAAGGGTCACTACACTCAACCATGCACACATGGATGACAACAAGCAAACCCTAGAAACCCTAATAATCTTTAGTGATGCCACAACTTATCAAAGGCTCAACCAAGGCACCTCAAGGCATCAAACTTTCTCTCATGAAGCTAAGACAGATAAGGTACACACTAGGCACAGTAAAGTTCAAGATAACATCTCAAATGGGTAATTTACATTTTGACCCAAAACAAGCACATAAAACACAAAAATCATACAAAAAAGCTCAAACTAGAATCCTAAGCTCTCCAAAAGTTTTAAAAGCATCTCAAAAGATTAGAGCAAGGTTGTAAGAAATAATCAAGAAAAACAAATAGGGTTATCCAAAAACTCAGGTCAGGGGTCTTATAAGCCATAAACCCCTAACAAGGATTTTTTCCCCCAAAATCCCAAGAGAAAAGAGACGAGTACTTCCTACACATCTCTTGCTCAAGCTCCCATGTCTAATACTAACATGCATAGAGAAACTATCAATCACTGGGTTAACCAAAATAGGTATAAATCAAGATACAAACATATTATAATGAAATAACTCCATCTAACATGTCTTTGCTCATGGGTTGGCCTCTCCTTCTGGTTGTCTCATGGCATAAAATTGAGTCATTACCTACTGTCATCCTCATTCCCTACTGGCCTATCCAGAAGAACCAGCTTGTGATGCCTACCCACATCCCCAATTTCCACCCTATATCTGTAAGCCATACTAGCTTTGCCTCAGCTGTTGAGTCACCTCATCACCTTTCACTGGAAACGCCCACCTTAGGTGTCCTACTTATCCACACTTATGGCAAGCCCTGGTCTCGTACTATGGCCTAGATGGCCCCTTTGCTAACACTTACACTGTGTTGTAGGCTCCTACAGGTGGAAAGTTGTGGCCTCTACCCTAACTTGGTTACCAATGTGTCTGGCTTGCTTCTCTCTACTATGACGGTGGTGTTGAGAACCTAGGCTCCTTAAAGCTTTCAGATGATTGTCCTTGGTACTACATAGATCTCTTCTTGGTACTCTTCTCTCTCTTCTCAACCGATGATCTCTCTATCCTCCAAACTGACTCCACAAATGTGGCAAATTGTTCACACTCTCCAAAGAAGCCACTAGAGTAGACAACTAAAAACTCAACCCCTTCTCAAAGTGTTGGATCCTCTCCTGATCTGTAGCAGCCATATGAGGAAAAAACCTCAACAACTCCATAAACTTCACTTCATACTCATTGATCGACATGGATCCCTATTGGATCCTCTCAAACTAGGATATCTTCTCACCTAGATAGGTCTGAGGAAAGTATCGACTGAAGAACTCACGTCAGAACTCCTCCCAACTGATAAAAACACCAAGCCTTTTATCATCTTCAATGTACCACCGACGGCTAGCACTTCCCTTCAAAAGATACACTGCATGCTTCACTCTATCAACCTTGGGGATGTTGAGGATCTTCAAGGCCTTCTCCAACTTTGAAAACCAAAGATCTACATCTGTTGGATCTTCTGTACAAGCATAGTCCACAACCCCAACTCACCTCCACCTTTCAAAGGTCTTCACAGAACCAAAAGATTCCACATTGAGGACTACTGCTCTCGCTTGAGGAATGGGCATTTTGTCATCCATGTGCATGGTCGTTGCCATAAATTGCCCAAAAAAAAGGCTAAAAGGTAGGGTTTTACACCATGGTTGGGTCAAGCTAGGGTACCTAAGGTGCCCAATATTCTCTCCCTAATCCCTTAAACCACCTCCAGGAGCAACAACACTGCTCTCTGCATTGTGTTCTTCATGTTCTCCAGACATCTTTTCTACTCTTCTTCTTCTGGATAAGTAGATGTCACTATAAAACATAGTGGAGGATACTAGAACAAACACAAACCCTAGTCCTAGGTCCCTATAGACTCGACAGACCTAAAGCTCTAATACCAAGGAAACTATGACTTCTTGAAACACCACAACTGAGAATACTCAAAACCAAAGCATAGAAATATAACTAAACATGTGGAGTACCAAAAATCATTGGAAATTAAAACTTGATTTTGCAAAAGCACCATAAACCAAAATATTATCACATATGAGTCCACAAAGCTACGACATGCAATACATATCATATCAAAAAGTGCTTACATCACTGTGCATCATCATTCTTGTTATCCATCTATTACATGAGGTACATGTTCCACATATATACATATGCACATGCCATATATGTACAACCATGAGCTCATTGGCCAAAACCTTATATAGATAATATATATACAAAAGAAATCGGGAACACCCTTCAAGACCAGAGTGTACGGGGATGACATCTAGGACTCTATCACCAAAAGACTAGCAACATATCCCACCTTATCAGCTACTACTCTTGTTTCCACTCTTCCTCAGTTGCACGATATCCACCTCTTTCTGCACAGACATCTAAAAGATGTATAAATCCATCGAGTGAGACCAAATGTCCCAGCAATAGACATAAATCTCCACCAACGTCTATTAAAGCACATATATAAGGTAAAAAAGAGCAGAAAGTAAAGCTATAACATGAGTAGCAGATAATACTATTAAAATAGTTAGGAACAATTGCAACTGAATTATAGAACATCTTATAAGCTATAAAGGTATATGAAGAACATGTATATCCTCTATCAACTAAACTTGTACAAAACAAGGAAAAGGCTCATCCAATGTTATTTGCATTTTTCCCTATGAAAATAAGTTACGAGGTTGCATTACATATTTTATTAATGCCCTTTAGAGATGAGGTATACCGCTCATGGTTCAACTGACCACTGCTAAGTCAAAATCAGTGCCAAACAAGATCATTGGAAGAGCCAAAATCCAAGGTTCTCTCCACACCCATCAATCACAACGAGTGCACCCTAATGACATATCAAGTCCAACAATAAAATAGCCTAGCCTGCCTTGGTATATAGGCACAATGCTAGTGAAATTGACCTACAACTGTAGCCACACTCCTGCCGAGGTATGACCATAACCATCCTCAAAAGATATCATATAAGTATTTTGTATCACATCATTCAGATACAACCTCGACCGTTCTCCTACCAGGATACGACCATAGCCAATCATGTAAAATTCATATATTCAAAAGTATACATGTATAAGCTTCCACTAAGGGAGAACCCATTTCACCATCCAGCAAGTACTGATGATGAAGATGGATCTATGGTGTAGGGGAACTACATGATTAAGGTTCCACTTGAGTAGTTATGCCAATTAAGTGTCTTTTAGCATCAATCAAGTTACAACGTACAAAACATAAACAAGATCTATAAAGATAATAGAATAGCACAACTTTAGAAGATATAAAGTGTTTAAGGTGTGAACTTGTCACATCATCATTATATGATATTACAGACACAAAAGGCCATCATCATATTGACACTTGTTATGGAACACTTGTCCTTTATCAAATCACTGGAGGATAAAACCTCACACTAGGTATATAGCCTCTACTATGTCATAAGACCCAATCACATCACTTATGTATCTCATATGTCTCAACTTGCCTCATAAAGGCGCATAACAATTATCCTGTATCACATCATATACACCATAGGATACACTAGTTATGATATTCAAGTCCATATCACCTACAAGGTTAGGGATTTATAAATAGGTGAGAAAACATCATAACATAATACTCATGCCAACCATGGTAAGAAAAACATATCACATGATCCAAAATCAGGGCTAGGGTTCCATACACATAGCTTATTAGTGTTTTATAGCTATATTCAATCACCAAACCCAAGGTACACCATATCCCACTTTCTTGGAGAATATTGGGGTCAATGAATATGATTACGGTTAATCAAACAATCATCCAAACAACACTATACATGAACCATTACTTGCTTACTCATACACATGTGCTGACTATATGTTCATGTATGTGTCTCCACCATCCATCACATAGGTGTCTCGACCACTCATGAAACAAATGTCTCAACCACCCTCAAGCAAAGTGTCTTGGCCACATTTATGCAAGGTGTCTCAACCGCAAAAAGACTAGGTGTCTAGACCGTGACACATAATGTGTCTCGACTGCCACATAGATTAGGGTTTCGAACAAGATCAAAACACATGTATGGACCTCAACCAAAAACCTGTCTTGACCACTTCCAAAGGAAAGCATATCCAGTGAAACAAAAGTAGGTGTCTCAACCTATAAAAGGACATGTGTCTCAACCACCACAAGACATGGTGTCTCAACAAAAACTAAAGCACCTATCTTGACCAAAACCACATATGTCAAAGTGTCTCGACCCAAGGATAAAATAAGGTGTAGTGACTACCAAGATCAAGCTACCACCAAGGTAAAAGACCGTCATCAAAATAAGGATTAACCAAGATCAAATTTGAAATATTATAAGTCCAAAATAGAATATTACATAAATGAAAAATATTGTCTTCAAGGAGGAAAACTTCATACCATAATCGGTCACCAAAAACCCTAAAAACATGTTTCTTGAAACCTCCATGAAAGAACCTCATACAAAAGAGATAAACCATGTTTAACACATCCAAACTAAAACCTAAACTCCATATCACATTAGGGTGAATGAAATGTCATGCGTGTAATCAAAGAGAAGGTCAAAAGATAGGAAGAAAACTACCATTTCACAACCATCTCCAAAATTGGGTACCTTATATTAGGGTTTTGGATTATGAGAAAACCAAGCATGATAACCACCATCATTCAAGTTTTTGAGCATAATATCATCTACTAGTATATTAGCATGATAATTTAGAGAGATAAATAACAACATGCATGTAAAGAAAAGTTCAATAATAGAGAGGGTAGAGTGTTATATCACGCGCCTTAAGGAAGATCAACTCTAAGGATCACAAGCTCCAAGCAAACAATCACCAAGGGTGATATGCTGCACCAAAAGCTCCACTTTCAGCCAAAAGATCAACTCAAGAAAAAGAAGACACCAAGGTCAAAGATAGCTCATGAAAAGAGGACAAGAAACCCTAGACCAAACCAAAAGAAGAAGGGAGAAAGATAGAAGAAAATTCCTCTCACTTGGATACCACCTTGTCAAAACCTGGCATGTGACCCTTGTGATGAGGAGTTTCTCTTCATATCGACCACCATGGATAGTTCATAGTATATGGATGAGAAAAGATAAAAAGATGGGGTAGAAGATCAAAAGAAAATGTCACCAAAAAAAGGCATATACTTACTAAGGTTGAAGATGACACAAAGTCACCACATGCAAGGGATCTCAGTCACCAAAGCTCCAAGGGTTAGTTCTCCTTGCTCTAGCAAGCTCCAAGGATGAGAAAAAGAGAGAGAGAGAGGAAGAAGGAAGGCCAAAAGGTTCACTTGTATGGAGAGAATAGGGTTTATATACTTGAGGAGGAGGGAAGTAAGGCGGAGATGAGGTGTCAATACGTAAAGGCACCAAAGGGAAACTTGTTCACCTAAGAAACACACATGCAACCCATGGTGATACAACCAATGTTGGGACTTGACCCCTTAGATCCCCAACACATTGGTTTCAGTTGCAACATCTCAAGGAGGTCAAAAGAAGAGAACCATATACATGCTGGTCGAGAAAAAAGGTCGCCAAGACACCAAGGTGGATACACACCATAAAAGGACAAACTGTCTAGACCCAACCTCTACAAGACCATCATGGTTGAGACAAAACCACCTAGAAAAGGTGATCTAGTCATGAAACACCCAAAACATGGCACAAGGTCGTGACAAGGGTCACTACACTCAACCATGCACACATGGTCGACACTAAGCAAACCCAAGAAACCCTAATCACCTATAGTGATGCCACCACTAATCCAAGGTTCAACCAAGGTGCCCAAGGCATCACACTCTCTCTCATGAATCCATGAAAGAGGAGGTACACACTAGGAATGGTAAATTTCAAGATAACCCTATCAAACTGGTAATTTACAATTTGACCCAAAATAAGCACAAAAAACACAAACATCATCCAAACAAGCTCAAATTGGAAACTTAAGCTCTCTATAAGTTATAAAAGCATATCAAAAGACTAGAGAAAGTTTCTAATCCCTTAATCAAGAAAAAAATAGGGTTATACCAAAACTTAGGTTCGGGGTCTTACAGTGCTTGTGTAATAGATCTCTCCCTTACGTTTCCAACACATCATGTTTTATCTAAATTGGAAACAAAATGGGGATTCTATGCCGATATGAAGAACCCAGATGCACTACCTTTAGTTTTTGGGTTTTATCCCTCTTTCTCCTAGTTTTGTCCCGGCCTTTAGGGCCCAAGAGGGACACAATCCCACATGTGTCTCCTTCCATTCCCTCTATTTCTTTTTCCCAATTGATCAATCCTTCACTCACAAGCTTGTGTGAGATGATGGCTCCATGTGCCACAAATTCTGGCATGATCTGTTGGTCACAGGGCCATCTTCAATCGTATGCACAGATGCTGCTATAGAAAGTAGCCTTACCAGTTCCCCAACACCATCCATGATCACTCAGGCTTTTCCTCATCCTAGCTTTAGCCACCTACTTTTTTCTTGACGCCAATGGGATGCGAAGAGCCTGGGGGCGGGGGTTGGGAAGGTGCTTGAAATGAACTCACTTTTAGTGTCCTCCAATTAAGGAAAGACCTTCAAGTTGTGAGACATCATCTAAATTCCCAAGGATATAGATTTAGAAAATAACAAATAATAGTAAATAATTTCCATTAGTTTGAAACATTGTTTACAAACTATAGAATGAAATACCTCATGAAACTAATACATATTAAGAAGGACTTCTCATCTATCTAACCCTCCCTGGTATAGCTTTAATACCTTCATTATCTTTCATATTAACCTTCACGTCCCTTATCATGTGTATCATATACCTAAAATGTTGGAAAAAATGTGTTCTTCATATTGCTATATTGTGTACGTGTGGTGCAAACACAATGTATGCAACTAAGATAAACATATAAAGAATCAAATATTGCAAATAAGAACTGGAATTTTCTTTACATATTTTGGCCCTTACTGGATATATTATATTGGGCGTGATCACATAATATGATATCTAAATTTATGTGATACTCATAGAGACGTTATAATATAATAGAACGTATATAAACACTCATAATTTATTTAGTCAATCATTGAGAAACACTCGGCAAACATCAACAAACTATTGTGGGTAGTCACAAGTGTGACCATGTACCTTTCTTAAAGATGACTTAATATCCAAGTAAATAAGAGTCGATGCAACCAATCAATCAATAGTCCTGAAATTAATGTACAACAACCAAGTATTACTATTGTGTTCACAAAACATTGTTAGGGTTTTAGGGTCAAAATAAGGTTTCATTAAGGTCAGGCTTCCCGAACCCTAATTATGACATTTATGACTCAAAAACCTTTAATTATATTTATTATTAACCAAAACGTATCAATAATGTAGATTCTCACCAACTTGAGTAGGTTAGGCAATATGAGCATCTAGATTAGATACTTTGCACTTAATATTGTCAAAATTATATTATTGATTTCTTAACCCCAATTATAGATATTAAGGATCATTGTCTTCTTAGAAACCCTACTTATACATTATCCTCATCATTATTATCTTGGAGTAGCCTTACATTTAGTAACAACATATAATAGTACAAAAAAAGGTATTTAAGGTATTCATCACATTAATCATCAATTTTTGGTTTCTATGTTTAAATCACAACTTAATTTGGTATTAGCCCTACTTTTAGAGCACTAATAGAAATTAGTTCTCAATATTATTTTATTAGTACTCCTCCCATTTTCTCATTAATTTGATATGTGCATTCGCTATAATCAGATCTACCAATAATTACTTAGGTTTAACACAAGATAATAAATTATCGACCAATGAATGATTTCCACATCATCAATCTAATATATTTTATTACCTTCCTTTTCTCTGGATTATGAATCTGTGTCAAGGGTCCCTTAATTTGGAAACCAATTGTGACTGTCCTACCTTCTTTCTCTTATAGACCCCCATGCTTTCAAAATAAACATCTTACATGTGTTGCCATTGGGCTGGCATGAGGTTCTTCTTGCATCTCTTCCTACTTTCCTTTTCCCTCTCTCCTTCTTGATCTAGCACCACCCACCCTGGGCCTGTGGGTGTTGCCCCTCCTTCACGACTCCTCCCCTACATAGTGCAACTCCCTCACACTTGTCTGTGTACCGACACTGCTTATGATTGGGAGTGGAGGTTGTCCCTATGATAGGGTGCCCCTCTCTTCATCCCACCCTGATGGACACCTTCAAGTGGTGTCGAGGTCCCGAAAACCTACTGCAAGCCTCTACTAGGATTCCTTCAAGCCAGGACATGAAGGAGTGTTGTGGTTCATTGGAGGTAGTAGCAGCTTGCTTACTGGCTATAATGATACTCAGAGGTCAGAGAGGAGTGTTCCAGAGCATAGCCATTTGCTCTTCAATGTGCTACGAATCAATAAGGGGAGCATTGAGCTAGAAAAATTTAAGAACCAGGGAAGATAGGAACCATGTTCTTCATCAAGGCTGGGAACTCATGGTTTCTTATATAGGACCCATGAACCTTACTTGGGTTAGGAGAATGATAAAAGATAGAGAGAGATAGGTGAGGGGTATGGGTTGATTTCTTTCTTTTGTCATAAGGGTAGGTGATGGTCTTATGGAAAAGTGTTTCAATTGCATTAAATAGTCATGATTTATCTATGTAACATATTCACAATATTTGATATCCCACTATGGTAGTTAACATCAATTGCTTTCCAAAACTAATCACTTGTCTACTAATAAGGAATTCTCAATTGTGACATAAGGATATTTTCTATATGTAACCACACCATTACCCTCTTTCCCTAAGCATTGAAAAGATTCTTTTCTATTCGATATTTAATAGAAATTAATGGTATGATAAAGGAAAGGCATGATATAAGGAAATAACTAAATACATCCTCCCACATTTCTTTCTATAAAATCTCTTAACTTTTATTCTATTGACCCAAAAGACACAAAAAAGGAATCACAACATTTTTATTAAAACTTGGATATGATAAATCTATTAAAGAAAAAATTATATGGCACATACCAGATAAACTATTAAAACAATCTTTATGACTTGAAATTTCGATTATTCTTTGTCTATAAATATTTCATTTATTTGAATTATTTAAGACATATATTAAGCCAAACTTGGAATCAAACATTATTTTGTCACAGTCTTACTTTGGGTTTAATTTAGGGTGGACTTATATTTACTACTTGCCTTCAAGTTGTCATTCTATACATTTCGAAAACAATTCCTTAATTGATTACCAATTGTTTCATTATTTTTTGCAATTCTTTTTTGTAGGGAAATATGTCATTAAGTAGGCAGAAAAAACAATTTTTTTACTAAAATATTCCCCATTAAACTAGCGGTTTGTGTCAACAACTATATAATGGAAAGGAAGGTTTCTAGGATATACCTGGTCCTGGAGCAAGTCCAATGACAATCTGCTCATTGTTGAAGTCATTCAACTATCCTCTAGTTGTACTCATATGGTGTCTCCGGTAGCTCCTAGTCTTCAACATGAATAAAAAGCTAACATTGTTCTCCTAGTGATAGGAAATGGCCTCCATGCCTCTATGGAAGTCCACACAAACCACTTAGAGTAGTTGTCTCTCCCATTGGTGTACTAGTCACCAACTTGCTCTCCCACAATTGTTCTCCCTTGCTCGAGTTCTCTCAGTTACCACAACTAGAGAAGACAAACAATTGTTAAAGCCAATTCAGGTGCCCAAGAAGCCCTTAGTACCCCTCTATTTATAGGAGGGTTAGGGTTAGGTTTCCCAGTCTGTGTGGCAATCAAAGGGACCAAAATGTCACAAATTTTTGCAACCTACGAATGGCAAAAATGTTGGTTTGCTAGGTGAACTGATATGTTGGCATGTGAGCCTATCGGTTCACCTAGTGAACCCATTGTTTTATCATGTTTCCCAATCACAAATGTATTGGCAATTCTAATCCAATTAATGAAGGACATGATGTCAACACTAATCCCTAATGCAATTCAATTGCACCATGAACCAGGCATTTCAAACCATGAAACGATTGTCTTGCAATAGTGAACCGATCATTTCACTAAGTGAACCAGCCATTTCAATCCCCAACTCATCTAGAATTCAGCCAATGTAATATCCAATCCATTTGACACTCCAACCGATCATTTCATCACATGAATCGATCGGTTGAGAGTCCAATCACTTTATTTATTGCTTGAATTGAATACCTAAGCACTTTAGTAATCAATTCAATTATCATTCACAATCATAACTCCTCTTGTAGGTGTGTCCTATGTGTGTGACCCTATAGGTCCCATATTACATTAGCAGTGAATTCCCATAACTAATTATGACATCACAAGTACAGAGAAATGCCTAGTCACACATCATTACTACCCAAAGAAATGGGAGGTTGGAGAACAACTTCAATCTACGATCCATGATTGGTGTTGTAGTGTTTGTATAGTTCCTTTGTCATAGATATCTAGATTGGACAACAACTTGAGGCATGGGGTAGTCATCCTCTTCAAGATTCAATCTTTGTTCCTTATTATATTAGACTTTCTAAAATATATATAAGATCAATATCACATATTCCCTCACTTGTGCATGGCCATGCATTTCTCAGTTTCACTAATCAAGTGTTCTAGATATCATACTCCATTAGGAGTAGCGATTCCCATATACATCATTCAGAGTCATCCCCACGTGTCAAAGTGGACCCAATCATCACCTTTATGGCAACCCTTATTCAGGATCAAAGTGGATGATGTTAAAATATATTGTACTACATGTGATGAGTGTGGTGACTTCAGGTTTAAGAACCACAATCACCACCAACACTTAGAGAACTAACCATGACTACCATTGTAATGGTTTCCTTATGTCACTCTCATGGTGGCTCTATCCAATACAATGTTCTCTAACAAGTATCTATGTGCTTGGTTTGATATCACATATCACAACTAATGAGATTGTGTCATCAATAAACACACAGTTTAGTATTATGTTTTATTGTTGTCTATCAGCCTTCCACAAGAACATTTGACTAGGGACATAATAAGAATGTATATACTCTTAAAATTTGTATGATCTTATTGTTCAAGTTAAGTACTTGAAGACATAATTGAGTAGTATCATTCTTTAGACATTTATCATGTCACTTCATTATCTCATAACTAAATAAAAAAGAATAAATTGTATGCATGCCTTTATTATTAATAAAATAATTTACAATTTATGCCATTACAATCATCATCTGATTGGCTCTCTGGGCATACATACCAACAGACTTACAATTGCACTTAGAGCCAATAACCAATAAATCTCATTTGAAGTTCTCTAACATGATCATCATGCTTCTTCTATGAAAGTGCTTTAGTCAAGTATTCAGCAACAATAGTCTCAGTTGGTACTCTGCACATCTTCACATTTCCTCATTGTACGATCTCTCTTATGATATGGAAATGCCTTTGTATATGTATGGAATGCTGATGCGTTCTGGGTTCCTTAGCTTTTGTAATAGCTCCATTGCTTTCGCAACATAGCTCAATTGTTTCGTTGATGCTTGGAACAACCCCAAGTTTAGAGATAAACTTCTTTACCCAAACAACTTCCTTTGCTACATTCGATGCATTAATCTACTCAACATCTATTGTAGAATCAAAACTGTATCTTTCTTGGAACTTTTCCAACTCACAGCTCCATTTTTTAGGAAAAGCACAAATCTAGATTGCCATCAATAATCATCTTTTTCAATTTGGAAGTTTGCAATGGTGTAACCCTTTACCACTAAATCTTCCTGTCCATCGTATTCAAGGAATTTATCCTTAGTTCTTTTCAAGTACTTAAGGATTTTTTCATGGGTGTCCAGTGAGCATCAGTTGGATCGGATTAATATCTATTCTCATTCTCAAGGCATACAAGTCGTCTGGACAAGTACATAACATTGCATATATGATAGATCCAATTGTAGATGCATATGGAATCTCATTCATGCGATCCCTTTCTTCACAAGAACTGGGACACTAAGCTCTAGAGATACTCACACCATGACACATGGGTATGTTTCCTCTCTTTGAGTTCTCCATGTTGAACCTCTTCAACATGTTTTTAATGTATGTGCTCTGACTTAGTCCAAGAAACCTTCTAGATCTATCTCTATAGATCCTGATTCCCAACATATAGGATGCTTCACCTAAGTCCTTCATAGATAAGGTATTTCCCAACCAATTCTTTACCATCTATGAAGAAGGAATGTCATTCCCCATCAATAGTCTGTCATCTACATACAATATGAGGAATGTGACTATGCTCCCACTAACATGGTTCATCTTCATTTTACCTAAAGCCAAACTCTTTGAAAATTTCATCAAAATGAAGATTCCAGCTCTGAGATGCTTGCTTCAATCCATAGATTGACCTTTTTAGCTTACAAACTTTGTCTGCATCCTTTTGGATTTATAATACCCTTAGTTTGTGTCATATAGGCATCCTTAAGAAGATTCCTATTAAGTTATGTGGTTTAACATCCATCTGCAAAATCTCACATTCATGATAAGTTGCAATAGCAAGCATCATCCTGATGGACTTAACCATGGCAACTGGAGAAAATGTTTCATCATAGTCAACACCTTGAACTTGTTTGAAACCCTTTACAACCAATATTCCCTTATAGTTTTGTACTTTACCATCCATGTAGGTCTTCTTCTTGAAGACCCACTTTCACCCTATAGGTTTTACCCCATTAAGTGGATCCACCAAGGTCCATTCCTTATTGGTATACATGTATTCCATCTTAGATCTCATAACCTCAAGCCATTTCTCAGACTCTAGTCCCTTAGTAGCTTCTAGATAGGTTGTTGGATCATTATCTATGACCAACTCACTGCCTTCTTGAGTCACAAGATAACCAAATCTTTTAGGCTCAATGCATGTTCTACTAGATCTACGAGGTTCCTGAGTTACTTGAGGAATTTGAGATTCCACAACATCTTTTGGGTCTCCTTGTTCCTCATGTACCTTTACTTATTTTGTTCTTCTTAGCTCCCACTGCTTCCCTTAGAAATGAATTGCTTTTCTAGGGAACATCCTTAGCAACAAACACTTTGTTGTCAGTTGGGTTATACAAGTAGTATCCCTTGGTTTCTTTGGGATATCCAACAAAATAACATTTATTAGATATAGGGTCAAGATTTTCAGGAAATATTTTCTTGACACAAGCTTCACACCCCCAAATCCTCATGAAAGACATTTTGGGACGCTTCCCAGTTCATAGCTCATATGGTGTCTTCTGAAATGATTTAGATGGTATGTGGTTTAGTGTAAATATTGTTGTTTCTAAAGCATAACCCTAGAAGGAAGTTGGAAGATTAGCAAAATTTATCATTGATCCCACCATATCTAGCAATATGTGATTCTTTCTTTCTAATACACCATTATGTTGGTGTTCCAAGTGGAGTCCATTGGCATATGATACCACAAACACAGAGAAGGTCCTCAAACTCTTCGATTAAGTATTCTCCACCTCGATCAATATGAAGTGCCTTAATACTTTAGCCAAGTTGGTTCTGTATTTCATTCATAAACTCCTTGAACTTTTTATTAGTTTCTGATTTATGTTTCATCAGGTAAACATAACCATACCTACTGAGGTCATCGGTGAAGTTAATGAAGTACTAATACCCACCTCTAGAATTTCCAACACATTTGTATGTATGAGTCATAATAGATCACTAGGCCTCTCACTATTTCTAATATAGGGAGTCTTTTTCATCTTTCCCAACAAACAAGACTCACATGTCTCTGTTGATTCGAAATCAAAAGAGTCTAGATAACCATCTTTATGGAGCCTAAATATGTGTATCTCATTTATGTGTCCTATACGACAATGCCAAAGGTATGTTTGGTTTGAGATATAGAGTTTTTGTCTTTTTATATTTAATTTATACACTCTTGTCTCTTGATTTATCAAGTATAGACCATAAGACATTGGGGCACTTCCATAAAAGTTCTCTCTTTACTAATAGAACATTGAACATTCTTTATAAGAAATTAGAATTCGTTCTTGTCTAAACAAGATACATATATGATGTTCCTATTAATGGGGGGTACATAATATTAGTTTGCCAACTCTATTACAAGCCCATTAGGTAGAGATAACTCATATGTTTCAACTGTACTTGTAGCAACTCTTGCTCCATCAGCAACGTTTAGTTAAACCTCACCTTTCGCTAAAGGTCTACTTCTTTTTAGATCCTTCACATTTGAGAAAATGTGTTATCTACATCTGATATCTAGTAACCAATACAAATAAGTAGTAAAGCTAATCTCAACTACATATATGCCTAAAGTAGACATCTCGATCCCTTGCTCCATCTTCCCAAGTTTCTTTATCCTTCTCCTTATTTTGATTGATGAATAGTAGGACTTTAGCTTAGCCTCAGAACACTTATTGGCCTTTCTTTTGTCCTTGGAATCTATTCCACTGATCTACATCATAGATGTGTCCTTTTTCATTTGTGCTTCGACATATACCAACATGTCAAGCAACAAAGACAACGGTCTACCCAGGTTACTAAAGTTGTAACACTTGATAAAATGGCTATATGATTTAGGCAATGATTGCAAAATCATATCCGTGGACAACTTTTGACCTTAAGGAAATCTAGTCTTTCTAGATGTTCTATATACCCAACCATATTGAGCACATGGGACTCTACTGGGTTTCCTTCTGTGAGTTTGCACTCAAACAACACCTTAGAGACTGGTACAACCCCAATTTTTTTGGGTTCATTCGGTAAGAAATGTAATTTCTCATATTAAAGATATTTGAACAAATAATGATATAATTTGTTTGGAATAAATAGATTTCGTATACAATAGCCTTGATTAGTGTGTTGTGGGATTTATTGGCTATTTGGCCCAATAACAAGGAAATGAAAAAGGAAATTCAATTATTAAATAAGTAAATGAGAAAATGGAGAAAAGAATGAGGTAGAAACCTCTAAAAGGCAAAAGAAAGGATGGATTTCGTGCCTCTTGGGTTTCTTGGGTTCCAAGGAGTCCAAAGTGCAAAGAAAAGACAATATGAAAAGAAAATATTAATTAAGTATTTCTTTATTAAGAATCAAATTGAAAATAATGATAAAATTTGGGAAATAAATGAAAATAGGTATAATTAAGTTATCCTTGATGGATTTTCATATCCAAAGGATTCCTAATGTTAAAAGGATTGCCAAGGAGGAAAATAAAAGACAAATAAAGATAAATCCTAAAAAAGAGATTTCTTAATAAGAAATAAATAAGATAATGGAACATAATGAATATAGATGCATCTAGAAGGATGATGAGTATCCTTGAAAATTAATTTCAAAATATTTGAGTTTCTTGGGACCCAAGGAGTCCCAATGAAGGAAACAAAAGAGAAAATACCCATAATAGAAAATAAGAAGATAATGTGAATACATAATTAATGGATTATGTGGTTTTGTTAAGAAGGAAGTATTTTCCTACTTAAGGAAATATAAAATTTGTGCCAATGGGACAAAAGGCAAGTACCAAGAGAATAAGTGCAAGGATTTTTGAAATCCTATTTATCCCAAGAATATAGTTTATCAAGGAGGTAAAGAGGAGAGAGGAGAATTACTTCTCCTTGTAGGAATATGATTACTTTTGAGGAGGGACTTCGTTTCTTTGTGGGAAAACCTTTTAGGGTGTTAAACCCTCCCCTATATAAGGGGTAGACCCTCTCAGTCGAGTTCGAGAAGGAGCCCACACACCCCTCTCTTTCATCCTTCTTCTTCTTCATCTTCTTTGGCAAAACCCTAACCCTGAGGGCATAGTTCTAACCCTAAAGCTACGAGGGTCATGGTGTCGTCCTAATGAAGGCATGGAGTTCCTTTGACAACATGTGGATGATCGAGCAACATCTCATTGATCCTGCATGTGCGCAACACCGTCGGAGGGTTGTAGCAAGGCTTTGTCTTGCAGGCCCAAGCACCCGCACCCCTAGCCACCTGGGGCACCTACCAAAGCATGGGCGGGTGCAGGGGAGGGTGTCGGATGCAAGGGGGCCTTCCCTGATGGCCGATGAGGTCAGGGAGGAGGAGGAGGAGGATTTGCACCCTCGGCCGTTAGGGCGTCCACAGCTGGAAAAAGCGAGGAAGAAGATGATCGGGTCGATTGGACAGAATTGCCCCTCCGCGGGCTGAAGACAGGCTCAACTTACCAAGGGTAAAACGGACATTTCAAAATGTTTCACAAAGCATATGTTGCATGGGAGAGGGTGACGTGGTGGCTTGCCATTGGTCCAGAAAGGTAATCTTTGCAAAATTCATATATACATATTAGTAACTCCGATGGTAGCAAGTAATATATGTATATTGCTCAGAAAAACGAGGGGAATTCATTAAAAATGTTTTTAGAGGCTAATTCCTATTGCAATTCAAAAAGTATGTAAAGATACTATCTTTAATGAATTCAAGATTAAGAAACCCTATTTTGAGATGATTAATGTGTTTAGTAGGGTTTAATGGATGATTAAAGTTGGTATTAACCTGTTAATGATAAAAAGGAACATTAGGAACAAAAAGGATGAACTTTGCATGTAATTGGTTTAAATTAGAGTTTCATGTGCATGATTATATTTTAATGGGCCTTGAATCCCTAATATTAGTAAATGTGATTCTAAATGGCTTTAAATATTCAAAATTTTGAATAGAGCTAAGATATGATGATTCTGAGCTATGTTGAGTATAAAAGTTCTTAATTGTGGATAACTACCCTTAATATGGAAACTAGGGTTTTGTAATGGATAAAAGTAGAATCAATGATAAATAGAGTTCATTTATGTATTAGACCATAATGAACTATGAATTGATGATAAATGAGCATAATGATCTTGCCATGGATTAAAAGGATAAAAATGGTAGTTTTAATATAAAAGAGGCATAATGGGCTTAATTAATGTTTAAGTGTGCCTTTAATCCGAAATTAGGGTTTGTAAGTAATTATATAAATTAGGGTTTAAAATAATATAAATGAAGTGAAACCCTAATTGCAAACAAAACCCTAAAATGGATAAGGAAACCATAGGAAGCAATTTCAAGTTGAATAGAAAGAATCTTGATAAAGTGTGTAGTAAATAGAGTACATGTGATTTTTAGGATTCTTGATTGTGTGGTTGAACTACTTGATTGGATTGCCTTCTTGGTTGGAATTGATATTAGATTGAATCTACCGAACAGGTATGTGGTTACACTTATGTTTATCCCACATTAGTTTTTTGAGGATTTTATCGATGTTTACATCGTGGCTTGAATTAACTGTTGGATGAATTTAATTCATGCAAATTATAATGTGAATATGACTATCACATAAGATATGTGCCTACTAGCTCAGATCCTAGTCCCCTATGTTGCTCATTGGATTGACCTAGTACATGGCTACCTATGGGGTAGGTCAATCAAGTCCTTTAGTGACTTAGTTCATGGATGCCAATGGGGTAGGTCTATCAAGTCATTTAGTGACTTAGTTCATGGATGCCAATGGGGTAGTCATTTAGTGACTTAGTTCTGGTCTCCCTTAATTGGGGGTTACCGGGAGGCGGGGTCGTTATAGAGACATTATGCCTTCGATGATTCTCATGCAACTTATAGTCCATACAACTCAGCATAAGGTGTTTAATGTCCATGAAATCATTGGCATGATCCAAGTAAGAATCCATTTCAGCCTTACATGCACATGGAGCAGATTTCACCGACACTAGTGTTTCAAGAAAATAAAGAACACTTCTCAAGGTCCCAAACCATTAATGGAAATATATTTCTATTAGATTGTCCTTCATTAGGACTGATCTCAAAGGCCATTTGATTCTACAAGAGAAATTTTTGCTTTGTCAAAATAATAATGATTTGGTTTGGTTTTAACAATATTTGATGATATTTAATTAGGCCTTCAATTATTTGTCACTCCCACTATTTTCTATAAATTGATAGCCCTCACTATCAATTTGAAAATTGCATCATACATATTTGAGTGAGCCAAGATCCATATTTCATCAAATCATGACTCAGTTTTGGCCGATCACCCACAACTTGATTATTTATGTAGGCAACATTTTCCAATTGCATCTAAATACAACTCTTGGATAGATGGTGTGCACAACTCTATGTCTCAATCCAACTTTATGCTTCTATGTACTTTATCTCATTAACATCACCTACTTAAGCCTGAACCAAAAGACAACACAATAGAATATGTACCATACTTTGATAGATCTACATACCTACCATCACATTCGATGAGATAGATAGTGAACCATGCTTTGGCATAAACTAAGCTTGGTCGATCAGGATTTCCATGTATGTTGCTTATGGAAATCATCTTAGATTTAATGCTTTATTTGAGTGAGTTTGTATATATAAATATATATACTTTATCCAATCACCACATATATAGTATGTATCATATACATGATATATCCCACAATGAAAACATCAATAAATAAAAATCAATGGTTATGGCCATCATAATGTAATTCCTTAGAGCCATGAGGAATTATCATAACCTAGGGTCTACATCTCATGCATAAACCTATTGTTGATGAAGATCCATGCTTGCCAATCTGGGTTGATCATTTCAACCCTTTAATCGGTCGGATCACCTCCTGGCCGGTAGGTTGGTCGCCTCCCTAGTCATTTGGACTCCAGCCCACCACCTTCTAGACCCTCTAGTTGATCGGATGGGCCTCCACTTGAACGGTCCTCCTTGGTCCTCAAGCTTGTTGACTCATCTTCTTCTTAATAATAAGATTATAAAAATATCCTACTATTACATGAGTATACAAAAACCTATTTGAGGGTAGAAAATGTAGAGAGAATACTACTTTTACAATTGGAATATAAGATAGAGGATCAGTATGCAAATTGAGATAGAATAGGAAATAAACAACCACACAACCATGCACAGATAATTAAGGGGTATTGTCCACAACCATGCTACACATCAACCATCAAAATTTGCTTCTACGACAACGTGTAAATGGAATATATATATATATATATATATGTGTGTGTGTGTGTGTATATATATATATGTATATATATATATATATATATATATTAGTTTGGGATTATCTGTGGTATTTGATCGAACAAAAATATTTACATTGTATGCAATAAATAAATTAGAAAAAACCCAAAATCAAATCATATTGACAATCCCAAAATATAGTAAATTGACATGGCTCTGATACCACTGTAGGGAAATATGGCATCATGTAGGCAGTGAAAGAAATTTTTTTACTAACATATTCCCAATTAAACCATTAGATCACGTTAATGACTATATAATGGAAAGCATGGTTTCGAGGATATACCTGGTCCTGGAGCATGTCCAGTGACAATCTCCTCATCGTTGTAGTTGTGCAACTATCCTCTAGCTGTACTCAGACGGTGGCTCTGGGTCTTCACCATGGACAATAGTATGACGTTGTCCTCCAAGCGGTAGGAAATGGTCTCCACACCTCTAGGGAAGTCCACACGGACCGCCTAGAATGCATGTCATCCTTTTACAATGGACAAGAACGAGTTGTCCCTACCATTGGCGTACTAGTCACAAACTTGCTCTCCCACAATTGTTCTCCCTTGCTATCCCTCCTTTTATTGTGTAGGAATTGCCCAGGTTCTCTTATTTACCACAACTTGAGAAGACAAACAATTGTTAGAGGAAATTGATGTGTCTTAGAAGCCCGAAATACCCCTCTATTTATAGGAGGGTTATGGCTAGGGTTCCTAGACTGTGTGGGAGTGGAAGGGACCAGAATGTTATGAATTTTTGCAACCTGCAAATGGAAAAATGGTCGGTTCTCTAGGCAAACCAATCGATTGGCATGCAAGCTAATCGGTTCACCAAGTGAACTAGTCATTTTGTCATATTCTGCAATCACATATGTATTGGCAATTCTAATCCAATTAATGCATGACATGACGTCTGGGGTAATCCTTGATGTGATTGAATTGCACCACAAACTGGGCATTTCACTCCATGAAATGGTCGTCTTGCAATAGCAAACCAATTAGTTCACTAAGCGGACTGGTCGCACTGCTCCCCAACTCATCTATAATTCATCCAATGCAGTACCCAATCAACCTGACACTCCAATTGGTGATTTCATCACATGAACCAATTGGTTGGGAGTTCAGTCAGTTGATTTATATCTTGAATTGAATACCTAAACACTTTAGCAATCAATTCAATTGTCATGCATGATCAAAACTCCTCTTCTAGGTGTATCCTATGTGTGTGACCGTATATGTACCATATTACGTTGGAAGTGAATGTCCATAAATAATTATGACATCACAAGCAGAGAGTGGTGCCTAATCACACGTCATTGCTACCCAAGTCAACGAAAAGTTGGAGAACAAATTTAACCTACAATTTATGATTGGTGTTGTAGTGTTTGTATAGTTCCTTTGTCACCGATATCCAAATTGAACTCAAGGCATTGAGCAGTCATCCTCTTCAACATTCAATCTTTATTCCTTGCTATAGTAGATAGTTTAAGATATATGTAACTCAATATCACATATTGACTCACATTTGTATGGACATGCCTTTATTAGTTTCACTAATCAAGTGTCCAGGATATCATACTCCAATAGGAGGTACAATTCCCATCTACATGAGTCACAGTCATCCCCATTTGTCATAGTGAACCCAATCATCTCCTTTATGACAACCCTTATTCAAGATCACAATGGATGATGTCAAAGTATACCAAACTACATGTGATGAGTGTAGTGACTTCAGGTCTAAGAACCACAATCACCACCAACACTATGAGAACTAACCATGACTACCATTGTAATGGTTTCCATGTGTCACTCTCATGGTGGATCTGTCTGATACATTGTTCTCTAACAAGTATCTATGTGATTGGTTTGATATCACATATCATGCTTATGAGATTTTGTCATAAATCAAGACACTAGTCTTATGTGTTATTGCTATCTATCATCCTTCCATAATAACATCTGACTAGGGACATAATAAGAATGTATATACTCTTAACATCCATATGATCTCATTGTTCAAGTCACGTACTTGAAGACATACATCATGGAGTAATATCATTCTTTAGAAATTTAATATGTTACTTCATTATCTCATAACTGAGTAAAATAAAATAATTGGAAGCATGCCTTTATTATTAATCAAATCATTTACAAGTTATGCAACTACAATCATCATATGATTGTCTCTCTGGGGATACTTACCAACAGAATCTAACTTACACTTAGAGTCAATCACCCATGAATCTCATTCCAAGTGATCTAACATGACCATCATGCTTCTGTTGTGAAAGTGCTTTAGTCAAGGGGTCAACAAGACTATTCTCCACTGGTACTCTACAAATCTTCACATGTCTTTGTTGTACATGATCTTATATGAGATGGAAACACCTTTGTATACGTTTGGAATGCTAATGCGATCTAGGTTCCTTAGCTTGTACAATAGCTCCATTATTTGTCACAAAATAGCTCAATTGTGTTTTTTATGCTTGGAACAACCAAAAATTTAGAAATGAACTTCTTGATCCAATCAACTTCCTTTGCTGCATTCAATGCAATAATACACTTGACCTCTGTTGTAGAATTGACAATTGTCACTTGCTTGGAACTTTTCCAACTCACAACTCAGTTGTTTAGGCTAAACACAAATCTAGATTGCCATCGGCAATCATCTTTGTCAAATTGGAAGCTTTCATGGATGTAACCCTTTACCACCAACTCTTCCTCTCCACCATAGACAAGGAACTGATCCTTTGTTCTTCTCAAGTACTTAAGGATGTTCACTTGGATTTGATTGATATTTGGTCATCATGCTCAAGTTATATGAAACGTCTAGATGAGTACTTAACATTGTGTACATGATAGATCTAATTGAAGATGCATATGGAATCTTACTCATGCACTCCCTTTCTTCACAAGAATTGGGACATCGAGCTACGAGATACTGACCACATGACACATGGGTATGTTTCCTATATTTGAGCTCTCCATGTTGAACCTCTTCAACACTTTGTCAATATATGTGCTCAGACTTAGTCCAAGAAGCCTTCTTGATCTATCTCTATAGATCATGATTCCCAACATATAGGATATTTCTCCTAAGTCCTTCATAGAGAAGGTATTTCCCAGCCAATTATTTGCCATTTGTAAAGAAGAAATGTCATTCCCCATTAACATTATTCCATCTAGATACAATATGAGGAATGTGACTATGCTCCTAATAACCTTCTTGTACACACAAGGTTCATCTTCATTTTGACTAAAGAAAAACTTTTTTACTGTTTTGTCAAAATGAAGATTCCAACTTCGAGATGCTTGCTTCAATCCATATATTGACATTTGTAGCTTACATACTTTATTTGCATCCTATGGGTTTATAAAACCGTAAGGTTGTGTCATATATACATCCTCAAAAAGATTCCCATCAAGGAATGCAATTTTAGCATCCATTTGGAAAATCTCACAGTCGTGATAAGTTACAATAGCAAGTATGATCCTGATGGACTTAACCATAGAATTTTTAGAAAAGGTTTCAGCATAGGAAACACCTTGAACTTCTCTAAAACCTTTAGCAACCGATCTGCCCTTATAGGTTTGTACTTTACCATCCATGTCGGTCTTTTTCTTGAAGACCCACTTGCACCCTATGGGTTTTACCCCTTCAGATGGATCCACCAAGCTCCATACCTTGTTGGTATACATGGATTCCATCTCTAATCTCATGGCCACAAGACATTTCTTAGACTCTAGTCCCTTATTAGATTCTAGATAGGTTGTTGGCTTGTGATCTATGACCAAATCACTTCCTTCTAGAGTCTCAAGATAATGAAATCTTTCAAGCTCAAGTTGTTTCCTACTAGATCAATGAGGATCCTGTGTTACACGAGGAATTTGAGATTACACAAAAACTTGTGAGTCTCTTTGTTCCATGTGTACCTCTACTAGTTCAATGTTTCTTGTTGGTCTTGAACCTCTTCGAGTTCTACTTTGCTTCCACTGCTTCCTTCAGAAATGAATTACTTTTCTAGGAATGTAGTATCCTTGGAAACAAACAATTTGTTGTTAGTTGGATTATACAAGTAGTATCCCTTGGTTTCTTTTGGATATCAAATCCAGAGCCAAGCTTTTTAGGAAATATTTTCTTGACATAAGTTGCACACCCCCAAATCCTCATAAAAGAAATTTTTGGATGCTTCCCAATCCATATCACATATGGTGTCTGTAATGACCCCACCTTCCGGTAACCCCTAGTTAATGGAGACTAAGAGGTTAGAGGCGTTATCCCAAAAATAGGATCAATGGTTTTGGAAATAATCAACAATAATTAATATATTCTACTACAACTAAACTTTGAATGGAATAAAATTTTTCTTTTCATACCTAGCAAAATATGGGATGTGGAACTCTTTACCCAAGAAATAACTTATATATCTGTGATCCTACAATTATTTTATTAATCTTTATTTCATCAATGTCACTTTAAAGGAATATCCATTTTCTTGATAACCTAAAATGCCGACAAACATTATGACGTTCAGTATAATGAATTATATTGGTATGTGGGGGAAACAATAATATTGCATGTAAGCGTAACAACATATTGCGGGAAATTATGGTTTAACAAGCAAACTTTACATTTTAAACATGACTACTCAATCCTTAGATACCCTAGCCTCTGTGATGTCCCATCTGTGGACATAGATACTACCTCTCACATGGTAGATCTCAACTAACCCCCATGATCCTACCTTACATGTAAATCAATACATAGGGCTGTGGAGTCGCATGGCCCTACCCAACGGTAGTCCAATCCCTGACTCATGATAACCTGATGATCCTACCTCATGGGTAGACCATGTACTAGGTCATCTATTTCATCAACATCAAAGCTACAGAGGAGGACCAGGATATGAGCTACTTATGCACATATATTTATGGTGATAATCATAGTCACTTTATAATTGCATGAAATAAAAGACAATCAAGTAGTTATTCCAAGCAATCGGTAAAACTTCGGAAATTGCCGAGAAACTAAAGTGATTTAACCATAAGTGTAACCACATACCAATTCTTGAGCAAAAGAATCCAAATTCAACAAGATATCCAAGAAAGCACCTTAATGCAGAAAACCCTTAATTCCTAAAACATATAGATTTCCTAATGTCAAAACACCTTCCTAATGACATGAGGATACTTTCTAAGGCTTCCAAGTCCCTTAGGGTTCATTAGGGTTTTGTAGGTTTCTTTATCCAATTTTTATCTCCTTTTTAGGCTAACAACCCTAAAACAAATTTCTTATTTCTCAAAAATGTTGATTAACCCAATTATCCTCATTAAGGGTTCTTTAATCTTTCGAACAAGGTTGAGATCACCAAATCTTTTTTATTTAATTACATTTTCAGATTTAAAACCATTAACACCCATATTTTCCAAATTAGGGTTTCTAAACATAATCATGTGCATAAAACCCCAAAAAAGCATACAACTACCTTTTTCAAAATTAACTCTCCCTTTTATTCTCAACAGGTTAATATTACTTAGAATTATGGTTCCATGTCAAATTAACCCAAAAGAGCCATTAAATCTGAGTTCAATATCAAATTAGGGTTTTATCTTAACTTAATACATTAAAAGTGGTAACTTTGTGCAATTTTTAAATTGTAACCAATATCAGGTTACAATTATATTTTTATTGGATTATTAATGTTTTTCTTATTGACTTTCATATATAGATTGTCTTCATCCAATATTTCCAGAATTAGATACTTATTTTACAATATAACCTTTTTTCTACCAATCAAAAGCAGCCACGTGGATTTATCAGATTTAAAAATACGCTGGCGGGGCAACGCACTTGCTAATAGACAGGGGCTGTGAAATTTCCTTAAAGGACTAATCCTTTCAATAGAGGTATGAGGGTAGAGAAGTAGTTTCCCCCTCGATCGTCTTCAACATCATGTTTCTCCTCTCGTGAGCGGCTGGTCAATCTGAGGGTTGACTTTGCTCTTCGTTGCTCGTACGCGAGAACTAGGATCACTGGAAGCTTCACAACATTCTCCCGAACTCGAAGAGCTTGCTAATTTCTCCACCTCTTCCTCCTGGCACCGAGATGACATCTCCCTTCTCCGGCGGACCCAACTCCTCGTCAGGGGCGAAGGACAGGTTGAACTCTCCAATTGAAGTTCCCAAAGAACTCACCCAATCTTCCCGATCACACGAGTATCAATTATGTGATTGCTAGCTTGGTACAACACCCCCCTATATAGGGAAGGGTCACAGGTTCCCTGGTATAAGGGAAACTCAATTCCCATTGCAACATGTACTCAATCTTGGTATGGGTTGAGTCCTCGTGGCCTCCCGAAGATAGAGGGACCACTTCCAGATCCAATGATGGACTGGGTTGTGAGGAAAGTGGAGAGCAAACCTCTCCCATGTTCATAGATTTCCCAGTCAGACTGGAGGTAGGGGACAACACTTGTACTGTTGGATCTCAGATCCACAGTTGTCATGCTACCCACATAAATAGAAAATAGGGAAAATAGGGTAATTCCCTTAGAAATAAAGGATACCCCTTTCACTTTGGAAAAATCATAACTCTCAAACCATGGGTTTGTTTAATCCCAAAATTTGAGGGAAATTCATAATAACTTAATCTATCGTCCTACCAAGTTTGGGGCCATAACTCAATAGTAAACGAACCTTTTCTTTATGTGTAAGTTATTACTCAAATATATATAATTTATTCATATTTGCTCTTTCACACTTTATTATTTTCCTTTATTTCAATTCCTTGCATCTCAAGGATCCATGTGGGGTTCGAATCACCATCCATTATGATCAAACCCACACTTATCTATTTATTTCTTATACTTTCACCTTTATCCCAATTTTCATTATTATTTATGAAATTATTATTCCCTTTTAACTTATCTTCCTCTTTTATTATCTTGAACCCATTATTACCAAAGGCTCCACAAAAAACCATGCACAAGGAAGAGTTGTAAAATAAATCCATATTTTTATCATAAATCATGCAAATTTTCAACCAAGTACAATTCTTTTGAAATAATTGCAATTACATTCATACAAGAAAAATTGAGGTTGTAACATCCTCCCCTCCTTATAAGAATTTTGTCCCCAAAATTCAGCCAATCCAAGAAACAATTTAGGGTATGCCTTTTCCATGTCTGTCTTTAGCTCCCATGCGGCTTCATCCTCCCCATGGTGTTTCCAAAGAACCTTTACCATCTCTATTTCTTTATTTCTGAGTTCTTTCACCTTGGTATCCAGTACTCTCACAGGTGACTCAGGATATGTCAGTCTCCTTTGGAGCTCAATAGGTTCAATGCTCAGTATATGGCTCGGGTCCTTCACATAGCGCTTCATATTAGACACGTGGAAAACATCATGCATCATGCTATACTATGGGGGTAAGGCCAAACGATAAGTAGCTTCATGAATCTGTTCCAAAACCTCAAACGGACCAACGTATCGGGGACTCATCTTTCCTCTATTCTTAGTTATAACTCAGAGGGATCAGATTTTTAGAAACACATGCTCCCCCATGATGAACATCAAGTCAGTCTGCTTCGCATCTGCATAAGACTTATGTCGATCACGGGCTCTCTTCAGCCTCTGCTTGATCAAAGCGACTTTATCTGCATTCACCTGGAGGTCATCTGACCTCAATAAGGTCCTCTCACCAACATCATCCTAGTGAAGTGGTGAATGACACGGCCTCCCATAGAGAGCTTCATATGTGGCATCCTGATACTGGCTTGGTAGTTGTTATTGTAAGCAAACTCAGTGAGGGGCAGGTATTGCTCCCATGAACCACCCCAATCGAGCACACAAGCTCTCAACAAATCCTCTAAAGTCTAGATTGTCCTCTCTAACTGTCCATCAGTCTGGGGGTGTTATGTTGTACTGAACTTCAGTCTAGTGCCAAGTTCCTCTTGTACTTGCTTCCACAGCTTGGAAGTAAACTTCAGACCACAGTAAAAAATGATCGAACTCAGAACACTATGTAGTCGTACAATCTCTTAGATGTACAGTTTCGCTAAGTTTGTCACCTTGGCAGTGGTCTTTAGTGTGAGGAAATGTGCCAAGTTGGTAAGGCAATCTATCACAACCCATATTGCATCATGACCTCTCTTGGTCTTGGGGAGACCCACCACAAAGTCCATGGTTATATGTTCTCATTTCTACTAAGGAAATTCAATTGACTATAGCAATCCATCGGGCCATTGGTGTTCAGCCTTCACCATCTGGCAAGTGAGACATCTGAACACATATGTCGCTATATCTCTTTTCATTCCGGGCCACCAAAAGTACCGCTGCAGATCCTTAAACATTTTTGTAGTGTCAGGGTGTACTTTTTACTTCGAACCATGATCATTCTTACAAGACATGATCCTTCAAAATTGAGCTTTTAGGAGCCCCAATACAACTCTTGTATCATATTCCACCATCCACTCCTACAGAGAGATGGGTCTGAGGTTTCTCCAGCAAACCCTTCATCTTGTCAAGCTCTGGACTCGCTATCTGGACAACTACCAACTCGGTCAATAGGTCTGGTTTAATCTATATATTAGCCAAACTGACTCGGTCTTCTAACGCTTGAGGAGTCCACTCCACAAGTTCTTCTAGCTTCTTAAACTGGCTAGACAAGACAGTTGCACACCTGAGTTGTTTTCAGCTAAGAGCATCAGCTACAACATTTTCCTTTCTAGGGTGATAGGAAATGGTGAAATCATAGTCCTTCATGTATTCCATCCATCGCCTCTGTCTCAGATTTAGATCCTTCTGAGTCAAGAGATACTTCAAGCTCTTATGGTCGGTGAAGATCTCGAAGGTGGATCCATACAAATAGTGTCACCAAATCTTCAGGGCATGAATAATCATAGCCAACTCTAAATCATGTGTCGGATAATTTACTTCATTACTTTTGAGTTGTATGGAGGCATAGGAAACAACATGTCTATCTTTCTCTAACACACATCTGACTCCCATCTTCGATGCATCAGTGAAGATCATAAAACCTTCATTGCTAGATGGTAGAGTCAACACGGGAGTTGTAGTTAACTTCTCCTTCAGCTCTTGGAATCATGCTATACATAGGTCCGACCACACAAACTTCTCAACTTTTTGGGTGAGCTTGGTAAGAGGCAAAGCAGTCTTTGAGAAATCCTTTATGAAGCGTCTATAGTATCTAATAAATCCCAAAAGTCTGTGGATCTATAAGGGATTCAACGACTCTACTCAGGTGGTCTCGGTGTTGTTCTAGTTCATTGGAATAAACCAAGATGTTGTCTATGAACACTATGGAAAATGAGTCAAGGAAGGGTTGGAACACACTGTTCATGAGGTTCATGAACACACTTGGGGCAATGGACAACCCAAAAGGCATAACCACAAACTCATAGTGGCCATAGCGGGTTCTAAAAGAAGTTTTCGGGATGTCCTCACTCTTGACTCTCAACTTGTGATACCCCGAACTCAAGTCAATCTTTGAAAAGACTCGAGCTGACATCAACTAGTCAAACATGTCATCTATTTGGGGTAAAGGGTTTTTGTTCTTAATGGTAGCCTGGTTGATCATCTTGTAGTCTATGCACATTCTGAGCAAATCGTCCTTCTTCTTCACAAAGAAAATTGGTACTCCCCATGGTGATGTTATAGGACAGATAAAACCCTTGTCTAGCAGTTCCTGTAGTTGTTTCTTCAACTCGCGCAACTCAGCAGGGGCCATCCTATAAGGTTCTCATGAAATAGGGTTTGTTATGAGAGCTAGCTCTATCAAAAAGTCTACCTCTCTCTCAGGAGGGATCCTAGGAAAATCATCCGGGAAAATATCTACATAGTCTCTGACTACGTCTATTTCTTCTAAGGGTTTCACCTTGGGCTATGGATCGATAATGACTGCTAGGAAAGCCTGACAACCTTTGGGTAACATTTCTTCTTCCTTCAAGGCTGACACATATAGGCTGGTGGTAGCATCCTTCCTACCCCTAATGATGAATGGCGGGTGACTTGGTTTCTTTATAATTACCTTCTTCTCCCTATAGTCAATATTGGCCCTATATGTATAAAGCTAATCCATACCAATGATCACATCAAAGTCATTCATGTTAAGGAGAATAAAATATGTAGGGAACTCATGATCTCGATATTTAATAGGTATCACAAGATTTTCTAAAAGGGATGTAAAGATTCAACCACCTAGAGTTGTGACATCCAAGATATACCCTAAGTCCTTGATATCCAAACAAAGCATATTTGCGAGATTTCTTGAAATGAAAGTATTAGTAGATCCAGAGTCAAATAAAGCTTTTACATTGTGTCCCATGACTTCAAGCATGCCTACATTGTTTTTCACCATACATAAGACCATTACATGCTTATCTTAAAACATAAAAGAAAACTCTAAGGTTTATTACCATCTATCAACTGATTAGCATTAGCTTGAGCCTCCTCATTGTCAATAGCAAAGACTCGAGCTTGTCTTCTTTCTCCAGAAGGTTGGACTGAAGTTATAGGTTTGGCTACTACATGTGGTGCTGCTACTGGGCCTGATCCTCTCGGGTCCGGAAGAGGACAGTTGGCTTGAAGATGTCCTTCTTGCTAACAATGGTAGCATGTCCTCTTCCTGTAGCAGAACTCACTTGAATGTCATTTTTAGTAGGTGCGACACCTAGGTCGATTATTCTCATGACAAGGTTTTCCTTTTCCTCCATGCTTTCCCTTGGTATGGTTGTGCCCTTGTCCTTTCTTGTGATCATTCTTATGGCCTTGGGTACCTTCCGTGAAACCCAAATATCCTTTAGGTGGATTCTGAGAAGACATCACTGTCCTTTCCATGTTTAGGGCAGTGTTGTAGGCTTCCGTGAAGGTTTTTGGTTTACTTGCCATCACAAGAGGCTTAATGGCAGGATGAAGATGCTCTACAAAATGGTCCACTCGTCTTTCTTCATCCATTATGTGCCTGAAATGCTCCAAAATGTGAAACTTACGGCCAAAGTCTATGACTGATAAGATACCCTTGACTCAGGTTGGTAAACTCTCTTTCCTTCTCCTTCTTAGCTAAGATGGGAATGAATCTAGCGGTGAAGATAGTCCTGAAGTCGATCCATGCCATTGGGTCTACACTCATATCTCGACCCATGATGTGGTTCTCCCGCTAGATCTTGGCTGCTCCTTCCAAGAGATGTGCAACAAAAGGGACCTTCTTGTTCGACTGCACCTTTAGCATGTGAAACCCATTCTCGATCACTATCAACCAAGCATCTACTTTGTCAACCAATTTGGTCTTATCTTCTCCCTAGAATTTATCATTGTTCATCTTGAAGAAGTCCAAAATAGTGACTTTGAGTCGGGGATGAACGGAAAGTGGTTCACCATTCTCGTCTCTGGCTATATCCCTAAGTGCCATGGTATTAATGGCCTCATTTAGCCTCTTCTATTGTTCCATCCACATGGCATCAGGGGTGTGAACTACCATTATAGGTCTCTGGCCACTAGTTGATTTCTCCTCAAACTTTGCCTCATCCTCGGACATGTGTTCCTCTTCTTGGTCCATCTCTGGGTTGTAAAATGGAACTGGCTTAGGGTCTGATCCTTCTTCTGAGGCTCCCTCAGGTCTCTTTCTCTACTTAGAGGACTCATCACCATTGTTCCTCTTCCTTTTCTCTGAAGATCCCCTCCTCTTGTGGGGAGGCTAACCCTTAGTAGGGTTCTCAGTGGCCCCGGGAATCACTACGATCTTCACACGAGCCATCTACATAAGCATACAATCAAACTTTTATTCTATGTTTAAACTAATTATACTTATGTTGATGAAATATTGTTTAAGTATCTTTTATTAATTTTATGGAGGATTCCTTAATCCTTAACACTTTGTATTCCCAAACATAGGAGGTGGTGGAGAGATAGAAAACCCTAAGCTCTTAATGTTTCTCTAGAAATAAGAGGTAAAGAAGGGACGAAGATAGATGAGAAAACCTAGAGGTATCTTACTTTGAGTCAATTCTTTGGATTTTGGCCAGGCAGTCACACTGCATTCAGGAGTCCTCGTGACCGACTAGCGGGGCGGAGGAAAATATTGCCAGCCCTCAGACCGTGATCCTTTCTAGACACCTCCATCCTCGAAAAATCCTCTAATAACTCCCTGGGGCTCTAAAGAGTTTGTAAAATTTAATATTTATAGAAGATTAAATAGAAAACCACAACTATGATACCAAATGTAATGACCCAGCCTCCTGATAACCCCCACTTAAGAGAAACCAAGAGGTCAGAGGCATTATCCCAAAAATAGGATCAGTGGTTTTGCAAATAATCAACAATAATTAATAAATTCTATTGCAACTAAACTTTTAATGAAATTAAAATTTTCTTTTCATACCTTGCAAAATATGGGATGTGGAACTCTTTACCCAAGATAGAACTTATATATCTATGATTCTCCAATTCTTTTATTAAGCTTTATTTCAACAATGTCACTTTAAAGGAATATCCATTTTCTTGATAACCTAAAACACCGACAAACAAAGTGACGATCGGTATAACAAATTATACCGATATGCGGGGGAAACAATAATATTGCATGTAAGCGTAACAACATATTGTATGAAATTATGGTTTAACAAACATACTTTACATTTTAAACATGACTACTCAATCCTTACATACCCTAGCCTCTGTGTTGTCCCTACAGTGGACATAGATACTACCTCTCACATGGTAGATCTCAACTAACCTGTATGATCCTACCTTATAGGTAGATCAATACATAGGGTTGTGGAGTCACATGGCCCTACCCAAAGGTAGTCCAATCCCTAACTCATGATAACCTGATGATCCTACCTCATGGGTAGACCATGTACTAGGTCATCTATTTCATCAACATGAAAGCTACAAAGGAGGAAAGGATTTGAGCTAGTTATGCACATATATTTATGGTGATAATCATAGTCACTTTATAATTGCATTAAATAAAAGACAATCAAGCAGTTATTCCAAGCAATCGTTAAAACTTCAAAAATGGTCGGTAAACTAAAGCGATTTAACCATAAGTGTAACCACATACCTGTTCTTGAGCAAAAGAATCCAAATTCAACAAGATATCCAAGCAAGCACCTTAATGTAGACAACCCTTAATTCCTAAAACATATAGATTTCCTAATGTCAAAACACCTTCCTAATGACATGAGGATACTTTCTAAGGCTTCCAAGTCCCTTAGGGTTCATTAGAGTTTCTTAGGTTTCTTTATCCAATTTTTATCTCATTTTTAGGCTAACAACCCTAAAATAGATTTCTTATTTCTCAAAAACTCTGATTAACCCAATTATCCTCATTAAGGGTTCTTTAATCTTTAAAACAAGGTTGAGATCACCAAATATCTTTTATTTAATTAAATTTTCGGATTTAAAACCATTAACACCCATATTTTAAAAATTAGGGTTCCGAAACATAATCATGTACAAAAACCCCTAAAACAAGCATAAAACTACCTTTGTCAAAATTAACTCTCCCTTTTATTCTCAATAGGTTAATATAACTCAGAATTAGGGTTCCATATCAAATTAACCCAAAAGAGACAATAAATCTGAGTTCCATATCAGAGTAGTGTTTTATCTTAACTTAATACATTAAAAGTAATAACTTTGTGCACTACTTAAATTGTAAGAAATATCTGGTTTCAATTATATTTTTATTGGATTCTTCATGTTTTTCTGATCAACTTTCATATATAGATCGTTTTCATCCAATATTTCCACAATTAGATACATATTTTACAAGATATCATTTTTTCTACGAATCAGAAGCAGCCATGTGGATTTATCAGATTTAAAAATACGCTGGCGGGGAAACACGCTTGCTAACAGAGAGGGGCTTTGAAATTACCTTAAAGGACTAATCCTTTCAATAGAGGTGTGAGGGTAGGGAAGTACTTCCCCCCCCATCATTTTCAACCTCAGGTTTCTCCTCCCGCGAGTGGCTGGTCAATCTAAGGTTTGACTTTGCTCTTCATTGCTCCCGTGCAAGAACTGAGATCATTGGAAGCTTCACCGCATTCTCCTGAACTCAAAGAGCTTGCTAATTGCTCTGCCTCTTCCTCCAAGCACCAGGACAACACCTCCCTTCTCCAGTGGACCCAGCTCCTGATCAGGGGAGAAGGACATGTCAAACTCTCCAATTGAAGTTGCCAAAGAACTCACCCAATATTCTCAATCTCATGAGTATCAATTTCGTGATTGCTAGCATAGTACAACACCCCCCCCTATATAGGACAAGGTCAAAGGTTCCCTGGTTTGGGTTGAGTCCTCGTGGCCTCCCGAAGACAGAGAGACCACTTCCAGAACCAATGATGGACTGGGTTGCGAGGAAAGTGGAGAGGATATCTCTCCCAGGTTCATATATTTCCAAGTCAGACTGGAGGTAGGGATGACACTTCTACCATTGGATCTCAGATCCACAGTTGTCATTCTACCCTCATAAACAGAAAATAGGGAAAATAGGGTAATTCCCTTAGAAATAAAGGATACCCCTTTCACTTTGGATAAATCATAACTCTCAAACCATGGGTCTGTTGAATCCCAAATTTTGAGGGAAACTTCATAATAACTTAATCTAACGTCCTGCTAAGTTTGGGGCCATAACTCAAAAGTAAAAGAACCTTTTATTTATGTGAAAGTTATTTCTCAAATATATATATTTTATTCATATTTCCTCTTTCACACTTTATTGTTTTCCTTTATTTCAATTCCTTGAATCTCAAGGATCCATGTGGGGTTCGAATCACCATCCATTATGATCAAACCCACACTTATCTATTTATTTCTTATACTTTCACCTTTATCCCAATTTTCATTATTATTTTTGAAATTCTTATTCCCTTTTAACTTGTCTTCCTCTTTTATTATCTTGGACCCATTATTACAAAAGGGTCCACAAAAAACCATGGACAAGGAAGAGTTGTAAAAGAAATCCATATATTTATCATAAATCATGCAAATTTTCAACCAAGTACAATTGTTTTGAAACAATTGCAATTACAATCATACAAGTAAAATGGAGGTCGTAACATCCTCCCCTCCTTATAAGAATTTTGTCCCCAAAATTCAGCCAATCAAACAAACAATTCGGGGTATGCCTTTCCCATGTCTGTCTTTAGCTCCCATATGGCTTCATCCTCGCCATGGAGCTTCCAAAGAACCTTTACCATCTCTATTTCTTTATTTCTGAGTTCTTTCACCTTGGTATCCAATACTCTTACAAGTGACTAAAGATATGTCAGTCTCCCTTGGAGCTCAGTATGTTCAATGCTCAGCACATGGCTCAGGTTCTTCACATAGCGCTTCAGATTAGACACGTGGAAAACATCATGCATCATACTTTACTGAGGGGGTAAGGACAAACGATAAGCAACTTCACCAATCCATTCCAAAACCTCAAATAGACCCACGTATCGGGGACTCAACTTTCCTCTATTCTTAGCTATAGCTCGAAGGGGTCAGATATTCAAAACACATGCTCCCCACGGTGAACTGCAAGTTAGTCTGCTTCACATCTGCATTCAACTTCTATTGGTCCTGGGCTCTCTTCAGCCTTTGCTTGATCAAAATGACTTTATCTACATACACCTAGAGCTCATCTGACCTCAATAAGGTCCTCTCACCAACATCATTCCAGTGAAGTGGTGATCGACACGGCCTCCCATAGAGAGCTTCATATGGTGGCATCCTGATATTGGCTTTGTAGATGTTATTGTAAGCAAACTCAGTGTGGGGCAGTTATAGATCCCATGAACCACCCCAATCAAGCACACAAGATCTCAACAAATCCTCCAAAGTCAGGATTGTGCTCTCTGACTATCCATAAGTCTAGGGGTGATATGTTGTACTGAACTTTAGTCTAGTGCCAAGTTCCTCTTATACTTGCTTCAACAGCTTGGAAGTAAACTTCAGATCATGGTCAGAAATGATCGAACTCGGCACATCATGTAGTTTTACAATATCTCAGATGTACAGTTCTGCTAAATCTATCACCTTTGTAGTGGTCTGTAGTGCAAGGAAATGTGATGACTTGGTAAGGCAATCTACCACAACCCATATTGCGTCATGACCTATCTTGGTCTTGGGGAGACCCACCACAAAGTCCATGGTGATCTGTTCCCATTTCCACTTAGGAATTTCAATTGACTGTAGCAATCCACCCGGTCTTTGGTGTTCAGCCTTCACCATCTGGAAAGTGAGATGACTGGACACATATGCCTGTATATCTCTTTTCATTCTAGGCCACCAAAAGTACCGTTGTAGATCCTTAAACATTTTGGTAGTGCCAGGGTCAACTATGTACTTCAAACCATGAGCATTCTTGCAACATACGATCCTTCAAAAGTGAGCTTTCAGGAACCCAAATACGAGTCTTATATCGAATTCCGCCATCCACTCCTACAGAGAGATGGGTTTGAGGTTTCTCCAGCAAACCCTTCATCTAGTCAAGATCTGGACTTTCTATCTGCGCAGCTACCGACTCAGTCAACAGGTCTGGTTTAATATGTATATTAGACAAATGGACTCGGTCTTCTAACGGTTGTGGTCCATTCCACAAGATCTTCTAGCTTCTTCCACTAGCTAGACAAGACAACTGCACACCTGAGCTATTTTTGGCTAAGAGCATCAGCTACAACATTTTCCTTTCTAGGGTGATAGGCAATGGTGAAATCATAGTCCTTCATGTATTCCATCCATCGCCTCTATCTCAGATTTAGATCCTTCTGAGTCAGGAGATACTTAAAGCTCTTATGGTCAGTGAAGATCTCAAAGGTTTCTCCATATAGATAGTATCGCCAAATCTTCAGGGCATGAATAATCGCAGCCAACTCTAAATCATGTGTTGGATAATTTGCTGCATTGGGTTTGAGTTGTATGGAGACATAGGCAACAACATGTCTATCTTTCTCTAACACACATTCGAGTCCCATCTTTGATGCATCAGTGAAGATCATAAAACCTTCATTGCTAGATGGTAGAGTCAACACCGGGGCTGTAGTCAACTTCTCCTTCAACCCTTAGAATCATGCTTCACATAGGTCCAACCACACAAACTTCTCATCTTTTTCGGTGAGCTTGGTAAGAGGCAAAGTAGTCTTTGAGAAATCCTTTATGAAGCGTCTATAGTATCCAGCAAATCCCAAAAAGTTGTGGATCTCTGAGGGATTTTCTGGTGCTGGCCAGTCTTGAATAACTGAAACCTTGGTTGGGTCTACTGAGATGGTCCCTCTAGGTATGATGTATCCAAGGAACATGACACGATCTATCCAAAACTCACACTTCAAGAATTTCCCATAAAACTTCTTCTTTCTCAGGATATCAAGGACTCTACTCAGGTGGTCTCGATGTTGTTCTAGGTCATTGGAATAAACCAAGATGTCCCCTATGAACACTATGACAAATGAGTCAAGGAAGGGTTGGAACACACTGTTCATGAGGTTCATGAACACACTTGGGGCATTAGACAACCCAAAAGGCATAACCACAAACTCATAGTGGTCATAGTGGGTTCTAAAAGTAGTTTTCGGGATGTCCACACTCTTGACTCTCAACTTGTGATACCCTGTTCTCAAGTCAATCTTTGAAAAGACTCAAGCTAACTTCAACTGGTCAAACATGTCATCTATCAGGGGTAAAGGGTATTTGTTCTTAATGGTATCCTAGTTGATCATCTTGTAGTCTATGCACATTCTGAGCGAACCGTCCTTCTTCTTCACAAAGAGAACTAGTGCTGCCCATGGTGATGTGCTAGGGCAGATAAAACCCTTGTCTAGGAGTTCCTATAGTTGTTTCTTCAACTCGAGCAACTCAGCAAGCGCCATCCTATAAGGTGCTCATGAAATAGGGTTTGTCCCATGAGCTAACTCTATCAAAATGTCTACCTCTCTCTTAGGAGGGATCCCAAGAAAATCATCTGGGAAATCATCTGCATAGACCCTGACTACCTCTACTTCTTCTAAGGGTTGCACCTTGGGCTCTGGCTCGGTAACAACTACTTGGAAAGCCTGACAACCTTTGGTTATCATTCATTTTGCCTTCATGGCTGACACATACCGGCTGGTGGTAACATCCTTCCTACCCCTAATGATGAACGGCAGGTGACTTGGTTTGTTTATAATTACCTTCTTCTCCCTACAGTCAATATTGGCTCTATAGGTATAAAGCCAATCCATACCAATGATCACATCAAAGTCATTCATGTCAAGGAGGATAAAATCCATAGGGAACTCATGATCTCGATATTTAATAGGTATCACAAGAGTTTTCAAAAGGGACGTAAAGATTCAACCACTTGGAGTTGTGATATCCAAGATATACCCTAAATCCTTGATATCTAAACAAAGCATAGTTGCGAGATTTCTCGAATAGAAAGTATTAGTATATCCAGAGTGAAATACTACTTTTACATTGCATCCCATAACTTCAAGCATGCCTGCATTGTTTTTTACCATACATTAGACCATTACATGCTTATCTTAAAACATAAAAGAAAACTCTAATGGTTATTACCCTCTATCAACCGATTAGCATTAGCTTGAGCCTCCTCATTTTTAATAGCAAAGACTTGAGCTTGTCTTCTTTCTCCAGCAGGTGGGGATACTACTATAGGTTGGGATACTATAGGTGGGGATGCTACTGGGCCTGGTCCTCTCTGGTCCGGCAGAGGATAGTTGGCTTGAAGATGTCCTTCTTCCTGACAATGGCAACATGTCCTTTTCTTTTAGTGGCACTCACCTAATTCCATTTTCCGCAGGTGTGACACCTAGGTTGGTTATTCTCATGACGGGGTTTTCCTTTTCCTCTAAGATTTCCCTTGGTATGGTTGTGCCCTTGTGCTTTCTTGTGATCATACTTTTGGCCTTGGGTACCTTCAGTGTAACCCAAATATCCTTTGGGTGGATTCTGAGTAGGCATCACTATCCTTTCCATGTCTAGGGTGGGGTTGTAGGCTTCGGTGAAGGTTTTTGGTTTACTTGCCATCACATGAGGCTTAATGGCAGGATGAAGATGCTCTACTAAATGGTCCACTCATCTTTCTTCATCCATCATGTGCCCAAAATGCTCCAGAATGCGAAACTTGTGGCCGAAGTCTACGACTGATAAGCTACCTTGACTCAGGTTGGTAAACTCTCTTTCCTTCTCCTTCTTAGCTAAGATGGGAATGAATCTAGTGGTGAAGATAGTCCTAAAGTCAATCCATGACATTGGGTCTCCACTCAGATCTCGACCCATGATGTGGTTCTCCCACCAGATCTTGGCTGCTCCTTCCAAGAGATGTGCAGCAAAAGGGACCTTCTTGTTCGGTTGCACCTCCAGCATGCGGAACTCATTCTTGATCGCTATCAACCAAGCATCTTATTTGTCAACCACTTTGGTCTTATCTTCTCCCCAGAATTTCTCAATGTTCAGCTTGATGAAGTCCAGAATGGTGATTTCGAGTCAAGGACAAATGGAAAGTGGTTCACCATTCTCGTCTCTAGCTATATCCCTGAGGGCCTGAGCACTAATGGCCTCAGTCAGCCTCTTCTGGTGTTCCATCCACATGGCATCAGGGGTGTGAACTACCATTGTAGGTCCCTAGCCACCAGTCTAGTTCTCCTCAAACTTGGCCTTGTCCTCGCACATGTGTTCCTCTTCTTGGTCCATCTTTGGGGTTATCGAAGGGAACCAACTTAGGGTATGAGCCTTCTTTTGAGGCTCCCTCGGGTCTCTTTCTCTTCTTAGAGGACTCATCACCATGGTTCCTCTTCCTTTTCTCTGAAGATCCCCTCCTCTTGTGGGGAGGCCAACCCTTATCAGGGTTCTCAGTGGTCTCGGGAATCAGTACGGTCTTCACACGAGCCATCTACATAAGCATACAATAAAACTTTTAGTCTACATTTAAACTAATTATACTTATATCGATGACATCTTGTTTACTTATCTTTTATTAATTTGATGGAGGATTCCTTAATTTGTAACACTTTGTATTCCCAAACATAGGAGGTGGTGGAGAGAGAGAAAACCCTAAGCTCTTAATGTTTCTCCAGAAATAAGAGGTAAAGAAGGGACGAAGATAGATGAGAAAACCTAGAGGTATCTTACTTCGAGTCAATTCTTTGGATTTTGGCCAGGTAGTCACACTGCATCTGGGAGTCCTCATGACTGACTAGTGGGGTGGAGGAAAATATTGCCAGCCCCCGGACCGTGATCCTTTTCTAGACACCTCCATCCTCGGAAAATCCTCTAATAACTCCCTGGGGCTCTAAAGAGTTTGTAAAATTTAATAATTACAGAAGATTAAATGGAAAATCACAACTCTGATACCAAATGTAATGACCTTGACTCCCGGTAACCCCCAGTTAAGGGAGACAAAGAGGTCAGAGGTATTATCCCAAAAATAGGATCAATGTTTTGCAAATAATAAAAAATATTTAATAAATTCTATTGCAACTAAACTTTTAATGGAATAATTTTTTTCTTTTCAGGCCTTGCAAAATATGGGATGTGGAACTCTTTACCCAAGAAAGAACTTATATATCTATGATCCTCCAATTCTTTTATTAAGCTTTATTTCATCAATGTCACTTTAAAGGAATATCCATTTTCTTGATAACCGAAAATGCCAACAAACAAAATGACGACCAGTATAACGAATTATACTGGTATGTGGGGGAAACAATAATCTTGCATGTAAACATAACAACATATTGCAGGAAATTATGGTTTAACAAGAAAACTTTATATTTTAAACATGACTACTCAATCCTTACATACCCTAGCCTTTGTGTTGTCCCTACAGTGGACATAGATACTACCTCTCACATGGTAGATCTCAACTAACCCCCATGATCCTACCGTACAGGTAGATCAATACATAGGGTTGTGGAGTCACATGGACCTACTCAAAGGTAGTCCAATCCACTATTCAAGAAATCAGTCTGCACGGCTGTATATACTCCCGCATATACCTATTCAGTCACCCTATCACACCGCATATTACTAATCGGTCAACTAAGCGGTCATGGGCCGCATATACTCGCGCTTGACCGATTAAGCGGCCGATTAAACTCTTCTTTTTGAAAAGCCCACAACTAATGTTCATGCATTCTGTACATACATGCATATATACACACATTTCATTATATATATAAATTGAGATATATATTCATTGATTTATATGTATACATTGTAATACATATAAAAAATTTCCACACGCATTTGTACATTAATTTGAATACCTTTTGATATATTAACATGTATAGTTACATATACAATATACCTAAATATACAATCACATATTTGTGCATGTATATATACATTTTAATTTATTAACATTTATACACACTATACATATATTTGTACATTGATTTACCTACATTTTAGTATTTGTACAAATATTACAAACACATTCTATATATAGACATATATACATATATAAGCATATCATACATCATACACACATATTAATATGTTTATAAGTAAATAGATGTGCATGCCTACTCTCTATATTTTAATTTATGATCTTTCTATATTATTTTATATATAATTAGTTTATTGAAAAAAAAATCCAAAACTGCATATACTCCTGTATATACTCCCGCGTACCGCATATACTCTATGCAGTACCATCTCCGCCCATACACTGCATACTGCTTTCCTGAACCGTGGTCCAATCCCTGACTCGTGATAACCTGATGATCCTACCTCATGGGTAGACCATGTACTAGGTCATCTATTTCATCAATATCAAAGTTATAAAGGAGGACCAGGATCTGAGAAAGATTTGCACATATATTTATGGTGATAATCATAGTCACTTTATAATTGCATGAAATAAAAGAAAATCAAGAAGTTATTCCAAGCAATTGGTAAAACTTTAGAAATTGCAAGGAAACTAAAGCGATTTAACCATAAGCATAACCACATACCTGTTCTTGAGCAAAAGAATCCAAATTTAACAAGATATCCAAGCAAGAACCTTAATGCATACAACCCTTAATTCCTAAAACATATAGATTTCCTAATGTCAAAATACCTTCCTAATGACATGAGGATACTTTCTAAGGCATCCAAGTCCCTTAGGGTTCATTAGGGTTTCTTAGGTTTCTTTATCCAATTTTTATCTCCTTTTTAGGCTAACAACCCTAAATAAAGTTTCTTATTTCTCAAAAACATTGATTAACCCAATTATCCTCATTAAGGGTTCTTTAATATTTAAAACAAGGTTGAGATCATAAAATCTCTGTTATTCAATTACATTTTTGGATTTAAAACCATTAACACTCATATTTTCCAAATTAGGGTTTTTAAACATAATCATGTGCATAAAACCCTAAAACAAGCATAAAACTACCTTTTTCAAAATTAACACTCCCTTTTATTCTCAACAGGTTAATATTACTCAAAATTAGGGTTCCATATCAAATTAACCCAAAAGAGCCATTAAATCTGAGTTCCATATCAAATTAGTGTTTTATCTTAAATTAATACATTAAAAGTGATAACTTTGTGCACTTTTTAAATTTTAAGAAATATCAGGTTTCAATTATAATTTTATTGGATTCTTCATGTTGTTTTAATCAACTTTCATATATAGATCGTCTTTATCCGATATTTTCACAATTAGATACATATTTTACAAGATAACCTTTTTTCAACCAATCAGAAGCAGCCACGTGGATTTATCGAATTTAAAAATATGTTGGTGGGACAACGTGCTTGCTAACAGAGAGGCACTGTGAAATTACCTTAAAGGACTAATCCTTTCAATAGAGTTATAAGGGTAGGTAAATACTTTCCTCCTTGATCGTCTTCAACCTCAGGTTTCTCCTCCCGCAAGCGGTTAGTCAATTCGAGGGTTGACTTTGCTCTTCGTTGCTCCCGTGCAAGAACTGAGATAACTGGAAGCTTCACCGCATTCTACCAAACTCGAAGAGCTTGCTAATTGCTCTGCCTCTTCCTCCTGGCACCGGGACAACACCGTCCTTCTCCGGAGGACCCAACTCTTTGTCAGTGGTGAAGGACAGGTAAAACTCTCCAATTGAAGTTGCCAAAGAACTCGCCCAATCTTCCTGATCTCACGAGTATCAATTCTGTGATTGCTAGCATTGTACAACACCCCCCCCCATATAGGGAAGGGTCACAGGTTACCTAGTATTAGGGAAACTCAATTCCCATCACAACATGTACTCAATCCTGGTATGGGTTGAGTCCTTGTGGCCTCCTGAAGACAGAGGGACCACTTCCAGATCCAATGATGGACTGGGTTGCAAGGAAAGTGGAGAGGAAATCTCTCCTAGGTTCATAGCTTTCCCAGTCATACTGGAGGTAGGGGATGACACTTCTACTGTTGGATCTCAGATCCACAGTTGTCACGCTACCCACATAAACAGAAAATAGGGAAAATAGGGTAATACCCTTAGAAATAAAGGATACCCCTTTCACTTTGGAAAAATCATAACTCTAAAACCATGGGTCTGTTTAATCCCAAATTTTGAGGGAATCTTCATAATAACTTAATCTATCGTTTTGCCAAGTTTGGGGCCATAACTCAAAAGTAAACGAACAGTTTCTTTATGTGCAATTTATTTCTCAAATATATATATTTTATTCATATTTCCTCTTTCACGCTTAATTATTTTCCTTTATTTCAATTCCTTGCATCTCAAGGATCCATGTGGGTTTCAAATAACCATCCATTATGATCAAACCACACTTATCTATTTATTTCTTATACTTTCACCTTTATCCCAATTTTCATTATTATTTATGAAATTCTTATTCCTATTTAACTTGTCTTCCTCTTTTATTATCTTGGACCCATTATTACCAAAGGGTCCAAGAAAAACCATGCACAAGGAAGAGTTGTAAAAGAAATCCATATATTTAACTTGTCTTCCTCTTTTAACCAAGTACAATTCTTTTGAAACAATTGCAATTACAGTCATACAAGCAAAATTGAGGTTGTAACAATGTCTTTTGTTTTGATTTAGATGGTATGCTTTTTAGTGTAAAAATTTTGGTTTCTAGTGTATAACCTCAGAAGGATGTTGGAAGATTAGCAAAACTCATCATTTACGCATTGTATCTAGCAATGTGTAATTCCTTCTTTCTGATACATCATTATTTTATGGTGTTCTAGGTGGAGTCCATTGTAATACAATACCACAGGCTCACAAAAGGTCCTCAAACTCTTGGCTTAAGTATTCTCCACCTCGATCAAAATGAAGTGTCTTAATACTTTTAGCAAGTTGGTTTTTTACTTCATTCATAAACTCCTTGAACTTTTCAAGAGTTTCTGAGTTATGTTTCATTAGGTAAATATAACCATACCTACTGAGGTCATCAGTGAAGGTAGTGAAGTACTGATACCAATAATTGTTAGAGCCTATTGTTGTGTCTCTAGAATTCCTCTACCACCCCTCTATTCATAGGAGGGTTAGGGTTAGGAGTTCTAGTATGAGCGGGAGTCAAAGGGGATGCAATATCATGAATTTTTGTATCCTACGAATGATGAAATGATCAGTTCAGAGGTGAACTAATCGGTTGGCATGTGAGCCAATCATTTCAACCCTTGAACTAGTTGTTTAAACATATTTTCCAATCACTATTGTATTGTCAATTAATATCCAATTAATGCACAACATGACATTAACCTAATCCTTGATCGAATGAAATTGATCAATTAAATGGTCGGTTCACAACTTGAACTAGTCAATTCATGGACCTGAGCCAATCAGTTCACTTCATAAAAACCAATCATCTCATGGTTTCGATTGCCAATCTTGGCTCAATTGACTTGAAACTTGAATTGATATGTTCAACACTTGAACAAGGTGGATAACAATATAGAGTGTTAACATTTATCCATTTTTGTTTAAATTTAATACCTAACTCTTTAGTAATCAACTTTTACCTTATTCATGAAGAAAATCCTATTCCAATTGTATCCTATCTGTGTGAACCTATAGCTTCCAAGTTACATTGGCAGTGAATGTCCATAACTAATTTATGACATCATAAATAATGAGCGGTATCTAGGAAGTCATCATTGCTTACCAAGTAATTCGAAAAGTTGGAGAACAACTTCAACCTACAATTTGTGATTGGTGTTAAAGTAATTGTATAGATTATTTATCACTGATATCTGAATTGAATTCAAGGTATGGAATTGTCGTCCTCTTTAACATTCAATCCATGTTCCTTGAACTTGAGCGGACTTTTTTAGATATATGTAAGTTCAATATCATAAATTGATTGACATGAGCATGTCCATGCATTTCTTAGTCTCACTTATCAAGGGGCCACGATATCATACTCCTATAGGAGGGACAAATCCCATGTACATCACATACAATAATCCCCATATGTCACAATGCACCCAAGCACCATCTTTATGGAAACCCTTGTTCAAAGTCATGGTGGATGATGTCAAAGCACATAGAATGTCATGTGATGAGTGTAGTGATTTTAGGTCTAAGAACCACAATCACCACCATTACTATGAGAGATGATTTTGACAACCATGTAATGGCTTTCCTACATCACTCTCAAGGTGGGTTTGTCTGATACGTTATTCACTAACAAGTATCTATGTCTTTGGTTTTATATCACATATAATGACTTAATGAGATTTTGTCATCAACCAACACACACTTTGTGTTATTGTTGTCTATCAACCTTCCAAAATAACATCCGACTAGGGACATAACAAGAATGCATATACTCTCAACATTCATCTCATCTCATTGTTCAAGTCCTCAACCTAAAGACTTATGTCATTGAGTAATATCATTCTTTAAACATTTTTTATGTTACATCATTATCTCATAACTGAATAAATTGGAAGATTACATTTATTATTAATCAAATCATTTACAAGATATGACATTATAATCATCATATGATTGTCTCTTTGGGCATACATACCAATTTACTTCCACTTACGCTTAGAGCCAATCACTCATGAAATTGATCCTAAGTGGTCTAACATAACATTCATGTTTCTGCTATGATAGTGCTTTTGTATAGGGGTCATCTACATTGCTTTCGGTTGGTACTCTACAAATCTTCACATATCCTCACTATACAGTCTCTTGTATGAGATGGAACCACCTTTCTATACGCTTAGAATGTTGATGCGATATGGGTTCCTTAGCTTGTGCAATAGCTCCATTGTTATCACAGCATAGCTCAATTGCATCGTTGATGCTTGGAACCACCCCAAGTTCAAAACAGAACTTCTTGATGCAAACAACCTCTTTTGCTACATTAGATGCAACAATATACTCATCCTCTATTGTATAATTTACAAGTATAACTTAGTTGGAACTCTTTTAGCTCACAACTCAGTTGTTGAGGCAAAACACAAATCCAGATTGAGATTTTTAATCATCTTTGTTAGTTTGGTAACTTGCATTGGTGTACCCCTTTACCACCAACTCTTCCTCATCTCCTTAGACAAGGAACTGATCCTTAGTTCTTATCAAGTACTTTAGGATGCTCTTCATGGAAGTCCAATGTGCATCACTAGGATATGACTGATATCTACTTGTCATGCTCAAGGCATATGAGACATTGGGATGAGTACATAACATTGTGTACACAATGGATCCAATTACAGATGCATATGGAATCCTACTCATGTGTTCCCTTTCTTCACACGTGTTGGGACATTGAGCTCTAGAGATAGTGACACTATGATAAATGGGAAGATTTCTTCTATTTTAGACCTCCATGTTGAATCTATTCAATACTTTGTCAATGCATGTACTTTGACTTAATCTAAGAAGCCTTCTAGATATATCTATATAGATATTGATTCCTAAGATATAGGATGTTTCCCCTAAGTCATTCATGGAGAATGTATTTCCTATATAGGTCATTACCATATGTAAAGTAGGGAGGTCATTTGCCATTAATAGTATGTCAGCCAGATAGAATATGAGCAATATAATCATGCTCCCACTAACCTTCTTGTAAACACAAGGTTCATCTTCATTTTGACTAAAGCCAAAGTATTTGACTATCTCATTAAATCGAAGATCCCAAATTTGAGTTTCTTACTTCATTCCATAGATTGACATTTGTAAATTACAAACTTTATTTGCATCCTTTGGTTTTATAGAACCCTTAGGTTGTTTCACATACGCATTCTCAAGAAGATTCCCATTAAGGAATGTGGTTTTAACATCCATCTGCTAAATCTCATAGTCATGATAAGATGTATTAGTAAGCATGGTCTTTATGGACTTAACCATGGAAAATGGTGAAAAGGTTTCATCATAGTGAACACCTTGAACTTCTTTGAAACCCATTGCAAGCAAACAACCTTTTTAAGTTTTTATATTACCACCCATTTCAGTCTTTGTTTTGAAGACACTTGAAGTCTATGGGTTTTACCCCTCTAGGTGGATCCACCAAGGTACATACCTTGTTGGTCTATGAGAATTCCATCTCAGATCTCATAGCCTCAAGCCATTTCTCAGATTTTGATCCTTTAGTAGCTTCTAGGTAGGTTGTTGTCTTATCATCTATGAACAACTCACTGCCTTCTTGAGTCATAAGAAAACCAAATCTTTTAGCCTCAAGGCCTATCCTACTACCTTGGGTTACATGAGGAACTTTAGATTTCAGAATAGTTTGTGTGTTTTCTTGTTCCTCATGTACCTCTAATGCTTCAATGTTTTCTTTTTGGTCTCAAACCACTTAGAGTTCTACTTTCCTTCCACTGATTCCTTTAGAAATAAATTCCTTTTCTAGGAATACAATATCCATGACAAAAAACACTTTATTGTCAGACAAGGTATAAATGTAATATCCTTTGGTTTTTCTAGGATATAAAAAAAACATTTATGTTATTTGGGTCCAAGATTTTTGGGAAAATACTTTCTCACATAAGATTCACAACCCCAAATATTCATAAAAGACACATCATGACGCTTCCCATGCCATATCTCATCTGGTGTCTTTTGAACCAATTTAGGTAATACACATTTTAGTTTAAGCATGAGGGTTTGTAGAGAATATCCCTATAAGGAGGTCGGAAGATAAGATAAAGTCATCATAGATGACACCATAACTAATAATGTGTGATGCCTTCTTTCTGATGCACCATTATGTTGAGGTGTTCTAGGTGGAGTCCACTGTGATATAATACCACAGTCTCTGAAAAGGTCCTCAAACTCTTGGCTTAAGTATTCTCCAGCTTGATCAAAATGAAGTGTCTTAATAGTTTTACCAAGATGATCACATAATTCATTCATGAAATCCTTGAACATTTAAAGGGTTTCTGACTTATGTTTCTTTTGATAAACTTAATCTAATACTTTCTCTAAAAGGTCCACATAACTCAGTATGTATGAATCCAAATAGATCACTAGCCCTCTCATTATTTCTAGTGAAGGGAGTCTTTGTCATTTTGGTCTTTTTCATCTTGGTCTTTGTCATCTTACCCAATAAACAAGACTCATATGTCTCTATTGATTCGAAATCAAATGAGTCTATATAACCATATTTATGCAGTGTAGATATGTGATTCTCATTTATGTTGCCTAGATGACAATGCTAAAGATATGTTTTACTTGAGCTAGCAAGTTTTGACATTTTTTTATTTACATTATAAATATATGTATTAGATCTAGAAACAAAGACCATAAGACATTGGGCACTGCCATAAAAGATATTATCTTTTGAAATAAAACATCAACCATGCTTAATATGAAATTCATATCCATCCTTGTCCATACAAGATACAAAAATGTTGTTTCTATTTATGGCAGGTACATAATAACAATTCATTAACTCTAATACAAGACACGTGGATAGAGATAAATTATAGGTTCCAACTATAGTGGAAGAAATTTTTTCTCCATTTGCGTCTCATAGTTTGACCTCGCCCTTTCTTAAAGGGTTACTTCTTTCAGATCATGTATATTTGAACATATGCAAGATCCAAACCCATGATGAAGAAGTAGACAAATTTATATCAATAATGTATATACATGAAGTAGATATATCTATCCCCAACTTCGTCTTCTTGAATCCCTTCAAGTACAAAGAATGGATGCCTCTCATACTTCTCTTTCTCCTTATCTAGAGTGTTGAAGATTTGGATTTATGCTTAGCCTCAGAAGTCTTCATGGCCTTGTTGTCATCGTTGGACTACATTCCATAGTTCACCATCATGGATTTTTCGTTCTTCATTATCAGCATGACAAGCAATTCTTATAGCGGTCTGGCCATGTTATTCAAGTGGTAACACTCGAAAAAATATATATATGATTCAGGAAATGATTGTAGAATCATATATGTGGTGGAATCTTGGCTCAAATATAATCCCATTGCTTCTAGATGTTCCACATTTCTAATCATATTGAGCACATGGGTCTCTACCGGATCTACCTTTATCATATTGCACTCAAAAAGCTCCTTTGAGACATTGTACCTTTATTGCCTTGTATGATTGTGGTTCACACTCTTAGGCTGTGTTTGGCACGGGACCGAAACCCGGTTTGGCCTTGTCTTTTTGTGCCAACCCCGCCAAACAAGTGCCGGTTTGAGGTTGATTTTTGTTTGGTTCGCAATCCTGAAAAAAGCCCCGTTTTGGGATAACGGAACCCCCTAACCCGGGTTCTCCCAGTCCCACGAGGGGCGAGATTCCGGTTCATAACCCGGTTTTCGCGATCTCAGTCCATTTTTGTCTCGCCCTTTCTGTGATGGGGTCATCGCCCCCCCGAGCCTCCCCGCCCCTTCGCGTTTCCCGTCTCCCTCTTCTGCTCTCTCTTCTGCTCCCTCTCTCGAGAAGTTGACGCCCTCCCAGCAGTTATGACGCCCTCTCCCACCTCTCCCAAGACATGCAGCAGCCCATCATTTCGTATGGCAGGGCAGTGCCGTATGGATAAGCCTGGTCAGTTGCGTAGGCGCAAGAGACGGTCAATCAAGCCGACGGAGGGGTACGGTGGGTCGTCTGCAATCGCCGACCTACACCTCCAGTCTAGACGCCGAGAATCAAGCATCGTCTGGAGTTGTCATCTCCCATCAAAGCCCCCCTTTTCACTGTGAGTAAACCCAGTAAACCCTAGCAAGGGCAAGCGGTGCCGCTGTTGCTATATAGTGTTGTGATTCATATCTGAACTCCTCCCTGTTCACATTTGTATCCTCCACAAAATCTTCTCTGAAGCCGCCGCTGCCGAGCCCCTGTACTCAGAAGTCGCCCAGCTGCTCGCCCAGCTGCTTGAGAGGTATGTCTTCACCGACCCTCTTCGTCGTTTCAGTAGGCTAGCGGCTTATGTGTACCGTCCCTCTACATTTGTTGTATGTGTACCGTCCCTCTTCACCGACCCTCTTCTCCTGATCAATACGAACACAACCTTGATTTCTGCTGGCTGACCATGTATTATTTCCAGAAAAAAATGGATGCATTGAAATGAAATAAGTCGATCATATTGCTATATATTTATATTGACAATTTATTTAATGAGTTCTCCCTGCTAGAAACCTCATTTACGAGGACAGGGTTATATGTAGACATGATTGTTCTCCCTGCAAACATCAAGTAGACATGATTTTTCTCCCTGTTAGTAACATCATGAATGTTTGGTCATCTCTTTCTGTGTAATGAACCAGATATATGAGTTCTCCGTGCTACTTACCTCATGTCTTAAACATAAATACACCAGCATGTTATATACATCAAATAGGTCGACCAAATGGGATAGGAACAAAATAATTGTTATATATTTATATGGACAATTCCATTACTGAGTTCTGCCTTCTAGTAACCTCATTTACAAGGACAGGTTTATAATATAGGCATGATTGTCTTAGCATATTGTTTGGTCATGGAAGGAACCCGAGAAGTAGATTTATGTTATATATGTCAGTGTGTTTTCAGTGTCATTTCATTTTTTTTGTAAAATTTAGTACCAACTTTGCTTTGTGTTAATATATTTTGGCACCTTGTACACATCCCTTTACTGAGGTCTGCCCCCCCCCCCAATTAGGTCTATTATGATTTTCCCAAAATAGGAATCCACCTATTACGTATTAATTATGTTTTTTTTGGAACATACTAGTATGTAGTGTACATTGTATATGCTCATAAAATACTAGTTTGTAGTTGGAACAATTATGTGCTATAATCCCTAATTTGTTTGGTCAGTATTTGTTCCCTTTAAAATAATATGAAGTAACATTTTTGATTTACTTGGAAACATGTATCTGAATGCCTCCTAATGTGTTGTACATCACCTAAATTATGGTGTTGTTAATCATGTTATAAACATGAAATACATCAGCATTAGATGTAGACCACAATATTCTGTTGCTCCTGTCCCTGACAGTGTCACTTGCTCATCTCTTTCTGTGTAATGAACCAGATATATGAGTTCTTCCTGCTAGTTACCTCATTCATGAGGACAGGGTTATATTTAGAATTTTAGACATGATTGTTGTAGCATATTGTTTGGTCATCTGTCAGTGTGTTTTCAGGTTAATATGTATCATGTATTATGTTTCATATGTAATTAGTTGTTCAGGTAAAAATATCTTATATAATATATTTGTTTAAGTTGGACCAAGTATGTGTTAGAAGCCCTACATTGAGGTGTGAATCAATAATGAAGGGTTTTTTTGTATAAGCCCAAATTTTGTGCTATCCATTTAAAATGGTGACTATTATGTGCTCATTGTATAAGCCCTAATTTGATTCGTCACTATTTCTTCCATTTAAAATAATATATGTTGAAACATATATCTGAATGCCGACTATAGATCACTGATATACAATACATAATTAATGTTTGATATGTCAAATCAGTGATATAACATTAATCATGTTATAAACATCAAATCATGTGATTTCAGGTTTATATTCAATTAATGTGTTTACAGTTGTGTTTTCATGTTAATATGTATAATTTATTATGTTTGATATGTCATTATATGTTGAGGTATAAAAAAATGTAATGTAATATATTTCTTAAAGTTGGAACAAGTATGTGCTATAAGCCCTACATTGAGGTCTGAATCATTCATGTAGGTTTTTTTTATGTCAAACTTTTCAAAACTACAACTGGGACACACTAATTTTGATCATTCAACTTATTCTTATTTATGTTATGACTGTGCTCCTAGACTGCTTATGCTTTGTATACGTGCAAATTGTACACCCATTAGTATAGGTAGATCTTTTTCATAGTCATTTCATTTATTTTGTAAACTTTAGTACCAACTTTGCTTTGTGTTAATATCTTTTTGCACCTTGTACACATCCCTTGACTGAGGTCTGACCCCACCCCCAATTAGGTCTACTATGATTTCCCAAAATTGGAATCCACCTATTACGTATTAATTATGTTTTTTTGGGAACATACTAGTCTGCAGTGTACATTGTATATGCTCATAAAATACTAGTTTGTAGTTGGAACAATTATGTGCTATAAGCCCTAATTTGTTTGGTCAGTATTTGTTCCCTTTAAAATAATATGAAGTAATTTTTTTGTTTTAGTTGGAAACATATATCTGAATGCCTCCTAATGTGTTGTACATCAGCTAAATTATGGTGTTGTTAATCATGTTATAAACATGAAATACACCAGCATTAGCTGTACAACACAATGTTCTGCTGCTCGTGTCCCTGACAGTGTCACTTTCTCATCTCTTTCTGTGTAATGAACCAGATATATGAGTTCTCCTGCTAGTTAGCATATTGTTTGGTCATCTGTCAGTGTGTTTTCAGGTTAATATGTATCATGTATTATGTTTCATATGTCATTAGTTGTTCAGGTACAAATATCTTATATAATATATTTGTTTAAGTTGGACCAAGTATGTCTTAGAAGCCCTACATTGAGGTGTGAATCAATAATGAAGGGTTTTTTTTGTATAAGCCCTAATTTTGTGCTATCCATTTAAAATGGTGACTATTATGTGCTCATTGTATAAGCCCTAATTTGATTGGTCACTATTTCTTCCATTTAAAATAATATATGTTGAAACATATATCTGAATGCCGACTACAGATCACCTGAATTATGGTGTTGTTAATCATGTTATAAACATGAAATCAGTGATTTCAGGTTTATATTCAATTAATGTGTTTTCAGTTGTGTTTTCATGTTAAATTATGGTGTTTTAAATCATGTTATAAACATGAAATACAGCAACATTAGCTATACAACACAATATTCTGCTGCTCCTGTCCCTGACAGTGTCACTTGCTCATCTCTTTCTGTGTAATGAACCAGATATATGACTTGTCCCTGCTAGATACCTCATTTATGAGGATAGGGTTATATTTAGAATGTGGTTATATTTAAAATTTTAGACATGATTGTTGTAGCATATAGTTTGGTCATATGTCCGTGTGTTTTCAGGTTAGTATGTATCATGTATTATGTTTCATATGTCATTTGTTGTTCAGGTACAAATATCTTATTATAATATATTTGTTTAAGTTGGATCAATTCTGTTGATTATGTCATGCAAGTAATCCAACTATTTCGGCTAATCTGTATTCCCTCTGAATTTCTTGTATGTACCGTCCCTGACCCTGTCGCTGGCGGTGCAACTATGTTAAACCTTCAATTCGGCTTACCAGGTATATCTCATGAGCAATACGAACACGTTTAATGTGAATGTCATGCTGAATGATTGCTATTTATTTAGTTTTCCTGTAATGAACATATTGGATGATGTGTTTGCTAAAAGCATTTCAAATTTAACAACAATTTCAAATTTGTTGTACAAAATGTGGATCTTATGTCTGGTTGCGAGATTGATGAGACAATATGACATGGGTTATTGCTTTAAAAAAGTTATTGCTTTCAATACAAGTTATTGCTTTCAAATGCGTAGTTTCATACTAGGTTTGTATAACAGTTTTGTTTAAACACCCATACTAAAGTGATATATCGCAGTGTCATTGGTACTATGGCTACACCCGACCCGAGGTTTCGTATTGTATGGTCAAAAGAGTTGGATGAGGCTCTGGTTGCAGCATTGAGGAGACAATATGACATGGGTAGGTGCGTCGATGGAATTTTTACTAGGGACGCGTGGAGGGAGACGCTACATGATTGGCATATCAGGATGGGGAGGAATGAGGGTACATTGGATCAGTTAAAAACTCGGTGGAAGAACCTCAGGAGAGACTATGCAAAGATAAAATGGTGACCAACAAAAGCGGTGTTGGATGGGATGACAGCAGGCACAAGCCAATATTTCCTGACACCCCGGAGTGGAGGGAGGCACTTGCGGTATGTCTAATAATATACACTCCCCTGACTATTATATATAAAATTAAACTTATTAATATTGACCTAATTAGTAGTTGTCCCCTATTTTAGGCAAACAGGGAACTAGAGAGATTGATCAATAAACCATTCTACCACTACCACGACGTCGAGCTGATGGGGGGAGGAACATAGCTAGGGGCCATCATGCAATGTCCTCAACCGATAGACAACCTCCTTCTGATGTTGCATCTGAAGATGATGTTGCTGTTGACCTAGATGCATATGATGCATTTGTCAGCCCAGAACCGACCGGTCCAACCGATACTGCCGGTATCACTGAAGACGTGGTTAATTCTGGGACGCAAAGTGAGGACACCAACAGCGAATCACGCAACCAAGGTTTTGGTGCAACTACTCCCACCACAATGAGACGTAGGAAGCGAGCGTTAATCTCACATGATAGTTGTGTCCTGTCTAATGATGTCGTGTCTGAATTCACAAAGGTGTTTGCCAAGGTACATGAGATGGGCAGCGGAATTGCTGCTAGGTCTAATGATAAAGACGAATACCAAACAATTTTGCACCACTTTCATGCAAGCTACCCTGACGCCCCTGTCCCAGTTTTTACCACTCTTGTGCACGCCATACAAGATCCAGCTAACCATAACATTTACCTAGGCCTTATGGACACCCCACAAAAAATTACCATTTGGTTGCAAGACTTGTGGGAAATGAAGAATGCAACTTCTGCATCTTCTGCATCACAATCACCCTTCACGCCACAATCTCCACCGTACTTTTGAGGTTGTGTAATTTATTAAGAACTATTTTATTCCATTGGGAACAATCTCTGAACTTTGGTACTATGTATTGGTTTATGTTGTTATTTGCTATTTGGTTAGTATTTGCTATTTTGTCGCTATAGCCCTAATTTCATTTCTGCAATATGTCAATATTTTCCTGATGCGGATAATCACTTTTAATTATAGTTGTGATGGCCGGTATTCATTCATATGAAACAACTAATGACATTCTACAAGTACTGGATCTTATGTCTGGTCCGGCTAATGGCATTGCTAACGCAATATCCTACCAAATAGCGGACCAAATTTCCCACAATATCATGCAAAATTCAGACGCCTCACCCAGACACCAACCAATACCGAGATCGGTTAGTATTAGGAGTGGCCATCAAAAGGTTTTAGAAATAATAACTGGCCATGAAAGAAGGGCGTACGATTTGTACCGTATGCTACCCAACACGGTTTTAGCCTTCGTCGAAAAACTTGAGGACCGAGGTTTGTTGAAAAGTACCAAAGGTGTGTCATCAGTGGAGGCAGTTTGCTACTTCCTTCAAATGGTTGGCCATGACCATACCAACCGTGTTCTTGCTGAGGACTACATTCACAGTGGTGAGACCATAAGTAGAAAGTTTAATGAGGTGTTGGATGCAGTGTGTGCTTTGTGCAACGAATATATTCTCATGCCAACTGCATCCACAACTCCGCACCGCCGCATCGCCGACAGTTCAAGATTTTATCCTTACTTCAAGGTATGACCATTACTTAGTTGACCATTGTCCATTCCATTGTTAATATAACCACTATCGTCATCGTTGAGTGTATTTCTTATATACTTGTCTTAGGATGCCATTGGGGCAATTGACGGGACACACATCCCCGTTTTGGTGAAGCGCAAAAAGCAGAACCGATACAGGAATAGAAAAGGGAATGTTTCCATGAATGTCATGGCTGTAGTAGACTTCTCAATGGAGTTCACATATATCATGACTGGTTGGGAGGGATTTGCTGCTGACCAAAGAGTACTTCACGTAGCTACAACCACAGGCGGGTTCATAGTACCCGCTGGGAAGTACTATCTTGTTGATGCAGGGTACGCCAACACCAGCCAATTTCTTGCACCATATCGAAATGTTGCTTACCATATAGCAGAGTATCGGGGTAACAGAGGCGCATACACAAGCAAAAAGGAAATGTTCAACCACCGACATGCTCAACTACGTAACGTTGTCGAGCGAGCCTTTGGTGTGTTGAAGAAGAGGTTTTCCTACTTTCGTAAAGGAGCAACTTTTCACGTGCAGTCTCAATCTCGGATTGTAATGGCTTGTTGTATCATTCACAATTTTATCCGACGCCAAAATGATGGCGATCCATTGATGGACGAAAACTTGGATGAGGCTCATACTACCACTGAAATCTCAAATGAATTGAGTTCTCTCCAACAAACAAGCCAGGCCGATGCTAGAGAGGGAGATGTCTTGCGCGAAACTATTGCCAATTCTATGTGGGTAAATCAGTGATTTATACATTTGTTTTCTAACTTGCATACATTGAAACATGTTCTACAACATGTTTCACTTACTCCATTATTTGTGTAACCTAACGGACAACTTTTGTTCTCAAACTTTATTGTTTACCTTTTTATTTTCCTACTTATGAACAATGTGAAATTATGTCTCATTAGGTTTTCTGTCTAAAAATGGACAAAGAAATGTTGTTGTGCCCATGTGGTCTGCAGTGCACCGTACGAGTGTACATGGATGCCACAGATGCGGAAAATGGACGGTTTGAAGACAACAATCCCCACAGGCCATATTTTACATGTGGTAGGGGTCTTGTACAAACCATATGCCATATGAGGTTTCCCGCGCAGCAAGTACCACCTACAGTGGCTACGCTGACTGCAATTAGGGATGCAATGGTATCACAACTCGCATATGCACATAGAGAATGCAAGTTTTGGTCAGAACATTGTGCCTTTGTCTGTTCAACCAGAGCAGACACAGATAGGTTACAAGAAGAAATTAAAAATATGCGGGAGAGGCGCCGATATCTTCGCCACCGACTTCAAATTACGAGCGATAATGACTCTTCATCAGAAGAAGATGGATACAATACGTCATAGATATACCATATTATGATATGTCTAAATGAACTCCACTTGTCTGTTGCAACAATTACCTACTCGGTCTTCATATTATCTTTTAAAACTATGTCATGAACCCGATATTTTTCTATTAATCGTCATTTCTGTTTTATTTAGATGTCGATGATTCCATCTGAGGTTTCGAGGTGTGATTGTGGGCTAAATGCAGCCTTACGGCTTAACACAGAGGATGCAGGGTTAAATGACTTTGCCATTCTGAGTCAAAGGCCGGGCGAAATGTATTACATATGCCCTACTCGTGAGGTGTCATAGTACATCAATAAATAATATACTGTCCTTGTCGAGGCTCCGCATTCTTTGCCATTAACTTGTACCTCGTACTACATTTTAGGGAAAAGACCGATGCAAATACTTCCATTGGGAAGTCGATCTCCCCCCAACAATTGATTCATTGAAAGCGGAGATTATGTTACTAACTGTTGAGTGCAAGTCAGTGTGGGGTCAGGCGATGAACATGAAGGACTTCGTTGAAATGCATTACAACTACAATGAATTATACTCTAACAAAAAGTATGAGCATGTGGTTTTAGAACGCAACGTTGCCAGTCTGGAGGAAGATTGTCGTCTGCTTCTGGACATCCCTTCACCTCAAATGACTCCATGACGTTGAATGGCAAATGCATTTACATTGTGTTCTATGTTTAGAATGACTATCAATGGATGTTATGAACATCATACACTTGTTTATTTTAGGCACTTTTATAAACGTCATATTACATTTTAAGTGGTCAGAAAATTTTCTTCATGTTGATGAGTGTTTTATTAATGATGTATGTTATTATTCGAATTTTTTCTTAACGTTAGCTAAAACCAAATCATACAATTAATTGTGACATACACCCTTACTTTTGAAAAATATATTACTTACAGAATCTGTTATATGGCTGGCCAACCGCCGACACCGTCTTTTATCTGGTCATACGAGCTTGATATGGTTCTCAGGGGTTTGATGAGAACCCAATATCACGTGGGTAGATGTGTGAATGGAGTCTACTCTACACAAGCTTGGATGGAGGCATGGCACCAATTCGTATACATAACAGAAAGCCCTTACATTACATTACCCGAGTTGCAAATGTGATGGCAATACATCAAGAGAGAGTTTATAAGAGATAATATGTTCATATTGCAAGATTTATTGCCTCCCCCCACATTGGCCGTGCAACAAGGCATTCAACACAACTTCTTGACGACGCGTCGCACTTACCCACCAGGGATTTTTTTTAGCACTGACAATTGAAATAAACAAATGAACTTGTAACATTTGTGCTAAATGTAGTTGTGTTTTTGCGTCAAAACAATTTATATTGTCTACTTATGTGTTGTATTATTATATGTTGCTACCATAATGCAATCCAATTTCCTACTTCATTATTTTCTTATTGCCACAGTTACTTTACGAATTATATTATTTGTTCATACCTTTGTTTTTATTAATTTTGGATGTCGACATTGCGTGCTAAGGCAAAGGCAAGGGAAAAATTTGAAAAAATGTTGATGTCACCGTCAAAAATTCATAAATTTGTTGAAGATAACCTTGTATGCAAAAAACCATGTTGCGAGCCTCCACGCGATGAGGGCCCAAATGAGAGAGACGAACAAGCCAAAGGAACAAGCCAAATGAGGGCCCAAATGTTGCGAGCCTTGTTTCCTCCTACTCACCATTTGCCGTTGTTGTTCGACTGGCCAAAAGACGCCAGCAAACAGGAAACAAATCAGGTGTTGGACGAACCTTGTCCTGTGTTGTGGGAAGAGTACGACGAGGCCATGAAGAACGACGAGGCATGAAGTTGCCTGCTTGATCACCAGCTTAGATTGTGTAACTATGTCGTTGTCTAGGTCCAGGGCAGACCTCTTGTTTCATTTTCTATGTTACATATGTATTTGCCCGAGAACCAACAATATATTATCTTTTAATTTATGTGGTATTATGTTCTGCTACAGACATGCTACGCACCTTTGCTACTATTTAATTTAAATACATTAATTATATTATGTATTTGTTATTTAGTATATAATACACTTCAGCCAACTTCTGCTTAAGAGGCAACACAACTACACATACCTTATTCTTTGAAGATAACCTTGTATTCATAAATATACAAAATAACACCTACACAACACAAATAAAATATATTTTTAATATATTCTAAACTTACGTTGAAATGACATCACAAATACACATTTTGCATACTTGTTCAAACAGTGATGCAAGAACATGACAGAATAAGCAGATACTACGCTGCCAAATAGAATCAGACTTCCAGCCAAACAGATTCAGACTGCAGTCAGGCTGTAATCAGACCAGCTGACCAGAATCAGACTGCGTTGCCAAACAAAGTCAGACTGCATCCTGACTGCCCCAGCATCAGAATCCAGACTAACCCTGACTAACCCAGTCCAGATTTCAGAATCCCAGTCCTATGCCAAACGCAGGCTTAAGATGTCTTACCATCTCAAGAATCCACATGTCTTCACACAGCTCATGCAACTCATAAATCATGTTGCTTAGCATAAGGGGATTTATGTATAAGGCATCACTGACATTAGGTGCATTAGGAGAAGGTATTTCTGGCATTGGTGTATCTAGGACATAGAGCTTATGCTCATCATTAAAAACCCTTCTCAAAGTTCAAAAACAATCAAGAAAATTTGTCATGTTAAGTTTGTCCTTCTTAAGGCTAGATTGCTAATACGATTTGTTTGCAATTTGTAAAAAAACAATTTTTGAATTGATATGATAAAAATTGATGATATTTAGTTAGGCTGTTAATTAATTATTTCTCACACAATATTTTTCAAATGTATAGCCCTCACATATCAATTCAGAAGATTGTAGCATACAACTTTCTATTGATCCAAGATCCAAAATCATTGAGTTATTACCCCACCAAATCCAGCGTCCATAATCAAACATTAAGGTAGGCAAAATTTTCCAATTGCATCTTATGCAATTCCTAGATAGATGTTACGTGCAACTCCTTGCCATAGTCATCTTCATGCTTCTAGGTTCTTAATATCATTAAGATCACCTAGTTAAGTTTGACCCAAAAGCCAACACGATAGTGATGCACCCTGCATGGCAATCTCACATAACCAACATCACACTTCCATGAGATGGACAACACACAAAGCTTGGCGTGCCCATTCTTAGTTGATGAATATATTCATGTGTTTTTAATGCAAAGCATCTAAGACATAATATTATATTTAGGGAGTTTTTTATATATACATATCCAATCACTAGATACTTATAGTACACGTTATATACATTCTATATCTTAGAAAGGAAAATCATTCAATTAAAACATAAGTGATGGTTATAGACATTCTATTGTACTTCCTTGGATCCACAAGGAATTACTAATTGATAAGGTTTACATCACATGTAGTAACATGTTCTTGATGAAGATTTGTTCCCGTACCAATCTGGATTGATCGATTCAACTCTTGAATCGATTTGCTATCCTCCTGGTTTATTGGTTGGTCTCATTGAATAGTTGTTTGGTCTTTGGTCCTACATCTTCAACACTCTTCCAGTCAATCTGTTGGGCCTCTAGATGATCATTTCGGCTCCTCCTTTCATTAGTCCTCATTGGTCCTCCAATCAATGAGTTCGTCTTCAAAAATGGGCGGTTTGTTTGGTGTTGAACGTCTTCTTCAGCATAACAAGAATTAAAACTATCCTAATGCTATTTAACATATTACATGGTAATAGGGAAACCTCAAGTTAGTTTTGAGGGGAGAAAAGGAAGGAGAGAATAATACTTTTATATATGGAAGAGAAGAAAGAGGTTTAGTATGCAAACTGAGATAAAATAAGAAAAAACAACCACAACCAACCAAGCACAAAAAAATATGGTTATGGGCCATAAACATGCTACACACCCACCATCAAAACCAACTTTTAGAGTGATCCATGTAAATTGCATATATATATCATATATATATATATATTAGTTGGGATCATATGTGGTATTTAATCAGATACGCACACTATTCATTTAAAAAAAATCATTATATGCAATAAATAAATGAAAACCAAAATCATATTTTGTCGATTAAATCCCAACAAATAATAAATTGGCATGGATCTCACACCACTATATGGAAATATGAAAATAGAGTAGGCAGTGAAAACAAAAATTTAATTTCCATATTCCCCTTTTAGATAGTAGACCGTGTCAACAACTATCTAATGGGAAGGATGGTTGTGAGAATATACCTGGTCTTGGAGCTACTCTAGTGACAATTCCTTCGCAGTAGTGTGTACCATTCTTCAAGTTACACCTGGACACCGTCAACAATGACCTCCTAGTTGATCACCATAGACAACGGTTGACTTTGTCCTCCGAGCAGTAGGAAACGACCTCCTCACCTATATAGTATTCTAATGGACCATCGAGAATTCATGTCGTTCAAGATGAACAGAGAAGAAGGAGTTTTCCCTTCTAGTCAGTGTACTAGAACTGACTTGTTCTCCCAATTATCTCTCCCTTTCTATCACTCCCATTGATGGGTAGGACTAGCTCAGGTTCTCTCAATTACCACAACCAAAGAAGACAAAAGTTGTCAAAGCTTATTGTTGTTTCTCCAGAAATCCTCGACTACCCCTCTATATATAGAAGGGTCAGGGCCAAGAGTTCTAGTCTGAGCGAGAGTCAAAGGGGATGGAACTTTGTGAATATTTGTATCCTATGATTGATAAAATGATTGGTTCAGAAATGAACTAATCGGTTGGCATGTGAGCCAATTGGTGCAAACCTTGAACTAGATGTTTCAACATATTTTCCAATCACAATTGTATTGGCAACTGAAATCTTATTAATGCACAACATGATGTCATCACTAATCCATGATCTAATCACATTGATCAACCAAACGGTCGGTTCACAACCTAAACCAGACAATTCATGGACCTAAGTTGATCAATTCACTTCCTGAACTTGTCGTCTCATGGTTCTGATTTCCCAATTTGGTTCGGTTGACCTATCACTTGAATCGATTGGTTCAACACTTAAACTAGTCGGTTCATAGTCCAATCAGTCAACCTTTAACCATTGTTGTTTAAATTGAATACCTAACTATTTAGTAATCAAGTTTAAACCATATTCATGAATAAACTCATATTCTAAGTGTATGCTATGTGTGTGACCCTATAGGCTCCAAGTTACGCTGGCAGTGAATGTCCATAACTAATTTATGACATCAGAAGCAATGAGTGGTATCTATAAACACATCATTGCTACCCAAATAGTTAATAAAGTTGGAAAAAAACTTCAACCTATGATCTATGATTGGTGTTATAGTGATTGTATAGTTCCTTTATCACTAACATCTAGATTGAACTCGATGCATGAAATAGTCATCCTCTTTAACATTCAATCCATGTTCCTTGAACTAGAGCACACCGTCTGAGATATAAGTAACCTCAATATCTCATATTTGATTGACATGAGCATGGACATGCATTTCTCAGTTTGTCTTACCAAGTGACCACGATATCATACTCCTATAGGAGAGACAAATCCCATATACATTACTCACAGTCATCCCCATGTGTTACAATGCACATGAACATCATCTTTATGGAAAACCTTATTCAAGGTCATGGTGGATGAGGTCAAATCACATCAAACATAATGTGCTGAGTGTAGTGATTTTAGGTATAATAACCACAATCACCTCCATCACTATTAGAGATGATTCTGACTACCATGTTATGGTTTCCTTACATCACTCTCAAGGTGGGTCTATCTAATACATTGTTCTCTAACAAGTATCTATGTGTCTGGTTTGATATCACATATAATGACTTAATGAGATTCTGTCATCAACCAACAGACTCTCTAGCCTTTTGTGTTATTGTTGTCTATCAACCTTCCACAATAACATTCGACTAGGGACATAACAAGAATGCATATACTCTTAATATTCATCTCATCTCATTGTTCGGGTCCTCAACCTAAAGACATATGTCATTGAGTAATTATCATTCTTTAAGCATTTATTATGTTACATCATTATCTCATAACTGAATAAAACATAATCAATTGGAAGATTACATTTATTATTAATCAAATCATTTACAAGACATGCCATTACAATCATCATATGATTGGCTCTCTGGGCATGCATAAAAAAATACTCCCACTTTCTCTTAGAGCCAATAACCCATGAATATAGTCCCAAGTGATCTAACATGACCTTCATGTTTATGCTATGATAGTGCTTTTGTATAGGGGTGATCTACATTACTTTCAGTTGGTACTCTACAAATCTTCACATCTCCTCATTGTACAATCTCTCCTATGAGATGGAATCACCTTTATATATGCTTAGAATGTTGATGTGATATGGGTTCCTTAGCTTGTGCAATAGCTCCATTGTTATCACAACATATCTCAATTGCATCATTAACACTTGGAACCACCACAAGTTTAGAAATTGACTTCTTCATCCACATAGCCTCTTTTGCTGCATTGAATGCAGTAATATACTCAACCTCTATTGTGTTATTCACAACTATCTCTTATGTGGAACTCTTTCAGCTCACAACTCCATTTTTTAGGTGAAACACAAATCTAGATGGGATCTTTAGTCATCTTTGTCAGTTTGGTAGCTTGCATTGGTGTACCCCTTTACCACCAACTCTTCCTCATCTCCGTAAACAAGGAACCAATCCTTAGTTCTTATCAAGCACTTAAGGATGCTCTTTATGGAAGTCCAATGTGCATCACTAGGATCTGATTGATATTTAGTCATCATGCTCAAGGCATATGAGACATTGGGATGAGTACATAACATTGCGTACATGATGGATCCAATTGCATATGCATATGGAATCATACTTATGGGTTCCCTTTCTTCACAAGCATTGTGACATTGAGCTCCAGAGATAGTGACACTATGATAAATGTGAATATTTCCTCTATTTTAGTCCTCCATGTTGAATCTCTTCTATACTTTGTCAATGTATGTGCTCTGAATTAATCCAAGGAGCCTTCTAGATCTATCTATATAGATCTTGATTGCTAAGATATAGGATGCTTCACCTAAGTCCTTCATGGAGAGTGTATTTCCTATACATGTCTTTACCATTTGTAAAGTAGGGAAGTCATTTTCCATTAATAGTATGTCAGCCAGATACAATATGAGAAATATAATCATGCTCCCACTAACCTTCTCATAAACACAAGGTTCATCTTCATTTTGACTAAAGCTAAAATCTTTGACTATTTCATTAAATCAAAGATTCCAACTTTGAGATGCTTGCTTCATTCCATAGATTGACATTTGTAGATTACAAACTATGTTTGCATCCTTAGGATTTATAGAACTCTCAAGTTGTTTCACGTACACATGCTCAAGAAGATTCCCGTTAAGGAATGTGGTTTTAACATCCATCTACTAAATAACATAGTCATGATAAGCTATAATAGAAAGCATGACCCTGATGGACTTAACCATGGAAAATGGTGAAAAGGTTTTTTCATAGTCAATACCTTGAACTTGTCTAAAACCCTATGCAAGAAAACAACCTTTGTAAGTTTTTACATTACCACCCATTTCAGTCTTCTTATTGAAGACCAACTTGCACTCTATGGGTTTTACCCCTTAAGGTGGATCCACCAAGGTACATACCTTGTTGGTCTACAAGGATTCCATCTCAGATCTCATGGCCTCAAGACATTTCTCAGATTCTGGTCCTTTAGTAGCTTCTAGGTAGGTTGTTGTCTTATCATCTATGACCATCTCACTACCTTCTTGAGCCACAAGATAACCAAATCTTTCAGCCTCAAGGCGCGTCCTACTACCTTGTCTTACATGAGGAACTTGAGATCTCACAATAGTTTGTGAGTTTTCGTGTTCCTCCTGTAACTCTAATACTTTATTGTTTTCTTGTTGGTCTCAAACCTCTTCGAGTTCTACTTTCCTCCCACTGATTCCTTTGGAAATAAATTCCTTTTCTAGGAATACAACATCCATGGAAACAAACACTTTTTGTCAAATAAGGTATAAAAGTAATATCCTTTGGTTTTCCTAGGATATCCAAAAAAATAACATTTATGTCAATTGGCTCTAAGATTTTTGGGAAAATACTTTCTCACATAAGCTTCACAACCCCAAATCTTCATAAAAGACACATTGTGACGCTTCCCATACCATATCTCATATGGTGTTTTTTGAATTGGTTTAGATGATACAACATTTTAGTGTAAACATGAGGGTTTATAGCACATATCCCTAGAAGGAGGTCGAAAGATTAGATAAAATGATCATATATGGCACCATATCTAATAATGTTCTATTCCTTCTTTCTAATACACCATTATGTTGAGGTGTTCTAGGTGGGGTCCACTGTGATACTATATCGCGGTCTCTGAAAATGTCCTCTAACGCTTAGCTTAATTATTCTCTTGATCGATCAAAATGAAGTGCCTTAATACTTTTACCAAGTTGATCTTATACTTCATTCATGAAATCCTTGAACGTTTCAAGGGTTTCTAACTTATATTTCATCTGGTAAAGATAACTTTACATACTGAAGTCATAAGTAAAGGTAATAAAGTTCTGATAACCACCTCGAGTACTTCCTTTAAAAGGGTCACAAATCATTATGAATGAGTCCTAAAAGATCACTAGCACTCTCATTATTTCCATTGAAGGGAGTCTTTGTAATCTTGGTCTTTGTCATCTTGCCCAATAAACAAGACTCACATGTCTCTATTGATTCATAATCAAAATAGTCTATATAACCATCTTTATGGAGTGTAGATATGTGATTCTCATTTATGTGCTCTAGATGACAATGGTAGAGATATGTTTGATTTGAGTAATCAAGTTTTAACATTTTTGTATTTACATTATAAACATATGTATTAGATCTAGAAAACAAAGACCATAAGACATTGGGTACTGCCAAAAAAGATATTATCTTTTAAAATAAAACATCAACCATTCTTTATATGAAATTCATATCCATCCTTGTCCATACAAGATAAAAAAATGATATTTCTATTTATGGTAGGTACATAATAACAGTTCATTAACTCTAATACAAGACATGTGGATAAAGATAAATTATAGGTTCCAACTGTAGTGGTAACAACTTTTTCTCCATTTGCGACTCACAGTTTGACCTTGCCCTTTCATAAAGGCTTACTCTTTCAGATCATGCATATTTGAACATATGTCAGATCCAAACCCATGATGAAGAAAGAGATAAATTTATATCAATAATGTATATACCTGAAGTGGAGATCTATATCCCCAACTTCATTTTCTTGAATCCCTTCAAGTACAAAGGACGAATTCCTCTTGTACTTCTCTTTGTCCTTATCTAAAGAGTTGAAGATCTAGATTTATGCTTAGCCTCAGAAGTCTTCATGGCCTTGCTCTCATCCTTGGACTTCATTCCACAGATTACCATCATGTATTTTTTGTTCTTCATTCTTTTGTCAGAATTTATCAGCATGCCAAGCAATTCTGAAAGTAGTTTGGCCATGTTATTCAAGTGGTAACTCTCAATAAAATATTTATATGATTCAGGATAATATTGTAGAATCATATATGTGGTGGACGTATTGGCTCAAAGAGAATCCCAGTTCTTCTAGATGTTTCACATTTCTAATCATATTGAGCATGTGGGTCTCTATTGTATCTCCCTCTATGATCTTGCACTCAAAAAGCACCATTGAGACATTGTACCTATATTCACTTGTAAGATTGTCGTTCACACTCTTACGATGTCTTACCATCTCAAGAATCCTCATGTCTTCACACTACTCATTCAACTCATAGTTCATGTTGCATAGTATAAGGTGATTTATGTCTAAGGTATCATTGGCATGCTTCCAATAAGCATCCACCTTAGCTCTAGGTGCATCAAGAGTAGGTATTTCTGGTAGTGGTGTACCTAGGACATAGAACTTATTCTCATCAATGAGAACTATTCTCAAATTTTAAAACCAATCAAGGAAATTTTCCATGTTAAGTCTTTCCTAAGGATGGATTGTACCTACGATTTTCTTGCAATTTGTTTCTATAATAGAAAATTTACAATTTGTCAAAAAAACCAATTTTTTATTTGATATGATAAAAATTGAGGATATTTAATCAGGCCTTTAATTAATTATTTCTCCCACTATATTGTTCAAATTGATAGCCCTTACATATCAATTCGGAAGATTGTATCGTACAACCTTTTATTGATCCAAGATCTAAAATCACTGAATTATTACCCCACCAAATCCAGCGTCCATTATCAAACATTAAGGTAGGAAATTTTTTCCAATTGCATCTTATGCAATTCTTAGATAGATGGTATGTGCAACTCCTTGCCATAGTTATACGCATCCTTCTAGGTGCTTAATCTCATTAAAATCACCTAGTTAAGTTTGACCCAAAAGCCAACACGATAGTGATGCACCCTGCTTGGCAAGCGCACATAACGTCCATCACACTTCCATGAGATGGACAATGCACAAAGATTGGTGCGCTCATGCTTAGTCTCAATATTTTCATGTGTTTTTAATGGAAAGCATCTAAGACATAATATTATATTGAGGGAGTTTATATATATATATATATACATTCTATATCTCAAAAAGGAAAAACATTCAATTAAAACATAAGGGATGGTTATAGCCATTTTATTGTACTTCCTTGGATCCACAAGGAATTACTAATTGATAAGGTTTACATCACATGTAGTAACCTATTGTTGATAAAGATATGTGCCTAAACCAATCTGGGTTGATCGATTCAACTCTTGAACTGATTTTCTCACCTCTTGGTCTATTGGTTAGTCTCATTCAACAGTCGTTTAGTCTTTAGTCCAACATCTTCATCACTCTTCCATCCGATTAGTTGGGCCTCCATTCGATCATTTCAGCTCCTCCTTTCATCAGTCCTCATTGGTCCTCCAACCGATCAGCTTGTCGTCAAAAATGGGCAGTTTGTCTGGTGTTGAACGTATTCTTTGGCATAATAAGAATTAAAACTATCCTAATGCTATTTAACATATTACACGGTAATAGGGAAACCTCAAGTTATTTTTTAGGGGAACAAAGGTGGGAGAGAATAATACTTTTACATATGGAAGAGAATATAGAGGCTCAGTATGTGAACTAAGATAAAAAAGGTAAAAACAACCACAACCAACCAAGCATAGAAAACTTGGGTTATGGGCCATAACCATGCTACACACCCACCATCAAAACCAACTTTTAGAGTGATCTGTGTAAATTGCATATATATATAGACACACACACACAGATATATATATATATATATATCTGTGTGTGTGTGTGTGTGTGTGTGTTTGTGTGTTAGTTGGGATCGTATGTGGTATTTAATTGGATATGAACACTAATCATTTTTAAAAATTTTCATTGTATGTGATAAATAAATGAAAACACAAAACAAATTTTGTCGATTAAAACCCAAAGAATAATAAATTGGCATGGCTCTGATATCACTATATAGAAATATGGCGATAGAGCAGGCAACAAAAACAAAAATTTAACTGCCATATTCCCCTTTTCGACAGTAGACCACATGAACAACTATCAAATGGCAAGGATGGTTGTGAGAATATACCTGGTCTTAGAGCAACTCCAATGACAATTCCTTCACAATAGCATCTACCATTCTTCAAGTTGTAGTTGGACAGCATCAACAATGACATCCTGGTTGATCACCATAGAAAGTAGTTCGATTTATCCTGTTAGTAGTATGAAATGACCTCCTCTCTATATAGTAGTCCAATGGACCATCGAGAATTCATGTCGTTCTAAATGAACAGAGAAGAAGGAGTTGTCCCTTCTAGTTAGTGTAATAGATCCGACTTGCTCTCCCAATTGTCTCTCCCTTGCCATCCCTTTCATTGGTGGGTAGGATTTGCTCGAGTTCTCTCAGTTACCACAACCAGAGAAGACAAAAATTTTTCAGAGCTTGTTGTTGTGTCTCAAGAAAGCCTCGACTACCCCTCTATATATAGGAGGGTCAGGGTCAAGTGTTCTAGTCTGAGTGGGAGTCGAAGGGGACAAAATTTCATGAATCTTTGTATCCAATAATGATAAAATGATCAGTTTAGAGGTGAACTGATCAGTTGGCATGTGAGCCAATTGGTGCAACCCTTGAACCGGACGTTTCAACATATTTTCTAGTCACAATTATATTGGCAACTAAAATCTTATTAATGCACAACATGATGTCAGCACCAATCCTTCATCCGATCACATTGATCAACCAAACGGTTGGTTCACAACCTAAACCAGATAGTTCATGGACCTGAGATGATCACTTCACTTCCTGAACTGGTCATCTCATGGTTCTTATTGTCAGACTTGGTTTGGTTGATCTGTCACTTGATTTGACCTTTTTAACACTTAAATTGGTCGGTTCACAGTTCAATCAGTCAACCTTTAACCGTTGTTGTTTAAATTGAATACATAACTCTTTAGTTATCAAGTTTAAACCATATTCATGATTAAACTCGTATTCCAAGTTTAACCTATGTGTGTGACCCTATAGGTTCCAAGTTATGTTGGTGGTGAATGTCCAAACTAGTTTATGATATCATAAGCAATGACTGGTATCTCTAATCACATCATTGCTACCCAAATAGTTCTAAAAGTTGGAAAACAACTTCAACCTAAAATTTTTGATTGATGTTACAGTGATTGTATAGTTCCTTTGTCACTGACCTCCAGATTAAACTCGAGGCATGAAATAGTCAACGTCTTTAACATTCAATCCATGTTCCTTGAACTAGAGCATATTGTCTGAAATACATGTAAGCTCAATATCACATATTTGATTGACATGAGCATGGCCATACATTTCTCAGTCTCTCTTATCAAGTGGCCATGATATCATACTCCTATAGGAGGGACAAATCCCATCTACATCACTCATAATCATTCCCATGTGTCGCAATGCACCTGAACACCATCTTTATGGAAAACCTTATTCAAGGTCACAATGGATGATGTCAAAGCACATCAAACATCATGTTATGAGTGTAGTGATTTCATATCTAAGAACCACAATCACCTCCATCACTATGAGAGATGATTCTAGCTACCGTGTTATGGTTTCTATGCATTACTCTCAAGGTGGGTTTGTCTGATATATTGTTCTCTAATAAGTATCTATGTGTTTCGTTTACTATCACATAGCATGACTTAATGAGATTTTGTCATCAACCAACACACACTCTATCATTTCTGTGTTATTGTTTTCTATCTTCCTTCCACAATAACTTCCAATTAGGGACATAAAAGTAATGCATACAATCTTTCATATCATCTTATTGTTCATGTCCTCAACCTAAAGCCATACATCATTGAGTAATATCATTTTTGAGACATTTATTATATTATATCATTTTCCCATAACTAAATAAAATAGAATAAATTGGAAGATTACCTTTATTTTTAACAAAAACATTTATAAGATATGTCATTACAATGATCATAGGATTGGCTCTCTGGGTATACATACCAACACATACCATAGGGAAGAATGGAGAGGATTACCCTACATGTGTAGCTCCTTTCCCAGTAAACTCTAGATAGTACCATTCTCGTGCATATGTTAATCTTAGTGGAGGAGGGAAGGGTATGTCGGGATACTTCTCTATGAAGGTCCTTCTTTAGCTATGGATACCCTAGGCATGGTTTCTACTTACCTTGAATTTCTCCATCTATGTGGCTTTAACTGCTTGTTGTGGATGACATCCCCCTTGGACCCACCGTCAGATTGACAATATGCACTATTGTTCCTGACCATCTAGGCTGACTGTTGGCAATACTAGGTGAGGTAAGGCTTCTTGCTTTTCCCTTTATGTATTGAAATTCACATTAATGTTATTCAAAAGTAGGGTGTAATTCTATGAGAAGATTTTTTGTGTCTTGAGATGGCCCGTGTCCATACATTATATCAGACAAGAAATTTAAAAAGCTTCCCCTTAAGTTTGGAAATTGTATATAAAGGGATACTCCTGAAATTCTTGCAATCTTCTCATGATGGTGGATACATGTGGTTTCTTTTGTTTTTTGTCCTTTCCTTTTGCAATTGTTCCTTTACCTAGCTTGGGTAATATTGAGGAACTTATGCATTTTTTTGTGAGATGCGTTGGCAAATGCCCTGGAAGAAAAGAGAAGGATGGTAGTGTGATGTTTGTTAGGGAAGTGTTCTGAGAGTACCATTCAAAATAGGATGGAATGTGGGGATTTGAGTAGTTTATTAAGATTAAGGTATCCCTCATTGGGCTAGTGACTATTCTTAATGAATCTCTCTTATTCCCCAGGGTGTCCTCTTCTAGTGGGGTTACAAAATTGAAACCCTTGGCAGCATCCATGACACCCTAGTTTCCCCTAGTTTGAGGCGTTTCTCGAGGAATTTCTTGCCCTTTTGATTTAAGGAATGGTTGATAAGGGAGAAGCCTCTGCTTCTACTCTCCCTCTTTATGGAATTGAGTGAGAAGTCATCGTCCAACTTTAGGCCTTAGTCCAATACCCTATTGGAATGATGAAGTGTGGTTGGGTCGGTTTTAGGTCATGGTACGGGACCCAAAGAGGATTTCAAAGAAGAAGTGGGATCAATATAAGGTCATAGTATAGGACAATAGCAGGGCAGACCCAACATTTGAAAATGACGTCTTACGCAGTGTGGACAAACTACCCTATTTGCCCAAGTTTTGCAAACAAAGGGTTTGTTTCTCTTTTGACTGGTTCCAACATGAGAAGCCTGAATTTTAAACAATGTTCACTCTCTTAGTTGATTCATAGAAGATGATCCATTTGGAAGGGTTGCTTTGATTTGAGATTGTTCATCTTTGAAAAAGATTGTGTGTTTTTTACATTAATATTGTTTGAATATGAGATTACTAATCTTTGAAAATTTAATATGAAATTGTTAATCTTTGAAAAATATTGTTTGAATATGAGATTACTAATCTTTGAAAAAAAATAATATGAAATTTTTAATCTTTAAAAAATATTGTTTGAATTTGAGATTTTTAATCTTTGGAAAAGACCGTTTCAATTTGAGATTTTTGATGTTAAAAAAAGATCATTTGAACTTGAGATTGATAATCTTTGAAAGGAAGATTGTTGGAATGTGAAATTATCAATCTTCAAAGTAGATTGTTTGAATTTGAGATTGTTAATATTTATAAAAATATTGATTTAATGTGAGATTGTTAACTATTAAAAAAACACTGTTCGGTTTTTAGATTTGTAATCATTGAGAAAGATTGTTTGAATTTGAGATTTTTAATCTTTGAATTGTTTTATTGTATGGATAAAAGGTTTAGCAACAATCTCATCAATTTCAACAATAAGGAGAAGACATAACCACATGAAGCAGTCAGCCTTCCAATTTTATCTGATGAGCTTAGATCCATGTTACATCCTTACTCAAGCGTGACCTAAATAGGAGGGGTTGGTCCTTGTCTTCTGTATGGATAGTGGCATTCGTCAAGGGGTAACCTGGTTACAAAAGATAAAGGTACTATTCCCAAAACACCTCGTAACTATAGTGGTCATAATCAGTCGTGAATGCTAGGAGAGTGGCATATTTTCAAGGCCTTTTGAATGTCCATCTTAACACTATGTTGGTACCTTTATTTGAATCTTGTATCATTTCTAGGGATCAAACATCAGTTTGGCACCCATTCCATCACAGATGGGTTTGTAGGTGTGCAAAGTGCATGTGATGGTTTTTTATGTTTTTAGGAGAAAGCCCATGCTCATATGGGATATGAAAGTAAATGAACAACAACATGCTTTCAAGAAAGATCATATTTGTTTCCAACCTACATCTACTGTTCAAATATTTTTTTCCAAAAAATTTAAAAAGAGAGGGAAGAAAACACTGAACCCTAAATGAGAAGCGTAGTCAAAGCCCTAACTTGAGGGGGGAAATAAGCCCAGAAAAGAGAGAAAACAAAATAGGATATAATTTTTAGGGAAACAAAAGGAATAGAGAGAGGGTGTAAGCTTAGTAGATCACCTAAATCCATGCATCTAGGGTTGGAGGATTAGAGTTATGAACCACAAAACTCCCAAGAGTAAACATCAAACAGAAGGAAAAAAATAGAAAACAAATGGTCTTAAAGATTCCCAATCTTTGAAATGAGACATTGGGAGTTGGATTCAAATTGTCCTGGCTATCCCCAGTTGAGTCTTTAGTCTATCACACTCTCTCCAAAAAATGGAGAAAAATAGATATCTGAAGAATAAAAATATTCCCTTTCTTGAAGTGAAAAGTCAAATTTTGTGTGGTACATGAGGAGAAAAGATAGATCATTGAAGTCACAAAATATATCTGAGTGGTTATCCATGATGGGTAAGAAAATAAGAAATTAAAGAACAAAAGTAAAGATCAGATATGATGACCTAGTTATGAGTGGGGAAGGATTAACACCCCCTGCCCACCTAGTTAAGCTAGTATCAAGACTCTATTAGGCTATAAGAAGTTGAGAAATTCAGGACGGTAAAATTTTAGAAAACAAAATTAAAAAAAAACAATTTTCATTGGTGGATGGGCTTTAAGGGTAGGATATGATAATGCCCTTCTCATCATTTCCCAAAAAGTACTAACTTTTATGTGTACATGCACCATTTGATAGTAAAGGAAAAAAAAGAAAGACATTAGGCATTAGGATTCATGCATGACATTCTTTTCACTCATGTAGGTTGATCATTGTTTTTGCATGAATAAGTTGGATGTACTTGTAATTCTTCATTTTCCACTCATTTCATATTATTAATTGCTCTTATTAGTAGGCCACTCAAATGATCTATCTCCTCATGCATTCAATTAAGGAGATATGCTTCGAATTAGTTGGTAGTTAGGAGAGAGAAGTTTAGAATAGGGAATCGCATAATGCACCAAGAAAATGCATGAATAATTATGATATTAACTGATTTCTTGATAGTGTTCATTGATCAAAAGGTGGAAAACTTTTATGAAAAATTTTGGTAGCTTTATAGCAGTTATCGGTTCAGTGGTCATTGAAGGTTGGTTTAGGGATTGTTTGGTGGACATGATTAAGAAAAGAGTTCATGTGTTATCTCCTTTTACTGACTTATATCAAACATATCCAAGAGAGTGTTTCTCGAGGATGAGAAACATTTAAGCTTAGGAGAGTTTGATTCATGGGTTTTTAGTCATTTTCACAGGCATATTTTCCTTGGTTTTATGTGTTGATTTCTCATTTATTTGATTAATTCTGCATGAAATACTATCAATGGCTTGCTCTATCTAAATGCATCAAATTATGCGATTTTTACTATTTAAAATGGATTAATACTCATCCCGATTGCTTATGTATATTCTTATGCAATTTCAGGTACAAATGATCTTCACAGGCTCAGTACTACCGACATCAAAATTCGGTGGTACCGACTTCATGTCAAAACTGGACCAGAAACTCACCCATACTTGATACTACCGACACCAAAAGTCAGTAGTACCAAAACTACATCAGTAAGGTGCAAGAAATGAATTGCAGAAACTCAGTACCACCAAGTCCACCAACTCGATACTACTGAGATGGCATCAGGGAGGCAGTGTTTGAGCGACATAAAGACTCAGTGCTATCGAGACAAGTCAATAGTACTGACATTGTGAGAAATTGTGGCTACCCTAGAGACTTGGTACTATCGAGTTTACATTTGATATTACTGAGTCTGCTCGATCAGGCAATCCAAAGATAGCACTATAATCCAATGACTGGCGTTATTTTGTACCTTAAGTGATTCCCATGACTTGAGAGGAGTTTGTCCAGACCTAAGGAGGTAGTAGTTTTCCGTTTTATGACACCGGAGAGAAAGGAGAGAAGATAACTACACCAAAGGCTTCATCTGGGATGATCTGAGCACCTTCGGAGGGTGAATCTATATCTGTAAGATAACAAATTGCATGTACGTCGAAGGGGATCATCCAGACCGACTATTCTCCAGGGGTTACTTTAGTTGTTCTAATGTTTCTCACATTTTTATCTTTCTCTACCATGTATTCATCAATGAAAACCATGCAGAGCTAAACCCCCTTGATTCTTTAGGATCAGGGAGTAGCCCAGATATGCATTGTAATTGATTTTCATGCATTATTATCATCTTTATACCTATTTTGTGGATATAAATATATGAAATTGTCTTGTTGTATTTATGCTTGATCACCATAGATTTATTATCAAACCCTTAATCATTTCGAGAGAGAGGTCAAGGGTTGGAAAAGCATAGATTTACCCATTTATTGCACCCATTGGGAAAGGTGGATAATAAACTGGAGGAGAAACTAAGAGATTAATTGTAAAGCACCTAAATAATCAACAAATTACTATGAAAATGGGATTGGTATTAGAATAGGTAGTGAACTACACTGAGGGATTAGGTAGTTCTTGCTACATGAACTTTCTCCAGGGATAGGGGTAATAGATATTAGTGTGTGGAGTTAATTGCAATGTAATCTATGATGAAACCATTATCCTGAGGAATTTCCTTTAATTTGAGTAACTCAATCTTTAAGCTTCTTTCGTTTCTGCATTTGTTTCTATTCAATCAAACCAATTCAACTATTTTACCAGCCTAGCTGATCAGATCATAGTTAGTAGTAGTATTCTAGAGTACATTTCCCTATGTTCGACTCGAGTCTCAAATGTCATGTATTACTTTGATACATTCACTTGCGTATAACACACGATAAACACATGTCAGTAATCCTCATTTAGTTGATCAAGAGGTGAAATCAAATATATTATTTAAAACTATGATATTATCTAAGATCAATTAAGTTATCCTACAAATTTCCATTAAGATATGTTGACAAAATTAAAGTGATTCATAAGTCAAAACCCCACAACCACATATTTTCAAGCATGTATATTTCTAGGGTTTTTAGTATAATTAAGGTATAGTTTTCATAAGAATCAAAATTAAAAGTTCATCACTCTTTTGATTATGAATACATATATAGACATAATAATGTGACAAACATTTGATTAATGGATGAAATAGACTAGGTTATCATAATAACTATAGTTGTATGCAACGTGGTGATAATTACATAAAATTTGGTCTATTGTACTTGGCCCTATGAATTGCTTACTTGTCATTATCGTTTAATCTATTGCGTAATTGTTATTATCAATACTTATTCTGTATATATGAAATGTAGTACTGACATGTAGGTGACCGAAGAACACCATTGATCTTCCTTTCCTAGTGCAAGGATTGTATCATGTGAATGGTTTTTTTTCTAAGTTTCATCATCAAGACTCCTTAGACCTGATCAGAGATTATTTATTCACATGAAGATCAACTTGTGAAATGTCATGACTATCTAGTGGTTTTGTCTCGTAGGTTGAGAGGTGGTTCTTCTCTTCGAGGCCTTGATAGCTAGTTTTTCTAACTTCACACCAAGGATGTTTTTTTATTTCTTTTACTGTGGGGAAGAGGTGAGGAGGTGGTAGTGTCATGAGCAGCAAGAAGATATTTGTGATGAAGCTTGCTAGACCTTGTTGTAGGTCTGATGTTACAGATCTGATGTAGGTTGTCAAGGTTCAGCTAGTCACCATTTGAGATTGTAGATATTTGGATATTCTCTAACTGGTGGTAGACAATATTACTACAAGGATTATAGAGAAAATGAGGAAGGAGGGTGCAATGCTAGTGGATTGGGCTATAAGTAATGGCAGGGATGAAGTGTGACCTAAGGTTGTATATTCATGTAGTTGTCCCTAGGTGAGACAACAAGGTTTGAAGTAGCCTTGGTGGTGAAGGAGGGTGACATGAATCCAAGGCAGTATCTAAGGAGACTCAGGGTTGGGGACGAACTATAGGCCTTGCATCAATTGTTGTTTCCTACTCAAGATATAGTGGATTCAGTACATAATAGGGGGAGTTGTAGAGGTCTATGGGGCCATACGACTTGTAGTTGTATGTTCTCATGGATATGGGCATTATGTTTTATATGCTAGGGTTTTGGTTTCCTATGGCATGAACATCTCTAGGATGCTGATAAACTATTATGTAGAGAGCTTGAAGACGAGGACTTGGCCATTTTGTAAGGGTCATGATCATGCAATATATGGAGGAAACCACATTGAATATCTCTGAAAGCACCGACCATCAGTGGTGTGGAGAGGAGACATGTTCTCTCCACATGTTTGATAATTAAAGTCCTAAATTGTTACTATTTCAAATATGTTTGTAACTCCTAAGTAATAAGTCATAATCCTGCAAAAATATTGGTAACATGTCTACTTTTCATGAAGTTAATTACTAGATATATTAAGACTTGAGTTAATAATCAATTTTGACCAAATAAAATATCTCTTTAGGTCAATATATTTAGGCTAAAAAGGTCAACTTCAATCAAAGTGATATCTAAAGTTTCAAAATGAGCAAAATATGATGAGAGATTTGACTTGAAGGACATATTTCCAATTACCTCTCAAGAAAGGACAATCAACTTACATATTCACAAGAAATTTAGGTGGAGGCTTTATTAGTATAAAATTTCATGATAGTTGATCAAAATGACCAAAGAAAATTTGGAATGAAGGACCATATTTGTAAATTTCTCCAAGTTAGGAAAAAATTAGGAATCATAGCTCAAAATAGATTTAGCACCCAAAATTAAGTATGCTACAACACTCCCCCTTTAAAGTAGTTTTTTCCTAGAAATAAACATATGCATGATCTATTGAGGTGTTACTCTCCACTACTTAAAATTATTCAACTATAAATATAGGATGTAGACCTACACCAAACTCTAACTTTTAATAATTTCATGAGACTCTGCTCTCAATTTTTTTACCACCTGGATGACTTACCATAAGAAAGCATCGATAAAATTCCATAAAATAATTTTTATTTGTACATATAGTATTATACATAACATTTTTTTGATAAAATAACATTTTGACTCAAAATAAAAAATGGCCAAATAAATGTGGAACCAAATCACAATGACCTCATGTCTATGATCTAATTATTTTACTCCATATTCCCCACTATTTGACACATTTAGGGAATTTATATTTCTATTAAACACAAACATTTACCTGAGAACTTAGTGGTTCTTGATCCATATAATTCCTCTAGGCTCATGTACACATTTCTAGGTTAAGCAACTAAATTATGAGTGTTAAAAATTTTGTTACACCACAAAATTAATAGATAAACATTAGTTGTCGTAGCCAAGATTAAAACTTTCTAAAATCTTACTTAATATTGTTATAATTACTCTTTATGTGATGTTTTATTGGGTCCAAAATTTAGATATACTTTATTTTTGTTTTTCTATTTTCAATGGGTAGGGTATTACATAAATATAAGGCTTAGTTCAACATAATTTATCCAAAGTTATATATATATATATATATATATATATATATATATATATATATATATATATATATATATATATATATATATATTATTTTTTTTAAAACTAGAGTTCCGAAAAATTTAGACGTCCTAATAATTATCACATTTTACAATTTAATTCTTTTATTATGGATTTGTCTACAATTTTAAATATATTCATTTATTTTCATATAGATTTAATGTTGGATTTGTAACTTTTCCTTTTTGGTCTTGCAATTATCATAATTTCATATGTTGAAGGAGAGCATACTATTTAGCTCTCAAATCATTATACTTTGTAGGGTTATTTGTGTCAAAGTTACGATGAGGTATTTTTTTTCTTTCAGAGTTCTTATGGGTGCTAAGTTATGCCTTGAACATGATTTCATTTACTTCTCCTTTTAAATTTGTTTTTAGTGGTTCTAAATTTGCATGCATATGTATATAATGTGGGATTTATTCCAAGTGGAATGATTTTTCATCTATGATGTTTCTCAAGAGTTACAATTACACATATATAAGGGAAAATATTGGTTGTCTCTTAGATTTCCAAATTTCCAATTGATTATGTCTAGGTGCTATTTTGGTTGGAGTTATTGTGAGGGGCACATCCCTTACTAGGTATGTGTACTACAAGTGGCATTTCATTTCCTTAAAAAAATTGTATAAAATTTTTCATAGTAAAATTTCCCTCTAAATATGTTAACATATTATTATTTCCTAATAATGATTGTATAAGCCTTTTTCCAAATTGAGTTGAACATTTTATACAAATATAAGGGTTTTCCCCCATGTAGTCAAAATTGCCTTGGCCAGGTTAGTATATAAAGTGAGAAAACACCACCACCACCTAAGTGTATTGGGATTTTTTATGCTAGAGCCTTCACTAAATATCCTTCATTAGACACCTCACCTCATTCTACTTACATGGATATGAATTATTTTCACTTAATTAATAGATTTGGAATAAAACATTTATGTCACATCACACTCAAATATATTTTAAGATTCCTAATAGAAGTTATGAAATGTGATCACACATACATGGAACTTACCATTTTAGGGTAGATGTTATTTATTTATTCTATATTTGTTTTTTCATTTGCAATTACTTGTGGTTTTATGAAATTGCTGAGAAACTCTAGGACATTCTAACCATTTGTATACCTATAGTAGTGATTTTAATATTCTAAAGGACTCATTGTAGATCAACATACATGTATCTTAAATACTTCTTCCTCAATAATATCTCCATATAAATTTATGCATAGGGGGGTCAAAAACTATTAGATGAGCTAGGTATGTTTCATGTTTTTCTATATTAAGATACACACCTCATATCCTAGGTTCCTAGTGTTCTCTTGTTGTAGTCTAGGTATATCCTAATGATTGATCCAATGATACTAGGGTTTGTTGTAACTATTTTTCTGAGTACCAACTACACCATTTTTACTCCTATCTAACCCCAATTTTCCATGGAGCACATGCACAAATGTTGATTGTTTATTGATCTGATGTAAAGTTGTAAATATTCGATCCTTATGATCAATTTTTTACAAACAAGCTCAGAAAATAGAAACAATTATTTTCGTTCATACAATTTTCTCAGAGTAAATGGTGTTCTTAGAAAAGATACATATACATCAAATTCTAGTGAATAAAATTTTAGCTAATCTAATCTCCAACTTCTAACAATGGGTTTCTCGTGCAATCTCTTATAGGTTTTATGTTGACTCACTTATCATTGAATTCCTAGGGGGAACAAAACCACACATGGACCCCAAGAAGGGAAACATAGGTTAGTCGAATGATTGGTACAAAAATAATATTTGGAAATTAAAAGTATGAATCTAGCTAAAAAGGAATCTATTGAAAAAATGCAAAGAGTAACATAATGCAGGAAAGTGTCAAATGAAAAGGGGTTTCCAAATTCAATAGGATTCAATATCAAATTTTGTGACTAGTATATCAGATTTTTAAATACATAGCATATGTCAATGTCTATATTGTTGGGGAAGCCACATTTTTACTCCATGGAGAATGACAACAGAATAACCACGTTTCTTAGTATACTGAGGGACCTCATGTCATTCTCTATGCATTGAATTAAGGAGAGAGCTATTTCACTGAACTAAAGGGCACCATCCTACCCTTTTTGACATTTTAATAGTGTGCTACTATTTTTAAGAACAATTTGTTGGTGGTTTTTTTTAGGCCAAACAACCCATGTACTATGTATGCTTGAAAAGGAGATAAGATTTCTAAATACAATAGCAATTTTATATCTTGATAAAAATGAAAGGATTCCAAGTATTGAGCTCTAGGAATAGATAATAGAGAGATCTACAAATGTAGAACAACATAGGTTACTATTGTCTTGGAATTTAATGTTATTCAATTTGAGTTATTTAGGATTTGGTTTCCCATAATGGATTACTAAATTTTACCATCAATTGGTTTCCTCAATTTCTAATTTGTTCATATATAATCAACGTTTGATACCCAACTATTGTATCACATTTTCTCTACTTTAGATCCAAACATGTTATTAAATGTCTTTCATTCAGTCATTGTGGTCAAGTATGTACGTGTACCAATATACACTTGCTAGGAATATCTAGGGTTTACATTATAAATAGTTTAGTGTATCACTAGTTATACACTTAATTTAGGTCTCAAGTTGCATATCAACATAATTATACTAATATATGAATGAAGTAATCCTCATACAAATAATCAAGAGGTGAAATCTTAGATTGTTTTACAAATATGAGGTTACCTAATATCAAATAAGTTCGTCTCCAACTTTCATTTAAGATATGTTGACCTAGATTAAAGCCATTAATAAGTCGATAACCCACAACAAACTATATTCAAGTATGTATATTTCTAGGGTTTGCACTATAATAAAGGTTTAATTTTCATAAGAACAAAAATTAGTTGTTTATAACTCGTTTGATTATTAATATATATACACATACTTATGTGAAAAATTTTGATTATTGAATTAACTAGACTAGGTTATCATAACAACTATGTTTATATGCAACACACATTGATAATTTCATAATCTTTGGTCTACCATACTTGGCCCTACGAATTGCTTAATCATCATTATCATTTAATATGTTGGTTAATTGTTATTATCAACATATATTTTTAAATATATGAAAAGAGTATTGACCTATATGTGATGGAAGAGTAACACTGATCTTCCTTTCTTGGTTCAAGGACTGCATAAGGTGAATGGTTTTTTTCTAAGTATCATCATCGAGACTCCTTAGACCTGGACAAATATGATTCCTTTATGTAGAGATCAACTTCTAGAATGCTAGGAATATCTATTGGTTCTATCTTGTGTAAGGGTTTGAGGTGGATCTTCTCCTCAAGGCCCTAACAATTAGTTTTTCCAACTTAGCATCGAGGAGGTTTCAATAGATTCTTAATCACCGTTCAGAAGAGGTGAGGAGGTGGAGCGATATAAGAAACAAGAAAATCTTGATGATGAAGCTTTCTAGACCTTGTTGCATGTCTAATGTTACAAATCTGATGCAAGGTGTCAGGGTCCATCTAGTCACCATTTTAGATCGGAGATACCCTGGTGTTCTTTGACATGTGGTAGATAGTAGTGTCACAAGGATTATAGAATGAAGGAGGGAGGAGTGTGCACTGCTGGTTGATTGGGATGTGGGTGGTGGTAGAGCTCCAGTGCAACTCAAAGTTGTATATTCATGTAGCTATCACTCGGTGAGGCATCTAGGTCTAAAGACGCCTATGGTGGTCAAGGAGGGTGGTGTGGATCCAAGGTGGTCCCTAAGGAGTCCCAGAGTTGTAGGAAATCTATAGGCACAACTAGAATTGTTGTTTCCTACTCAAATGTAGGGGATATGATACAGAATAGGGGGAGTTATGGAGGTCTATGGGGTCAAAGGACTTTTAGGTTTGTCTTCTCATGGCTATGGGAGTTGTCTTTTATATGTTAGGGTTTAGGTTTCCCATAACAGCGATACCTCTAGCCTATTGATCAATTGTTATGTAGAGGGATCGAAGATGAGGACTTGGCTATTTTTCAAGGATCATGATCACACAGTATACATCGAAAACATCATCGTCCGTTTCTGTAACCACCGACCATCAGTGTTGTAGAGAGGAAGGTGGGCTCTCTCCACAAGTTTCCTAATTGAAGGTATTAATTGTTATTAGTTATAATATGCTTGTATCTCTGAAGAAATAAGTCCTAGTCCTACAAAATCTTGGTCATGGGTCTAGTTTTCATGAAGTTAAATACTAGAGATATTAAAACTTGCATAAACAATCAATTTTTATCAAACTAAATTTCATCATTTTATAGCACTATTACTATTTTAAATTACTTCCAAAGCCATTAGTTGGGAAATTCAGGATTCCTGATGGTACAAGGTCGAGTCAACATATTTAGCCTAAAAAGGTCAACTTAAATCAAAATGATATCAAAAGATTCAAAGTAAGAAAATATGATAAGACATTTTAATCAAAGGATCTATTTTCAATTATCTCTCAAGAAAGGAGGATGAACTCATATAAAAATAAGAAATGCAAGTGGAGGCTTCATTAGTGTCCAAGTACATGGGAATTGATCAAATTGACCAAAGGGAACTTGGAATGAAGGACCACATCTATAAATGATTCCAAGTTAGGAAAAATTAGGAATCATAGATCAATATAGATTTTGCACCTAAAATTGAGTATGTTACAATGATAAAATGCAAGAATCAGTAGAAAAATATATTAGGGTTTCATGGTAGTATGAAAATTCTATTCTGTCTTAAATGTGGTATGGACACATTCTAAGGTGGAACATGCATGGTGATATGGGCATAGAATGCAAAGATTTCAAGGAAATTTGGAATGGTGGGGCCTTTGTTCTTGAGAGGAATGACCATAATGGCTGGTATTTAGAATGAATAATTATGTATCCCTAATTTGTATATTCGTATATTCTTTATGGTCATTTATCATTCTATGATTGTTACTTTGCATGATTTATTCACAATAACCACACATTCTAGTAAAATGCACTTCTAAAGTCTTTTTCATGTTTTTATAAGCACTTCAGATATATTTAATGGAAGAAGAAAATATCACCAAAGTCACTCCCAGCCTACCCCAAGTTGTTCAATAAATAATTGAAGCAAAAGACTCAATAGATACAATGTGATTAATTGAAGTGCACTCTAAAAGCCCTCAAATGGAACTGCTACACCATAGTGGCCATGAAAGAAGCTCCAACTATACTAGGGTTGATAGTTAAAGGTAACCCCATAATGGTTATCCTAGGAGGGATAAATACCATGACAAGTAGTGTCTTTAATAGCTATCCTATCTTCCCAGACTAATACATATGAGTCCATAGTACCTCAAAATCTCTAGCAATCAATTCCATTTCCATAATGACCATTCTTCCTAGAAACTTTGTTACACCCATAAGCCAAAATGGTTGTTCCACTATGTAGTGGTCATTCTACCTATGCAATACGATGTTGTTTTAATCTAGAACAATCATGCTACCTATCTAAAATTCTTCACTTAACCCCTCTAACATACCCATTCCGTAAAGATTGTTCGAGGTAGACATGTCTATTCACCTTTTTCACACCAATGTCATGCTAGGGAGGGATGACATTATGCTGGGAAACCCTTATGAACTTTTCCACCAACTTCCCAATTTTACCCCTAACCTAACCCTAAAGAACTTAGCTACTATACATAACATAAAGGCATCTAGAGTGAATGATTAGTTGCTTCCTGGAGCATTCATTGATCCACCTAGATTCCGCATTCCACTCTTCTCTCCATTCCATCCCCATTCCATCCAAAACCCTAGATGTCTTTCATATACACCACTAAACCCTAACTCCCTTTCATTCTACTTTAACTTGGTGAAAGGAGGTCTCCCAACCTCTATCTCGATGAGAAGGAGTCAAAATCAACATCCATGGCTACTTCTTTGTTCCTCCCTCTTTTTTATTTTTCTATAATCATGTGTAGATAAGATCCTCTTGTAAGCTATTTGAGGACAAAAATATGGGACTATGATACCATGTGATTTAGAAATATTCATATATAGCATTATATTTTGTTGATTAGTGGTATATTCTTGGTTGTTATATCTCCCTACCTCTACCTTTTGTGTTCAATCAATGGATCCATCTAAGGTATGGAGAAAATAGGGAAAATAAGGGTTAGAGAAAGAAAATACCAAAATCCCTTGTGGAACCTTGGATATCTCCCCTTTCTCCCCTAATCTACCTATATTCTACTACTCCTAGGTGGGAGATATGCATAGCTAAGTGTTCCTCTCAACTATTACTTGGGAAATAGAAACCTTGATTGTTTGATGGGTGGTAAAAGGAGGTGAACATCCCTTTCCTACACCCCATACTAACCCTTGACACAAAGTGAATTTGGAGAGTCACTCTTATAAACCTAGACCAGGGCTTGGTTATATATAGTTTCATAAATCTTGTACTCAAGTGAGGATAGGAAGTTGTTTAGGGAGTATCTCTCTAAACACCACATATACCACCCATGGATAACTATTAGAATAAGGCTTCTTCTTAACACCTACCCTTGTTGTTCTATCTAGTATAACTAAGTATAGGATATATTGATGAATATTACCTATTTGCATGCTTGAATTCTCCCAATCAACTAATTCATATACTAACCATTCTAATTATACAAAATGATAAGTGCTTTTTTGATTGCTAGTTTTGCTTTCTTTTCCTTCGTAGTCAAACTATCTTGAAGTTAGTGAATTTTAATCCTAGGTTAACTAGTCCTTAAATTTGGATAATTATGTTTGGTTCATTTAGTTAGTTCCTTGATCTAGCTCTTCTTTGCTTAGTCACTAACTTCCTTAGCTCTAGTTGCTATCTAATAGTCTGGAGTAGATTGCTAATCTTTTTTCTAGTTTATCCTTTTATTATTTATCTAACCATGGTTTCTAGTTTAACTTATATTTAATTAGTCGTTACTCAATTTAGGACCTTAGTATTAATCAATCAAACCATTTAAACTGTCAAAGCCATAGATTCACATCAAGGAGTTTAGAGAACCATCTATATTTAGCATCTAGAACTGTTTGTATGGATTCAAAACCAATTTTTTTACTCTACTACATCCCAAACATAGGTGCTTGTGGATCATTGCAGTCGAGTGTGTGTTTTGGGAAGATATAATAAGTCCAAGTGTGGTTGCACGTCAAGGCTCTAGCATTAATGTTAATGATGGTTGTGTTACACCTAGCAATTTGTTTCTCTTTGACTTCATTATGTTCCTTCATCATTTCTTATTCTTTTGCATTGATCTTGCCTTTCTTGTTTCCTAGATCTTTCTTTTGGTTGGTTTTGATTATTTAGGATGACATTGCATATTTGGGCGACCCCCTTTGTCTCTGAATACATTCTTGAAGAATAATGAGATAGGGCATGGCAGAAGAAGAAACCATCACAATCGCCAAGAGAAAGATGTTGAAATGGGAAACCTACATGGTGGTCCTCCACATCATGGTTCTGACCATGAAAGACATGAAGACAAAATAGAACCCTTTTGACCCACCATCACCACATGTCCTAAGGCCTCTTCAATACTAATTCATTTTAGGGAACTAGGATTCTCCCATTGCCACTCATGTTGAACATCTTCCAGGGTACATTTTGCATTCTGTTGACAAACGCATATTCACCCTATCTTAGATACACCTTGTAGAGTATATTTCATGCATTTTGTGGTTATTTCCATGTTCCTACGTAATTTGGTTTTGCCTTTTTGTTTCCCTATGGTTTGTTTTATGATTAATTAATGTTCTATTGTAAGAAATAATAGAAGGTCTAATTCAAGGCCCTTTATTGATGATTTTGATCTATCACCTCCATCTATGAGCATTGGGAGAAGATCCAAGGTGAATCACACAACAATAAACAGTCATAGTACATCCCAGTTGGTTGATTCGTTTGTGAGTTTACCGGCTAGGGCGCACCCCAATAGGGGGAAATCTTAGCCAAGCGAGTCAATTAGTTAGCTTATCTAGTCATTACATTCACTAATTGAACAAAATTCATCAGGAAGGTCAATGACTCTCAAAATTTTTGAGTCACTAGTCCATTCATCAATCAACAAAATGATCGATAAGGTTGCACCCTGAGTGATATGTCAGTCTCTCAATTCACTTGTTAGGTCGACTGACTGAAATATATTTAGAGCAGCTTATTAGTAGCCAACTGACCAGTTTTCCATCGAGTCAGTCAACCCAAAATTCCACCCCATGCATTAGCAACTGTGTGCCTCGAACCACTCATTTGACCCATTTGTGAGACATGACTGGGGGGCCTTCATCAGGAAACAATGGCCGCCAATCAAGTGACTGGATTGAGTCTAAAGAATAGTGTAAAAGCAACATCAAACTAGTTATCAAATTAATTGGTGGTACCAACACCCTATGAAATAAATTTCACCCTAAGGAGTCACTTTTCATCCCCAATAGACTTATCAAGTTTTTTCAAGGCCATAGATGTGCAAGAGAAGAAGAGGAAGTGATGCCTTATTGGGACTTCACCCGATCTATATTATTTGTTCACTGTGGACTTTGTCTCTTCTAATCCAGTGACATGGCCTCCTATACTCCATCAACCCATGCTTGTCTATATTTGTCTACCATGAACAAGTATACCTCCTCACTAGGATGTGGGTAGTAGCCACACTTCTCGTATCTTTTACCTTACATTATAAATAATTATCCCATTGGACATATAGACTAAATGTTGATATTTATCTCACATATGTTATATTTATCACATGGGTTTCATGTATGTTATAACCTTAGACGTTTGGACAATTAAATTCAAGGTTGAACCCCAATAGACCTTGTTGATCTCAGATGATAAAATAGAAGGATGTTCACTTGAGCAACAAGACCTTAAACTCACATGGAATTATGTCCCTACAAAATTCATACTCTATAAGGGTAAAGATTTCTGGGACCCAATACAGGTAACCCTTAGAATGAGGGATGTAGTGTATGGGAATGATTATGTAGGCAATGATGGTGAAACCCAATTCAATGTAATGTTTTTCCTTATCAATATTATAACCAATGTACTTTTATTTGTTTCCTTTACAACTCTCTTTAGTAATCAAATAAACTCTTGATTTAATATTTAATTGAAATTTGAATTGTACTAATTAGGATTCTTATGAATGTTGTCTCCGGGGTATGATACTATGATTTACTACAATAAAACCATCCCTTTACGCATGGTGGTTGTTACACATAAAGTATGTAAAGCTTAGATAGTAATTTCTAAATGATTTTCTTGTCATTAATATATGCACATTAAATTTTGACGCCATTGTTGAGGATAATGAAATCTTGATAGTTTGATATTAATTAAGATCAATTTTGTTTATTATTTTATAGTTGATATTATTGTATATCTATTTGAAACTTGAACTTCTTGCAACCACCTAATCTTGTTCCACTTACTTGTTCGGGCACCATATCATGCACATGCAACTCTCAACCATTGTTAACCCCACATTGTTGGGATTTGATCATGTAATTGATAGAATTTTTATAGAATAAACATGTAGAATAGAAGAAGAATGAATGCGAAGGAAGTCACACACCATGTGAATCAAGCCTTTGCAGCCTAAAGAGATATACTTGTGCAAGGGAATATGGCCTCTATTGAAGAAGAACATAGGTTGGTTAAAGATGCCACCCTTAAAGTTGAATGTCAAAAGCGACGGAGGGATTTTTTAATCCCTTAGGCCACAGACAGCCATCACCTTGTGGTTCCATCAGATATGATATTCAAGATCCATTCATAGTGGATCGACATGATGCATTATAATGCATTCTCTAGTAACAAAGGTGATGACTGTCAAGACCATATATAGAGATGTGTAGATCTTTGTGCTTTGAACAAGCAAAAAGGGTTTAATAAAAATTTCATTTATATTATGTTCAAGTATTCTTTGATAGATAAGGCAGCGAGCTGATAAAACTCCATGGAGGAAGATAACATCAAGACTTGGGAGGGACTACACAATGGGTTTCTAGAGAAGTTGTACCCACCCTCTATTCAATACATAATTAGGAGACACATAACTCAATTTTTCATGGTACTAGGAGACTTCCATGTTGAAGCTTGGAAACATTTGATAGAAATCCTTTGTTGATGTTTGCACCATGACATTCTACATGTGTAATGGATCAAAACATTGTACCAGGTGTTGATGAAGGCACCAAAACTTTTTGGACTCCTCATCTGGAGGAATCTTGAGCGCCTAATCTAGGAAAGTGCTTGGGAAGTTGTGACATGGGTGTTGAAAACTAGTATCCATATAGTAGAGACATGGTAGTGTTCTTCTAGTTCTCATGTAATAGGATAATTCTGAGCTTAAGTCAATTGTTGAGTCTTTAAAGAAACTAGCCTTGAAGCAAGGCAACTTGGAAAAATCTTTCAATTCTTAGGAGAGGAGTGGGGAACCACAACCACGTCAACAACAAGTGAAGGTAGAAAACCTTTTTGTGAAGCATGTAAGGGTCATGACCACTCTAATATTGCTTGTAAATTACTTTATAATGTCATGGTGAATAACTCAAATGCACAAGGTGATGACAATTATATGATGGACATGAACTCCATTCATAACATTAATGTACTAAGTCATTATAATCCAAATTAGAACAAAAATTCTTTAGGATTCTAGTATGGTAAACCAACATGTTTAGAGAAGGCTTCTCAGTTACCATTAAGAGAGGTGATCATCCAAGCTCAAGGTACTCTGGGTTTCTAGAATGACCAGCAATAGACCTTAAGAATCAACAGAACTACAACTAAAAAAATTATACGAACAACAACAAGAGTTACAACCAATCTCATCAACTCTATAACCCCAATCAAGGGCCTTAACACCAACAAGAAGACCAAGAGGGAAATACACCACCTCCTAATCAAGATAAATGTTATCATTTAAAAGGATCATGAAGTCTAAAAAAACAATGAGGAAAACTAAATGACTTCATTATAAATCCATGGAGTCACAAATGCTTCAACATGTTGTCGGCCTACACCCACCCACTAGTTCTTTTGAAGGACATCATGAGAATATCCCAAACATACAGAGTCATTGAAGGTCATCAACATAAATTAGGGGAATGTTTCTCAAGATCTACTCCTACACTTGTACCTCTTTTAGCAGATTTTGAAGATGTTGGTAATTTGTTTTTATTCCTAAGACAATAATACTAGTGTGGCGACCATCACCACAATAAATGTGACTACTCAAAAGAAATTGTAGAATTATCACTAATCACCATATTACCACAAAACAAGGTAAATTGAAACCAGTTGTAATTTAATATCTCAAGCGGAAGTATCTTGTAAACAAGACTTCAACATAGGCCTTCTGAATTTCACATATAACAAAAGATGTTACATATTAAGTTTAAAGGCTATAAAACCATATCTGATACATATTACAACCTATTTGCATATACAAGCCCTTTCTATACATTCATGACATAAAGTCAAAATCTCTCTGTCGATAAAAAAACAACAAAATCTCTCCCAAAGACTCAAGAGTACAGGGATGACACATAGGACTCTACTAAGACACTACACCAGTAGAAAGTCCAACCTTCATACAATTACTATTCTCCTTACTACTCATCCCCTGCACTACAACCTCGATCTCCTCATCCATGAGCACCTAAAAAGTTGTGGAACCAACAAGGTGAGACCAAACGTCCCATTGAGAGTTATAATTCTTTGTCAACATCTACTATAAGCATGCATGATAATATGGAGAAATGATAAATAGAGAAGTTATTTCATTTTGAGAAGTTTAAGCAAATAGAACTGAACAATAGAACATTTTATGGTTTTAGAAGGAATATGAAGAACATGTATAATAGTTGACTTCTTTTACCGCATTATAATTCAAGAAACCAATATAAAGCTAAGGAATGGGGTCATTCAATGTGATTTGTGTTTGACCCTAAGAAAATATACTATATGACTATTTGACTAATTTTATGCCCTGAGGATTTGAGGCGCACCACTCAAATCCAACTAACCACTGTTAAGTCAAAATTATTACCATACAAGATTAATGGAAGAAACGGACTCCATGATCATCACCAACACTACTTGGTTAGTTCAAGTTTGTAATGCAGTGACAATTAGTCATACTACTAAAAGACAATAACTTGTAGTCATAGCTACAGTCCTATAGAGATAGCAACTCATAGTCCATCTATGGTCTTATAGACAACTGGTTTACCTTGGTACATGGAACAACACTTGAGAACTAGGTCACGCATGGCCGTACAATGATAACAACATACCACTATTTTAATAGTTTAAGGATACAAGGAAGTATATCACTTGTACTCTACATATTCAATAATATGCGCTCTGAGTTTCTCGTAGGAGTTACTTGTTTCACCATCCAATAAGATACTAACGTTGTAGATGGATCTATGGTACTGGGAAACTACATGGTTAGGGTTTCATTTGATTAAACATGCCAATTGGGTATCTTTTAATGTATCAATCAAGCTACAACTTATTAACCCTAAACAAATTCTTTAAAATTAAAGTAGGATGCAACTTCAGAAGATATAAAATGTATTAAGTGAGATCTTATCTCATCATCACATGGAACTTGTAATATTTCCATTCTCAATGTCATCTTTAATAATACATCACTTATGGGATTTCAATCCCTGAATTATGCACAAGGCACTTGCGAGATCATTGGACCATTCATATGTTCCTTCAACATTCCATATTACAAAAAGCTTCAACATTACTTCACAATCACCAATCTATATTGTATAGTCTCAACATAGCATTCACTTAGTTATGTCATTTATCTCACGTGCAAGTTAGTGTTGCTCAAATAGAAAAGAGAAAACACTATCATCGAGTAACAATCTTTAAGTAGAGTGAACACACTTATCATATTAACATCAGATTAGGGTTAGGGTGTATATGTACCCATTTTAGGGTTTCATAGCATCATACCATCTCTAAACCCTAATTCCATCACTTCCCATATTGTTGGAGAATTAAGCATTATAGTTGATGGTTAACCATTCATAATCACATCACTTTTAGATAAACCATTGTTCTAGGTATTTCCAATGTTCATACTTACATGTATATATCTTAACCACCTTCGACACTTGAGTATCAATCACCCTTGACACATGAGTGTCAACCTAACAACAATAACACGTGGTGACCTGACCAGATATGGGGTGTTGCGACCGACACACAACTCATGTGTCTCGACCAAGACACATCCCAAGGTCTGGATCTATCACTACCCTAGTTTAGGCCATCACCTCAACTAGATCTCTCAACCATCATCTATACCTAGTTACAACTGGAACACCACAATGTCACAATTGTGACACAACAATAACACCAACATGATGTTACAATCTCAACATCATGGCCATGCAATGTGACATCACAACCGATATAGAGTGTGTCGCGACCGTAATGCGGTCAGAGCGTCGCGACCAAGTCATACACCATGTTGTTTCCTTTTTACAACGCAAGTGTTTTGACCCAACACAAGCATGTCTCAAGCACTACCTTAACCTGTTACAACCTACACACAAACTAATAAGTGTCGTCACCATCAAAATTAGTCATCTTGACCACAGCATCAGCCAGAAATCAAATTTGACCCTGTTGTAATGTTGCATCGTGACCCAACTAATAGGTAGTGACTAGTCTAGGGTTAAGGGGGTGTGTTATGACCAAAACTATCATACCAAGGGGTGTGATTGTGACAGAAATCCAAGAGTTGTCTCAACCACCTACAACACCCCGTGGAAGATCTAAACCAAGTTTTAACAGATGGATAACAGTAGGGTAACCCATCGTAATAGAGTATGTAACACCCTAAATCATAGGGTTCATCAAACATTAAATGTGATGATGGAATATCATCAAAAGAAAGATGTTTAAAAGAATATAACTGAGAATTTTATGCATGTATAACAAATCAAAACCTCCAGCTAAAACAAATATAATGAACCACATAGAAGGTAGTATGGAAGGTTTAGATACTCATAATAGAGGTGGAAAGAGTTATAAAACTCTCCTAATTTTGATGAGGAACAACCTCCCAAGACTCAAGCTCCAAGACCTTCAACTAAACTCTATCACTTCAGCCAAGGAATCACTTCTAAGAAGAAGAAAGCTATGATCAGCAGGAGGTTCAGAAAAGGAAAACATATCTTGGCCAAAAAGGAAAAAGAGAAGGGATCATCTTTCACTCGAGTTCACCATGATAACCCTAACTTATGATCTTTGTAAAGAATAGATCTTCAAGAAGAACCACCATGGATGATCCATGGCCAAAGAGGAAGAAAAAGATGAGGTGTTTCAGAAGGAAACATGATCTAGAAGGGAGGATCACTTACAAGAGACAATTCACCAAGATTCACCACAAAAGCTAACCCTAGCATAAAACCTTCAATCATGCACCAAGGATCGGCCACCTAAGGATTCTAGCTCCTGAAGATCCAAAGGAAGTCTCAAGGTAAATGAAGGTGTGTAGAGCTAAAAAGATTAGCTCGCAAGAAAAAGAAGGGATTATATATTCAAAGGAGAAGGGAAGTATGGGTCTTTGAGGTGTCAACACCACAGATCACCCAAGGAAACTTGTTCTTCAAAGGGTAAACCTTATTTCCTTCACATGCAAAAATATGAAATATCCATGTTTATCCAGCAGGTGTGTCATGACCTCTAGGGTCCGTTAGCTCCCTTGTCGCGGTCGAGATACTCATATGCACACTTTGTCTCAACCCAACCCTAAAACACCATATCATGGTCGAGATATTTACTCTAGAAGACAATTGTCATGACCATCCTATCTCTAGGGTGTCTTGGTTGATACCATGCATCTATGCATTTATCTTGGTCACGAACCTCACCATAAGTGATGTAATGGTAACAACATCAAACCCTAAGATAGTCACCATGTCAACTAAGTAACCCTATAAACCCTAATCTTATTAGATGATGTCATATATACAACTATGATTCAATCAAGGTGCCCCATATCACAATATTCTCTCTCTTGATTCTAGAGCATAATAAACACTCTCTTCATGTGAAAATTTGCATCGTAACCTTTACTTTTGGGTAATTTGAAATATGGTCCAAAACATATACAATATAGAAAAGATAACTCAACATTATTCAAATTGAACCCAATTGAAAATATACACATGTTACATGATATTGAAACATATTAAAAGATTAATTTAAGATTTAAGCATTTAATTACAAAGAAATTACAATTGAGCATAAAGCCATATCAGGGGTCTTACAACTAGATGTAGGGATCAATGTGTGGCTAAACATAGAAATTTAGGGAGAGACATGAAGGACAATCATGTCACCCACACACCACTAGTAGTTGACCTGACCATTTTGGTTTACATGCCTTTCCCTCATTACTAAAAATACATAAAGAAAACAAAGTTAGATACTCAGCTCACATAATTCAAGGAAGGTATGAAGAAGCTTGAAAATGACATCCTTTTTCTGGATGCTTTTGTGGAAATACCTACATCGCCAAAAAAATTTCAAGATATTTTTCATAAGGAAATACATGATGAAGGGATATGAGACAGTGAAGTTGGATGGATTTTATTGGAGATAATTTTGAACAAGATGCCCAAAAATCCTAAAGGTTTTGGTTCCTTTGTGATTCATTATTACATTGGGGATGGAGCCTAAAAGAAGGGACTAAGTAGTGTCGAGGCTAGTATGTCTATCATGCCCTTCATTTTACATAAGAGGTTGGAATTTGTATACTTGCTATTAACTATCATGACATTTGGCTTCAAGGTTATTCTATGTCAAAGCCTATGAGAATCATTGACGATGTCCCACTTAGAGTTGGAGAGGATTTTTGTGTGTCATGTTATTAGGAGGTAACCATAAATGATCAATGGATGATCTCACTATGGATTCATCCTTGATGACTTGCTTTGTCCAATATTAATAAATGTGGGTCTCACTAAGGAATATGAAGACTAGATTTTGACCAGGCTAAGAAAAATATAGAAGATCTTAGGCTACAATTTGACTGGTCTCACCAAGTTAGTCTAGCTATTTTCCCACACAAGATTCCTTTAGTGGAGGACTACTAGCCTTCTATAGATCCACAAAAGAAGTTAAATCCCACCATGATAGAGGTAATTATCCTTGAAGTGATCAAATTGCTTTGTACTAGAATTATCTACCCCAATTCCAAACCTCCATTAGTGAGTCTTGTACTTGTGGTTATAAACAAGGGAGATTTCACCATAGTGGTGTTGAATAATAAGAGCAATCTTATCACCAATAAGAGAGTTATTGGAAGGAGAATGTTCATTGACTGTAGAAAGTTAAATAAAGTAACATATAAATATCATTTTCTCTCTCCTTCTTGGATCGAGTTCAATAATAGGATCACCAAGAATTATCCTATTATCTTGATTGTTACTCTAGCTTCTATCATATTTTCATTCTTATAGACATTCAAGACAAGACCATGTTTATATGTCTATTTGGCACTTATGCTTTTAGGAGGATTCCATTCGGTTTTTAAAATGTACCTATCACTTCCCAGTGGTGTAATAGTCTGTCGTCTTCTTAGGATTTATAGACATGGTCATGGAGATACTTGTGGATGACTTCTCCAACAATAGAGATTCCTTTGACTTATTCCTAACCATATTTCTCTAGTGTTATCTCGATGCAAATAAAATCATCTAGTCCTCAATTAGAAAAATATGATTTCAAAAAGAAATGAGACTATCAAAAACAAATAAAAAAATGTGTCATGGATTAATTACATCTCTTCAAGAAGACTTAAGGACATACTTTCTCCCTTAGAAACTTTGACATTTTTTTTCTAGCCCACAAATTTTTTTCTTTTTGTTTTCTTTTCTTCAGCATGATTGAGTTTATGTTTGGGCTTTCAGTTCATACTATTTTTTCTAGGATGTGGAGGTATGTCCCTGCACTTTAATCTTCATAACTTAAGACTAAAATCCACATGACAAAAATAATTGAATGTTATGAAATGTATGTAATCTACATGAAATTGTTATGCAACTAAGATGGTATGCATTAAAATTGTTCATGCATACAAATACAACTTTTTTTTCCAAATAGAAGCAAGAATAAACTAATCTATCATGTCACCTATTATGCCATGCCATGCAATCAAAAGAAATAAGTTGGAGTACTCATTCATCTTGAGGTGATGAGTCAAAAATGGATGGAAGAGATGGATGGAATCACATAACTAAGAGACAATTCCTTTCATAATATTATGATGTGTCCTCTTTAATGACCTGTGCATAGGGTAATCCAAAGGTTTCTTTATTAGATTTCCATTTAAGATCTCATTAAAGGTTTGATCAGCTTAGGCTCAACAACATCATCATTCACATTCCAAGTTGATTTAGATGTTCATTCATATCCTACGTCCTAAAGATGACTAATCCAAACACTTCCTCAAGTGGTGTTGTAGAAATATTTTGCAATAAAGCTATAAAGAGGTGACCATTTCCTTGCAAAGACACCTATGAGTACAATCTATTCGATATATGAAACCATGCATTTACTGCTCCACGATTACACTAGATAGGCATGGATCCTAAAATTGCATAAACAAAAAATAAAAATAAAACAACTAAGATAAAAATGCAATAAAAGCTAAGATAGATGGTTGTTCCACCCCCCCAAGCTTGAATAAGACTATGTCTACATAGTCAATACTCACACTTAAGAGGTGGAATAGTGGTACCATTACTCAAAATGGAGGAGGTGGTGGATGTGGCATGTTGGGGTCATGGGGAGGAATCATCCCCTAAAAATATAGATCTGACGACGGCGTTTGCGGTGTTTGTGGGTACCCTCCAAAGTACCCCTAGTTCCAGTAATGGTCGAAGAATGGCTGCTGATATTGCTCCATCTGCTATAGGTGCATATGGACATTCTCTTGATTGTCCAAGATAAGACGTTCACTGTCATATATTTCCTACTAATTTTGGTATAGCTGTCCTTGTATCTCATGTACACCAGCTAGCATCACCTGGTGTTACTGTTGTTCTGTCTGAATATCCTATAGCATCCCATACATACCCGCCATGTTATATGGGTCATGCTACTCCTACGAAGGGGGCAACACATATGAAGTTGAAGCAGCGTAGGTGCGGGCCCTTTTGCATGGGACCACTCTTCGAGTAATGGGGATGGTGGTTGGTTCTTTTGAGCTCTGTTTCTAAATTTGTTCCACAACAAAGGTATAAACTCACAAACTTACTTCTCACTATATCGTTGTTGATGAGATTCATGGATAGAAATGTAAGAGACAAAAGATATCATTATTACATATTTCTATGATGTATGTTTCTCTCTCTCTATGGATTCCTATAATAGTGGTGAGAAGTTAGTTTTATAGATTTACAACGATGCAAGCTTCCAAATACACAAGGATAATTATCAATCACAATCAAGTTTTGTATTTTGTATTGACGTAAGGCTATCAATGAGGAGGGTTTGGAGAGGCTAAGGGCTTACCCTATTAGAGGTAGAGGGTAGGGGTAAGGATAATTACCCTCCTTGTGATATTTCATACCCTCCATGTACCCTTACCCTCTTACCCATAGGGTAAACATGGAGGTTACATGTAAAATAGATGAACGAAACATATGAAGAATTAGGATATGTATATAATTTCCAATTCATTTATGCAACAAACATCACATATATATTCATCGACCATTCTTTCAAGTAGTATAAACATATTTTGATTACACCCAATGACTTTAAATGGTACAATCAACTATCATTTACATATGTTATTTATATATGCAATATAGACAAAATTCAATAGTGTCAAAATTTTAGTCACCAACTCCTATTTTAGTAACAACAAACTAGTTGAAAATCTTAAACATAAATTGTGTTGAAGCAACTGAAAACTAATCATGTACCATTATAATTATATAATGATATTATATGTTAAAATAACTAATCATGTGCCATTATAATTATATAATGGTATTATATGTTAAAACTAAAAAAAAAATATTCTTTTTGCATAATTTTCAATAACTACTTTTGTAATATTAGTTACGACCACCGTTGGTATGTAAAAAGTCATTCCAAAGATGGAATTTCTTTTACAAAACACTATAAAAAGTTGTTTATAGAAACAAATCCATGAAATGAATGTTTTTTCACAAAAGACTAACCTACTGGATTTTATTACTCAACATCTATAGTTGACATTCTATATAAATTTGTTAGTATGGATTAGTAGGACACCATATCTGCGATGGATAGGTGGATGCACCACTGCATGTGATGAAGATGGAAGCAATTCATAGTCTAAATCTTTTGACTTGTAGCAATTCCATCTGTAGTCTATATTATGGTGTGGTTGTGTGAGGAAGAGAATAACCAAATTTACAATGACTTTGTGATGACGTGGATGACTGCTAGTTGCATAACCAAAAAATCTCCCTAAGGGTCCCTTTTGTGTAGGTGTAGGCGACTGTAATTGATCTTGAAAAGAATGAAAGTGGGACAGGGAGTGGTCTGCAAAAGAAACACAATGGTGCACCAACCACTAGTTGGAGGTAGAAAGTGGCAACTTCTTTGGGGTAGAAGACTACTAGAGCGAAGGGGTGGGTGGAAGGTAGATGCCTAGCTCACTGGCCAGGAAGGCACCAGATTGACAGTGAAGGCCACATTCCTAGATTGAGCTTGTCATCATCAACCACTTTAGTGCACAACTGCTACAAATGTAAATGGAAACAAAGTCGACATAGGTGTTTGTGAGGTTGGAGGATGGACTCTGGAGACTAGAGTGATGCCTGGAGATGGGGTGAGGTGAGGGTTGTGGTTGTGGTTCATGTCATGTGCCTTATACTATGTATATAGCATATGTTTCTATTCACTAGTGGATAAATGGGTAGAAGAGTATGGATAATGTATTTCCCTTACCCTCCCCTATTAATGGAGTGTGTAAAAGGGTAACGGGACAATGGGTAACAGGTAACAAATAGACTTACCCTTACTCTATAGGATACAGATGAAGAGTAAAAAGGTAATACTCTTTTCCACTGACATCCCGACCTTGATGACAAATTTGTGAGATGAATAAGTTCCAAACACAAAATAGTGGTTGATTCTACAAATAGAGGTCAAGTACATTGTTTCTTCTAATGCAACAAATGAAACAGTGGATGATTCTATAATAGAGGTCCAGTACATTGCTACCTATAGTGCAATAAAGGAATTTGTATGGTTCAAGAAGTTCATTGGGAACTAGGAGTGGTTACTTCCATTAATGATGTAATAGAGATATACCATGATAGTAATGTATCCATTACACAAGGTAAGGAATTCAAATCACATCATCATTTGAAGCATATACTATATGTCTACCATCTCATAAGAGAGATAGTAAAACAAGGAGAAGTGAAGATTTGAAGAGTACCGACTTAAAGTAACGTTGTTAATCCTCTGATGGAAGCACTTTCATAGAAAAAGCATAATGGTCATGTTAGATCAGTTGGTCTTACAGTCACAAGTGATTGTCTCTAGTGCAAGTGGTCAACTATCCATAGTATACCCTGAGAGACATTTGTGTGATGATTTTAATGGGACACTATGTACTTGATTAGAATATTAATCAAGCAAATTCCAATTATTATGTTTTCTTTAATATTGAGACAATGAACATATATAAAACTATCTCAAGAATGTCTTGACTCAATTTATATGGTTAGGGTTGAATACCTAAACATGAGATCATGCGAATATTTAAGAGTACACATTCTTGCTATTTCCCTAGTCATTTATTAATGTGGATATTATAAAACAACATTAATACATAAGACTAGTGTGTACAGTGAGTGATGAATATTTCTCTTTAGTCATGATATTGGATACCAACACAGATACATCAATAGTTGTCTGAAAATAGATTGTACTAGACAAATCCACATTGAATATGATACATGGTAGTCATATATGTCGGTTAGAATAAACTCCATCTGAAAATGGTGATTTTGGTCCTTAGACCTGAAGTTACAAAAAATCACATTCGTTCGGTGAACATTAACACTACCCAACATGATCTTCAATAAGGGTTGCCATACATGTAATTTTTGGGTATGTTGTGACACATTGGGATTATTGTGTGTGATGTAGAGGGAATTTGTCCCTTCTATTGTGGTGATATTTGTGGACACTTGATGAGTGATAATATAACAGCATGAACATGTTCATGTTTGTCAAGTTGTGATGTTCAGATCATATGTATCTCAAATAGTGTACTTTGGATCAAGAAATAAAGTTTGAACTTTGAGTGGATGAAGTTTTCATGCCTCATATTAAATTTTTATAATAGGATAAAAAGGGATTATATGATCACTAAAAAATGGGTCACATTACTATGTTGACGTTTCTCTCCAACTTCTCTAGACTTGGGATGCAACGAAGTCTTGCTAGACACCAATAATTATTTGTGAATTTATAATATGATAAAGGAAATCACTACCAGTGCAACACACATATGATGTATAACAAGATGAATATAATCATGGGAATATGATTAATTTTCTATTAAAGCTTTAGGTAATCAACTGAATCATTGATGGAATGACTGGAAGCCCATTCGACTGTGGAATTGGCTCCACTCACAAAATTGGACTGTTTGTGGGCATCTGTTGAAAAGTGGGTGTTGCCTTTTCATTTCCTAATGTTTATTAGAAATCTTGCTTCCCTATCTTGCCTATATATAGGGGGATGATGGCTAGTGTTTTGGTAAGACACAGACACATTGTTTCAAAGGGATTTAACCAGTCTCGATTACCCATAAGGAAAGAGGGATAGAAGAGAGGTTGTGTGATGTTAGCATGTTGTAAAAAAAAGGCTTCTCTACGACACCGACTCTTGGAGCGTGAAGTGGAGTTCTCATTTTTCATGTAGACTATGTAGATAGGTACACTCCTTTGCAACTACATTTAGAGAACATCAATGACATCTTCCTCCACCTTCATTCTTGTGACCTTTGTTTTTAGATCTACTCAACAACAAAGGTATAATATCACAAACCTTCCTTTTTGATATATTGTTGTTGATGAGTTCTTTCACCTCCTATTTGTTTCTCAGGGGCAAAAAGAACCTCTAGCGATGCCAAGAATTAGAGAACAAATTTCGGGTAGGTCTTCAAGTCACTGAAGAATGGGTTATCCCCCTCCATTAACTGGCATTGACATACCTACCATAAGTTGTTGGTGAAGCCCGCTCACTCGATCAGGGCACGATCTCCATATTTTGTTGGGACTATCTTCCTCATATGAAGCTCTTTGTAAACCTTCCTAACCTCTAGGGATGGATGTTGAATCCATGTTGGTCGAGGGATCAACTCTCCTTGTTCTTCCAATGTAGAAGGACCTCTCCTTGGTGCCATGGTGATGATGAAAGGAGGATGGAGAAAGAGAGGCTCAATGAAGAGTGTCAGCGCCCAGTGCAGCTTTGCTCTGAGTTGTAGGAGGTGTGAAGGAGGTGGTGTGAAGAAAATAGATTCACTATCCCCTCCTTATATAGATGAGATGGACAGAATCGGTACTACTGACTTTTCAATCAGTAGTATTGAGTTGGAAACATAGATCGATGGCTCAGATGTATTGATGGCTGACTTTTGATGATGTCTCGAGTGCTGATTGCTCAGAGTCGGTAGTACTGAATCCAAGTCGGTAATACTGACTTGAGTCATGGATCGATACTACTAACCATTCAAATCATATTACATCCGTCATTTAATTGAGTGTCCACAGATTGCCGATGTCAAGAGTTGGTATTACCAACTTTTCATTCAGTGATACCCAATTGGAAACTTTTCTCAGTATTTTTGAAATTTCATCTCGATATCTCAAACCTGGGAACACCAAAAAGTTAGTAGTACTGTTATAACCCCATTTTTTCTAAATAATGTAATGTGATTTGTAAATCTCCTTTTAAAAGATAAATGAAATCAATGGTTGGTTTAATGATTTAATTTGAATGAAATTCATGTCTAATAGACTTGTATGTTTTCTTAATGGGCCTGATTGACTATTGAGCCCAATTGAAAGAAAAATGAAAAAGAAAAGGAAAAGGAATATAATTAGATAAAGGAATAAACAAGAAAATAGATAAAAGAAGAATAAAAGGCTAAGGAATATTTTCCAAGATGGAATTTCGAAATATTAAGGTTCCTTGAGGTTCAAGGAACTTAGGATAATAATATAAAGGTTAGAGAAAGAGAAAATAAGTGGAAAATATGAATAATTAAGTGTTAACTTGAAACTGAAGAAAAGGACTCATTTTCTTTAGATAATGATCCTAATTTTTGCATGATGAGAGATAAAATCATAAATGATGTTCCCTTAAAATTTGAGATAAAAAGGAGTTATAATTTGGGAGTTATAGCTTTTTCAAATTATCCTCAAAATAGGATTTATCTTGGAAATTTAGGAAAATCCTTTTCCTTTTGTTTGAGAGCAATAGATGTGGGCCGTTGGATCTTAATCCAATAGGCACCACTCATCGTCAAGTCCTAGCGAGACAAGGACTGTAGCTGGTTATAGAGAGAACTTTCCCCTTCAATTTCATATCAAACCAGCACATGTGCACGCTTGGAAAGTGTCCCAATGAGTTCGGGGGAAAGAGATGAAACTTCTCAACCATATATTGATGAGCTTTCATCGTGTCTTCACGAAACACCCAATTGGGAAGTTGAACAGATAACGACGGGGATCAGGAACCCTAAGAGGACCCCCTATAGTCCTATACAAAGGACCCCTCTCGCTTCCTCTCACCATCCCAATCTTAGATGGTTGCTCCCTGAGCCCCATAACCCTCTCTCTCTCTCTCTCTCTCTCTATTGCTAGCTCTCTGACGAAGAACCACCGCGGTGCCACCGCATTATCTAGAGGAAAAGAGGAGGAAGACGTGTAGCAGGGACCCTTGGATTAGGGTCCATCGTAAACCTGAGAAGGATCCAACGATTTGGCAGTGAGGGGCGCGCACGCTTGTGATAGTGGAGGTGTGTAACGAGGATCGTCTGATCCTTTGTAGTCCAAGCAGACCAGTGATCGAACGGCTGTGGAAATTCAGGTAATTCCTTTCTCTAAACAAAATTCCAGTAAAATGCATTTTCTTAGAAAAATCATATCTAATGATAGAAAACTCCGATGAGGAAACTTTGTACATGAAAGTTGCATAGAAAAATATGAATAACATGATAAAAATAATTTGGTGACCTAATTCTATCTCATTTTGAAAAAGTAATTTAATTTGGTAGAAAAAGGTATTAAAAGGTAATTACAAACCCTAATTGTATATAAAGGGTAAATATTTGTGGATGAATTGGTTAATTTGAAGAGTATTAACCTGTTAAATACTAAAATAGAGTTTTCATCCGTTTTGAATGTAAGATTGGCTAATTTAGGATTTTAATCTATAAATGAAGGATACTATATATGGAAACCCTAATTTAGGGTAAAAGAAGAGGAAAAACTTTGTTTATCTCGAATTATGGAAAAAGGTTGCTAAATTATGATCCTAAGTTTGTTAGGAGTAGTAAGATGAGAAATTTAGGGTTTTAGGTAGTTTTGCTAAATTAGGATTCATAATGTTAAAAGTGGAGGAAAAACCCTAATTTCACAGGAAACCCTAAAATAGGAATAGAAATCCTAAGAAATAAGATGAGGTTGGTTAAATTTTGATAAAAGGAAATTTGTATATTTATTTCAAGATTTCTGTGCATAATTGGTTGCTTGGTTGAGATTTCTCTATTTGATTGATTTTGTCTCAAAATCTGCAATCACAGGTATGTGGTTACATTTATGATTAACCGCATTAGTTTCACGATGATTCCCATAGATTTTATCAATTGTTTGAAATAAACTGCTTGGATGAATTTTATTTCATGCAATTATAAAGTGACTATGATTATCACTATACATATATATAACTGGCTTAGATCCGGATCCTCCTCTGTGGCTTTGCAAATGCTAAAAGGGTAACCTAGAGTAAGGTCTAGGCTATCATGAGTTAGAAATTGGGCTACCCATGCATAGTGCCATGAGACTCTATAGCACACCATGAGTTAAGGAGTGGACTACCAATGGGTAGTTTCGTGTGACTCAACCCTAGAAATTGATTCACCGGTTTGGTAGGATCATGAGGGGTTTAATGGGGATCTACCATAAGGAAGGTAGCATCCAGGTCTACTGTACGGGAAGCACAGAGGTTAGGGTATGTATGGATCGCACAATTATATTTAAAACATAAATTTGGTTGTTTAACTATAATTGACTACGATATGTTGTTATTAATTGCACGATTATTGTTTCTCCCACATACCAGCTTTATGCTGACCGACGTTTTGTTTGTTGGCATTTTAGGTACAAACCCAAAAGGACAAACAGTAAATTGTCACATTGTAAACACATGAATTAAAGTGCAAGGAGGATTAGTTAGACTAGAATTCATAAGTGGATAGAAGTTTAGAAATCCAAACTTTTCAAAGGTATGCAAAATTTTATTTATTACAACTTTTCAGTATAGTCTAGTGAAGTTTGATAATAATTAATTTTTATTTTTTGAACCTTGATTCGGAAATTGGGATAACAGCTCTGACCTCCTGGTTTCCCTTAATTGGGGGTTACTAGAAGGTGGGGTCGTTACATTTGGTATCAGAGTGAAGGTTCCTCACTTAACTATTAATAATTATTAAATTTTACAAACTCTATAGAACCCAAGGGAGTTATTAGAGGATTATCCGAAAGACAGAGGTGTCTAGAAAAGGATCATGACCGAGGGCTGGCAATATTTTCCTCCGCACCGCTAGTCGGAATACGAGGACTCCCGGATCCATGTGACTACCTGGCCAAAGTGTTAGGGTATGATTCGAAATAAGATACATTTAGGACTCTCTCATCTTATTCATCCCTTCTCATCACACATTCTATTAAGGATTTTAAGAGTTAGGGTTTTTCTCTCTCTTCCTCACCCTCATGTGGTATGGGTAAGTAAGTTAAGGATTAAGGAATCCTCCATCAAATTAATAAAAGATATGTAATAAGACATCATCGACATAAGTATAATTAGCTTAAAGGTATAGACTAAAGAGGCTATGAGTATGCTTATGCAGATGGCTCACATGAAGATAGTGGTTGTCTCGGATGCCACCAATGGTGGTGGACCTTCACGTAAGGGAAAGGTGTCTTATGAGAAGAGGAAAAGGAACCACGGTGGAGATTCCTCTAAGAAGAGGAAGAGACCTGAAGAAACCCCTCACGAGGTCCCTAATCCTGACCTGATACCCTTCAGCAACCTTGATCAAGAAGAAGACCAAGGGTACGAGGAGAAACATGAGTACAAGGAGGTGGCCCAGATGGAAGAGAACCAAGTTGTTGGTCCCGAACCAACCATGATAATCCACACCCCTGATGCTTTGTGGATGGAAAATAGAAGAAGATGATAGAGGCCATTAGTTCTTTGGCTCTTTGAGACTTAGCTAGAGGTGAAAATGACGAGCCACTTCCTATTCGTCCTCAGTTGGGATCCACCATCCTGGACTTCGTCAAGCTGAACATTGAGAAGTTCTGGGGAGAAGATAAGTCAAAAGTGGGTGATAAGGCGAAAGCTTGGCTGCTTGCAGTTGAGAATGGATTTCTAATGCTTGAGGTACAATCGGGCAAGAAGGTCCTCTTTGTTTCTCACCTCCTGGAAGGAGCAGCCAAGATATGGTGGGAGACTCACATCATAGGTCGATATCTGACTGAGGAACCAATGGCATGTACAAACTTCAAAATGATCTTCACTGCCAGATTCATCCTTGTTTCGGCTAAGAAGGAAAAGGAAAGGGAGTTCACCAACATGACTCAAGGAAACTCATCTGTGGCAGACTTTGGGTGCAGGTTTTGAATCCTGGAGCATTTCGGGCATATGATGGATGAGGAAAGAAGGGTGGATCAATTCATAGAGCATCTTCACCCTGCCATCAAGCCCCATGTGATGGCAAGTAAACCCAAAACCTTAGTTGAAGCTTACAACATTGCTTTAGACATGGAGAGGATTGTGATGCCTGTCTAGTTTCCACCCAAGGGGTATTTGGGTTTAATTGAAGGAATTCAAGGTCAGAAGAACAACCACAAGAAAGGTCCAGGACGGCATCATGCTAAAGGAAGACAGGGAGTAAAAGGGAAACCTCATCAAGAGAACAACTGACCGCTATGCCGCACCTGCGGAAAGGGGCACGCCTGTGAGTGCCGCTATAAGAAGAAGACATGCCATCGGTGCCATCAAGAAGAACACCTACAATCTGTTTGCCCTCTGTCAAATCCAAGAGGACCAGGACCGGTAGTAGCCCCACCAGTAGCAGCCCCACCTGTGGCAGCTCCACCTATAGTTGCAGCCCCACCTGTTGGAGAGAGGAGACAAGCTCGGGTGTTTTCTATTGACAATGAGGAGGCTCAAGCAAATGTTAATCAGTTGATCGAGGGTAATAACCCTTAGAGTTTTCTTTTATGTTATAAGATAAGCATGTAATGGTATAATGTATGGTGAAAAACAATGTATGCATGCTTGAAGTCATGCGACACAATGTAAAAGCATTGTTTGACTCTAGATCTACTAATACTTTCATTTCAAGAAATCTCACAACTATGCTTTGTTTGGATATCAAGGATTTAGGGTATGTCTTGGATGTTACAACCCCGAGTGGTCAAATCTTTACATCTCTTTTGAAAACTCCGGTGATACCTATGAAATATCGAGATCATGAGTTTCCTATAGACTTTATCCTTGTTGATATGAATGACTTTGATGTGATCATTGGTATTGATTGGCTTTATACTTATAGGGCCAATATTGACTGTAAGGAGAAGAAAGTGATCATTAAGAAACCAGGTCACCCACCTTTTATCATTAGAGGTAGGAAGGATGGCACCACCAGCCTATATGTGTCAGCCTTGAAAGTAGAGCAGATGATGATTAAAGGTAGCTTTCCTTGCAGTAGTTACCGAGCCAGAACCCAGGGTGCAACCCTTAGAGGAAATAGAGGTAGTTAGGAGATATGCAGATGTTTTTCTGGATGATCTACCTGGGATTCCTCTCAAAAGAGAGGTGGATTTTTCCATAGAGCTAGCTCATGGGACAAGCCCTATTTCACGAGCACCTTATAGAATGCCCCCTGCAGAGTTGCTCGAGTTGAAGAAACAATTGCAGGAATTGCTAGACAAGGGTTTTATCCACCCTAGCACATCACAATGGGGAGAACCGGTTCTTTTTGTAAAGAAAAAGGATGGTTCGCTCTGAATGTGGATAGACTACCGAATGATCAACCAGGCTACCACTAAGAAAAAATATCCTTTACCCTGGAAAGATGACTTGTTTGACCAGTTGAAGTCATCTCGAGTCTTTTCCAAGATCGACTTGAGATCGGGTTACCACCAGTTCAGAGTTAAGAGTGAGGACATCCTGAAAATAGCTTTTAGAACACGTTATGGACACTATGAGTTTGTGGTTATGCCTTTTTGGTTGTCCAATGCACCCAGTGTTTTCATGAACCTTATGAATAGTGTGTTTCAACCCTTCCTTGACTCATTTGTCATAGTGTTCATAGATGACATACTAGTTTATCCAGATGACTTAGATCAACACTGAGACCACCTAAGTAAAGTCCTTGATATCTTGAGAAAGCAGAAGTTCTATGAGAAATTCTCCAAATGTGAGTTTTGGATAGACTGAGTCATGTTCCTCAGACAAATCATCTCAGGAGGATCGATCGCCATAGATCCAGCTAAAGTGTCGGCAGTTTGAGAATGGCCTACACCAAAGAATCCCTCAGAAATTCACAGTTTCTTGGAGTTGGCTGGGTACTATCAGTGTTTCATCAAGGATTTCTCAAAGACTGTCTTGCCTTTGACCATGTTGACTCGAAAGGATGTGAAGTTTGTTTGGTCCGATGTGTGTGAAGCTCATTTTCAGGAGCTGAAGGAGAAGCTAACCACTGCACCAGTTTTGACTCTACCGTCAGGCAATGAGGGTTTCATGATTTTCACTGATGCATCAAAGATATGACTTGGTTGTGTGTTGGAACAGAATCGACATGTGGTTGCATATGCCTCCCGACAACTCAAGCCCAACGAGGTGAATTACCCGACGCATGACTCAGAGCTGGCTGCTATCATTCATGCATTGAAGATTTCACGGCATTACCTATATGGTGCTACTTTCGAGATCCTCACTGACCACAAGAGCCTGAAATACCTCCTGACACAAAAAGACTTAAACCTACGACAACGACGATGGATGGAGTGCATGAAGGATTACAACTTCACCATCGCTTATCATCCAAGAAAGGCGGATGTCGTAGCAGATGCTTTGAGTTGGAAATAGCTCAAGTGTGCGACTGTTCTGCCGAACCGGTGGAAGAGTTTAGAAGAACTGGTAGAATGGTATCTACAACCGTTTGATGATCGAGTTCGATTGGCCAACATCTAGATACAGTCAGAGTTGTTGGATGAGATTGTAGAAACACAGTTGGTCAGTGGAGAACTTGACAAGATGAAAGTAATGAAGAAGAAGCCTCAGATTCGTCTTTCATTGGGAATAGACGGAGGGATTAGATTTGAGAACCGCATATGGGTTCCTGAAGACTCACTGTTGAAGGAACATATCCTACAAGAGGCTCATGGTTCTAAGTACACAGTGCACATGGGAACAACCAAGATGTTTAAGGACATGCAGAGGTTTTTCTGGTGACCAGGAATGAAGAGACATATTGCAGCATATGTGGCCAGCTGTCTTACGTGCCAGATGGTGAAGGTTGAACACCAATGACCCGGTGGACTGTTACAGTCTATAGAGATTTCAGAATGGAAAAAAGATCAGATCACCATGGATATTGTGGTGGGTCTACCTCAAACTAAGAAAGGTCATGATACTATATGGGTTGTGGTAGATTGCCTTACCAAGTCAGCACACTTCCTTGCCCTGAAGACCACTGCCAAAGTGTCAGACTTAGCTGAGTTGTATATTAGAGAGATAGTGTGTTTGCATGGCGTACGCAGTTCCATCATCTTCGATAGAGATCCAAAATTTACTTCCAAGTTGTGGAAGCAAGTTCAAGAGGAACTTGGTACAAGGTTGAAGTTCAATATCGCTTATCACCCCCAGATAGATGGTCAGTCAGAAAGGACAATCCAGACCTTAGAGGATTTGTTGAGAGCTTGTGTGCTCGATTGGGGTGGATCATGGGAGCAATACTTAGCATTAGTTGAGTTTGCCTACAACAAAAGTTACCAAGCTAGTATTGGGATGCCTCCGTATGAAGCTGTATATGGGAGACCATGTCGGTCACCACTTCACTAGGATGATGTTGGTGAAAGGACCTTGTTGAGGTCAGATGAACTCTAAGTGTATGTTGATAAAGTCACTTTAATCAGGAAAAGGATAAAGAGAGCCCAGGATCAACAGAAGTCATATGTTGATGTGAGGCGGACTGATGTGCATTTCACTGTGGAAGAACATGATTTTCTGAAAATCCGGCCGCTCCAAGCTATAGCTAAGAACAGAGGAAAGTTGAGTCTCCGGTACGTGGGTTTGTTTGAAGTGTTAGAATAGATTGGTGAAGCCGCATATCATTTGGCGTTACCCCCTCAATATAGTATGATGCATGATGTGTTTCATGTGTCCAATCTGAAGTGATATGTGTAAGATCTGAGCCATGTGTTGAGCATTGAACTCATTGAGCTTCAAGGGAAGCTAACTTATCATGAGTTACCTTTGTGGATTCTAGATACCAAGGTAAAAGAGCTCAGAAATAAGAATATAGAGATGATAAAGGTTCTTTGGAAGCACCATGGAGAGGATGAAGCCACATGGGAGCTATAGACGGACATGGAAAAAGCATATCCTGGTTTGTTTGCATGATTGTTGAATTTTGAGGGCAAAATTCCTATAAGGAGGGGAGGATGTTATAACCCCATTTTTTCTAAATCATGTAATGAGATTTGTAAATCTCCTTTTAAAAGATAAATGAAATCAATGGTTTATTTAATGATTTAATTTGAATGAAATTCGTGTATAATAGCCTTGCATGTTTTCTTAATGGGCCTTATTGGCTTTTGAGCCCAATTGAAAGAAAAATGAAAAAGAAAGGGAAAAGGAATCCAATTGGATAAAGGAATAAATAAGAAAAAAGATAAAAGAAGAATAAAAGGCTAAGGAATATTTTCTAAGATGGAATTTCTAAATATTAAGGTTCCTTGAGGTTCAAGGAACTCAGGATACTAATATAAAGGCTAGAGAAAGAGAAAATAAGTGGAAAATATGAATAAGTAAGTGTTAAATTGCAACTCAAGAAAAGGACTCATTTTCTTTAGATAATGATCCCAATTTATGCACGATGAGAGATAAAATCATAAAATAGGTTGCCTTAAAATTTGAGATTAAAAGGAGTTATAATTTGGGAGTTATAGCTTTTTCAAATTATCCTGAAAATAGGGTTTCTCTTGGAAATTTAGGAAAATCCTTTTCCTTTTGTTTGAGAGCAACAGATGTGGGTCGTTCGATCTTAATCCAATAGGCACCACTCATTGTCAAGTCCCAGCGGGACAAGGACTGTATCCGGTTATAGAGGGAACTTTCCCCTTAAATTTCTGATCAAACCAGCGCACGTGCACGCTTGGAAAGTGTCCCAATGAGTTCGAGGGAAAGAGACAAAGCTTCTCGACCATATATTGGTGAGCTTTCATTGTGTCTTCATGAAACACCCAATTGGGTAGTTGAATAGATAATGACGGGGATCAGGAACCCTAAGATGACCCCCTCTAGTCCTATATAAAGGACCCCTCTCGCTTCTTCTCACCATCCCGATCTTAGACAGCTACTCCCCGAGCCCCATAACCCACTCTCTCTCTCTCTCTCTATTTCTAGCTCTCTAGAGAAGAACCACTATGGCACAGCCACGTTGTCTAGAGGAAAAGAGGAGGAAGACGAGTAGCAGGGACCCTTGGATTAGGGTCCATAGTAGACTTGAGAAGGATCCAACGGTTTGCCAGTGAGGGGTGTGCGCGCTCTCACGATAGTTGAGGCATGTAATGAGGATCGTATGATCCTATGTAGTCCAAGCGGACCAATGATCGAATGGCTGTGGAAATTCGGGTAATTCCTTTCTCTAAACAAATATCCAGTAAAATGCATTTTCTGAGAAACATCATATCTAATGATAGAAAACTCTGATGAGGAAACTTTGCACATGAAAGTTGAATAGAAAAATATGAGGAACATGATAAACATAATTTGATGACCTGATTCTATCTCGTTTTGCAAAAGTACTTTAATTTGGTAAAAAAAGGTATTAAAAGGTAATTAGAAACCCTAATTGTATATAAAGGGTGAATCTTTGTGGATTAATTGCTTAATTTGAAGAGTATTAACTTGTTGAATACTAAAATAGAGTTTTCATCCATTTTGAATGTAAGATTGGATAATTTAGGGTTTTAATCATTAAATGAAGGATAATATATATAGAAACCCTAATTTATGGTAAAAGAAGAGGAAAAAATTTGTTTATTTCGAATTATGGAAACCCTAATTTATATAGAAACCCTAATTTATGCTAACTGATGATCCTAAGTCTATTAGGAGTAGTAAGATGAGAAATTTAGGGTTTTTAGGTAGTTTTGCTAAGTTAAGATTCATAATGTTAAAAGTGGAGGCAAAACCCTAATTTCAAAGGAAACCCTAAAATTGGAATACAAATCCTAAGAAATAAGATGAGTTTGGTTAAATTTTGATAAAAGGAAATTTGTATATTTATTTCATGATTTTTGTGCATAATTGGTTGCTTGGTTGAGATTTCTCTATTTGATTGATTCTATCTCAAAATCTGCAATCACAGGTATGTGGTTACGTTTAAGATTAACCACATTAGTTTCACGATGATTCCCAGAGATTTTATCGGTTGTTTGAAATAAACTGCTTGGATGACTTTTATTTCATGCAACTATAAAGTGACTATGATTATAACTATAAATATATATAACTAGCTTATATTTGAATCCTCCTCTGTGGCTTTGCAAATGCTAAAAGGGTAACCTAGAGTAAGGTCTAGGCTATCATGTGTTAGAAATTGGGCTACCCACATGTAGTGGCATGAGACTCTATAGCACACCATGAGTTAAGGAGTGGAATGCCTATGTGTAGTGCCATGTGACTCAACACTAGGAACTGATTCACCGGTTAGGTAGGATCATGAGGGGTTTAATGGGGATTTACCATAAGGAAGGTAGCATCCTGGTCTAATGTAGGGACAACACAGAGGTTAGGGTATGTATGGATCACGCAGTTATATTTAAAACGTAAAGTTTGTTGTTAAATTGTAATTGACTGTAATATGTTTTTATTAATTGCACGATTATTATTTCTCCCACATACCAGCTTTATGTTGACCGACGTTTTGTTTGTCGATGTTTTAGGTACAAACCCAAAAGGACAAACAGTAAATTGTCACATTGTGAACAGATGAATTAAAGTGCAAAGAGGATTAGTTAGAATAGAATTCATAAGTGGATAGATGTTTAGAAATCCAAACTTTTCAAAGGTATGCAAACTTTTATTTATTACAGCTTTTCAGTATAGTCTGGTGAAGTTTGATAATTATTAATGTTTATTTGTCGAACCTTGATCTGAAAATTGGGATAACAGATCTGACCTCCCGGTCTCCCTTAATTGGGGGTTATTGGAAGGTGGGGTCATTACAAGTACCAATTTGGATGTAGATACTACCGAGTTCTTATCAGTTAGGCACTTGAAAATCTTCAAAGACTCAATGGTACCGACTGGTCTGGTCGGTAGTACTGAGTCTGTCTTTCTTTTGCGGATGTATCCCTGACGTGAATTTGCTACTACCGACTTGGGGACATGGTAGTACCAACTATGTATGATCTGCACACTCGAACAAATGAGTCAAGGTACCTTTTTTCATGAAAAAAATGAAACAACAACTAAAAAGCTAAAATGAAAATAAACAAAGAGAAATAAAGGTTGGGTTGCCTCCCAACAAGTGCCATTGTTTAACATCCTAGACTAGACGTTCCTAAGAGAAAGAATCTACTGGATTTCCATGAGTTGCACTTCTTCTATTCTTGGATCTACTTCCCCACCAAAATAGTGCTTCAATCTTTAGCCATTAACAAGGAATGACCTAGTCCCATCTATAATCTTCACAACACCATGGGGAAAAACCTTCTCAATCACGAATGATCCACTCCATTTGGACCTCAGCTTACCCGGATGTAACTTAAGTCTAGAATTAAAAAGAAGAACCTTTTGTCCTGGGAGAAACACCCTATTCAAGATATGCCTATCATGAATCTTCGTCATTCTTTCCATATAAATTCTATAACTTTCATAAGCATCCATCCTAATCTCATCTAGTTCATTCATATCTAATAGTCTCTTTCTACCTGCTTCATCGATTCAAAAATTTATCTTTTTCAATGCCCATTTCCCCTTATGCTCAAGATCCATTGGTATAAGGGAAGCACATCCATAAACCAACCTAAAATGCATAGTTATATAGGTATTTTATAGGCCGTCCTATATGCCCAAAGAGAGTCATTAAGCACAAAACCCCAATTTGTCCTATTAGTTGAGACTATCCTTTCCAAGATCTTATTCACTTCTCTGTTGGACACCTCAACTTGACCATGCGCTTGTGGGTGGTAGGGAGTACCCACTCGGTGTTTCACCCCATATTTATTCAATAAGGCTCCAAATTGCCTATTGGTGAAATGTGATTCACCATCACTAATAATCAGTCAGGGGACACCAAATCTGTAGAAAATGTAGTCTTCAACAAACCTGCACACAACTTGTGCATCATTGGTGTGGGTTGGAATTGCTTCCACCCACTTAGATACATAGTCAACCGCAAGTAAAATGTAGATATTAGAATTAGATGAAATGCCATGAAATCAATGCCCCATAGATCAAACACTTCAATCTCTTAAAAAACATTTAGTGGCATTTCATGTCGCTTAGAAATATTACCTGCATGTTGACATGCATCACAATGACGAACAAAATTATGAGCAACTTTAAACAACGTTGGCCAATAAAAACCACTCTCTAAGATGTTGCTCATGGTCCTAGAGCTAGCATGATGCCCCACTATAGGTAGAGAATGACAGTGTGATAAAATTCTCTCAACCTCACATTCGGGTACACACTTCTTCAAAATTCCATCCATACATTATTTAAGCAAAATGGGATCATCCCAGATGTAAAACCATGTAAAACCTCAATGAATGGAAAAATCTCTTCTTCTCTTGGTATCCTCAATCTCCAGGCATCACCTTGCATGCTACATAATTGACAATGTCTGCAAACCAGGGATCTGTGGTTTTAAGAGAAAAAAAAATTTCATTAGGGAAATCCTTAACAATAGGGATATATAAATCTTTTTCATTAACCCTTTCCAACCTAAATAGGTGATCTTGTACCACATTTTCCACCCCTCTCTTATCCTTAATTTCTATGTCAAATTCATGTAACAATAAAATCCATCTAATTAATCTAGGTTTTGCATCTTTCTTTTGTAACATGTATTTGATGGTAGCATGGTCAGTCCAAACAATCACCTTAGCCCCAAGTAGGTATTGGCGAAATTTTTCAAATGCAAAAACAACTGTCAACAACACCTTTTCTGTGGTAGTATAATTTAGTTGTGCATCATTCAAGGTTTTAGATGCATAATATATGATTGTAGGAGCCTTATCCTTGTGTTGACCCAACACAACTCCCACTGCATAATCTGATGTATCACACATCAGATCAAAAGGGTAGGATCCAATCAAGAGCCTACATAATAGGCACAGAAATCAACTTCTCATTTAGCACTTCAAAGGCATTCAATCATCGTTCATCGAAAGAAAATTCAATGTCCTTTTCCAACAATTCCGATAAAGGTTTAGCAATTTTTGAAAAATCATTTATAAAATGATAGTAAAACCTAGCATGTCCCAAGAAGATCCTTACTCCCTTCACCGATGTCAGTGGAGGTAGCTTGGAGATGACCTCTATCTTAACTAGTTCTACTTCCATACCTTTGTTGGACACCTTGTGTCCAAGCACTATGCCCTCACTCACTATCATATGACACTTGTCCCAATTCAAGACTAAGTGAACTTTGTTGAGATTATATATGCAATCACTGAATAACTCCCCATATACAAAAAACTCATCCATGAACACCTCCAAGCACCACTCTACCATATCAGAAAAGATGTCAAGCAAATAGCATTGGAAAGTGGTGGGGCATTACAAAGGAAGAACGTAATCCATCTATATGCAAACGTGCCATAAGGGCAGGTGAAAGTAGATTTCTCATGATCCCTTGGCTCAATCAAAATCTGATTATAATCAGAATACCCATCGAGGAAGCAAAAGCGTGAATGATCAATGAGTCGTTCCAAAATCTGATCAATGAAAGGAAAAGGAAAATGATCTTTCAAAGTGACATCATTCAAATGTTGGTAGTCTATGAATACATGCCACCTCGTCACTAACCTAGTTGATATTAACTCATTAGCGGCATTAGTTGTGACAGTGATCTCCCTTTCTTAGGAACTAATTGGGTTGGGCTAACCCACATAGAATCCAAAATGGAGTAAATGATACATGCCGATAGGAGTTTGCCCACTTCTTTCTTGATTACCTCAGTCATGATGGGATTGAGTCACCTCTGAGGTTAAACTATTGCCTTGGTTCCTTCTTCTAGCCGAATTTTGTGCTGGGACAAGATTGGAGAGAATCCTTTAATGTGTGTTGTTGATCACCCAAAAGTGGCTCGGTGGTTCTTTAACACAGTAAGTAATTGCTTCTCCTCCTTACTACTCAAGGACAATGATATAATCACTGGGAGCTTCTCTTATACTTCCAGGAAGACATACTTCAGCTGTGGTGGCAACAACTTCAACTCCAACTCAGGTCGGATCAGTAGAGATGGAACAAATGGCAGAGGAGGTGGTGCCAAATCATCAAAAGGTCTAACATAGTAGTAGGGTTCCACCTTCAACATCAATGCACACTCTTCCAGAGAGTGGTTGTGTTTCATGTCCTCCACTATATTCATCAAGCATGCTTCCAAAGTTAACTTGGATATGGCTACAGTAAGTAATCAGCAGTGGCCTCCTCTATGGTAGTTGGGTCATAGTCTTCTTCTTCATCCTTTGGGTAACACACTACTTTGGTTAGCGAGATCACCTTAGTGTTTTCCATGATATCAACTGCTAAAGTTCCCCCTTTCCACTTTAGTCATCACATGAGCCATGTCTAGGAATGGATTCCCCAAAAATAGATAAATGTTTCCCTCCACATGTTGAAGCATGTTGCATTGTTCTTTGTCCCCCTTAGCTTGTGAGTGCTTAGGCATATTAATTTCAAACTTGTAGTCCTAGATATCCATTGTCAGGCATCCTCAACCCATCTCCAAAATCTTGTCTGTCGTGGCTAAGAATGGCCTTCCTAGCAAAAGCTCATTGCCATGATCATCATGCATTTCCATGACCATAAAATCTACAGGGAAGACAAATATGTCTACTTTCACCAGAACATCTTCAAAAATACCATACGACTTGACCACATAATTATCTTCCAATTGAATGGTCATACTACTCTTCCTAGATTCCTTAAGATTGAGCTTCTTGAAAGTTGACATGGGCATAAGATTGATCCTTTCCCATGAATCACATAGAGCTTCACCAAACTTAGTCTTTCCTATGAAGCAAGTGATTTTGAAACAACCTGGATCATGTCTTTTAGGAGGTAGAGTTCCCAAAATAAAAGCACTCACATGCTCCTTTAACACCACCACATTAGCCTCAGGTATCCTTCTCTTCTTATTGATTATGTCCTTGAAGAACTTACCATAAGATGGCATCTGCTAAATTGCATCGATGGGTGAAATTTTTATAGATAATCTCCTAAAACCATCTACAAACTTCTTGAACTACCAATCTACTTTGGTTTCCATCAAGCTATTTGGAAAGGGCACTGGGGTCACTGGTGTCCTCTAGTGAGGCGGTATATAAGTTTTTGTTCTTGTACCCTCCACCTCATCAGGCTGCTCCTCAGTTGTCTTCTCCTTTTCTAACATGTATGGTTCATCTGCATCCATCGTCACAATCTAAGTTGTTGTTCCTATAACTTCACCTATGTATGAAATTTATGGTGCATCATTCAGTAGCTACCTACCACTGCGGAGTAGGACTGACTTGACATGTTGATTTCTAAAAGGCACATTTGAGTTTTCTGGGAATCCCTACTGGTTTGGTTGCTTCAATGTGTCCACATCTGCTTATATTTGAGATATCTGAGTTTCCATGTTGAGGATCAGTGCACCCTAGTTCTGGAGTTCTCTCTGATTTGACCAATAAATACTTCATTCTGTCTAACTAGCTTTCCAAGCATTTCTTCAATATGATCAATCTTCTTTTACTCTTGTTGATATTGTGCTTGGCCACCAAACTGTTGTGTCTTGGGTTGTTGTTCCTGAGATGGATCCTGTGGGAAATTGTTAGGATCCTTCCATGTGAACTTAGGATCCTTCCTCCATGAGTAGTCATTGCCCTGATACTGCTATTGTTGGTGCACAAACTTGCACTCTTCTTCTTCTTCTTCTAAAGGTGGTCCATCATTGGCAAACAACTTTTTGTCAAGCGAGTTTAGCTTCTCATTTAGCACAGAGATGACCTTGGACTCCCTAAAACTTTTGGTGGTTGTCAGAAGCTCGCCCTCATCACCCCATGGTTGGGTCTTGGACATGTTCTCTAATATCTCATGACACGCAGGAAGGTTTGTTGTTAAGGAAGAAACCTTCTCCTGCACTGTCAAGTGTGGTTCTCTATCCCTTGTGCAAACCGTAGTAGAAGATCTTTATATGCCCCAATAAATCAATATCGTGATAAGGTACCTTTCACAGTATATTTTGGAATCTCTCCCGTGCTTTAAAATATGATTCGTCAGCCTGTTGTATGAAATTATGGATCTTCTTCACCAGGAAGTTTGTCTTCTGTGGAGGAAAGTAACGCTCGAAGAAAGAATCAATCATATGATCCCATGTCTCGATACACTCATCATCGAGATTTGTGAAACCATGACTTTGCATTTTCTACCAAAGATGATGGTAATAGTTTTAGATATATGACAATTTTTGGTATTCTATCTATCTTGACCATATCATAGTTTTCAACAAAGTTAATGATGTGTGTCATCAGGTCTTCAGAATTGTGGCCGTGAAAATCTTGGGATTTGACTAAAGAGATGAATTCTGAATCAATCTTGTAGAAACCCAAATTGATGGCTTGTCTTTTGATTGGTCCTTTTGAGATGTAGAGGAAGAGTCTCTAATCCTCTCCCATATTGTTTGCTCTTTTGCACCATCACCCATTTCTGCTGATTCATGTTCCTCTGGTGTTTCAGGTTCTTCAGGCGGATGTGTTGGTGATGGAGTTTGGTTGAATCTGTCTATAGATCTTCTAAATTATCTTTCTCTGTGAAGTAGTTCTTCTTGACTAAAACTCGATGAAGATGTCTCTTCGTACTCATGGGCTCGAGTATGCACCCTACACTAGTACCTTAAAGAAACAAAAAATAATTGTCAGCACACAATACTTGTGATGGAAATAATAATGATATTATGATTCAGCTTTGAGTGAAATAAAATTAAAAATGAAAAGGTTTGGCCTAGAGTGGCCGACCACAACACTCATAGTGTTAGATGTTGTCATTTCCCCAACAACAGTGCCAAAAACTTGACATCTGTTTACCGTGTGTTATACGCAAGAGAACGTATCGAAGTAATATATGCCTTTTTGAGGCATGAGTCAAACACAGAGAAACGTACTCCAGAATACTACTACTAACTAGGATTTGATCAGATAGACCGGTAAAATAGTTGAATTAGTTTGATTGAATAGAAACAAATGCAGTCCGACCATAGTAGCCCGGGTGGTAAGAGCTCGGTAAGTCCCAATGAAGGATCCAGGTTCAAACCTCATCGAAGGCACTTTGCAAATGGCAATCCATGCTGATTAGGCGCGGGAGGGGGGTGACCGGACCACCCCCTCTCATGCCTCGATATTTTACCATGTCGGGCTCGCCCGGGGTGGGTTCTCTCGATTACCAAAAAAAATAGAAACAAATGCAGGAGCAAAAGAAGCTTAGAGATCGAGTTACTAAAATTAAAGGAAATTCCTCATGACAATGGTTTCACCACAGATAACATTCCAATTAAATGCACACACTAATATCTATTACCCCTATCCCTGGATAATAGTTCACTACCTATTTTGATGCCAATCCCATTTCCATAGTAATTGGTTGATTAGTTAGATGTTTTACGATTAATCTCTGGGTTTTTCCTCCCAACTATTTCCACCTTTCCCAAGGGGTGCAATAAACAGGTAAATCTACATTTTTCCAACCCTTAACATCTCTTACAAAATGATTTAGGGTCTGATAATCTATCTATGGCGATCAAGCATAAATAGAACAAGACAATTTCATAGATTTATAACCAGAAAATAGGGATAAAGATGATATTAATGCATGAAAATCAATTACAATGCATATCCAGGATACTCTCAGATCCTAAGGAATCAAGGGGTTTAGCCCTGCATGGTTTTCATTGACGAATACATGGTAGAGAAATATAAAAATGTGGGAAACATTAGAAAAAATAAAGTAACCCCTAGAGAATAGTCGTTCTGGATGATCCCCTTCGACGTACATGCAATTTGCTATCTTCTAACTATAGATTCACCATCTGGAGGTGCTCAGATCTGGATGAGCCTTCAGTGTAGTGCTCTTCTCTCCTTTCTCTCTGGTGTCATACAACAGAAAATGGCTACCTCCTTAGGTCTAGCCGAACTCTCCTCAAGTCATAAGAATCACTTAAGGAGCGAAATAACACCAGTTGTTGGATTAGAGTGCTATCTTGAGATTGTCTAATCGGGCAGACTCAGTAGTATCGACTGTAAGGTCGAGAGTACCAAGTTTCTAGGGTAGTTGTGATTTCTCACAGTGTCGGTACTATTGACTTGTCTCGATAGTACCGAGTCTTTAGGTCACTCGAATATTGCCTCCCTAATTCCATCTTGGTAGTATCGAGTTGGTGGATGCGGTAGTACTGAGTTTCTGTGATTCATTTCTTGCGCCTTACTGATGTAATTTTAGTACTATCGACTTTTGGTGTTAGTAGTATCGAGTCTGAGTGAGTTTCTGGTCCAATACTAATGTGAAATCGGTACCACTGAGTTTTGATGTTAGTAGTACTTGTGAAGCTCAGTTGTACCTAAAATTGCACAAGAACGTACAAAAGCACTCGGGATGAATATTAAACCATTTTAAATAGTAAAAATTGCATAATTTTATGCATTTAGTTAGAACAAGCCATTGATAGAATTTCATGCATAATTAATCAAATAAATGACAAATCAACACATTAAATCAAGAATATGCCTGTGAAAATGACTAAAAGCCCATGCATCAATTACTTCATTCATATATTAATATAAATACGTCCATATGCAACTTGAGACCTAAATTGAGTGTATAACTAGTAATGCATTGTATAATTAATGACATAAACCCTAGATGTTTATAGTAAGTGTATATTGGTAAATGAACAACCTTGACCATAGTGACTTAAAGATATACATTACAATAACATGTTAGGATCAAATCTAGAGAAAATGTGATAAAATAGTTAGGTATGTGACGTTGATTATATATGAACTAATTGGAAATTTAGAAACACAATTATTGGTAAAATTAGTAATCCAATATGCGAAAGAAAATCCTAATTAACTCAAATTGAATAAACATTGAATTCCATTCCAATAGTAACATATGTTTTTCTACATTTTTGGATCTCTCTATTATCTATTCATGGAGCTCAACTGTTGGAATCCTTTCATTTTGCATCAAGGTATGGAATTTCTGTATTATTCCCTTTTTTGAATTATGCATAGTAGATAGGCAGGTTGTTCTGTTTTTTTTTAACTTTAGCCTTCCCTTTTGAACGACCACAATTACATTATTCCTCAAAATAATAGCACACTATTTAAACATCAAAAAGGGTGGTTTGGTGCCCATTATTTTAAATGGAATAATGCTTCCACGACTATGCATAGAGAAATGCATTTGGTGTGTTTTCATTCTCCATGAAGAGAACGTATGGCTTCCCCAACAATATAGACATTGACATGTGCTATTTATATGAAAATTTGAATTACTTGTTCAAAATTTGATATTCAAGCCTATTGAATTTGGAAAGTCATTTTCATTTGATACATGCCTACATTATTAACTCTTTGCATTTTGTCATAAAAATCCTTTGTATCTTGGTTTTTAGTTCTACTTTCCAATTTTAGTTTTGTACTAACAATTCGACTGACATATGATTTCCTTTTTGGGATCCATGTGCGGGTTTGTTCCCCCTGGGAATTTTTGGACAGGTGAATCAATGCAAGACTTACAAGAGATTGCATGATATGCCCACTATTAAAAGATGGAGATAAGATTAGCCAAAATTTTATTCACTTGCATTTGATGTATACATATCGTTTCGAAGAACACCATGTAATCTGAGAAAATTGTACAATTGAAAAGACTTGTTTATATATTCTAATAATTATTTTTATAAAAATTTGATCATAAGGATTGGGTCTTTACAACCCCTAACCTAAACCTAACGTCCCTAGCTTCTATATATATCTTTAAGTTGGATACGGTGAATGGTTAACTACTATTAGGAGCATTCACACCCCTTGAGGCCACCACCTTCAACTCCACCTACCATTCCATTTGACTTTCACCCAAAAACCATAAATTTCTTCAATGTCCACCTCTAACTCGATCACCTTACATGCTACTTCACCTTTCGGGAAGAAATTCAGCCATCTAACCCAAAAAGGTGAAGAAGGGGTCTACATCAACATCCATGGCTACTTCTACTATTTTCTTCTCTCTTTTTACTTGGCCATATATCATGTGTATCTAAGCCCCTCTTGTGGTTGGTTTGGGGACCAAATATAATAGTATGGTACCATGTGTTTTCATGAATATTCATGTAAAATATTATATTTGGTTTATTAGTTTTATCCTTTTTCTTGTCCGCTATCCTTGTATCTTTTTTTTTGTTTATTCAATAGAACCACATAAGGATAGAGAAAAGAGTGAAAAAGATGCTTGGTAGAAAATACCCAAGTTTCTTATGGAACATTGTATAGATTCCCTTTCTACCCTAATCTACTTAAATTCTATTACCTCTAGGTGTGATATCTAAGTAGCTAGTGTGCTTCTACACTCTTACTTGGAAAATATAAACTAGGTTGGATAGGAGGTAAAATGAGGTGAAAACTATCTTCAAACACCCTATACTAACAAATCCCATCAAGTGAGATTGAAGAGTCACTCTAAGAAACCTACACTAGGGCTTGGTCCAAATTGAATTCATCTATCCCACAATTAAGTGAGCACCATGAGGTTGAATAGGTATTGTTTGGGGAAGTTCTCTAAACACCAATTATAACACCTATGGACCACTAATAGGAGAGGGCTTCTAATTAACACCTACCCTTATTTCTTGGGTTAGTATGACTAAATATATGACATTTTGATTAATATTACCCAATTGAATGGTTGAATTCTCCCATTTCCTATAAAATTTCCACTGCTCTGCTTGATTTATAGAAATCCCAATTGCTAGTTTTCTTATCTTTTTTTCTTCTTGCTTATTCATGCTTGCTTGTGATTCGTGAATATTGTTTTATAGGTTAACTTGGTTCTTTTGTGGTTGATTGTGTTTAGCTCCTATAATCAATTGCCTATTCTAGTTTTTGCTTTCCTAGTTAGTCACTTTCTAAGATAGCTATAATTGATGATTGATTGTCTAAGGAATTGAACCACTCTTTCTTACATAGTTACGAATTGTTTCTCTCTTTAGTTAAGTAATGTTAATTGTTAGATTTATATTACTTTCAATCTTTCATTTCCCTAATAGCATGTCTATTATCTTAATTAATCAAACAAAATTTGTAATCCCAAAAGTGCTAGATCCACACCTAGGAACCTAGAGGACCATTTATCTCTAGTTTCATAGTACGACACCTATGGGTTCAACCCCGAGTTACCCATTCTACTAAATCTCAACCTTGTATGCATGATTGTGTATATATGTATTAGAGAGTGCAAATTGGGTACATATTGTAATGCCAGTGCATTCATGCATCAAGTTGTTTGGTGCTTTGTTGGGTAAGGTTATGATAATTCCAACTATTTACTTCTCTTTAAATTTTTCTAGTTTCCCTCATCATTTTATATTATTTTTCTTTATCTTGCATTCTTTGTTTTCTAAATAGCTCTTTTGGTTGGTTGTTATTGTTCAAGGTTACACTTTATGAACCCACTCTTTGTGCCTATATACATTCTTGAAAAATCCTTAGATAGGGTGTCACAGAATGAGAAATTGTCACAGTCACTAAAAGGAATATGTTGAAATGGTAAACCCATGAGGTGGTGCTCGATCTCATGGACATGACCATGAACATTGTAAATAACAAGAAGAATATAATCCTTTTGGCCAACCTACACCATCCACTGCCTCAAGGCCTCGTCAAGAGTACTTCATCTGTGGGAATTATGTTTCTCCAATTACTACCTGCATAATACATCTTCTAGGGTTATCATTATCCATTTCACCCACCTTGATGTAGCTCCTATTGGCCTCCTATGGACTAGAGTTAGAAAATCCTTACAAGCACATTGACTCCTTCCTAAAAGTGTGATCCACCTTTAAGATTCATGTGACCAATGATTATGTCATTCATCTAACCTTGTTACCCTTCTCCCCTAAAGACAAGTACATGGAGTGGTACTCTTTTAGGACTTAAATAATGACTTTAAAAACTAAGAAGAATGAGATCCTTATGAAATTTTATCCTATTTTCGAAATGACATAAATCTTCTAGTTTAATACATTTTGTGGGAAAATGAGAGTTGAGCAGTTGCATGATAGCTAGAAGAGTTTCCAAAAGATGTTGAGAGAATTACTCCATCATGAAGTACCACTATGGCAGTTGGTATAATATATGTATGTAGGGTTTCTGTAAAATCCTTTTTGTTAAAATCAAAGTCATAAGGAAAACATTCGATAAAATATTGTGTGCTTAAATCCCATCATGATCATTCACCTCTACTACATGTTCAAATACCACAACAACACTACAATTTCCATGTGACATCTCATCAACAACATCAACCTCACCAAGGGCATGTGCAACCATAATTCCATCATCAAATGTCGCAATGCCCTTCACCGCATCTACAACATCAAGGGCCATACCCACAACAACAAAAAGCTATCCCTTCTTCCCATGAACAAGTCAATGTTGGCACCATACATAGGAGTGGCAAATTTTTAGAGCAACTGAGAGGCCAGGAAAGTAAGGACATCATGATTGAGGTTGATGTAGTTGATTTTTTATGCCAAGTATGAATGATCTTGTGATACCCAATGTTCCTCATGTGATATTGTATATTCATTTTATGATGTCAAGTCTTGAGATTTTGGCTCCTTAAGCATACTTAGAGTTCCCATATCAGTATTAGATGTTCCCCCAATAAAATTGAGCATGGATACAATGATTCCTAATAAAGAAAGTGTAAATGAGATGTCATTCTTGGATGCCTTGGGAGAGATCTCGCCATTCAAGAGGAAAAATAATCAACCTAATGACATATTTGTGATATTTAAGCAAGTGAAAATGAATGTCCCATTGCTTGATTCCTTCATATGAATTTTTTTTGAAGGACATGTATACTTTTAAAGGTCTGACTGGTTCAATGTAAGTGTAATTTTCCATGAAATCATTTTCCAAAAAGTTGTTTTCCATTCTAAGAAAATGAGATACTTCTGATTGGAAGTATTTCTTTGAGAATTGATGTCAGATTGTAATTTGGAACATAAGATCTCAATATACAAAACAAATTATAGAATCAAATTAGTTTTAGGCATGGACATATCTGTGGAATAGAACCTTTTGGGAATAGCCCAAATCAAACATCAATCCAAAAAATCAAATGGTCAATGTCATTATGTAGGATGAGATCATATGTAACTATTTTAGTTGTGTTTTCAAATCATAATTCAATATTTGTTTCACTGTTTGAGTCACTCATAGATACAAAAAGAACATGAAAGAGGGACATAGCAGCAGATCGTTGCTTACAAAAATGAGACCGCCTACAATTGATCATTAGAGGCATCCACATGATCATGTCAACGTTGCGCCTTCCGATCCGCACGAGCCCATCAAAGCAGCATTGATTGCGCGTAGAGCAGGTCACCAAGATCTACTGCCAATGACGGAGATGACACAGGTGTAGAGTTGAAAGGTCAATTGATGCAAAAACCTCCACCGTCACCAGACGTTTAAGTTTTGCATTGATACAAAATGAAGCCGCGGAACAAGAACATGCCACAGAGGGAGCAAGCAGAACTTGTTTTTGGAGTGTTTTGCTGCGGAAGTCAGTTTGAGCACTCTATTTATATGTTCAAAACTCCAAGAAAAACCAAGAAAGTCAAAATCCAAACTTATGGTAAACCAATCACACATAAATACTTTCGGAACTCGACTTTTTATGTTTTAGAAGTTGGTTATGTTGAACTAGTAAGAGCCTAAGGCTCCTATTGGTTTGGTGTAATTCATGAGTTCCGTGGAACTCATTTTCTGGGAACTCTAGTTCAGTTTTTGGAACTTAAGTTCCATCCACTTCCATGTGATTGGTTTGTTGTAAGTGTAAATATGAAAATCATTAAAAATATTGTTAATTTTTATTGTATAATACAAATAAGTGAGGATGACAAAGACATAAAAAAAGGAATCATATCCGTAAAAAATCATTGTATTCTTAAATCATAATAACCACAACAAGTAGTTATGGTGCATATGTTTCTCCTTTAAAAATATTTTACTGTGGTATAATTATAATCTTCATAAAAATATTATGATTAAAATCACATTGCAATATTTTTATTTCACTTTATGTATACAAAGTATTTTAATAATATCAACATTTCATGTGCTTGTATTTATAAATTTTGATTCATCAATGTTTAACGCAATGTAGAATATTAATTTTTACATTATTTCTGTAGGGAATTTTTACTATATTATTCGTGTATGGTTACAACTAATTATAATTTTTCACATCATATTGTTTAAACATGAAGAATAAAAATATATTACGTAAATCACATTGTTCCTACATGGTGCGGTGTTTATTTTTTCATGATGTTTGTATTTTTTATTTTGTAGATTGTACTGATTATGGTGGTTATAGTGTTAAATATTTTACATAGTGTGATTATAGTATATACTATTTTGTCATATTATGTTGTGATTTTGGCAATGACCTACATCCTCACCATTAATATTTCTAGTCATAAATATTTTTACATGTATCACTTATAATGAATAAAGAATACAATTATGTAAAAATATTATTAGTTGTCCCAGAACTCGTTTTCCGCTCTTTTTAAGAGGGAACTCAGGAACTGTGTTTTGTATGTAAGTCTGTAACTCCCCGAAAGTCACGGAACTCAAGTTCCAACACTTACTTTAAACCAATCATGAAAAACTACTCAAGGAACTCCAGTTCATGTATTTTCTGGACCAGTTACGACAAACCAATCATAGCCTACAAGGAACTCGTATGGAAGAACTCCAAAAGAAGTGAAGCTAATAGAACGAGTAAGATGCATTCTACAATACTAACCCCCATCAAGAGAAAGGACCTATGTGTCCCCGTCATACCTTGTAACATTATAAGTCATATCATTGATGAAGTCCTACTCGGCTTTGGTTCTAACATGAACTTAATGCCCTACAACATCTATGTTTATATAAGCCTAAGAAAGTTGAATCTAGGCAATTACACTATCAAAATGGAGGAATGCTCTATTTAGGTGACAAGGTTCAGGAGGAGGATGTGCTAGTGACGATTAACAAATAAACTTCAATGATGTTTCCAACATATTTCATTGTGCTAGACATGGAGCAGAGAGAAAGAGACTTCCTATCATCTTGGGAAAACCCTTCTTATGCACCACTAACACTGACATTTATGTGAGAACCAACACCATGAATGGTACATTCATATACATCAATTTGAAGCTCAACATATTCAAGTTCTATCCGCAACAAGAGTTGAAGGATATCAATGTTGATGACTATGGTTTCGAATATTCATTTGGTCTATGGACTAAAGAAAACCCCCTGATTTGTTTGAGAAGGCTATGCACCTTGAAAATATTTTTTTGAAGAGTCCCAATGTTTGATGAAGAGACGCCACCTGGCTGAAGGTAGAAAATGTAACACTAGTGTGAGGCAATCCAACTGGTTTGATTTTTCAAACCATACCTCTATTTGATTATAATTTTCATTTCCACAAACTCCATTAACACACACACGCCTTGTAACATATAAATTTCTATGAGTTTGGACTCCAAGGGAAGCAATAGACCATAAGATAATATAAGCCTAGCTGAGATTAAGTCAAGAATATTTCCAGATCTTGAAACTCAACATGCAAATGAAGTGTTACGAGGAACCTTGAGTTGTAATGGGTGATTTTGGGTCACATCTCAAGCACGTGATCTATTTTGTGAAATATGATGTAAGCATACTAATTCATGCAATCATGTTATTTTTGTTAATTAAGTTGTTATTATTCATGATAGAATGGTACATTAAACAAGAGAATTCATTAGTGCATATATATTAAGAAATGCTATATGTTAGTTTTCCATGCGTGCAAATCTAGTGAACAATTGAATGAATAAAGAATGATGTATCTTGTGTATATGAAATTGCTCATATCTTCTCACATGCTCATGTTGATGAATGTCCATGTCGAACTGGTTGAGTGAGATATTGGGATCATCAACACACCACAATGTCACTTAACCATCCGTTGAGGAATTAAGAAATTTTGGAAGTTTATAAGTACGTGTTATTGAAATATTATTAGAATAAGGATGAATAAGGAATTAAATAAGGGGATTACAGAACTCCCCTTTTGGTCAAACTTGGCGAGACATTAGTATATACATTGATGAGAGTGTTTGGAATCTTGGTGCTTCGCATTATCCATTTAGGGTATATTTACTGTTAGAGGATAGTACAAACTAATTGGTGACGAAGGGGAATAGTTACTAACATATTAATCGATCAGATCCTAATGACTAAACAATATAGTCGAGTTTCCGTTCCAAGGCGCAAACGTGTTGAGTAATGTGTTTCTTTCGCAGTGATCGAGGAGGTAGTCGAGACTTTTTAGAATTAAAATAAGAGTTAATTAGATCCGCAGATTAAGGAAGAGATTGATGCGTTGCAGATATTTTAGAGAGAGCCAACCCCGTTCCTATAAGCCCTCTGATTTCACGGCCATTACCAATTTGCATTGCGGTCCGGGCGCGTAGTACGGTGCGCCATGATGATGCGGCAATGCTTGCGGAGGTCTGAACACTTCCTTCTTCGAAAGCAAGTTTTCACTTCCTTGAATATCATGACGACATTGCAGTAGGAAGAACGGAGAGATAGAAACAAAAGGGCGCGGAAGTTCCGGACTTTAACGTGGACCTCCTGGAAACCGGTGAAGAAGAATGTGAGGTGTGGAAGGCCATAGAAGTGCTCCCCTTGGAGGCAGGTAGGCGGCGCCGCGCTATCCCTTGTAACTAGGGATCCGCACTCTAGTGCCCGTGAAACCCCTGAGAAGAGGTGGTAGGGCTGGGCCGACCCATATCAGGATGCATAGCTTTACACCTTCCATAGTTGCTGCCTATGAAGCCTGGGTTGCTGGAGATCCCTCTTATCCTTGCCGGCTCTATGCTCTGTTTTCACGGTGAAATAGGGAATTCGCCCTCTTTCTAACGCGTCCGTGAACAAGAATCTGAGAAAGGAACGGAGGCTGGTCCTTGCCTGATAGACAATGGATGGGCTATGATCCTGACCATCATGGACCTCCTGCGAGCCTAGCCAGTCTACAAAGCAAAAGAAAATGGATAAGTTCTAGTTTATAAATTTGTTATTGGTCAAGATTCTACAATCCAAAGAAATAACTGTAGTTGTCAGAAAAATGTGTACAACAGCTCTCGTGAAATGAAGAACATGAAGACAAAGGTAACGTAAGTATTAGAAGATGTGATTATTTTGGGGGAAATATAAATATGTTTGTATGTGTTGATGTGTTGTTAAATTGATGATATAGGTGTAAATATCATCTTTGAACTTCAAGAAATCACATAAGACAAGTATTCGAAGGAACTTAGACCTGAACAAAGGAACCTAGATACATAGATTATGTTCTCTACAAAACCAGGTAAGTGGGTCATGTCAAACGAGTTTCATTATTTATTGATCCAGATCTTGCATGCATCCTTACAGAGTAAATTGGAGATTAAGTTGCCTTCAAACTTTCAATCTTTCATGCTTATATCATATCTAATGACACTTTTAGCAAGGAGACATCATAGAAATTGAGTTATCTTATCAAAACATCATATTTTAGATACTTGATATTAAACTTAATTTCATATATTTAGTTTAACTTATTTTCTCAGACATTTAGACTCAAATGGCATATATCTGGTATTAAAATTTAATTAAGTCATGCTAATAAATAAAAGTTTTCAATTAAAATCTTTCAAGAAATTAAGAATATCATACTCAGATTTAGATTCAGGTAAGAATTTAAGAGTAGGGATACAAATTCAAATGAAAAAAAATTAAGATTTAGATATAAGAAATTAAGAATATAAATAGTAATGTGTCAGCAGAATATAATCTATTGACATTATTGGATAAGATATGAAGTCTTGGAATGATTTTGAAGACACCGAGGGTGTCACAGAGAGTACATTGTGCCAATAGAGGATGTGCTGCACCATAGATGACATTTCAATGTCAACAGAGGGCACATTGTGCCAACAGAGGGTGTGTTTTATCATAGAGGTCACTTCGGTGTCACAGAGGAGGATTATCATATAACGGTGGCTACAAATCAACTAAAAATTATAAATAATTTACCATAATATAAGAGTGCACAAGTTTTAGGTTTTCATTCATCTTTTCAATTTAAATTTTGGCTTTCAATTATAGTATATTCATGATTATCTTGTTAGAAATTTAATGGCAATTACTCTAACGGTAGTATCCTAACTATGCATGGTTGGGGACGAGATGTTTGGCAATTACTCTAACGGTAGTATCCTAACTATGCATGGTTGGGGACGAGATGTTTGTAGGTACTAACCTTCAGAAAGATCAATCAAGATATATGATACATCTATAGTTTTAAGAGTTTTTCTTGATGGGTCACCATCTATAAGATCCAAGATATTAAGATTGTACATTCGTTTACATCATGTATTTAGACTTTCGTATAAAGTGTGATTTAACCAGTTTCGTTCAAAATTTATGAAAGTGCACTTTTACACTAGCCTATAATGATTCTTGTCTAATAATATTGATTTATATATCATATATGTGACAATCCCAAGTTTAAAAAAGAAATAGATTACGCTCATGTGATAAGAAAATTAGGGTGTTACACACCTACACTTGATAGTTTTTTTTAAGTTTTACTCTTGTTAGGACAATAATATAGATGAAGGAATGATTATGGGTGGTGAAGTTCTTTAAAGGTATAAAGTTTAAAATAAAGATTCTTGAGTTCAATTGAAATGTACATTAGGAAAAACCTAGAGTTGTCATGTTGACTGTGTCAAGAACTTGTGCAAATAGTCAATGAATTTGAAGCATAATGAAGAGTAGATGTTATACTATAAATGATCATGGTGAGAAGTTGAAAAGCATGCCCATTCTTACTAAGAAATATTACGACGACCTTAAGACAAGACCATTTGAGTGATATATGGACCCTTCCCTTTCATCAACATCCACAGGACACACCAACATCATGATTGTTCCCCTGTCATTTTAAGCCTATTTTCATGATGAGGAGATCATCATTAAAAAAGCTTCGGGTGGTAGAGTGGTATGCTCCTTTACCTAATTCATTCTTATAAGGATTTTGCTCATGTTTTATTTTGTAGAATGTTGATTTATTCATTGTTCTACTTACTTACTTGAACTCCATACATTTTTATCCCATATAGTTCCTATTCTGTTCTTTGCATAATTTTTCAAAAGATATTGGTGTGTCATCACATATTTCCTATTGCACATAGTTTTTTCAAAACCTGTTATGTGTGATAATTAAGTTTTACTTTATGAAATTTGAATAATTATGATCTAGTTCATATCACGTGAAATAAAATTAAGACGTGATGTTTCAATCATTGCCTCAACTTTGGAATATCTTTTCCTAAAAGGTGTTTTAATTGGGTTTCCACATTTTGGATTTTAAGTATTGTGCTTTGACAAACATAATGATGCTTTCTTGTATTAATTTGTTTTCATGAGGATTCTTCAACTTATGCATAATACTTATGTCATGGTATGAGTTTTGATGTATGTGTTGCAAACATTGAAAACCATAAATATTTTGGGTTTTATTAGAAACTCATGAACAACTTTACAACGAATGATTATTTATTATTGTCATTTTCGGAAATTGGTTATGTACGTTAAAGAATATTACTCACAGGGGATCCTATGTGGAAACCGTCCTATTTGGACTTTCACTTCACCTCCTTTCTTCCTTCACTTCACATGTTTCTGCCACATCAAAAGTACCCAAATAAAAAACATACAGAAAGAATATAATGGTTCTCCTATGTAACCGCATCAGAGAAAAATAAAAAGGAAAAGAAAAATATAACAATAATCCTCCTATATAATAGAATTTAATTCTCTTTCTGCAACCCCCCTCCATTTTAAAAAACATTTGTTCTAGATACATCAACACATCCCCTTACACTCTTGTATATAGACAAGCAGCGAAAGTAGTGTGGATGGACATATAAGGTTAAATTCTTGCAAGAGAAACAACATTTCTATCCACTTTGTCTGTTCATAATAAGATATGATCCACCCAAAGAATTGAGCATTGTATATCTTTGGAAAGGACTTCTAATGCTCTATATGGGAAATTTGTGGTTTTGTGCTTTGATTGCAAGCATGTAGATGTTTTAGAACGTAGGTGGATGGCATAAATCATACCATTTTCAAATTTTATTAGATACTAAAACTCTCTTTGGATATTTTTTATTTCTTATTGTTTGGAATTCAAAGTAGAACGAAGAGATAGTTAAATTATAATTGAGCATAAGTAGGTTTTAAGCTTTTGTGGTGATGAAGACCTTGTTTGGGCCTCCATTTATCTATTTATGTTCCTTTATCATGCTGAGATAGTTTAATTGCAAGTTTCTTCAAATAAATCTTTATACTAGTCAAGTGCACTTATGGTGTCCTTTTGTACTTGATATCAATTTGATGGAAGGATATGATGGAGAGTGGCATGATGGCTTCACCAGAAATTAAGGAGTCCAATAGACCACCAAAGTCATCCTCAACCTACCCCAATTTGTTTAAGAATCAAATTGAAGTGATGGCTTTGTAGAAGACCATTTGAGGAATATAAGTGCACCATGAAGCCCTTATAACATCCTTTTCACCACACAATGATTGTTCCAGGCAATGCTAAAGTACTCCAAATAGATAGAGTGAAGAACAACCTTAAAACCATCACCCCATGATGTACAATGAACATGGAAAGCATTAAAATAACAATTCTACTTTACCACGATCATTCTGGACGAGCCACTTTCCCCCAAATTCCATTTAAAACTCACTCATTTCCTTAATGATCATTATTCCTAGAATACTCATTCCACATAAAAGACAAAATGTGTGTTCTACTTTGTATTGGTAGCTCTACTTAGAAAACATAGGTAATTCCATAATAGAATGATGTTTTACCACTCCAAAGTTTCCTAACTTTACCCCATTCTCTACTCATCTCACCATGCCAATTCTGTTGGGTTTTAGGGGAGGCAGAGAAGGCAGCAGAAACAAAAATTTTCTCCCCCAAACCCAGAACAAGGAAACGCGTCAACGTCTATATAATAGGAAGGGATGGTTTGTAGAATCATACCTTGTCCCGAGGCTTGCTCGGCGACAATACCTTGCGCCTTGTGTGGTCTTCAAAACCGGTCTTGGACGGTGTCTGTACAGCTCCTGGTCGCACCGGGACTGATGACTCCTGGTCTCACCGGACTGTCGGGTTGACAGTTGTTTTCCTGAGCGGCAGAAACCTCCCGCCTCTGAAGTAGTCCACACAGACCACCTGGAACTCCAATCTCCTTGTCCCACAAGGAATTGGAAGGAGTTGCACCCTCCTGTTGACGTACTAGTCGCCAACACACTCTCCTGCCTCCAGTTGCAACTGTAGTTGTCTTTCCCTTTCTGCACCTCCCTTTGCAGGTAGCACTTGCTCGGGCTCTCTCTCGGTTACCAAAACCAGAGAGAAGGACAACTTTGCAGAGCAACTGGTTGCACTGAGTTTTACTATGAGAAGCCCCCAATACCCCTATATATATAGGAGAGTCATGGGACAGGGTTCTCATCCCGGGCAATGCAAGACTAAAAGCAGGAGTAGAAGGGTTCGAGATTTTCCACAAAAGCAACCAACTCGCAACCTGAACTGATCGTTTCACAACTGAAATGGTCGGTTGGGGATCTGAGCCGGTCGGTTGACACTCAATAGATCGGTTGGGACCCATGAGCCGGTCAGTTCGTGGTCCTGATCAGTTCCCGATTGACTTTCCAACTTTTGTTTCTAATTGGTATCAAATACCAATCCTTGTTCCAAATTGGGCAGGTGAAACGAAAGGAAAATTCTCACCAATCTTACTTTCCCAACTTGCCCGGTTGCAACAGTTGAACCGATCATTTGAACACTTGAAGTAATCGGTTCACCCTGTCCTTGAGTCGATCGACTCAACATTTGAGCCGACCGGTTCACCAAGCTCAGCCGATCGATTCATCACATCAGCCGATCTGTTGGGAATGCAGATTGTGCAGAATTAGTCAATTATGGTTCCAATCATTTCGATACTCTAATCAATCAGTCCAACACCTTGAACACTATGATTTTGAGCTATCAATCAATTGAGTGTTTAATTGAACTACTAAACTCCTTTAGTAATCAATCTAAACATTGCTTGTGGACAAAACTCCTCTTCCAGGTTAAATCCTATGTGTGTGACCATGCAGGTCCATTTCACATTGGCAGTGAAAGTCCATAACACTTATGACTTCACAAGCAAAGAGCGGTGCCTAGTCACACAACAGTGCTACCCAAGTGAAAGTAGAAAGTTGGAGAACAACTTTCAATCTTACAATCCGTGAATGGTGTTACAGTGAATGTATAATTCCTTTGTCACTGATATCCCGAATGAACTCGAGGCATGGAACAATCATCCTGTCAACGTTCATTCACTTTCTTGATCTCAAAGTAGATTGGAAGAGATATGTTATGACATCTGTATCACATACTGACTCACACATGCGTGCATGCCTTTCTCAATCCTACTCATCAAGTGGCCATGGATATCAAACTCCCTCAGGAGGGACAAATCCCATATCTATCACTCACCCCTCAAAAGCCCCATGTGTCAAAGCCACCCAATCATCACCTTTATAACAACCCATGTTTCAGGACTGTGTTTGATGATGTCAAACTGTGCCCAACGACATGTGTTGAGTGCAGTGATTTCAGGTCTAAGAATCACACTCACCACCATCACTGTGAGTACTGACTGTGACTACCATGTCATGGTTCCATGTGTCAAACTCACGGTGGGTCTGTCCAGTACACTTGTTCTCTAACAGGTACCTATGTGTTTGGTTTGATATCTCTATATCATGACTACCATGTCATCAACCAACACCACAATATACTCTTGTGTGTCATTGCTGTCTATCTACCTTCCATAATGAGATTCGACCAGGGACATAACAAGAATGTACAAACTCTTAGCATCCGTATGATCTCATCGTTCAGGTCCTCAACCTGAAGGCATACGTCATTGAGTATTGTCATTCTCTAGACATTCAATCTGTTCTATCACTATCTCATATGACTGAACCAGAAAGAATTGGAAGCTTGCCTTTGATGTTTATCAAATCAATCTTAATGTATCCCACCAATCATCCCATGATCAGCTCTCAGGGCATACATACCAACAGACTCCCACTTGCACTGCGAGCCAATCACCCTTGAATCATATTCATAGTGATCTTCAAACATGTCCCACATGTTACTATGCTCTTAGTGCGAACATAGTGAGTTATGGAAACACCTTGCCAAAGTCAGTATACATTGCATGTCTCTCATCTCTTCACTGTACGTCATACGTATGAGATGGAGTTGCCGTAATATGCGAACTAGTATTCCTTTGCTAACCTTTAGCCACATTGCATGATCAAGGATTCCATACTTGTCATCAATGAGCAGAATATCTATAAGTTCATCTCATGAACTTCTAGATCCATATAGTATCCATTGATGTTCTCTAACACATAGATACTCGACATTTCCTTTTAAATGGTTTTATTGGAACATTTCCAATTATCAATAAACTTTCACTTTTATATATCATATATGTCGCGCCCCAATCTCACATTAACCACAAACCCCGAAATTAGGGCACGACATGTGGGATTAACACATAACCAACCACTCATCACTTTTTAAAATGATTAAAAACATTTAAATGATAACCAAGTTTAAGCTGCAAACAAGATCTAAACAAACTGCAGAAACGTCTCTATTAAACCGATTAAAGATATAAGCAAGGTCTACATCATAATACATTGATTAACATAAAGAAAGCATAACATTTAATTTACATCTTGTACACATTCTCTCTCTCACTCACACCTTGTCCTGAGGATCGAGGGGAATGGACTAAGAGACCTCTAACTAGACTAACTACAAACCTTCTATCAACTAGGTGCTAGGATGAAACGATCCTTCCGACTCCTGATGCTGATGCTGACCTGAAAAATGTTTGAGTAGAGGGATGAGCCTACTCGCTCAGTGAATAACATTTCACTTAGCTATCACTAAACAACTCGTCAGGTTTATAAACTGAAATAAACAAATATACAGTTCAAACATGGCAGTTCTATTAGCATAGCAAATATACAGATAATAACCACACTTCTAAGCATCAACAGGTATTTCAGGTAAATAAACAGTTATATAAATTTACTGTGAACCTACTTGATTATTTATCCATTTTATTATTATGCCCTAAATATATGCAGTGTACTCTGCATATAAAGATCCGTAGCAAGTTCATGCTACGGTCCCACCGTACAAGACTTAGCGACACACCCGGGAAGTGCTAAGTCTGACTACTCGTCCTGGTCTGCACAGGACCCAGGCTCCTCAGCCTCAACGCACAACCACGTGTGCTCCTGACTTCTCCTTTAACCTGAGTACACCGGCGGAGAGTCTCACAGGGTTACCTTCGTGACACAAGCACGAATAATGTTAGATAACCAAGTTTTCTTTTGTTTTCGCAGTGCCATCGTGACACAAGAACGATTGTTGTTGGACACTGTCTCTCTTTCCTCGTTTGTCCGTGACACAAGCACGGATGATGTTGCAACATGAGTTTCACCCCCAAAGTTGCAGACCTATCTAAGGGGTTCTATGGTGTTAGGGCATCTAGATCTATTAATTAACTAACAAATAAACAATTTAACAGAAATATCACATTACAACTGTAAAACATAGAATTTCCTCTTTCTCATCATTCTTATCACGCATTTCAAGTTCCAATGAACTTATCATACTAAAAAGTACATGTTACACTGTTTATAGGTCATATCAACCGATACTGAAGCAAATAAGCATATAAAATGAGTTAAATAATGATTTCTAAATGAACTGCCACTCACCACTTGAAACTCGGCCGATCACTATGGAACTCGGCCGAATACTTCCCAGAATCTGAAACTCGGCCGACCAACCTCGGCCGACCAGCAGGGAACTCGGTCGATCCCCTGGGGAACTCGGCCGACCGACACACCGCTTTATAAACCTACAAGGAAACTCGGCCGATTAGGACCAAACTCGGCTGACAAAAATGTTGTTCGTTTATCTAATTAAGAAACTCGGCCGAACCAAGACCCAAACTCGGCCGACCCAAAAACACAACACGATTGCCCTAATATGCAACTCGGCCGACCAAATAGGAACTCGGCCGAACCGCGCACAGGCAGAAAACAAAAACCGGGCTGCAGATGTTGATTTCTCTTGAATCGTCGGGCAAATCTCGAACAAACACCACAAAACGTTCGCGAACGATACACATCACTAAACCGCACCTGAAGGGAGGAAAGAAACGAGCTAGGGCTGCTCCTTGTGCCCCAATCCTCAAGCCGTTTCCCTGCAACCATAGCTTCAGCTGCAAATCCGGATCGAATTGATGGAGAAGACGATCAACAGAGGGAAGAGGACGAGCTGCAGCAGCTGATCGGAGCAAAACGAAGCTCCGACGTCTCTCCCTTCTCAGCTCCCTCTCTCTCTCTCTCTTTCTCTCTCTCTCACGCAAGGAAGGAGAACGCTTCCTACGTTCTCTCATTTCTGAGAAAGTGAAACGAGTTAAGTGAAAAGGAGAGAATAAGGAAGAAAACCTAGGGGCCGAATCGCAAAGTTCGAAACTTTCAAAAATTACAAACGGGTCCCTATAAGCCCAAAACTTGCAACTTTTGACTCGAAGGTCGGATTCGAACGATTTCTCTGGCAACGTTTCAAGCGTAAGGTCCTACACGCTTTAGAAGCTAGAAAACACACTAAGCACATATCTTATCCATTTTAAACATTAATAACAAAAACAGGCTTAAACTTAGCACATCAGCTAATCACATGCTTAACAGCATACTTACCGGATAAGCTTGATGCGGGTCGTAACAATCTCCCTCCCTTATAAGAATTTCGTGCCGAAATTCCTAGAAGAGAAAATGAAACTTGCCACGCATCTCAGACTCTAGTTCCCATGTAGCTTCCTCAAGATTATGGTTTCTCCATAAAACCTTCACTAAAGGTATCTCCCGGTTCTTAAGCTTTTTGATCCGATGATCAACTATCTGCACTGGTCCTTCAACATAGGACACATCTGTTCTAAGCTGCACCGGTTCTTGATCTACAATCTTTTCTGTACCGGGATGACACTTTTTCAGCATAGATACATGGAAGACATCATGAAGATTTGCCAACTCAGATGGCAAATCCAACCTGTAAGCTACAGGTCCAATCCTCTCAACAATAGGATATGGACCCATAAACCTAGGGGTCAACTTACCCCTCTTGCCAAACCTCAGCACTCCCTTCCATGGTGAAACCTTCAAGAAAACCTCATCGCCAACCTCAAACTCAAGAGGTCGACGTCGTCTTTCTGCATAACTTTAGCCAGCTTAGAAGCGTCAAAGGTTGACTTGACAGGAAGAAAGTGAGCAGACTTAGTTAGTCTATCCACAATCACCCATATTGAGTCTGAACCCTTCTGCGTCCTGGGTAATCCTACCACAATGTCCATCGTGATGTGTTCCCATTTCCATTCTGGTATAGGAAGCGACTGCAAAGTACCAGCAGGTTTCTGATGCTCAGCCTTAACCTGCTGACACACTCCACATCTAGCCACATATTCAACCACATCCTTTTTTATACCAGACCACCAGTACAGCTCTTTGAGGTTCCTGTACATCTTTGTGTTACCTGGATGCATAGCATACATAGAAGTATGCGCTTCTTCAAGAATCTGCTATTTCAACTCACTGTTTCCAGGTACACATAACCTATCATGAAGATACAACATGCCTTCATCAGAAAACCTGAACTCTGTTCTCTTACCTTCTGACATATCCTGCATGATTTCCCACAACTCATCATCACTCTGCTGTAATTCCTTAATCTAATTATAAAAAGTAGGTCTGACTTGCATCTGAGAAATCAACCCACTTTGTCCAGTCACATCCAAGTCCAAGTTCAATTTTCGCATATCTACAAGCAAGTATCTCTTGAAACATGCCATAGAAAATGTGTTGGCTGTTGAACTTGACTTTCTACTCAAGGCATCAGCTACAACATTCGCCTTACCAGGATGGTAATCGATTGTCACATCATAGTCTTTAATCAACTCAAGCCATCTGCGCTGTCTCAAATTCAAATCTTTCTGAGTGAAGATATATTTCAAGCTCTTATGGTCTGTAAACACCTGACATGTCTCACCATACAGGTAGTGACGCCATGTCTTAAGAGCATGAACTATAGCAGCTAATTCCAAATCATGAACAAGGTAATTCTCTTCATTCTTCTTAAGCTGTCTAGATGCGTAAGCCACAACTTTGCCTTCTTGCATCAGTACACAGCCCAACCCTCTCCTAGAAGCATCACAGAACACTGTATAACCCTTATCTGCCTCAGGCAACACTAACACTGGCGCTGTGGTCAACTTCATTTTCAAAATCTGGAAACTCTTCTCGTAGTTATCAGACCAAACAAATGGTACATTTTTCCTTGTCAAGCGTGTCAAGGGTGATGCTAACACACTAAAGTTCTGTATGAACCTTCTGTAATAACCTGCTAATCCCAAGAAACTTCTGATCTCAGTAGGAGTCTTAGGTTGTTCCCACTGAAGTACAGAATCAACTTTCTTAGGGTGAACACTAACTCCACCTCTCGAGATAACATGTCCAAGAAATGCTATCTCGGCCAACCAGAACTCGCACTTGCTAAATTTAGCAAACAACTGGTGTTGTCTCAACAACTGCAACACTACTCTCCGGTGTTGCTCATGCTGTGCATCGTCTCTGGAGTAGATCAGAATATCATCTATAAAGACTACAATAAATTGATCTAGGAACGGTTTGAAAATCCGGTTCATCATATCCATAAAGGCTGCTGGGGCATTGGTCAGTCCAAACGACATGACCAAAAACTCAAAATGCCCATACCTGGTTCTGAAAGCTATTTTAGGAATATCAGAAGCCTTTATTCTGAGCTGATGATATCCAGATCTCAAATCAATTTTAGAAAAGATCGTCGCTCCACGCAACTGATCAAACAGAACATCTATTCTCGGCAATAGATACTTGTTCTTAATAGTGATCTTGTTTAGTTGCCTGTAATCTATACAGAGACGCATGGTACCATCCTTTTTCTTAACAAACAGGACTGGAGCACCCCACGGTGAAGAACTGGGTCTAATGAAACCCTTATCTAGCAACTCCTACAACTGCACCTTGAGTTCCTTCAACTCTGCAGGTGCCATTCTATAGGCTGGCAGTGCTACTGGATGACTACCTGGATATATCTGAATTTCAAAATCAATATCTCTAACAGGAGGTAAGCCTGGTAACTCCTCTGGAAAAACATCAGAAAACTCACGAACTACAGGCACATCATAAACACTGGCGGTGCTCTTCTCCGCTCTGGTGTCAACCACATGAGCAAGGAACACTTCACATCCTTTCTGTAGCATCTTATCAGCTACATCAGCTGATATTATGCACGTAGGCAGAACTTTCCTGTCTCCAGTAAAGACACAAGGAAATTCCCCTAGTTGAAAGGTAGCTTCCTTCTTCCAACAATCGAGTTGCACTCGATATGTTTCAAGACAATCCATACCCAAGATGACTTGAAAGGTATTTACATCCAAGGGTATGAGATTAGCAGCAAAGGTGAAACCTCCAAAAGATAACAAACATCCGGGACAAGACTCGGATAAAACTGTTGGTCCACCTAGTGGAACCCTCAACACTAACTCATCTGTCAACTCTTGAGTTAACAGATTAAGTTCACCAACTAAAGAACGTCGTATAAAAGAGTGAGTAGCTCCCGGATCTATTAAAACTGAAACTCGTATGCTATTAAACAAAAACATCTCTCCTGTAACAACTTGTGAAGAGATTATACCTTCCTGAGGTGTCAAAGAAAAGAAACGTGCTGAAGCTCTCCCTCTGCCACGCTGTCCTCTCTGACCACTCATGCCACTAGACACTCCACCACCTCTAGAACCAGAAGCCACAGAGGAACTCGGAACATCATGGTATTGAGGCTGGAAAGCTTGCGATGCTGCTTGTCGAAGCTGAGGACATTCCCTTTTGACATGTCCTATCTGTCCACAGGCATAACAACCAGAACTCCAACACGGTCCAGTATGTGGCCTTCCACATTTGTCACATGGAGGTAACTCTTGCCTCTGAGGACCTGTCACTGACATTGACGACCCAGAAGACTGTCCACTATCGGCACTGCCCCATCTTCCTGGGTTGTATCCTCCTCTGCCTCTAGAAGTAGTGACATTCTCAGATCTTTGTCTGCCGAAACAACCCAAGCCACGCCCAAGTTTAGAAAAGAAACCTCTACCTCCACCTCTGTATCCGCTACTGGATTGCCCTCTACTGAAGTCTGCAGATCTCTTCTTAGACTCAGGCACCTTGTCAGCATTCACAGATTCTTCAACCTGTCTAGCAGCCTCGAAAAACTCATCAAAGTTCTCTCTGTTCCTCCTTCTAGTAGCAGAAACTGTATGCCGAATCTCTGGCCTTAGTCCTTCCTGAAACCTTCTACATCTCTCTATGTTATCGGGAACAAGTTGTGGACAGAAGTTCGCCAACCGTGTGAAAAGCGCTTCATACTCAGTAACTGTCATGTTCCCCTGCTTGACATTCTGTAACTGCCTGATTTTCTCATTAAGAAAAGTGGGTGGATAGAATTTGAGATAAAACTCCTCAGAGAAATCCTGCCAGGAAAGCTCTGTACCTCCCCTCTTTTCTTCCACACCACGCCACCACAACTCTGCATCGCCTGTCAAAAGGTAGACCGCATGATTGATCTTCTTATCTTCTGGAAGTTCCATCAGACGAAAGACCTTTTCTATCTGTCTAAACCACTCATCAGCTTCGGCGGGATCTGTAGTACCACTGAATTCTGTACCACCGAGCTTCTTTACAAGCTCATACGATCGCATCAGATCCTTACTACTGGTAGAAGTAGAAGCTCGTCTATCAGCCTTGTACTTCTCCCTGGTCTCCAGAAACATCCTATACATACGAGATGCTTCGTCCACGTGGTCACCACCACCTGGACCCAAGTACAAAGGATCGGGGCCAACATGGCTCTCAGCCTGATCATCACGATTAAAGCCTCTTTCTGCCATCTGCAATGATATAACAGAACATTTCCTGTTAGAAAACTACAGATAGAAGAAAGACACCTAAACCTTAATCCTATTGGTCTCTTATCGTCCCCTGACCTTGATTTAGAGTATTCATGTTGTACTCAACCTATGCTCTGATACCAAAAATTGTCGCGCCCCAATCTCACATTAACCACAAACCCCGAAATTAGGGCACGACAGGTGGGATTAACACATAACCAACCACTCGTCACTTTTTAAAACGATTAAAAACATTTAAATGATAACCAAGTTTAAGCTACAAACAAGATCTAAACAAACTGCAGAAACTTCTCTATTAAACTGATTAAAGATATAAGCAAGGTCTACAGCATAATACATTGATTAACATAAAGAAAGCATAACATTTAATTTACATCTTGTACACATTCTCTCTCTCACTCACACCTTGTCCCGAGGATCGAGGGGAATGGACTAAGAGACCTCTAACTAGACTAACTACAAACCTTCTATCAACTAGGCGCTAGGATGAAACGATCCTTCCGACTCCTGATGTTGATGCTGACCTGAAAAATGTTTGAGTAGAGGGATGAGCCTACTCACTCAGTGAATAACATTTCACCTAGCTATCACTAAACAACTCGTCAGGTTTATAAACTGAAATAAACAAATATACAGTTCAAACAGGGCAGTTCTATTAGCATAGCAAATATACAGATAATAACCACACTTCTAAGCATCAACAGGTATTTCAAGTAAATAAACAGTTATATAAATTTACTGTGAACCTACTTGATTATTTATCCATTTTATTATTATGCCCTAAATATATGCAGTGTACTCTGCATATAAAGATCCGCAGCAAGTTCATGCTACGGTCCCACCGTACAAGACTTAGCGACACACCCGGGAAGTGCTAAGTCTGACTACTCGTCCTGGTCTGCACAGGACCCAGGCTCCTCGGCCTCAACGCACAACCACGTGTGCTCCTGACTTCTCCTTTAACCTGAGTACACCGGCGGAGAGTCTCACAGGGTTACCTTCGTGACACAAGCACGAATAATGTTAGATAACCAAGTTTTCTTTTGTTTTCGCAGTGCCATCGTGACACAAGCACGATTGTTGTTGGACACTGCCTCTCTTTCCTCGTTTGTTCGTGACACAAGCACGGATGATGTTGCAACACGAGTTTCACCCCCAATGTTGCAGACCTGTCTAAGGGGTTCTACGGTGTTAGGGCATCTAGATCTATTAATTAACTAACAAATAAACAATTTAACAGAAATATCACATTACAACTGTAAAACACAGAATTTCCTCTTTCTCATCATTCTTATCACGCATTTCAAGTTCCAATGAACTTATCATACTAAAAAGTACATGTTACACTGTTTATAGGTCATATCAACTAATACTGAAGCAAATAAGCATATAAATGAGTTAAATAATGATTTCTAAATGAACTGCCACTCACCACTTGAAACTCGACCGATCACTATGGAACTCGGCCGAACACTTCCCAGAATCTGAAACTCGGCCGACCAACCTCAACCGACCAGCAGGGAACTCGGCCGATCCCCTGGGGAACTCGGCCGACCGACACACCGCTTTATAAACCTACAAGGAAACTCGGCCGATTAGGACCAAACTCGGCCGACAAAAATGCTATTCGTTTATCTAATTAAGAAACTCGGCCGAACCAAGACCCAAACTCGGCCGACCCAAAAACACAGCACGATTGCCCTAATATGCAACTCGGCCGACCGAATAGGAACTCGGCCGAACCGCGCACAGGCAGAAAACAAAAACCGGGCTGCAGATGTCGATTTCTCTCGAATCGTCGGGCAAATCTCGAACAAACACCACAAAACGTTCGCGAACGATACACATCACTAAACCGCACCTAAAGGGAGGAAAGAAACGAGCTAGGGCTGCTCCTTGCGCCCCAATCCTCAAGCCGTTTCCCTGCAACCGTAGCTTCAGCTGCAAATCCGGATCGAATTGATGGAGAAGACGATCAACGGAGGGAAGAGGACGAGCTGCAGCAGTTGATCGGAGCAAAACGAAGCTCCGACGTCTCTCCCTTCTCAGCTCCCTCTCTCTCTCTCTCTTTCTCTCTCTCTCACGCAAGGAAGGAGAACGCTTCCTGCGTTCTCTCGTTTCTGAGAAAGTGAAACGAGTTAAGTGAAAAGGAGAGAATAAGGAAGAAAACCTAGGGGCCGAATCGCAAAGTTCGAAACTTTCAAAAATTACAAACGGGTCCCTATAAGCCCAAAACTTGGAACTTTTGACTCGAAGGTCGGATTCGAACGATTTCTCTGGCAACGTTTCAAGCGTAAGGTCCTACACGCTTTAGTAGCTAGAAAACACACTAAGCACATATCTTATCCGTTTTAAACATTAATAACAAAAATAGGCTTAAACTTAGCACATCAGCTAATCACATGCTTAACAGCATACTTACCGGATAAGCTCGACGCGGGTCGTAACAATATATATATATATTGCAATTAATTTTCTATCCTTTCAGAAGTTCGCCTCAATGTAACTCTTTACATCGAACTCTTCCTTATCTCCATAGAACTAGTACTTCTCAAGTACTTATCAAGCTCTTATGGTTTCCAGTAACCCTTACTGGAAGTAGATAGACATCCACTCGTCATGTCCCACATACGAGTTATCAGGATGAGCACATCAAATTGTCATGTCATACATACAAGATGATGAATGCATTTTGTTCTTGCCATGTCCATACATGCAAGATAATGGGATGATTACATACATGATAGATCCATATCTATTCTTAGTGTTCCCATTCTTCATAAGAATTGGACACTTGGCCTTGGGATACTAACTCCATGTATCATGGACAAGTTTTTCTCCCACTGAATCTGTGCATACTGAACACTTAAGTATAGATTTCCAATGTATGCTTTCTCTTTTAGGTCAAGAGGTTCTCGAGAACTATCTCTATAGATCTCTATTCCTATCACATAGGAAACATATCTATCTTCCTTATAGATAATTTCCACTATTGGATTTCCATTCTAGAACATTTCCATTTCACATCAATATGTGGAATGTGAACACGCTCCCACTAAATCACAGATCCCTTCTTTATTTTTGACATATCAGTCAAACTCTTTGACTATATTATCAAATTAAAGATCCAATTCTAAGTTTCTTGTACTCAACCAATCACATTGATTAGTTCATTGTAACTTATAGACTTCATTTTCATTAGTGGATTCATAAACCTTATAGGTTGTGTCACGTACACATCCTTGTTTTATTCCTCATAGGAATGTGGTTTTAGTATCCATATGCCAAATGTCTCAGTCATTAATTTGCAATCAACAAGCATCATCCTTCTCAAAATGTTATCCATGTGTCTTAACACTTAAGACTTATTCGCACTTATGGATTTCATCCCAATGAGTGCTACCATCAAGGTCATACCTTATGGTTTACATGGAAGTCATTAGGATGTAATGGTCATCTACCATAACTCAAAATTCGGTTCCTCATATTCATCTGGATAGTTGACTCATCACATGAACAACTCATCACATAGATAATTGAGGTGTATCTGTCAAGGATATAAGAACTCAAAACTCCTTGTGATTCTTAATGTCCTTTATTAGTGTAAGGTATTCTTTATTTAAGAAGAATTTAGTTATTTGATAATCATTCTCTAACTCCTTAGATTATGACTCCCTTTTGATTTAGACATCACTATGCCTTAATCATGAGCTCACTATGATACAATATCATAATCACTCATAAGGATCTCAAACATTTGGTCCAAGTATTTCATTCATTGATCTCATCAAGAATTAACACTTTACCAAATTTGTACTTCATCTATGATAATCTTGAACACTTCAAGATATTCATATTGGTATTTCTCTAAACACCATTTGAAGTATTAGCATTTGTTGCAATAGGTATGTAAATACATCACATGTATCATACCTAATAGGATAATCATTCTCCCACTACCTTTAGTGAAGATTGATTAATCATGTCCAAGATATTCATGTCTCTTACTAGTTCTCTAACCAAAAGAGTCTAGATTTATCCATCATATGGAAACTAGAAATGAATTTCTCATGATTGATGCTAATTTGATTGTTTGAGTTATCTATAACTTTTAGGTATCATTTTATCTTATGCATATCAAATACCACAAGATAAGCAAGGCATTGCCACAAAGATTACATCTTTAAAAGATTGAAACATCAACTTTATTGATTGCCATCATTGTCATACAATATGGAAAAAAAGTGTTTCTATCTATTGGCAAATATGAAATAGCAGTTCATAACTGTATTACATGCCTTTTAGGCTGAAAATAAACTAAAGTACTCCTATCTATGGTGGCAACACTTGCCCCATTTATTGAGTGTTTTACACTTTACATCTTGGTATCATATACCTCAAAAAGTGTTACAAGTTTACTTTCATGACACCTTTAAGTAGAGACATCTGTTGCCTCCTTCTTCTTTTGTTCTTCCAGATAGAGAGGACAATTCCTTTTCCAATGTCCTGGCTTTTGACAATGGTGGCAATTGCCTTTCTTGGTCACGCCTCCCTTGGCCTTGAGACCTGAAGTCGTCTTGGGCTCCTGGCTAGCATCAGAACCTTTCTTAGCTTTGCCCTTGCCCTTGCGCTTGGACTTGCCTTTCTTGCTCGTGATCACCATCACAGACTTAGGCTTGTCCTTCTTCATCTGTGTCTCGGCTGTCCTCAACATGCCCAACAACTCTGACAGTGGCCTATCAAAGTTTTTCATGTTGTAGTTCATCACAAACTGACTGTAAGATTCTAGCAACAATTGCAGTATCAGGTCAGTAGCCAACTCTTGGCTCAGTGGAAATCCCAGTCTTTGCAGGTTCTCCACATACCCAATCATCTTGAGTGTGTGAGGACCAACTGGATCTCCTTTTGTCATGACACACTTGAACAATGCCCTTGAGACATCGTATCTCTCTTGCCGTGCCTGATCTTCATACAAGTTCCTGAGATGCTGAATCATCTCAATGACACCCATATTCTCATGTTGTTTCTACAACTCATGGTTCATGGAGCACAACATCAAGCACTTTGCATCAATGGCATCATCAAAATGCTTCTTGTAAGTGTCCCTTTCTGCCTTTGGTGCATTAGGAGCCGGTTCCTCTGGAATTGGAGTATCCAGGACATAGAGCTTTCACTCTTGAGTGAGAACAATTCTCAATGTCCTATACCAGTCATGGAAGTTTGTCCCATTTAGTCTGTCCTTTTCAAGGACCGATCGCAAAGAGAAGTGATTGTTGTTTGTTTTCATTTTCACTACAAAAGGAAATAAGTAATTTTAGTTCAAAAACTCATTTTTTGACTTATTTGATTGATTTGAAAAGTTGACGATAAAATTAGGCCTTTAATTAATTATCGCTCCCACTATTTTACTTCAAATTGATAGCCCTCACCATTCAATTCAGAAGATTGCAGTGTACAACCTTCTAGTGGGCAAGATCCTGAAATCCTCTAAGCCATGGACCAGCTAGGGCTGTCACCCACAACATAGATCTCTCAGGTAGGCAACTTTTGCCAATTGCATCATATGAAACTCTTGATAAGATGTCATATGCAACTCCTTGCCATGATCATCTCCATGCCTCAAGGTGGTAGATCCTATCTAGGTCACCTTGTTAAGTCTGACCCAAAGCAAACACGATGAATATGCACCCTGCTTGGGCAGACCCACACATTCATCCTTCACGCTTCCACGAGATAGACGGTGCACCACGCTAGGGCGTGCCCACACTTGGTCGATCAAGATTTTCACGTGTGTCGCATTTGGAAGGCATCTAAAACTTAATATTTTAATGAGGGATTTGGTTTTTATATACATATACATATGCAATCACCACAATACATAGTACATATCATATACATGCTATATCCCACAAAAAACATGCAAAATGATAAAAGCGATGATTATGGCCATCCTAATGTGATTCCTCGACCCAAGAGGAATCACGGTCATCTAGGTCTACATCACATGCAACTTGTATAAGATGAACTCTGTGTTTTGCTTTTCGAGTAGATCAACTCATAATATGAATGACTTTCTCATTCTGGCCCGGTCGTCTGGGTGCCACCAGTCGATTGGTTGGCTCCTCCAACCGATCAGTTCGACTGGTCATCGTGCATCTCGTCATGGCCACCACTCGCTCGTCTCGCTCCTCGAACCGGTCATCAACTGATCAGTTCGCTCCTTGAACCGATCATCTAGAACGTCAACTGGTCGGTTCGCTCCTTGAACCGATCATCTAGAACGTCAACCGATCGGTTCAGCTGTCGTCTTGATGTCCTTCATTCTTTGACATAACAGGAAATTAAAAATCTATCCTATTTTACATTGTTTAAAAGGGAAACCCCGAGTTACATTCGGGGGGAGCAAAGGTAGGAAAGAATCTCAAATTATTTTGAGTTACATCAGGAATAGGAGAGGGAAGATCGGTGCGCAGACCGAGATGCAAGAAACCACAAACAACCATACACAGATAGGGTTTATTGGCCATAACCACGCTATACATCCACCACAAAACTCATTTAAGGGCGACGCGTATTGAGTGCATTGACGCGTATTGAGTGCATTAATAATATATATCATATATGTAATTTGGGATTTGTGGATTTAGGATTGGACATGCATAAAGCCAATTTTCTTCGCATCGCATGCAATAAATAAAGGCGACAAACCAAAATCGATCATATCGATATTCCTAAAATATAGAGAAGTTGACGTGGCTCTGATACCACTGTTGGGTTTTAGGGGAGGCAGAGAAGGCAGCGGAAAAAAAAATTTTCTCCCCCAAACCCGGAACAAGGAAACGCGTCAACGTCTATATAATAGGAAGGGATGGTTTGTGGAATCATACCTTGTCCCGAGGCTTGCTCGGCGACAATACCTCGCGCCTTGCATGGTCTTCAAAACCGGTCTTGGACGGTGTCTGTACAACTCCTGGTTGCACCGAGACTGACGACTCCTGGTCTCACCGGACTGTTGGGTTGACAGTTGTTCTCCTGAGCGACAGAAACCTCCCGCTTCTGAAGTAGTCCACACGGACCACCTGGAACTCCAATCTCCTTGTCCCACATGGAATTGGAAGGAGTCGCACCCTCCTGTTGACGTACTAGTCGCCTACACTCTCTCCCGCCTCTAGTTGCAACTGTAGTTGTCTTTCCCTTGCTGCACCTCCCTTTGCGGGTAGCACTTGCTCGGGCTCTCTCTCGGTTACCAAAACCAGAGAGAAGGACAACTTTGCAGAGCAACTGGTTGCACTGAGTTGTACTATGAGAAGCCCCCAATACCCCTATATATAGGAGAGTAATGGGACATGGTTCTCCATCCCGGGCAATGGGGGACTAAAAGTAGGAGTAGAAGGGTTCGAGATTTTCCACAAAAGCAACCAACTTGCAACCTGAACCGATCGTTTCACAACTGAAACGGTCGGTTGGGGATCTGAGCCGGTCGGTTGACACTCAACCGATCGGTTGGGACCCATGAGCCGGTCAGTTCACTTTCTGAACCGGTCGGTTTGTGGTCCTGATCAGTTCCGGATTGACTTTCCAACTTTTGTTTCTAATTGGTATCAAATACCAATCCTTGTTCCAAATTGGGCAAGTGAAACGAAAGGAAAATTCTCACCAATCTTACTTTCCCAACTTGCCCAGTTGCAACAGTTGAACCAATCGTTTCAACACTTGAAGTAATCGGTTCACCCTGTCCTTGAGCCGATCAACTCAACATTTGAGCTGACCGGTTCACCAAGCTCAGCCGATCGGTTCATCACATGAGCCGATCAGTTGGGAATGCAAATTGTGCAGAATCAGTCAATTGTGGTTCCAATCAATTCAATACTCTAATCAATCAGTCCAACACCTTGAACACTATGATTTTGAGCTATCAATCAATTGAGTGTTTAATTAAACTACTAAACTCCTTTAGTAATCAATCTAAACATTGCTTGTGGACAAAACTCCTCTTCTAGGTTAAATCCTATGTGTGTGACCATGCAGGTCCATTTCACATTGGCAGTGAAAGTCCATAACACTTATGACTTCACAAGCAAAGAGTGGTGCCTAGTCACACATCAGTGCTACCCAAGTGAAAGTAGAAAGTTGGAGAACAACTTTCAATCCTACAATCCGTTAATGGTGTTACAGTGAATGTATAATTCCTTTGTCATTGATATCCCGAATGAACTCGAGGCATGGAACAGTCATCCTGTCAACGTTCATTCACTTTCTTGATCTCTGAGTAGATTGGAAGAGATATGTTATGACATCAGTATCACATACTGACTCACACATGCGTGCACGCCTTTCTCAATCCTACTCATCAAGTGTCCATGGATATCAAACTCCCTCAGGAGGGACAAATCCCATATCTATCACTCACCCCTCAAAAGCCCCATGTATCAAAGCCACCCAATCATCACCTTTATAACAACCCATGTTTCAGGACTGCGTTTGATGATGTCAAAGTGTGCCCAACGACATATGTTGAGTGCAGTGATTTTAGGTCTAAGAATCACACTCACCACCATCACTGTGAGTACTGATTGTGACTACCATGTCATGGTTCCATGTGTCAAACTCACGGTGGGTCTGTCCGGTACACTTTTTCTCTAACAAGTACCTATGTGTTTGGTTTGATATCTCTATATCATGACTAATGAGATTCTATCATCAACCAACACCACAATCTAGTCTTGTGTGTCATTTTTGTCTATCTACCTTCCACAATGACATCCGACCAGGGACATAACAAGAATGTACAAACTCTTAGCATCTGTATGATCTCATCGTTCAGGTCCTCAACCTGAAGGCATACTTCATTGAGTACTGTCATTCTCTAGACATTCAATCTGTTCTATCACTATCTCATATGACTGAACCAGAAAGAATACCAGAAAGAATTGGAAGCTTGCCTTTGATGTTTATCAAATCAATCTTAATGTATCCCACCAATCATCCCATGAATGGCTCTCAGGGCATACATACCAACAAATTCCACCTATCAAAGATTATTCCACATTATCTACAATCTGTGTACTTTTTTCTACTATTTTCCCATTTCATCCCTAACATAACCCTATGTCCCCTACGTACTACATAGAAAGGCGGCTAGGATGAATGATTTTCCTGTACTAGGAGAATTCACTCCCCTTTTGTGTGGCACCTGCCACCACCTACCATTCAAACTCCCTTCCAACAAAAATCCTAACCTTGTTGTATTAGCACCTCCTAACCATAATGCATTCTATGTCACTTCACCTTGGGATTAGAAGCTTGTCCATCCTATCCTAGAGGTTAAGAAGAAGTTGTTTTAATCAACATCCATGGCTACTTCTTCACTCTTCTGCTCTCTTTTTACTTTTCTATTTGATCATGTGTGGATAAGCCCCTTTTGTGGGATGTTTGGGGGATAAATGTGGGATCATGATACCATGTGATTTGGGAATGTTCATTAGAATATTATATTTGGTTGATTAGTCTATGTTCTTACTATTTTTTCTCTCCCAATATATATATATATATATATATATATATCTTGTGCTTGAGCTCTGGAACCACCTAAGGTATAGAAAATATAAGGAAAAAGGCTTGAAGAAATAAATTCCAAGTTCCTGACTGGCCTAAATCACACATCCAAAAAGGAGCGGATCTAGAGTAGTCAGACTCTTAAATTTATAACCCAACACTCTATCCCTCGCCACTATTATACGAGGTTTGATGTACTAGATTGGGGTAAAACCATAGCGATAAGAATGGTAAGTGCCAAGAACATAAAACCTTGGATCAGTTACACCATCCAAGAGGGTAGATTAAATTTGGTGTTCCTTATAGAATGATGTTACTTCGGTCACCAAGAAAAGAAAAAAAAAACAAAACAAGGTAAGAAAATGAAATAAAAGAACAAGAGTGAACAAAGAGTGCTGTAACAATATGGATGGGAACTTGGATTGGGTTTCACCATCTATGACCTCTCACCATCATGCAATACTCACACCCATAGTATACCCTTAGCAATATTACAAAAAATCATCATATATGTCTATTACCTCCTCTCTCAAGCTTAGCATAGATTTAGATTATAAGGTTGTCTCTCTCTCAAGATGGCAAACAAACAATCACAAAAAAACCAAATGATCATTAGCATAAGCATTCCAACATTCTCATGCATTCATGCAACTTCATAACACTTAGATAATATTAGTACTACTCTTTTAGAATACTAACAATCAAACATCACAAGATGGTAGCTAATCATACAACTAAAGCATTAAGGCTAAGAGTATGGAAAATCCTTGCTAAGAGCATATATATTCAAATCGATGCAAGTATATACATGTTAGGAGAGCCTTAGTGGCTACTCCCAACCCAAGCTATGTGTTTAGCCACTCATGTTCATGAGATTCATTACATATTTACAAATAGTCATGGACATAGAGCACTATCAAGAGTGAAACAAAATGAAAGGGGAAGGAAAAGGGTAAATTCTGAGAAGAGGAGTAGATAGATACACTAACGAAGACCAAGGGATGGCCACAAACGATGTTCTAAACTTACTTGTTGAATTAGGCGTGATGACGATTGAGAGATGCCCTTCATGCTTCTTCCTTAGAGGGAGAACTTTGAGTAGGGAGAGAGTGGAACACATCTGCAATAGACTAGTCAGACTTTCATCCTTCTTGTCTACCAACCTATGATGGCGGTGGTGGTCGGTGGTGAGCTTCATTTGTGGTAGCACCTGGGCATCCCTTCTACTCGTGATCCCCTACAATGTTCATGGGGGTCTCATATTTATATGCCTCCAATCCAGTGCTCAAGGCAGACGGAGGGGTACTTTACTTGCACCCCAAGTACTCAAAATATCCACCTTGGGTCACATACTTAATAGTCTTGAATGACCAATCTGTTAGCACTGCCATCGATTCTTGGTTTGTTGAGCTACAACTGTTAAGTTAGGTCATCAATTGACACCACCTGGGTTGCCATTGGTTGTGGGGGTCCTAACCTGACCAACGATCGCCAGCCAGTGGCTATCTCGAGATGTAAGAGTTCCATCAGTTGATGGGTTCGCGTTACCATCGTATGAGGTATGATGGTGATATTTAATGGCCATATAAGTTTACCATAGAGTGCCAAATAATGGTTGTGCAGACTGTCCATGGTGTCCATCAAGTATGAGAACTGATGGAGGTCATGCTCCTCCAATTATGTATATGAAATGTCATTGTTATCTTCAAGTAGATGTAGGAGACATATTTTATGTGCAAATCAAAGGGAAAAGACTATGTATTTGCAAGATGAAAGGAAATAATAGGTAATTTAAGGCATATAATATCCACAAACTTGGATGTTATTGACTCCTTTAAACTTAGAGTCTAGCCTATGCTCAAGCTAACAAATAAAACTAAAGCATCAAACAACTTCAAAGGGCTTTATTAAGTTATTGTTTTTGTGAGTGTGAAGAAGGTGATAATGGTGCATTGTAACTAGGGGCTATCAATCTCGGGACTTTCTCTCTTAGATTAGAGTTGTAGAATCATAAATGCATATTCATCTATCTTTGCATAAATTTCATTATCTTTTTTATTAAAACTTATCTCTTTTTTAGTAATTTCTAGGAAAATTTGTAATTTACCCACTTTTTGATTATTTGTGCAAATATTGATACTATCTGTCACACTTTTATAGTTTTTTCCTTCCAAACAAAATTTTAACCTTCTAACAACACGAGACGACCATCTCACAGCACCAGACAGTTGGTTCATCTCCAATAAGTTCCAAACCCAGAGCCAGATGGCCATGTTGGGTACTCGGCTCGACCTTCACTCTAATAAATCAACTGAAGCACTCCACTTACCAGGCACCCATCTCATTTGTTCCAAACGCTCATCTCATGTGCATGAGCCGCTCGGCTCACAAATTCTAGATGATTGTGTCAAGCTGACTTAAAGACCATGTCAGATCTAGGAGGTGTCACCACTCATGTTAAGGTTTTCAACCCTTAGTCACGCACAAGGCGGAGCCAACAATGCATCTCACCTTCATAGGACCAGTTCAAACAATCCCTTGAGACCAAGAAATTGAATCAAATGGTACATACCAATGTTTACTGATGTCATCTATTTTTCTCCTCTTGCTAGGGTATTGATGCGATGATTTTGAGTCACATTTATAGACTTGTTTTACTTGCGTTTTATGCGTTTATTGGTCACTTTGGTGGTTAATATTGCATAATTCACTTATTTTAGTCTATGATCCCTCTCAGTGTCAAATCTCTCTTATTTTATTGTTTTGAGCATAAATGATTACAATAATAGGTTTTATGTCGGCTGATGTGGTTTTGTTTTGCAATTTCAAGAAAAACACATATCTGCAGCTGTCGATACCATCGACATATGTCGATACTATCGACACAGCCACAGGCAGGCAGTCGCAAGGAGCAGCACAAAGTTGATACCATCGACTGGGAAGTCGATGGTAGTGACTTACCATCAGGTTTCCAGCAACCAGCCAGTCGATACTATCGATCCAAAAGTTGATACTATCAACACATGTAGCTTCAACGACGGAAAAGGGATAAAATCGACGCCTAAGGGTGTCGATACCATCAACCCACGTCGATGGTATCGAGTTAGCATCAGGCGCAACAATAGAAAATAAACAAGGCTTGCCGATATCACGAGGGGTCGATACCATCGACCCGCGTCGATGGTATCGACGTCGTCAGATTAAAATTTGTTTCAGATCGACTCAAATCCGATGGTGGTGATATTTTTGCGACCTAATTTGGGGATTATACCTAATGACGGTGGCCAAGAGCAGGGTATCACGTCATTATCCACTGCACATGTCCCGAGAAGGTGTGAGAGAAGAACGGAGCCCAAAAGCATGCCCCAGCCGTTCCGGAAGGCAAAGAAGACGTTTTCCACCGCTGAAAGGCTGTAGATCGTGCACTCTACACCGAAGAACGATTGGATCTTCTCTGTTCAGGGGTTTCATTACTTTATCCCCGTTTTTATCCATGTTTCCCCTTTCCTCAACCATGTCTTGCTCTGAGATGAAAATGCGGGGCTAATTCCCTTTATCTTTAGGACCGGGAGTAGCCCGGGGAAGCATTGTATGACATTTTTATCATAATAATTCATCATTTATCTCTTAAATCTGTGGTATGACTTCGTTTTCTCAATTATATTATTATGCTTGATCACCATAATGATAATTGAATGCCTTTAATTACTTTGAAAGAAGAATTAACGGTTGAAAAGAGATGAAATTCACATTAATTAACAAATCCCTTGAACAAGGTGATGTACGGTTAATGGTGGAAACCCAGAGGTCGATTCTAATGCACCTAGTTTAGGGTATAGGTTACTACGACGGTGGAACCGACCTAGACTTAGGTAGTGAATTGTACCACGACAGTGGACAGTTCGGACTACATGCCACTACCCGGATTGATAGATGAATCTAATTAGCTATGTGGAAATTCATACAATGAAAACCCGCGGTGAAACCGCAATCCTAAAGATCTCCATTTGAATTGATTAAACTTAATCGATTGCTTTTTTTATTTTATTTTCTTTTATTTCACAACAACTCTCATAACCTTTTTATTGGTCTAGCTGATTGCGAGTAGTTAGTAGTAGTCTACCGATAATTCAGTGTCCCTGAGTTCGACTTGGGCCTCACAAAGGCCTATACTACATTGACGTGTGCACTTGCATTATATGCACGGTAAAATCATGTCAAGTTTTTGGCGCCGTTGCCGTGGACACAGCAATTGTCAGCACTACGAGTGTTGCAAGCGACCACTCTAGGCCACTTTTTGTTTTATTATTAATTTTGGAATTCAACATTTTTTTTATTCATATTTAGAAATCGTTTAGCACGGTACTAACCCTAAATTATTATTTTGCAGGTACTAGTGCATGGAGAGGACGCGTAGCACAAACTATACACAACTATCACCAGAGGTTCCACTGCCGGGACCAGACGACGAGGAGAATAACATTCAAAACCGACCTGAAGATATAGATTCAGACTCTGAACCAGAAGCTATGGCTGAGGAACAGACAATCTGGGCGAAGATCAAGGCATCTTCTACATTTGCATCTAAAGGGCCGATCAAGAGGCAGGCTATCAAAATTCCAAACTATAAGATCGATCCAGCCCTAATAAATTTGGTCAAATCAAATGCATTTCACGGGCTCAAAAATGAAGACCCAGTGACTCACATTAGCTAGTTCGTGGAGAACTGCGACATGATCAAGATAGATAGGTTTCCACAGGAGACATTGTACTTGAAGTTGTTCCCCAGCTCTCTGGCGGGAAATGCACGAGAATGGCTACATAATCTTGATGATGAGTATGTGGAATTGTGGGATCATATGGTCAAGGTGTTCTTTGAGAGATTCTTTCCACCCGAGAAGACCAACGATCTGGTACGGAAGATCCATAACTTCAGTCAAAAGGTCGGGGAGACTTACTCTGAGACTTGGGAGCATTTTCAGATCATGCTTAGGAGGTGCCCGCATCATGGGCTTGACAAGGAGAAACAAGTTAAAATCTTCTATTTTTCTCTTTTCGAGCATGATAGAAGTAACTTAGATTCTGCAAGTTTAGGATTCTTCTTAAACAACACAGGCACGAGGTGTTGGGAAATTTTGAAGAATATGGCTAAGAAGCAATCTTGGGGCGACAGAGACACTATAGAGCAAGTTCGGGCTGTAGGTGTGTCAAAGGCCATCAAAGAGCTAAATGAGAAGATGGACCTTCTCGCCAAGAAACTACTTGCAAAAAAAGATACAGAATCCAAGGATGAAGCTCAAGTGAAATTTATGCGCCAACAATAGGGGTACAGAAATAACGATTACTCATGGAGGAAAGACAAGAAATTCTCCTGGAAGGACCCAAATAATTTCTTGCAGGACCCTGACGCAAAACCCCAACCGGCGCCAGAGGATAAGAGCAATGAGTTGCTCAACAAAGTTATCAAGCAGAATCAAGAACTAATGAGCACGTTTGGCCAGCAGATAAAGCAACAAGGGGAATTCATGAATCAATTCGGGAAGACCCAAAAAAGCCATGGGGCTCAGATGAGGACGATAGAGACATCTTTGTCACAGATGGAAGCTGAAATAGAAAATTTGAAAAAGCCAGGGCAGCAAGGTTTTCCGGGAAATACAAACATTCTAGGAGGAAATCAATAGGCTAAGGCAATTTTGCTATGGAGTGGCAAGCAAATTTTAAATTCCAGGGCCGATGAACCAAGCACACCCCAACCAGAAACTACAGGTGAGGCCACTAAGGAGGTTCCAATCCCAATCACCGAGCCAGTAGAGGATGTGGTAGAGAATGTCACATCAGAACTAGTTGCTGAGGAGGAGACACAGAAGAGGACGCCATATGTGCCGCCACATCAAAGGGCACAGACTGTCCCGATCCCATATCCCAATAGTGTGAAAGCCAAGAAAATGTACGCTCAGTTTAAGAAGTTTCTAGATAGCTTTAGAAAGATTTTTGTCAACATTCCATTGTTAGAGGAAATAGAACAGATCCCCTCTTACGGCAAGTTTTTGAAAGACATAATCACAAAGAAGAGGAAAATCCCAGATACCGAGGTTGTGGTTCTTAAGGAACATGTGAGTGCTTTCATCATGGGCACATTGCCACCTAAAAGGCAGGATCTGGGCTGCTTCAACATTTCATGTTACATTGGTAAAGTGAAATTCAGCAAAGCACTGTGTGGTTCTGGGGCAAGTATAAATCTGATGCCTCTCTCTACGTTCAAGAAGCTGGGACTGAAAGAATCAAGGCCGAGCAATATGACAATTCAGTTAGCGGACAATTCTGTGGTGAAGCCATATGGAATTTGTGAGGACGTGTTGGTGAAAGTTGATCGATTTGTATTTCCAGCAGACTTTGTAGTAATGGAAATGCAAGATGAGTAGGATAATGAGCTACTCCTTGGATGACCCTTCCAAGCCACTGCAGATATAATACTTGACATGGGAAGAGGCCGTTTGACCTTGGGTATCGCTGATGATCAGTTTGAAATGGTCATGCCCTCAAGCACAACACAATCTAAAGAAAAGGAGCAATGCCGCATGATGAAGCACTTTGATCTGGAATTTTTGTATTTGTCTAGGGAAGCCATTTCTAGATATGGCTCATGTAATGACTAAGGTGGAAAAGGGGACATTGGCTGTAGACATTATGGAGCAGACCAAAGTTGTCTCTCTTAGTAAGGTTGTGGGTTTTCCGAATGATGAAGAGGAGGACATCCCTCCTTCTACTGAAGATGAGGCCATAGCAAGTTCTGTCTTTAATGCATATCCAGAACTACCTCTTGAAGCCTACCTAGTTAATATAAGACATGATTGGATGAGAAGCAAGTCACTACAAGAGTGTGTCAAGATGCTTCAGGTGCTTCCCTACTTTTATGCTAGGTACTATGAAGATCTTGGAGAACTCCCACCACCGCTTCAGTCATCCTTGATCGTTCCGCCAGAGCTAGAATTGAAGCCACTGCCGCCTCACTTGAAATATGCATTTCTAGCTGAGGGTGAAAATATACCAGTGATTATCTCAGCATATCTGAGTGCCGAGGAGGAGGACCAACTGCTGATCGTTCTGAAAAACCACCGAGGTGCATTCGGGTGGTCGGTTGCGGACATCAAGGGGATCTCCCCTACACTATGCCAGCACAAGATCCGGCTCGAGGAGGGAGCCAAACCTGTAATTCAGCCACAGTGCCGACTAAATCCAAGAATGATGGAGGTAATCAAGAAGGAGGTGATCAAGCTCCTTTCTACAGGTATCATCTATGTTATATCTGACTCGACGTGGGTGAGTCCTACACAGGTAGTCCCTAAAAAGGGGGGAATAACTGTTACTCATAATCTTTTGAACGAGCCGGTCACGACCCGCCTGGTAACCAGGTGGCGCGTGTGTATAGATTACCATAGATTGAATACTGCTACATTGAAGGATCATTTTCCACTTCCATTCATTGATAATATTTTAGAGCGATTAGCAAGTCGATCTCATTTTAGTTTTTTAGATGGTTATTCGGGCTACAATCAGATTTCCATTGATCCTAAGGACCAAGACAAGTCCACCTTCACTTGTCCCTATGTAACATTTGCATACCGCCGTATGCCCTTTGGTTTGTGCAATGCACCAGTAACCTTTCAGCGTTGCATGCTTGCCATTTTCTCTGATATGGTTGAGCACTGTTTGGAAGTCTTTATGGACGATTTCTCCGTCTATGGTGCGTCTTTCGATGAATGTTTATATAATTTGGATAAAGTTTTGCAATGATGTGACGACACACACTTAGTTATCAATTGGGAGAAATGCCATATGATGGTTAGTGAAGGGATTGTGCTTGGACATAAAGTGTCTAGAAAGGGGTTGGAGGTAGATCCAGTGAAGATTGAAGTTATTTCCAAATTACCCCCACCGAATTTGGTAAAAGGGGTACGGAGTTTTCTAGGTCACGCCGATTTTTATCGCCGCTTTATAAAAGATTTCTCAAAAATCGCTAAACCATTATCTGAGCTGTTGGAGAAAGATGCGGTCTTTGATTTTAATGAAAAATGTTTGCATGCATTTAATGTGCTTAAAGAGAAATTAATTTCTGCACCGGTTGTGCAAACACCGGACTGGACAAAGTCGTTTGAATTGATGTGTGATGCATCAAATTTCGTAGGGGTCGTTTTAGGACAACGTGTGGACAACAAACCCGCTGTGATTTTCTATGCGTCCAAAACTTTAAATGAAGCACAACTCAATTACACGACAACTGAAAAAGAGCTTCTTGCCGTTGTTTTTGCTTTTGAAAAATTTCAACAATATCTTGTAGGATCTATAGTCGTGGTATTGACGGACCACGCTGCCATAAAGTACTTGATGGAAAAGAAAGATGCCAAACCTAGATTGATTAGGTGGATATTACTGTTACAAGAATTTGATATTGAAATTAAAGATAAGGCGGGCATAGAAAATGTGGTTGCGGACCATTTGTCTAGGTTGGAAAGGGTAGATGAGAAGGACATTCATATACCCATCACCGAGACATTCCCTGATGGGCAACTTCTATCTGTTAAATCCAAAGATCCATGGTTTTCTTATATTGTTAATTATCTTGCCTGCAAAATTATCCCGGGTGATTAGACATATCAGGAGAAAAAGAAAATTTTCCATTCTTTGTGATATTATTTCTGGATGACCCCATTTTGTTGAAGCAATGTAGGGATGGTGTGTTGCGCAGGTGCATACCGGAGGTGGAGTATGAGAGCATACTTCGTCATTGTCATACTTTACCAACGGGTGGCCATCATGCAAGTTCTAGAACTGCGGCCAAGGTACTTGATAGCTGTCTTTACTGGCCTACATTGTTCTGGGACGCATATGATTATGTGCGGCGATGCAATTCTTGCCAATAGGCAGGTAACATTTCAAAGTGATAGGAGATGCCCCTCAATGTATTTCAAGAGGTTGAGGTGTTTAATTTGTGGGGTATTAATTTCATGGGACCCTTTGTGTCCTCAAACTCTAACTTGTACATTTTATTGGATGTTGACTATGTATCGAAGTGGGTAGAGGCAATACCCACTAGGACTAATGATGTTGTTGTAGTGTGCAGGTTTGTCAAGGACTATATTTTCTGCAGATTTGGCGTACCAAGGATGATTATCAGTGATGGAGGTACCCATTTCAGAAATTAGAAGTTTGCGGCATTGTTGAGAAAGTACGGGGTAAGGCACAACATTGGTACCCCGTACCACCCGCAGACACAGGGGCAAGTCGGAGTCTCCAATAGAGAGATTAAGAAAATCTTGGAGCGCACAGTGGCTTCGACACGGAAGAACTAGAGTACTCTACTACTAGATGCTTTATGGGCATATCGGACGGCATATAAGACACCTATAGGCAATACACCTTTTAGGTTGGCTTATGGGCGGGCCTTCCATTTGCCGGTGGAATTGGAGCATAGGGCGCACTGGGTGCTAAGGAAGCTGAATTTGAACTATGATGAAGCAGGAAAGAAATGCTTGTTAGAGCTAAATGAACTCGACGAGCTGAGAATGAATGCTTATGAATGCTCATGGATTTACAAGGAGCAAACAAAGCTGATTCACGATCGACACATTCAGATGCGTGTCTTCAAGAAGGGAGATTGTGTGCTCTTGTTCAACTCAAGGTTGAAGATGCATCCTGGGAAATTGAAATCCCGATGGAGTGGACCTTTCACTGTAGAGGAGGTCAAGCCACATGGTGCAATCATGGTGCGTGATGGAGAAACAACATTTTTGGTTAATGGATAGCGATTGAAGTTGTACTTCCGTGAGGATTACACGAGGAAAGTGCATGAGGTCAAATTCATTGCACTTACAGATGCATGAGGAGCTTGATTTCGTCTAGCCTAGGACGTTAAATAAGGGCGCTTGTTGGGAGGCAACCCAGCCATTGGTAGTTTTGTTTAGTTTCTTTCACATTTGTAAGTTAGTTTGATTTGATTTTGTTTTTAGTGTAAAAATGATACCATGATCGTTTGTTCAGTGTGCAGGCCTGAGGCAGAGTCGATACCAACGACCCATGTGTCGATGGTATCGACATGGGTACAGTTAGACGACTGTAGAAATTTTTCTGAGTCAATACCATTGATGGCCTCATCGATGGTATCGACCTACCATCAGTAGCGCTGAAGAAATCGCCAGAACGGGGTCGATAATATCGACATGGCTGTCGATACTCGTGAGATCCCTGAAGATATTCAGACGAAATTTGTCTCAGTGAAGTTGATACCATCGATGGGCCTGTCGATGGTATCGACCCAGTTCAGCTAGAAAGCGGCGGTCGGGCCTCACGAGGGTGTTTTCCCTAAGAAGAGTCGATACTATCGACTTGCGTCGATGGTATCGACGCGACATGTGACTGTTCCATGAGAGGGAATCAACGGCGATTGCTACGTCAAGAAATTCAATCCGTGGGATGGGTCGATACTATCGACGTCCGTCGATGGTATCGACGCATCATCGATCCGGGCCCCCACATCAGGCTATCAACAGCTGTCGATGATAGCGGAAGACCGGAGACCATCGACCCGCATCGATGCTATCGATGGGTGCACAACAGTGACGACCATAGTTATAAAAGGGAGGGATGGTTGTCATATGACGTCACACCTTCAGAGTCTTTCTCCCCTACTTGTGCTTTGCGTTGTGTTGTGCGACCGGAGGCCTGCCACGAGCATCCAAGGAGCACGATCTTCACCAAGTCTTCACCGACGGAGATTGTCTTCTTCGAGATCGTCTTCACCGATCTCCGTCTTCTATTCCTTCTTTCTCGATGACAAGGGTGCATACCGCCGGAGCATCTTCCTCACGGGCGGTACCCAATGAGATTCTCGAGTTCATTCCTCTGTGAACCGCATCGATTCCTCGTCCGAGGATAGTCCACCCTTCCATGGAGATCCGGAAGGTCTATGAGGAGCTTTTGAAGAGAGAGATTGAGCCCACGCGCTACATCGATCAGATGATGGTCCGCGACCTGGGGTTCAATGACAATCTCACCTACGTCTTGAAGGGTTAGGCGAGACATACAACTAGGAGGCCCGATGAGCTGGAGTACCATGTCGACGGCTAGCCATTCTTCGGAGAGTGGCCAACTTACAAGGAACTAGTGGCGGAGTTCATGGCATCATTAGACATCAATGTGCTGCCCAATGACTTGATAGCCACCGAAAGAGAGTGGAAGAAAGGGCGGGTGTCGTTCAGACTCTTCAACAACAACTACACCATTACCCTTGACCAATTCAATTCAGTGTACAACTGGTATCATGACGCTTACCAGCACCGAAGGCCAGACAACATGACAGACTACGATGATATCTTCGCCCAGCTCATGACTGCGCCTCCAGGCAAATCTGTCAGCTACCATAATGCTACAGTTGCTGACTTCGAGCATCTGTTTGTGCAGATTCTACACCGCATGCTCTGCACCATGCTATTTTCTCGTGGCGACTTGTCTCTTAGCAAATTCCAAGAGACGGATTTGTTCTTCCTGCACAAACTATTGAAGTGTGAGGAGTGCAATTGGGGCACGTTCTTCTTGACGCGCGTGGTGGCTGTGAAAAGGAGTACGAGGAAAGATCCTATCCATTTTGGAGGGCTAATCACACCATTGCCCATCTATCTTGGGTTGGATGTCTCCCAGCTCACTCCCCTTTCTAGCAGGAGCAAGGTCAACCTGCAGCATCTGCACTACTCCAACCTCCTCCTACTCTGTGATGGCTTGGCATATGCACATTGCCATGTTAATCACATATATCAAGAGTGTTCTCTTCCAGACCTCATCTTCAACATCGAGGGCGCTCAGCATTTTAGGTGGTCCGTCATAGCCATTGATGACTCGGATGAAGACGGCGGCAATGAAGACAATGATAATGATGACGATGAGCATGAAGAGGAAGAGGAGGATTTCACTCCTCTTCGGGCATGATTAGCACCCCGGAAGCACCCCCGCATGCATCCGGGTGCATCTTCATCTTCACAGCCTCTCCACCTTTGCCCTCTCATCAAGGAGAGGACGCCTACTCCATGCAAGGGATGTACTTGATGCTGCATGAGATTCATCATACTCAGAAGCAACATACAACTTCATACGCCGGTATTCATGATACAACGAACTGGTTGTTAGATAACCAGAGGGCCATTTTCGAGAATGAGCACCTCCTCCTCGAGAACCAACAAAACATCCACGACAGGTTGCATAGGATGGAGATGCAACAACAACCCTTCTACGACAATTATTGGAGCCAGAATTATTTTGAGGGGTATCCACAACCTCCACCAATGCCCAGTACGATCCGAGCTTCCAGGGGCAATACCCATCTTGGGACCCCTCAGACCCGCAGTACCCACCTCCACCTGCTGAATGATCAGTATCACTATTCCACCTTTTAAGGCTGTTTTTGACTATGAGGCCATAGTTGAATGCAAGCTTAGGTTGGGAGTTGGAACAGTTTCTATCCTTTAGTTTTAGTTTTTATTGCTTTGTGTTTTGTCATTTATTTCTCTTAGTTATCTCATTGTTCATAGGATCCACACTCTATCTAGTATAATTGTGGATGTCTAATGTCTTGTGTCATCTCGTTGCTTGTACATGGAAATCAGGGGCAAAATTGAAAAAAATTAGTGCTTTTGCAAGCTTGGATTGTTTAACTTTGAGCACATAACTTAAGGAAATAATTGGGTTTTTCAACTCTAAAATAGGAAATCACAACTGTACATTCCTATGATTCATGAAAAGTGGACGGAACTGGTTGTTTGAGCCTAAACTGACCAAATGATAATGAGACCTTAATTTGAAATAAGAGAGAGAAACCTCTTAATTACTACACAGGTCAGTAAGGAGGGACACATAATATTTTCCAAAGATTCCATCAATTAATCTTGTGATCTATCCACCACTTTGTTTTCATATTCCACCATAAGAACTGGAAGTACATTACGATTTTCATCTCTTTGATTGCAGCCCATGTAGATAGGTCTTGCATTGCAACTATTTTCACATATTTATGCATGAAAAAAAAAGATAGAATAGCTATACATGCACATTATCTTTAGGTGCATGTCATTTAGTTTCATAACTATCATTTTGTAGATGCATTCACATTTTTGTGCATATAATACATTATGCATCTTATGTCTTCTGAACATAAAAGGTGATGAACTTGTTCCATACCTTCTGAATGCTTCAAATGTATGAGTTATGCAGCAATAAGTGAGCCCGACAAATAATTCATGGTCAACTATGAAAATAAGGGTTTTAAAAAAAATTATACAAAGTTGAAAAAAAAGAGAAAAAAAACGAAGAAAAGAAAGAGAATTGAGAAGCAAGTAGGAATGAGAGGGAGAAAGGAACATGTTCTCACTTGCATACTAAGAAGAATAAGCACATGGTGTAGTTTCTTAGATATTCCATCTCATCTTGAGATGGAATGATAGTGCATGCATCATTCCACCCAAATGTAGGCATTAGGGCATTTTCATTTGCATATGCATCATTTAAGTCATTATGATTTTTGTGAATTTTAAAACAGTATAATGCTTCGATTTCTTCCACAAGCCACCCATTCCATCCACTCGTTGCTCGAATTGGTAGGCCACCGTGATTTTCTCTTCACTTGTTAATACCAAGAGAGCTGCTTCCATATAGATGGTAGTTAGGGCGAGCAACATAGATAGGAGATCACAAGATGCACAGAGTATGGACTGGAGGATTTTATTATGTTAACTGCCTTATGTGATAGTGTTCATCAATTTTGAGGTAGATATCTTTTATGGATGATTATTGTCGCCTTTAGGGTAATTATCATTCTGTGGTTAGTGAGGGCTAGAATGTGAATGTCTGGCAGGGATTATATGGCGCAATCTGTTGTGATAATCTGTTCTTTAGTTGACCCTCGCAATTCTATTCTAGAGTTTTGTTCCTCGAGGACGAGCAATGTCCAAGCTTAGGGGAGTTTGATTTGATGATTTTGAGTCACATTTATAGACTTGTTTTACTTGCGTTTTATGCATTTATTGGTCACTTTGGTGGTTAATATTACATAATTCACTTATTTTAGTCTATGATCCCTCTCAATGTCAAATCTCTCTTATTTTATTGTTTTGAGCATAAATGATTACAATAATAGGTTTTATCTCGGCTGATGTGGTTTTGTTTTGCAATTTCAGGAAAAACACATATCTGCAGTTGTCGATACTATCAACACAGCCACAGGCAGGCAGCCGTAAGGAGCAGCACAGAGTCGATACCATCGACTGGGAAGTTGATGGTGGCGACTTACCATCAGGTTTCCAGTGACCAACCAGTCGATACTATCGACCCCAAAGTCGATACTATCGACACGTGTAGCATCAACGACGAAAAAGGGATAAAACTGATGCCTAAGGGTGTCGATACCATCGACCCCCGTCGATGGTATCGAGTCAGCATCAGACGCAACGACAGAAAAGAAAGAAGGCTTGCCGATATCACGAGGGGTCGATACCATCGACCTGCGTCGATGGTATCGACGCCGTCAGATTAAAGTTTGTTTCAGATCCACTCAAATCTGATGGCGGTGATATTTTTGTGACCTAATTCGGGGATTATACCTAATGACGGCGGCCAAGAGCAGGGTATCACGTCATTAGCCGCTGCACACGTCCCGAGAAGGTGTGGAGAGAAGAACGAAGCCCAGAAGCATGCCCCAACCATTCCGGAAGGCGAAGAAGATGTTTTCCATTGCTGAAAGGTTGTAGATCACGCACTCTACGCCGAAGAACGATTGGATCTTCTCCGTTCAGGGGTTTCATTACTTTATCCACATTTGTATCCATGTTTCCTCGTTCCTCAACCATGTCTTGCTCTGAGATGAACGTGCAGGGCTAATCCCCTTTATCTTTAGGACCGAGAGTAGCCCGGGGAAGCATTATATGACATTTTTATCATAATAATTCATCATTTATTTCTTAAATCTGTGGTATGACTTCGTTTTCTCAATTATATTATTATGCTTGATCACCATAATGATAATCGAATGCCTTTAATTACTTTGAAAGAAGAATTAACAGTTGAAAAGAGATGAAATTCACATTAATTAACAAATCCCTTGAACAAGGTGATGTACGGTTAATGGTGGAAAACCAGAGGTCGATTCTAATGCACCTAGTTTAGGGTATAGGTTACTACGACGGTGGAACCGACCTAGACATAGGTAGTGAATTGTACCACGACAGTAGATAGTTCTGACTACAGACCATTACCCGGATTGAGAGATGAATCTGATTAGCTATGTGGAAATTCATACAATGAAAACCCGCGGTGAAACCGCAATCCTAAATATCTCCATTTGAATTGATTAAACTAAACACTTAATCGATTGCTTTATTTTATTGTATTTTATTTTATTTCACAACAACTCTCATAACCTTTTTATTGGTCTAGCTGATTGCGAGTAGTTAGTAGTAGTCTACCGATAATTCAGTGTCCCTAAGTTCAAATCGGGCCTCACAAAGGCCTATACTACATTGACGCGTGCACTTGCATTATATGCACGGTAAAATCGTGTTAGGTATGCTTCCAACCCCAAGTGTAGGACACGAAGGAGATGACATTCAACATGGACTTAACGTAAGCAGTTAAATCCTGGAGACAAAATTCATATCATTTAGATTTCGCTCTACTAGATCTTTAAGAAGAAATATACATGTAAACCCTATACAGGAGATGATGATGTACTTTTGTAAAATTTATTATAGTCATGAAACTTTTATTCTGCTTCAATAGTTTGGTCTTTTGTATACCATTAATTGAGATTTGAAAATTTTACACCTATTCCATCATACCTTTTGAGTGTGTTTGGAATGGATGTTTTATTCTTCAAATTTTGGTAGGGATTGGATCCCCTCTGGGTCCCACTCCTTACAGCAACACTCCCATGTGGCTGGAAGTTGGTCAAAGGAAGAACCTCAACTCCATTCACACCATCCCAGGACAAGCATATTACAACCCCAACCAAGCCATCAACCACCCTGGATCTAATATGGGAACCCATCGAGTGCTGGAAATGCTTCCAAATTTCCCCTTCAACAAAGACCCCCTAATCCGTGAGCCAATAAGAGCCCCCTCTAGGCTTCCCCAACAACAATTAGAGGAATTGTGTGAATCAACGAAATTACAAGGGAAATTTCCAAAATCATGGGCCCTACCAAGGGAAACAATACCAAACTTGAACCAAACTCAACAAAAAGCACATGCTCCTCTTTCCGATAGTGACATGATAGCTGCCCTGGAACAATGCATCCTTTCCACATATCAAATACTTCTTTCGAAAAGGCTCACCAAAAGGCAATTGATGCTCAGCTATCATAATTCTTCACCCAATAGAAACCCCCAACCGGAACCTTCACCGACCAACCCAAACCCAATTCTAAGCATTTAGAACAACTTAAGGTGGTTACCACCTGATCTAGCATTACCACACAGGAAGGAAGGGTTCCCCACTCATAGATTTTGACCAAGGAGAAGACGATGAAGTAGTTGTTCCTCAACCTCTGGTACCACCTACTCCACAAGATGAGGTCCTATGTATAAGATGCATATACCATTTGGTGGTTGACTAAACAAGACCAAGTTGGATTGTAGGTTTTACAAGTTCAAGGTTATTATGAGGAAGTTATGCATCAACATTGTGGTCTGGATTCCATGGTAGACCTACTTGAATGGAAAAATAATTCTTCAAAGCCCTTTGTAAATGCATAATTAAAGATTATGAAATGGTAAAATTGGTGAGAACTACATCCCATATCATCTAGAGAAAAATGCCAAAGAAACACATGGACCCAGGATCCTTTGGGATCACTTGTTCTATTGGCAATTCCACTAGCCATTCAGGGTTAGTTGACCTTGGAGCTAGCATATCCATCATCCCTCTGAGCATGTATAGGAGGCTCGATCTCACGGATGCTAGACCCACTCTGATATGCATTCAACTAGAAGACTCTTCAATTATTGATGATGTCCCAGTCAAATTTGAAAATTTCTATATCCCTTGTGACTTTGTGATGCTCGATATAAAAGAAGACAATCTCTACCCTCTCATCTTTGGCTGACCATTTCTTGCCACGGCCAGGGCACTCATTGACATTGAGGCATGACTTCTCACACTATGACTGGGAACATAAATCATCAATTTCCAAGCCTTTAGGGGTAGTATGAAGTATACCCATGAGGAAGAAGTCTATTTCTTTGAATGCATGGACCAGTTCAACTAGATGCATGAATGCTTCTTTAACTCTGAATGCCCACATGTGTCCAAAACCCATATTTCTATAGTGGACAACCAAGTTATTATTCAAGGCTGAGTTGCCCCAGCCAACCCTATTCAGATGGACCCTTCCCCTCCCACTATCTATGATGCGGCAATGACCAACATAATCACTAAAAAATACCTTGTCCCATAAGTCATTCCCCTACCTCAGTCCATACCTATCTTGTGACCCCCTTTCCCATTTGAGGCACCAGTTTATGATACTCTTCATACTCCTTATGAGTCCCCACCTCCCAATGTGACTCAAGTAGCACAACCAAATGACATTGTTGGATTCTCCATGTACCATCCTTTCAACCCTCCACCTATTGACATTAGTATCCTATATAGTGGAATGATAGGGCATTCACACTCGAATGCAAAACCCAAATAACTATCTTATTCAACTAATATTCCCCAAAAATATTCCTTGTCACATCTCAAATCATGGGAACATATCCATCCTAATTTTTTCCCTTAGCATATAGATATACACCAAGAAATCTAGAATACTCTTTCCAACACCCAAGCAAAGATGATGGAGTGGTTCCAAGGTAGTCAATTAAGTCTGTACTTCAACCCTGCCTCCTCCTCCGCTCCTCTACCATCTTATTACCAACCATTTCCATGATCGTCTTCCCTCCATCTTGTGTTTGGGATTTGCTGGAGACAAGAAAAATCTAACTTTCAGATTTGTTGGAGATGAGAAAAATCTAACTCTAGGGTGGAGGTGGGTGGTATGTTTCTATTCCACCCCTTTATCTTTCCAATTTTTCATTATTTTTGTCTTTTATTTTCTTCATATAACTTTCTCTCTTATGTCCATTATCTAATTGGCCGTATTTTTGGTTCCTTAATTGCAAAATGGCCATTATCTAGTCACCCAATATGAATAGATGTTTACCATTGTACCCCAATTGAGTTTAGTAAATCTTTTGCAAAAACTTTACAAATTGCCATGTCTAAAACCACCATGTCACCTAGGACCCCAAAATATCATCACTCCTTGGAAAAGTTGGCATGTCGTATGGAATAAGTCAAAACCAAACACAATTTTTCTCTATTTTAAACTATGTATTAACTTGATATAAATCTTGTATAATGTAATTAATAGGAATATTCTATCTGATGTAATGGCACTTCTAAATAAATGTATAGAAGTTATAAACACAAGGACACCTTTGATTTCCCCCCTTATTTTCTTTCTCAAAAAAAATCAAAGAATCACCTCCACACAAAAATCATGTCTAGGGTGGCATGATTCTCATATCAAATCTCCATATCCCTCAAGGGGCATACCATCAAAAGATGCCAAAGAGAATAAGAAAAAAATGTGAAGAATGTAGCCACAACTATATAAATTAAATATATCCTGAGTCAAATATAGGAGGGATCACTATCTTCTGCACCCCCATTCATCTTGTTCTTGTGCAACAAACCAAAAAAAGGAAAAAAAAGAGTGCCAAAGCAAAAGTAAGATGAAACCTATTTTTTTACAAAATCTTGATTTAGAAACAAGCTATAAAATTTATTTTTATAGAGAATATAGAACTATGTGTTTTATGGATTAAGGATATTAGGTTGCTTGGCCAAATTCAGAGATAAGGAATAAAGTGATGTTAAAAAGGTGAGGATTGATATGGTGTGAGTATAAATTAGACTTATTTGTGATTTCATTTTCTTGAGGAAAAGTAAAGATTCAAGTCCAAGGTATTTTGATGAATGCATATTCATCTAACTTTTTGCATAAAATTTATAGTCTTTTTTCATTAGAACTTGTATCTTTTTTTAGTAATTTCTAGGACAATTTTTAATTTACTCACTTTTTGATTATTTGAGCAAATATTGATCTTATCTGTCACACTTTTGTAGGTTTTTTTTTCAAAAAAAAGTTTTGACCTTCTGAGAACATGAGATGACTGTCTCACATCATTAGATGGTCAATTCATCTCCAATAAGTTCCAAACCCAGAACCAGAAGGCCATGTTGGGTCCTAAGCTCGACCTTCACTCTAATAAATCAACTGAAGAACTCCACTTACCAAGCACCCTTCTCATTCACGCAAAATGCTTGTCTCAGACACGCAAGACGCTTGGGTCATGGAGTCCATACGGACATGTTGAGATGACTTAAAGACCAAGTTAGATCTAAGAGGTGCCACCGCTCATGTAAGGGTTTTCCCCTTATTCACGTACAAGGAGGAGCCCACCAAGCGTATCACCTTCAGACGACTAGTTCAAACAATTCTTCGAGACCAATAAATTAAATCAAAGGGCCCCTCCACCCCCTTTCCTAGGGTTTGATCCACTTCCTCCATAATTGTTCCATGTCATCAGTCAGATGACTGTCTCGGCTAGCCCAGACGACCATTTTGTGGCTTGCAAATAGCAAAAGGAAGTAGACTCCTCTCCCATGTGTTCCCCCCTTACATGGTTTCAACCACTCCTGCCCCTATGAAAGGAGTGGGGATCCACAAAGAAATGGATCCTCAATTTTGTACTTGCATCTTTTAATTAAGCTTTGTTACTTTCAATTCTTAGTTTTGTAAATTTCATTCTGCAATAAAATTCTATTCTTCATCTTCAGATCTGGATCTCGCTTTATTTCTTGTTCTTACTTCTACTTCATTCTATGGGGTGGGGAAATTAAGAGAGCTAGCCATCTCATAGTCACCAACATTGGTCTCCTTGGAGATTTCATCCTTCTAGTCTATGTCTTCCTACCATATTTCCCTTGTTTCTCCATTCCTTACCATGTCTGGTGAGTAGTTTCTCTATTGAAGAAGGGGAATAGTCCCTTAGCCATGTGTTGATTGTATTAAGGTTTAATATGAATTTTGTATATGGATGATTTTTTATTTAGAAATTATCGATTTCAACAAAGTAATTAATCATTTTTTTCATGGGATCATCTCAGCAGATGGATCATGGAAACTGAGATTTAGAACAACTAAACCAATCACATAGGGATTTGGATGTGACCATGGAAATTTCTTGATTAGGATGATGAATGAGGATGTGTGAATGCCAGGACCAATGGGTTCACATGGAGTTTGAATCTTGGGTTTCATTTACAAATGATTCGCATACCTTCTTCTATCTTTCTTGTCGTGTTTCTTTGATCTTGTTTTCACTTTGGCTATGGTGGTGAAGCCCCTAAGACTCATTGCTTTTCCCATCTAATTCAAATCATTTTCCTTCAACCCCTTATTTCTAATCATATTCCTTTCATTTATGCAATTAAATTCTTGCTCTAGATAATTATCTTTTATTTTGTGCCAACAATCTTCCTTCCTTGCCTTAGCATAATCTTTTCATTTCATTGATATTAGTGTAATATTTATTTCATTTGCAAGTTACATTCTTGTTCTAGTGTAATCATCCTCCCAATCATGAAATTTACTTTATTGTTCAAATATTCAAAAACTCCAGAAAGAAATCCAGTTCAAAAATGAATTGGGTTTAGAGAAACAATCTTAAGAATGTAGTCCTGTGGGATCAAACCTTCTATACTAGCCTTAATCAAAAAGTCAAAAAGGTTAAACTCTAGGATTATTATCTTAGTGAATTGGTGTGCTAAATGACAAATATAAATTTTGGTGCCATTATCGGGGACAACATATTGTTTTCTCGAACCAAGATTTTTTTTTGAACACAACTTTTTTCCTTTTTTCTGCCTTCTGAGTACCATTCCCGAAGTGATACTCCTCCTTTGACTGAGTTTGCATTCCAATAGTCTATTTTTCTACAACACTTATATCTTATCAATTATAATTGTGCATGCGACACCTACTGAATGTCGATTCCGTGCCACCAATTTTTGATCTGAAACTAGAATGAACCTTCCATCATTTGAATAGAAAAAAATCATGTTAGGATGGATGAGGTGGAAGTTAACAGTAGGATTGAGCAAGCACTCACTTCTCAAAGAGAGTACATGATGGTCGAGCACGCATCTCAAGAAGCCACTTTGGGGTATGCTTATATGGCCAAATAGGAGGCCGTAGAAGCCACTCAAAAGGAAGCTAAACGATTAAAACAATTAAAAGATTTTTCCATGCCTAAAACTGAATATGCACAACACCCTATTGTGCCACCCAAAATTACATCCCCCTAGTTTGAGATCTGCACCCAATAGATCACCATACTTTAGACCAATCCATTTTTTGGTAATAAAGGTGAGAGTTGCCAGGACCACTTCCAATGTTTCACTGACCTTTGTTCCCTGCACAAGATCCAAGGCATTTCTGAAGATGCCATTAGACTTAGGCTATTCAAATACTCTCCCTCAAGGCAAGTTGATAGGTTGTATAATGTCGGGGAGGGTGAAACATGGGTCAACACCTAGGAGGCCCTATTCAAATACTCTCTCTCAAGGCAAGCTGATAGTTGGTATAATGCCAGGGAGGGTGAAGAATGGGTCAGCACCTGGGAGACCCTGTAGACCATGTTTTTAGACAAATATTTCCCAACCTTCCCTCACCTACGAAATTAGGGGAAAAATCCTTCTAATTTCTATGGTCCCAAGAGAAACTCAAGGAGAAGCTTGGGAAATATTTAGGGAACTCCTTTAACATTGCCCTGACAACGACATATCCCAATCTCATCCCATTGAGATATTCTACCATGGTGTTGACGAAGACACTAATCATTTCCTTGATTCCTCATCTGGAGAAAACTTCATGTTTTTGAACCTAAGTAGCGCTTGGGAGGTAGTAAAATGTGCCTCTAAAACCCAAGCAAGACGAGGAACTGGTGGGGTCCTCAAAGTATCTAAGGCTGAGGTAAAGTTTTATGTCCAAAACATCATTGCAACCCTTACGCTAATTTCTCTAAAACATGATCACCTTGAATCCTCCTTTAACACCTATGAGAGGAAACCGCGACAAGTTAGTTTTTTTGAATCTCTCTATGGAATTTCCTTAGGGTTTGATTATGCTACCCTTCAGTGTCAATATCACTACAACACTCCCATGAAGCCAAAATTGCTCAAAGGGAGAACCTCAACTCCATTCACAACATCTCAGGACAAGCATATTATAACCCCAACCAAGCCAAAAACCACCTTGGAATTCAATGTGGAAACACATCGGGTGCAGGAAATGTTTCCCAATTTGCCCCTAATCAAAGACCCCCTAATCCTTAAACCAATAACCATCCCCCATCAAGCTTCCCTAACAACAATCAGAGGAATTTTGGGAATCAAGGAAACAATAGGGAAAATTTCCAAAATCATGGGTCCTACCAGGGGCAAAAACAAAAACTTGAACCAACCTCAACAAAACACCCCTTCTCCTCTTTTCGATAGTGATAGGATAGCTTCCTTGGAACAATGCATCCTTTCCACAAATCAAATTCTTCTATCCCAACAGGCTAACCTAAAGGCAACTGACGCTCAGTAAGCCCAATTCTTCACCTAGTAGAAACCCCCAACTGGCACCTTCAATGGCCTTCCTGAACCCAATCCTAAGCATTGAGAATGACTTATGGTGGTTACCACCAGAACCAGCCATACCACACAATAAAGGGAGGGTTGCCTGCTCATAGATTTTGACCAAGGGGAAGATGATGAAGTAGTTGTTCCTCAATCTCAGGTACCACCCACTCCACAAGATGAGGTTCCTATGTATAATATGTGTATACCCTTTGTTGGTCAGCTAAAGAAGACCAAGTTGGATTCTAGGTTCAACAAGTTCAAGGATATTATGAGGAATTTATGTGTCAATATTCCTCTTCTGGATGCTATGACATACCTATCTAAATGGAAAAAATTCTTAAAAGCCCTTCTGAACTGTAAGTTCACCACTGAAGAATATAAATAGTAAAATTGGCGAGAACTACTTTCGATATCATCAACAACAAAATGCCAAAGAAATACAAGGACCCATGATCATTTGGAATCACTTATTCTATCGATGATTCCACTAGCCATTCGAGGTTAGCTGACCTTGGAGCTAGCATATCATCATCCCTCTAAGCATGTATAGGAGACTTGGTCCCACAGATGCTAGACCAACTCTGATGTGCATTCAACAAGTATACTCTTTGATTAATGAGCCTCTTGACATTATTGGCTATGTACCAGTCAAAGTAGGAAATTTCTATATCCCTTGTGACTTTTTGGTGCTTGGTATAAAAGAAGACAATCACTACCCTCTCATCTTTGAAAGACCATTTCTTACCATAACCAGGGCACTCATCGATGTTGAGGTAGGAATTCTCACACTATGAGTGGAATAAAATTCATCAATTTTCAGGCCTCTGGGTAGCATGAAGTATACCTAAGAGGAATAGATCTATTTCCTCGAATTCATGGACTAGTTCAACCAAATACAACAACACTGTGATGGAGTGAAATTTTGTAATCCTTAAATGTCCAACGATATATATATGGATGCATGTGTTTGAGTTATTTGAAGTGTACCAAGTTCTTTGATAAAATATGGATGATTAGTTGTGTTGACTACCTAAGTTGATGCCCTTTTTATTGAGTTATTTATTAGTCAAATAGTGGAAACTTGGGATTGAGATTTGATGGGATATAACTTGGATGATGACGAAGCCATAGTCAACGTCTCATGAATTCAGATGCTCCTAGAAGAAGATAATGAGGTCTGAAAATGATGAAATAGTATATATATTTGGGTAGGATAGACTAAAGGTCCGGTTTGTTCTTAGTCTTAGGCAATATATGCGAGCCATGATCGGCCTAGTCAGATCCCTAACCATCAGCCTTGGATATGAACCGATGGCAATGGACACCGTCTTTTCTTGGCAGCGGTTATATGAACAATGATGCCATGATCCCCACGTTGCGAACATGGCATGAATAAGCGAGAGAGAGAGACCGATGGGCAGTTTACTTTGACTAGAGACTACAGAGAGAGAGCGAGACCCCCCCCACACACCTCGGTCCCTCCATCGCCAACAGTAGTAGAGAAGCCGCCATTGTGCAGAGAGCCCAGAAGCTTGATGGATTGGCGGCCATGCCAGTAGAGAATCGAGCCCCGCCGAACTTGCGAGCAAAGCTAAAAGGATCCTAGGTGGTGTAGATCGAGAGAGAGGGCGAGCCACTTGAAGCTTCACATGTCGGAGTGGAAGAGGAGGCATGCAGCGACCAAGTACTCGCCGGAGTTCTGACTCGAGTGAGCGGCGACACTCACACAGACGAAAGAGAAGACAAGTCATTGGTGAGAACCAGAAGAAGATGAATATGAGCACATGATGGTGGTTTCCTTGGTAGGGTCTGACCCAACGACGGCACCAGGAATAGCTGTGGCCGCCTCACGCAGGCCGACGTCGAGTAAAAGACACATGGAGGACAGGAAGACGCCGGACTCTGAGATTGTGAAGGAGAGAGAGACGCTCCACAGTAGTGTTGCTGGAGAGGAGCAAGCCTGGATGGAGAGCTAGGGCCGCTATGCTGCTTCCGTGTAGCCATCGGAGATGACTTGGAGGTGTCAAGACGAGACGAAGGCGCTAGGCCGACGGTGCACAGCAGGACCGTCCTGAGCTCGTGATCACGTTTGATCTAGATGAGGAGGAAACCAGGGCCCATCTCTAGCCACCGTTCTAGCGCAGCGGCAACGCTCATGGAAGAACCTGGCGTCGAGCGGGGAACTGTGTCCCGGCCGACTCTTGCGTAGATCTGGGAGAATCCAGATCGCGTAGTCGCAAAGAAGGAAGGAGCCGAGAACCGGCCGGCTCAGTGCGGGAGCGCACACCCTAGTTGCCACGTGGCGACTACTGATTAGCCCACAAAGGTAATTATCTCAGTTATTACCCAGATATTCAATAGATCGTAGTAATTAGCTCGAACATCAGAAAAATACAAGTAATATATCAAAATTCTCAGAAAAATGCATAGAACACAGTAGAATCATAATATCAGTCTTTTTATGCTTTAATCTCAGTGATATTATGTAAGTTGTGGAATGATCATCTCATGGATAATAAATATTAAATAATGATATAAAATTATGGAAACATGTCAGTAATTCTATAATCATGTTTAAAATGTATATGATATTATATATGGTCATGGTGATGCACAAAAGCATATATTTTGATTAATATGGCTAATTAAGGATAACAGCCCTAATTAATATGCAATTAATACATATATGCTCAAGATATGATGAGATTTACAGAAAACCCTCGTATCTATAACTGGAAGATAATATATAAATCTGAGATCAGTTATATGGATGAAATTCGTGTTATATGAAGAGAACTCTTAATACATAAGGTGTAACCCTTTTTGACTAATGAATGTGACATAATGTACTTATGTTCACATAAGGATGGAAAACATGATTACTAGTTAATGAGTAAATAATCTGGAATGTGACACCTGTAAGATAATCCTAAGAAGATAAGACAAGTAATTATGAGAATATCCTAATGAACTAAGCTAAACCCTATTATGTACATAATTAGGGTTGAGATGATAAGAACCTGATGATAGTGTATGATCTTGTCTTAATCAGGTTTAATCAAGGATATAGTTGATATCATGAATATGTTGTGAATAGTATATCTCTTTGGAAGGTACGCCATTACCTCTTGCTTGGCTTATTATACAATATGCTTGTGTTATATGAGTAGTAAAATACTTGGCATATGGTATTGATTGAAATGATTGTTCTGGTATGATATGTTGCATGATTTTCCATACTTATTGCTATGAACACATCAAACATAATATATCTGTTCCATTATATGAAAGCACTAACTCTTTGGTAGTGTGCTTGGAAGTGACCTAACTCTTTGGTAGTGGTCACATTGTACATATGACCTAACTCTTTGGTAGTGGTCTGACCTAACTCTTTGGTAGTGGTCACCTTGTACAAATGATCTAACTCTTTGGTAGTGATCATAAAGGCCTTGGTATATAATGGAAAATAAGCTTAAAATATGTGTTCTCTTTTGTTAATGAATATCCTTGTGCAAGTATATACTTTTCTTATATTGTTCTGTTACTGCCAAGTATATTAGTTTTATCTTATTGCCAAGATATGTTGAGAGGTATATAAAAAGACACGTAGGCGTACTCAGTACAATATTCATGAAATATTGTGCTGACGTGTACCGCATGTAATCTTTTGTTTAGGTTGTGGTTATGCTCTTCAAGATCCAGAATGTTGAGAGTTGTGTAGCGAGCTGAGGTACAGGTGGACCTGTTGTCTTAAGATCCTGTAGTTTAGTGGTAGTACATGTATATGTTATAGTTTGCTGTTCAATATGTAATATCAAATGTTGTAACAATTCATGTTGTAATTATATGTTGAATGGTGAACATGTGTGTATGGTTTTATTATTGTTCATGTACATGTACTACTGATTGTTTCCTTCTGACTCCCTTGATTTTCTTCTTCTTAGCCTCGTGTGGGATGTTTAAATTGGGATTCTTGCTGAGGTGAGGGTTTCAATTTGGACGTCACACATCAGATTAAGTTTTAGAAAATCTGGGGACGTCACAGGTGGTATCAGAGCATGAACAATAGCAAAGCCTGACATTTGCTCATTATGCAACTTAAAACTAAAGAACCTTGAACCTTAATAATCTTTTAGGGTTAGATTAGTCATCTTTTAGAGACTAGATCTGACCTAGCCTCTAGGTTAGCACCTAGATGTCTGAGAACTAGGTCTAGACTGGTGCTTGTTGAGTAGCAAGTCCTTAGATGTCGTTCTTTCCTTGTAGTGCAGCGGTATGGGACGTTGCACTATTTGGAAATGACGTGCATCAAGGGAAGAGAAACCCTAGACATATGGCGCTTGTTGTATAGAGTAGCTACACTAGTCTACCCCTTGTTCTCACCCCTTTCACTAGTTTTCATGACACTGTACTCTCTACTATGTGTGGGACACTCATTTTCAGGATTTGGTTTTGGATTCCAATCGGATCGAACCTTGATAGTTTTCTCTGACGCTTGTTTTATCGGAGAAAAACTATATAATATTTTATTATGTATATGTATTACAAAAATGTGTCCCCACACATGTATGAGTAGGAGGTGGTCATGCAACCTAAGTGGAAGTGAATGACATCAGTCTAGAAGAGAGTGTAGTTCTAGGTTAGATGTCTAGAGCCTTGTTGGAATATATATATGATAGATGGAACAGATGATATAAGTTTTGATGATATGATGTAATTTTGATAGAGATGATATAAGTTAGTTTATTATGATCTATGTCTGTATTGAGGACTTGAGTTCAGTTTTGAGGTTTTGAGATAAGCTTGATGAAGCAAGTATCCTTTCTTTTATGAGTTAAGTTAAGACAAGTTGTGAGTCAGCATGAGCCTCAAGCTCTTTTACAAAGGAGGACCTCTAGTGTTAGGACCCGTTTTGGGGTTAGCTCAAGAGAGAGCGAGACCCACAGGGAGAAGGTCAGAGAACCTAGACTCCAAGAAATGAGATTTATGAGATATGTGATATGATATGTCCTAAACTAGACTACTCCTGAGTAATTGAGTTGAGTAGTTTTATGTATGATTCCTATAGTCTTGTTGAACCCTAGATGTCCTTGGGAGGACCAAACCCTGAAGTCAGAGAGAGGCTGGTTATATATGCATATGTGAATATGAATATGAGTGCCTACCATCTGGGTGAGGGAGAGAGCCCAAGACCCTGGAGGAGGTAGCTATGTCAGTTTCTGTAAAGCCTCATGCTCGGGTTGGTGGTTCCCATATAAGAATCTAGTGGTGTGTATATAAGAGAAAGAGAGTTGAGAAATAGTATCTCTTAGGTAAAGACCTATGAAGAGTATGTAATAGCATGTTTTGGTTTGTGCTTAGGTGGCTAGATCTTGTATGGCTATCCCTAGTGCCAATGAGGTAATTCGAGAACCCTAGACTAAGAGAGGTCAGATAAAGTATATGCATGTGAGATACTCATAGAGTTGAGTTAGTTCAGAGAGACTGAGCATGAAACTACCCTCAAGAAATGGGTCAGGAGAACCTCATTTGGACTATATAAGTTTTGATATATGTTTTAAGAAGCCACTGACATAAGTTTGGTTAGCACAACCATGATATAATATATAAGGATGTAATCTGATATATAGACATGATATGATGGAAACCTAGAGATGGTTTAATAGATATCAAGGCATAAGTGGTTAACCATGTACATGAATAATGATGATAATGTGAAAATTGTTGGCTAATATTGTGATGAAATCTCTGGTAAATGTTGTAATTTATTATGAACAATGAAATAAGATCATATGAATGGAACATGTTGCATGAGGTGTTAATCATAGTGCTTAATAAAGACGAAAAATATAGTTTGATAGTTATCACAACATAATAATTATGACACCTAGATATGATCTTAATGTGATCAAGTGGGATGACTATAGTTAAATCCCTCCTAAATGGCATATGTTAATGTTGAACTTGTTCTAACTATTAGCTCAATAAAATGTTGATGACACCTTGATGTATGGGTTAACCTTAGTTAACTTCTTTAATTTGTGGTAATATGATGACGAAATCCTAATTCATGGGCAAAGATAAGGATGAATCCCTAACAATGAGATATGTTATGACCTAATCAGAATTTGAGCCTTCTATGAAAGGATGTTTAACCTTAGAAGTTTTAAAATCTCCTAATACTAGTTTGGACATGATCATGGAACTTGGTTTCGTGAATGCGTTACACCTAGAATAGTACTATATGTGTAGATGAAGACATGGTAGTTTTCCTTGGGGTATGTGTATGGTTTACTTTTGAGGACGAAAGTTCCTTTAAGATGTATATGATGTGACGAAGTGGCTTTTCTAGTTTAATTCTGAAGACGGAATATCTTTTAAGGTGTGTAGGATGTGATGGAGTGAAATTTTGTAATCCTTAAATGTCCAACGATATATATATGGATGCATGTGTTTGAGTTATTTGAAGTGTACCAAGTTCTTTGATAAAATATGGATGATTAGTTGTGTTGACTACCTAAGTTGATGCCCTTTTGATTGAGTTATTTATTAGTCAAATAGTGGAAACTTGGGATTGAGATTTGATGGGATATAACTTGGATGATGACGAAGCCATAGTCAACGTCTCATGAATTCAGATGCTCCTAGAAGAAGATAATGAGGTCTGAAAATGATGAAATAGTATATATATTTGGGTAGGATAGACTAAAGGTCCGGTTTGTTCTTAGTCTTAGGCAATATATGCGAGCCATGATCGGCCTAGTCAGATCCCTAACCATCAGCCTTGGATATGAACCGATGGCAATGGACACCGTCTTTTCTTGGCAATGGTTATATGAACAATGATGCCATGATCCCCACGTTGCGAACATGGCATGAATAAGTGAGAGAGAGAGACCGATGGGCAGTTTACTTTGACTAGAGACTACAGAGAGAGAGTGAGACCCCCCCACACACACACCTCGGTCCCTCCATCGCCAACAGCAGTAGAGAAGCCGCCATTGTGCAGAGAGCCCAGAAGCTTGATGGATTGGCGGCCATGCCGGTAGAGAATCGAGCCCCGCCGAACTTGCGAGCAAAGATAAAAGGATCGTAGGTGGTGTAGATCGAGAGAGAGGGGGAGCGACTCGAAGCTTCGCATGTCGGAGTGGAAGAGGAGGCATGCAGCGACCAAGTACTCGTCGGAGTTCTGACTCGAGTGAGCGGCGACACTCACACAGACGAAAGAGAAGACAAGTCATAGGTGAGAACTAGAAGAAGATGAATATGAGCACATGATGGTGGTTTCCTTGGCAGGGTCTGACCCAACGACGGTGCCAGGAATAGCCGTGGCCGCCTCACGCAGGCCAACGTCGAGGAAAAGACACACGGCGGACAGGCAGACGCCGGACTCTGAGATCGCGAAGGAGAGAGAGACGCTCCACAGTAGTGTTGCTGGAGAGGAGCAAGCATGGATGGAGAGCTAGGGCCGCTATGCTGCTTCTGTGTAGCCGTCGGAGATGACTTGGAGGTGTCAAGACGGGACGAAGGCGCTAGGCCGACGGCGCACAGCAGGACCGGCCTGAGCTCGTGATCACGTTTGATCTAGATGAGGAGGAAACCAGGGCCCATCTCTAGCCACCGTTCTAGCGCAGCGGCAGCGCTCATGGAAGAACCTGGCGTCGAGCGGGGAACTGTGTCCCGGCCGAATCTTGCGTAGATCTGGGAGAATCCAGATCGTGTAGTCGCAAAGAAGGAAGGAGTCGAGAACCAGTCGGCTCAATGCGGGAGCGCACACCCTAGTTGCCATGTGGCGACTAATGATTAGCCCACAAAGGTAATTATCTCAGTTATTACCTAGATATTCAATAGATCGTAGTAATTAGCTCGAACATCAGAAAAATATAAGTAATATATCAAAATTCTCAGAAAAATGCATAGAACACAGTAGAATCATAATATCAGTCTTTTTATGATTTAATCTCAGTGATGTTATGTAAGTTGTGGAATGATCATCTCGTGGATAATAAATATTAAATAATGATATAAAATTATGGAAACATGTCAGTAATTCTATAATCATGTTTAAAATGTATATGATATTATATATGGTCATGGTGATGCACGAAAGCATATATTTTGATTAATATGGCTAATTAAGGATAACAACCCTAATTAATATGCAATTAATACATATATGCTCAAGATATGATGAGATTTACAGAAAACCCTCGTATCTATAACTGGAAGATAATATATAAATCTGAGATCAGTTATATGCATGAAATTCGTGTTATATGAAGAGAACTCTTAATACATAAGGTGTAACCCTTTCTGACTAATGAATGTGACATAATGTACTTATGTTCACATAAGGATGGAAAACATGATTACTAGTTAATGAGTAAATAATCTGGAATGTGACACCTGTAAGATAATCCTAAGAAGATAAGACAAGTAATTATGAGAATATCCTAATGAACTAAGCTAAACCCTATTATGGACATAATTAGGGTTGAGATGATAAGAACCTGATGATAGTGTATGATCTTGTCTTAATCAGGTTTAATCAAGGATATAGTTGATATCAGGAATATGTTGTGAATAGTATATCTCTTTGGAAGGTACGCCATTACCTCTTGCTTGGCTTATTATACAATATGCTTGTGTTATATGAGTAGTAAAATACTTGGCATATGGTATTGATTGAAATGATTGTTCTGGTATGATATGTTGCATGATTTTCCATACTTATTGCTATGAACACATCAAACATAATATATCTGTTCCATTATATGAAAGCACTAACTCTTTGGTAGTGTGCTTGGAAGTGACCTAACTCTTTGGTAGTGGTCACATTGTACATATGACCTAACTCTTTGGTAGTGGTCTGACCTAACTCTTTGGTAGTGGTCACCTTGTACAAATGATCCAACTCTTTGGTAGTGATCATAAAGGCCTTGGTATATAATGGAAAATAAGCTTAAAATATGTGTTCTCTTTTGTTAATGAATATCCTTGTGCAAGTATATACTTTTCTTATATTCTTCTGTTACTGCCAAGTATATTAGTTTTATCTTATTGCCAAGATATGTTGAGAGGTATATAAAAAGACACGTAGGCGTACTCAGTACAATATTCATGAAATATTGTGCTGACGTGTACCGCATGTAATCTTTTGTTTAGGTTGTGGTTATGCTCTTCAAGATCCAGAATGTTGAGAGTTGTGTAGCGAGCTGATGTACAGGTGGACCTGTTGTCTTAAGATCCTGTAGTTTAGTGGTAGTACATGTATATGTTATAGTTTGCTGTTCAATATGTAATATCAAATGTTGTAACAATTCATGTTGTAATTATATGTTGAATGGTGAACATGTGTGTATGGTTTTATTATTGTTCATGTACATGTACTACTGATTGTTTCCTTCTGACTCCCTTGATTTTCTTCTTCTTAGCCTCGTGTGGGATGTTTAAATTGGGATTCTTGCTGAGGTGAGGGTTTCAATTTGGACGTCACACATCAGATTAAGTTTTAGAAAATCCGGGGACGTCACAGGTGGTATCAGAGCATGAACAATAGCAAAGCCTGACATTTTCTCATTATGCAACTTAAAACTAAAGAACCTTGAACCTTAATAATCTTTTAGGGTTAGATTAGTCATCTTTTAGAGACTAGATCTGACCTAGCCTCTAGGTTAGCACCTAGATGTCTGAGAACTAGGTCTAGACTGGTTCTTGTTGAGTAGCAAGTCCTTAGATGTCATTCTTTCCTTGTAGTGCAGCGGTATGGGACGTTGCACTATTTCGAAATGACGTGCATCAAGGGAAGAGAAACCCTAGACATATGGCGCTTGTTGTCTAGAGTAGCTACACTCTACCCCTTGTTCTCACCCCTTTCACTAGTTTTCATGACACTGTACTCTCTACTATGTGTGGGACACTCATTTTCAGGATTTGCTTTTGGATTCCAATCAGATCGAACCTTTATAGTTTTCTCTGACGCTTGTTTTATCGGAGAAAAACTATATAATATTTTATTATGTATATGTATTACAAAAATGTGTCCCCACACATGTATGAGTAGGAGGTGGTCATGCAACCTGAGTGGAAGTGAATGACATCAGTCTAGAAGAGAGTGTAGTTCTAGGTTAGATGTCTAGAGCCTTGTTGGAATATATATATGATAGATGGAATAGATGATATAAGTTTTGATGATATGATGTAATTTTGATAGAGATGATATAAGATAGTTTATTATGATCTATGTCTGTCTTGAGGACTTGAGTTCAGTTTTGAGGTTTTGAGATAAGCTTGATGAAGAAAGTATGCTTTCTTTTATGAGTTAAGTTAAGACAAGTTGTGAGTCAGCATGAGCCTCAAGCTCTTTTACAAAGGAGGACCTCTAGTGTTAGAACCAGCTTTGGGGTTAGCTCAAGAGAGAGCGAGACCCACAGGGAGAAGGTCAGAGAACCTAGACTCCAAGATATGAGATTTATCAGATATGTGATATGATATGTCCTAAACTAGACTACTCCTGAGTAATTGAGTTGAGTAGTTTTATGTATGATTCCTATAGTCTTGTTGAACCCTAGATGTCCTTGGGAGGACCAAACCCTAAAGTCAGAGAGAGGCTGGTTATATATGCATATGTGAATATGAACATGAGTGCCTACCATCTGGGTGAGGGAGAGAGCCCAAGACCCTGGAGGAGGTAGCTATGTCAGTTTCTGTAAAGCCTCATGCTCGGGTTGGTGGTTCCCATATAAGAATCTAGTGGTGTGTATATAAGAGAAAGAGAGTTGAGAAATAGTATCTCTTAGGTAAAGACCTATGAAGAGTATGTAATAGCATGTTTTGGTTTGTGCTTAGGTGGCTAGAGCTTGTATGGCTATCCCTAGTGCCAATGAGGTAATTCGAGAACCCTAGACTAAGAGAGGTCAGATAAAGTATATGCATGTGAGATACTCATAGAGTTGAGTTAGTTCAGAGAGACTGAGCACGAAACTACCCTCAAGAAATGGGTCAGGAGAACCTCATTTGGACTATATAAGTTTTGATATATGTTTTAAGAAGCCACTGACATAAGTTTGGTTAGCACAATCATGATATAATATATAAGGATGTAATCTGATATATAGACATGATATGATGGAAACCTAGAGATGGTTTAATAGATATCAAGGCATAAGTGGTTAACCATGTACATGAATAATGATGATAATGTGAAAATTGTTGGCTAATATTGTGATGAAATCTCTTGTAAATGTTGTAATTTATTATGAACAATGAAATAAGATCATATGAATGGAACATGTTGCATGAGGTGTTAATCATAGTGCTTAATAAAGACGAAAAATATAGTTTGATAGTTATCACAACATAATAATGATGACACCTAGATATGATCTTAATGTGATCAAGTGGGATGACTATAGTTAAATCCCTCCTAAATGGCATATGTTAATGTTGAACTTGTTCTAACTATTAGCTCAATAAAATGTTGATGACACCTTGATGTATGGGTTAACCTTAGTTAACTCCTTTAATTTGTGGTAATATGATGACGAAATCCTAATTCATGGGCAAAGATAAGGATGAATCCCTAACAATGAGATATGTTATGACCTAATCAGAATTTGAGCCTTCTATGAAAGGATGTTTAACTGTAGAAGTTTTAAAATCTCCTAATACTAGTTTGGACATGATCATGGAACTTGGTTTCGTGAATGCGTTGCACCTAGAATAGTTTTTTCCTTGGGGTATGTTATGGTTTACTTTCGAGGCCGAAAGTTCCTTTAAGATGTATATGATGTGACGAAGTGGCTTTTCTAGTTTAATTCCGAGGACGGAATATCTTTTTAGGTGTGTAGGATGTGATGGAGTGAAATTTTGTAATCCTTAAATGTCCAACGATATATATATATGGATGCATGTGTTTCAGTTATTTGAAGTGTACCAAGTTCTTTGATAAAATATGGATGATTAGTTGTGTTGACTACCTAAGTTGATGCCCTTTTGATTGAGTTATTTATTAGTCAAATAGTGGAAACTTGGGATTGAGATTTGATGGGATATAACTTGGATGATGACGAAGCCATAGTCAACGTCTCATGAATTCAGATGCTCCTAGAAGAAGATAATGAGGTCTGAAAATGATGAAATAGTATATATATTTGGGTAGGATAGACTAAAGGTCCGGTTTGTTCTTAGTCTTAGGCAATATATGCGAGCCATGATCGGCCTAATCAGATCCCTAACCATCAGCCTTGGATATGAACCGATGGAAATGGACACCGTCTTTTCTTGGCAGCGGTTATATGAACAATGATGCCATGATCCCCACGTTGCGAACATGGCATGAATAAGCGAGAGAGAGAGACCGATGGGCAGTTTACTTTGACTAGAAACTACAGAGAGAGAGCGAGACCCCACACACACACACACCTCGGTCCCTCCATTGCCAACAGCAGTAGAGAAGCCGCCATTGTGCAGAGAGCCCAGAAGCTTGATGGATTGGCGGCCATGCCAGTAGAGAATCGAGCCCCGCCGAACTTGCGAGCAAAGCTAAAAGGATCCTAGGTGGTGTAGATCGAGAGAGAGGGGGAGCCACTCGAAGCTTCACATGTCGGAGTGGAAGAGGAGGCATGCACAGCCACCAAGTACTCACCGGAGTTCTGACTCGAGTGAGCGGCGACACTCACACAGACGAAAGAGAACACAAGTCATAGGTGAGAACCAGAAGAAGATGAATATGAGCACATGATGGTGGTTTCCTTGGCAGGGTCTGACCCATCGACGGCGCCAGGAACAGCCGTGGCTGCCTCACGCAGGCCGACGTCGAGGAAAAGACACATGGCGGACAGGCAAACGCCGGACTCTGAGATCGCGAAGGAGAGAGAGACGCTCCATAGCAGTGTTGCTGGAGAGGAGCAAGCCTGGATGGAGAGCTAGGGCCACTATGATGCTTCCGTGTAGCCGTCGGAGATGACTTGGAGGTGTCAAGACGGGACGAAGGCGCTAGGCCGACGGCGCACAGCAGGACCGGCCTGAGCTCGTGATCATGTTTGATCTAGATGAGGAGGAAACCAGGGCCCATCTCTAGCCACCGTTCTAGCGCAGCGGCAGTGCTCATGGAAGAACCTGGCGTCGAGCGGGGAACTGTGTCCCGGCCGACTCTTGCGTAGATCTGGGAGAATCCAGATCGCGTAGTCGCAAAGAAGGAAGGAGCCGAGAACCGGCCGGCTCAGTGCGGGAGCGCACACCCTAGTTGCCACGTGGCGACTACTGATTAGCCCACAACGGTAATTATCTCATTTATTACCCAGATATTTAATAGATCGTAGTAATTAGCTCAAACTTCAGAAAAATACAAGTAATATATCAAAATTCTCAGAAAAATGCATAGAACACAGTAGAATCATAATATCAGTCTTTTTATGCTTTAATCTCAGTGATATTATGTAAGTTGTGGAATGATCATCTCATGGATAATAAATATTAAATAATGATATAAAATTATGGAAACATGTCAGTAATTCTATAATCATGTTTAAAATGTATATGATATTATATATGGTCATGGTGATGCACGAAAGCATATATTTTGATTAATATGGCTAATTAAGGATAACAGCCCTAATTAATATGCAATTAATACATATATGCTCAAGATATGATGAGATTTACAGAAAACCCTCGTATCTATAACTGGAAGATAATATATAAATCTGAGATCAGTTATATGGATGAAATTCGTGTTATATGAAGATAACTCTTAATACATAAGGTGTAACCCTTTTTGACTAATGAATGTGACATAATGTACTTATGTTCACATAAGGATGGAAAACATGATTACTAGTTAATGAGTAAATAATCTGGAATGTGACACCTGTAAGATAATCCTTAGAAGATAAGACAAGTAATTATGAGAATATCCTAATGAACTAAGCTAAACCCTATTATGGACATAATTAGGGTTGAGATGATAAGAACCTGATGATAGTGTATGATCTTGTCTTAATCAGGTTTAATCAAGGATATAGTTGATATCAGGAATATGTTGTGAATAGTATATCTCTTTGGAAGGTACGCCATTACGTCTTGCTTGGCTTATTATACAATATGCTTGTGTTATATGAGTAGTAAAATACTTGGCATATGGTATTGATTGAAATGATTGTTCTGGTATGATATGTTGCATGATTTTCCATACTTATTGCTATGAACACATCAAACATAATATACTGTTCCATTATATGAAAGCACTAACTCTTTGGTAGTGTGCTTGGAAGTGACCTAACTCTTTGGTAGTGGTCACATTGTACATATGACCTAACTCTTTGGTAGTGGTCTGACCTAACTCTTTGGTAGTGGTCACCTTGTACAAATGATCTAACTCTTTGGTAGTGATCATAAAGGCCTTGGTATATAATGGAAAATAAGCTTAAAATATGTGTTCTCTTTTGTTAATAAATATCCTTGTGCAAGTATATACTTTTCTTATATTCTTCTGTTACTGCCAAGTATATTAGTTTTATCTTATTGCCAAGATATGTTGAGAGGTATATAAAAAGACACGTAGGCGTACTCAGTACAATATTCATGAAATATTGTGCTGACGTGTACCACATGTAATCTTTTGTTTAGGTTGTGGTTATGCTCTTCAAGATCCAGAATGTTGAGAGTTGTGTAGCGAGCTGATGTACAGGTGGACCTGTTGTCTTAAGATCCTGTAGTTTAGTGGTAGTACATGTATATGTTATAGTTTGTTGTTCAATATGTAATATCAAATGTTGTAACAATTCATGTTGTAATTATATGTTGAATGGTGAACATGTGTATATGGTTTTATTATTGTTCATGTACATGTATTGCTGATTGTTTCCTTCTGACTCCCTTGATTTTCTTCTTCTTAGCCTCGTGTGGGATGTTTAAATTGGGATTCTTGCTGAAGTGAGGGTTTCAATTTGGACGTCACACATCAGATTAAGTTTTAGAAAATCCGGGGACGTCACAAACACCTCCTTAACTTTGAATGCGTACATGTGTCCAAAACCCATATTTCTCTACCGTACAATCCAATTACTATTCAAGGCTGGGTTGCCATAACATCCCTATTCAGAGGGACCCTTCCCCTCCCACTGTCCACACTACGACAAAGACTAACATCACCACTCAAAAATCCATTCTCCCAAAAGTTGTTCCCCCACCTCAGCCTATACCTATCTTCTCACCCCCTTCTCCATTCCAGTCACCAATATATGATACTCGCCATACTCCTTGTGAGTCCCCACCTCCCATTGCAACTCAAGTAGCACACCCAATGACATCAATGGATTCTTCACTTGCCATCCTTCAATCCACCGCCTATTGACATTAGTGGCCTATATAGTGGAAGGATCGGGCATCTGTACTCGAATGAAAACCCTAATAACTATCTTTATATAACTAAGATTCCCCAGAACTAAGCCTTATCATATCTCGAATCATGGGAACACATCTATCCTAATTTTTGTCCTTGGTATATAGATATACACCAAGCAATCTATGATTCTCTTTTCCACACTCAAGGGAACATATTATAGTGGTTCCAAGGAAGTCAATTAAGTCCAATACTTCAACCTTGCCTCCTCCTTTGCTCCTCCACCACCTTATCATCTATCCTCCATCTTAGGTTTGGGATTTTCTTGGTATGAGCAAAAGTCAAAGTCTGGGGTGGAGGTGGGTGGTATGTTTCTTTTCCACCCCCTTATATTTCCACCTTTGCATTATTTTTGTCTTTTATTTTCTGCATATAATTTTCTTTGTTATCCCCTTTATCTGGTTCGCCATGTTTTTATTTCTTTAACTGCAAAATGGTCATTGTCTAGTCGACCAATAAGAATAGATGTTTATCATTGTACCTCAATTGAGTTTAGTAAATCTTTCGTAAAAACTTTACAAAGTGACATATCTGAAACCACGATGTCACTTAGGACCCCAAAATATCATCACTCCTTAGAAAAGTTGACAAGTTGCATGGAATCAATCAAAACCAAACACAACTTTTATCTAGTTTAAACTATGGATTAACTTGATATAAATCTCATATAATTTGATGGACATGAATATTCTATCTGATGAAATGGAACTTCTCAAAAAAATGTGGTGAAGTTATAAGCACAAGGACACCTTTTCATTCCCCATTACTTTCTTTCTCTAAAAAGAGAAGGAAAGAATCACCTTTGGACAAAAATCAAGTTTGGTGTGTCATTCTTCTAATATAAAAACTTCATACCCCTCAAGGGTTGTACCATTAAAAGATGCCAAAAAGAACAAGAAAAAATAGTCACCAATGTAGCCACAACTTCATAAATTAAATATATCACGAGTGAAATAGAGGAGAGTTCACCATCTTACACACCCCCATGCATCCTGTTCTTGTGCAACAAGTCACAAAAAGAAAAAAGATGAGAGTGTCAAAGCAGAAGTAAGATGAAACCTATCTTTCTACAAAATTTTGATTAAAAATCAAGCTATAAAATTTATTTTGATAGAGAATATAGAATTTTGTGTTTCGTGGTTTTAGGAGATTAGGTTGCTTGTCCAAATTTAGAGGTAAGGAATAAAGTTACAAAGGTGAGGATAGACATGTTGCGAGTATAAATTGGACTTCTTTATGATTTTATTTTCTTGAAGATAAGTAAATATTCATGTCTAGGGTATTTTGATGAATGCATATTCATCTATATTTTGCATAAATTTCATTATCTTTTTTATTAGAGCTTATCTCTTTTTATAATTTCTAGGACAATTTGTAATTTACCCCCTTTTCGATTATTTATACAAATATCGATCAAATACGTCACATTTTGGTAGGTTTTTCCTTCAAATAAAAATTTGACCTTTCTAAGAACACGAGACGACCGTCTTGCAGCACCATACGGTCGGTTCACCTCCAATAACTACCAACCCCACAACCATACGACCGTGTTGGGTCCTCGACCCGACCTTCACTCTAATAAATTACTAAAGCACTTCATTTATCAGGCACCCGTCTCATTAGTGCCAAACGCTCGTCTCATGCACATGACAATTTTAGCTCATGGAGTCCAGATGGATGTGTCGAGCTAACATAAAGACCAAGTCTGATCTGATAGGTGCCACCACTCATGTTAGGGTTTTCAACCCTTAGTCAAGTGCAAGGAAGATCCAACCAGGCATCTCGCCTCTAGACGACCTATTCAAACAATTCTTTGAGACTAAGAAATTGAATTAAAGGGTGTTGCCACCCTCCTTGGTCAATCTTCTTCCTCAATAACCGCCCCATGTCATTAGACAAAGCCCAGATGGCTATTTTGTGGCTTGCAGACAACAAAAGGCAGCAACCACCTCTCCTATTTGTCACCCCCTTTAGGGTTTCCACCCTCATTCCCTTATAAAATGAGGGGGACTCCACTAAGAAATGGATCCTCGATTTTGTACTTAATTAAGTCATCTTACTTTCAATTCATAATTGTGTAATTTTCATTCTACAATTAAATTGTATTCTTTGTCTCCAGATCTGGATCTTGTTTTATTTCTTGTTCTTACTTCTAGTTCATTCTCTGGGGGGGGGGGGTTAAGAGATCAAGCCATTTCATAGTCACCAAAATTGGTCTCCTTCAAGATTCAGTCCTTTTTGTCTATGTCTTCCTACCTTATTTCTCCATTCCTTACCATGGCTAGTGATTAGTTTGTCTATCGAGGCAAGGGGAATAGTCCCTTAACCATGTGTTGATTGGATCGAGGTTTTATATGAATTTTTAGTTAGACAATTTTTGGTTTATAAATCATCAATGTTAATAAGGTAATTAATAATTTTTATTATGGGTTAATCTCGACGGATGTTATCATAGAAACTGAGATTTAGAATGACTAAACCAATGACATAGGGATTTGGATGTGACTGTAAAAATTTCCCTATTAGGATGATGCATGAGGATGCATGAATGCTAGGACCAACAGGTTCACGTGGAGTTTTTCTATTGTGTTTCATTTACAAATGATTCACATACCTTCTTCTATCTTGCTTGTCATGTTTTTCTTTGATCTTGTTTTCACTTTGGATACCATCTAATTCAACTCGTTTTCCTTCAATTTCTTATTTCTAATTCCCTTCCTTTCATTTCTGGAATTTAATTCTTTCTCTAGATAATTCTCTTTTATTTTGTGCTAATAATCTTCCTCAATGCCTTAGTATAATCCTTTCATTTCATTTCTATTAGTGTAATCTTTATTTCATTTTCAATTTACATTCTTGTTCTAGTGTAATCATCATCCCAATCACAAAATTTTCTTTCTTGTTCAAATATTCAAAAACTCTGAAAAGAAATAAACTTTAAAAATCAGTTGGGTTTAAAGAAACAATCTCAAAAATGTTGTCCTATGGGATCAACCCTTCTATACTAGCCTTAAGGGAATGTAAAAAAGGTTAAACTCTAGGATAATTATCTTAATGAATTGGTGTGCTAAATGATGTGTATCACAGTACTCATATTGTCATCTATGACCTTCTTTAGTAGAAGGATTTCTCCATTGTGATGCACCAATGATCCTTTTCCAGGCTGTACTTGCATAAGGTTCTAGCTGAGGTACGTTTCACACCCAATTTTTATTTTTTTCAGAATTCCTAACTATTGTGCTAGGGTAGGTTGAGGTTGTAGTGTCTCCTACCTTTCTTAGGTTCCCTCACTAATGTCTACTTTTGTAATGATAGAATTACCTAATTGAGTCCTAATGTAATGTCAAGTGGTTATGTGAGGATTCCTTTAAAAGGAAGGTGTCTAAAATCATGGCTTCCACTGCTCACTACTGGGCACGACATATCTACATTCGTGAATACAGATATACACCCATCGGGTGAAGACCTTCAACATCTTATCGGGCACAACTCTCATGATTTATTCCACTCAACTTTTATTCATTCTTGTGGGATTTGGGATGATAGGACTTTAGTATGTTTTGGGCCACCAAGCCTCTTTTGGTCCCAAAGAGAGGATCTTTGTACCAGAAGGGGTAGATGTTTCCTCCTTGACAAGGTTATGTGCCTTCCGACCAGTACTTGAGAACAAGGTGATCAATCAGGAGCGTAATAGATCGAGTCCTCCTTACTTTGAGGGTTCATCTTGGGGAACAAGCATCCTTATGGATTCTAAATTATCTCGAGGTAAGGCTGACGTTAAGATATTTTCACACTTGAATTTTTAGGTAGATTAAATAGCCCAAATTTTTCATTCTTGAATTAATTACACTAAGAGTTAGCCTAAAGACAAGTAAGCCTAAGAGTGGCAGTTATGACTATTTCTAGGAAAATTGGATCCAAAATTTGTCTTTTAGACTTGTTGTGTATAAAATTTCTTAAAAAGAGGAGAATATATACATGTGCAAAAGTTTTATTCAAAATTGACCATTTAGGTTGTTCAAAAAATTTCAAAATTTTTGGTTAAGAAAGGAAGAACTAAAGTGTTAGATGTAAAGACATACCACATTCTATTATTCAGACCCCCCCAAACTTATCATCCACCCTGTCCTCAGGGCGTCAAAGGATGAGGTTGATCTAGAACATGTGAGCTAGAGTTGGCCTTTTAATAGTGCCTATTTGGAGGTTAAGATCTACATGGCATATTGGCCTCGAAGATGGTGATAGTCATAATCTTGGTAGTGTTCCACTTTTTGGTCTGACGTGGCTAGAATGTGAATCCAAAAGAGGATGTAGAAACCACAATCATTTGATTGATGCTCTTGTTGTGGACTCCTGTGGTAGAATTATGGTTTCTCATACTTTATATCGTCTAATAGGCAACACCTGTACGTTTGTATTAGCTCCACGATCTTGGTGGCTACCAAGGCAACCTTTTTCTCGATGACATGATTAGCTATTTTGTGATAGTTGTTCATTTTTGGCTGAATATTGTGTCTGAGTTGTTGTACAAAATTTTTTCTTTGCTTACCGTGTCAATTGACAGTAACGCCCAGTGGGTGTCATGCAGAATAGGCACAAACATCCATCTAGGGACATTGTATTGTAAGTGATCAATTAGGCACTACAAATCTCCTAAATCTTTCTTGAGTATAATGTCTCCCATTATTTCATAGAATGCTATGTATACATTAAGAAGGTCATCTACCAAAAGTAATAGTCAAGCCAACATGACATTGACAATCATGTATCCTCCAGTTGTTAAGATGTCACAGAGATCTCACAGTAGTATTTGGACATTTTCTCATTCAAAAATGGGGATGAAGTCATCTTCCCACAGTCATTGTTCATTCAATATAAAAGTGACCTCTTCAAATGACAACCCTTAACATGTGAGTTCTTCAAAGTTTTCAAAAGTGGGTGTTGTCACATCGGTTGGTTCTGGCTCATCTTTTAGCAGATTATTGGGTTAATCTCTTTCAATATGCACTTCTCCTTGGTTCGCTTCATTTGGTGGTCGACAGGTAGAAGATGATGTCTTCTGGTGGTTGCCTTTCGGTTGTTAGAGTCTCTTCAATTGCCTTAGCACTCAAGTGTTCTTGCAACTAGGGTTTATGAAAAGGGCATTTGATGGATCAGCTTGGTGGTTTCATGGCCCCTTTTATAGGTATATGTCCCTAACAACACGTGTCATCTTCCGATAGTGACGTGATTTGATGGCTCATCTGTAGGTGTATGTTAAGAGTTGATGAAGTTATTGGTTGACACCTTATGGTTCCTTTAGTTGATGGTCACCTGGAAATGTGGGACTTGATGGTTAGTCAGGCCTTTAGAGCCGATGGTCAAATTCAATGGTTCAACTATGTCTGACACTCAATGGTAGTGTTGTGCGTAAGTGTCAAGATTTGATGTGTTGTCTAGCTATAAGAATTTGTTGGTTTACTTTTCATCCAATGCCTAATGGTTCAGCAGATTCGATGGCTTTCCTTCCTGAAATTGAACATGGCTTTTCTAGCTTCTAGTTGCCCTTCCATCTTCCAATGGTTGTGCTTCCCATCCTAGAACCTAATGGTTGCATAGTCCTTAAACAAACTCGATGGTTTAACTCGACCCACTATTCTATGGTTAGACGGAAAGCTGTCAACTCGATGGTTTCATGGGATGCAACATTTGATGGCTATACTGGCTATCGACCCCTTCAACGGTTCAATGATTTGGTGCCATCCATGGTTAGGCTTAACCGAAAGCTATCCCATTGTTCAGGGATTAGCTTTAAACTGATAGAATAATGATTTGGTTCTCCAAGTATAGTACCTATATTAATAATATAAGTTAAATTCAAATTGATTTTATTTTATCTCCACTAAAATTACCAAACAAAGCAAAAATTGCCAAAAGTTAATGTGGTTGAAACAAAATTAGCGAATTCCAATTAATGGAAATCTTGGTAAACTAAAGATAAGGGGAAAATGTTAAGAAATTATTTGGTTGCTCCCAAGAAGCACTTCTTTATAGTCATTAGCTTAACTTTCTAGTTCATCACTTTAGAATTCTTCTAGTGGTGTGGGTTGGGATTCCTCTAATTGGAGTTCAAATCTCCTTACGAATGCTTCATCCTCATGGAACTTTTTTACTCTATGTATGTTCACCTTGATTGTTCCTATCTTCTCACTGCTAATTTCCATCATCCCTGATGGATACACCTTTGACACAGTGAAAGGGTCGGACCACCTTGACTTTAGCTTTCTAGGAAATGGTCTGACTCTTGAGTTAAAGAGAAGAACCTTATCTCCCTCAGAAACATCTTTTCTCTTCAAGTGGGCATCATGCCACACCTTAGTCCTTAGTTTGTAGATTCTTGCATTTTCATAAGCATGAAGTGTGAGATCCTCTAGTCCTTGTAACTAAAAAAACCTTTTCTTGCATGCCAACTCCAGATCCATGTTTAAAATCTTGATTGCCCAAAATGCCTTGTGTTCTAGTTCAACATGTATATGACACACTTTTCCATATATCAGTCTTCATAGTGTGGTTCCTATTGGGGTCATGTAAGTTGTGTGATATGCTGATAGGGCATCATCCAAATTCATGGACCATTCATTTCTAGTCCGTCCGACTGTCTTATCTAATATTTGCTTTATTTATCTGTTGGACACCTCCACTTGACCAAATGTCTGAGGGTGGTAAGGGGTGGAAACTTTCTGCATCACTCCATATTTCTTGAGCAGGACTACAAACCGTCTTTCAAAGAAATGGGATCCCCTATCTCTGATGATGATGCATGGGATTCCAAATCTTGGGAAGATGATCTTTTCAAACATCTTGATTATAGGTTACACATCACATGACGGGGAGTTATCGCTTCCACTCATTTCATTACATAATCCACAACCACTAAAATATACTAGTTACCTCTCAAAAGGGCCCATGTAATCTATCCCTCAAACATTGAAGATTTCTATTTCTACCCAATCAACCATCAACATCTCGTTCCTTCTTGAAATGTCCCACGTGACTTGGCACTCCTTACAAGTTTTCACAAAGGCTTGGGAATCCTTGAACAGAGTCAGCCATTACAAATCGGACTACATGATTTTTCTTGCAATTTTGTCACAACCTAGATGTCCTCTGTATGGTGAAGAGTGACATTTCTTAAGAATATGAGGTACTTCCTCTTCTGGTATGAAATGAAAATACAAATTGTCGGTGCATATATTGAACAAGGGGGGTTATCCCAACAATAATTCTTCAAAAATAAGAATAAGTTCTTCTTGTTGTATTTGATCTCGAGTGGCAATTGGTGGCAAGCCATGTTGTTGCAAATGTCAGAAAACCACAGTGCTTTGGGTTCGACAACCTTGTCCATCATAAGTGCCTCATCTGGGTAGTTATCATTGACTATCAGGTGGTCATCATTGTTTGCAACAATCCTTGATAGATGATCTGCCACTACATTTTCAGTTCCTTCCTTATCTATGATCTCATGGTTGAACACTTGTAATACTAGAGCCCATCTTAGGAGTTTGAGCTTAGTGTCCTTTTTTAGCATCAGGTATTTGATAGCCCCATGTTCTGTGTACATTTTGACCTTAGATCCTATCAGGTAGGATCTAAACGTGTTGAAAGCAAACACTATCACTAGCAGATCCTTTTCTATCGTGGTATAGTTAACTTGTACTTAATTCACAATCTTCCTGGTATAGTAGATTGCATGGTGTTTCATATCTTTCTTTCATCCCAGAAAATCTTTGATCGGGAAGTTATAGACATCACAAATTATTTTAAAAGGTTGTCCTCGCTCTGGTGCTTGCAAGATTGGAGAAGTGGTGAGAGCATATTTTATAGGGTTTCAAAGGCTCTTAGGCATCCTTAGAGAATTTGAAAATTACATCCTTGATGAGAAGGTTAGATAGGGGTTTAGAAATCTTGGAAAAGTTTTTTATAAACTTCCAATAATATCCTACATGTTCGAGAAAGCTCCTTACTTATGTCACGGATTGAGGAGGTGGAACTTTTGATATGGACTCCACTTTCCTCACATCTAACTGTATTCCTTTCTTAGAAACTTTATGTCCAAGAACCAATCCTTCATGCTCCATGAAATGACATTTTTCCCAATTTAGCACAAGTTGCTTCTCTTCACATAACTCTAATACCTTGAACAAATTCCTTAAACAACTATTAAATCATCTTGATAGAAGGAGAAGTCATCCATGAATACTTCCATAATATCCTCTAGGAAGTCAAAGAAAATAGAGATCATGCACCTTTGAAATGTTGCAAATGCATTGCATAGCCAAAATGACATCATTTTCAAAGCATAGGTGCCATAGATGCAGGTAAAAGTCATCTTTATTGATCATTAGGGTAAATGGGGACTTGATGGAATCCCGAGTACCCATCTAGAAAATAGAAATATGTGCGGTGAGACAAGCATTCCAACACTTGGTCAATGAAAGGTAGGGGAAAATGATCCTTCTTAGTGAGAACATTTAGTTTTCTATATTCGATGCACATGCACCAATCTATCATGGTTTGCATCACTACCTGATCCCCATTTTCTCCCTTAATGACTATCATTTTTACCTTTCTTCGATAAGACATTGATTGGGCTAACCCAATTACTATTGCTGATGTGATATATGATTTCTATGCCATGCAACTTTATTACATCCTTCTTAACTACCTCCTTAAGCATTTGATTCAACTTCCTTTGTGGTTGATCTAGTAACTTAGCTTCTTCTTCCTAGTTTATCCTGTGTGTGTAGAGCGCTGGGCTTAACCCCTTGATTTCCTCAATCGAGTAACCTATTTCTTTCAGGTGGTTCCTAAGTTCATTTATCAACTTCTTCGATTGATATTCATTTAAGGTAGAGTTTATGATTACATGATTTCTTTCCTCCTTATCTAGAAACTCATATTTCAGTCCTTCAAGGAGTTTCTTCATCTCAAGCTTAGGCTTAGGTGCCTCCTTGTCTTCTGGTGTCTGTTCTAGAGATATGTATTTTGCCGTTTCAATTGTCTCTTCTTCATTATCACTGCATTCCTCTTCTGGTTTGTTCAGATAATCAAGAATCTCAAAAACTTTTGGGACTTCCATGCTAGGGTCTGGGTTGTTCAAGGATCTCATTAGTGGATCAACTATATCTTGTTCCTCTTGTACCTCTTCATAGAATTGATAATAACTATCCATGAAGTAAACTGACTTGAAGAGGGATGACCCGCTCATCAAGCCTTACACATGGAAGAAAATGTGATCATTCCCTTCTCTTAGGGTAATGATTCTTGCTTCAAAATCAATTTATGCTCTCCCAATTGATAGGAATGATCTTTCAAAGATTATTGGACATGTCGGTTCTTCCACTATATCGATCAAGACAATATCACATGGGATAAAGAATTGTCCCACACAAATCAAGGCATCTTCCACGATTCCTACTGCCCTTGTATATGCATGGTCTTCTAGTTGAATCCCCATTCCAGTATTTACCATGCCAGTCAATCCTAAACTCTAAGATAGAGTAAGAGGCATGATATTGATGCGTGCACCTAGGTCTGTAAGTCTTTGTCTTACTTTGTTGTCATCGATGTTGAAAGGAATATGAATGCTCCATGATCCATCTTATTGGCTAAATTGGACATTAACATGCGCTTTGTTTTGACTATGACAAACATTTGACACTTATGAATCTAATCTACTATTTGAGTATTTAGGGTTCAACGTAATAAGAAGATCCTACTAAGTGGAGAGCCGAAGATCAATACAAATTGATGATCAAATGCGCTCAATTATTTATGTTTTTATAATTGTACTCAAATGTAAACACTTGTAGAATGATATAATGTACAAGTACTTAGATATCATGTAAATCAAGCATTAGATCTTCCTTATCCACTTATAAACCTTATATAGGATCCCTCCTAGAGTTAGAGTCACTATCATCCATTAAAACACACATTTAATAGGTTGTTTAAAATTTTGAAAAAGGAACATCCTTGGTCGAGAAACTAGTCAAATGAGACACCCTTGGTCGAATTTTTGTCGAACGAGAACCACCTTGGTTGAACATCTGAGCATTGTTCAAAACATTACATATGTGTTCTCTAAAATGAGTTTCGGTCAAAAATATTGTCGACCAACCCAACCTCAGCCCAATGCTTATGACCATTGGACCAAGTGGTTGCGAGTTGAAAATAGACGTTGATACACAATTTCCTTAGACCCAGGATCATTTGAAAAATTGTTCGACTGAGACACAGTTTAGTCGACAAACCTATCAACTAAGCAGGGCTATGGAGTGTTCTTCCAAGCACAAAAGAATTAGCCATTGCTAGCCAACTATTGTCTACCTAACAACTAGTTAAGCACTAAGAACACTCTACTAACTCCCTAGAACATCCCTAAGCACTTGAAAATCATTCCTATAAATACGAGAGGCCTTAGGACACCTAAAGAACCCAAGATGCACTTGAGAATCCATTCTAGTGAGCATCAAAGCTGAGCAACACTTTCCATCTTCTTCTTCAAGCTCCAAATTTGTGTCCTATAGCCATAGCCTCTTAGCCACCATCTAATAAACGTCCATCCTAAGTCATTTGAGAGGTCTGATGATTTATATAGGATCAAAAATCAATACTCTATTGGTGTACTTCCATTCTTCCAATCCCCATTCACAGTTTAAGCTACTTGTGCTCCTTGTCTACTCCAAGTTGTGAAGGCTTCTTGAGGTATCTTGATTGGAACTACTTCTTGGTGGAGAAGGCTTCTTCAAGGTTTCTTGAGATAACTTCAAGAAGGTGGCTTCAAGGGAGGTGGAGCTACTTCTAGGTGAAGGCTATCTCAAGGTGATGGAGCTACTTTAAGGAGGAGGAGGCTGCTTCAAGGTCTTGGAATTACTTCAAAGAAGGCTACTTCAATTAGGTTGAAGCTATTTGTAGGACAAGGATACTTCAAGGAAGGTGATTGTATTTTATTGTAACATCCTTGAGAGGTAAATAAAACTAATAACTTTCAAAATCTTAATTGGAGACAATTGGGTAGTGAACTGACAATGTTTGATTCAATGGTTGGAACCACTCTACATTGAAGTGTCTTTCTTGTTTCCACCTCCTTCTTTGATTGGGTGTTTACTTAATTTTAAATTTATCAAAAATCTCTATTTACCCCCTCCCCTCAATCTTTCAATTGGTATCACAACAGGTCTTAAGGAGCCCTAACATGTCTTGAAGAATGGGGGACAATTTGCTTAGCAACCTCAACCTTGAAGGAACTCATGTGATGCGGTAACCACCTCTTGATGGAAGAAAATACACCTATTGGAAAAGAAAAATGCAATTCTACTTCGAAGGGATTATCTTATTGATTTGGAAGATGTTGTCTTCACCTTATGAACTTCCTACTACTGAATATACAACATGGGATCCCAATATGGTAAAACAAGTTCAATTAAATGCAAAAGCAGTAAGCATATTATATTATTCTATTTCTGTAAATGAGTTTAATAGGATATTTTCGTATGATACAACTTATGATATATGGCATAAACTTTCAATTACACATGAAGGTACCACTCAAGTTAAGTATACCAAAATTAACATGCTTAAAGAAAAGTTTGAACAATTTTGTACGCAACCTAATGAGTCCATTAGTGAAATGTATGCACAATGTTCTTCTATTATTAATTGCTTGTGTTCATTAGGTAAGTATATAAGTGAAGAAGATCAAGTTTCCAAGATCCTTAGATCTTTGCCTCCAAAATGCAAGCCAAAGATGACAACCATTGAAGAAGCTAATGATCTTACTACAAAGATGATGGAGCAACTCATTGTCAATCTAGAGACTCATGAAGTCACCCTTGAAGAAGAAGAAAGTCTGAAGGCCAAACTTCAAAAAGGAAAAAGGAAGGGCATTGCCTTAATAGCTAGAACCAAGGATCAACAAAAAGTCATCACTCAAGAAAGTGATGAAACAAGTGAAGGAGATGATGAAGAAGATGCACTCATTGTAAATGGTAAGAAATATAGAAGATATAAATCTAACAAAAATTCTAGTACTTCTTCCTCTTCTTCCCTTAGGTGCTTTGAATGCAGAAAGAAAGGACATGTAAAGAATGAATGTCCTAAGATCACGAAAGGAAATAAATCTTCCTTCAAGATGAAAGACAACAGAGATAAAGCTTACAAAGATACTTGGGATGAATCAACTGATGATAGTGAAAGTGGAGAGGAAGAAATGGAATGTCTCATGGCAAAGGAAGATGAAAATGAAGACTCAAGTGAGGTACACATTCTTGAATTTTATAAAGAACTAGTTTCTAGTCTTGAAGAAATACATGTTAGATATGTTGACTGTAAAAAGAAATTGAAGAAGCTTACAAAAACAAACAATGATTTGCATACTAAATTATATGTGATTTATTCTAAAAATGAAAGTCGTATATCTATAAGAGATACTTTGAAATCATCCATCAATGTTCATAATGTCAAGTTGCTTACTCTGAAAACAAACTATAATTTTCTTTTCCAAGAAAAGGTTGAATTGCTTGCTAAGATAAATAATCTTCAAACATAACCTATTTTATATAGTCATTTGGATTATGATGTTATTGTCAAAGAAAGAGACAACTTATTATCTAGTTTAGATCAAGAAAAGTTAGACATTAAAAGGAAAATTGATGAAATTACTAAGTTGCAAAAAGATATTGGTAGCATGAAAAATAATGACATTCTTGATAAAATCCTATAAAGCTCAACTGGTCAAATTGGAAGGAGAAACCTAGGTTATGTACCCAAAGATAAATCTTATCAAAAACCTAGAGCAAGAAAGAGACAAGTACCTAAGACCAAAGTCATGTATGTGCCAAACAAACCTATCTCATGGCTACAATGCTAAAAAAAGAAATGAAATTGATTTCATTTGTTGTCATTATAGTTTACATCTCGGACATTATTCAGTTTCATGCACTTACAATAAAAATAAGTAGAAACATCTAGTTTGGGTTCCAAAACCACAAACTTAGAAACATGGAGCTTTTATTTGAGATTTGATATAAACTTTTATTTGATATCAATATAGTCTTGTCTCAACTAAAATAAGCTTTGATTTGCATATTCTTGTATTATTTGATTGGAAATGACAAAATGTTTTGTTCGGAATTGATAAACATACTAAAAACACACAGAACTTCATCTCAGTCGACAAACTTCTTGACCGAGACCTCTTCTAGTCAAAGACATAATCGACCAAACAGAGTTCTATCAAAACTTGCATTTTCTAAAAAATCCTCCCGGTCAACATTTATTTCGACCGAGAACACTTCGGTCGAGGAAATGTTTGACCGAGGTAAAGAAATGTTATTGAAATAATAAACATGTGTTTATATTTAAATTTGTTGCTTTAAATCTGCAAAGAACTCTTCCTATTAAGCTCTTCTAAAACAAGAAATGTTTTAATTAATGCTCCTAACCAAAAGGACCATCACATGGGTACTAAAATATACCTATTTTGTAGGATTGGGTGGTTGATAGTGGTTGTTACAAACATATGACCAGAAACAAGGAGACGTTACAAACACTTGAAGCATATAAGAGTGGAACAGTCACATTTAGAGATAACACCAAAGGTAAAATTATTGGGATAGGTAATGTTGGTACAAATCTTCAAATTAAAAATGTGTTACTTGTTGATGGATTGCATCACAACTTGATTAGTGTTAGTCAATTATGTGATAGTGGATATGATGTTCTATTTAACAAATTTTTCTACAAGATACTCATAGAGAACACTAATGATGTTGTTTATGAAGGAAAAAGAATAAGAAATCTATATATACTTAGACCATTCTCTATGCAAGTTATTGTTGGAAAATGCCTTCTTGCAAATGATGAACCTTTACAATTATGGCATAGAAAATTAGGTCATGCAAGCTCACGTGTTATAAAAAAGTTGATTAAATATGATCTTGTTCGTGGTTTACCTAAACTTTCTTTTGACAAACCTAAAAACTATGAACCATGTACTCTAGGCAAGCAAAATAAAACTTCTTTCAAATATAAAACCTTGCTTAGTACTACTAGATCATTAGAACTTATTCATATGGATTTGTTTGGCCCTATGAGAACTCAATCTATTCGTGGTAAAAGATATTGCTTTGTTATTGTTGATGATTATAGTAGATATACATGGGTTCATTATCTTTCAACTAAAGATGATACTATTAGAATATTTCATTCAATTTTGTTCTAAGATTGAAAATCAACTACAAAACAAAATATGCACCAATAGGTGTGATCATGGTGGGGAATTTGAAAATCATATTTTTTAAGAATTTTGTACATCCCAAGGGTATACTCATAATTTTTTAGCTCCGCGCACCCCACAACAAAATGGGATAGTAGAAAGGAAAAATTGATCTTTGTAAGAAATGGCTAGAATAATGTTACTTGAACACAATACACTGAAAATATTTTCGGCTAAAGCAGTAAATACAACATGCTATGTATTAAACTATGTATCAATTTATTCCCATCTAAGAAAACTCCTTATGAACTCATCTTCAACAAGAAACCAAGAGTTGACTACTTTCATACCTTTGGTACACCTTGTTGCATCTTTGTTTTTAGATTTACGAGAGAACCACCCCCGCAGAAGCGCCACATTCGTGACCCCCCAGGCGGCATAAACTCTCAGGTCCCTGGGCGTCCCGCAAACCCGGAAACCATTTAAAGCGCACATTTGGCCGGCCTGCACGATGGGTAAACACTTCAGGGGAAGCCGCTGGGTATCGAACCCGAGTCCCTTCATGAGGGGGCCCGTGCCCGAACCACCCGAACCGCTTGCATCTTAAATACAAAGGATGATAGAGACAAATTTGACCCTAAATCACATAAATGATTCTTATTGGGTATTCAACTTCTAGTATGGCATTTAGAATCTACAATACTATTTCTATAAAAGTTGAGGAATCAATTCATATCACACTTCATGAAATAAAAACACAAAGTGCTGAAAATGGAAACTTAAATGATATTACTCATCAAATTGAGGACCTAACCATATCAACATAAGATGATCAAAACTCTGAAATTGAACAACATAATAATGAGGTACAACAAACTATTCCTAGAATAATCAAGGACCATCTTCAAGACTTAATCATAGAAAATCCTTTTGATAAAGTAAAAACTCGATCATCATTTAGAGATGTCGCAAACATGGCCTTTGTATCAATTGTTGAACCTAAAAAGGTAAATGAAGCTCTAAAAGATGAGTATTGCATAATGTCTATGCAAGAAGAGATAAATCAATTTACTAAGAACAACATATAGGACTTAGTTCCTAGACCTCAAGACAAAACCATCATTGGAACTAAATGGATTTTTTGAAATAAACTTAATGAAATTAGGGAAGTAGTTTGAAATAAAGATAGGTTGGTTACTCATGGATATAATCAACAAGAAGGGATAGAATTTGAGGAAATGCACCCGTGGCTAGACTTGAAGCCATTAGAATGTTATTAGCTCTAGCTTCTCATAAAGACATCAGACTATTGCATATGGATGTGAAAAGTACCTTTTTAAATGGAATCATAGAAGAAGAAGTTTATGTTACTCAACCACCTAGCTTTGAGATCCTGACAAGGTTGACCATGTTTATAAACTTAAGAAAGTTGTTTATGGTGTAAAACAATAACCACAAAATTGGTATGAAATATTTAAAAACTATCTCTTTGATAATGGTTTCTCCATTGGAAAATTAGATTCCACATTATTTTTCAAAACATACAAATCAAACTTTCTTGTTGTTCAAATATATGTTGATGACATAAATTTTGGTGCTTTAAATGATTCCTTATGTAATCAATTCAGTGATATCATGGAAAAAGAATTTGAAATGAGTCTTATGGGAGAATTAACATTTTTTCTTGGTTTTCAATTAAAACAAACATCCATTGGAATTTTCCTAAGCCAAGATAAATACACCAAGGAACTCTTAAAATGATTGAGTATGGAAAATTGCAAACATGCTACTACACCTATGGACACTTCTACTAAAATCGACAAGGATGAAGATGGTGAACCCATTGATGACTCCTTATATAAGGTCATGGTTGGTAGCTTTCTATATTTGACTGCTTCTAGACCGGATATCATGTTTTCCATTAGACTTCACCTAGATATCAATCAAAACCAATGCATTATCCTTTTCAAGCCATCAAATATATTTTAAGATATCTCACCGACACTATAGATTATTGTTTGTGGTATCCTAAAAGTGAATTGTTGGATTTAAAAGCTACACTGATGTTGACAATGTTGGTTGTCGACTTGATTGAAAGAGAACAAGTGGTGGTTGTTTCATACTAGGAAGAGACTTAGCACCTCTGTTTAGTGAGAAACAAAATACAGTTGCCCTATCTACCACTAAATCTGAATATGTGATTTTTGTGCTTAAGTGATCTATATGCAACAAGTTTTGAATGATTTTGGCTTTGCATTTTCTTCTAAGAAGGTTTTTGATGATAATACTAGTGTTATAAACTTGGCTCATATTCCTATTTTACATAGCAATGCCAAGCATATTAAGATTAGACATCATTTATTAAGATATCATATTTCTAAGAATAAAGTATATGTTCATCATGTTGACACAGAAGAGCAATTAGCTGATATTTTTACCAAACCTCTTCCTTTGGACCAATTTGAGTACATAAGAAAGAGGTTACTTATTACTCTCCTAGAATATGTTTTCTTTGATATATGTGCTCCAAATTCTTGATAATTTTTAAATTTGAAATTTGCGTGACTTTTAGTGCATATCAATTCTAGAACTATCCCTTTATTTATTCACAATAATTTATTATCATGAACAAGCACTTAAACAAGCTCAATTCAATTATGCAAAACTGCTCATAGTATCATATTCGGTCAATAAGATAGTTGATCAAGAAATACCTCGGTCGACAAATTTCTCAATCGAGTTTCACTCAGTGGGACCCTCAGTCGACTATGTGAATTTTAGCCGAGATTCTTCTAGAAACATCGTGGATCAAAAAAATTTCCACATAGGTCCCTTGGTTGAAAATATTCTCGATCGAGTCCCCGACTATTGCAACAAGAACTTCAAATTCCAACGTCGACCACTAGCCGTTACAAAGAGTCATTGGAAAAGAACTTTTGGGGTCTCAGTCAATGAGTTTTTCTACCGAGTAATGTTCTATTTTTCTATAAGAAGCACCCCAATCTGCCCATTTTCTTCACAACTTAAGGGCTCTCTTCTCCATCACTTCTCTAGTTTTTCTTAGATCTATCCTCCAACAACATTCATCCCCTATCATGTATACCTCTTCTTCCACCACTCTTTGAAGAAGATGGCTTCCTCTTCAGCTTGTGGTGGGAAGAAGCAAGTTGCCACAAGGAAGGGACAGCCACTTACTCCATCCTTGAGCATCATCAACAACATCCCCTTCAATGACGTTGCTTCTGGATAACGCTACTTAAAGCTCACCTCAAAAGTCTCCTCTTCCTCAACGACCGGTGGACCTCAATGACTTTGTCACTCTTCTCAATCTCTCCTAGCTTTTCAAGATACAAAAATTGATGAAGTTTCTTATCCCCTCCTTTCGTTTCTGGTCCAGCCAAGCCGTTAATGAATTCTACGCCAACCTCACTAGGGACTCCAATGACCTATTTTCTTTCACTTCCTTGGCTGATGTGTTATCCTTCCATTTTTTTAAAAATGACATTCATAAAATGCAAGATATAGATGCAGAATAATATGGAGAATTTCTATACCTAACCACTAGAAATCCTATCTCAAAATTCTCCACCAAAGACAACAACATTAGCCTTAGTGATATCAAAAAGGTTATCTTTCTTCCCAATGACTCATCACATGAGCATATTATCCTACCTCCTTAACCCCTGAAGCTAGGATAGTGAATCTATTTATTTCCCATAACATTTATCCTAGAGCCAATAAAACTGAAATTCTACAATTTAGGATGTGCCTTATCTATGCCATACTAGAAATCATTCCTATGAACTTTATTCGCATCATCCTATCCAATATGTTTGATTTTTTGGAAATCCTACCTATGCTGATTATGTTTGACAAATATTCCAATATTCTCTTGACAAAAACCTAGCAGACTTAGTCTACAAGTGTGATAGACATCACCAAAGTATTACCCAAAACACTATTGACAAAATGGGAATTGAATTAGGACTGAAGGGGATACATCCACTGAAGAAAATACTCTACCTCCTACTCCTTCTAGATATTCCATAGAAAACCTTGCCAATGATTTTTCCTATCTTAAAGGGGCCACTTATCAACTTGGGAGACATCTATACTACAACCACCATGCCATGAACTATCTAAACCAAAGCATGCAAGCTTTATCTCCTAATGTTCCCGACACATACCCTTATGCACTCTGTCCTAGGAATGGCTATCCTTTTAACCCCTACATCCAATACACACAAGTTCCACCACCACCATCAAATGACCTTTCCCATACCCAATACTCACCCATTCAACTCTAGGATATAGCTTCTCACTTCATATTTGAATGAGCACCTACATTTCTGGAAGCATATGCTCTCACAAAGACAGGATCACTTGATTGGAAAACACTTGTCAAGTATTATGGTGATACTCCATTCCTTGGGAAAGATACTGAAGTTGATGTAATCTTGAACTCTTTCAAGTGATATTGTTATCCTATGTAGTGAGTAGTAAAGCTTAGGTAATCACTTTATGATCAATGAAATTGAGCTTGTTTGTGATCACTTGTTCATGATAATAAAATATTTATATTGTGGCTTTCAATGGACCTTTTTCATCACTTTGTTTTCTTTCTAAAACTTGTGTATGCTATTGAGGGGGAGGGTATTTACAAAAGGGGAGTAAGTTTTAAATGATTATATAGCTATCTTTTTAAAATGACAAAGGGGAATAAATAAAAGAAATGACTTTCATGATCTCTTGGATTGACATTAATTGGTTCTACATTTCCTTAAAAGATGGACATTATGTTCCATATCTCTTTAGGAATAATAACACACATTATAAAAATAAGAGAATCTAGTCATCTTAGGTATATCATAGGTATGAAACTCATCTCATTTAAATTATTTTGATTATATTTTAAAAATGTTTGTCATCTTCAAAAAGGGCGATATTGTTGCCTAAATTGGACATTAACATACCCTTTATTTTGATGATGACAAACATTTAATATTTGTGTATCTAATGTTCTATTTGAGTATTTTAGGGTTCAAAGTAATAACAAGAATCTACTAAGTGGAAAGTCGAAGATCAATACAAATTAAAGATCAAATGTGCTCAATTGTTTATATTTTCATAATTGTACTCAAATGTAAACATTTGTACAATGACATAATGTACAAGTACTTAGACATCATGTAAATCAAGATTTAGATCTTCCCTATCTACTTATATCCCTTAGCTAGGATCCCTCCTAGAGTTAGAGTCATTATAATCCATTAAAACACACATTTAATAGGTGGTTCAAAAGTCTGAAATAGGAACATCCTTGGTCGGGAAACTAGTTGATTGAGACACCCTCAGTTGAAGTTTTTGTCGAACGAGAACCACCTCAGTTGAACATATGAGCACTATTCAAAACCTTACATATTTATGCTCTAAAATGATTTTTGGTCAAAAATATTGTCCACCGACCCAACCTCGGTCCAAAGCTTATGACCATTAGACCAAGTGCTTAGAAGTTGGGAATTGGAAATAGACATTGATACACAATTTCCTTAAACCAAGGTTCAGTCAAAAAAAATTTGAATGACACACAATTCGGCTGACAAACTTGTCGATTGAGCAGGGTTCTGGATTGTTCTTCCAAGCACAAGCAAATTAGCCATTTCTAGCCAACTATTGTCAATCTAATGGCTAGTTAAGAACTAAGAACACTCTAGAGACTCTCTAGAATGTCCCATAGCACTTTCAAACCATCCCTATAAATATAGAGGCCTTAGGACACCTAAATCACCCAAGTGACACTTGAGAATCCATTCCAGTGAGCAATAAAGTTGAGCTACACTTGCCATCTTGTTCTTAAACATAGAAATTCGTGTCCTATAGCCATAGCCTCTAAGACACCATCTAACAAACATCCATACTAAGTGGTTTGAGAGGTCTAACGCTTGATATAGGATCAAAGATAAATACTCTATTGGTGTACTTCCTTTCTTCCAGTCCCCATTCTGCTTGAGGGATCTTGATTGGAGCTAATTCTTGGTGAAGAAGGCTACTTCAATGTTTCTTGAGATTATTTCAAGAAGGCGACTTCAAGGGAGGTTGGAGCTACTTCTAGGTGAAGGCTATATCAGGGTGGTAGAGTTACTTCAATGAGGAGAAGGCTGCTCCAAGGGCTTGGAGTTACTTCAAAGAAGGTTGCTTCAAGGAGGTTGAGGCTACTTCTAGGAGAAGGCTACTTCAAGGAAGATGATTGTATTTTATTATAACATCCTTGTGAGGTATATAAAATTAATTACTTTCAAAATTCCAATTGGATACAATTGGGTAGTGTACTAACAACCTTTGATTCAAAGGTTGGAACCACCCTACATCGAAGTGTCTTCCTTATTTCCTCTTCCTACTTTGGTTGAGTGTTTAATTATTTTTAAATGTATTAGAAAGCTCTGTTCACCCCCTTCTAGATCTTTCCCTTCTTCTTTGTGGGCATTTTTGCTTGTACAAAAGTGTTAGACATATTATCTAGTTATACTTTTGCCACATGGTCTCCTCTTCTCCTTTTTGTGATTATATCCTTGAAGAACTTAGCATAGGTTGACATTTCCTTGATAGAATCCAAGAACGAGATGCCTAGGTGTAACTTCTTGATAATTTCTAGGAACTTATCATACTTTTTCTTCAAGTTAGCCTTGATCAGTATATATATGAAGGGAACTCTTGGCGAATATGGGTCTCTATTCGTGAAAGATTCCTCAAAGGGATCAGACTTCTTTGCTTTTGCAGTTTTCTTTCCTTTCCCTTTTTCTTTCGCCTTATCCTTCTTAGTAGACTCTTCCTCTTCCTCTATTACAATTGGTTCAGGTGCGGCCTAGAAATTGTTCTTTCTTCAATGATATTCTTATCATTTGGGTTTTCTAGAGTTTCCCTAGAATGAAGTGTGGTCATCTTCCCACACTTAGTGTTAGATGGGATCCTTCCTTGTGGATTCTGATGAGTTCCGACAGATGTGCTAATTGTTGATAAATTTTCTTTTGATGGATTTGCCTATGTGTCATCTCAGTTTTTATATTCCCCATTTGAGTTTGCATGGTGTTTAAAATACATGTGTTTGTTATGGCACTCTCAGTTAATTTCCTGTTCATAGTAGCTTGTCTTTTTGTGAACTTTAAAAGTTTTGACACCATATCCGTCTGGCTATTGCTTTTGTTTTGATTCTAATCTAGGACAAGTCCATTGGAGTTTCTATTTTGATTATGGGATTGTCCTTGGCTTTGATAAATGTTTCGTTTTTGTTGGTAGTTTGTAGTATGGGTGTACATTGCCTGACCTATGCTTTTCTTGAATCCAGGTGGTGTTTTGTTGAGTTATTTAGCTTATAGGAATTCTCGACAACATGTTTGTTTCTATAGTTGAAACCAGGGTGTTGCGGCCTCTTGAAGTTAATGTAGGAAATGTTTTTAGTTTCTTCTTCTTCACTATCTTGTTCGAGCTGAGTGTAGATGTAGTTGTCAAATCCATGGCCTCCTTCACCACATGTAACACACTTCATGACTCTTTCTACATGTTTCTTACCCTTGCTTCAAGAGTCCTTCAGTTGCTTAATGTCTATGGCTATCTTTTGTATTTGGGCAGTTATAGTTTCCTTTTCTTCTATAGATGTACCTTTAGGTTTTTCATTTTTCCCATGTCCTCTTTCATACTCAAATCATGTTTGAAGTGCATCCATATTGTTAATTATGACCATAGTCTTTCTCAAATTTTTGTCCATGAAATCACTTCTTGCTGCTGCATTTAATGAAGTTCGTTTAGCAGGGTCAGAACATTGTAAAAAATTGTGACTAGAAATCCTTGTAGTCGTAGTGCGGGAAATCTCTTTGGTACTATGTGAAACATTCCCATGCCTCATACATGTTCTCCCTAGGCTTTGTCAAGAATCCAATTATTTTGTGCCTGTTTCTAAGGGTCTTCTTCATTAGGTAGAACTTGGTGATAAACATGTCTGCCAGAGGTGCCCATCCATTAAGTTTCTTGTCAGGTTAAGGTACCATGAGAAAGCCTTGTCTCTTAAAGATAAGTTAAAACCCTTGCAATATATAGACTCCTGTAGAACATATAAAAACATTTGTTACAATGTCAAGAAGAGGGAGATCCACAAGATAATAGGGGTTCTCATCCCTAGTGTTTCCTCGAAATGACTTGTTTTGAATCATGGAAATCACTACGGGTTTCAGTTCAGACCTCGGGATGACAATGGAGAACCTCAACTCGTTATCCCTAGTAGAGGCTAGTTCACAGATAGAAGGACCTCTTTCATCACCTCATTTTCATTGTTGTTGTTATTATATTCATTCTTATGGTTATTCCTCATATTCGTTCTCAGTCAGGGACGACGACCCTTGTCGCAGTTTCATTATTCACACTCCTAATTGCAAAGTTTCTCCTCACTCTCTTAATCATGGGGTGGTATTGGTATTTTGTGAGGAATGTCCTCATGTTATTCTCCATCAAAGTTGCGCTCCTCATTTAGGATTCAGTCTCACATGGAGGTCGAGCTTTTTCAACCCTTGCATTTTGATCACTTTCAACATGTCCTACCCTATGAGGAGACATGTTGATGCAAGTGGGAGATGGTTGTTGTTATCTGCTTCTCTGAAAGAGACCTAAATAATTTTCATACTTGAGTTAGAAAATTGGGCATGTGAAATGAAGTATTAAAGACAGTTAGACGTCATGATAGAAGTATGCAGTCAAGTCTATTGCTAAACATGAGGCACATGTGTATAGTGAACAGATTCATGTTCTTAACGGTATCAGTCACCTTGTCCCCGAAAATGGTGCCAAAAAGTTGACTGTCTTAAATCACACATCCAAAAAGGAGCAAATCTAGAGTAGTCAGTGTAATAACCACATTTATGCTTAATTGGTAAACTAGGGTTTACCTAGATGATTATATGCTTAACTGGATTGATCATTGCTTAAATATAATTAATGATGATAATTCAATTATGTTGTTTTAAACCTAATAATAATGTTAAGTTTTCTATTGTTTGATAAATTAGGGTTTGAGAAATATAAACCCTAGTTGGCAGAAATTAGGGTTTTGATGGTACATGAGTATGGAATTTGATAAGGATAGAAGTGTGGTAAATTATTTTTCATATTTTCTATAAATTTTGTATTTAATTTAATTTTGGATATTATATGTATAACTCAATCATGCATATTGTATAAAAATTTCAGAATATTTTAGTGTTCTTTGAATGTGATTCTCGGTCGAGCTATACTTTGACCAAAATGCTGACAGAGTACTTTTTAGCAGTGTAGTGTTTTATTTTTATTTATTTATTGGTAACTGCAAATGATCTGAAATTTTATATGGAGATCTGAAACAGAATAGTAAAACAAATATAAAATTTTAATAATTTTTGGATGCATTTAGACCTTATCAGTAGATGAATTATAGTAACTGACATTTCTACATAATTCTAGATAGTAGTGCACTATTAGATTTTTAGTTATTTAATAGAAACTTGGAATGATATCAAATTTTAATTGAAGCTTTGAAACTGAATTATACACAACATAGTAAATTTTAATAATTTTTGGAGAAGTTTTGATCTCTAAAATACATGAATTACAGAAACTTTTTTATGATAGAAAAATCTGCTGAAATAAGAAAAAGTATGGTCAGGGGTCAATGTGTAATTGACCCAAGCAGCTCAACCTAAAACACTAGCATCTCTCATAATTTGTGATTCAATCTAGATAAATGAAATCCTAGAGAGAGAGAGTTAGGGTTTGAGATGAAAAATTGATGGAGATGCTGACCTTGGGTTTTGCAGTCTGAGGAATGATGAAATCATGTAAGTTTAACTTCTTTAGATATAGTTTCATAGTGAATCTTCTCTCACATGTCAAAATTCCATCCCTCCTCTGCTTTGATCCAAAATGGTATAAAAACATCCCCTTTTCTCACTCTTTCTTCATAATCCCTCATTTTTAGGGTTTCTGAGTTGAAAGGAAGAAGAATTATGTGAATTGCTAGGGATTTGATATGAGATCGAGATTTTTAGGAATGAGCTACGTTTTTAAGGTGTTTTCACACCTTAGAGTGAGTAGGAACTTCCTTTAAACAGTATATTGCATGAAAATTGGCTATTTCATCCATAATGTTTAATTTCTAGTATGTGACTACAAACCCTGAATTGTCTATTTATTCTAAGTTGTTGCAAAATGATATGAAATGGATTCTCCCTCTATTTGGATGAATTTCAGATGATAAAATCATATTATAAATGTATACAATACATCCTAATGAGAATTCCCTAAGTCTTTGCAGAGGTTATAAGAGTAAACTGAAATATAGGGAATTTGTCTATGACTGAAATTTGTTGTATAAGTAAATAGAGAAAATTGCTTATCTAGATCCCCTTGGTTATGAATGATTGTTTATCTAAATTCATAGTACATATATGTCAAATACTATCTTGGATTTTGTTCAAAGTGAATAGTATTTGTTTGATATCTCAGTAAAGAGGGTGAAACCCTAGATGCGAGGAAAGTTAGATATTTGCAAATAGATATCGTGAAATCCATTTGAAGGGATTTTCTTGACATGGTAGACTTTATTTATTCAATTTTATTATTGATGCATGTTATCTCAGTGAATGGAATGGAAACCCAAATCCAGCTCAATTCCAAGGTTTCATACATATATTGATTTTATATGATTTGTTGATAGTAGTCTTTATTCAATGAATGTTTATATCGCATGAAATCCTTATGAGAGCCATGTGATAAGTGAATGAGGTAAATGAAACCCTAAGAATAGGGTGTTCAATGAATCAAGTATTTTGATATCAATGTTCTCAGTATGAGATCTGGTGATGCACAACTCAAGATTTGGGTTTAGGTGCAAGTTTTCCAAGAAAGTACAAATAATTTACAGGTGCAAAATATAATTACTCGTATGTCAAGTAATTAATTCTTATCAGTGTATTAAGAAGTTCATTTGCATGATTCTAGTGTATAAAGTATCAAGTGGACATGTATTATGTTATTTAAGAATTTTAGTCTGCATGTAGGTATAAAATGTTGATTTCTTAGAATATTATAGTGTTTTGAGTATACTGCTCTGCCAAGTTTATACATGTGTTATAAACTTCAAATAAATAGACACGGTACCATAAAGATACTAGAGTCAAGTATAAGTAAGGGAAAGGATACAATATAGTAAGAGATTTCTAAGAATAATAAAATAATAGACATAAGTGCCCTGAACACCGTAGATTCCCTACAGATGTTTGCACTGTAGGGAGAAAATGATCCACCCTGGCAGTGACCAATATACGGGGATCGGATCGCACCCACAGAGCGTGCGGGGAAATGAAGCCCTTGAGGAAGTCTCCTAAGAGAAGATAGGTTACCCAACACAAACCAAAGATCCCGGTGGTAACCCAGAGGTACCCACAGAGCATACCAAGATGAGGCCCACAGAGCGTCTCAGACCCTCCACCTGTGTACTCAGCCTAGAAGGAGAGGTCCAGTTAAAGGCTAATTGTTTAGCCGTCTTAGTTAGACGTGATGGTTCGAGTCAAGTAGAGCCAGATTCAATTATAGGCTTAACATCCCGGGTTTTAAGCTAAGTCTTATACGGTGAGATCATAGTTCTCTATGAGTCTTCATATGTAGAGTACACTGCATATGATCAGGGCATAATAAAATGAATGAGAGGTCAAACAAGTGTGTACAGTTATTCAATTATTCTTTGTATATTTATGAATTATTAGTTCTCTTTATGATCAATCAAGAATTTCATATATTGATTCACTCTTATAGATATTTAGAGTATCCTGCCATATGTATGATTGTCAATTATTAGACTCTTTAAAGCTTACTATTGTTATAATTGATATCAATTGCTCAAAAGTATATCTATAATTATATCAGTGCTTTGGACTGTTTCTTTGAAGTACTCATTCATTGAGTGAGTAGGCTCACCCCTCTACTCACAATTTTTTAGGGATATCACATGGACTTAAACAAGGTCATTGCATCATAGTAGATCTGCCACAAGAGTTAAGTCTGAGTATAGTTAAGTTCAGTCGGTCCCTATTACTCTAGGTCCTTGTATAGATGTGAGAGAGTTGTAAATGATATTTGTATCTTTGTTTCCTTAATAAGAGAGAATGCATTTGATTATCATGTCGTATGTACATGAAAGTGTGAGAAACATAATGAATGTATGGATGTGTATCATTAATGTTGAGATCATATTAGAGTAATCAAGTTTTAATTATCTTGTAAAGTTTGTTTATGTGATTCAATGTGAGAAAACAAAGAGTTTGAAAAAGAAGAAAAAATTAAGGGTGATCTTTGTATTACAATAAATCCTCAATTTATGCCCTAATTTCATGATTAATGGTAATTATGAGATTGGGGTGGAACAGTCAGACTCTTAAATTTATAACCCAACACTAAGACCCCCATAACTATTATTTGGGGTATGGTGTAGTAGATTAGGGTCGAATCGCCTGGATAAGGATGGTAAGTGCTAAGAACATAGTACCTTGGCTCAGTTACACCATCTAAGAGGGTAGATTAACTTTGTTGTTCCTTACAAATGATGTTACTTCGATCAACAAGAAAAGCAAAACAAGGTAAGAAAACAAAATAAGAGAACAAGAATGAACAAAGAGTTTTTTAACAATATGGAAGGGAACTAGGATTGGGTTTCACCATCTAAGGTCTCTCACCATCATGAAATTCTCACACCCATTGTATACCCTTAGTAAGATTACAAACAATCATCATATATGTCTATTACCTCCTATCTTAAACTTAGGATAGATCTAAATTATAAGGTTGTCTCTCTCAAGATGGCAAACTTACAATAAAAAAAACAACCATATGATCATTAGCTTAAGCATTCTAACATTCTGATGTATTCATGAAACTCCATAACACTTAGATAAGATTAGTACTACTCTTTAGAGTTACTAACAATCAAACATCACAAGATGGTAGCTCATCATACAAGTAAAGCATTAAGGCTAAGAATATGGAAAATCCTTTCTAAGAGCATATATATTCAAATGGATGCAAGTATATACATGTTGGGAGATCCTTAGTGGCTACTCCCAAGACAAGCTATGTGTTTCACCACTCATGTTCATGAGAAGCATTATAGATTTACAAATAGTCATCAACATAGAGCATTGTTGAGAATGAAACAAAATGAAAGGGGATAGAGAAGGGTAGATTCAGAGAAGAGGAGTAGATATATACACCGACGATGACTAAGGGTTGGCCATCGTGAATGGAATGATATTCCTTGTTGAATCAGGTGCGATCACAATGGAGACATGTCATTTGTCCTCCTTCCTTTGAGGGAAAAATTTGAGCAAGGAGAGAGTGGAATGGATCCACAGTAGATTCATCGATCTTTCATTCTTGTCTACCAACCTATGGTGGTGGTGGCAATTGATGGTGAGCTTCATTTTCGGTAGCATCTCGGTGTCCCTTCTACTTGTGATCCCCTACAATGTTCATGGGGGTCTCATATTTATAGGCCTCTGATCTAGTTCTTGGGGAGGATAGAGGGGTCCTTTACTTGCACCCCAAGTACTCAAAATATCCACCTAGAGTCATGTGCTTAACATTATCGAATGAATGATATGTTAGAACCACCATCAGTTCTTGGTTTACCAAGCTACGACTATTAAGTCAAGTCTTTAGTTGGAAACTATCAGTTGTTGGGGACCAAAACTAACCATCGATCGCCAACCATCAGCAGTCCCAAGACACAGGAATGCCATCGGTTGATGGGTCTGTGTTACCATCATCTGAGGTACGATGGAGACATTTCATGGCCACACAAGTTACCATTGAGTGTGGAATGATGGCTATGGAGATTGTCCATGGTGTCCATAGAGTGTGAGAACTGATGGAGGTCCTAATCCTCTAACTATCTATATGAAATGTCCTTGTTATCTTTGAGTAGATGTAGGAGAAGTATTTTATGTGCAAATCAAAGGTAAAAGAGTATGTTCACAATATGAAAGGAAATAATAGGTAAGTTCATGTGTGTAATATCCACAAAATTGGATGTTATCAGTTCCTTAGGGTGCCATGGCTCAATTACACCATCCAAGAGAGGTAGATTAACTTCAGTGGTCCTTATGAAATATTATTACTTCGTTCAACATGAAAAGCAAAACAAGGTAAGAAAACAAAACATGAGAACAAGAAAGAACAAAGATTGTTGTAACAATATGGATGGGAACTTGGATTGGGTTTCACCATCTAAGGTCTCTCACTATCATGAAATACTCACACCCATTGTATACCCTTAGCAAGATTACAAGCAATCATCATATATGTTTATTACCTTCTCTCTCAAACTTAGGATAGATCTAAATTATAAGGTTGTCTCTCTTGAGATGGCAAACTTACAATAAAAAAGACAACCATATGTTTATTATCTTAAGCATTCTAACATTCTCATGTATTCATGAAACTCCATAACAATTAGATAATATTAGTACTACTCTTTCGAGCTACTAATAATCAAACATCACAAGATGGTATCTAATCATACAAGTAAAGCATTAAGTCTATGAGTATGGAAAATTCTTGCTAAGAGCATATATATTCAAATGGATGCAAGTATATACATTTTGGGAGAGCCTTAGTGGCTACTCCCAAGCCAAGCTATGTGTTTAGACACTCATCTTCATGAAAAGCATTATGTATTTACAAATATTCATCAACATAAAGCATTTTTGAGACTGAAACAAAATGAAAGGGGAAGGAGAAGGGTAGATTCAAAGAAGAGGAGTAGATAGATACACCAACAAAGACCAAGGGTTGGCCATAGTTGATGGTATGATCTTCCTTGCTGAATCAGGAATGATGACAATGGAGACCTACCCTTGTCCTCCTTCCTTCGAGAGAGAATTGTTGGGTTTTAGGGGAGGCAGAGCAGGCAGCAGAAACAAAAATTTTCCTCCCCAAACCGATAACAAGGAAACACGTCAACGTCTATACAATAGGAAAGGATGGTTTGTGGAATCATACCTTGTCCCGAGGCTTGCTCGGTGACAATACCTCGCGGCTTGCACAGTCTTCACCTCCGATCTCGGACGGTGTCTGTGCAGCTCCTGGTCGCACCGGGTCTGACCACTCCTGGTCTCATCGGGACTGTCGGGATTGACATTTGTCCTCCGAGTGGCAAAAATCTCCCGCCTCTGAAGTAGTCCACACGGACCACCTCGAACTCCAAACTCCTTGTCTCACAAGGAATTGGAAGGAGTCGCACCCTCCTATCAGTGTACTAGTCACTGACACACTCTCCTGCCACCAGTCGCTTTATGCAGTTGTCTTTCCCTTGTTGTGCCTCCCTTATCGGGTAGCACTTGCTCGGACTCTCTCGGTTACCAAAACCAGAGAGAACAACAACTTTACAGAGCAACTGGTTGCACTGAGTTGTACTTTGAGAAGCCCCCAATACCCCTATATATATAGGAGGGTCATGGGACAGGGTTCTCTATCCCGGGCAATGTCGGACTAAAGCAGGAGTAGAAGGGTTTGAGATTTTCCACAAAAACAACCAACTGCACAACCTGAACCGATCGTTTCATTTCTGAAACGGTCAGTTGGGGACCTAAGCCGATCGCTTGACACCTCAACCGATTGGTTGGGACCCATGAAACGGTCGGTTCACTTCTGAATCGGTCGGTTCATGGTGTTGATCAGTTCCCGATTGACTTTTCCTCTTTTGTTTCTAATTGGTACCAAATACCAATCCTTGTTCCAATCAAATTGGGCAAGTGAAACGAAAAGAAATTTCTCACCAATCCTACTTTCCCAACTTGCTCGGTTGGACCAGTTGAACGATCGTTTCAACACTTGAACCGATTTTTTCACCCTCTCCATGAGCCGATTGACTCACCATTTGAGACGATCGGTTCACCAAGCTCAGTCGATCGGTTCATCACATGAGCCTATCGGTTGGGAGTGTAGATTGTGTAGAAATAGTCAATTGCAGTTTCAATCACTCTGATACTCTAATCAATCAGTACAACACCTTGAACATTATGATACTGAGCCATCAATTGATTGAGTGTTTAATTGAATTACTAAACTCCTTTAGTAATCAATCTAAACATTTTTTGTGGACAAAACTCCTCTTCCAGGTTAAATCCTATTTGTGTGACCCTGCCGGTCCATTTCACGTTGGCAGTGAAAGTCCATAACACTTATGACTTCACAAGAAAAGAGTGGTACCTAGTCACACATCAGTGCTACCCAAGTGAAATAGAAAGTTGGAGAACAAATTTCAATCCTACAATCCGTGAATGGTGTTACAGTGAATGTATAATTCCTTTGTCACTGATATCCAAAATGAACTCGAGGCATGGAACAATCATCCTATCAACGTTCATTCACTTTCTTGATCTCAGAGTAGATTGGAAGAGATATGTATGACATCAATATTCAATATTGATTCACACATCGTGCACACCTTTCTCAATCCTACTCATCAAGTGGCCATGGATATCAAACTCCCTCAGGAGGGACAAATCCCATATCTATCACTCACCCCTCAAAAGCCCCATGTGTCAAAGCCACCCAATCATCACCTTTATAACAACCCATGTTTCAGGACTGCGTTTGATGATGTCAAACTGTGCCCAATGACATGTGTTGAGTGTAGTGATTTCAGGTCAAAGAATCACATTCACCACCATCATTGTGAGTACTGACTGTGACTACCATGTCATGGTTCCATGTGTCAAACTCACAGTGGGTCTGTCCGGTACACTTGTTCTCTAACAAGTACCTATGTGTTTGGTTTGATATCTCTATATCATGACTAATGAGATTCTGTCATCAACCAACACCACAATCTAGTCTTGTGTGTCATTGTTGTCTATATAACTTCCACAATGACATCCAACTAGGGACATAATGAGAATGTACAAACTCTTAGCATCTGTATGATCTCATCGTTCAGGTTCTGAACCTGAAGGTATACGTCATTGAGTACTGTCATTCTCTAGACATTCAATCTATTCTATCACTATCTCATATGACAGAACCAGAAAGAATTGGAAGATTGCCTTTGATGTTTATCAAATCAATCTTAATGTATCCCACCAATCATCCCATGATTGGCTCTCAGGGCATACATACCAACAGACTCCCACTTGCACTGCTAGCCAATCACCCTTGAATCATATTCATAGTGATCTTCAAACATGTCCCACATGTTATTGTGCTCTAGTGCGAACATAGTGAGTTCTGGCAACACCTTGCCAAAGTTAGTTTTTAACTGCATGTCTCTCATCTCTTCACTGTACGTCACACGTATGAGATGGAGTTTTCGTAATATGCAATCTAATATTCCTTTGCTAACCTTTAGCCACATTGCATGATCAAGGATTCCATACTTGTCATCAATGAGCGGAATATTTATAAGTTCATCTCATGAACTTCTAGATCCATATAGTATCCACTGTTGTTCTCCAACACATAGATACTCAGCATTTCCTTTTAAATGGTTTTATTGGAACACTTCCAATTATCAACAATCTTTCACTTTTATATATCCTATATATATTTTGTGATTAATTTTCTGTCCTTTCGGAAGTTCGCATCAATGTAACTCTTTACATTGAACTCTTCCTTATCTCCATAGAACTAGTACTTCCCATGTACTTATCAAGTTCTCATGGTATTCCAGTAACCCTTACTGGAAGTAGACAGACATCCACTCATCATGTCTCACATACGAGTTATCAGGATGAGCACATCATATTGTCATGTCATACATATAAGATGATGAATGCATTTTGTTCTTGCCATGTCGATACATGCAAGATAATGGGATGATTACATACATGATAGATCCATATCTATTCTTAATGTTCCCATTCTTCATAAGAATTGGACACTTGGCCTTGGGATACTAACTCCATGTAACATGGATAAGTTTTCTCCCACTGAATCGGTGCATACTGAACCCTTCAGTATAGATTGCCAATGTATGCTTTCTCTTTTTAGGTCAAGAGGTTTTCGAGAACTATCTCTATAGATCTCTATTCCTATCACATAGGAAACATCTTTATCTTCCTTAAAGATAATTTCCACTTTTGGATTTCCATTCTAGAACATTTCCATTTCACATCAACATGTGGAATGTGAATACGCTCCCACTAAATCACAAATCCTTCTTTATCTTTGACGTATCAGTCAAACCCCTTTGACTATATCATCAAAGTAAAGATCCAATTCTGAGTTTCTTGTACTCAATCAATCACATTGATTAGTCCATTATAACTCATAGACTTCATTTGCATTAGTGGATTCATAAACCTTATAGGTTGTGTCATGTACACATCCTTATTTTATTCCTCATAGGAATGTGGTTTTAGTATCCATATGCCAAATGTCTTAGTCATTAACTTGCAATCAACAAGCATCATCCTTCTCAAAATGTTATCCATGTGTCTTAACACTTAAGACTTATTTGCATTTATGTATTTTATTCCAATGGGTGCTACCATCACGGTCATACCTTATGGTTCACATGGAAGTCATTAGGATGTAATGGTCATAAACCATAACTCAAGATTCAGTTCCTCGTATTCATCTGGATAGTTGACTCATCACATGAACAACTCATCACATAGATAATTGAGGTGTATCTGTTAAGGATATAAGAACTCACAACTCCTTGTGATTCTTAATGTCCTTTATTAGTTTGGGGTATTCTTTTATTAAGAAGAATTTAGTAATTTGATAATCATTCTCTAACTCCTTAGAGTATGATTCCTTCTTGATTTAGACATCACCATGCCTTAATCATCAGTTCACTATGATACACTATCATAATCACTCATAAGGATCTCAAACATTTGGTCCAAGTATTTCATTCATTGATCTCATCAAGAATTAACACTTTACAAAATTTGCACTTCATCTATGATAATCTTGAACACTTCAAGATATTCATATTGGTGTTTCTCTAAACACCATTTGAAGTATTAGCATTTGTTCCAATAGGTATGTAAATACATCACATGTATTATACCTAATAGGATAATCATTCTCCCACTACCATTAGTGAAGATTGATTAATCATGTTCAAGATATTCATGTCTCTTACTGGTTCTCTAACCAAAAGAGTCTAGATTTATCCATCACATGGAAACTAGAAATGAATTTCTCATGATTGATGCTAATTTGATTATTTGAGTTATCTATAACTTCTAGGTATCATTTTATCTTATGCATATCAAATACCACAGGATAAACAAGGCATTGCCACAAAGATCATATCTTTAGAAATTGAAATATCTCTTTATTGATTGCCATCATTGTCATACAATATGCAAAAATAAAATGTTTCTTTCTATTGGAAAATATGAAATAGCAGTTCATAACTGTATTACATGCCTTTTTGGCTGAAAATAAATTAAAGTACTCCTATCTATGGAGGCAATACTTGCCCCATTTATTGAGTGCTTTATACTTTACTAAAAGTGTTACAAGTTTACTTTCATGACACCTTTATGTAGAGACATTTGTTGCCTCCTTCTTCTTTTGTTCTTCCAGATAGAGAGGACAATTCCTTTTCCAATGTCCTGGCTTTTGACAATGGTGGTAATTTCCTTTCTTGGTCACACCACCCTTGGCCTTGAGAGTAGAAGACGACTTGGGCTCCTGGCTAGCATCAAAACCTTTCTTAGCTTTGCCCTTGCCCTTGCACTTGGACTTGCCTTTCTTGCTTGTGATCACCATCACAGACTTAGGCTTGTCTTTCTTCATCTGTGTCTCGGTTGTCCTCAACATGCCCAACAACTCTGACAGTGGTCTATCAAAGTTGTTCATGTTGTAGTTCATCAGAAACTGACTGTAGGATTCTGGCAACGATTGTAGTATCACGTCAGTAGCCAACTCTTGGCTCAGTGGAAATCCCAGTCTTGTTAGGTTCTCCACATACCCAATCATCTTGAGTGTGTGAGGACCAACTGGATCTCCTTCTGTCATGACACACTTGAACAGTGCCCTTGAGACATTATATCTCTCTTGTCGTGCTTGATCTTCATACATGTTCTTGAGATGCTGAATCATCTCAATGACACCCATGTTCTCATGTTGTCTCTGCAACTCGTGGTTCATAGAGCACAACATCAAGCACTTTGCATCAATGGTATCATCAAAATGCTTCTTGTAAGCATCCCTTTCTGCCTTTGGTGCATTAGGAGCAGGTTCCTCTAGAATTGGAGTATCCAGGACATGGAGCTTTCGCACTTGAGTGAGAACAATTTTCAATGTCCTATACCAGTCATGGAAGTTTGTCCCATTTAGCCTGTCCTTTTCAAGGACCGATCGCAAAGAAAAGTGATTGTTGTTTGTTGTCATTTGTACTACAAAAGGAAATATGCAATTTTAGTCCAAAAAACTTATTTTTAACTTATTTGATTGATTTGAAAAGTTGACAATATAATTAGGCCTTTAATTAATTATCGCTCCCACTATTTTAGTTCAAATTGATAGCCCTCACCATCAATTCGGAAGATTGCAGCGTACAACCTTCTAGTGGGCAAGATCCTGAAATCCTCTAAGTAATGGACCAGCTAGGGCTGTCACCCATAACTTAGATCTCTTAGGTAGGCAACTCTTGCCAATTGCATCATATGCAACTCTTGTAAGATGTCAAATGCAACTCCTTTCCATGATCACCTCCATGCCTCAACGTACTAGATCCCATCTAGATCACCTTGTTAAGTCCAACCCAAAGCAAACATGATGAATATGCACCCTGCTAGGGCAGACCCACATATACATCCTTCACGCTTCCACGAGATAGACGGTGCACCACGCTAGGGCATGACCATACTTGGTCGATCAAGCTTTTCACATGTGTCACATTTGGAAGGCATCTAAAACTTAATATTTAATGAGGGATTTGGTTTTATATACATATACATATCCAATTACCACAATATATAGTATGTATCATATACATGCTATATCCCACAGAAAACATGTGAAATGATAAAAGCAATTATTATGGCCATCCTAATGTGATTCCTCGAGCCAAGAGGAATCACGGTCATCTAGGTGTACATCACATGCAACATATACAAGATGAACTATGTGCTTTTCCTTTCTGGGTTTCATCAACTCATCACATGACTGATCAGCTCGCCATCAGGCCTGTTGGCTGGGTGCCACCAACTGATCGGTTGGATCCTCCAACCGATCAGTTTGCTTGGTCATCATGCATCTCATCATGGCCACCACCCGCTCATCTCACTCATCAAACCGGTCATCAACCGATCGACTCAATCCTTGAATCGATCATCTCGAACGTCAACCGATCGATTCATGCCTTGAACCGATCATCTCAGCTATCGTCAGGATGTCCTCCATTCTTTAACATAACAGGAAATAAAATCTATCATATTTTACATTGTAAAAAGATAAACCTCAAGTTACATTCGAGGGGAGCAAAGGTAGGAAAGAAATCTCAAATTATTTCGAGTTACATCAGGAACAGGAGAAGGAAGATCGGTGCACAGACCGAGATGCAAGCCGCCACATACAACCATACACAGATAGGGTTTATTGTCCATAACCACGCTATACATCCACCACAAAATTCGTTTAAGGGTGACGCGTATCGAGTGCATTTATAATACATATCATATATATAAATTGGGATTTGTGGATTTAGGATTGGACATGCATAAAGCCAATTTTATTTGCATCGTATGCAATAAATAAAGGCGACAAACCAAAATCGATCATATCAATAATCCTCAAGTATAGAGCAGTTGGCGTGGCTCTGATACCGTTGTTGGGTTTTAGGGGAGTCAGAGAAGGCAGCAGAAACAAAAATTTTCCTCCCCAAACCCATAACAAGGAAACATGTCAACGTCTATACAATAGGAAAGGATGGTTTGTGGAATCATACCTTGTCTCGAGGCTTGCTCGACGACAATCCCTCACGGCTTGCATGGTCTTCACCTCTGGTCTTGGACGGTGTCTTTGCAGCTCCTGGTCGCACCGGGACTGACGACTCCTGGTCTCACCGGGACTGTCGGGATTGACAGTTGTCCTCCGAGCAGCAGAAATCTCGTGCCTCTGAAGTAGTCCACATGGACCACCTGGAACTCCAATCTCCTTGTCTCACAAGGAATTGAAAGGATTCAGACCCTCCTGTCCGCGTACTAGTCACCGACACACTCTCCTGTCACCAGTCGCTTTCTGTAGTTGTCTTTCCCTTGTTGTGCCTCCCTTATCGGGTAGCACTTGCTCGGGCTCTTTCAGTTACCAAAACCAGAGAGAACGACAACTTTACAGAGCAACTGGTTGCACTGAGTTGTACTTTGAGAAGCCCCCAATACCCCTATATACAGGAGAGTCATGGGACAGGGTTCTCTATCCCAGGCAATGTGGGACTAAAGCACGAGTAGAAGGGTTCAAGATTTTCCACAAAAATAACCAACTGCGCAACCTGAACCGATCATTTCATTTCTGAAACGGTCAGTTGGGGACCTGAGCCGGTCGGTTGACACCTCAACCGATAGGTTGGGACCCATGAAATGGTCGGTTCACTTCTGAATCGGTCGGTTCGTGGTGTTGATCAGTTCCCGATTGACTATTCCTCTTTTGTTTCTAATTGGTACCAAATACCAATCCTTGTTCCAATCAAATTGGGAAAGTGAAACGAAAAGAAATTTCTCACCAATCCTACTTTCCCAACTTGTTCGGTTGGACCAGTTGAATGATCATTTCAACACTTGAACTGATTGTTTCACCCTGTCCATGAGCCGATCGACTCACCATTTGAGTCGATCGGTTCACCAAGCTCAGCAGATCGGTTCATCACATGAGCCGATCGGTTGGGAGTGCAGATTGTGCAAAAATAGTCAATTGCAGTTTCGATCAATCCGATACTCTAATCAATCAGTCCAACACCTTGAACATTATGATACTGAGCCATCAATTGATTGAGTGTTTAATTGAACTACTAAACTCCTTTAGTAATCAATCTAAAGATTGTTTGTGGACAAAACTCCTCTTCCTGGTTAAATCCTATGTGTGTGCCCCTACAGGTCCATTTCACATTGGCAGTGAAAGTCCATAACACTTATGACTTCATAAGCAAAGAGCGGTGCCTAGTCACACATTAGTGTTACCCAAGTGAAATAGAAAGTTGGAGAACAACTTTCAATCCTACAATCTGTTAATGGTGTTACAGTGAATGTATAATTCCTTTATCACTGATATCCTGAATGAACTCGAGGCATGGAACAGTCATCCTGTTAATGTTTGTTCACTTTCTTGATCTCAGAGTAGATTGGAAGATATATGTATGACATCAATATCACATATTGATTCACACATGCATGCACACCTTTCTCAATCCTACTCATCAAGTGGCCATAGATATCAAAATCCCTTAGGAGGGACAAATCCCATATCTATCACTCACCCCTCAAAAGCCCCATGTGTTAAAGCCACCCAATCATCACCTTTATAGCAACCCATGTTTCAGGACTGCGTTTGATGATGTCAAAGTGTGCCCAACGACATGTGTTGAGTGTAGTGATTTCAGGTCAAAGAATCACATTCACCACCATCACTGTGAGTATTGACTATGACTACCATGTCATGGTTCCATGTGTCAAACTCACGGTGGGTCTATCTGGTACACTTGTTCTCTAACAAGTACCTATGTGTTTGGTTTGATATCTCTATATCATGACTAATGAGATTCTGTCATCAACCAACACCAAAATCTAGTCTGGTGTGTCATTGCTATCTATCTACCTTCCACAATGACATCCGACTAGGGACATAATGAGAATGTACAAACTCTTAGCATCTGTATGATCTCATCGTTCAGGTCCTGAACCTGAAGGCATACGTCATTGAGTACTATCATTATCTAGACATTCAATTTGTTCTATCATTATCTCATATGACTGAACCAGAAAGAATTGGAAGCTTGCCTTTGATGTTTATCAAATCAATCTTAATGTATCCCACCAATCATCCCATGATTGGCTCTCAGGGCATACATACCAACAACAACTTCGAGCAAGGAGAGAGCACAATGAATATGCAGTAGATTCATTGGAGTTCCATCCTTATCGACCAACATATGGCGGTGGTGGAATTTTATGGTGAGCTTTGTTTCTGGAAACACCTTAGCGTCCCTTCTACCATGGTACCCAACAATATCCATGGCGATCTCACATTCATAGGCCTTCTGTCTAGTTCTTGGGGCGGATAGAGGGGTCCTTTACTTGCTCCACATGTAATCAAAATATCCACCTCAAGGCATGTGCTTAATAGTCTAGCGTGACCGATCTATTAGCACCATCGTCGGTTCTTGGTTTGTCGAGCAGTGGCTATTAAGTCATATCTTTAGTTGACATCGCCCTGGAAACCATCAGTTGTTGGGGTCCTAGCTTGACCATTGATTGCCAACCATTGGTTGTCCTAAGACATAGGAGTGTCATTAGTTGATGGGTCTGTGTTACCATCATCTAAGGTATGATGGAGACATCCGACGGCCGCACATTTTTACCATCAAGTATGGAATGATGGTTGCACAGACTTTCGATGGTGTCCATCGAGTGTGAGAACCGATGGAAGTCCTGCTCCTCTGACTATCTATATGAAATGTCCTAGATATCTTTGAGTAGATGTAGGATAAGTATTTTATGTGCAAATCAAAGGGAAAATAGTATGTTCACAATATGAAAGGAAATAATAGGTAAGTTAATTTGTATTGTATCCCCAAAATTGGATTACATCAATTCCTTATGGACCAATGGCTACCTTCCCTTTATACCCTAGCATATATCTACTCATATACCCCTAGGTGGGATAACTAAGTAGCTAGTTTGCTTCTCTACTTTTTCTTTACAAAGAGAAACCTTATAGGTTGGGTAGGAGGTGAAACCCTCTTCTTACACCTTATACCAACCCTTTCCACCAAGTGAGGTTGGAGTGTCATTCCTAGAAACCAAAATTAGGGCTTGATAATTTGGAGCTAACTATGGGCTATGTTAATTCATATCACCCAATGAGTGGATTATTGTGGGCTCTGATCTCCAAACCATGATATAATCACGATTTAAACTTAGCGGAAGCGAATTGATTAACAGCGCAAGACAAAAATCACGGGAAATTAAAACTTTTCGAGACAAGAGCTTGAATCCTTAAAAGCTTCTTTCATAACAAGAGATAAACTGTTTACATCTCATGATAATTACTTCTTGAGTAATTATATACACCAAGATACAAAACCTCAAGAACTCATAACAAAAGACTCCAAGACCTGAGAGTACAGAGGACACATAGGACTGACTCTAACTACACCACATGGCAGGCTAAATCTCCACCTGAGATTTACTGTTGCTCCTGGTGCTGCTGCTGCTGAGACTGGTCACCTGTAGACCTGTTCGTACGTCCTCGACGTCCACCTAAAAAGTTGAAGTCTACAGGGTGAGACAATTGTACATAATTGTCCCAGCGATAGTTATAACTCTTCGCCAGAAGCTTTATTATAATATCAAAGAATAACTTAAGCAGTAAAAGCTTATAAAGTATTCAATAGCAGATGCAGTTGTAAGCAAGAGTTCAACATTTATCAAGCATGAAGAACATATGCACTATACAGTGTAACATCAATCAACTAACTCGTAGTTATCTCTAACAGGTATACTACACTGTAGAGTATGTTTTTCAAACATTACTTTTATGCCCTGTGGAGATGAGGTTTACCACTCATACTCCAACCAATCACTGCTAAGTGCCTCGGTATCATACTAGGTCATCAAAAGAGCCGGATTCTCATGACCTTCACCTTCCTCAGTCAGTAAGAGGATCACTCGTAGGACATCTCGTGTCTCTACTATAATAGCTTACCAGGGTAATCTGGTCCTTCGCTAGTTTTGAGTTACAGTGGCATTCTGTACTCTCTTCGTCATCAGGAGATTTCATGTTTATCTTCCACTGATACGGATATCTATGCTTTCTTCATAATCAGGAGGTTTCATGATTACCATCCACTGATACGGTATGGGATTATAGTGAAGGATTGATGGATTATACATCTACATCAAAATCCTACACTAGGATGTAAGGTTCTACACATCCATATACCCCACATACTCAACAGTATGTGATCCAGGAGTTCCCGTAGGAAAACCTGTTTCACCATCATTTGATCTCTGACAATGATGGATCTATGATCAGGGCTCTACATTTTACTTGATTAGTTAGGTACATTCAGTATTCTTTTACATCATACATTGTTCTTCAAACAATAATAGTAGCATAACAACTATGAAAGTAGAATACTAAATGCAACAAACCTAACTCACATCAATCATCATTTCTCATTATACTCATCACAAGTCATCTCTAAAGCATGACCTTGATGGTATTCATGGCTCTCACAGCCCATTATTATCATAGAATGCCACTGACAAGGCATCAAGATACTTTACTTATTCATAAGGGTATCAATATGCCTTTAATGAATATAGTATCATCATCCATACCTGGATATGATCACCTCCATATCAGAACCTGTATGGTTAATTCAACTAATAAAGGTAATTTAAAACAATGAATATACTTTCCACTCTTGTCATAAGAGCTAAGTTGTTTGATTCTTATCAAATAGAGTTTAATACTCATAAAACATGTCATCACCTTTGAATTAGGGTTTACTATTCACATCACATGTCACTACCCTTGAATTAGGGTTTACTATTCACATCACATGTCATTACCCTTGAATTAGGGTTTACTATTCACATCACATGTCATTACCCTTGAATTAGGGTTTACTATTCACATTATGGTGAATTGAGCTCATAACATCATCATGTATGAGGAACATCATCATTGATGTTCTCATATTAGCTTAAGATTCATCATATATCATAATTAGGGTTTCCATGATCTCACATAGGTGGATCATACCCTAATCATGCACATTCATGTGTATTGAAGGTTCTTTACTTGAGTTCCCACCCTAAAAGGGTACTTTCTCTCTCTTAAGGTACTTTCTCTCTCTTAAGATACTTTCTCTCTCCTCATACTAGTAGATGGTGATAACACCACTCTAGATCAGGTTGGGTTAAGTCCTCATGGCTAACATAAGCCAAAACATCACTATCATGTGATTAGGGTTTGATTTGAACAAGGTTTTACTCAATTGAACCCCTCAAGGGTATTTTGGTAATTCACCCCATTGATCACCATCATGGGTTAATTCATTAGTCACTTAATCCCCTAATGTCCTCGGTTATCATTAGGGTTTAGATCTGAGCATCATTGTACCATTTACATCTTCAAGTGATTAAGTGAAATCGACCTTTGAAAATCTCAAACGGTTTCAACCTTCAACCTCCAAACGGTTTGAGACTGTTTGGATGAGTTGACCATTTGCTAGGGTTGACTCCAAGACCGTGTGACCTTCAAGGTCATTTTCCCAAACCGTGTGAGGGTGTAGACCGTTTAACAAGTTTGACTTCAAGACCGAGAGGGCTTACAGGGTTTGAGACCGTTTGGTGTCTCTCGATCTTGAGACCGTTTGAGTCCAAACGGTCTTGAGACCGTTTGGCCCCAAATGGTCTTGAGACCATGAGGCCTCACACGGTCTTGAGACCGTGTGACCTCAAATGGTATTGAGACCGTGAGGTCTCAAACGGTCTTGAGACCGTGTGACCTCAAACGGTCTTGAGACCGTTTGGTCCACTTGGTCTCAAACTGTTTGGACCTCCAACATGGTTCAATGATTTCAATCGTTTATGATTATCAATGTTGAAGCCTCGAAATGGTCAAAACCATGGTAACCACTTATAGATTGAATTAATTAGGGTTATTCTTAACCAATTGGTCACTCAATTGACCCTCAATTGCTATCCAATTAGGGTTGAAGTTGGTTCAATTAAGGTCCATCAACGTTCAACCATCAACACTCATCAATGTGAATCAACACAAGGTCGAACCCTTCAATTGAGCTCCAATTGGGCCCAAACTTGGCCCAAACGGTCTTGAGATCGTGTGGATGAACTCCACACGGTCTTGAGACCGTTTGCCCAAGATTCATAAAAAACTAATGTGATTTGAAAGGGGTTGAACCTTGATTGAGTCTCAATTCAGTATTTTTGATTAATTCAATAACCTATTGCAATTGGGCCCTTAATTGATTAAATTACCTTAACCCTAGACCTCGAAACGGTCTTGGGTTGTCACCACATGGTCTTGAGACCGTTTGGTTGATCCCCAAATGGTCTTGAGACCGTTTGGGTCAATCAACCCAAAAACACTAAGTTATTTATTGAGATTTCAGTATTGATTTCAATTAGGGTTTACCCTAGTAATCATCCTTCAACTCTTAGCTCATTTGGAATTAGTCCATAAAATTTGGTGAGTTGTTAATCAACAATATTTTGAACAGTAATCTCATACGGTCAATGCTTGGTCAACGTTCTTACACGGTCTTGAGACTGTTTGCCCAAAAAGGGCGATTTCAACAGATTGGAAATCAGGAGTAAATTCAATTAAAGTTATTGATTAAAAAGGTCATATCTCAAAGATTCCTTTGGAGTTATCATCTCAAATTTTGTGGGTGATTAACCTACATAATTATGAACAGAAATCTTACACGGTCCATGCTCGGTCAATGCGGCTAAATGGTCTTGAAGACCGTTTGCCCTTACACGGTCTTGAGACCGTTTGCTCACCAAACGGTTTTGCAAACTGTGTGAGCACTTGGAGGAGACCGTTTGGTAAAGTGAAAAGTAGTGGATTAACTTTGGAAATAACGTCTTCATCTCCTAGCTCAGGAACAGCAAGGATTTCTCACGGATTTGCTTGCAAGGTAGCAAAGGAAGGTAGAGAAGAAGAAGAACTATCATCTAAAAGCATAAACGAGATGTATATAACAAAGCATAGGTTTAGAGTTATAAAACCTGCCTAAAGCTTGCTCCTTGAGCTCCAAGCTTTCGAGCTCCAAGCTTTTAATGGCGTCCTTGAGCTTCCACAGGTTGGCCAAGGTGAAAACTCCCGGGAAAGTCGAGAAGAGATGGCTAGAAAGGTAGAGCTATGTGAGCTAGCCATCAATTTGACCTTGAATTCGAGTTCTAACCATGAAGTTAAGCAAAAGGGAGGATTCAAACCTACCTTGGCCTCCTTGGTCGTCCTCCTGAGCTCCACAGCTTCTCTTTAGTCGGTTTGGGTGAATAGAACAATGAAAGGAACGAAGGGAGGGTTTCCTTGCTAAGTGAAGTGGAGAGTATATATACTTGGGGTGAAATTTTCAACATAAGCTCATAAGTTCTCCATATTTTCAACTAAGTCCCTCCATCCTTATATGCTCGTCCCTTCATATTAATTCTAAGGACAAACCTTCTTCTAAGGTCAAGAAATGAGGCAAAGAAGATCAACCTATTAGTTAAGCATACACATAAAAGGGCTATAGCACGTACACCTTGATTATTCAATCACAAAGGTGTTTTTTCATAACTTGATTAATCAATTGAAGTGACCTTTCATAATTTCTTCTCTAAATGATGACAAGAGTCTTAAAAGATATTTTAGATGATGTATTTTACAAGTTGCACCCCTCAAATTGGGTAAATTGCACTTTTCTCCAATTTAGGGTTTTCAAGCACCAGGATTGCTTCCACAGCTGCACCTTGGTGCCCAAGCTTGGGAAATCCCTCAAACCTTACCATCATCATTATCATGATGTCTCAACATCAGAGGAACATCTCAACATGTGCAATTTGCAAGTTAACCCTTCTAACTGGGTAATTTGTACATAGGTCCCTGTATTACAAAACAATGCTACAACTTTATATAAAAAGGAGCAAAAACTGAAATATATGTTTCTGAGAAACTTAATTACATGCCCAAAGTTAATCATAAGGATTTAATTACATATTTAGGCAAAACATCTAGGGTTAACTCATAACCCAGGTCAGGGATGTTACAAATTATCCACCCCTTACAAGGATTTCGTCCTCGAAATCGATAAGACATATTAAGAGAAAAGGGCAGGATACTTCCTTCTCATCTCATCCTCTAGTTCCCAAGTGGCTTCTTCAACACCACGGTGATTCCAGAGGACTTTCACAAGACTTATATCTTTCTTCTTTAACCTTTTAATTCTATTATCAAGGATCGACACTGGTCCCTCCTCGTAGGATATATCATCATTCAATTCTACCTCCATAGGTTGTAGAACTGACTCGGTGTCTGGGTGACATTTCATCAGCATAGAAATGTGAAACACAGGATGTAACCTCTGTAACTCTAGTGGAAGCTCTAGTCTATATGCTACCTTTCCAATCAGTTCAATGATTGGATAAGGCCCCATAAATCTAGGAGCTAACTTCCCTTTTCTTCCAAAACGAAGGACCCCTTTCCAAGGCTAGACTTTGAGATACACTCTGTCTCCAACCTGGAATTCTAAGGGTCTACGACGTTTGTCAGCATAAGATTTCTGCCTATCCTGTGCAGTCTTAATCTGTTGTTGTATTACCTTAATCTTCTCTGTGGTTTTCTGCACAAGATCAGGACCTAACAACTGATGCTCACCAGTCTCATACCAGCACAAAGGCGATCTACATCGTCTACCATACAAGGCTTCATAAGGTGCCATATCAATATTATGTTGATAGCTATTGTTATAGGCAAACTCTATCAAGCTTAGGTGTAGATCCCAACTTCTGGTAAACTGGAGAACACATGCTCTCAACAGGTCTTCTAAGGTCTGTATGGTCCTTTCTGATTGTCCATCAGTCTGTGGATGAAAGGCAGTACTAAACCTTAGCTTGGTGCCTAAGGCTCTGTGTAACTGTTCCCAAAAATGACTTGTAAACTGAGGACCTCGGTCAGAAACTATCGTGACAGGAACTCCGTGCAAACACACTATCTCTTGTACATACAACTGTGATAACCTTTCAGCAGATAAGGTTGTTTTGACAGGTAAGAAGTGCGTTGTCTTTGTCAATCTATCAACAACTACCCAAATGGAATCATGTCCTTTGCTTGTCCTGGGTAGGCCAACAACAAAGTCCATGGTCACATGGTCCCACTTCCACTGTGGTATGGATAAAGGTTGCATTGTTCCTGTAGGCTTCTGGTGTTCATCTTTAACTTGCTGACACACAGGACACCTCAGAACAAACTCTGCAACATCCTTCTTCATTCCAGGCCACCAATACAGTTCCTTTAAATTACGATACATCTTGGTGCTCCCTGGATGCATAGCATACATGGAAGAATGAGCTTCTTCCAGGACTAACTTCCTCAAGTTATCCACATCTGGCACTATCATCCTTCCATTATAACAGGCTACATGATCATCCGAGTCATGGAAACCATCTTGCTTCTCATTTCCATACTCTGATCTGATCTGCTGAACTGCATCATCACCTTGCTTTGCTTCCTTAATCTGCTCTCTTAAGGTAGGTTTAATATGCATCTCAGCCAACAACCCGGCTAACAATGACATCTTCAACTGTACATTGTCTTGCCTTAAAGAGATAAACATATCTCTCTTAGAGCACACTAAAGAGTTTAGTTGTGCCCTATCCATGGTTGATGTTGCTGATTTCCTACTCAAGGCATCTGCAACAACATTGGCCTTGCCTGGATGGTAATCAATCGTACAGTCGTAGTCCTTGATTAACTCCATCCAACGACGTTGCCTCATGTTAAGCTCGTGCTGAGAGAAGATATACTTAAGGTTCTTGTGGTCTGTGAAAATCTGGAATGTTTCTCCATAGAGATAATGCCTCCAGATCTTCAAGGCATGAACCACATCAGCTAACTCCAGATCGTGTGTCGGATAATTCTCCTTGTATTTCTTAAGCTGTCGAGAAGCAAAAGAAATCACTTGTTTATCCTGCATCAACACACATCCAAGTCCATTCTTGGAAGCATCACAGAAGACTACATATCCTTTTCCTTGTTCAGGTAGCACAAGCACAGGTGCACTTGTCAACCTCTCCTTCAACAACTGGAAAGATTGTTGACACTTATCACTCCAAGAAAAAGGAACATCTTTCTGGGTCAACCTGGTCAAAGGTAAGGCTATAGAACTAAAGTTCTTAATGAACCTTTGATAATAGCCAGCTAACCCCAAGAAACTTCGAATCTCCGTCGGTGTCTTCGGTTGTTCCCATTGTAGAACAGATTCTACCTTTGTAGGGTCAACACGAATTCCCGAGGCATATATCACATGTCCAAGAAAAGATACCTCCGGCAGCCAGAACTCACACTTGCTAAACTTAGCATACATCTTGTGTTCTCTTAGCAAGGTCAAAGCTTGGCGAAGATGCTGCTCATGCTGCTGAGCATCCTTACTATAGATCAGAATGTCATCTATGAAGACGACAACACACTGATCAAGGAAAGGTCGGAAAACTCTATTCATGAGTTCCATAAATGCAGCTGGTGCATTGGTTAGTCCAAACAACATAACCGTGAACTCATAGTGACCATACCTTGTCCTAAAGGCAGACTTGGATATGTCACTATCCTTAATACGAAGTTGATGATATCCGAACCTCAAGTCTATCTTTGAAAAGATTGTAGCACCACGCAATTGGTCAAAGAGATCATCAATCCTCGGCAGAGGGTACTTGTTCTTTATTGTTACTTTATTGAGTTGTCTGTAGTCGATGCACAACCGCATTGACCCATCTTTCTTTTTAACAAACAAGACCGGAGCACCCCAAGGTGAAGTGCTCGGTCGGATAAAACCCTTCTCAAGTAACTCTTGAAGCTATTTCTTGAGTTCTGCCATCTCGGCAGGCGCCATCCTATACGGAGTCTGGGCTATGGGTTTCGTATCTGGGATCAGATTGATTTCAAAATCAATCTCCTGAGGTGGTGGTATACCAGGAAGTTCTTCAGGAAACACATCCTTGAATTCCCTGACTATGGGAACTTCAGTAGGATTGGACGTTTCCTTGGTAACATCTACCACATGGGCTAAGAATGCATAACATCCTTGCCTCAACAACTTATCAGCAACCATAGCTGACACAAGGCAGGTGGGCAGAATCTTTCTTTCTCCTTGAAAGATCCATGTGTTGCTTTCATCAGCAAACACAGCCAACTTGGACTCACAATCCAAGACAACTCTATACCTTTCTAAGGTATCCATCCCTAGGATTATGTCAAATCCTTGCATATCAAGCGGTATAAGATCCACTTGAATGCGATGGTCAGAAAAGAAGAGGATGCAGGGAGAGCATACCTCCTTCAAAACGGCAGACCCACTCAACGGAGTCTCCAACAACAAACTATCTGCCCTATGACTAACAGTCACATTGCAGTTATGAATCACTCTATGAGTGATGAAAGAGTGCGTAGCACCCGGGTCAATCAGAACAGATACAACACAGGATGTAGACATATCAGGATATAAAAGTTCCATCTGACCTGCCATTACCCGTGGATTGACCACTGCATCTGGTGGGTTCATAGCATAGAACCTCGCTGTCGCCTGGTGTTGAGGTGGTGCTGATGATCCACCTTGAGACGCTTGTCCACGTCCTCGAGCTGCTCCTTGAGATTGTATTCTCTGAGATCCTTGTTGATTCTGTCTCGGAGGCTGTGTCACACTGACAGGCCTAGAACGGCAATCCTTCATCAAGTGTCCCACCTTACCACAGTTGTAGCATCTCCTCTCATGTTGTTGTGGTCGGGGTGGTCCAGTAACTGACATCGATGTAGAACTGTGAGTCCCTTGAAGCGGTTGACTCCGTCCTCTACCTCTGCTTGGTGACCATTGAGTTTGAGAACTCGATCTGGGTGGTGGAGGGTTAGGTGCAGAGAATCTAGGTTTCTTGAAATCCCTAGATGAAGAACCCTGGAACTGTGGATATCTTTTCTGGGTTTGCCTCTTCTCAACCACAGATCTCTCTATCCTTCGGACTGACTCAACGAAGGTAGAGAATCTCTCTCGGTTTTCTAAGGCAGACACAGGGGTTGACATACCAGCATTCAAACCCTTCTCGAATCTCCTGATTCTTTCCTCATCTTTGGCAGCCATGTGCAGACAGAACCGCAGCAATTCCATGAATTTAGCTTCATACTCGCTAATGTTCATCATGCCCTGCCTCAATCTCTCAAACTGAGAGATCTTCTCATCTAGGAAGGTCTTTGGAAAATATCTATTGATAAATTCCCGACGAAACTCTTCCCACGAGAACTCTATTCCAGGTCTCTTCTGCTCTTCCATGTTCCACCAGTGACCAGCACTGCCTTTGAGAAGATAGACAACATGTATAACTTTCTCAGCCTCTGGGATAATAAGAATCCTGAAAGCCTTCTCCAACTCTGTCAGCCATAAATCAGCATCTGCGGGGTCGGCAGTCCCAAAGTACTCGGTAGCTCTGACACGACGAAGTCACTCGAATGTCTTACCGATACCTTGTCCTTTGGGCTGGGCAGGTGCCCTAGGTGCAGGCATGGGCATCCTGTCGGTTATGTGTGTCATGGCAGTCATGAATTGCCCGAACATTGTCTGTACAGCTGGGTTACCCATGTCGGTTGGGTCAAACTGGGGTGGCTCTCTTGGTGATTCTGGTGTAGGCTGTTCTATTCTTGGAACCCTTGCACCGCCTTGAGGTGCACTAGCACTACTCTCTACCACGTACTCATCATGAGGCTCAGCCATCCTTATGTATCTTCTTCTCCTGAGGAGTATAAGATTCTATTAGATAGGGAAAGAGTACTAAAGATAGACTCGATATCCTAAGTCCTATGCCTCTGTAGACTCAACTGACCTAGAGCTCTGATACCACTAATTATGGGCTCTGATCTCCAAACCATGATATAATCACGATTTAAACTTAGCAGAAGTGAATTGATTAACAGCGGAAGACAAAAATCATGGGAAATTAAAACTTTTCGAGACAAGAGCTTGAATCCTTAAAAGCTTCTTTCATAACAAGAGATAAACTGTTTACATCTCATGATAATTACTTCTTGAGTAATTATATACACCAAGATACAAAACCTCAAGAACTCATAACAAAAGACTCCAAGACCTGAGAGTACAGAGGACACATAGGACTGACTCTAACTACACCACATGGCAAGCTAAATCTCCACCTTAGATTTACTACTGCTCCTGGTGCTGCTGCTGCTGGGACTGGTCACCTGTATACCTGTTCCTCCGTCCTCGACGTCCACCTAAAAAGTTGAAGTCTACGGGGTGAGACAATTGTACATAATTGTCCCAGCGGGAGTTATAACTCTCCGCCAGAAGCTTTATTATAATATCAAAGAATAACTTAAGCAGTAAAAGCTTACAAAGTATTCAATAGTAGATGCAGTTGTAAACAAGAGTTCAACATTTATCAAGCATGAAGAACATATGCACTATACAGTGTAACATCAATCAACTAACTCGTAGTTATCTCTAATAGGTATACTACACTGTAGAGTATGTTTTTCAAACATTACTTTTATGCCCTGTGGAGATGAGGTTTACCACTCATACTCCAACCAATCACTGCTAAGTGCCTCGGTATCATACTAGGTCATCAAAAGAGCCGGATTCTCATGACCTTCACCTTCCTCAGTCAGTAAGAGGATCACTCGTAGGACATCTCGTGTCTCTACAATAATAGCTTACCAGGGTAATCTGGTCCTTCGCTAGTTTTGAGTTACAGTGGCGTTCTGTACTCTCTTCGTCATCAGGAGATTTCATGTTTATCTTCCACTGATACGGATATCTGTGCTTTCTTCGTCATCAGGAGGTTTCCTGATTACCATCCAATGATACGGTATGGGATTATAGTGAAGGATTGATGGATTATACATCTACATCAAAATCCTACACTAGGATGTAAGGTTCTACACATCCATATACCCCACATACTCAACAGTATGTGATCCAGGAGTTCCCGTAGGAAAACCTGTTTCACCATCATTTGATCTCTGACAATGATGGATCTATGATCAGGGCTCTACATTTTACTTGATTAGTTAGGTACATTCAGTATTCTTTTACATCATACATTGTTCTTCAAACAATAACAGTAGCATAACAACTATGAAAGTAGAATACTAAATGCAACAAACCTAACTCACATCAATCATCATTTCTCATTATACTCATCACAAGTCATCTCTAAAGCATGACCTTGATGGTATTCATGGCTCTCACAGCCCATTATTATCATAGAATGCCACTGACAAGGCATCAAGATACTTTACTTATTCATAAGGCTATCAATATGCCTTTAATGAATATAGTATCATCATCCATACCTGGATATGATCACCTCCATATCAGAACCTGCATGGTTAATTCAACTAATAAAGGTAATTTAAAACAATGATTATACTTTCCACTCTTGTCATAAGATCTAAGTTCTTTGATTCTTATCAAATAGAGTTTAATACTCATAAAACATGTCATCACCTTTGAATTAGGGTTTACTATTCACATCACATGTCATTACCCTTGAATTAGGGTTTACTATTCACATCACATGTCATTACCCTTGAATTAGGGTTTACTATTCACATCACATGTCATTACCCTTGAATTAGGGTTTACTATTCACATTATGGTGAATTGAGCTCATAACATCATCATGTATGAGGAACATCATCATTGATGTTCTCATATTAGCTTAAGATTCATCATATATCATAATTAGGGTTTCCATGATCTCACATAGGTGGATCATACCCTAATCATGCACATTCATGTGTATTGAAGGTTCTTTACTTGAGTTTCCACCCTAAAAGGGTACTTTCTCTCTCTTAAGGTACTTTCTCTCTCTTAAGATACTTTCTCTCTCCTCTTACTAGTAGATGGTAATAACACCACTCTAGATCAGGTTGGGTTAAGTCCTCATGGCTAACATAAGCCAAAACATCACTATCATGTGATTAGGGTTTGATTTGAACAAGGTTTTACTCAATTGAACCCCTCAAGGGTATTTTGGTAATTCACCCCATTGATCACCATCATGGGTTAATTCATTAGTCACTTAATCCCCTAATGTCCTCGGTTATCATTAGGGTTTAGATTTGAGCATCATTGAACCATTTACATCTTCAAGTGATTAAGTGAAATCGACCTTTGAAAATCTCAAACGGTTTCAACCTTCAACCTCCAAACTGTTTGAGACCGTTTGGATGAGTTGACCATTTTCTAGGGTTAACTCCAAGACCGTGTGACCTTCAAGGTCGTTTTCCCAAACCGTGTGAGGGTGTAGTCCGTTTAACAAGTTTGACTTCAAGACCGAGAGGGCTTACAGGGTTTGAGACCGTTTGGTGTCTCTCGATCTTGAGACCGTTTGAGTCCAAACGGTCTTGAGACCGTTTGGCCCCAAATGGTCTTGAGACCGTGAGGCCTCACACGGTCTTGAGACCGTGTGACCTCAAATGGTCTTGAGACCGTGAGGTCTCAAACGGTCTTGAGACCGTGTGACCTCAAACGGTCTTGAGACCGTTTGGTCCACTTGGTCTCAAACCGTTTGGACCTCCAACATGGTTCAATGATTTCAATCGTTTATGATTATCAATGTTGAAGCCTCGAAATGGTCAAAACCATGGTAACCACTTATAGATTGAGTTAATTAGGGTTATGCTTAACCAATTGGTCACTCAATTGACCCTCAATTGCTATCCAATTAGGGTTGAAGTTGGTTCAATTAAGGTCCATCAACGTTCAACCATCAACACTCATCAATGTGAATCAACACAAGGTCGAACCCTTCAATTGAGCTCCAATTGGGCCCAAACTTGGCCCAAACGGTCTTGAGATCGTGTGGATGAACTCCACACGGTCTTGAGACCGTTTTCCCAAGATTCATCAAAAACTAATGTGATTTGAAAGGGGTTGAACCTTGATTGAGTCTCAATTCATTATTTTTGATTAATTCAATAACCTATTGCAATTGGGCCCTTAATTGATTAAATTACCTTAACCCTAGACCTCGAAACGGTCTTGGGTTGTCACCACACGGTCTTGAGACCGTTTGGTTGATCCCCAAACGGTCTTGAGACCGTTTGGGTCAATCAACCCAAAAACACTAAGTTATTTATTGAGATTTCAGTACTGATTTCAATTAGGGTTTACCCTAGTAATCATCCTTCAACTCTTAGCTCGTTTGGAATTAGTCCATCCAATTTGGTGAGTTGTTAATCAACATTATTTTGAACAGTAATCGCATACGGTCAACGCTTGGTCAATGTTCTTACACGGTCTTGAGACCGTTTGCCCAAAAAGGGCGATTTCAACAGATTGGAAATCAGGAGTAAATTCAATTAAAGTTATTGATTAAAAAGGTCATATCTCACGATTCCTTTGGAGTTATCATCTCAAATTTTGTGGGTGATTAATCTACATAATTATGAACAGAAATATTACACGGTCCATGCTCGGTCAATGCGGATAAATGGTCTTGAAGACCGTTTGCCCTTACATGGTCTTGAGACCGTTTGCTCACCAAACAGTTTTGCAAACCGTGTGAGCACTTGGAGGAGACCGTTTGGTAAAGTGAAAAGTAGTGGATTAACTTTGGAAATAATGTCTTCATCTCCGAGCTCAGGAACAGCAAGGATTTCTCACGGATTTTCTTGCAAGGTAGCAAAGGAAGGTAGAGAAGAAGAAGAACTATCATCTAAAAGCATAAACGAGATGTATATAACAAAGCATAGGTTTAGAGTTATAAAACCCACCTAAAGCTTGCTCCTTGAGCTCTAAGCTTTTGAGATCCAAGTTTTTAATGGCGTCCTTGAGCTTCCACAGGTCGGCCAAGGTGAAACCTCCAGGGAAAGTTGAGAAGAGATGGCTAGAAAGGTAGAGCTATGTGAGCTAGCCATCAATTTGAACTTGAATTCGAGTTCTAACCATGAACTTAAGCAAAAGGGAGGATTCAAACCTACCTTTCCCTCCTTGGTCGTCCTCCTGAGCTCCATAGATTCTCTTTAGTCAGTTTGGGTGAATAGAACAGTGAAAGGAACGAAGGGAGGGTTTCCTTGCTAAGTGAAGTGGAGAGTATATATACTTGGGGTGAAATTTTCAACATAAGCTCATAAGTTCTCCATATTTTCAACTAAGTCCCTCCATCCTTCTATGCTCGTCCCTTCATATTAATTCTAAGGACAAACCTTCTTCTAAGGTCAAGAAATGAGGCAAAGAAGATCAACCTATTAGTTAAGCATACACATAAAAGGGCTATAGCACATACACCTTGATTATTCAATCACAAAGGTGTTTTTTCATAACTTGATTAATCAATTGAAGTGACCTTTCATAATTTCTTCTCTAAATGATGACAAGAGTCTTAAAAGATATTTTAGATGATGTATTTTACAAGTTGCACCCCTCAAATTGGGTAAATTGCACTTTTCTCCAATTTAGGGTTTTCAAGCACCGAGATTGCTTCCACAGCTGCACCTTGGTGCACAAGCTTGGGAAATCCCTCAAACCTTACCATCATCATTCTCATGATGTCTCAACATCAGAGGAACATCTCAACATGTGAAATTTGCAAGTTAACCCTTCTAACTAGGTAATTTGTACATAGGTCCCTATATTACAAAACAATGCTACAACTTTATATAAAAAGGAGCAAAAACTGAAATATATGTTTCTGAGAAACTTAATTACATGCCCAAAGTTAATCACAAGGATTTAATTACATATTTAGGCAAAAAATCTAGGGTTAACTCATAACCCAGGTCAGGGATGTTACAATTATTTGCTTGCTAATCTTATTTTCTTCTTACTTAGTCATAATTGCTTATGAGTATTGATTAGTTCTTGCTAGGTTTAGCTTTCCCTTTATGGTTGATTATCTTTTCTTCCTCTATTTAAATAATTAGACTAGTTCTTACTTTCCTAGACAATCACTTGCTTAGTTATATATAGTTGAGAATTACTAGTCTAAGGTAGTTAACTGATTTTTCTGACTTAGTTCCTAATTTCTTTTTTGGTAACCCAGGAGACTCGTAAGGCTTGCAACAAGCCCAACCTGGGGAGCCCAACCCCATCCCATAAGGAGCGTAGCCCATTAAGTCACACAGAGGCTGACTGCGTTACGGGAGAAACAATTCTGAACAACACCACCAAGGGGATTCGAACCTGGGACCCTTTGTGAGGGGCCCCGTGCAGTGACCATCTAAGCTACTACTCGCCGTAAGTTTCTAATTTCTTCTCTCATTAGATAGGTACCTTTAATTTCTAGCTCTGACTTAGTTCAATATTTCCTTACCCTAATCACATGTACCTTGGCTTAATTAACTAAATTAAACTTCAAACTAAAAACCCTAGATGTATACTTTGGGACACAAAACAATTTATCTTTAGTGTCCAAGTAGTGTCCATGTGGATTCAACCCTAACTTGGACAATCTTCTACAATCTCGATCTTGTGTGCCTATGGATCTACAATATTAGAGTGAGTGAATTGGGTACATATTATAAGCCCAATTCATTTTCACATCAGTAAGGGTTGATAAGGTTAACATTTGATGTATAATTGTTTAAGTTCACTTATATGGAAGCTCCTTTAAAATACAAAAGACCATCTACAAAATATTTTTCAATAGCTTGGTCTGGTTTTCATTGGGACAGAAGTTTTGAATGATAATAAGATATTTATTTTGCATGTAGATATACCTCTAAAGAGACCAAGATGTTCTTCTTGGATTTATTAGTCCTCCTTCTCACAATAAATGTCCCTCTATCTATTCTTTTGTGATTAAATTAGTGGTGTCTATCTACTGATAGATGTTGTTAAAGATATTAGGATTCAATTAAGAAACTTATTCCTTATACTAACATATTGAGTTTATTTCTCTCATTCTAATAAATTGAGTGAGATACTTTTCACTAAACTCAACAACATATCCAACAACCATAGATTGAGCAAAGGGAAGTTGACTTTTCCAATAAACTGTCATGATATTTGGATAAAATTCATGAACCAAAATGGGATAGAAAAGTTCATAATCACCAGAACATAATTGAAGTAATATTGATAAGTAAGCTTGAATCTAAGACTTCATTAAATGATATCATTATAAAAGCCAGTGACCCAGCATTGAGTGATGCACACAAAAGGTTGTGTAGCAGTGTATGTCATCCTTGCTGAAAAATGTTGCCTTTCATTGAATATATGCATTTGGTCTCATCATTTATGGTAGAGGATATCCCTAAAATCATAATCATCATACATGTAAGGCCAACGATACTTCATTTTAAATTGGCTAGTGCCAAGAGGATATACTTTCATCGACTTAGAGAATGGTTTCACAATGTTGATGAAAAACATGAGTTCTAATAGGGTGTAAGAATTGAATAGACACAAAGTAAAGACAACCATTGCATTATACTAAATAGAATTACGGATAAGATTCAACTCTCTTGTCAAAGGATCAAACCAAAGGCATTAGGGATTGGTGGTGATGCGAGATGACAAATTGCATGATGACACATGAAGGGAGGTATATTTTTGAGATATAATGGGAAATTTATTTGTATGAAATAATTTGAGAATGTTGATAAAAAAATCCTAACGTAAGTAGGTGGGACACAAAAAAATATTTAACACATATGAATGCACATGAACTAATCATTCAGTAATGCATTGGTTCAAATATCTTCCAATTATTCATTTGTATCAATGTGTTAAATTAACACACCTCTACATAAGATATGATCACATATGAAGTGTACCTTAATATGTTTTGCCCCACCATGAAATATTTGATTGTAACCACAATTTATAGTCCTAGTATTATAAAAAGTAGAGGAGTTAATTTCAGAGAGACTCTAGAATCACATATCATATTTTTCATCCACTAAACATTTATAGAATGACTACATGCTTCAACATATTGTGCTTGTAAGGTAGATAAGGAACCTATGTCTTGTTTCTTATTGAATTATGAAGGTAAATACATTACCAATCAAGAGGAACCTACCATTGGCTCTTTTCCAATTAAATTTTTGCCGTGCATACTAATCATCACATAAAGATTCAAGATCAAATTCTTTTGAATTTAGATACAAGAAATCAATATTGACAATAGAAAGATGGATATCACAATATACATTCAACATAAATAAAATATGATTGTCTTAGATATGAATAGAATTAAACAAAGAGATCTACCTTAAGTGAAAATTAAGCCAATATTCATTGACATGTAGTAAGGATTTTATAATACAATTATATAGTTTTAAATCAGCATTTTCATCACGTTTATCTTTGTCTAGAGAGGTAGTGTGGGAAATTCGAGTATAAATATGATTGCACTCCTTCATATTATATTTCATAAATATATGGCATGTGAATTTTACTTTATTAATGGAGATGGTGCATCTCCTACTCTGAATTTTGAAACCAAATAAGAATGTAATATCTTCCATCATTCTCATTCAAATGATGTATGCATGATACTAATAAAATATATACACAATATGTTATTCATAGATCCAAAAAAGATACTATAAAATAAATTTTGATAATTAACAAATAATTTGAAACATGTCTACATCTATGTTGTAGTACAAACTCATTCAGCCTTCAATAGCATGCAACATGGAACTTGCTTCAGGACACACAATGCTTTTCTAAGCTTGTATACATACTTAGGGTGATCAACGTATGTAGAACCAAGAGGTTTCTTGAGACAATATCCCTCTTAAAGAAAATCATTTCAGAATCTACTTTGTCATCCATTTCAAATAGAATAAGTATGGATATGGATGTAACTAATAATAGAAGTTGTAGGGATTTCAATCTACCCAGATAAACTTAAGTTTCATTGAACTATATTCTCTATTACATGTTGTATCCTTGTTATATAATTCCTACTTTTCTATTTACCACTAGATTTTTCTTGTCCACTTTTCTCTTAAAGATCCACCTTTTTATATCAATTGATTTTAGTTTTGGATTAGGTACTATATCTCATACATGTTTTTTGGTGAATAGTTTAAATATTTCTAGCATGGAAACATCTACTTATGGTTTGAAATTGCATTTTTATTCTTGGGATCAAATATGGGTATGAATGATATATTGCACATATATTTTTATGCCTATCTAGTTTTCACTATGTATGTATGATTTTCAATGACTAGCTCTTTGGGATGCATTTTACATAGATTTGAAAATGCATCTACTTTGTCTACATCTTTGTATGAAAAATTGTATTCAAACTATATCTGATTCAACTATTTTCTTATCGACTGGAAGCTCTTTCATCTTTAGGATGATGTCACTATTGGTATATATGCCTGTGGAGCCAATCATATGATGATTGTAATGGGGCACATATTCTAAGGACCCTGACCCATGTTTTGGTCTAACCCTATTTGATTTGCTTAAAAAAGGTTCTTATAACCATAATATAATCCCTCAAGAAGTTTTGATATCATGTGACAAACTTATATTTCCAGTTTGGTCCTGTTTGGTTGTTGTTTGAGCAATATTTGCTTGTTTTGGACCAAAGTGCAATTTACTCAAAGTAAGGGGTTATATTGCAATATGTCATATGTAGATAATGCCTTTAGTTCTCTAGCATCATAGGAAAGATAATTATGTTGTGGGGCACCTTGAGGAGGGCCTATGCTCCAAGTTTGAGCTTGGTCAGATGATGTTTGTGCTTTATGTGCTAGTTTTGGTGTAAATTGCAAATTACCCAAATTGAAGGGCCACTATTCAATTTATCAGATCTAAGTATCCTCCCTTCTTTTTGGCATCATCTAGGACGTGTATGGAAGTTGGGGCGCCTTGTTTGGATGATAGTTAAGGAGTGACATCTCTATATGGTTTTTATGCCTTATATATATCACATGTGCTATCTTGTCCTTTAGTTTATCAGGTAGAGCTTGGAGTATGTAGCGGTTTAGGGGGTCTGTTTCCCAGGGAAGAGGATCAGCTGCATGATACACAACCTAAAGTGTATCACCAGTCTGTTCATGTGGAACTTGGGTGGCAACAAGTGGCGTTAAGAGCATGAGCAAGTGGCATCTAAGTTTATGTGGTTATGACACATTTCCTTTACTACCACTCTCTTCCTTAGTGTATATAACTCCCTTCCTCCTTACCCAAGTGATCCTTTTCGGCCACCTCTTTCCCCTTCCTATATGGGAGGAGCTTGGGTGCTTTGGGAGCTAAAGGAAAACCCCATGGAGCTTGGGATGCCGAGCTCCTTGCTCATGGAGATTTCTTGCTCAAGATCTGACATTGGTGAGTCATGCTTCTTTACTAGCTTTTCCTTGTGCTTTCTTCTTCACCTCCTTCCTCCCCTCTCGGCCATGTATGGACCCTTGATGAGCATAGGAAAGTTTGGTTCTCTCCCTCTTTACTTCTTCTTGAGCTAAGCATAACCATCACTTCTTCTTCATCTTTTGTTTCTTGAGGTGATGATGATGGAGCCGAAGGCATGTTTGGAGTCTGGGATGGATGATCTTCATGGTGAGGAATGTGGGTTTTCTTCTTAGATCAGGAATCTTGATGTATTTCATGGAGATACTCTTAAGTTAGGTTACATAACTCTTAACCATCTCTATTATGTTCACTCTCCATATGTGCATACATTGATTCTTGTCTTTAAATCGATACCCTTCTCTATGATAGTCGTGTATGTGGAACTTGAGATCTATTCTAATGGAAATGGTCATGTTTTATTACTTTCCTTATTTTTTTTTCCTTTTGCAATTTGGTGAAGGATGTCTTGAGATTGAAGATGACCCACCTGATATGGTGCTTACCTGATATAGGGCCTTACCCGACATAGAGTCGTGCCCGATAGGTTGTGCTTTGGTTGATGGATTGTGAGCAATACCCCTCTCTCACTTTGTTGTTGAGAGGTGAGCTTAGGATCCTTTTATCCTAAGATGTACGATAGTGGTTCCTTGAGCAATACCCCTCTCTCACTTGGTTGTTGAGAGGTAAGCCTATGCTCTATATGGTCGGGCGACATGTTAGTTCGGCCGATAGGGTCTCCTTAATGCTAGCTAGGTTGGCTGATATACCCTCTTGGATACCTTGGGCGACATGAGTATACATGCTTTGATGTTTAGTTTTGAGCAACACCCCTCCTTCCTGGAGTTGTGAGGTGAGCTCTAGCTCTTGGCCGATATGATGATGGGCAATATGATAGTTGGCTGATATGAAGCCCTAACCTTAGCTTGGACAATATAGTGTCATGGCCGATATGGATGCCCTAACCCTAGTTTCCCGACATGGCATCTTGGGTGACATGGAGTCTTGGTCGATAGGGTTTCCCTATCCCTAGTTGACCGATAGGGGTGCTCTGGTTGTGATGATCTCTTGGGCGTCATGGTGTGTTGCCCAAGATAGTGCTCCATGGATGAAAAAGATGTGAGGTTGGACGTTATGGATGGTCCCTTGATATGCTTCCCAATATCATCAACCCTAACCTGATATAAGAGTGTATGTATCATATGAGTTGGGTGACCAGTAAGAATGAATCCTTGGCTGATACCCTATAGGGGGATATGATACCTTGGCCGATATGCCTTTGCCCGATACATGTCTTCTCTTGGTTGATTACCTGACATGAGTATATGCTGTACTTGATAGCTTGGATGGTTCTAAGGTTGAGTGCTTATCCGATATGGGTCTGAGCCTAGGCGGTAGGCCTGGGGTGATACAAGTTGAGAGTTTGGATGATATGGTGTCAGGAATAACACAAGGACTAGTGGGGCTTGGGTGAACCATGTAGGGCAGAGGTTGTTACACCTATATCTTGTTGATAGAGGTGAACATAGATGGGGCAAGAAGGAAGTCAATCCTAGTAGGGATGACCTAGATGTGTTGGTTGAACATGGAATCTGACATGCTGAGATCCATGAGTTGTTTGATATCTTAGAAGGTGGTCTCTTGACAGGAGGAAGTGAGATGTGTTGGTTGAACATGGAATCTGACATGCTGAGATCCATGAGTTGTTTGATATCTTAGAAGGTGGTCTCTTGACAGTTATGGCCTAAGGTATGTCTGGGCGATATGGCCTTTGGAGGTGTTCTTGCACGATATGCCTGGAGGCATGGTGCTTAGGGTTTTTGGTGCCCGATATCCCTTTTGATGAAGGATTGTGCTCTACCCGATATCCATGGGTGAGGGTTGGTACCCTACCCGACACCCTTTAGTGAGGGTTCATTGGTCATTTCCGAGTTTTGGTGAGGGTAGGTGACACCTATAGTGAAGGGTTGTGCCCTAACCCGAATAACCTAAAGAGTTATCTTGAGACTTATATGATAGTATGTTATCTTTCTACCTTGAGCCCATATCTTTGATCATGATCATAAGACATGACAAATACGTTGTGAACATTAGTATGGTGGTTACCTATGGTTGATGGTAGGCGAACCTTCGATAATGCTTGATGGTAGATCATGGTTGTATAATCCCTAAAGATGAATCCTTAAGAATGGCATGCATGATGACACGAGATATAGGGTATGGTGGATACCCATGGTATGGTAACAATAATGTGTATTATTTAATACACCATCTATAAAATTATGCTTCATGTGTTCATAATCATGGATGATTGTTCCAAACCTATAAACCTTAATATTAATGACATGATATGTTCTTTAAAGATTTGTATGTGGTGATCCAGTTATCTCGTTTTCTATGCTCCCTAACCATGTAGGTATTATCAATTGAATTCATAGCTAGGTAAGAGCTATGGTGATTATATGATCATGTGCTTTGTGTAGAACTTGGTATATGTGCAATATCTTAGTAATGATGATGTGCCCTGTTGATAAGATAACATGTATCACCATATGATGAGAAAGGTCTGGTGACCTGATAAAGGCCGAGTGCCTGATTGAGGTGTTATCCTCTAGTTGTGATATGAGGGATTGCTATCCCATGATGATGTATGATGATGAAGACTTGAGAGGCAGTGGAATTATGATATGAGGGATTTATATCCCATGATGATGAAGCCTTGAGAGGAAGTAGCATTATGTGATGAACTGAGGGATTGATATCCCATGTCAATATGATGATTGTTGAGGGCATTGGGAATAACAGTAACAATGTGACACAAGATAATGGAATTTAATGTTGTTTATGTTTTATATATGGTTGTTTAATACAACTTGGTTGCCCCAACAATCCACTTAAAATGCATTATCTAAATATAGATGAACTTTCATGTAGTTTGCCCTGGCCATAGATCCATCATCATCAGGAGATGGTGATGGTGAAATAGGTTCTCGTGCGGGTTAACCCAGAGTGCATATTGTTGAATATGTGGGGTTTCTCCTAGTCTAAAATAGGAGGATTAGAGTGCAACTGTGGTTATAGACTCAAGATGTGTATAAGTGCATGGTGTACAGGCCCATGGCTTAGTGTGATAGAGCATGGTGAATAGGCCCATGGCTAAGTGTGATAGAGAATGAATTCGTTCATGGCTCGGGAGCACGGTGAACAGGTCCATGGCTCAAGATATACTAGCGTCGTAACCTATACCAAGGTGGGCTAGAGAAAGGGTAGCCTACAGAGCTGCCCCTGTGATTGAGGTCACTTAAGAAAGAGACTACGGTCCTGCTTTGGTTCTTGTGCATTGACCATGAGGGTAGAGGTCCTAGATTCTGGCTCTTCCATTGACCTTGTATGGCACCGACTTTGGGTTTCGCAACCAAAGGTTGGATTTGAGCGGTATGGCTCACTTCCACATGGCATAATAATTTGTAATCAAGCCATATAGTATCTTTGCTTAGGGAAAATACGAAACATTGGATGAGTCCTTGTAATGTTCTTTTATGATCTTTGTATAAGTTTTTCATATATATGTTGTTCATATTTCTTCTTGCATAACTGGTTAGTTATTACCTATTGTTTAAATTGATCTATCTGCACAGTTATTTGTGATAATAATAAAGTTGGTAGAGGGTTATATTTCTCGTTGGGACTGTGTGTCTCACCCCACTGGTTAAATAACATTTTTAGGTGGACATGCCTGGCGAGATGAAGATCATGTGGCTGAGATGATATGCAGAGGTATCGTCCTGGTGGAATAGATAGTGTCTAGCAGTAGAGTCCTATGTGTTGTCCCTGTACACTCAGGTGTTCAGGAGAGTTTTTTGATGTTTCTGATAAGATGATCGATATGCGGTTTTTGGCTTTTGTACCTTGATGTAATAAATCAACATGTGGAACAGTTATTTCATGTAACGAGATGATGGGAAATTATGTTGTAGCACCTTGAAAATATGTCTTGAAAAGAAAGTGTTGGCTCAGATGCAACATGTCTCATCTTATGGTTCTTGTTGTAAATAAGTTTTAATTTCCCATGATTTTTGGTAATATGTTGGTTAGTATGTAATTGTGTTTTGTTCGAGATAGGATGTCTCAAGTGGTTGGTATCAGAGCTCTAGGTTCACTGAGTCTACAGGGGCACTAGGACTAGGATTAGGATGGTGTCTAAGGTTGGACCGTGACATAAAATATGGTACATACTACCTAATCTCAATACTTGATACCCTGGCCAGGTATTCAAATATTGAAGACAAAGGTAAGTATGGAGCATTAGATTGTTTCTTCCTTGATTACTCTAATCAAGTAGTCATTCTGGAGAAATATAAAGAGCATAATAAATCAGGAAATATGATGCCAATACCTTCATCATGTTATAAAAGAGGGAAATGAATGCACCATAACCTCTTAATACACGTATGCTTGGTAATAAAAAGAGGAAGTAACAGTTTTATGAAATCTAAACCCAAATGAGAATATGATGAGATAAGTTCTTGAAACTGTAATCTCAAGAGATATACATGGTAAAAGACAAATTAACCTATGATAACAAGGTGAGTTAAAGTATAAAACTTACACAAGATGAAGAAAATGCCTGAAAGCAAAGATAAGGTTGGAATAAAGAGAAGAACAAGTGATGAGTAAATAAGATGGAACCTGAGATAATCTCAGACCAACCAATGAACGTAAGCAAAAATGGGAAAGTATAAAGTGTAAAATTCGTGATGAGTGAAAGGGAACAAGGGAGATGATCCCTATTCAATAAAGAATATGTGAAGAGTAACAATCTTTTTCAAAAAGAGAAAACAAAAATGTGATATAATTAGGAAAGGATCATGAAAATGATAAAACAACAATAAGGGAAAAAGTGTAATGACATGTAATGGTTTTGATGACTCATGTGTTGATTGCAAGGAAACCAAGAAGAAGAAAGATAAAACCAAATAGAACAAAGTTTAATGATGCATAAATAGTTCAAAACTCATGTAAGGATCAAAGAAAGTGATAATTTCCTCCCCTTGGTATGAAACCATAGATGTTGATGGGGTGATAGGAGGAGTTTGTTCCCTTGTTTTCCTTCCTTCCAAGGGAGTGGTAGTCAAGTGGACCTTGTATCACTTGATATGTGTGCTTGTGGAGAGATCTCTGGTTTGGATACTTTGAAAAGTATCAGTTGATCTTGGACTTTAGTTTCCAAGATGGAGATGCCTATGATAGATGACGACGATAGGATCCTCCTGACATGTTTTGATTTGGTGACGATGGTAGATTATGAATGTGATATCGGAAGTGATATGTTTTGGCTCAAGAGATGGATACCAAAGTAAGGAATCCAAGAATATGAGCAGGTGGAAGCATGTCTTCTGGTAAGGGGGAATTAAGAGTCAAGATACCTGGATCATGAAGGTATGATGGTGAACCGTCTTGACAGATCATCCTTGAACTGGAATCCATAATCTTGAAGCTTGTTTTGGAGTTTGGACCTATGTGGTGACCCTTGAGGTAGCGGTTCAGTATAACAGACGAATGCTGATGAGGATAAGCAAGTGAGGACCAGATGGTTTAACCAGAAAGCAGAAGGCAACAGTTAGATCTCATGACATGAGTTGGCCAAAACAGTGTGTGTTGGAAGGTCGGATGGAGTCACTCCTTTCCACTTTGTCTTCTTCTTACCTCTTATCTTCCCCAGTTGATCTAGTAAAGGGCGTACCCCCCTTTTTAACGCTTGTAGTATGTTTGGCAGATGTTTCCTTCCTGTTAGTCAGGAGAGAGATAGCCTATTGTCGAGCACCTTGATGGATGACCTGGTTGTGTTGATGAAGTATATCCTTCTCATATCCTTTCTTTTCCTGGACATGATAGTCAAGTGAATCTCTTTCCACTTGACATATCGAGGATCGACATTACCCTGGGAATGGATATCCTTAGAAAGGTGTGAAGTGGGCTCAGATGGAGAAGTTGGCTTTGGTTCGACCTGGATAAGTGCTTATAGTATGGCTATCACCTGTTAGGGGTTTTTGCTCCGCATGAACATGACATCGGAAGGTATTCACCCAAGGAAAAGAACCACGGTAAGATCATTTTGGGAAAATTTCATCAAGTTAAGCATGATTCCTTGGAATACTCCTAGCTAAGTCTCAAGTAAAGGAAGGTTCAGGTAGGATGTGCATCGGTTAGAGATAGATGAACAAGGTTTGTAATCCCTATCCAGACCAGTTGAGAATAATGCATATATGTTACAACCGTGTTGACATGTGTTATGCCCTTGGGAACCAATATGAAGTTGTGGCAGACTTGCATCCAAGATGATGTGGTGTATCTTGCTCGGTTGTTGCTAATCAAGATGTTTAGTTCCTTAGTTACCCGATAGATCCTTTATGTTACATCTTAAGCAAGACACAGTGAAGTGCTTTATGAGTTTTGTTATGTGTATGCATGTGTTTATCTTATGACAATCCCTTCTGAGATAGATCTCCCTTAGATTAGAGATATCCTCTGTGGAAGGAGAGGGAACAGTTGGAATGTATATAGCAGAAGGATAGTGATACAAGTTATGTGAAGCTTAAGTGTTGAGCTTGTAAGATCAGAGTAGCACAATAGAAGTGTAACAAGGAAGGCGATATATCAGTAAAGGAACTGATACCTAAGTGATACAAGTTGCATGTGATGTTCCAGTATATAAAGAGTGTTATCAGACAAAGGATGATGAGTCAGAGGGTTGAGTTTGTGACCAATACAAGGAAACCCTGTGGAGGAATAGCAAGTACATTGGTCATAGATATGTGACAACTAGGAGCTTTTGTGGAGTTGTATGATGCGATGCATGAGTAACACCTGTCTTCTTTTCGCTCGGGATTTCGGGGAAGAAATCCTTGTTAGGGGTTTATGACTTGTAAGGACCCTAACCCATGTTTTGGGCTAACCCTATTTTCTTTGCTTAAGAAAGGTGCTTAGAACCTCAATCTAATCCCTCAAGAAGTTTTGATATCATGTGACAAACTTATGTTTCCAGTTTGGTCTCGTTTGGATGTTGTTTGAGCAATGTTTGCTTATTTTGGACCAAAGTGCAATTTACCCAAAGTAAATGGTTATATTGCAATATGTCCCATGTAGACCATGCCTTTAGTTCTCTAACATGATCGTAAAGATAATGACATTGTGGGGCACCTTGAGGAGGGACGATGCTCCAAGTTTGAGCTTGGTCGTATGATGCTTGTGCTTTATGTGCTAGTTTTGGTGTAAATTGCAAATTAACCAAAATGAAGGGTCAATATGCAATTTATCACCTCTAGAGTCTCCTCCCTTCTGTTTCATAATCTAGGACGTGGATGGAAGTTGGGGTTCCTTGTTTGGATGATAGTTAAGGAGTGACATCTCTATATGGTTTTTATGCCTTATATATGTCACATGTGCTATCTTATCCTTTAGTGTATCGGGTAGAGCTTGGAGTATGTATCAGTTTAGGGATTGTGTCACCTAGGGAAGAGGATCAGCTGCACTATACACAACCTAGAGTGTATCACCAGGCCGTGCATGTGGATCTTGGGTGGCAACAAGTGGCGTTAAGAGCATGAGCAAGTGGCATCTAAGTTTATGTGGTTATGACACCTTTCCTTTACTACCTCTCTCTTCCTTGGTGTATATAACTCCCTTCCTCCTTACCCAAGTGATCCTTTTTGGTCACCTCTTTCCCCTTCCTGTATGGGATGATTTTGGGGTCTTTGGGAGCTAAAGGAAACCCCCATGGAACTTGGGCGGTTGAGCTCCTTGCCCATGGAGATTTCTTGCTCAAGATCCGACCTTGGTGAGTCATGCTTCTTTACTAGCTTTTCCTTGTGCTTTCTTCTTCACCTCCTTCCTCCCCTCTTGGCCATGGATGGACCCTTTATGAGAGTAGGGAAGGTCTTGGTTCTATCCCTCTTTACTTCTTCTCGAGCTAAGCATAACCATGGCTTCTTCTTCTTCATCATCTTTTGTTTCTTAAGGTGATGATGATGGAGCCGAAGGAAAGTTTGGATCCTGGTATGGATGATCTTCATGGTCAGGAACGTGGGTTTGCTGCTTGGATCAGGAATCTTGATGTCTTTCATGGAGATCCTCTTAAGGTGGGTTACATAACTCTTAACCATCTCTATTATGTTCACTATCCATATCTGCATACATTGATTCTTGTCTTTAAATCGATACCCTTCTCTATGATAGTTGTGTATATGGAACTTGAGATCTATTCTAATGGAAATGGTCACATTTTATTACTTTCCTTATCTTGTTTTCCTTTTGCAAGTTGGTGAAGCGTGTCTTGAGGATGAAGATGACCCACCGGATATGGTGCTTACCCGATATGGGGCCTTACCTGATTTAGAGTCTTTCCCGATAGGTTGTGCTTTGGTTTATGGATTGTGAGCAATACCCCTCTCTCACTTTTTTGTTGAGAGGTGAGCTTAGGATCCTTTTATCCAAAGATGTATGATAGTGAGTCCTTGGGCAATACCCCTCTCTCACTTGGTTGTTTAGAGGTGAGTCTATGCTATATGGTTGGGCAATATGTTAGTTTGGCCGATAGGGTCTCCTTAACCCTAGGTTGGCCGATATACGCTCTTGCATACCTTGGGTGAAATGAGTAGACATGCTTTTATGTTGAGTTTTGAGCAACACCCCTCCTTCCTTGAGTTGTGAGGTGAGCTCTAGCTCTTGGCCGATATGATGATGGGCGATATGATAGTTGGCCGATATGAAGCCCTAACCTTAGCTTGGACAATATAGTGTCTTGGCTGATATGGATGCTTTAACCCTAGTTGCCCGACATGGCATCTTGGGCGACATGGAGTATTGGGCGCTACAGTTTCCCTATCCCTAGTTGACCGATAGGGGTTCTCTTGTTGTGATGATCTCTTGGGCGTCATGGTGTGTTGCCCAAGATAGTGCTCCATGGATGACAAAGATGTGAGGTTGGGCGTTATGGATGGTCCCTTGATATGTTGCCTGATATCATCAACCCTAACTCGATTTAAGTGTGTATGTATCATACAACTTGTGAGACACTAAGAATGAATCCTTGGCCGATACCCTATAGGGGGATATGATACCTTGGTCGATATGCCTTTGCTCGATACATGTCTTCTCTTGGTTGATTACTCGACATGAGTATATGCTACACTTGGTAGCATGGATGGTTCTAGTGTTGAGTGCTTATCCGATATGGGTCTGAGCCTAGACGGTAGGTCTGGGGTGATAAAGTTGAGAGTTTGGATGATATGGTGTCATGAATAACACAAGGACTAGTGAGGCTTGGGTGAACCAAGTAGGGTAGAGGTTGTTACACCTATTGTGGCAATGTGAGTTTTTCCTCTTTTCTATTTATTAATTTATATTTTTACCTTTATAATGGTCATTCATGATCTCATTTGACTCTTTGATCAATGTAGATACCCAAAATCAAATTCTATTGATTTCTATGAATTTCATGCACTCTTGGGCACCTTAATTAGCTTAATACACTTATTTGTTCAAATACTTGAGTTTGACTAGGTAACTTTATCTTTTGTCTCCAAACTGGTACACAATATTTTACACTTCAATTTGTACCTATGTTCCAAATTTCAGACCATTTGGACCTTCCTATGATTTTATATGAATTTCCTAAGAGCTAGTCCTTTCCTAGCTCTTTTTGGCCCTTTTTATTTCTTTTCTCTTCTTTTCCCTTACTGGGATCTACCCATCTTGTACATTAGGGCGCTGCTGGGCCAGACTTGCCCCACTGATTGACCGAGTAGCCCTTGGATCTCAATCCAATGGTGTTGGGGTCATCCCCTACCTCACGCCTGGTATGGCAAGTCCATACTGGACCGACCACCCTAGCTCCTAACCCAACCGGCTAACCAAACTAGTTTCTCCCTAATGTCATGACCGAAAGCTCCCTTACCCTCTATCGAAGCTTCCTCATGCTTCAGTCCTATGAAATCACATCTTGGAGGCCAAGAAATTGAGCCACCTCCATAGAGTGTGCCGCCCCCTTCTAAGCCCTAACCCTAGCCCCAAACTCCTATATAAACCCCCTACTGCCTTCGGCCCGACCCCTTGGACACAAACGGGACTTATGTTTCCCATGTTGTGGTCTCTCTCTCCCGTTCACTTTTTCTTCAACCATTGCACCACCATGGAGCAAGCCTGCTCACGGGTAGGTTCTTCTGTTTGGGACGATTAGCAGTGACCCTTGGATTGGAGTCCACGCTGATCCATGTCTAGATTGACGGTCGTCGTGCCCTCCCTGGATCCTTCATCCTTGTGCTCTTAATCATCAACAAACGACTTCACAGCCGCCAGATCCTGATCCGATCAAAAGTGGCTGAGGAATCCAACGACCATCAAATTTCCTCGGCCTTTCTTTTTGGGTATTTATTTCCCTCTCTGCCCAAAATTCCAGAAAATGACTCAAACTTGCAAAAATGATATCTTGAGATTCCTAGCTCCAAATATATCAAAATTATAGTCCATTTTCATCAGCAAAATTAGCCCAATCTAATAAAAATTATTTTAGAACCTGTTTCGTATCTATGTTTCCAATTTTGATGCAAGTACCTTTGAATAACCTTCTTGAGTATAAAATGGACAACTTTCTTAATTTCATGATCCTAATCTAGTTCCTGCTCCATCATGCAATCTTACTCTGATGTTTAAGCACAAACCTATCATTATGATCTAAAAACTTGAATAATGACTCAAATATTGATGATATAACTAGGGCTATCTAATATGATTCCTAAAAACACCAAAGTAGATCATTCATTCTCAATACATGCTTGATGCTTGATTAAATGTTGAAATATTGATATAATGTCGATTATAAATGGATGATCTACCCTAGGGTTGTATAGGAATGCAAAACCCTAATCTTGCATACGCGATACATGGTTCTTCCATAATATGATCTTGACCCTCAAATCTATATTTGATTGATCTAGGAACTACTTGAGACCTTGACCTTTTACTCTTGAACCTTTACTCGGTTAGCATCCAAAAAGGTACCCTATTATACAACTCCTCCTTGATTGTAATGATGATACTTTTAGGTATCTCTTAACCATATGCTTGGATATTTATTAGGATGAACTATTGTTCCCTATGATTAGTCTTCTGTTTTTCTTCTCTACTATATTTTGAAAAACATGAAACCCTAAATTGCAATACCCATTATGACTGCTCATATATTGATGTTGATAATGATGTTGGAAAAGTTGATAATGTTGATATTGAATATAAGCCAAACCCCCTTATTTGAAGGGTGTGGTTTTGTACATTGACCTCCTATCTCCTTTGGTCAGAAGGGGCTTGGTGACCTCCTCATCGCATTGGGGTAATAGAGTTACACAAACTAATATAAGCATGCTTCTCGATTACAACATAATGGGAAATTCGTAATAAATATCTTGTTGAACAACATTTTGGTTTTTGGAAGATCGTTCGATATGCTTTTTAAACATAAGTCCTTCCAAGCATACTAGTTTTCTTATAAATTGTTTTACCTATTTTTATATAGCGTACCATGCAATTGCATTGACATTGTGTCTTGATTTTCTTGATTTTAGGTAACGCAAGGAATGAGATATTTACACTCATCTACTCATTTATCCACTGGAATAAAGATTGCTACATCAAATCGGAACTCTACATGGGATCTATTTGTAAAAGGTATGTAGTTGTTGGCTAGTTTCTTATCTTTTTCTCATTCCATGTTGCCTACAGGCCTTATGTACTAAACCTTTTGGTTCATTTTAATAAAGAAGAATGTTATTTCATTTTTGCATATTATCTGTGTGTGATGTTCGGGCCACTCAGGGACAGGAACTCTAATTTCTTTAACACTGCCCATTTGGATAGTTGGATTGGGATTAGGGTAAGAACGGATCTGTGACAATTGGTATCAGAGCCATAACACACTTCATATGCATTAGTGAAATGATGTTCTTAATCGTTGAACCAAGGAAGCCCTAAAATTCACTATGGTGAAAACTAAGGCATCTAGAAAGAGCACAAAGGGGGTTCTAGAATAATTCCTCATATCCATCTTCACGGTGGTTGAGGTTCCTCCTACTCCACCTGGCCTTAGTTGATCTAGAAATGAATGGAAGGACTTCCTATAACCCTAGAGAGTCTTCTAGCATCTTATCTCTTCTTTAAGGATTTCCCAAGACACCTATTAGAAGGAAGTAGGATGACTTCTCATCTTCTCATTCTCTTTAAGGTGTCATGACTTGATCTATGTACTCTCTCTATTTTGGGTAATTTAAGGATGGGAACAACTAAAATATGAAAATAAATTGAGAAAAATTGTTGCGATGTTTCCATGATCTATCATCTTTTTTTCTTTGAAAGTTATAAATAAGAAAACTTATATCAGTTGAACACTTGCAGATGGCCCCAAAAACCAAGAACAATAGGGATGGTGAAGGGACCTCTGGTACTAAAGACAAGGGGAAGAAGCCCCGTATGAATAATGATGAAGATGTCAGTTCTACCAATAAGACCACCGATATGGGGGAGTGGGAGTTGAAACAGAAGGTCATTATGGATGCACTCCATGACCTAGTTGTTCGTACAACATCCCTTGTGCCAACCCATAACCCAAAACCCATCACTATCCAAGATTTTCTGAAACTCAGCCTGGAAGCCTTCTATGGGGAAGACAAAGATGATGTCCTAAGCAAGGCTGATGCTTGGTTAGTGTCCATGGAAAACACTTTTAGAGTTTTGAGGTGCCCTGAACAAGACAAGGTTGGTTTTGCTACCTACCAGTTGAAGGGGGCAGCCAAGTTGTGGTAGGAGAATTATATCTGGTTACAACAGGTCATCCCTGTCAACTGGGAAGCCTTCAAACCCATTTTCACCAATCTTTTCCAACCCACATCTGAGAGAAAGGAGAAACAAAAAGAATTCCTCACCCTTACCCAAGGAACTAACACAGTGGTTGAATATAGCTGACACTTCCGCCTTCTGGAGAGGCATGTCACCAACCTCACTGAAGAACAAAAACTTGACCCTTACATTGATGGGTTCTTCCTTACCCTAAAAGATTTTGTATCCTCATCCAAACCCACCAATTTTCAAGATGCCTATGACCATGTCTTATCTATGGAAATAACCCTAGGGATGGGACACAGGAAACCATTACCTACCCTTGCCTATCTAGGCCTGACTGAAGTTGTACTTGCAAAACCCGAACAGAAGGGAAAACCCCATATTGGTTGCAATAAGAACTAGAACCGACAGAAGAACCAGAGAAATCCTCCTACCCAGAACTACAATCTAGGCCAAAACTAGAATTACAAACGTGGTCCTACACAGAACCAGAATCTTGGCCAAAATAGGGGTCAAGGTCGGAACGCCAATATTCCTCGTTGCCACAATTGTGGTAACTTCCACACTGGCTAGTGCAAGTATCCATCCCCAGTCTACCACTACTACAAATAGGAGGGTCACTTCAAAGACAACTGCCCCCACCCTCCTCCAGCATGGGCCAGGCAAGGTGAACATTGACAAGCCCGTGTCTTTGTCGTGAATGCAGATGAGGTGAAGGCTAATGAAAACAAACTCATGGAAGGTACCTTTTAAATTCAAAATTATTTCTAGAACATTATATAATGATTATCTTGTACAAAATCCTTAAACAAAATATATGTATGCGTAGGTATGATGCAAATCTCTGACCATTTTGTTATTACTCTATTTGACTCTGGGTCAACAAACACCTTCATGTCTAAGAATCTTGCCTCTATGTTGAATCTTGAAACAAGGGACTTAGGGTACATACTTGATGTAACTACCCCAAGTGGGATGATGAAAGTCTCCTACTATATTGTCAAAAAAGTCCCTCTATCTTATGCTGGACGTAGTTTTGAGTCATATTTCATAATCTTAGACATGGAAGACGTTGACCTTATTTTAGGGATGGATTGGCTCCATAAAAATCATGCTTTGATCGATTTTCATGCCAAGAAAGTCATTGTTTCCAAATCCAACCTCCCTATTCTTGTAATTCCTGGAAGGAAAGATCGAAATCAAAATGGTGTTATTTCTCTGATTAAAGCCCAAAACTTGATAGTTAAAGGGTGCAAAGCATACCTAGAAACTGTAACCATAGTCAATCCTGATACGAGTTCCCTAGAAAACATTGATATAGTGCAAGAGTACCCGAGTGTCTTTCCTGAGGAGCTCCTTAGGCTACCACCATATCATGATGTCGAGTTTTCTATCAAATTAGCACCTAGTAACACACCCATTTCTCAGGGACCCTATCTGATGGCTCCTGCTGAATTGATTGAGCTAAAAAGAAGGTGTTGGATTTGCTTGATAAGGGTTTTGTCTGCCCTAGTACCTCTCCTTGGGGAGCCCCCGTTCTATTTTTCAAGAAAAAGGATGGTTCCCTTCGCATGTGTATTGACTATCGTCTGATCAATCAAGCTATTGTGAAAAACAAGTATCTACTGCCCAGAATTGATGACCTTTTCGATCAACTCTATTATGCCCATGTCTTTTCAAAAATTGATCTCCATTCTGGTTACCACCAACTCAAAGTTAAGGATGAAGACATCCCTAAAACAGCCTTTTGAACCTGATACGGGCATTATGAATTCCTTATCATGCCATTTGGGTTGACCAATGCCCCTGGTGTGTTTATGAACTTGATGAATAGTGTCTTCCAACCTTTCCTCGACGAGTTTGTAGTGGTCTTCATTGATGACATATTGATATATTTGACTGATGTTGAATCACACTGTATTCACCTTCACAAATTTCTTGACATCCTCCAATCTAAAAAATTCTATGCAAAGTTGTCAAAATGTGAATTTTGGATTTCTGAAGTCATGATCTTAGGACACATAATTTCTGGTGGAAAAATTTTTGTTGACCCCGCCAAAGTCTCGACTGTTCTAGAGTGGCAAGCCCCAAAGATTTTTTCTGAGATTCGAAGTTTTTTGGGTCTTGCTGGCTATTATCGACGTTTCATTCAGAACTTAAATAGGACTGCCTTGCCTCTCATAAAGCTCACCAGGAAAGGAGAACAGTTTATCTGGTCGAAGGAGTGTGAGTCTAGTTTTCAAGAGCTAAAGACAAAGCTGACAACTGCTCATGTCTTGACTCTTCCCTTGGGAAATGATGGATTTGTCATCTTCACTGATGCATCACGGTTTGGTCTGGGTTTGTCCTCATGCAAGAGAGAAATGTAGTTGCTTATGCCTCTCGACAATTAAAGCCAAATGAGGTCAACTACCCAACCCATGACCTCGAGCTTGCCACCATCATATATGATTTGAAGATATGGCGACACTACTTATATGGTGCCACCTTTGACATCCTCACCGACCACAAGAGTCTGAAATATATCCTGACACAGAAGGATCTCAATCTTAGATAGAGGTGTTGTCTCTAGTACCTTAAAGACTATGACTTCACCATTTCCTACCACCCCGGTAAGGAAAATGTGGTGGCTGATGCACTCAGTAGGAAGAAGGCTAAATGTGTTGTTGTCTTTACTACTGAATGGAAGAACATGGGAGTCATGTCACCTTGGGCCCTGAGGCGTATGGGAAATGTTATTAGATTGGCCAGTGTCCATGTAAAACTAGGCCTCCAGTCCGAGATCCTATCAGGCCAAAAGAATAGCAAGATCCTTGACAAAATGACTAAGCTGTTAGAGAATCCCTAAACTCATCTAACAGTAGGTATGGATGGTGGAATCCGATACAAATGATGCATATGGGTCCCAGAAGATTCATTCATAATAGAGATGGTGTTATGAGAAGCTCATGGGTCAAAATATACAGTGCATCCTGGATCGACTAAAATGTACAAGGATCTACAAAGGCACTTCTGGTGGAGGAATATGAAGATTGGCATTGCTACTTTCATCTACAAGTGTCTGACCTGCCAACAGATCAAGGCTGAACATCAACGTCCAGGAGGTCTTCTAAAACCCCTACTTATCCCCAAGTGGAAATTGGAAAACATCACCATGGATTTTGTGGTGGGTCTACCCAGGACCAGGAAAGGGAGTGATGCCATTTGGGTTGTTGTTGGTCTCCTAACTAAGTTAGCCCATTTTATTCTGATCAAGACAACAACCAAAGTCCCAGAGCTAGCAGAGTTGTACATTTGAGAGATAGTCAGGCTGCATGGAATTCCTATATCTATTATATCAGATCGTGATGCAAAGTTCACTTCTCACTTGTGGCGACAAGTATAGGAAGAACTGGGAACTCAGCTGAATTTTAGCTATTCTTATCACCCACAAACTGACGGACAGTCTGAGAGGACAATCCAAGATCTAGAAGACTTGCTGAGATCATGAGTCCTCGATTGGGGAAGTTCATGGGACCACTACGTTCCTCTTGTTGAATTTTCCTACAACAATAGATACCAGTCTAGTATAGGCATGCCTCCCTATGAAGCTTTATATGGAAGACCGTGTAGATCTCCACTTTACTGTGATGAATTAGGCGAAAGAAAAATTCTAAAATCTGAGGAACTACAACTCTATTCTGACAATGTCAACCTAATCAAGCAAAGGTTAAAAAGGGCCCAAGATCATCATAAGTCTTATGTTGATTCACATAGGACTAACACTCAGTACTAAGTAGGTGACCATGTCTTTCTGAAAATTTGACCGATTCGAGCTATTACAAAGAAAAAAGGGAAGCTTAGCCCTAGATACGTGGGTCCATTTGAAATTTTGGACCGTATTGGGGAATGTGCATATAGGCTAGCCTTACCTCCACAATATAGCATGATGCACAATGCATTTCATGTGTCAAACCTGAAGCGGTATGTCAAAGACCCTAGTCATGTCCTCAATCATGAACCAATTGAATTAAAAGACACCCTTGAATATCAGGAAGTTCCAGTCAAGATACTTGATACTCGCACCAAGGAACTCGGAAATAAGAAAATTGATATGGTTAAGGTGTTGTGGAATCACCTTGGGAGTGATGACGCTACCTGGGAGTTGAAGTCAGATATGGAGGAAAGATTTCCTGACCTCTTCAAGGAAGTTTGAATTTTGGGGACAAAATTCCTTATAAAGAGGGGAGGATGTGACAATGTGAGTTTTTCCTCTTTTATATTATTTAATTTATATTTTTACCTTTATAATGATAATTCATGATCTCATTTGACTCTTAGATCAATGTAGATACCCTAAATCAAATTCTATTGATTTCCATGAATTTCATGCACTCTTGGGCACCTTAATTAGCATATTACACCTCTTTGTTTAAATACTTGAGTTTGATAAGGTAACTTTATCTTTTGGTCTCCAAACTTGTATACAATATTCTAAACTTCATGTTGTACCTATGGTCCAAATTTTAGACCATTTGGACCATCCTATGATTTTATATGAATTTCCTAAGATCTAGCCCTTTCCTAGCTCTTTTTGGCCCTTTTTATTTCTTTTCTCTTCTCCCTTGCTGGGCTCGGCCCATCTTGTACCTTGGGGCACCGCTGGGCCAGACTTGCCCCACTAATTGACCCAGAAGCCCTTGGATCTCAATCCAACAATGTTAGGGTCATCCCCTACCTCGCGACTGGTATGGCAAGTCCCTGGTGGACGGACCACCTTAGCTCCTAACCCAACCGGCTAACCAAACCAGTTTCACCCCAATGTCATGACCAAAAGCTCCCTTACCCTCTCTCAAAGATTCCTCATGCTTTGGTCTTATGAAATCACATCTTTGAGGCCAAGAAATTGAGCCGCCTCCATGGGGTGTGCCGCCCCCTTCTAAGCCCTAACCCTAGCCCCAAACTCCTATATAAACCCCCTACTGTCTTTGGCCCGCCCCCATGAACACGAACGACACCTGTTTTTCCCACGTCATGGTCTCTCTCTCCCATTCCCTTTTTCTTTGGCTAATGCACCACCGTAGAGCAAGCCTACTCGTGGGCAGGTTCTTCTATTTGGGACGATCAGCAGTGACCCACAGATCAGAGTCCACGCTGATCCAAGTCTAGATCGACGGTCCTCGTTCCCTCCCTAGATCCTTCATCCTCACACTCTTGATCAACATCGGATGACTTCACAGCCTCCAGATCCTGATCTGATCAAAAGCGACCGAGGAATCCAACGGCCATCAAATTTCCTCGGCCTTTCTTTTTGGGTATTTATTTCCCTCTCTGCCCAAAATTCTAGAAAATGACTCAAACTTGCAAAAATGATATCTTGAGATTCCTAGCTCCAAATATATTGAAATTATAGTCCATTTTCATCAGCAAAATTATCACAATCTAATAAAAATGGTTTCAGAACCTGTTTCGTATCTATGTTCTCTATTTTGATGCAAGTACCTTTGAATAACCTTCTTGAGTATAAAATGGACAACTTTCTTAATTTCATGATCCCAATCTAGTTCCTGATGCATCATGCAATCTTACTCTGATGTTTAAGCACAAACCTATCATTATGATCTAGAAACTTGAATAATGACTACAATATTGATGATATAACTAGGGTTATCTAATATGATTCCTAAAAACGCCAAAGTAGATCATTCATTCTCGATATATTCTTGATGCTTGATTAAATGTTGAAATAATTATATAATGTCGATTATAAATAGATGATCTACCCTAGGGTTGTATAGGAATGCAAAACCCTAATCTTGCATACTCGATACATGGTTCTTGCATAATATGATCTTGACCCTCAAATCTATATCTTGATTGATCTAGGAACTACTTCAGACCTTGACCTTTCACTCTTGAACCTTTACTCAGTTAGCATCCAAAAAGGTATGCTATTATAAAACTCCTCCTTGGTTGTAATGATGATACTTTTAGGTATCTGTTGACCATATGCTTGGATATTTATTTGGATGAACTAATGTTTCCTATGATTAGTCTTCTGTTTTTCTTCTATACTATATTTTGAAAAACATGAAACCCTAAATTGCAGTACCCATTATGACTGCCTATATATTGATGTTTATAATGATGTTGGAAAAGTTGATAATGTTGATAATGAATATTAGCAAAACCACCTTATTTGAAGGGTGGGGTTTTGTACATTGACCTCCTATCTCCTTTGGTGAGAAGGAGCTTGGTGACCTCCCCATCGCATTGGGGTAATAGAGTCACAAAAACTAATATAAGCATGCTTCTCGATTATAGCATAATGGAAAATTCGTAATAAAATTCTTGTTGAACAAAATTTTGGTTTTTAGAAGATCGTTCGATATGCTTTTAAAACATAAGTCCTGCCAAGCATACTAGTTTTCTTATAAATTGTTTTACCTATTTTTATATAGTGTATTGTGCAATTCCATTGACATTGTGTCTTGATTTTCTTGATTTTAGGTAATGCAAGGAACTAGATATTTACACTCATCTACTCATATATCCACTGGAGAAAAGATTGCTACATCAAATCTGGACTCTACATGGGAGCTATTTGTAAAAGGGATGTAGCTGTTGGCTAGTTTCTTATCATTTTATCTTTCCATGTTACCTATGGGCCTTATGTACTAAACCTTTTGGTTTATTTTAATATAGAAGAATGTTATTTCATTTTTGCATATTATTTGTGTGATTTTCGGGCTACTCAGGGACGGGCACTCTAATCCCTTTAACACTGCCCATTTGGACAGTGGGATTGGTATTAGGGTAAGAACGGATCTGTGACACCTATATCTTGTTGATAGAGGTGAACATAGATGGGGCAAGAAGGAAGTCAATCCTAATAGGGATGACCTAGAGAGCACTTTGGTGGTTTTGGTGCTATGAGGTCCTTGGCTGACACATTTGTGTGGTTGCCTAACCTAGGAGGAAGTGAGATGTGTTGGTTGAACATGGAATCTGACATGTTGAGATCCATGAGTTGTTTGATATCTTAGAAGGTGGTCTCTTGACAATGATGGCCTAAGGTATGTTTGGGCGATATGGCCTTTGGAGGTGTTCTTGCACGATGTGTTTCGAGGCATGGTGCTTAGGGTTGTTGGTTCCTGACATCCCTTTTGATGAAGGATTGTGCTCTACCCAATATCCTTGGGTGAGGGTTGGTACCCTACCCGACACCCTTTAGTGAGGGTTTGTTGGTCGTTGCTGGGTTTTGGTGAGGGTAGGCGACACCTCTAGTTAAGGGTTGTTCCCTAACCCAATAAACCTAAAGAATTATCTTGAGCCTTATATGATAGTATGTTATCTTGCAACCTTGAGCCCATATCTTTGATCATGATAATAAGACATGACGAATAGGTTGTGAACATTAGTATGATGGTTACCTATGGTTGATGGTAGGTGAACCTTCGATAATGCTTGATGGTAGATCATGGTTGTATGATCCCTAAAGATGAATCCTTAAGAATGGCGTGCATGATGACACGAGATATAGGGTATGCTGGATACCCATGGTATGGTAATAGTAATGTGTATTATTTAATACACTGTCTATAAAATTATGCTTCATGTGTTCATAATAATGGATGATTGTTCCAAACCTATAAACCTTAATCTCAATGACATGATATGTTCTTTAAATATTTGTATGTGGTGATCCAGTTATCTCTTTTTCTATGCTCCCTAACCATGTAGGTATTATCAATTGAATTCATAGCCAGGTAAGAGCCATGGTGATTATATGATCATGTGCTTTGTGTAGCACTTGGTATATGCACAATATCTGAGTAATGATGATGTGCCTTATTGATAAGATAACATGTATCACCATATGATGAGAATGGTCTGGTGACCTGGTAAAGGTTTAGTGTCTGATTAAGGTGTTATCATGTAGTTGTGATATGAGGGATTGCTATCCCATGATGATGTATGATGATGAAGCCTTGAGAGGTAGTGGCATTATGATATGAGGGATTGATATCCCATGATGATGAAGCCTTGAGAGGCAGTAGAATTATGTGATGAACTGAGGGATTGATATCCCATGGAAATATCATGATTGTTGAGGGCATTGAGAATAACAGTAACAGTTTGACACAAGATAATGGAATTTAATGTTGTTTATGTTTTATATATGGTTGTTTAATACAACTTGGTTGGCCCAACAATCCACTTAAAATGCATTAACTAAATATAGATGAACTTTCACGTAGTTTGCCTTGGCCATAGATCCATCATCGTCAGGAGTTGTTGATGGTGAAATGGGTTCTCCTACGGGTTAACCTGGTGCACATATTGTTGGATATGTGCAGTTTCTCCTAGCTGAAAATAGGAGGATTAGAGTGCAACTATGGTTATAGACTCAAGATGTGTATAAGGGCATGGTGTACAGGCCCATGGCTCAGTGTGATAGAGCATGGTGAATAGGCCCATGGCTTAGTGTGATAGAGCATGAATGCATTCATGGCTTGGGAGCACAGTGAACATGCCTGTGGCTCCAGATATACTAGCGTCGTAACCTGTACCAAGGTGGGCTAGAGAAAGGGTAGCCTGCGGAGCTGACCCTGTGACTGAGGTCACTTAAGCAAGAGATTGCGGTCCTACTTTGGTTCTCATGCACTGACCACGAGGGTAGAGGTTGTGGATTTCGTCTCTTCCATTGACCTTGTATGGCATCGACTTTGGGTTTCGCAACCGAAGGTTGCATTTGAGTGGTACGACTCACTTCCACAAGTCATAATAATTCGTAATCAAGATGTATAGTATTTTTTCTTAGGGAAAATATGAAACATTGGATGAGGCCTTGTAATGTTCTTTTATGATATTTGTATAAGCTTTTCATATACATGTTCTTCATATTCCTTCTTGCATAATTGGTTAGTTATTACCTATTGTTTAAATTAATCTATCTTCTGAGTTATCTTTGACAATAATAAAGTTGGTAGAGGGTTATGTTTCTCACTGGGACTGTGTGTCTCACCCCGCTGGTTAAATAACATTTTTAGATGGGCGTTCCTGGTGAGATGAAGATCATGAGGCTGAGATGATATGTAGAGGTATCATACCTAGAAGAATAGATAGTGTCTAGCAGTATAGTCCTATGCGTCATCCTTGTACACTCAGGTCTTTGGGAGAGTTTTTTTATGTTTCTGATAAGATGATTGATGTGTTTTTTGGCTTCTGTACCTTTATGTAATAAATCAGCATGTGGAACAGTTATTTCATGTAATGAGATGATGAGAAATTATGTTGTAGCACCTTGAAAATATGTTATGAAAAGAAAGTGTTGGCTCAGATGCAACATGTCTCACCTTATGGTGCTTGTTGTAAATCGGTTTTAATTTCCCATTATTTTTGGTAATCCGTTGGTTAGTATGTAATCATGTTTTGTTCAAGATAGGATGTCTCACATATACTCCATTTAATAATGATAAAGGTAATCTTGTCTTTTATGTTTGTATTAATCATGATATGATGACACATATATAATAGATGTCTAAAGAATGATGTTACTCGATGACATATGTCTTCATGTTGACAACCTGGACAATGAGATCATATGTATGATAAGAGTACATATATTATTGTAATGTCACTAGTCAAATATTAATGTTGAAGTTAAATAGAAAACAATAATACATATGACTAGAGTGTGTGTTCACTGATGATAGAGTCTGGTTCATCATGATATGTGATATCAAGTCAAACACACATGTACATGTTACAGAATAATGTATTGGACAGACCCACCTTGAGAGTGAAACATGAAGAAAATGGAACGATAGTCATAATTAGCTCTCGTAGTCATACTGGTGATTGTGGTTCTTAGACCTGAAGTCACGAAACTCGTCACATGTTGTTCAATGTATTTTGACACCATCCAACATGACCTTGAGTAAGCGTTACTATAAAGGTGGTGCTCAGGTACATTGTGACACGTGGGGATTAAGTGTTAGTGTTGTAGATGGAATTTGTCCCTCCTACTAGAGGTTGATATACATGCCACTTGATAAGCAAGACTAGGAAACATATGCCCATACTCATGTGACTCAATATGTGATATGTTATTTCACATGCTTCTTAGACAATCTACTTTAGTTCAAGGAACATGGATTGCACATTGATAAGATGATGATTACATGCCTCAGGTTCAACCTGGATATCAGAGACAAAGGAACTATACAATCACAATAACACTGATCACAAATTGTAGGTTGAAGTTGTTCTCCAACTTTCCAATTACTTCGGTAGCAATGATGTGTTTCTAGATACCACTCATTGCTCCTTATGTCATAAGTTAGCTATGGACATTCACTGTCAATGTAATTTGGGACTTCTAGGGTCATATGCATAGGATGCACCTAGAATGGGAGTTTATTTATGAATGATGTTTAACTTGATTATAAAAGTGTTTAGATATTCAATTTAAGCAACTAAGATTGACAAATTGACTGATTGGATTGTAAACTAACCAGTTCAAGTGTTGACCCGATTGATTCAAGTGTCAAGTCAATTCAAACCACATTGGCTGAATTTCATCTGAGATGGAAAATGAAATGACCCATTCACAAGTGAAATGACCATTTCATGAGATAAAATGATATTTTCATGATATAAAATGTGTTGGTATGTATGTCCATAGAGCCAGTCATATGATGATTGTAATGGGGCATTAAATATCTAATTTGATAATCATAAAGATAATTCCCATCTATTATGTTTGTATCAATCATGAGATGATGACAAATCTATAATAGATGTCAAAGGAATGATGTGACTCAATGACATATGTCTTCAGGTTGAGGATCTGAACAATGAGATCATATGTATGATAAGAGTGCATACATTCTTGTTATGTGCCTAGTTGAATATTAATGTGGAAGAAAAATAGACAACAATAATACATTAGACTAGAGTGTGTGTTGACAGATGACAAAGTCTCATTAGTCATGATATGTGATAACAAGTCAAACACATAGGTACTTGTTAGAGAAGAGTTTACTGGACATACCCAACTTTAGAGTGACACATGAGGACCATCAAATGGTAGTCAGAATTAGGTCTCATAGTGATAGTGGTGATTGTGGTTCTGATACCTGAAATCACTACACTCATCACGTCATTCGATGTACTTAGACACCATTTAATGTGACCTTCAATAAGGTAATGCTTAGGTACAGTGTGACACATGGGGATTGAGTGTGAGGATTTGTCCCTCCTACACGAGATCAATATCCAAGCCACTTGATAAGTGAGACTAAGAAATATATGACCATACTCATGTGATTCAATATGTGATATGTGAACTCACATGCATCTCAGACAGTCTGTTCAAGGAACATGCATTTAATGTTGAAGAGTATGATGATTCCATGCCTCGAGTTCAATCTGGATATTAGAGACAAAGGTACTCTTTGATCACTAAAACACCGATCAGGGATAGTAGGTTGAAGTTGTTCTCCAACTTTGTAAATTACTTGGGTAGCAATGATGTATTTCTAGATATCGCTCATTGCTTGTGATATCATAAGTTAGCTATGGACATTCTTTTCCAACGTAACTTGAGTCCTACATGATCACACGCCAGGATGCACTAGGAATAGGAGTATATTAATTAATGATGTTTAACTAGATTAGTAAAATGTTTAGGTATTCAATTAAATAACTAAGGTTGAAAATTGACAGATGGGACTATGAAGTGACTAGTTCAAGTGTTGAACTGATCGATTCAAGTGTCAGGTCAATTCAAACAACATTGGCTAAATATTGCCTAAGTTGGACAAGTGAAATGGCCATTTCACATATGAAATGATCTTTTCATGATAAGAAACGACTATTTTAAAAGTGAAATTACTTATTCATCATCATGATTGTTCGGTTCAATGATTAATTTGATTGGATAAAGGGTTGATGTTGATGTTATTATTGCACATTAATTGAATAATGAATTCCAATGTGTTCGAAAATATGAAGCACATGAGCCAACAAGTTTAAGGGTTGAACCGACTGGTTCAACACTGAACCGACTAGTTCATCATTCATAGCTTCCAAAAAATCATGAATTTCCATCTCTTTGACTCCCAAATGGAATGGAAGCTCTGACCCTGACCCTCCTATAAATAGAGGGATATTGGGGGCTTCCCAAATATAATAATAAGCTCTAACAATTGTTGTCCTCTCTAATTGTGGTAACCAATAAGACCTAAGAAAGTACTACCCATTAAAGAGAAGGATACCAAGGGAGAGACAGTTGGGAGAGAGAATCGACTGTAGTAGGTTGGTGTTTGAAGGGACAAATCCTTCTTGTTGGATCTGGTAGTGCAATGTGGAGTTCTTGGTAGTCTGCATGGACTTCTCCAGAGACAAGAGACTCTTGCCCCACTAGGAGGATGTAGTCAACCTCCATCTGTGATGATCAACCAGGAGGTCGTTGATGATTTTTTCCAGGTGGAATTTGAAGAAAGGTGCACACTACTATAATAAGAGTTGTCGGTGGAAATTCCTGATTAGGGAATCAGGCATTAAAACTTTTGTTTTTGCTGCATTATTTGTCTCCCTGATTTTCCAAAAAAATTACCATTTCAAAAGTGAAATGATCGGTTCATCATCTAGACAGCCTAGTTCAATGATCAAATCAATCAGATCAAGGATTTATACTAACATCATGTTGTGCATTATTGGAATATTGAATTCCAATGAGTTTGGAAATAGGAAAGCATATGAGCCGACTGGTTCAAGGGTTGATCCAACCCGTTCACGTCTGAACCAATCGATTCAATAGTGAACCGACCAGTTCACCATTCATCGCTTCTAGAATATTCATGAAATTCCCTCTCTTCAACTCCCAGATTGACTAAAAACCCTAACCCTAGCCCTCCTATAAATAGAGTGGTATGAATGGACTTCCTAGGCATAACAACAAGCTCTAAAAATGTTGTCTTCATTGGTTGTGATAACTAAGAGAGCTAGAGAAAATTCTACCTATCAAAGGGAAGAACATCAAGGGAGAAACAATTGAGAGTGTGAATCAACTCTAACAAGTTGAAATTTGAAGGGACAACTCCTTCCCATTGGCTATGTATTGGCCTATTAGACTAACGAGTTTCAATCTTAAGAAAGATCTTTTACGGAACTTAACCAATTTTTTCAAGTATACGAAATTAGTTGTTGTCGAGGTTGAACACAAGAAGCTTTACAAACCAATTAAATGCAATAGTGCTAAGGTTTAAAATTTTGGACCATTTTAAAGGTGATTTGGTTGATTAGACTAGAATTTCATAATAAAAAAACAACAATGGATTACTAAAACAGATTGAAATTCAGATATGGAAGTATCTTGAACTTAGGATTTCATCCACATATCATAGCATACAACAACAACATGAAATTTAAACATACTAAGAACTTGTTTTAAAAGAGAGTTGTATGTTGCACTTCACCTCTCAATGCAAGTACAACGATCCTAAATCAATTCAACATTCCCATATATGAATTTCATTTTGGATCACAAATGTACTCCTCAACTCCATAATTTCCACTCTCGTGGTAAAGTAGGAGTTGCCAAGAGAGTACCTCCTTACTCTCCCACCTATCTTCTCAGATCAAGCAAAAGAGCATAAAACATACACATAAGGTGGCCAGCCATACATGCAGAAAGGAAGAAACTGGTACTCGCAAAGTGGAAAAACAATAAACATAGTATTTAGTATGAAATTATCATGTTCCAAACATGCTATGACATGGGAGCTACTCTCCCATTTCCAAGAAAAGGAAACTACTCGTCCATGACTGTGTACAACAGGAAATGTGCAGAATTTTTAGAATTCAACATGATTTAGAGAAGGAAAAGCTAAGTAATCCCAAGGTGTAACCCAAGAAAGGTAGAATTCTGACTTTAGGACGAAATCCCACTTCAATAGCTGCTCCAAACTGGACAAACCTCTCTCCCAAGAATCTTTGTGGAGTGAAGAAGCTCTACTGCACCTTGGAGAAGAAGATTGGAGAAGAAAAGAAGAAGAATGGGGTTCTTTTGTAAGAAACCACCCTCTTCCACCTCGAAAATCACCCTCCTTGCTCTAGACTTGCTCTGGGACGAAAGAGTTTCAAATTTTGACAAAAGATAACTGCTCCCTAGAGTGGTTTTGTCTTTTAAAATGAAAGGAGTCATATTTGAAAATTGGTGAAACTGACAGGCACATGTCGTGTTTTTCTTTGGACATGGTGTGTCCTATCTCAGGAAGTTGTTCTCAGTGTAAAGAACATGGCGTGTTTTAATTTATACACGTCGTGTACTTTACCAGAAAGAGTAAGTCATGGTTATGAATTCCTAGGTACACGTCGTGTCTTTTATGGACACGTCGTGTACTTTTCTTCAGTGACAGAAGCAATAAGTTGTCTGGAAATGCACATTGTGTCTTAAATAAGACACAACGTGTGCATTGTTGTTTCAACAATTTTAAAGTTCTGGATGTTGCAAGGCCTGGAGAAATCTCAAATAAGACAAAATCGAGTTAAAAATCATCCAATTTGATTCCTTTGATGCAAATCTGCAATACACATCATGTGATAAGTAAAAAGGTGGCAAGAATGATATGGGATAAATGAGAACAAAATGAAATTAATTTGTGTGTGAAAACATGTGAAAAGTTGATGTGAAAACCACACAGCAAACCCCCCTAAGCTTAAATCATTGCTTGTCCTCAAGCAAAAAGATTATAGCCACACAAATGAAGGAATGTTCAAGCTCGTGCATGGACCAAGCGAAAAGAAGATATGCAATAAACTCAATCAACCATGTACATTAGGTTTGTTTTCATAGCTATCATCTCAATTTAAACATCCAATATAGAGAAGTTTTGTTTAGCAATGGTGGTCACAAACTAAGCGAAACAATCAACTAAACAACACTAAATAGGATTTGGATAGTTGTTACAACCCCAATTTTTGGGTTCATTTGGTGAGAAACGTAATTTCTCATATTAAAGATATTTGAACAAATGATGATATAATTTGTTTTGAATAAATGGATTTTGTTCACAATATCCTTGATGGTTGCTTTGTGGGCTTTATTGGCTATTGAGCCCAATATTAAGGAAAGGATAAAAGAAACTCCATTAATTGAGTAAATAAGAAAATGGAGAAAAGAAAGGTGTAGAAACCTCTAGAAGGCAGTGGAATATAATCCAAAGTGGGATTTCGTGCCTCTTGGGTTCCTTGGGTTCCAAGGAGTCCAAAGTTGCAAAGAGAAAGCAATAAGAAAATAAAATAACAATTAAATATTTCTTTATTAGGAAAGAAATTGAAAACAATGATAAAATGTGGAAAATAAGTGGAAAGAGGTATAATTGAGTTATCCTTGGTGGATTTTGGTATCCAAAGGATTCCTAATGTTAAATGAAATGCCAATGAGGAAAATAAAATGAAAGAAAAAGAGAAATCCTCAAAAAGAGATATTTTGATAAGAAATAAACAAGATAATGAATGAATTTTGTAGCATTGCTAAAAAGGAAGTATTTTCTATTAAATGAAAATAGAATTTCGTGCCAATGGGTTAAAAGTCAAGCAATAAAGAGAATAAATGAGAGGATTTTTGAATTCCTAATGCCTAAAGAGCAAAGAATATCTAAGAAGGTAATGTGGAGAGAGAAGATTTCTTCTTAGTTAAGGAATGTGTTTTCCTATTAGGAAAGGGTCGTGTTTCCTCTTGGATGAATGTCTTGGGGCGTGGATACTCTCCCCTATATAAGGGGTAGAGCCCTTGGCCAAGTTTAAGTTAATTCCAAGAACCCTTTCTCTCTCCTTCATCATTGTTGTTTTTCAAAACCCTAAACAATAGATGGTGTTTTCTCTAGAGCAACGGAGAGATGTGGAGTCATCTTGAGGAAGGCTTGATGTTCCCTGATGACATGTGGATGATCGGCTAATGTCCTTGAGCGTCCGACTTCACATAGTTACTTGTGGCACACCTGCAGCATGGCTGCATCAAGGCTGTGAGCTGAGGACTTGAGGAGCCTGATCCCAGCCGTTACGGCCATACCCAAGGTAGCCTCGCTTGCGCGGGGACACGATGGAGGTAGGGGATCTGTCCCCGATGGTCTTCGAAGTCCCAGGGAAGGAGGAGTAGTTGTGCAAGACATGGCTAGGGCGGCAGCATCGTCGTCGTGAGGTAGAAGAAGGTAAATCGGTCATTGGATCATTCTACCCCTACGGGTATTGAAGGAACGGTCGACTTACTGAGGGTATTTCCGACAATCCATTATGTTTTCAAACCCACCGAGCAACCTTGCATGGAAACGGCTATGTGGTAGCTTCTGATTGGTCCAAGTAATATTTTATTGTAAAAATAATATTTAAATATCGATAGCTCAGATGAATACGGATAAAATATGAAAATTGCTCAGAAAAATGAGAGGAAATCATTAAAAATGGTTTTAGAGGCTAACTCCTCTTGCTATTCGAAAAGTAGTGTAAGTTATCAACTTTAATGAATTAAAGACTAAGAAACCCTATTTTGAGATTATTAATGTGTTTAGTAGGGTTTAATGGATGACAAAAGTTGATATTAAATTGTTAATTGTAAAAAGGTATATTAATATCAAAAATGATGAATTTTGCACATAATTAGTTTAATTTAGAGTTTCTTGTGCATGAATATGCTTTAATGGGCCTTGAAACCCTAATATTAGTTTTCGGTGACTCTTAATAGCTTTAATTATTCAAAATCATGAATAAAGCTAAGATATGATGATTCTAAGCTATTTTGAGTATGAAGGTTCCTAATTGTGAATAAATACCCTTAATATGGAAATTAGGGTTTTCTAATGGATAAAGGTGGAATTAATGAGTTCATATGTGAATTAGATCGTAACAGACTATGAGTTGTTAATCCGGAAGGAACCGAAGATGGTAAATGGGCATAATGATCTTGCCATAGAGTAAAAGGATAAAAATGGTATCTTTAATGTAAAAGAGGCTTAATGGACTTAATTGATGGTTAATTGTGTTTTTTTTTCTGATATCAGGGTTATATGTTGTTAAAAGATAACCTTAATATGTTTCATGAAGAATAGATGAGATAATTAGGGTTTGTGAATAATTGTTTAAAATAGTAAGAAATGAAGGGACACCCTAATTGCCATAGAAACCCTAAAAGTGGACTAGAAACCCTAGGAAGTGAGCTAGGTTTAATGGATCTTAATGCCATAATCAATGATGGGAAATTAAATGCATATTTTAGGATCTTGTTGTATGTGCTTGCTTGCTTGGATTTCTTACTTGCATGGAATATTTATATCTAAAATCAACTGAACAGGTATGTGGTTAATTATGGTTAATCGCATTAGTTTCACGAATGGTTTCCTAGAGGATTTATCGCATGGAATGCAACTTATCAGTTTGGATGTTCATACTTGCAAATTATAAAGTCACTATGATTATCACAATTGTAAAATAAGTGTGTATTCTCGCACCTACATGCCACCCTAATGGATGATGCAAAAAGGTCAAGCCCAGGAGGGAAGACCAATGGGCACCATGAGTGGTGACCCCAGGCACCAAGCTCAAGATTGAGAAGGTGGCCTATGATATTGCATGACTAAAGGGCACCATGAAGGGTGACCCCAGGCACCAAGCTCGGGAATGAGAAGGTGGCCTTAAGTCAATGGCATAAGTGAAACCTGAAAGGGGGTATGCCAGGGTTAGGGAAAAAGTGGTGGAGAAAGTCACATGAAAAGTGTAATTTGGCATGTTAATTAACTTGATTGTGATAATTAGTTTGTTAGCCATATTTGTGAAATTTTGGTTGTCCCCACATACCAACATATTTCAATATGCTAACTGACATTTTGTTTGTCGGCGTTTTAGGTACAAGCTTGAAAAGGACAAATAGTAAAGTGGCATATGTGGAATTAAATAAGAGTTAAAGTACATGGAGGATTAGATAGAATAGACTCCTGATGTGAATAGAAGTAGATATCCAACTTTTTGAAAAAGGTATGTAAAGTTTTATTTTATACACGCTTTTAGTTTAGTTGGTAGAATTTGATAATTGTTATTGATTATTTGTCGAACATTTGATCCTATAATTGGGATAATGGCTCTGACCTTTTGGTCTCCCTTAATTGGGGGTTACCGGGAGGCGGGGTCGTTACATTTGGTATCAGAGGATAGGTTCCTCATTTAATCTGTAATAATTATTAAATTTTAAAAACTCTATAGAACCCAAGGGAGTTATTAGAGGAATTTATAAAAGACAGAGGTGTCTAGAAAAGGATCATGTCTGGGGGCTGGCAAGATTTTCCTCCGCACTGCTAGTCAGAATATGAGGACTCTCGGATTAGTGTGACTTCCTGGCCAATGTCTCAGGATTGGACTCGAAATAAGTTACCTTTAGGACTCTCTCTTCTTGTTCATCTCTTCTCAACTCAAATGTTGTTAAGGATTGTAAGGATTAGGGTTTTCCCTCTTTTCCTCACCCTCTTGAGGTATGGGTAAGGTTGATAAGGTTTAAGGAATCCTCCACCAAATTAATAAAAAACATGTAAATAAGATGTCATGGACATAAGCTTAATAGATTAAGCGTAAAAGAATAGATACATGCTTAGGTCGTATGACATAAGCTGTCATGCCCACAGGAGAGACTTGAGGCTAGACCTTCTTGACAGGTGGATAAGTAAAGAGAGTTAGTCTTGGAGGTAGAGATATCCATTACAAGTAGAGACCTTACACATCCTCTAAGGATGATGTTAACCCTAACCCTAAGTGTTGGTTAGAGAGAGAGATGACATGATGAGTAGATGTCATAATAGACGAGGTGTGGCAGTGAACATGCTTTTGGATGCCCAGGACATTGTGAGACATATGAGGTTGGATGACCTAGTGCCTTTGGCGACTCAACCTAGGAAAGGGTGGTGCATGGTAGAGAGAAGGATAGATCCTTCAATGATGAGGTTAGATAAGAACCTATAGAAATCCTATGGGCTGATGCAAGTAGGGCATAGAATGCACCCAGAGTACGTCAGTGGTGTGAGCAGTAGGCTAAAACCCTGGCCGGGAGAATACGATGGATAGCTTATGAGATAAGCATAAAGGGCTAGGGATAACCTTGAGCAAGCATAAGTCTGAACATAGGCTTCACCCACGTAGAGGTATGCTTGTGAGCTTTATCCATCTTCATGGAGAGAGAGAGAGTAGGACCTAAGCAAGAGGGTTGGAAGCCTAGACTCTGAGATATGAGGAAAAGTGGGGAGTTGAGGATGATGCGACCTAAGTGGATGTTTGTGGTTGCCTCTTGCTTGATCCCTGGAGGCTGATGATGTTGTGGTTTCCATGAGAGGAACCAAACCCTAGAGATAGGATGATTCTATTGGTACCTCTGTACCTTTGGTATAGATGAGAAGAAGAGTTCCTTAGACCTGGAGAGGTTTAGTAATAGGTGGTGAGGCCTTGTACCTTGTTGATTGTACTTGAGGAGGACTCAACTCTGAAGTGTTTCTCAAATAGAAAGATGACAGGAAGTGCATGTCATGCCTTATACATGCTTGATACGTGGTTGAGAGGTTGAGCATGCAGTTGGACACCCAGAAAGAGAACCTAGGCCTAAGAGGGGAAGTTGTGTACCTAATGCTCATGATGGGTTTTGAGTTTCTATAGATGTGTGAATGGTACTTCTCATGGTTAGAGGAGAGGGAACCCCTTAAGTTTAAAGGTATGTTTGATGAACCCCTCACAGCTAAGTGGATGACATGGGAAGGTATGATCTTGATTCAATGTTGAGGATGAGAACAAGTATGACCTAGCATCATTTAGTAGGTGGTCTACTCGTGCCTTAGTAGTTGTTGGGTTAAGCATGCTCATTTGAATATAAACCCTAAGGATGGTGTGACCTTGTTGTTAAGAGTTGTAGTTTCATCCCATCCTAGGAGAGGTACCCTTTGGTAGGGTGTATACCAGTTTTGTGAGTTTTGAGGAAACCTAAAGAGGTCTCATAGGATCTTGAGAAGCTAAGTGAAGAATACATGGAAGAAAATGAACCTATAGACCCATAGACAACCATCTCTAAGTACATGTGTATGTGTTACCATGGAGGTAATGGTATGGGGCCTGACCAAGGTAGGCAGGTTGCCATGACCCCTAAGAAAGGATAGAAGTCAGCCATGAATGTAGAGAAAGAGATGATGAAGGCTTGGGTAAGGTTCTAAGTTGGACAGGTACTATAATAGAATCCTATGTCTATCCTAGGGTTAGGTAGGGATAAGACTGATGGAAGTAGGAGTTGCCTAATTCCCTAGTTGCACATGACCATAGGGTTGGGAGGTAACAGCTATCATTGTCTAAGGGCCATGGGTTACGAGATTCACCTTTGTGAACTCATGGGACTCAAAGGGCAGATGAGTAGGGCACTCTCTGGATGCATAAGGGAAGAGGGATGACCCTAAAAGTGTCGGCACCCTATAGACCTAGAGGATATGACCAAGGATTGTGTGGTGATCCAAGTAGGTTCGAAACTAGTTTTCCATAGAAGTAACCTTGATATCGAGATGATTGTGATATAGAGACATAAGTTGCATGTTTCAACTTAGATTTGAAGGTGTACTGACAAGGTGGGATGTACCATCTCTACTCTTGGAACAGGAAGAACTTTGTTTTTGGACTGCAGCCAAATGCTTATTTCCTCTTGTAATGGAGTGAGAGATAGGACAGTATGTGTGCCATACACCAAGGATAAAGATGATATAAGTTGGAACGTTGCTATGAGGTATGAGGATAGAGACGATAACATACCCTTTTAGGGTGAATGAAACATGGATGGTTTACCAACACTAAGAGAAATAAGGTAGTCATCTTATGATGATGTTTTTATCATGAGCTATGAGTTATACAAGGTTGAGTTTGAAGACTAAGAGGATGAGCTCAGAGTTTCTTGATGAAGATAGACTTAGAGTCTGAGATGAGATGATAAGTGGAATACATGGAGGTGTATGTCTTCAACATTACCTAACACCTAAGGATGTGAAGTGGTAATGGATGCTCTGGATGGGATAAAACTGCCTAGTTTAGATGGAGGCTAGAAGAGGTTGTTAGGTTAACCCTCAGTTGAAAAAAAAAGATAAGTTTGGCTAACACTCAGATTAAGTTAATGGTTCTTTGGTTAGCCATCCTAGGGCATATCATGATAAAAGGATGGTTGTAGAACCTTAGATGCACTTCCTTGGAAAAGAAGGTGATGAAACCCCAACTAGAGTGGTTTAGTGTTTCTAAGGAATCAATCTTGAGAGATCATGGTATACAGGAGATCATGATTTTAAGATCACCATACACCGTACTATAAAGATAGTAAGTGACTGTAGTACTTTGGATGCCTAAGATAATGTTGCATGTGGCATGTTTCCATGCATGACAGGAGGTGAAGGACGAATACCAATAACCCAGTGCATTGATATAGAGGATTAAAGAGTCCCTGAGAGGGAATGGGAGTTCATCACTAAGGATGTTGTGGTAACTCTCCCCTAGACCAAGGAAGGTCAAGATGCAATATGGGTTATGGTAGATCGCCTTACCTAGATGACATGAGAAAGAAAGAATATTGTTAAGGGATAGATCTAGTTGAACTACATATGAGATGGATCAACTACACCATGATCTGAGTTCTTGAGTTTAATCTAAAGATTCACTTACATGTGGTGGAAGTGAGTGCATGAAGAACTCGATGTTAGTACCACTTATCACCCCTAACTGATGGTTAGAATGATCCAGACTAGAGGGTCTGATCAGAGCATGTGTGCTCGTTCAGGGTGATACCTAGAGACAGTTCTTGTCCTCTGTAAGATGTGATGATAACCACCATAGCTAGTATCGGGATGTAAATAAGCTATGTAAGGGAGGTTGTGTCGGTCACCACTTCATTGAGATGATGTTGGTGAAGGGGCCTCACAAAATTCAGAAAAGAACCACAGTGTGTGCAGATGAAGTCTCTTTGATCGTGCAATAGCTGAAAGAGAGCCCAGGGGTGACATGAGTCGTGAGCTAATGCGAAGCAAGTCTGACATGTAGTTCACTGTGGGAGAGTTTGTGATGTGAAAATCCGACCCCTCTAAGCTACAGCTGAGAAAGCTAAGTCCCTGATATACGGGTCCATTTGAGATGGATTGGTGGAGATGGTTGTGCTTAGCCTTACCCCTCAAGATAACATGATGTGTAATGTGTTACATGAGTCTGATCTATAGCACTATGTGAGGTACCCAAGCCATGTGTTGAGCCCTGAACCTATTCAGCTTTTGAGAGGCTGAAATGTCCTAAGTCACCTATGAGGGTATGATATACCAAGGTAAGAAAGAACTCCAATGGAAGAATATGAGATGATGAAGGTTCTTGGGAAGCACCATGGAAAGGGTGAAACCACATGGGACGCCTGATGGACATAAGAAAGGCTTATCCTGAATTGTTTGTTTTCTTGATGGAATTTTGAGGACAAAATTCTTATAAGAGGGGAAGGATGTTACAACCCCAATTTTTGGGTTCATTTGGTAAGAAATGTAATTTCTCATATTAAAGATATTTGAACAAATAATGATATAATTTGTTTTGAATAAATGGATTTTGTTCACAATGGCCTTGATGGTTGTTTTGTGGGCTTTATTGGCTATTGGGCCCAATAACAAGGAAAGAATAAAAGAAACTCCATTAATTGAGTAAATAAGAAAATGGAGAAAAGAAAGGTGTAAAAACCTCTAGAAGGCAATGGAATATAATCCAAAGTGGGATTTCGTGCCTCTTGGGGTCCTTGGGTTCCAAGGAGACCAAAATTGCAAAGAGAAACTAATAAGAAAAGAAAAGAACAATTAAATATTTCTTTATTAAGAAAGAAATTGAAAACAATGATAAAATGTGGAAAATAAGTGGAAAGAGGTATAATTGAGTTATCCTGGGTGGATTTTCGTATCCAAAGGATTCCTAATGTTAAATGGAATGCCAATGAGGAAAATAAAAAGAAAGAAAAAGAGAAATCCTCAAAAAGAAATATTTTGATAAGAAATAAATAAGATAATGAATGAATTTTGTAGCATTGCTAAAAAGGAAGTATTTTCTATTAAATGAAAATAGAATTTCGTGCCAATGGGTTAAAAGTCAAGCAATAAAGAAAATAAGTGAGAGGAGTTTCGAATTCCTAGTACCTAAAGAGCAAAGAATATCTAAGAAGGTAATGAGGAGAGAGAAGATTTCTTCTTAGTTAAGGAATGTCTTTTCCTATTAGGAAAGGGACTCGTTTCCTCTTGGATGAACATCTTGGGGTGTGGATACCCTCCCCTATATAAGGGGTAGATCCCTTGGCTGAGTTTAAGTTAATTCCAAGCACCCTTTCTCTCTCCTTCTTCATCGTTTTTGTTCAAAACCCTAAACAACGGGTGGTGTTTTATCTGGAGCAACGAAGAGATGTGGAGTCATCTTGAGAAATGATTAATGTTCCTCGATGACCTATGGATGATCGGCTAACGTCCTCGAGCGTCTGACTTCACATAGTTACCTGCGGCACACCTGCAACACGACCGCATCAAGGTTGTGAGTTGCAGACTTGCGGAGCCTGATCCCGGCTGTTACGGCCATACCCAAGGTAGCCTTACTTGCACGGGGGCACGACGGAGGTAGGGGATCTATCCTCAATCTCCTTCGAGGTCCCAAGGAAGGAGGAGTAGCCGTGCAAGACACGGCTAGGGCGGTAGCAGCGCCATCGTGAGGTAGAAGAAGGTGAATCGGTCATTGGACCGTTCTACCCCTCCGGGTATTGAAGGAACGGTCGACTTACCGAGGGTATTTTTGACAATCTGTTATGTTTTCAAACCCACCGAGCAACATTGCATGGAAACGGCTACGTGGCAGCTTTTGATTAGTCCAAGTAAGATTTATTGCAAAAATCGTATTTAAATATCATTAGCTCGGATGGATACACATAAAATATGAAAATTGCTCAGAAAAATGAGAGGAATTCATTAAAATTAGTTTTAGAGGCCAACTCCTCTTGCTATTCGAAAATTAGTATAAGTTATCAACTTTAATGAATTAAAGATTAAGAAACCAAATTTCGAGATGATTAATGTGTTTAGTAGGATTTAATGGATGATAAAAGTTGATATTAACATGTTAATTGTAAAAAGGTACATTAATATCAAAAAGGATGAACTTTGCACATAATTAGTTTAATTTAGAGTTTCTTGTGCATGAATATGCTTTAATGGGCCTTGAAACCCTAATATTAGTTTTTGGTGACTCTTAATAGCTTTAATTATTCAAAATCATGAATAAAGCTAATGTGGCAACACATCCCACTATCACACAGACATCGAGGTGTTACGCGAAAATGTGAAGAAAACACCATAAACCACAAATTACTAAAAACATGGGTTAATTAAAACTGATTGCAGAAAGTAGATAAACTAAGAAACTATTACGTTCTGATCCACATCCTGTAAGAAAATAGGTCATATAAACATTTACAAGCCGTTATACATGTCCACAACTTAGGAGATCAGCTGTCCTGTCATCACATGAGTTAATCACCTATTTATACATACAGAACGGCCCATATCCGGCCAGTAGCAGGATATACAAAACGTCATCGGCTATACATCGTGAAACATCGTCAAAACGCCTCCAAGGACCTAAGAATACAGGGATGACTCTAAGACTCTACTAAAAAACGACCAAAACAGCAGCATGTCCATCTCTTGCCTTCTACTGCTCTTCTTGCTGCTCGGCCGCAACCCCACGACCACCACCACGTCTAGCTCGAACACCTAAAAAGGTTATAAATCAGCAGGGTGAGACACACAGTCCCAGCGAGAAACATAACTCCCCCCAAAACTACAGAACCTCAGAAGATGAAGCAACAACGAGAGATAACTGATAAAAGGTATAATAAGAGCAGTTTATAAAGTAAAGCTATTCATACCATCAAGCTTACCAGGCTGTACGGAAGGCAGATAACCAATCATCTCTTTCTGGAACATGATTAACAAGATAAGATTTATAAGATCTTATAACATAACATAAGAAACGTATAAGTAATTGCAATTATAACAAGATTAACTACACAAGCAAGGCCTCAACCAATGTTTTGTGTTTTACCTTATGCAGTAAATACTATTCGGCTGGATTACATATTATTATGGCCTGAGGAAGTGAGTTGTACCGCTCAGATCCAACCTTCGGTTGTGAAACCCAAGCCGGTGCCATACAAGGTCAATGGGAGAGTTGGACTCTGCACGAGAACCAAAGTAGGACCGCAATCTCATGCTTAAGTGGAACAGCCACAAGGTCAGCTCCATATGCTACCCTTCCTCTAGCCCACCTCGGTACAGGTCACGGCGCTAGTAAAACTGAGCCACGGGCCTGTTCACCGTGCTCTGAGCCATGAACGCATGCATGCTCCCATATCACATATCCTGAGCCATGGGCCTGTTCACCATTCTCTTATCATATTTGGGCTACGGGCCTGAATTCGCACCCTAGAGTCTACAACCGAAGTTGCACTCTTACCTCCTCACTTTAGGCTAGGAGAAACCTCGCATACTCAATAATATGCGCTCTGGGTTAACCCGCAGGAGAACCCGTTTCACCATCACCAGCTCCTGACGATGATGGATCTATGGCCATGGAAAACTACATGATATGTTCCACTGTGATTAGTTAGTATAATTTAAGTGGATTGTTGAGGAAATCAAGGTAGTAACACATACATATCATAAAACTACATTATTATTACCATCATCATGTTATTCCAGGATTTCAATCCCCCATCACAGAAAACCACTACCTCAACAGGAAATCTAGTCACTTGGGATATCAATCCCAGATCATCATCAAGGGATAACACCTCAACTGGGTACTTTAGCCAAACTCAGGTCCTCAGACCCAAACGCATCATGCATGCTATCTCATCATCAGGAGTAACCATCAAAGAAATGTTACTCAACATATGTACCTCATAGCCCTTTACCTGGCTATGCATCTATATGAGTCACCAGCATGGTTAGTATGCACAATTATCATGAATTAATAGAAGATTCATATTATCAATATAGGGTGATATTTAACATGCATGCATCAACCTGTGATCATAAGCATAGGTTATGTCATTCTGAAAAGCATCTCATATGCTTACCATTTATTCAACATTATACATATGGTTCCAGATGATCATAAACACAGGTACTACCATGTCAAGCTACATAGATGTGATCCATTATATCAACTATCAAGTATGTCAGGGATCACTATCATAAATTAAACATGATTACATGAGTAAGAGCTAGGATATATGTTTTCCAAAAGGAACAAAACCCTTACTAGAGGTAGTATCGGGCAGGGCACTCTCCCCTATCGCCCAACACTACAAACACATAACGGTCAAGCAGACCAGCACATATCGGCCTAGGATATCAGCACATATCGACCAAGGATATCAACACATATCAGTCAAGGATATCAGCACATATCGGCCAAGGATATCAGCAAGGGTGGCGGGCTACCTTAGGGTGTATCGTGCACCTAGATGTATCGTGCATCATGCGTCGTGCAACCACATGCATATCGGGCAACCCAGGGCATAACACCCATCAGTATATCCTGCAGCTATGCCTAGGAGACATATCGTGCAACGGTGTGTCGTGCACCATGGTGTCGGGCAACGCAGTGTCGTGCAACACAGGTTTTAACGGCCTCAAAGGATGCAACTCAACCGAGCAACAAGGAGCCTGTCACTCAGCTAGCGTAGCCTAGACCTATCGACTGACACATAGGGTAAAGACTGGTGTGACGCCCGTCACAACACTACAGAACTAGCTAACAAACTCCATGCCTCAAAACACAATGACACCAAGCCACCACATAGGCTAAGTGTATCATGCATGTTACTCATCAAGGTGTGATGCCCGACACACACACACAAGGCAGGAACCAGATGCAACGCCCGACACAGCCACAACATATCGTCCAAGGCTCTAGGTCAAGAGGGGTATCAGGCAACATCACCACTAACACCATATCAGGCAAGGTACAACCCGACAAGATCACCATCTACCTCACGCATAAGGGCACCAAAACCCTAATGGATCAAGAAGATGGCTCACCTCTCAACAACCAAGAGAGAGAGGGGTCTTGCCAAGCTTCTTAACACCAATTCGGGCAAGAAAAGGTTCAACCACAACCAAGGTCCACATCTACCACAAAGCTCACCTCTCAAATCCATGGTGAGAGAAGGGTGTTGCTCAAGCAACTAGAACACAAGCTCACCTCTCAACTCAAACGAGAGAGGAGTATTGCTCATATCACTAGAGTTTAAGCTCACTTCTCAAGACCAAAGGAGGGATAGGGGTGTTGCTAAACAAGAAACCCTAGAATATAGGTTCGGCCAACAAGGTACAACTAAGCAAGAAACTAAACTATCAACACACATAGTTGATCATAAGCAACATACAAACAAGAACATAGAATAGGTAGTATAGTTAGGGTTAGGAGTTATGTAACCCGCCTTAAGAAAGCTCCAAGCTCCTAGATCCAAGCTCCAAGCACCACCAAGGAAGAAGAGCAAGGAACTCTAGGGTTCGGCCACTACTAGAGGAAGAAGGAGACTCCAAGAAGGATCGGCCACCAAGCTTGCAAAAGAAGAGGGTGTCGTGCAACAAGGGAGAGGGGAAACTAAGGAACTAAAGGGATCCTTAGCAAGAGAAAGAGAACACATATATAGGAAAGGATGGAGGAGAAACCAAGGTAAGACAAGGCAAGGTGTCGACCACCTAGGGACACTTGTCCAAGACTAAATCCACCACTCTAACATGCCCTAAACACATGTCCAAGGCCATTGCCACATGCAAGCATCAAGCACCAAGTGTCCACTAGTAGTGACATAAATGAGGTCAAAGCAGGTCAAAGGATCCATGGGCGACACACCACAGGCCGACACACACCCTGGCTGACACACTCCCTGGCTGACACAAGGCTCACTCTGCCCGACAAAAGGTCCAAAGAGGCAAAGGCAACGCACCACAAGGCCCAACAAGCTCATCCAAGCCCAAGGCAACACAAGCAACGAGCCCAACCCTTCCTCTCAACACTAGAGGAAGCAAGGAGAGGGAGGAAAACCTCACAAGGTGACAAAACTTGCCCGCAACCCTAGACTTCGATTAATTGCAAGTAGCACCTCCAGCTCTCAACAAAGCACCAACAAACCCTAATCACCACTAAAGGTGATTAGCAAGCAACTAAGCATCAGGGTTAAGCAAAGCAAACAGGATAAACCCTAAATGGAGGTCAGGGTCCTTACAAAATAACCCTCTACAAAGGGATTTCGTCCTCGAAATCTGAAGGAAAAAGCGAGGGATACTTCCTCCTAATCTCTTCCTCAAGCTCCCACGTGGCTTCTTCAACACCACGATGATGCCAAACAAACTTCACAAGAACCAGGTCCTTCCTCTTCAGCTTCTTAACCCTTCTGTCCAGGATCATCACAGGACCTTCCTCGAAGGTCACATCTTCATCAAGCTCAACTTTGACTGGATGTATCACTGTTCCTATTTCCAGATGACTTTTCTTCAACATACTGACATGAAACACTGGATGTAACCTGTGCAACTCTAGCGGAAGCTCTAACTTGTAAGCTACTTTGCCAACTCGTGCTATGACCGGGTATGGCCCCATATATCTGGGTGCTAACTTACCCTTCCGGCCAAACCTCAACACACCTTTCCAAGGTGAAATTTTAAGATACACTTTGTCTCCTACCTAGAACTCCAAAGGTCATTGGCGATTGTCTGCGTAAGACTTCTGCCTGTCTTGTGCCGCTTTCAACTATTGTTGTATCACCTTAACCTTCTCTGTCATCTGTTGTACTAACTCAGGACCCAATAGCTGATATTCACCAGACTCATACCAACACAACGGAGATTTGCACTTCCTGCCATATAAGGCCTCATAAGGAGCCATGTCAATGCTCCGCTGATAACTGTTGTTGTAGGCAAACTCTATCAAACTGAGATGCATGTCCTGACAACCTAGGAACTGCAAAACAAAAGCTTGAAGGAGATCCTCCAAAGTCTGAATAGTCCTCTCAGACTGTCCATCTATCTATGGATGGAAAGAGGTATTGAATCTCAACTGCGTTCCCAACGCTTTGTGTAACTGCTCCCAGAAATGACTTGTGAACTGAGGACCTCTGTCGGAAACTATCGTCGTTGGCACCCCGTGAAAATGTACTATCTCATCCACATATATTTGAGCGAGCTTCTTGACTGTATACGTTGTCTTTACATGTAGGAAATGGGCAGACTTCGTCAATCTGTCCACTATTACCCAAATGGAATCATGATTCCTAGTTGTCCTGGGTAGACCAACTACGAAATCCACGATTGTATGATCCCATTTCCACTGTGGTATCGGCAGGGGTTGTAACGTACCTGCCGGCTTCTGATGCTCAGCCTTAACTTGCTGACATACCGCACACCTAGACATGAACTCGGCTACATCTCTCTTCAAGTCAAGCCACCAATATAAGTCCTTCAGACTATGATACATCTTAGTGACTCCTGGATGCATAGCATACATCGACGTGTGTGCTTCCTCGAGCACTAACTTCCTCAGATCATCAGCATCGGGGACCACCATCCTATCACGATAGCAAACTAGTCCATCCTCAGACTCATGGAACCCATCACGCTTTTCGCTGCCGAACTCTGATCTGATCAACTATATTGTATCATCTGTTTTTTGTGCATCTTTGATCTGTTGTCTCAGCATAGGCTTGACTTGCATCTATGCTAAAAGTCCAACTAACAAGGAAACTTCCATCTACACATTCATCTGCCGCAAGGAAATAAGCATATCTCGTCTATGGCATACCAGGGAACTCAACTGTGCCTTCTTTGAAGAAAGAGAAGAAGACTTTCAGCTAAGCGCATCAGCTACCACATTCACCTTACCAGGATGATACTCGATGGTGCAGTCATAATCATTGATTAGCTCCATCCAACGACGTTTTCGCATGTTTAGCTCATTCTGTGAAAAGATGTACTTCAGGTTCTTATGATCTGTAAAGATCTGGCATACTTCCCCGTAAAGATAGTTTCTCCAAATCTTTAACGCATGAACCACCGATGCCAAATCCAAGTCATGAGTCGGATAGTTCACCTCGTGTTTCTTAAGCTGTCATGAAGCAAAAGAAACCACATGATCTTCTTGCATCAGCACACAACCTAAACCTTTCTTGGAAGCATCACAGAAAACAACATAGCCCTTTCCAGGCTCTGGCAGCACTAACACTGGTGCACTAGTCAGCTTCTCCTTCATACTTTGGAAAGCTTGCTGGCAACGGTCATCCCAGATTAAAGGTACATCCTTTCTAGTCAACTTCATCATTGGCAATGCAATCGCATTGAAGACCTTGATAAACCTTCGGTACTATCCTGCTAATCCCAGGAAACTATGAACTTCTGTCGGCATCTTCGGCTGTTCCCATTCTGCAATGGATTCCACCTTCTTCGGGTCCACTTTTACTCCTTCTGCATATATCACATGACCCAAGAAAGTTACTTCTTCCAACCAGAACTCACACTTACTGAACTTAGCATACAACTGATGTTGATGAAGAAGAGTCAATGCTAGTTGAAGATGCCACTCATGCTCTTGCTTGTCCCTACTTTAGATCAATATGTCATCTATAAAGACTACAACAAACTGATCTAGGAACGGATGGAACACTCGATTCATCAAGTCCATGAAAGCAGCATGTGCATTGGTTAGCCCAAATGGCATAACCACAAACTCGAAGTGACCATACCTTGTCCTAAAAGCTGACTTTGGTATGTCATCTGCCTTAATCCTTAACTGATGATATCCTAACCATAGATCAATCTTTGAAAACATTGTAGCACCACGCAACTGATTGAACAGATCATCTATCCTCAGCAATGGGTACTTGTTCTTGATCGTGACCTTGTTCAACTGCCGATAATCTATACATAACCGCATCAACCCATCCTTCTTCTTAACGAACAACACTGGAGCACCCCAAGGCGATGTACTTAGTCGGATGAAACCCTTCTCCAGCAACTCTTATAATTGTTTCTTAAGCTCTCCCATCTCCACTGGAGCCATCCTATACGGTGTTTGTGCAACTGGTTGCGTTCCTGGAACCAGATTGATCTCAAAATCAATCTCTCGGGGTGGAGGAACACTGGGGAACTCATCAAGAAACACATCTGCAAACTCTCGGACAACTGACATATCCTCAAGGCTAGGACCTTTTGCCTTGATATCTACAACGTGAGCTAAGAACGCCTTACATCCTTGCTGTAACAACTTTTCTGCCACCATAACTGATACTAGACACATTGGAAGAATCTTCCTATCTCCTTGGAAGATCCACTTCTCTCCATCATCATGAAACACAGCCTGCTTGGAACCACAGTCCAAAACAACCTTATACTTGTCTAATGTATCCATCCCAAGGATCACATCAAAACCATGCATATCAAGTGGTATAAGATCCACTTGTATGTTGTGTCACAAAAAAGATAAGACACAAGATGGACACTCTTCTCAAAGCATCGAGGAACCATCAAGAGAGGTTTCTAACAACAAGTTATCCTTCTTACAACTAATAGGAAAACAACAGTTTTCAAGCATACTATAGGCGATGAAAGAGTGTGTAGCACCCGGGTCAACTAGAATAGATATAAAGCAAGAAGAAGACATATCAGAATGAAATAACTCCATCTGACCTGCCACCACTCACGGGTTAACTATCGCATCTGGCTGATTCATAGCATAGAATCGAGCCATTTCTTACTATCCACGTCCTCTGCTTCCTTGAGCAGACAATCCCTCTTGCGACGCCTGACTGCATCCTCACCCTCTGCTACTATTGGGTTGTTGTCTATCTGACCCTCGTTGATTCGGCCTTGGCTGATGTGCCACTTCAACATCTCTATTCAGGCAGTTTGACCTCTGATGCCCGATCTGACCACAACGATAGCATGACCTATCTTCAAACCGTGGCCTAGATGGCCCTATCACTGCCACAGAAGTTGTACTATGTGCCTTTGACGGTGAAGAAACATAGCCTCTTCCCTTACTCAGAGACCACACTGATGGTACATTGGAACCTCTCATCACGAAAGGTGCTGAAAACTTGGGCTTCTTGAAGCCACCAAACCTCTATCCCTGGAACTGAGTAGGCCTCTTTTTAGACATGGATTCTCTTTTCTCCCTGACTGGCCGTTCGATCCTCCAGACAGATTCCAAAAATGTAGCAAACCACTCTCGGTTCTCCAACGCAGAAATAGGTGTTGTCAACTCAGCACTCAGACCCTTCTCAAAGCGTCTGATCCGCTCTTCATCTGTTGCTGCCATGTGAGGACAAAACCTCAATAGGTCCATGAACTTGGCTTCATACTCAGTGATGTTCATCGTTCCTTGTCGTAGGCTCTCAAACTAACTGATCTTCTCATCCAGATACATCTTCAGAAAGTATCTACTAATGAACTCGTGTCAAAATACCTCCCAACCGATCGCCTCACTGGGTCGCTTCTCCTCCTTGATGGTCCACCAGTGACCAGCACTACCCTTCAGAAGGTAGACGACGTGCTTTACTTTGTCTGCTTCGGGGATGTCAAGGATCCGGAAAGCCTTCTCAAGACTTGTCAGCCACAGATCTGCATCTGTTGGATCAGTCGTTCCAGCATAGTCTGAAGCTCTGACTCGGCGAAGCCGCTCAAAGGTCTTCCCAATACCCGATGTTTCACCATGGGGAGCCTGTGCTCTCAGAGGAGGCACTAGAAATCTCTCTACCATGAGATTCATCATAGCCATCATCTGCCCCATAAGTTGTTGATAGGCAGGGTGTTCAAGAATGGTTGGGTTAGGTTGGGGGACCTCAGGCACCCGATCTTCATGTGCCCGACCAAAAGCTCCATCAATTGATGTAGCATCGCTGTTCTCAGCAGCGTGTTCTTCATGGTTCCCAGACATCTTGGCTTTTCTTCCACTGAGGGCAAAAGATGATGGTAAGAAAATCTGGAAAACTCAAAAGAACAAACACAACCTTGTCCTAAATCCCTATAGACTCAGCAAACCTAGAGATCTGATACAAAAACTTGTGGCAACACATCCCACTATCACACAGACAGCGAGGTGTTACGCGAAAACATGCGGACAACACCATAAACCACAAATTACCAAAAATACGGGTTAATTAAAACCGATTGCAGAAAGAAGATAAACTAAGAAACTATTAAATTCCGATCCATATCCTACAAGAAAACAGGTCATATAAACATTTCCAAGCCTTGATATGTGTCCACAGCTTAGGAGATCAGTTGTCCTGTCATCACATGAGTTCATCACCTGTTTATACATACAGAACGACCCATATCTGGCCAGCAGCAGGATATACAAAATGTCATCAGCTATACATCATGAAACATCATCAAAACACCTCCAAGGACCTGAGAGTATAGGGATGACTCTAAGACTCTACTACAAAATGACCAAAACAGCAACATGTCCATCTCTTGCCTTCTACTGCGCTTCTTGCTGCTCGGCCGCAACCCCGCGACCACCACCACATCTAGCTCGAACACCTAAAAAGGTTATAAACCACTGGGGTGAGACACACAGTCCGAGCGAGAAACATAACTCCCCTCCAAAACTACAGAATCTCAGAAGATGACGCAACAACGGCAGATAACTGATAAAAGGTATAACAAGAGTTGTTTATAAAGTAAAGCTATTCATACCATCAAGCTTACCAGGCTGTATGGAAGGCAGATAACCAAGCATCTATTTATGGAACATGATTAACAAGATAAGATTTATAAGATCTTATCACAGATTATAAGAAACTTATAAGTAACTACAAGTATAACAAGATTAACTACACAAGCAAGGCCTCAACCAATGTTCTGTGTTTTGCCTTATGCAATAAATACTATTCGGCTGGATTACATATTATTATGCCCTGAGGAAGTGAGCCGTACCACTCAGATCCAACCTTCAGTTGCGAAACCCAAGCCGGTGCCATACAATGTCAATGGGAGAGCCAGACTCCACGACCTCCCACCTCGTGGGCAGTGCACGAGAACCAAAGTAGGACCGCAGTCTCATGCTTAAGTGGCCTCATCCACAGGGTCAACTCCATATGCTACCCTTCCTCTATCCCGCCACGATACAGGTCATGACACTAGTAAACCTGAGCCACATTCCTGTTCACCGTGCTCTGAGCCATGAACGCATTCATGCTCCCATATCACATATCTTGAGCCATGGGCCTGTTCATCATGCTCTTATCATATTTGGGCTATGGGCCTGAATTCGCACCCTAGAGTCTACAACTGAAGTTGCATTCTTACCTCCTCACTTTAGGCTAGAAGAAACCTCGCATACTCAACAATATGCGCTCCGAGTTAACCCGCAGGAGAACCTGTTTCACCATCACAAGCTCCTGACGATGATGGAACTATGGCCAGGGAAAACTACATGATATGTTCCACTGTGATTAGTTAGTATATTTTAAGTGGATTGTTGAGTCAATCAAGGTAGTAACACATACATATCATAAAACTACATTATTATTACCATCATCATGTTATTCCAGGATTTCAATCCCCCGTCATAGGAAACCACTGCCTCAACAGGAAATCTCGTCACTTGGGATATCAATCCCAGATTATCATCAGAGGATAACACCTCAACTGGGTACTTTAGCCAAACTCAGGTCCTCAGACCCAAACACATCATGCATGCTATCTCATCATCAAGAGTAACCATCAAAGCAATGTTACTCAACATATGTACCTCATATCCCTTTACCTGGCTATGCATCTGTATGAGTCACCTGCATGGTTAGTATGCACAATTATCATGAATTAACAGAAGATTCATATTATCAATATAGGGTGATATTTATCATTCATGCCTCAACCTGTCATCATAAGCATAGGTTATGTCATTAAGCAAAGCATCTTATATGCTTACCATTTATTCAACATTATACATATGGTTCCAGATGATCATAAACACAGGACTACCATGTCAAGCTACATTGATGTGATCCATTATATCAACTATCAAGTATGTCAGGGATCACTATCATAAATTAAACATGATTACATGAGCAAGATCTAGCATCTATGTTTTCCAAAAGGAACAAAACCCTTACTAGAGGTAATATCGGGTAGGGCACTCTCCCCTATCGCCAAACACTGCAAACACATAACGGTCAAGTAGCCCAGCACATATCGGCTAAGGATATCAGCACATATCGGCCAAGGATATCAGCACATATCGGCCAAGGATATCAGCAAGGGTGTCGGACTACCTTAGGGTGTATCGTGCACCTAGATGTATCGTGCAACATGTGTCGTGCAACCACATGCATATCGGGAAACCTAGAGCATAACGCCCATCAGCATATCATGCTGCTATGCCTAGCAGACATATCGTGCAACATTGCGTCGTGCACCAAGGTGTCGGGCAACACAGCTCCGTGCAACATAGGTTTTAATGGCCTCAAAGGATGCAACTCAACCGGACAACAAGGAGGCTATCACTTAGCTAGCCTACCATGGACCTATCGGTCGACATAGGGTAAATACTGGTGTGATGCCCGTCACAACACTACAGAACTAGCTAACAAACTCCACACCTCAAAACACAATGACGCCAAGCCATCATATAGGCTAAGTGTATCAGGCATGTTACTAATCAAGGTGTGATGCCTGACACACACACACACGGCAGGAACTAGATGCAACGCTCGACATAGCCACACCATATCATCCAAGGCTCTAGGTCAAGAGGGGTATCACACAACATCACCACTAACACCATATTGGGCAAGGTACAACCCGACAAGATCACCATCTACCTCAAGCACAAGGGCACCAAAACCCTAATGGACCAAGAATATGGCTCACCTCTCAACAACCAAGAGCGAGGGGTCTTTCCAAGCTTCTTAACACCAATTCGGGCAACACAAGGTTCAATCACAACCAAGGTCCACATCTACCACAAAGCTCACCTCTCGAATCCATGGTGAGAGAAGGGTGTTGCTCAAGAAACTAGAACACAAGCTCACCTCTCAACTCAAACGAGAGAGGATTATTGCTCATATCACTAGAGTTCAAGCTCACTTCTCAAGACCAAAGGAGGGACAGGGTGTTTTTGAACAAGAAACCCTAGAACATAGGTTCGTCCAACAAGGTACAATAAAGCAAGAAACTAAACTATCAACACACATAGCCGATCATAAGCAACATACAAATAAGAACATAGAAGAGGTAGTATAGTTAGGGTTAGGAGTTATGTAACCCGCCTTAAACATGCTCCAAGCTCCTAGATCCAAGCTCCAAGCACCACCAAGGAAGAAGAGCAAGGCACTCTAGGGTTCGACCACCACTAGAGGAAGAAGGAGACTCCAAGAAGGATCGGCCACCAATCTTGCAAAAGAAGAGGGTGGCGTGCAACAAGGGAGAGGGGAGACTAAGGAACTAAAGGGATCCTTAGCAAGAGAAAAGGAACACATATATAGTAAAGGATGGAGGACAAACCAAGGTAAGACAAGGCAAGGTGTCGCCCACCTAGGGACACTTGTCCAAGAGTAAAGCCACCACTCTAACATGCCCTAAACACATGTCCAAGGCCATTGCCACATGCAAGCATCAAGCACCAAGTGTCCACTAGTGGTGACACAAACGAGGTCAAAGAAGGTCAAAGGATCCATGGGTGACACACCACAGGCCGACACACACCCTGGCTGACACACACCCTGGCCGACACAAGGCTCACTCTGCCTGACACAAGGTCCAAAGAGGCAAAGGCAACGCACCACAAGGCCCAACAAGCTCATCCAAACCCAAGGCAACACAAGCAACGAGCCCAACCCTTCCTCTCAACACTAGAGGAAGCAAGGAGAGGGAGGAACACCTCACAAGGTGACAAAACTTGCTCACAACCCTAGACTTGGGTTAATTGCAAGTAGCACCTCCAGCTCTCAACAAAGCACCAACAAACCCTAATCACCACTAAAGGTGATTAGCAAGCAACTAAGCATTTGGGATAAGCAAAGCAAATAAGATAAACCCTAAATGGAGGTCAGGGTCCTTACAGCTAAGATATGATGATTCTAAGCTATTTTGAGTATGAAGGTTCCTAATTGTGAATAAATATCCTTAATATGGAAATTAGGGTTTTCTAATGGATAAAGGCAGAATTAATGAGTTCATATGTGAATTAGATCGTAATGGACTATGAGTTGTTAATCTGGAAGGAACTGAAGATGATAAATGGGCATAATGATCTTTCCATAGAGTAAAAGGATAAAATGGTAACTTTAATGTAAAAGAGGCTTAATGGACTTAATTGATGGTTAATTATGTTTTTTTTATATCAGGGTTATATGTTGTTAAAAAATAACCTTAATATCTTTCATGAAGAATAGATGAGATAATTAGGGTTTGTGAGTAATTGTTTAAAATAGTAATTAATGAAGGGAAACCCTAATTGCCATGGAAACCCTAAAAGTGGACTAGAAACCCTAGGAAGTGAGCTAGGTTTAATGGATCTTGATGTCATAATCAATGATGGGAAATTATATGCATATTTCAGGATCTTCTTGTATGTGCTTTCTTGCTTGGATTTCTTACTTGCATGGAATATCTCTATCTCAAATCAGCTAAACAGGTATGTGGTTAATTATGGTTAATCACATTAGTTTCCCGAATGGTTTCCTGGAGGATTCATCACATTGAATGCAACTTATCAGTTTGGATGTTCATACTTGCAAATTATAAAGTCACTATGATTATCACAATTGTAAAATAAGTGTGCATTTTCACACCTACATGCCACCCTGATGGATGATGCAAAAAGGTCAAGCCCAGGAGGGAAGACCAATGGGCACCATGAGTGGTGACCCCAGGCACCAAGCTCGGGATTGAGAAGGTGGCCTATGATATTGCATGACTAAAGGGCACCATGAAGGGTGACCCCAGGCACCAAGCTCCGGAATGAGAAGGTGGCCTTAAGTCAATGGCAAAAGTGAAACCCGAAAGGGGGTATGCCAGGGTTAGGGTAAAAGCGATGGAGAAAGTCACACGAAAAGCATAATTTGGCCTATTAATTAACTTGATTGTGATAATTAGTTTGTTAGCCATATTTGTGAAATTTTGGTTGTCCCCACATACCGACATATTTCGATATGCTGACCGACGTTTTGTTTTTTGGCATTTTAGGTAAAAGCTTGAAAAGGACAAATAGTAAAGTGGCATATGTGGAATTAAATAAGAGTTAAAGTACAAGGAGGATTAGATAGAATAGACTCCTGATGTGAATAGAAGTAGATATCCAACTTTTTGAAAAAGGTATGTAAAGTTTTATTTTATACCCACTTTTAGTTTAGTTGGTAGAATTTGATATTTGTTATTAATTATTTGTCGAACCTTTGATTATGTAATTGGGATAATGGCTCTGACCTTTTGGTCTCCCTTAATTGGGGGTTACTGGGAGGCGGGGTCGTTACAATAGTCAAGCCAAACAACTAGTGGATGTGCAACACAAAATTCTTCAGCTATTATGGATGTGATGAAATCATAGTTAACTTTAAAAATCTCAGTTGAGCTCTCTTCTCAAAAGATATTACAATTGATTTTTGGGATTCTAGCACTCGGCTACAAGTTTAGGCTTACGCACACTTGGAGTGCCAGTTGGGGTGTTATCTTTACCCTCTTTTGATTTTCATACCACATAACCATCATTTCCGGATCGGACTCACACTAGGCTAGCATGATATGTGGGTTGTTTGCCATCCTTTATTGGGTAAAGTGAGAAAAAGATAAAAGAGATTTTTGCACAACACAAGGGAGTCAATGAGAAAGTTAAGTTAACAAGATTCCATTCATAATTTTTGCAAATTTTTCACTGAAAAATCGGTTGTATATGCACTAAAAGTTTGGCAAGAGTATCATGTATTCTAAATAGTGTTGCAGAGTTGGTTTATTCGCAAAAATTTGAGACCGTTACATGTATTTAGCAATCAAAGATGTGAAAATTGAGAGTTCAAGCTACAATTACAAACTAGGATCATGTACATAGGGAATTTCATTTTCCATTTGATTCAGGCATGCTCTTTAATAATTCTTTCATATGACCAAAAGGAATACAAGGTACAACGTAGTTCAAGAATACAAGGTGCAAAAGTTCATTCTATCACAATAGCCTCATTTGATACTAAACTTGCCATGAAGAGAAATACAGAACATGAACACAAAAGATTGAAATAAAGAATTGACATGACCAACAAAAGCAAATGGCAAAAGCAAATGAAAAAGAAACTACATTACAGGTCGGTTGCACCCCCCCAAGCTTGAAATATGTATTGTCCTCACTGCATCAATCAAGCTCATGAAGGTAACAACCGGATACCTATCATGGGTGAAAATCAATAAGAGGGGCCAACACCCCCATGGTCAGTCTGAAAGAACTGGCTGACAAGATGATCCTTCAGGACATCCATCGGAGTAGGCTGCAGGGCGGGCTTTGGGTGCTGCTACAGCGGCGGCTGATACGGCTGTGGGATGGAGTAATATCCTTAAGAGATGTGCCACAAATCCATGCGGTGGACCATGTCGTGCATCACAGTATACTGCATGCCCATCTGATCCAGGCGGTCTTCGATGTGATCGAACCACTACTGCATGTAGTCGTACAAATTTCTGACATCAGGCGTCACCCAGGAATACTTTGTCTGGGTGCTGGTGGAGGGAGGTGGTAGAGCAGAAGAAATAGAAGGAACTAAAGGACTTGAAGGTGCTGAAGGACCTGCCCCAGTATCATTAGCAGCTCTAGCTGCTGCTATCTCTTCATCAATGGCCAGTAGGGCTTTCCAGTTGTCCTTGTTCTCTAAGGTGGCATGCTCAAGATCAGGAAGGTCAATATACTGATCATCATCGAAGAACTGGAGGAACTTGTTGTCACAGTTGGGAACCCTCGAGATAAAACCTGTAGAGAGGAGATACTGAATATCTACCAGGTTTCTGCCTAGTGCAGCCTCAAGCCCTGTCAAATCAACATTACGTTTTTGTGCAATAAAAGTAATTAAACCGCCACACATGATGTCGTCATAATCCCTCTTCTTCACCTTCTTGATTTCAAGGAAACGTTGAAGAATATAGAAAGTAGCATTGATTTTGTGCTCATACATCATGCCCCTTAAGAAAAAGAGATCCTGCTTCCCAACAACCCCTTGTGTTTCCTTCTTGGCCAAAACGACAATAATAAGAAGGCCATGAATATACCAGAAGATGGGGTTGTGGATAGCAGATGCCCTGGCTAATTTTGCCTCATGGTGGTCCTCATAAGATATTTCGAACCAAAACTCATTTCTATGAAAAGTAGGTGGGTAAGCAATCACACCATCATAGTGACACTCCGGTAACTCACAAAAATGCCAAAAAGTGGGTTTGAATGCACGACCCAAAAGCCTAAAACATATAATACCAAAGGGCTCGAGCTTCTTCTTTGGGTCTTGCTCAGTGATGAGTGTCATCAAAAACTCATATACAAGATGGGGGTAGGTGTTTGATACCGTAAGGCAGATGTAGCTCAACCCCAGGTCTTGTAGGTGCATTAGGACTTCATCCTTGAAGCCCAGAGTTGTCATTATTTACTGGAAAGCAAAACTAGAAGGAAGAACTCTCCTTGCAATCAGCAACTGATATGTCGGGTCTTCTTTAGGGGTAACCCAAAACTACATAGTTGAGATGTATCTCGACGCTTGGGAGGAGCTTGTGTCATGCTTGCAGTTGCTAGTTTTCTTGAAAGGAGCCATTTCTACCTCTGATAGGTTAACACACGCTGTGTGCTACGACAGACACATCGTGTGTTTAAAATAGGAGGTCGGTTCAGATTGTAATGCACATGTCATGTGCAACTGGGTACACACTATGTACCTAGAGCTCTGCAAAAATTTGTACGTAGCGAACAGCAGATTTTGGGGAAAATGGAGGGGGGCAGCGACAGGTGCTTGGACTTGGTGTGGTTGAGGTGACGGTGTCAGAGTAGATGTTGACCTCCTTAGCATCGTGGAGGCATTTAGATAGGAGGATGATGGATCCCTTTCTCATGACCTTGCTAAAGAAGATGATGGCGGCTTTCTTTAGGAAGAAGATGACAACGATAGCTAGCTTGAAGAAGAAAAAGAGGTTGGTAACTCGAGCTTGATGGTGAGTACACCCTCCGTGCTCGAGGGTACACGATGGAGACAAAGAAGGTATGTGAGATCTTGAAGAGGACACACCGTGAGCAAGAGAAACACACGGCAATGGCTTGCTTGAGCTCGAGGGAGACATGATGTGAGAAATGAACATGGTGGAAGTGACTCTCGATCAGACGGTAGCAAGGAGGCAAGGGCTAGGGTTCTAGAGTCTCACACGACTCAAATGAGAGTTTGAGTGAGAGGGACAGACGTGTGCTAGGTTATATACCTGCATTTTTGTCTAAAGACACGACGTGTTCAAATAAAGGCGCACCTTGTGTCTTTTCATAACTCCCTTTCCATGATAAAAGACACGTCATGTTCTTTAACAGACATGGCGTGTGACTTTCTAGAAATTCAAAAAGCCCATTTCTACTGATAACTACATGACTTATGCTAATATAGACACATCGTGTACTTTTTCCAGGGAGTTTATCCCTTTTCCTTCTGTTGTGATACACATCGTGTCTGATTTAGGACACAGCGTGTACTTTTTCATAACACTTGACATTTCCTTTTCTACTTCAAAACACGGTGTGTGAAAATAAAGACACGTCGTGTGTTTTTCCAGAAATCTTTTTGCCTTTTTTTCTTCTTGGGGACACATCGTGTCTAAATTAGAACACATTGGTTGAGGAGAACTTGTTTCTATTGATCGACGACACAACGTGTCAAATAAAGGCACATTGTATACCTAGAGATATAACTCGTTTTCTGTGTTTCTGGAACTAGAGACACGCCGTGTCTTCTGTAGTTTCTATAGAAAACATCTTGTATCAGCAAAGAATTAATAACAGATATGTAATGGAATTGTCTAAATTATTACATTCTTCCATGACAAGCTTATTTACAAAACTAAAGAGTGTTTTTTACTCAAATGACTAGAAAAAAAATCTATCCTAATGTGGGTTTGACTCCCACGAGGTCCTCCATTTAGAGTCTAGAGTGAGACTCTTCAATTGTCTATCATACATCTTGAAGGGAGCAAGAAACTCCCTTGTGCACTTCGTCCCCCAAGGTATACATCTTGCAACGTTCCCATTTACTTTGAATGCTCCATCCTTGTCTTGTAATTCAACAACTCCATAAGGAAAAATCTTCAATACGAGAAAAGGGTCAGACCACTTTGACTTTAGTTTTCCAAGAAATAGTTTAAGTCTTGAGTTGAATAGCAACACTTTGTCTCCCTCTTTGAAATCCTTCCTCCGGATTCTCTTGTCATGCCATATCTTGGTTCTTTCTTTGTAGAGCCTTGCATTTTCATATGCATCAAGCGGTAGCTCTTCCAGTTCTTGCAGCTGCAAAAGATGCTTCTCACCAACCTTCTTCATGTCAAAATTTAGGAACTTGATAGCCCATAGTGCACGGTGCTCTAGTTGTAGCGGAAGATGACGAGATTTACCATATCTCAACTTAAATGGGGTTGTGCCTATAATGGTCTTGTAAGTCTTCCGGTATGCCCATAGTGCGTCATCTATCTTTAATTCCCAATCTTTTCTTGAGCTAGACATTATCTTCTCTAGAATGCTTTTTAACTGCCGGTTTGAGACCTCAACTTTCCCAGAAGTTTGGGGATGATAAGGCGTACAAACCTTATGTGTGACTCCATATTTAGAAAGAAGATTATTTAATTGTTTCTCAAAAAAATGCATACCACCATCTGAGATTACATCTCTTGGAACTCCAAAGTGAGGGAAGATGGTTTTTTGAAAAAGATTTACTATAGACTTTGCATCTGGTGCTTGGGTTGGGATGGCCTCAACCCATTTAGAGACGTACTCAACAATGAGTATTAGTAACCACATGAGGATGGGAATAGTCCCATATAATCAACTCCACATACGTCGAATACCTCAATCTCCAAAATAGAGTTAAGAGGCATATCATCACGTCTAGAAATTCCTCCAGTTCTTTGGCATTTATCACAAGCTTTGACAAACAGATTGACATCTTTAAACAAAGTTGGCCAATAGAAACCAGCCTCTAGGATCTTTTTTGCAGTCTTCTCTCCTCCAAAGTTACCTCCGTAAGGAGAGGCATGGCATTCAGAAATAATTGTAGCAATCTCCTCTTCAGCAACACACCTTCAAATAAGTCCATCACTCCCATGTTTGAACAACAAGGGGTCATCCCAATAGTAAAACTTCATGTCATGGAAGAACATCTTCTTTTGTTGGTATGTCAAGCCTGGCGGTAGCTGTCCTGTAGTAAGAAAATTCATGATGTCTACAAACCATGGCACTTGGATGGACAATAGTGCATAAATCTTCTCAATAGGAAAATGATCTTCAATAGGTAAACAATCTCCAACATTTGTAGTCAATCTAGAAAGGTAATCGGAAACATTGTTGTCCCCTTCTTATCCGGGATTTCAAGATCAAACTCTTAAAGCAGTATCCAGCGAATGATACGAGGTTTTGTATCCTTCTTATTGAGCAAATACTTTATTGCAGCGTGATTTGTATATACAATCACCTTAGATCCTACCAAATATTGTCGAAATTTGTCAAAGGCATACACTATAGCAAGCATCTCCTTCTATGTGTTTGTGTAATTGATTTGTTCTTCATCTAGGGTCTTGCTCGCATAGTATATGGCATGAAGCTTCTAGTCCTTTTACTGTCCTAGGACCTCCCCTACTACATAGTCGCTTGCATCACACATCAACTCAAAAGGAGCGTTCCAATCCAGTGGTTGAATGATTGGTGTAGAAATAAGAGCTTCCTTTAGCTTGATGAAGGCAGTATGGCAGTCATCACTGAATATGAATTCAGTGTTTTTGGCAAGTAAGGAACATAATGGCTTTGCAATTTTGAAAAAATATTTAATAAATCTTCTATATAAACCTGCATGACCAAGGAAACTATGGATGTCTTTGACTGAAGAAGGAGTAGACATCTTTCAATAGCTTCCACCTTGGCCCTGTCAACCTCAATACCCTTGTTAGATACAACATGACCTAATACTACACTAGATTGTACCATGAAATGGCACTTCTCCCAGTTTAGTACTAGGTTTACCTCTTTACATCAGGCTAAGACTAATGACACATTGCATCAACATTGATCAAACGAATCTCCATAAATACTAAAATCATCCATAAAAATTTCCATTATGTTTTCAATGAAATCAGAAAAAATAGCCATCATGCATCGTTGGAATGTCGCAGCAGCATTGCAAAGGACAATGGGCATATAACGATAAGCATAAGTTCCATAAATGCATGTGAAAGTGGTTTTCTCTTAGTCGGGAGGGTAGATAGGAATCTGGAAAAACCCGGAATACCCGTCCAAGTAACAAAAATAAGAGTATTTTGCAAGGCGTTCAAGCATTAAGTTGATAAATGACAATAGAAAATGGTCCTTTCAGGTTGCTTTGTTCAAATGCTGCTAGTCAATACACATACGCCAACCCGTGACAATACGTGTTTGAATCAACTCATCATTGTCTCCCTTGATGATAGTTGCACCCCCCTTCTTAGGTACCACATGGATGGCACTAACCGAAGGTTTGTCACTTATAGGATAGATGATACCAACATCAACCAACCAAATAGAGGGATGAATTCCTTTCAAATAATCGATAGAGTAACCAATAACATCTTTATACAAATGCAATTCAGCAAGCAATTTACTTTCTTGTTCATTGGTTAACTCATTATTAATCATTACATGAGAAGTAGAGTCAGAGTCAAGGAATGCATACCTCAGCCCTGGTGGAAGGGCTTTAAGTTCTACCTTTCTTTCGGTTGCATTGTCTTTGGTTTTGTCATCAACAATTGGAGTGTCTTTTTCAATAGCATCTGAGTGGGCAATAGAAAATACCCCAGAAGTTTTAGATCCATTATTAATCCCTTCATCATCATCACAGTAGTTCAGTATCAAATTGGAAATATCATGATCTTCTTCTATAATAGAATCAACAGAGTCCATAAAACATATTTCTTCTACACAAGAGGGTGCTTCCATAGAAAAATATATAAAAAACTCCATGGCTTCATCGCCAACTCGGAGTGTGAGTTTGCCTTCACGAACATCAACTAGTCATCCAATAGTTCCTAGAAAGGGCCTCCCAAAAAGAATGGGGTTGGAAGGAACTTCTACCATATCTAGCACTACAAAATCACAAGGAATATAAAGTTTACCAATCTACACTAGCACGTCTTCCACGATACCTTTGGGGTATTTGATGGAATGATCATCTAGTTCAATGGCCATCTTCGTAGGATTTTGATCTCCAAGATCAAGCTCTTTCCACAGAGTAGACATGATGAGACTGATACTAGCTCTGAGGTCTACAAGTCCTTTTTCGAACATGGTATTGTTGATCTTGCATGGTATGGTGAAGGCTCCCAAGTCATCCAGCTCCTCAGGAAGTTGATTTTGAATGATAGAACTGATTCTTTTAGAAAGCATCACAGTCTCCACTTGGTCTTCCTTCCTCCTTTTTGTGAGGATGTCTTTAAGGAATTTAGCAGATGATGGCATCTCTGCAATAACCTCATCTAGTAGAAGATTGACATGGAGTTTGTTTAGAAAATCCATAAACTTCCTAGACTTTGAGTCCTCCTTCGTGTTTACAAACCTCTATGGAAATGGTGCATTAACTTTAACAGAAGATGGTACCTCAGTTGTACCTTCAGAAGCTAAGTGAAGAGTACATGGCATGAGAATGAACCTATTGACCCATAGATAACCATCTCCATGTGCATGGGGATGTGTTACCATGGAGGTAACCAGTATGGGGCTCGACCAAGGTAGGCAGGTCGCCATGACCCTTATGAAAGGATGAAAGTCAGCCCATGAATGCAAGAAGAGAGATGATGAATGTTTGGGTAAGGTTCTATTCTAGACATGTACCATGATAGAATCCTAAGTCTATCTAAGGGTCAGGTAGGGATAAGACCGATGAAAGACAGAGTTGCCTAATTCCCTAGTTGCACATGACCATAGGGTCGGGAGGTAACACCTATCATTGTCTGAGGGCCATGGGTTAGGAGATTGATCGCCTTCATGAACTCATGGGACCCAAATGGCAGATGAGTAGGGCACTCTCTGGATGCATAAGGGAAGAGGGATGACCCCAAAAGTGTCAGCACCCTATAGACCTAGAGGAGATGACCAAGGATTATGTGGTGACCCAAGTAGGTTTCAGATTAGTTTTCCATGGAAGAAATTTTTGATACCATGATGTTTGTGATGTGGAGACATGAGTTGCACGTTTCAACTTAGATTTGAAGGTGTACGGGCAAGGTGGGATGTACCATCTCTACTCCTGGAATGGGAAGAACTCTATATTTGGACGGCCGCCAAATGCTTATTTCTTCTTGTTATGGGAGTGAGAGATAGGACAGTACGCATGTCATACACCAAGGATAAAGATGATGTAAGTTGGAACATTTCTACAAGGTATGAGGATAGAGATGATAACATACCTTTGTGGAAGGAATAATACATGGATGGTTTACAAACACTAAGATAGATAAAGTAGTCATCTTATAAGGATGTTTTTAGCATGAACTATGTGGATTTTGCAAGTGATATAAGGTCGAGTTGATCACCATTAGTATGAGCTCAGAGTTTTTTGATGAAGACAAACTTAGAGTTTGAGATGAGATGATAAGTATAATGCTTGGAGGTGTATGTCTTTGACATTACCTGACACCTAAGGATAAGAAGTGGTAATGAATGCTCTGGTTGAGATATAGCTGCCTAGTTTAGCTGGAAGCTAGAAGAAGTTGAGGTTGTTCGACTAACCCTATGTGTGGAAAGAGGATGTGTTTTGCCTAACACACAAATGAAACAAGATATGTTGAAAAAGTTAATGGTTGTTTGGTTAGCTAGTTTAGTCCTTAATATAGTAAAAGGATGGTGATAGAACCTCAGATACACTTATTTGGATACGAAGGTAATAAAACCCTTTTGAGAGTGGTTTAGGGTTTTTGAGGTATCAAGCTTGAGGAATCATAACAATACATGAGGACATGATATACCTTGGTACTACAAAGATAGTAAGTGATGGTAGCATTCTGGATGCTTAAAACAAAGTTGCATGTAGCATGTGGCCATGCAAGCTAGGAGGTGAAGGACGAACACCATTAACCCAGTGCATGGATATAAAGTATAAAGAGTTCCCGAGAGGGAATGGGAGTTCATCATTATGGATGTTGTGAGTTTCTCCTAGACCAAGAAGGTTAAGATACAATATGGGTTATGGTAGATCGCCTTACCTAGATGACATGAGAAAGGAAGAGTTCTGTCAAGGGACAGATCTGGTTGAACTACATATGAAAAGAGATGGTTCAACTACACCATGATGCGAGTTCAAAAGCACTTTAGTGTGACCTAAATGTTCACTTCCATTAGGTGGAAACAGATACATGGAGAACTATATCACCCCATACTAATGGATAGTATGATCCAAACTTGAGGGTCTGAGGAGAGCATGTATGCTCATTCAGGGTGATGCATAGAGACAGTTCTTAAGATGTGATGTTAACCATAACCAACATAGCCTTTATCGGGATGCAAGAAGTCTTATAGGGAGGTCGTGTCGGTCAGCACTTCATTATGATGATGTTGGTGAAGGAGGCCTCATGAAGGTCAGAAAAGAACCACAAGTATGTGTAGATGAAGTCACTTTGATCGTGCAATGGCTGAGAAAGAGAGCCCAGTGGTGACATGAGTCACGAGTTGATGCAAAGCAGACTGATATGCAGTTCACTGTGGGAGAATATGTAATGTGAAAATCTGACCCCTCTAAGCTACAGCTGAGAAAGCTGAGTCCCTGATATATGGGTCCATTTGAGATGGATTGGTGGAGATGGTTGTGTTTAAGCTTACCCCTTAGGATAAGATGATGTGTTGCATGAGTCTGATCTAGAGCACTATGTGAGGTACCCAAGCCATGTGATGAGCCCTGAACCTATTCAGCTTTTGAGGTTGGAATGTCCTGAGTCACCTATGAGGGTACGATATACCAAAGTAAGAAAGAACTCAGATGGAAGAAAATGAGATGATGAAAGTTCTTGGGAAGCACCATGGAAAGGGTGGAGCCACATAAGAGCCATGATGGACACATGAAAGGCTTATCATGTTTGTTTGTTTGCTTGATAGAATTTTGAGGGAAAAATTCTCATAAGAGGGGAAGGATGTTACAACCCCAAATTTTGGGTTCATTTGGTGAGAAATATAATTTCTCACATTAAAGATATTTGAACAAATAATGATACACTATCTACGCTAGTATGGTAAAAAGAAATAATAGGAAACCATATTTTGGAATTATTCTATTCTAAGAAATATGAAAATTATTCTATTATATTGAATTTTATAGTTTGTTTTGAATGAATGGATTTTGTTTACAATAGCCTTGATGATTGTGTTGTGGGCTTTATTGGATATTGGGCCCGATAACAAGAAATTCAATTAATAGATGAATAATTGAATTTGTGAGAAAAGAAAGATGTGGAAACCTCTAGAAGGAAAAAGAGTATAATCCAAAGTTGGATTTCATACCTTTTGGGTTCCTTGGGTCCCAAGGAGTCCAAAATTGTAAAGATAAAGCAATAAGAAAAGAAAAGATCCTGGGTGATCTAATCGTTGATGTTGGGTCACTGAAATTAAGAACTGGTCTCGGAAACTATGCTAAACTTTCATCCCTTATTACAAATGGATGCTGGGCTATACCGGAACTAAGGGGTTGTCAGGAGCTGAGCCATGTTTGCGCAGAACTGAAGCTAATGAATAAGGACATATGTTACTTCAAGGGCCTGGACTCCTTCACTTTGAAAGGTGTGTGGCATCTCTGTAGAAAACAACACAACAAATGTGAACGGGCAGTATGGCTTTGGAAGTCTATTGCCCCCAATCGGATAAAAGTCAGGTGTTGGAAGATTACTCAACAACGGCTGGTAACTGATGACTTCCTGCAAAAAAGAGGGTACTGATTAGCATCCAGATGATGTCTTTGTACCAACCACCAAGAATCAGTGCACCATTTGCTTTGGACCTGCGAATTCACAAAGGTTTTTTGGGAAAAAGCCAGACCTCGGTTGCCTGCCATACCAGTATCGTTAGCCAAGTTGCTGAAGATTAATGATAGAAATAGTAAACTTATGTATTATGTATCACGCATGGTGTGGTAGGAACAGAGTTATTTTTGACAATGTAAAACCTTCCATCCATGTTGTTTGGAGGTTGATAGATAGTGATTATATTGCCTTGCATAGATGGGTCAATATATTGGAGATCAACTCTCCCCATTTGTACATTTTCTTGTGAATGAATAGAGGTAGCATGCTTACTGATAAAAAAAAAAGATCTATTAGATATTTCTTTATTAGGAAAGGAATTGAAAACAATGGTAAATTGTGGAAAATGAATGGAAAGAGGTATAATTGAGTTATATTTGATGGATGTTCATATCCATAAAGTTTCTAGTGTTAAAAGAAATTCCAATAAGGAAAATAATAAAAGAGATAAAAAGAAATCCCCGAAAAGAGATATTTTGATAAGAAATGAATAAGAAAGAGAAAATAGATAAAAATAAGTGAGAGGCTAAGGAATATTCCCAACATGGAATTTTGAGCCATTAGGGTTCCTTAAGGTTCAAGGAATTCAAAATAATAATTTAATGGCAAAAGAAAGAGGGAATACCAAATTAAAGTGACTTAATTTAAAAGATAGCTTGTTTATGAAGAAAACACCCTTTTCTTTGGAATTTGGAATTCAATTTTGGTATGATAGTAAATAAAGCCAAAAGGAAGTTTCCCTTAAAATTTGGTTGCTAAAGGATTCACAGATTTCGAGATATGGAATTTTGTAGTTATCCTAAAGTGTGAAGGATAATTGGTTTTTGATATACATGTCACGATTTGGGAAGTCTGGACCCAGTTCCCTCCTATTTTCGCTCGCATCCCTGGCCATAGGATCGGGATCCAAGGATTCTCATTCATCTCCTAGATTGGAACGGACTGGGACAAACCGTGAAAGGGAACAGTTCAGTTCCCTATTTTCCCTCCGAGTTTCTCCCTCCCTGATTGACGAGGACTCTTAGAAATCAATTCACCAGGTTTGGATTGAAAAACTGATATCAATGAGCCTGGGTTTGGCTATCTTCAGGAAGTTGTGGGAGAATTCCCCAACCTCCAGGACTCCTGCCAACCACCCTCTACAGCCACGCCTATATAAAGAGGGTAAAGTTTCTCATTGAGATCGGAACCCCATCCCAATCTCTTCGCGGGACTAAACAAGCCCCTCCTCGCTCCCAACTTTGCAGCAGCAACGCTCCTCCTCCCCCTTCTTGTGCTCGGCCGCAGGGGCGCCGCCGTCGGCCATTGCAGGTCGCCTTGCCTCCGTTGTGGGCCACCGTCGAGTCTGGATCGTCCTAGGAAGGGATTCGGTTTCCTTTTTTGGCACCTCAGTGCCTTGGATCTCGAGGTCAACACACAGGTTGACCCACCTTGGCGTTGTGTAGCAGAGAGGGAAAGATCGGGGGTTGAAGACGATGCAGGCGGATGGACGAAACTGCCCCCCAATTGCTTGTAGATCGTGATCAACGAAGAAGGACAAAGACGACCTTTCAGAAATAAACCCAGCCGGCCGCCTAAATGAATAAAATGGGGTAAGATGCTGATGTGTCATCTAGCGATTGGTCAGAATATAGTTTTCTTGCTAAAATCATAACTAAAAGTTGGTAGCTCTAATGGAAATAAGTTGTATATGAAAATTTATTAGAAAAATACCAGGAATTCAATAAAAATACTAGTAGAGGCTAGTTTTACTTCTAGTTCCAAAATTACATAGAGTTAGTACTTTAATGCTTTAAATGAATCTAAAACCCTAGATTTGTTGAATGGTGAGTTTAATAACTAGTTTAATATTCTAAATCATGATTGGACCTTTTGACATAAAAAGGATAATAGGAATATGGTTTGAGTTTAAAAACCCATGATTTTCTTGATTAGGGTTTTCCTGTGTACAAAAGTGCAATCAATGTTAAATTAGGGTTTATTAACCTAGCAGATGTGATAAATAGTAATTAAGGTACAATTGTCAATTGAACTATAATCATTGAAGAAGAACCTAAAAATGATCATTGGCCTTAATGATCTTGACATGACCTAAAAGAATAAAACATGTTGGTTTTAGTGTAAAAGGAAATATAGCTGACCTAATTAGAATTCAATCATGCCTATGATGTTGAAATTAGGGTTTGTGGATCAAAAGAACATTAAAAGTGATAAATGCATTATGGAGGCTAAAACCCTAATAAAATCCTAAATTTAGCCTAGAAACCCTAAGGGGGGACCCAAGTCAACCTTGAAAATGTTTTGGATAAAATAATGACACGTGTGATATGCATTAATTTCAGGATATTGTTGATTGCTTATTTGATTATTAATGCTTGGACATCAAGTTGCTCTGGACCAGGTATGTGGTTAATTATGGATAACCGCCTTAGTTTCCCGATGATTTTCCGGATGGTTAATCGCATTTAATGCAAATTATTTGTTGGATGTTCATATTTGCAAATCATAAAGTCACTAGGATTATCACATTAAAAAAATAGAAGTATGTATTCTCGCACCTACATGCCACCCTGATGGATGATACCAAAGGTCGCCCAGATGGGTAGACCAATGGACACCTTGAGTAGTGACCCCAGGCACCAAGAAGGTGGCCTATGTTATTGCATGACTAGTGGGCACTATGAGTGGTGACCCCCAGGCACCAAGCTCGGGATTGAGAAGGTGGCCTTAAGTCATTGGCAAAGGGCACCCTAAGGTGGGTATGCCAGGGTTAGGGCAAAAGCGGTGGAGAATGTCATACTGAAAAGTGTAATTGGCTTGTTAATTAATTTGGTTGCGATTATTAAATTGTTAGCCATATTTGCAAGATTTTGGTTGTTCACACATACCATTATATTTCGATATACTGACTGACGTTTTGTTTGTCGGCGTTTTAGGAACAACAATTGAAAGAACAAATAGTAAAATGACACATCGTGGAAATGAGAAATAAAGTGCAAGGAGGATTAGATAGAATAATTCAAGCTCTGGATAGATAGATTTCCAAGTTGTTAAAGGTAAGCAAAGTTTTAATTTTATACCAAATTCCAGTTAGTTAGTAGAATTTCATAATTGTTATTGATTATTTGTCGAACCTTTGATCCTGTTAATTGGATAACGGCACCGACCTTTCAGTCTCCCTTAATTGGGGGTTACCGGGAGACGTGGTCGTTACAATTGGTATCAGAGCTTATGTTCCTCAAGTAATCTTTAATCATTATTAAATTTTACAAATTTTGTAGAACCCAAGGGAGTTATTAGAGGATTATCCGAAAGACAGAGGTGTCTAGAAAAGGATCACGACCGGGGGCTGGCAATATTTTCCTCCGCACCGCTAGTCGGAATACGAGGAATCCCAGATCCGTGTGACTGCCTGGCCAAAGTCTTAGGGTATGATTCGAAATAAGATACCTTTAGGACTCTCTCATCTTGTTCATCCCTTCTCAACTCAAATTCTGTTAAGGACCTTAAGGATTAGGGTTTTCTCTCTTCTCCTCACCCTCTTGAGGTATGGGAAAAGTTAATAAGGTCTAAGGAATCCTCCACCAAATTAATAAAAAGCATGTAAATAAGATGTCATGGACATAAGCTCAATAGATTAAGCGCGAACTAAAGAATAGATACATGCTTAGGTCGTATGACATGAGTTGTTTTTGCCTTTAGGAGAGACCTGAGGATACACCTCCATGTTTGGAGGATGAGTAGAGAGAATTAGTCTTAGAGGTAGAGACCTCCATTAAAAGTAGAGACCTAGCACATCTTTTGAGGATGATGTTAACCCTAACCCTAAGTGAATTTTAGAGAGAGAGAGATGACATGATGAGTTAGATGTCATGGTAGACTGGGTGTTTGGATAGATATGCATTTGGTTTTCCACACGAGCCATGAGAGGGTAGATAACCTAGTACCTTTGGTGACCCAACCCTGGAGAGGGTCGTGCATGCCATAGAGAAGGATAGCTCCTTCATGGATGAGGTCAGAAGAGAACCTATAGTTACCCTATGGGCTGGTGCTAGTAGGGTATAGCATGCATCCAGAATACGTCAGTGGTACGATAGTAGGTTGAAACCCTGGCCAGAAGGGCATGATGGATGGCTTATGAGATAAGCATAAAGAGATATGACTAATCTTGAGCCAAACATGAGTTGAGCATAGGATTCAACCACATAGGGGTTTGCTTGAGAACATGAGCCTTCATGGAGAGGGGACCTCTAGTAGGTATGGTTGGAAATGGTTTTAGCTCTAGAGAGAGGAAGCAGGACCCCAACAAGGAGGTTGGAAGTCTAAAACCCCAAAATTTGAGGAATAGTGGGGAGTTAAGGATGATGCGACCCACATGGATGATAGTGATTGCCTTCCTAGAGGCTGATGATATCTTGGTTGCCTTTAGAGGAACCAAACCCTAGAGAGAGGATGATGCTTCTAGTACCCATGGTATAATTGGTTACCTACTGGATGAGATAAAGAGTGCTTTAGACCCTGAGGAGGTTTAAGTAACCAGTTGTGAGTCTTTATATCTAGTTGGTTGCCCTGGAAGAGGACTCAACTCCGAAGCATTGCTCGAGTAGAAAGATCATGGGGGTACATGACATACCTTGGACATGCTTGATTCGTGGTTAAGAGGTTGAGCATGTAGTTGGATACCCAAAGGAGAACCTAAGGTTCCTAGGCCTAAGAGGGGAAGCAGTGTATCTGATGCTCATGATGAGATTTGAGTCTCTATAGGTTCGAGCATGGTACTCCTAATGTATAGAGGTGAAGGAAATCTCTTACGTTAAGGGTATGTTTGATGAACCCCTCACAACTAAGTTGATGTAATGTTGAGGATGAGAACAAGTGTGACCTAGCATGGTTTTGAAGGTACGCTTGTGCCTTAGTAGTTGTTGGTTTAAGAATGCTCATATGGATGTAAAACCTAAGGATGCTTGTGACCTTTGTTATAAAGGTATAGTTTCCTCCCATCCTGGGAGAGCGACCCTTTGGTAGGGAGTTTACCAGTTTGGTTGGTTTTGAGGTAACCTAAGGAGGTTTCGTAGGATCTTCAGAAGCTAAGTGAAGAGTACATGGCATGAGAATGAACCTATAGACCCATAGATAACCATCTCGATGTGCATGGGGATGTGTTACCATGGAGGTAACCGGTATGGGGCTCGACCAAGGTAGGCAGGTCGCCATGACCCTTATGAAAGGATGAAAGTCAGCCCATGAATGCAAGAAGAGAGATGATGAATGTTTGGGTAAGGTTCTATGTTGGACATGTACCATGATAGAATCCTAAGTCTATCCAAGGGTCAGGTAGGGATAAGACTGATGAAAGATGGAGTTTCCTAATTCCCTAGTTTCACATGACCATAGGGTCAGGAGGTAACAGTTATCATTGTCTAAGGGCCATGGGTTAGGAGATTGATCACCTTCATGAACTCATGGGACCCAAAGGGCAGATGAGTAGGGCACTCTTTGGATGCATAAGGGAAGAGGGATGACCCCAAAAGTGTCGGCACCCTATAGACCTAGAGGAGATGACCAAGGATTATGTGGTGACCCAAGTAGGTTTCAGATCAGTTTTCCATGGAAGAAACTTTTGATATCATGATGTTTGTGATGTGGAGACATGAGTTCCACGTTTCAACTTAGATTTGAAGGTGTACGAACGTGCAAGGTGGGATGTACCATCTCTACTCCTGGAATGGGAAGAACTATGTATTTGGACGGCCGCCAAATGCTTATTTCTTCTTGTTATGGGATTGAGAGATAGGACAGTATCCATGCCATACACCAAGGATAAAGATGATGTAAGTTGGAACATTGCTACAAGGTATGAGGATAGAGATGATAACATACCTTTGTGGAAGGAATAATACATGGATGGTTTACAAACACTAAGAGAGATAAGGTAGTCATCTTATAAGGATGTTTTTAGCATGAGCTATGTGGATTTTGCAAGTGATACAAGGTTGAGTTGATCACCATTAGTATGAGCTCAGAGTTTTTTTGATGAAGACAAACTTAGAGTTTGAGATGAGATGATAAGTATAATGCTTGGAGGTTTATGTCTTCGACATTACCTAACACCTAAGGATAAGAAGTGGTAATGAATGCTCTAGTTGAGATATAGCTGCCTAGTTTAGCTGGAAGCTAGAAGAAGTTGAGGTTGTTCGACTAACCCTATGTTTGGAAAGAGGATGTGTTTTTCCTAACACACAAATGAAACAAGATATGTTGAACAAGTTAATGGTTGTTTGGTTATCCAGTTTAGTCCTTAATATAGTAAAAGGATGGTCATAGAACCTCAGATACACTTATTTGGATAGGAAGGTAATAAAACTCTTTTGAGAGTAGTTTAGGGTTTTTGAGGTATCAAGCTTGAGGAATCATAACAATACAGGAGGACATGATATTCCTTGGTACTACAAAGATAGTAAGTGATGGTAGCATTCTGGATGCTTAAACAAAGTTGCATGTAGCATGTGTCCATGCAAGCCAGGAGGTGAAGGACGAACACCATTAACCCAGTGCATGGATATAAAGTATAAAGAGTTCCCGAGAGGGATGGGAGTTCATCATTATGGATGTTGTGAGTTTCTCCTAGACCAAGAAGGTTAAGATACAATATGGGTTATGGTAGATCGCCTTACCTGGATGACATGAGAAAGGAAGAGTTCCGTCAAGGGACAGATCTTGTTGAACTACATATGAAAAGAGATGGTTCAACTACACCATGATGCGAGTTCGAAAGCTCTTTAGTGTGACCTAAAGGTTCACTTTCATTAGGTGGAAACAGATACATGGAGAACTCTATCACCCCATACTAATGGACAGTATGATCCAGACTAGAGGGTCTGATGAGAGAATGTGTGCTCATTCAGGGTGATGCATAGAGACAGTTCTTAAGATGTGATGTTAACCATAACCAACATAGCCTTTATCGGGATGCAAGAAGTCTTATAGGGAGGTTGTGTCGGTCACGACTTCATTATGATGATGTTGGTGAAGGAGGCCTCGTGAAGGTCAGAAAAGAACCACAAGTATGTGCAGATGAAGTCGCTTTGATCGTGCAATGGCTGAGAAAGAGAGCCCAGTGGTGACATGAGTCACGAGCTGATGCAAAGTAGACTGATATGCAGTTCACTGTGGGAGAATATGTAATGTGAAAATCCAACCCCTCTAAGCTACAGTTGAGAAAGTTGAGTCCCCGATATATGGGTCCATTTGAGATGGATTGGTGGAGATGGTTGTGTTTAAGCTTACCCCTTAGGATAAGATGATGTGTTGCATGAGTCTGATCTAGAGCACTATGTGAGGTACCCAAGCCATGTGCTGAGCCCTGAACCTATTCAGCTTTTGAGGCTAGAATGTCCTGAGTCACGTATGAGGGTACGATATACCAAGGTAAGAAAGAACTCAGATGGAAGAAAATGAGATGATGAAAGTTCTTGGGAAGCACCATGGAAAGGGTGGAGCCACATAAGAGCCATGATGGACACATGAAAGGCTTATCATATTTGTTTGTTTGCTTGATAGAATTTTGAGGGCAAAATTCTCATAAGAGGGGAAGGATGTTACAACCCCAAATTTTGGGTTCATTTGGCGAGAAATATAATTTCTCACATTAAAGATATTTGAACAAATAATGATATAGTTTGTTTTGAATAAATGGAAATTGTTTACAATAGCCTTGATGATTGTGTTGTGGGCTTTATTGGCTATTGGGCCCGATAACAAGAAATTCAATTAATAGATGAATAATTGAATTTGTGAGAAAAGAAAGATTTGGAAACCTCTAGAAGTAAAAAGAGTATAATCCAAAGTTGTATTTCGTACCTTTTGGGTTCCTTGGGTCCCAAGGAGTCCAAAATTGCAAAGATAAAGCAATAAGAAAAGAAAAGATCTATTAGATATTTCTTTATTAGGAAAGGAATTGAAAACAATGGTAAATTGTGGAAAATGAATGGAAAGAGGTATAATTGAGTTATATTTGATGGATGTTCGTATCCATAAAGTTTCTAGTGTTAAAATAAATTCCAATAAGGAAAATAATAAAAGAGATAAAGAGAAATCCCTGAAAAGAGATATTTTGATAAGAAATGAATGAGAAGAAAGACAAAATAGATAAAAATAAGTGAGAGGTTAAGGAATATTCCCAACATAGAATTCTGAGCCATTAGGGTTCCTTGAGGTTCAAGGAATTCAAAATAATAATTTAATGGCAAAAGAAAGAGGGAATACCAAATTAAAGTGACTTAATTTAAAAGATAGCTTATTTATGAAGAAAACACCCTTTTTCTTTGGAATTTGGGATTCAATTTTTGTATGCGAGTAAATAAAGCCAAAAGTAAGTTTCCCTTAAAATTTGGTTGCAAAAGGATTCACAGATTTCGAGATATGGAATTTTGAAGTTATCCTAAAGTGTGAAGGATAATTGGTTTTTGATATACATGTCACGATTTGGGAAGTCTGGACCCAGTTCCCTCCTATTTTCACTCGCATCCCTGGCCATAGGATCGGGATCCAAGGATTCCCGTTCATCTCCTAGCTTGGAACGGACTGGGACAAACCGTGAAAGGGAACAGTTCAGTTCCCTATTTTCCCTCCGAGTTTCTCCCTCCCTGATTGACGAGGACTCTTAGAAATTAATCCACCAGGTTCGGATTGGAAAACTGATCTCAACGAGCCTGGGTTTGGCTATCTTTAGGAAGTTGTGGGAGAATTCCCCAACCTCCAGGTTTCCCGCCAACCACCCTCTACAGCCACGCCTATATAAAGAGGGTAAAGTTTCTCATTGAGATCGGAACCCCGTCCCAATCTCTTCGCGGGACTAAACAAACCTCTCCTCGCTCCCAACTTTGCAGCAGCAACGCTCCTCCTCCCCCTTCTTGTGCTCGGCCGCAGGGGCGCCTCCTCCGACCATTGTAGGCTGCCTTGCCTCAGTTGTGAGCCACCGTCGAGTCTGGCTCATCCTAGGAAGGGATTCAGTTTCCTTGCTTTGCACCTCAGTGCCTTGGATCTCGAGGTCAACACACGGGTTGACCCACCTTGGCGTTGTGTAGTGGAGAGGGAAAGATCGGGGGTTGAAGACGATGCAGGAAGATGGATGAAACTGCCCCCCAATTTCTTGTAGATCATGATCAACGAAGAAGGACACTGACGACCTTTCAGCAATAAACCCATCCGGCCGCCTAAATGAATAAAATGGGGTAAGATGATGATGTGTCATCTAGCGATTGGTCAGAATATAGTTTTCTTGCTAAAATCATAACTAAAGGTTGATAGCTCTAATGGAAATAAGTTGTATATGAAAATTTATTACAAAAATACCAGGAATTCAATAAAAAATACTAGTAGAGGCTAGTTTTACTTCTAGTTCAAAAAGTACATAGAGTTAGTACTTTAATGCTTTAAATGAATCTAAAACCCTAGATTTGTTGAATGTTGAGTTTAATAACTAGTTTAATATTCTAAATCAAGATTGGACCTTTTGACATAAAAAGGATAATAGGAATATGATTTGAGTTTAAAAACCCATGATTTTCTTGATTAGGGTTTTCCTGTGTACAAAAGTACAATCAATGTTAAATTAGGGTTTATTAACCTAGCAGATGTGATAAATAGCAATTAAGGTACAGTTGTCAATTGAACTATAATCATTGAAGAAGAACCTAAAAATGATCATTGCCCTTAATGATCTTGACATGACCTCAAAGAATAAAACATGTTGGTTTTAGTGTAAAAGGAAATATATCTGACCTAATTGGAATTCAATCATGCCTATGATGTTGAAATTAGGGTTTGTGGATCAAAAGAACATTAAAAGTGATAAATGCATTATGGAGGCTAAAAACCCTAATAAAATCCTAAAGTTAGCCTAGAAACCCTAAGGGGGGACCCAAGTCAACCTTGAAAATGTTTTGGATAAAATAATGACACATGTGATATGCATTAGTTTCAGGATATTGTTGATTTCTTGTTTGATTATTAATGCTTGGACATCAAGTTGCTTTGGACCAGGTATGTGGTTAATTATGGATAATCGCCTTAGTTTCCCGAGGATTTTCCATATGGTTAATCGCATTGAATGCAAATTATCTGTTGGATGTTCATATTTGCAAATCATGATGTCACTATGATTATCACATTAAAAAAATAGAAGTATGTATTCTCGCACCTACATGCCACCCTGATGGATGATGCCAAAGGTCGCCCAAATGGGTAGACCAATGGACACCTTGAGTGGTGACCCCAGGCACCAAGAAGGTGGCATATGTTATTACATGACTAGTGGGCACTCTGAGTGGTGACCCCCAGGCACCAAGCTCGGGATTGAGAAGGTGGCCTTAAGTCATTGGCAAAGGGCACCCTAAGGTGGGTATGCCAGGGTTAGGGCAAAAGTGGTGGAGAATGTCATACAGAAAAGTGTAAATTAGCTTGTTAATTAATTTGGTTGCGATTATTAAATTGTTAGCCATATTTGCAAGATTTTGGTTGTTCACACATACCAGTATATTTCGATATACTGACTGACGTTTTGTTTGTCGGTGTTTTAGGAACAACAATTGAAAGAACAAATAGTAAAATGACACATCGTGGAAATGAGAAATAAAGTGCAAGGAGGATTAGATAGAATAATTCAAGCTCTGGATAGATAGATTTCCAAGTTGTCAAAGGTAAGCAAAGTTTTTATTTTATACCAAATTCCAGTTAGTTAGTAGAATTTCAAAATTGTTATGGATTATATGTCGAACCTTTGATCCTGTTAATTGGATAATGGCACCAACCTTTCAGTCTCCCTTAATTGGGGGTTACCGGGAGGTGGGGTCGTTACAGATCTAGTCTTGAATACTAGTTAGCACTTGTTACTCTAATTAGATTAACCATAGCTCCCTGACAATGGTGCCAAAAACTTATTCGCCTATTACACTAATGAGTTTCAATCTTAAGAAAGATATTTTACTCAACTTTACCAACTTCCGCAAGTATACGGAAGTAGTTGTATTCGAGGTCGAACACAAGGAGATTTAGCAAACCAATTAAATGCTATAGTGCTAAGGTTCAACAATCTAGACCATTTTCAAAGGTGATTTGGTTGATTACACTAGAATTTCTAAATTAAACAAACAGTAATGAATTACTAAAAGAGATTAAAATTCAGATATGGAAGTATCTTCAACTTAGGATTTCACCCACATATCATAGCATACAACAGGAGCATGAAATTTAAACATACTAAGCACTTGTTTTCAAAGAGAGTTGTATGTTGCACTTCACCTCTCGGTGCGAGTACAATGATCCTAACTCAATTCAACATTCCCATGTATGAATTTTGTATTGGATCACAAACCTACTCCTCAACTCCATAATTTCCACTCTCGTGGTAAAGAAGGAGTTTCCAAGAGAGTACCACCTTACTCTCCCACCTATCTTCTCAGATCAAGCAAAAGAGCATAAAACATACACATAAGGTGGCCAACCATACATGCAGAAAGGAAGAAACTGGTACTCACAAAGTGCAAAACAAGCAACATAGTATTTAGTACGAAATTACCATGTTCCAAACATGCTATGACATGGGAGGTATTCTCCCATGTCCAAGAAAAGGAAACTACTTGTCCATGAATGTGTACAGTAGGAAATGTGCAGAATTTTCAGAATTCAACATAATTTAGAGAAGGAAAAGATAAGTAATCCCAAGGTGTAACCCAAGAAAGGTAGAATTCTGACTTGATGATGAAATCCCACTTCTATAGTTGCTCCAAACTGGACAAACTTCTCTCCCAAGAAGCTTTGTGGAGTGAAGAAGCTCTTCTGCACCTTGGAGAAGAAGATTGGAGAAGAAAAGAAGAAGAATGGGGTTCTTTTGCAAGAAACCACCCTCTTCCACCTCTAAAATCGCCCTCCTTGCTCTAGCCTTGCTCTGGGACAAAAGAGTTTCGAATTATGACAAAAGATAACTACTCCATAGAGTGGTTTTGTCTTTTAAAATGAAAGGAGTCATATTTGAAAATTGCTGAAACTGACAGGCACACATCATATCTTTCTTTGGACACGGTGTGTCCTATCTCAGGCAGTTGTTCTGAGTGTAAAAAACATGGCGTATTTTAATTTATACATGTCGTGTACATTACCAAAAAGAGTAAGTCCCAGTTCTGAATTCCAAGGTACATGTCGTGTCTTTTATGGACACGTCGTGTACTTTTCTTCAGTGATCGAAGCAATAAGTCGTCTGGAAATGTGCACGATGTGTCTTAAATAAGACACATCGTGTGCATTGCTGTTTCACCAATTTTAAAGTTCTGAATGTTGCAAGCCTTGGAGAAATCCCAAATAAGATGAAATTGAGTTGGAAAACCTCTAATTTGATTCCTTTGATGCAAATCTACAATACACATCATGTGATAAGTAAAATAACAAAAAGGTGGTAAGAATGATATGAATAGAGGCTAAATGAGAACAAAATGAACTAAATTTGTGTGTGAAAACATGTGAAAATTTGATATAGAAACAACACAACACTATGGTAGTGAAATGTGGAGTTCCTGGTGATCTGCATGGACTATGTAGAGGCCAGTAGGCCTTTGCACCCACTAGAATGAGGTTGTCAACTGCCATCCGTGGTGTTGCACCAGAAGGACGTTGCTCACGACTGCTTGAGTGTTGCTGGAAGAAGAAGCACAGTGTTGCAAGAATTGTCACTAGACTTTCTCCAAGACCAGGTATATCTCTTTCTATCCTCTTTCTTAGATACATCATGGTTGACATGATCTAACTGATTAGGGAATCATGCATTAATTTTTTTCTACTACTTTATTCGTCTCCCCGATTTTCCAATAGTTGTGTCAAAGACCAATCAATTTACAACGTATCAGGGTTTTAAATCGATATGATCATATTTATTTTATTGCATACGATGCAAATATTAAAATTATTAATGTGCATATTTGATTAAATACCACATGTGCCAAAATATATATATATACATACATATATATATATATATATATATATATATATATATTATATAAATGCAATCAATACATGGCTCCCTAAAAGTGTTTTAATGGTGGATGTATGCATGGTCATGGCCAAAACCCTTGTCGATTATTTGCATGGTTGTTGGATTTGTTTCTGGTTGTTATTCAATTTGTACATCGAGCCTTTCCTCTTCTTTCCAAATGTCAATTAATGTTCCTTTTCCTATATTCCCCTTGAATGTAACTTGAGGTTTTCCTTTTATGATGTAAAATGGAATAGGATAGTTTTATTTCATGTGTCATTGTGAGTAGCATTCTGCACTAGACAAATTGACCATCTCAGGTGTTGAACCAATTATTTGGAAGGCTGAGGAGGTCAGAAAATAGGAGGAACCAATCAACTGATGGCCCAACTTATTGGTTGGATGAGTCTAGACATCACTTGAACCAAAGACTAACCAACTCAAGAGACCAACTGACTAACCAGGAGGTAAAAGGATCAGTTCAAGATTTGAATTGATTGACTCAGATTAGTTCAAGCACATATCTTTATAAACAACTACTTGCTACATATGATGTAGACCTTCAGTGGTAGTAATTCCTTGTGGATCCAAGGAATTACAATAATATGCCCATAACCATCACTTGTGTTTTATAATTGCATGTTTTCGTCTGTGGGATATAGCATGTATATGATACATACTATAAGTATGTGGCGATTGGATATGTATATGTATATATAAGCAAAAAATCCCTCAATAAAGTATCAAGTCCTAGATGCTTTCCATAAGTGACACACATGAAATGATTGATCGACTATGCATGGGCATGCCAAGAATGGTGCATTATCTATCTTATGAAAGTGTGATGGTAGTCATGTGGGCCTACAAAGTAGGGTACATTACTGTTGTGTTGACTTTTAGGTCATACTTAACTAGGTGATCTTAATGAGATTAAGTACCTAAAAGTATGCAGATGACTATGGCAAAGAGTTGTGCACCATCTATCCAAGAATTGCTTGAGATGTAATTGGTAAATTTTTCTTACCTAAATAATTTTCTATGGACGTTGGCATTGGTTGAGTAGTAACTCAAATTATTTTGGGTCATGGATGACTAGAATGTCGTATGCTGCAATCTTATGAATTGGTAGTGAGGGCTATCAATTTGAACAAAATAGTAGGAGTGATAATTACATAAAGGGATAATTAATATTTTCAAACTTATCAAATCAAATTAATCAAAATTATTTTGAAAAAAAGTTGCAGATTTACTTTTATAGAATCTAATGGCAAACAAATCATTATTTCCATCAGTTCTTAAGAAGGACAAACTAAATGGTACAAGCTTCCATGACTGGTTATGGACTTTGAGAAGGGTTCTAAATGTTGAGCATAAGCTCTATGTCTTGGATACACAGGTGCCACATGAACCTGATCCTGATACGCCTAGGGCTGAGGTGGATTCTTATTAGAATCATGCCAATGATGCCTTAGACATTAAGCACCTTATGCTATGTTGTATGAGCTATGAGTTGCATAAGAAACATGAAGACATGGGGATTCTTCAAAAGGTCACAAATCTTGAGAATATGAACCAGAATCATGCAAAGCAAGAAAGATACAATGTCTCAAAGGCTCTCTTTGAGTGCAAGATGATAGGAGGAGATCCATTAGAGCCCCATGTGCTCAATATGATTGGGCCTGTGGAACATCAACTGAGACTAGGATTTCATTTGAGCCAAGAGTTGACCAAACATATAATCAATCATTTCTTGAACTGTATAGCTAATTCGTAGAGTGTTACTACTTGAGTAACTTGGCTAAACCTCTATCACAATTTCTCAACATGTTGAAAAAAGCCAAAGCACAAATGAAGAAGGACAAACCCATGATGTTGATCAGCAGAGTGGAGTCCAAAGACAAAGTCAAGGCCAAGAAGTGTTCTGAGGCTAAGCTGAAGTCCAAGTCTTCTACACTCAAAATGAGGAGAAAAGGTGAGTGCAAAAGGAATATGTCCTTTACACTTAAAGGATCTCAGGAAGAAAAAGAAGATACATATCTCCACTTCAGGATCTGAGAAGAAGTAAGTCGTAACTATGTGAAGCAAGAGTTGTTGCCAAATATAGGTGGAATATGTCATTCATGTAATGGGCATGTAATAGAATCAGTGAATTGCTATTTTGTACCTGCCATTAATGAAAAACATCATGTATATTATATGGATAAGAATATTATGAATATATTTGATGTTTCAATTTAAAATATAAGATCTTATATGGCAGTATCCCATGTCTTGTAGTTTATACTTGATAGTTCTAGAGACAGTTATATAGATATGGAATGTCTCAATGACTCAAACAATGAATACCTATAACATTATCATCTAAAGCACACAAATGAGAAATGCATTTCTAGAATCCACAATGATGGTTCTCTAGACTCTTTTGGTTATTGAACCAATAGTGTAAGAGAGTGAATCACCCCATTACTAAAAATTTGAAAAATAAAACATCCATCCCAAACATACTCAAAAGGTATGCTGAAACGGGTGTAAATTTTTTAAATCTTTATATAATGGTACACAAAAGACCAAAGTGTATAGCAGAGGAATAAAAATCATGACTATATTCAATTTTTCAAAAGATTATGAAAATTCCATCATATCTACCATTTAGGGTTTATAACAACAAAATGATCTAGATAGAGGGAAATCTAAATTACTTCAAGTCTCATCTCCAAAGAAACATCTCCAAGAGCTAGATCCATGCCAAAAGCTATGTTCTCCTTGATCTTATTCAACACCTTGTGCTTTACTTGGGTGGTTGGGAAGTCACCCAACAAGAGAAAGGAAACAAGGTATGTGTTAATAATATGAACAAGAAACAAACATAAGAACAACAATGAAACATAAGGGTATAGATTCATCATAAGATGAGAAGGCCAAGAGAACAAGGCATATAACAAAAGATTCTTGCCAAAACCAATAAATAATAATGAATTTGCATGAATGATTATTATTGGACTAAATTAACTAATTAGGGTTGAGGCACCTACCAGACCTCAACTTATGGATGAGGGGAGAGTAATCACATTCCCAGTCACCTATAAAATATTTTATATTGGGGAGAAATAACACATTCCCCAGGAGGAGAGTAAACACATTCCCCAAGGCGAAATAACACATGCCCTAATCCATGGGTGGTTGTACATAAGTACCACTACTATAGCTAAATCGTCAAATAAACCATCATGCTCAAGGAATAGTAAAGTGGAAATATAAATCATCACATAATTGCAACATGGCAGTGGGGTTCCAAGACCCAAGAAATAATATATCAAAACTAATTTTTAGGCAAATATAGTAAAGGAAACAATAATAGGAGAATTAGTGTTCAATCAATGCCTCACAAGGAATTTAGGGTTTGGATCACAAATTTCCCAACTTAGGGTGTAAGAATGCACATACCTCTCATAATAATTTCAGATATCAACTTTCACTACTTTAATTGAGTTCAAGGTCCACTTTCCTATTTCAATGTATAATCATGTATTAGGGCATGTCATGTACATTAATGTAAAGAAAATCCCTATTTTGGACATTGTATAAAAAACTCCAAAATTAGACTCTGAAAACATCATCATTGATCTTATTAGGTTCTCCTAATTAAGAAAACATATAATTTTATCAATTTGGAGTTATGTTGATTAAAGTGTATTTTTGGTGATTTTTATGTATTAAATTATATTTTAGAAACACCTTTCAAAAAAAACTCAAAATCAAACATCAAAACTATTTTTATTAGCTTACATTTTTCTGATTCCAAACCATATTTTCTTTAAATTTTTTGACAAAGAAATGAAAAGATATGATTTTTCTAAAATGAACCCATCACAAAATGCCACATCATCAAATACTAGAGAGACGGATAGAGAGCGGGGGACCTCCCATGTGATTTGGCCCAATCAAGGGCAGCCAAGTCATGGGTCAATGCCCAACCGGACTGCACCACCAAACAAAGAAACAACAAGACAAAAGACTAAAACACCCTTGCAAGGAGAATAAAGGAAAAAGGAAATGCAGAAATGAAATAATAGAATTTCATGAAGGGGATTCTTCCCCAACCTCTCGCCCATCCATAGCTGCAATGCAGCCTGAGCAGGTGAGCGATAATTTGGGAAAAATTGTGTTACATGATGATTCGAGAAAGTGAAGACACAGAAAGGAAGATGAAGGTACCACAGACCTACTGGTGTGATTTATTGAACCAAGACAATGAGGAGAGGCTGACGCCATGAACCCAAGCTCAGATCATGCTTCCTGGTAGAAACACACATGATTAACAAAGCAATTGGACTGAGAGGGGAATGAGTGAAGGAGACAGAGATATAGGTGGGGTTATTTATAGGTGTGGGTGAGTGAGTTGAGAAGTAGGGAGGTCGGTCGAAAACCTTGATGCACAAGAATTGGAGAAATCATGTACACACCACAAAAGATCATAAGTAATAGCTCTTTGGATGTGGAATCCAAATAAGAAAGTTTGGGTGAAGAAATCGAGAGAAAAGATTATAAAATGATGGAGAAAATCACAATTAAAGAAGCCCCATGGTCGGCGTTACTATTCAGTGTGAACGTTGGGTAGGAGATGGTCGGGAACCATCCGATCGAGAACTAGACAATCGAGATCTCGCACTCCTGTGTGACCGCGTGACATTTAATTAAAAACCAATATCCAATTCAAAATCCAATTAAAGTGATGTATTGAGTTATTTACCTTTTTCTCTCTCCTCAATTGAGGGTGCAAACGAGCCACACATTAAATGAAATTTGCACCCGACCTATTTCAGACATGACGAATCCAATATGAATTTATATTTTCCTTTTGAGATATTTTTATGTGTTAAATAAATCAAATTTTATTTTCTCTTTCCTCCATCATTAATTATTATAAGATTGTCCAAATTTGATGAAACTTCACCCACAAGTCACATTAAGTGCCTTGGATACGAATTTGCCATCCATTTTACATGTTGAAGTTATTTCTACATTTATTTAATATTTTGAAGGTTATACACACTTTCTCTTTCCTAACTTCACATTTATATTAAAGATTATCCAAACTACATGAAAATTCACCCAAAGACTATTATTAAGGTATAGATTATGAACCCAAGATTATTTTCCACTTTTGGAGTCATTACATATTTTATTTAATATTTTGAGGAAAACTCACATTTTCTTTTCAAAATAAAAGGGATATAGTTATTATCATCTCAAAATAATGAAACGTGGCCTCCAAGCCAAACCAAACCCAAGAAAAATGAATCTCAACTTATCTTTAACCAATTATTCTTCATTTTATGAGTTTTAGCACATTATCCATTATTACCATTATTTCACATATTAATTAGTTCAATATCACATTAACATGTTTAAAGTAATATTATTCATTCCTTTTTCTCTTCCTTGCTCCATAAGGCTAAGGAATGATCTATAACGACTTTATTTTATAATTATCTCACATATTTGGTAAATTTGTATATTAGACCCTTATTAAAAATATTTACTGAGGTATTTGTGCATCAATCCATATGTTGGCATAAATGGTGATCAAATTCACACCAAACCATTAGTATTTCCATAGTTTCAACATAAAGGCTAAAAAGGATAGAAAAGAAAGGAAAATCTTAGAAAGAGGGCCAAAAGAGAAAATGTCCAAGTTTCGATATGTTGCAACAGCCCATCCCTTAAATAGGACTTTATCCCCCAAAATCACAAGAAAAGAGGGAATGGTGAGTGTGCAACATCACAACACTATCTTTAAGTTGTTCCTCCAATCATGAAACTTCCACCTAAACTTTCATTAGCAACTCCTCATAGGTCAGGTTCTTGAGGATCACCTAGGGTTCCACTATTAAGATTTCCTTTATGAAATTTAACATCGTTAATATTTTTGGATCATTATCATTATATTTATTATGATATTATATTATCATTATTATTCTATTAATTGTATCCAATTATATTCTCTTTGTTTCCAAAAGAATTGTATTTCATTATTATGTATAAAACCTTATATATTTCTTCTTTATCTCATTAGTGATTTTAATAATAATTAGGGTTTACTCAATTATCTCAATATACTTGATCAATATTTTTAATAATTTTTATTTATGCTCCATTATTCTCATATTATCATCATATTAAATTAAACCAAATATTTTTTGCATGAAATGAGACTTTTTATTCGATTTGTTATTAAGTCTATTATTTATCCAATTAATGTCACATTATCTTCTTATATCTATATCAAACATTGTCACATTACCTTTATTACTCACATTAATGTCATCATTAATAATTTTCTCATCTTTATTAACTTCTTATTATTGATTATTCATATTTAGTTGAATCCAATTACTTCTTATCCATATTGAAGTCCTTATTCATATTTTAGTGAACAAGTGAAACATATTACATATTAATGAAATGTTTCACATATCAAGTCATGATTAGGTGATTAATTAGGTGGGTATCAAAGAATAAAGTGATATGCATTTCCTATTGGTGACTATATTAATCTATGATTGGGTGATTATACATCATTTATGTGTATCAGATTATAATATCTGATTATGACACCTAATGTCATTAATGTATCTTGAAATTCATTAAGGATGTATTAGTTAAGGTTAGATAATTAAACTTAAGGTTAGATCAACATGATCATGATATTTTACTTATACCTTCTTAGCATGCATTAAGTTCAGAGTTAAGTTACAATTATCTTTCTCATCATATTAATAGGGTTTATTTGTTCATGACATGGTTAGCATCATGTGTATCCACAATTAGGATTAATATGTTAATTATACATATTATGTACATTAAATATTCCTTAGGGTTCAAACATAAGAACTATTCATTAGATGACCATTATATATAAAACAAGCATGTTAGGGTCACAACTATAGCTTTATTTTGGTCAAAACTAAGGATCCAAGCACACTAACCTCCTAGTCATGGAATTAGGGTTTCTAAAGTCACATAGCTAGATCTTGGTATGGCACAGGGCTCCATCCCCCATAAAATGGATCTCGTCCTCGAAATCTAACTACCCAACATCAACAACCAACTACTTTCCACCCCTTACAAGGGTTGAACTATCCATCCAAACTAAACTATAGGTAAAAGGGTGAGTCTAACTAAACCATGTATAAGATCCATCATGCTTCAATTGTGCACTCTGATATCTTACTAAACACCAAACATCAAAGTCTAGGTTCTAGAGTTAGGCTGACCAAACATGTAATCCTAAGGGACATAAGGGAACTATAGCAGGTATCCATCCTCAAAACAAGTCACAACACCTGAAAGACTAGGTCATCACATATGGTTCCCAAAGATATCCAACAAAGATGTCTAACACTGCTACTGCCTAAAAGAATGTTATTTTAGAAAATCTGTATCAGCTCAGGCCAGGAAGGTATCGTATGGATCCCAGAGTCCTCATAAATCAAGCTAGTGGCGCAAAGGAAAATCTTGCTGCCCCTGAACCCTGATCCTTCCTAGACACCTTTGATTTCAACTTCATATACTAGTAGTTGGCTAAAGTCAAATATAAACAACCTCAATTAACTATGGTTACTTACATATTTTAGTTGTAAAAATTTTAGGGGGTTTAATCAACATGATTCTAATGTAAAACTCATAGGATCCTAAATCAACCTTTCATCGTCTCAAGGGTTACACAGATCAATTCTTGGGCAAACATGTCACTTAAAGAGCAACTATGTAAGGCAAGTTTTCTAATTAGGGAGACAAAATTGAAATAGTCAGATTTCAACTACCATGGGCTCTGATACCATGCTATAAGAGAGTGAAATCACCCCTTTACTAAAATTTGAAAATAAAACATCCATCCCAAACATACTCATAAGGTATGCTGAAATGGGTGTAAAACTTTCAAATCCTTATATAATTGTATACAAAAGACCAAAGTGTATAGCATCGGAATAAAAATCATGACTATATTCAATTTTTCAAAAGATTACAAATAATCCATCATATCTCCCATATAGGGTTTACAACAATAAAATGATCTAGATAGAGGGAAATATAAACTACTTCAAGTCTTGTCTCCAAAGCAACATCTCAAAGAGCTAGGTACATGCCAAAATCTATGTTCTCCTTGATCTTGTTCAACACCTTGTGCTTTACCTAGGTGGTTGGGAAGTCACCCAACAAGAGAAAGGAAACAAGGTATGTGTCAATAATATGAACAAGAAACAAAGATAAGAACAACAATGACACATAAGGGTATAGATTCATCAAAAGATGAGAAGGCCAAGAGAATGAGGCATATAACAAAAGATTCTTGCCAAAACCAATAAATAATAATGAATTTCCATGAATGATTATTATTAGACTAAATTAATAAAGTAGGGTTGAGGAACCTACTGTACCTCAAATTATATATGAGGGTATAGTAATCACATTCCTAGTCGCCTATAAAATATTTTATATTGGGAAGAAATAACACATTCCCCAGGGGGAGAGTAAACACATTCTACAGGGAAAAATAACACATGCCCTAAACTATGGCTGGTTGTACATAAGTACCACTACTATAGCTAAATAGTCAAATAAACCATCATGCTCAAGGAATAGTAAAGTGGCAAGATAAACCATCCTATAATTGCAACATGGCAGTGGGGTTCGAAGACCCAAGAAATAATATATCAAAGCTGATTTTGAGGCAAATTTAGGAAAGGAAACAATAGTAGGAAAATTAGGGTTCAATCAGTGCCTCATAAGGAATTTAGGGTTTGAACCACAAAGTTTCCAACTTAGGGTGTAAGAATACACATACTTATCATATTGATTTCAATTATCAACTTTCACCACTTTAATTAAGTTCAAGGTCCACTTTTTTCCTATTTTCAATGTATAATCATGTATTAGGGTATCTCATGTACATTAATGTAAAGAAAACCCTTATTTTGAACATTGTATACAAAACTCTGATTTAGACTCTGAAAACATCACCATTTATTTTATTAGGTTCTACTGATTAAGAAAACATATAATTTTGTAAATTTTGGAGTTATGTTGATTAAAGTGTATTTTCGGTGATTTTTTTGTAATAAATTCATTTTTTGAAGACACCTTTTGACAAAAATCAAAACCAAACCTCAAAACTATTTTTATTAGAAAGCTTACATTTTTCTAATTCCAAAACATATTTTCTTTTAATTTTTGGATAAAGGAATAAAATGATATATTTTTCTAAAATGAACCAATCACAAAATGCCACATCATCAAATACTGGTAAGAGGGAGAGAGAGTGAGAAAATTGCAATTAAATAATCTACATGGCCGAGGTTGTTGTTCTATGTGAATGTAAGGTAGGAGATGATCGAGAACCATCCAATCAAGAAATAGACGACTGAGATCTCACATGCCTGTTTGACTATGTGACATTTAATTAAAACAAAACCTTATCCAAATCGAAATCCACTTAAAGTGATGTATTGAATTACTTACCTTTTTCTCTCTCCTCAAATGAGGGTCCAAATGAGCCCCAAATTAAATGAAATTTAACATCCAACCTATTTTGGAGTTGAGGAATCAAAATATGAAATTATATTTTCCTTTTGAGAACTTTGTATGTGTTAAATAAATCAAATCTTATTTTATCTTTCCTCCATCATTAATGATTATGAGATTGTCCAAATTTGATGAAACTTCACCCACAAGTCACCATTAATTGCCTTCGATATGAATTTTCCATCAATTTTACATGTTGAAGTTATTTCTACATTTATTTAATATTTTGAAGGTTCAACACACTTTCTCTTTCCTAACTTCACATGTATATTAAAGATTGTCCAAATTACATGAAAATTCACCCAAAGACTATTTTTAAGGTTTAGATTACAAATCCAAGATTATTTTCTATTTTTGGAGTCATTAAATATTTTATTTCATATTTTGAGGAAAACTCACCTTTTCTTTTCAAACTAAAAGGGATATAGTTGTTATCATCTCAAAATTATGAAACTTGGCCTCCAAGACAAACCAAACCCAAGGAAAACTAATCTCAACTCATCTTTAACCAATTAGTCTTCCTTTTATGAGTTTTAGCCCATTATCCATTATTACCATTATTTCCCATTTTAATTAATTCAATATCACATTAACATGTTTAAAGCGATATTATTCATTCCTTTTTCTCTTCCTTGACCCATAAGGCTGAGGAATGATCTAGAACAAATTTATTTTATCATTGTCTCACATATGTGGTAATTTTGCATATTAGACTCTTATTAAAAATATTTACTGAGGTGTTTGTGAATAAACTCATATGTTTGCATTAATGGTGGTCAAATTCACCCCAAACCACTATTATTTCCAAAATTTCAACATAAAGGCCTAAAAGGATAGAATAGAAAGGAAAAGCTTAGAAATACGGCAAAAGAGAAAATTTCCAAGTTTCGGTATGTTACAAATAGAGACGTGCAATTCTTATTTATTGAGCAATATGACAAAGGCATCTTCTCTAGAAGTAGTGGGTAAGGAACTATTCTATTAGGGCTAATACATACTAATGTATATAGACCTTTTAGAATAAATGCTAGAGGTGGTTACTAGTATGTCATTATATTTTTCGATAATCTCGATATATATGATAGTTTGTATTTAATGAAATACAAAGTATGAATCTCTTGAAGTGTTCAAGGAGATCATGAATGAAGTACGTAACCAACTTGGTAAAAGTATTAAAACACTTCGATATGATCGATGTGGAAATATTTCAAACTAAGATTTTGAGTACCTTTTCGGAGACCATGATAGTGTATGATGATGAACTCCACTTATGATATAATGATAGTATATCATGATAGTCTTTCAGAAAGATGATATCACACTCTGCTTGTAACATCCCTGACCTGGGTTATGAATTAACCCTAGATTGTTTTGCTTAATAAGGTTAAGTAGATTCTTAATCTTATCTTGTGAAAAGTAATTAGGGCTCATGAGAAACTTATGTTTCAATTTTGGTCATGTTTGAACAATGTTGAAGCAATGTTTGCTTATTTTGGACTAAAGTGCAAATTACCCAAGTTGAGGGGTTAAATTGCAAATGTTGCATGGTAAGATGTTCCTCTGATGTTGAGACATCATAAGAATTAATATGATGTAGTGGTATGGTTTTCACAAGCTTGGGCACCAAGATTAAGCTTGTAAAGCAGTGTTGTGCATTAAAACCTAGTTTTGGTGAAAAGTGCAATTTACCCAAAACCTAGGGTTCAATATGCAAATTACCACTTCAATAAGGTCCCTAATGTTTTTTGGAATCATGTAGAGCAAATACAATGAGATGGGTGGCTCATTTGAATTAAGTTGGAGGAGAGAGAATCTTGATATTAAAATAATCAAGATTAATGCCTAATTGAAACCCTAATTTGATTTAGGGCAAAAATGAATAAAAATAATTGAAAGGCTTTCAAACAAAATGTTTTGGGTTGATTTTGAATAAGGATGGACGTTCCTTTGCCAAGATAAGGAACAAAAATATCCTAAGTAGGTGAAATTCCACTCACCTTATTATAAGAAAAAGAAAACCCTCTCACATATGGATATTAATATAATAAGCATTAAGGTGCTTAATTTGCTTTTCTTTAAATTGAGGATAATGAAGGAGAATTAAAGGAAAAGGAAGGTGCCTCGTCCTTAAGGGATTTGAGGGGGAAGAGGCGGCCATATTTTTGGAATTTAATGCATTTTTATAAGGCATATTCTCTCTCATCAATTTCTTTATAAAAGTGCCATTTCCAAGCCCAAACCAAGGCCTTTTTCGGATTTTCTTCTTCCCCTTACTTGCAAAACCGACCAAGGAGATAGGGAGGAGCAGGGAGCACGTCCCCAACCTGTGGGTGAGCCCTTGACCTTCGTTCTCCTTGATTTCATGGTGGGAATCAAAAATAAATTATGGATTCCTTCTTATTTCGATCTCCTCTTCAACCCTAGCCAACTTTTGCAATCAAAAGCTTGAGGACGAGCCTAGGGGGAGTTGCTAGAGCTTCATCCACCATTAATGGTGTGAGCTTGGAGCTTTGGAGCTCAATTGGAGGTGGGTTTTATAACTCAAACCCTTAAACATTGCTATTGCATCAATTCTCTATGCTTTGTTGATTGATTTCTTCAATTTGATGCACTCTTGTTTCTTGCTGCAATTTCCATCAAGAACGGTTGCTGTTCTTGGTTTTTTGAAGGAAGGGGATGATGACATCATCCTAGATGCTTATCCAAAGAAAATTACCAAGCAAAACCGTTTTGATAGCTACTCCAAATCGTTTTAATTTGATTGGCTATGCGGTTTCAGCAAACCATTTAAGGGCAAACGGTTTGAGACCGTTTGGGAGCAAACGGTCTCAAGACCGTTTGATATGGTTGACCAAGCATTGAACGTTTGGTAATTTTGTTCCTAATTATGTAGGCTGATAACCCTCCAAATTTGAGGGATTAACTCCAAAGGAATCGAGAGTTGAAGGCCAATCAATTAGGCAATTGGATTGAATTATGTGCTGATTTTCAACCTGATTAACTTGACCTGGTTGAGAAAACGGTTTCAAGACCGTTTGAGATGGTTGACCAAGCGTTTACCGTTTGGGATTCCTGTTTATAATTATGTTTATTAATAACCCTCCAATCTTTAGGGATTAAATCCAAAGGAATCCTGCGTTGAAGCCTAATCAATTAGGGAAACCTAATTGGATTAAGTGCTGATTTTCAATCTGATTTAATTGAACTTTTTGGGCAAACGGTCTCAAGACCGTTTGAGTGCGTTGACCAAGCGTTGACAGTTTGGGATTACTGTTCCTTATGATTTGATCTAATGACTCACCAAATTTTATGGATTAATTCCAAACGATTCATGAGTTGAAGGCTAATCAATTGGGCTAACCCTAATTGAAATCAGTGCTGAAATCACAATGAGCTAATTTGAGATTTTGGGTTGATTAGCCCAAACGGTCTCAAGACCATTTGGGGGATCATCCAAACGGTCTCAATACCGTTTGGGGTCACCCCAAGACCGTTTGGAGGTCTGGGGTCAAGTATAGTTGACCAATTGAAGGTCCAAAGGTACCAAATCATACTGCAACTAAATGCTGATTTGTTGATCAACTCGATAGATCAATCCTTGATGATTTTTCACTAAAATCCAAAGGTTGGATGGGCAAACGGTCTCAAGACCGTTTGGAGCTCATCCAAACGGTCTCAAGACCGTTTAAGGATCACCCCAAGACCGTTTGTAGGTCTGGGGTCAAGTATAGTTGACCAATTGAAGGTCCAAAGATACTAATCATATTGCAATGTAGTGTTGATTTGTTGATCAACTCGATAGACCAATCCATGATGATTTTTCACTAAAGTCCAAAGGTTGGATGGGACAAACGGTCTCAAGACTGTTTGGAGCTCATCCAAACGGTCTCAAGACCGTTTGGTGGTCACCCAAGACCGTTTGGAGGTCTAGGGTTGAGTATAGTTCAGTGGTTGAAGGTCTAAAGATATCAAGTTGATCTGCAATAGATTGATGATTTGGTGAGCACTTCAATGAACCAAACCCTAATTAGATTGCTTGGATTTGAGTGATATGATGGTCAAACGGTCTCAAGACCGTTTGGAGGTCATCCAAACGACCTCAAGACCTTTTGGGGTCAGGTCATACCCCATTTGAATGGTGGTTCAATAGTTATGAAGTAACTAGTTACACATTGATGAATATTGAAGGTTCATTGATTCTAAACCCTAATTCAATTGATTCCAACCCCAATTGATGATCAATTGAGGGTCAATTGAGGGTCAAATCAGTTGAAGGTTGACCTATTAAACTCAATTGAAGTATGAGGGTAGGTCCAATTGATGATTGGTTCCATGAATCCAATGATTGAAGGAATCAACATTGGAAACCCTAATTCATTTGGATACCTTATGTAATGGAGGTCTAATGTAATTCAATTGTGAGAATTAAGATGATGAATGTTCTATTGATCCAATGAGGATTAGTAATAAGGTTGAAACCCTAATAGTACCTAAGTGATTAAGTGCCAATTAAGGGATGAATCCCTAATTTCTTATAGGATCAATGACCTGATACACTATGTTAATCATAGTTGTATGTACTCGACTGAAGAGTTGATATGACCTAATCAAGTTAAGAAGCTGATAGCATGAATTCATACATGAATATGAATCATGTGGTGTATAAGGGTTATGATCCTTAATCAAAGAGATCATGAAACCCTAAACATGAACATAAACCCTAATTGACAGGGTTATTGAATTCAACCCTAGTTGAGGGTGATTCCATGTGAAACCCTAGTTGAGGGTGATTCCATGTGAAACCCTAGTTGAGGGTGATTCAATGTGAAACCCTAGTTGAGGGTGATTCCATGTGAAACCCTAGTTGAGGGTGATTCCAAGTGAAATCCTAATTGAGGGTGCATCCATGTAGAACCCTAATTGTGGGTGATTTCATGAGAAACCCTAATTGGGAATGCATCCCTAATTGCTTATAGGACCAATGACTTGGTACCCTATGTTAATCATAGTTGTATGCATATGATTGAAGGGTTGATGTGACCTAATCAAGTTGAAAGGATCAAATAATAGAATTCATATATATATAAATATGATTCATGTGATGATCCTATGTAGCACGACCGTGCAAGGCAGCACGGCCGTGGCGACTTTACTCAGCACGACCGTGCAAGGTAGCACGGCCGTGGTAGCTTTACTTTGCACGACCGTGCAAGGTAGCACGGCCGTGGTGGTCTATGCTTGACTTAGAGCTGAATTGAAAGTGACCTAACATGGTCGTTTTGTTAATTCTCAACTTAAGGATGAGAGAGATACTCATACCTTGTGATGATAATCATTTAATGATAATTGATGAGAATAAATAAGTATGATTGAATACTTATGGTATAAATGTTGGCTCCTAGATGTGGGGAGCAATGAAATAGGGTTTGATCATTGATAATATGATCTTGAAAACCTAAATGGTTAATAATGGAAAACCCTATTCTTAATGAAGGGTAATGATATGTGAGAGAAAGCCCTAATTGATGGTAAACCCTAACCCTGGTAAGGGAATAGTGGTGTTACCCTATATTGCATGATGTGTTGTAAACTTGATAAGTCTATTATCATGTGTGACAATCATGCAGGTCTCATGAGTTGATGATCATAGCCAGGTATGAGCTATGATGTTTATTTGATAAGAATTGATTGGCCATATGTGCCATTATGTTTTTGTTACTGAGAAAGAAGTAACAAGATGAGTTGGGCTTGTAATCCTTTGTTTTAAGTTGTTGCCTAGTGAGAGGTGACAAGATGTGAATGGCCTTGTGCGCCATGTGAATAAAGTTGTTGCCTAGTGAGAGGTGACAAGATGTGAATGGCCTTGTGCGCCATGTGAATAAATTTGTTGCCTAGTGAGAGGTGACAAGATGTGAATGGCCTTGTGTGCCATGTGAATAAATTTGTTGCCTAGTGAGAGGTGACAAGATGTGAATGGTTTTGTGAGCCATGTGAATAAAGTTGTTGCCTAGTAAAAGGTGACAAGATGTACAATGTTCTGATGAGCCATGTGTGATGGAAACCCAAATCCTGGTAAAGGATTAAGGGTAATACCCTTGAATTATTAATACATTGTTTTTGCATGGTATTGATAGATAATTGATGTACTGCTATTATATGTGCTAACCATGCAGGTATTATGAGATGATGAGAATAGCCAGGTATGAGCTATGATGTATTATTAGTTTGAATTGTTAACTGGGCCTTGTGTGCCATAATATACCTTGTGCCTGGTAAGAGGTGGCAAGAGAATTAATGTGCATCAAGTGCCATGATGGATGCTTGTGTAGGAAGTATCATACTTACCTTGGTCAAATGACCTAAAGGTGTTAGTTACCTGAGAAAGAGGTAATAGTGCTCAAGTGATGAACAAAGGGTTTGAATACCCAAGATTTCATGGTTATGGTATTGAAATTGAGAATGGATGAGAAGCCCCAGTGTTGAAATGAGGGATTAAGATCCCAACACCTTGTGAAAAGAGTATGGCTACGGGCCATGACTCCACAATGATAATGCCAGGCTTTAGTCATATGATCTAAGCCTGAAGAGAGTTAATGCAGTGATAATGATTATGTAGTTTGAATAGATGTTATACATGTTCTTCATATTCATTAAAGGAATATTAACATGTTTATTCTATCAAGTTACAGTTGCAATGCTTTTGATATAGAATAATGATTTAATCTGTTAGACATCAAAATATCTGCTGTCAAATAAATATGATTTCCCTATTCACATTTATCTTATTAAGTTGCAATAATAATGTTTCTGGCGGAGAGTTATATCTCTCGCTGGGGCAATTTTTATAATTGTCTCACCCCCGTGGGAACCACATTTTTAGGTGGATGCGGACGAGGAGACAGGAATCCTTCAGGATGTGAAGGACAGCAGCAGTAGCAGGGACAACAGTAAAGTCTCAGGTGGAGACATTGACTGTCATGTCATGTTCAGATGTATATAGAAGTCCTATGTGTCGTCTCTGTACTCTCAGGTCCTTGGAGTAGTAGTTAATGATTTCGAGATTTTGGCTTAGTGCCTCGAGGGTTTTATACTACCTGTGTACAGTTAAGACAGAGTAGTTAATGTTTGTATTCCTCGAGAAGCAAAAGTACATGAGATGTATATATATGAACCAGGATGTAAAGTTTTACTTTGGTTCTGAATGAAAGAGTTTTCCTATGAATGGATCCCTTTGCAAAAAGTTTTAATTTTTAGTGATTTTCGCTAATCCGCTGCTTGATGAACGCTTCCGCATTAGTTAATCTCATTTTCGCGAGACGGTCGTCACACTGCTAGTCTTGGTGATATTATCAATAAAACTAGCTAATCTTCCCATTTCTTTTTTGGCACATGCTCTACACTAAAACAATGTACCATCAAAAATGGTTCAAAAGGCACCATATGAGTTATGGAATGGGAGGTGTCCCGATATGTCTTTTATGAGGATCAGGATTAAAAGCTTATTAAAGAAAATATTTTCTTGAAAAGCATTTTCCACAAATCACATAAATGTTGTTTTGTTAAATATTGTTTTTATACTCCAATCCAACAGTAGGAACATAGAGAATCACAAGATGTTGTAGAATCTCATGTTCCTTATGTAACACACAAATCTCATAGTTCTAGTAGAACACACCTTGATCTTTAAAGATTATGATATCTTATGGCTCAAGAAGGTGGTAAGTTGATCATCAATATAACCAACCTAGAAGCTATGATGGACCAAATTCATCAGGATCATGCTTGCCAATGTATCTTAATATGACAATGAGATTTAGCATATGGATGTTAAAATTGCATCCTTAATAGAAATAGTTATAAGCATGTGTGTGTGATACAACATGAAGGTTTTATAAATCCATTAATACAAAATAATTTGAAAGCTATGGGTCAATCTATGGATTGAAGCCAGCACCTCAGAGCTAGAATCTTTGATTTGACAAGATAGTCAATGAGTTTGTCTTTATTTAGAATGAAAAATGTGATTACAAGAATTTAGTGGGAGCATATTTATATTCCACATGATTATGGGGAATAACATCCTTATACTACAAATACTAAAACCTGGTTGGCGCACACCTTCTCTATGAAGGGTTTAGGTGAAGCATCCTATGTAATAGGAATTGGGATCTATAGAGATAGATCTAGAAATATTCTTAACCTAAGAAAGAGCACATACATTAGCAAGATGTTGAAGGGGCTCAACATGTAGGACTCAATGATAGAAAACTTTTCCATGTTCCATGGAATAGTCTCTCTAGAGTCCAGTGCCCCATCTCTTATAAAGAATGGGAAGAATATGAGTAAGATACCATATGCATTCGCAATTAGATCTATCATGTATGTGATGTTATGCACTCATCTTGTTATCTCATATGTATTAAACATGACAAGAGGATATGTACTCATCCATTTTCCCACATTAATTTGACATGATGAGAGGATATGTACTAATTGTGTATCTTGTATGTATTGGACATGACAAGTGGATATTGGTCAGATCCCAATGAAAGTCACTAGAATGCCATAAAGAACATCCTTAAGTACTTCAGTAGCACTAAAATGATCGGTTCCTTGGTTATGGTAATAAGTAATATTTGGGTGTACAGGGTTACACTAATGCAAGCTTTCAAAATGACAAAGTAGATCATAATCTAAATTTGTATTTGACTTTAAAATGGAACTGTAATATGGAAAAGTTCCGACCCAGAGACAATTGTTTAATCTATAATAAGAAGCTGAGTATATTGGTGTTATAAAAACAACAACTGATATTGTATAGATCTAGAAGTTCATAAATATGAACTCGTGGGAGGTTACAAACCATTGATAACATAGTAGAGATATTGTGACAACAATCGAGGTATTGGTTAGGCAAAGGAATCTCGGATAGCATACTATGACACTTCCATCTCATACGAGAGGTTTTACATCAAGGAAATGTGAAAACATGCAAAATACTGACTTGAAGCAAGCGTTCCTAACCCACTATACATGGAAGAAACACATTAGAAACTTGATGGACATGTAAGTTATTGGCTCTAAGTGCAAGTAGGAGTTTGTTGGTATGTATGCCTATAGATTCAATCATATGATGGTTGTAATGGGGAATCATATACTTGATTTGCTAATGATAAAGGTAATTTCATCTATTATGTTTGTCTCAATCATGATATGATGACACATATACAATAGATGTCTAAAGAATTATGCTACTTGATGACATATATATATCTTCAGGTTGAGGACCTAAAAAATGAGATCATATATATGATAAGAGTACATACATTCTTATTAACGTCCCTAGTCAGATATTATTGTGGAAGTTAAATAGATATCAATAATACATAAGACTATAGTGTGTGTTGACTGATGATAGAGTCTCATTGGTCATGATATGCGATATATGTGGGCTCTGATCTCCAAACCATGATATAAACACGATTTAAACTTAGCGGAAGAGATTTGATTAGCAGCGGAATACCGAAAATCAACGGAAATTAAAACTTTTTGAGATAAAGCATTGAAACCATAAAACTTCCTTCATAAAAGGAGATAAACTGTTTACATCTCAGATAATTACTTCTTGAGTAATTATATACAACATGATACAAAATCTCAAGAACTCATAACCAAAATCTCATACCAAAAGACTCCAAGACCTGAGAGTACAGAGGACACATAGGACTGACTCTAACTACACCACATGGCAGGCTAAATCTCCACCTGAGATTTTACTGCTGCCCCTGGTGTTGCTGCTGCTGGGACTGGTCACCTGTAGACCTGTTCCTCCGTCCTCAACGTCCACCTAAAAAGTTGAAATCTACGGGGTGAGACAATTTTACATAATTGTCCCAGCGAGAGTTATAACTCTCCGCCAGAAGCTTTATTATAGCACCTCAAAGAATAACTTAAGCAGTAAAAGCTTCAAAGTATTCAACATCAGATATAATAGTAAGCATGAGTTCAACAGTTATGAAACATGAAGACATTTGCACTATACAGTGTAACATTAATCAATCAACTCGTAGTTATCTCTAATAGGTATGCTACACTGTGGATTATGTTTTTCAAACATTACTTTTATGCCCTGTCGAGATGAGGTTTACCACTCATACTCCAACCAATCACTGCTAAGTGCCTCGGTATCATACTAGGTCATCGAAAGAGCCGGATTCTCATGACCTTCACCTTCCTCAGTCAGTAAGAGGATTACTTGTAGGACATCTCGTGCCTCTACTATAATAGCTTACCAGGGTAATCTGGTCCTTTGCTATTTTAGAGTTACAGTGGCGTTCTGTACTCTCTTCGTCATCAGGAGATTTCATGTTTATCTTCCACTGATACGGATATTTGTGCTTTCTTCGTCATCAGGAGGTTTCATGTTTACCATCCACTGATACGGTATGGGACTTTAGTGAAGGATTGATGGATTACACATCTACATCAAACACCTACACTAGGATGTAAGGTTCTACACATCCATATACCCCACATACTCAAAACTATGTGATCCAGGAGTTCCCTTAGGAAAACCTGTTTCACCATCATTTGATCTATGACAATGATGGATCTATGATCAGGGCTCTACATTATACTTGATTAGTTAGGTACATTCAGTATTCTTTTAACATCATACATTGTTCTTCAAACAATAACATTAGCATAACAGCTATGAAATGAGAATACTAAATGTAACAAGCCTAACTCTCATCAATCATCATTTCTCAATACATTCATCACAAGTCATCTCTAAAGCATGACCTTGATGGTATTTATGGCTCTCACAGCCCATTTAATTCATAGGTTGCCATTGACAAGGCATCAAGATATTTTACTATTCATAAAGCTAACAACATGCTTTCAATGAATATAGCATCATCATCCATACCTGGATATGATCATCTTCATATCAGAACCTGCAAGGTTAATTCAACTGATAAAAGCAATTCAAATCAAGAATTATACTTTCCACTCTTGCCATAAGAGCTAAGTTCCCTGATTTTCATCAATTAGGGTTTACTATTCACAGTACATGCCATCACCCTAGAATTAGGGTTTATTATTCACATTATGGTAAAATGAACTCATAACATCATCATGTATGAGGAACATCATCAATGATGCTCTCAGATAAGATTAAGATTCATCAATTATCATAAATAGGGTTTTCATGATCTCACATAGGTGGATCATACCCTAATCTTGTACATTCATATATATTGAAGGTATTTTACTTGGATTTCAACCATAATTGGAATTTTATCTCTCTTCTTGCTCATAGGTGATGATTACATCCCTCTAGATTGGGTTAGGTCTAATCAACATTGATAAGCCTAGCCAAGTCATCACCATTGTAACCATTGGGGTTTGCATGATAAAAAGGGGTTACCTACTTGAATCCATAAAGGGTATTTTGGTAAAGTTCACCATTGATCATAACATGGGTTAATATACTAACCACTTGACCCTTAATGTCCCTAGGTATCATTAGGGTTTAGGTTGAACTACCATCAAACCATCTAAGCCTTCAAGGCATTAGGCAGACTTATCCTTAAAAGTCCCCAATAGGTTTCACACCTTCAACCTTCAAACGATCCTGAGATCGTTTAAGGTTGTAGACCATTTAGTCATAGCTTGACTTCTGAAGTCGTTTGAGCTCATTCGATCCTGAAGTCGTATGGACTCATTCGGTCCTGAGGTCGTATAGACTCATTCGATCCTGAGGTCGTATTGACTCATTCGATCCTGAGGTCGTATGGACTCATTTGATCCTGAGGTCGTATGGACTCATTCGATCCTGAGGTCGTATGGACTCATTCGATCCTGAGGTCGTATGGACTCATTCGATCCTGAGGTCATATGGACTCATTCGATCCTGAGGTCGTATGGACCTAAAAGCTCAAGATCGCATGGACCTCCAAGGTGATTCAAAGGGTAAACTCGATTAGGGTTTCCTATGTTGAAGCCTTCAATTGGTCTCAAGCTTGCTAACCACTTATCAATTGAGACAATTAGGGTTATCCTTAACCAATTGGTCACTCAATTGACCCTCAATTGATACCCAATTAGGGTTGGAGTTGGTTCATTTAAGGTCTATAAACATTCAACCATCAATACTCAACAATATGAATCAAATCGAAGTTGATCCCATCAATTGACCTCAAATCGGGCTCAAACTTGGCCCAAACGGTCTTAGGATCGTTTGGATAACCTCCAAACGGCCTTGAGACCGTTTGCCCAAGAATTCATCAAAATCTAAGTTGATTTGATAGGGGTTGAACCTTAATTAAGTCACAAATCAGCAATTTGATTATTTCAATAACCCACTGTAATTGGGCCCTCAATTGATCAAATTACCTTAACCCTAGACCTCCAAACGGTCTTGGGTTGACACCAAACGGTCTTGAGACCGTTTTGATGAGTTCCAAACGGTCTTGATACCGTTTGCCCATCTATCCTTTGGACTCTAGTGAAAATTCATTAAGGTTTGATCTATTGAGTTGATCATCACATTAATACTTATTTGCAATATGATTTGGTACCTTTGGACCTTCAATTGATCAACTATACTTGACCCCAGACCTGTAAACGGTCTTGGGTGATCCCCAAACGGTCTTGAGACCGTTTGGATGATTCCCTAAACGGTCTTGAGACCGTTTGGGCTAATCAACCCAAAATCACTAATTAACTCATTGGAATTTCAGCACTGATTTCAATTAGGATTTGCCCTATTAATCAACATTCAACTCATAACTCGTTTGGAATTAATCCATAAAATTTGGTGAGTCATTAATCAACATCATTATGAACAGTAATCCCAAACGGTCAACGCTTGGTCAACCATCTTAAACGGTCTTGCACTACTACAGAAACGGCCTTTGGCGTCGGTCGTTTAACCCCATTTGGCGTCGGTTTCCAACCGACGCCTATGTGGGCGCCGCTAAAGGTCGAACACTTCGGCGTCGGTTTTTTAACCGACGCCTATTTAGCCTATAGGCGTCGGTCGTTTAGTAGATATCCGACGCCAAACAGGGTCCGCGCCACAGAAAATGGCGTCAGCTAGGGCACTTTCTGCGTCGGTTATTCATCTCAAAACCGACGCAGAAAGTGCCCTAGCTGACGCCATTTTCTGTGGCGCGGACCCTGTTTGGCGTCGGCTATCTACTAAACGACCGACGCCTACAGTTTAAATAGGCGTCGGTTTGATATGAATATCCGACGCCAATTCCAGGACTGCTTTGGCCACATAAGGCGTCGGTTATATTAAAAAACCGACGCTGTAGGTCTTTGCTGACGGTTTTCGATAAATAACCGACGCCTATTTATATTTTTTTTTTTTCATATCAGTTTGCAGGCCTGCTGTGGCTGGTCAGCAGGATGAGAACCTGCAGTTCAGTTTTCTGAACTGCAGGTTTACGACATCCATTGATATCAGCCTACAAACAGGCCGCAAACCTGCAAAAGTCACAAGAAAAATTCTACACAAGTACATTCATTCAGACATCAATTCAATTCTCACATTCACACATATAGAAACATTCAAATACATGCATTAACATTCACAAACATTCATTTACAAACATTCATTTACAAAGTATCATTCATTATCACTATCAGCATCCCAATTATATCTTACAGTTGCCACTGTTTGTACAGCTATTGCCCATTCTTCTCTTACTTCATTTAATGCTTCCATCGTATATGGAGCATTTATTTTTTTTAAACGTTTACCTGTAGTGTGGTCAGTTTTAAACACCTGCAAAGAGAATGATGTATATATATAAGTAATAATATAAAAATAATATAAGATTGATATATTGCATACTAACTAATGAGACTATATATAATACCTCATGTATGGTATCGATGTCCAATGCGGCATATTTGATAATCATATGCATAAATCGCATCACATAGTATGCGCATGCCCAGCCATTGTCTTGTGTAGCACACTATAAATTGAAACATACAAAATAATACAACTAAGCACAATTCACATCAATAATATATATATTCGAGTCGGGAACTTACTTTTACGTTCTGCCAATTTATTGGCTGGTTCTTTTTCGTTGGGACCGTTCCTCCAGCCTTTTTGAATGCATCTAAACCCCTACATGTTAATATAACACAATAAATTGCATAAGTAAATAGTAATGTAATAAAAGATGTTAACGGATATAAAAATGAAATATTTCTCACCAGAATAGTGGCATTCTCATTACGTGTCCAATTTTAGTGTTCAATGTACTCCCCGCAGGATCTAGATAATAAACAGTGAATGTCTCGGGGGCAATAACTAGTAACTCCCAATGTCTACCGCTACAAGTAGAAGTTAACAATTAATAACTCAAAATGCAAAATAAAAATGGAATTTTCTAAAGTCCAAATTATAAATAAAGTAAACATACTTGACATTGAATGGAGCTATTATTATCTTCTTCTTTTGCTGACCAAAAATTGTAAAAGCATCTATACAGTATTGTTGAACATTATCAGGGTCTTTAGCTACCAAACTAATCAATGATGGAATCAAAAATCCCACATGATCAAATGCAAATTGTTTGCAATGATCTTCGACTAGGTAGCTGCAAAACATATAGGCGTATGCATTAATATATAAGAAACCAGATCACCGGAGCTTACACAAGGTATATGGATGTATAAACAAGATCTCACCTTATCCATGTCTCTATCATTGATGTATTCAGCCAATCATACTTAAACAGCTCAATAATATCTTCTATCAATAAAGAGCTATCGTATGATTGACCTGCATAATCTGCATCTAAAGAAATAATTATAGGGCAATGTACATTATGTGCCCGTAGCCAACATGCCATTCCCCTACAAGCAGGACCTAACGGGTATGTTAGGTCAGTTGGAACCCAATCGGGTAATGTGGGAACTGGAAGTGGAGGCCTAGGTGCTCCTGGTGTCTTCTTTTTAACCTGTACATATAATTTCAGATCAGTTGACATCATATATACACATTAACAGTCTAAATCAATGTAAATTTATCTTACAATTTCAGTCGTGTAGATGACATCTGCTTTGGGCCACAATATGACCCCGCCTTCTGCCTCACCAAGTGTATCAATATCCGGGTGGGCATATGGCAATGTAGCTTCTCTCCAATCGGGTAACACACGTATCGGGCTCACACGAACGTAGCCCTGTGGCATTGGAGTCCCGTGAAACATTGCCCCAGGAAGGGACGGGTAAGCCTGCGCCTCTGCGACAACGTAGTTTTGCATTCTTAAGCGGCATGGCTTCAATGCCTACAAATTTACGTAAAGAATATTATACATATATACATATCATCTTGAAAACATAACAACTTGAAAAGACTAACTACAATGTCATAAACAATACTTACAGCAGACGTGCTAGGCGATGGGTCTCCAGGATTACTCGCAGTGTGTGCATCAGGAGAAGAGTGGGTCGCCATAGGCGTATTGGAAGCCTGAGATGCCTGCCACCGCATCAATTCTTCCTTGACCTTCTCAGCAACTACATCGTTGACCTTCTTAGCAACTAAATCCTCAACTCTCTTATTCTCCTATACATGGATAAAAGAAACATTAGATTCTTATTAATGAATTTCCTTTTGCAGTAACATTCTAAAAAAAGAATAGGTTACCTCTTCTTGAGAAAGTCCCGCTCTGGGTTTGCGCTGGGATGGCCCAAAGAATGCTTTGATGCCAACACCAGCGCCGGCACCTCTAACACGTCCAGGATGCTCTGGGTTACCCAGAGCAACTGTCAATTCATCCCTTGTGCCCTGAGGGATGAACGTGCCTTGTTTCCTCTGCTCGTGCAGCTCCCGCTAATCACCATAAACAGAAATTGGTAAGTTAACACCACAAATAATCAATATTCAAACGATTTCTGTAAGAGTTGTATTTTACCATTTTTTCAGCCGCCTCAGCAGTTACAGGCTTCTTTATTTCACCCTTCTTGTTTTTCCTGCCAGCTATCCAGATATCATGGCGAGGAATGGGTGTGGTAGACTCCTGAGTAGGAGCAGACTCCTGAGTAGCCGCAGACTCCGCCTGTAGTCTTTGGCGAACGCTTGCATAGCCTTTTGGACCCATAGTGTGGTCATGCACATTCAGTGCACGCCTTGCTTTTTGTGCGTCACTGAGGGCCTAGTTAGTATGCACATTAATGATTTGGTTAGTAGCACTAAATGCTAATCTTGAATAGGTGAATACAATGTATATTAATTAAATTAGGAGTGACGCCTAATACCTTGAATTCTTCAGATTTTCTTGAAGCAACAAAATTGTCCCAATCTTCTTTGTCCAAGAAGTTCCATTGTTCAAGGGCTGACTTCTTCTTCTTATCACCCTCTTTTATGTATTCTCTATTCAGATTTGTCCTATAATTCCTAAGCATCTTTCCAGCGCGTTGCATCACATTTTTACGATGCAACTTCTCATCCAATGCAAACAGATTCTGTAAAATAGAAATGTTATTAACTAGTATCCAAAATAGAATTGCAAATAATAGAATTTGTAATCTACAAAATAGAATTGCAAATAATAATAACTCACGCATAAATCCTTCCATATCGAGTCTTTTTTCGCTTGAGGAACTTTATGCCAATTGTCATACTTAACACCACAATGGCTCCGAGTGGTACACCCAAGATAGTTCACAAAATTATTGCGGTTCACTCCAATTGGATTTCCTCCATTATCAAACTCCACCGCCAATTTAGATCCACTACCACTTAGCGCTAATAACTTCTTCAACAGAGTGATGCCCCTTTTCTTGTTAAGTGTCTGGTGTTGCGCATCAAGTTGCTCCAGTGCTTCAGTGGGTACAGGTGCATCAACCTAAAATTTGACAAAAATAAAACACACTAATTTAGCCCAATATAGAAATATAGGATATATGACATAACTAGAAGATAATGAATTTTATAGAAATACAGGATATGTTTTTAGAACTTACATTAGTATCCTCGCCATGCTCATCATGGACTTCATGCTCATCATGGACATCATGCTCATCATGGTCAGCCATCTGAAAATGTCATTAAAAAGGCAAACATTTAGCATTTGTATTAACTAGAAAAAGGCAAACATTTAGCATTTGTATTAACTAGAAAAAGGCAAACATTTAGCATTTGTATTAACTAGAAAAAGGCAAACATTTAGCATTTGTATAAACATACATGTCTCTAAAATTGTGATCTTTTATCAATTAACAATCCTTCATTGTGATCTCCGCGCACATATAAGTCATCATTAGCTTCAATATTTTGTGAAGTTGGCAACCCAACTGAGAATGGACTGGAGTCATCATACTTATCATAGTACTCTTCTTCATCTATAGGATCTTCAATGAACTGTCTTTTACCATGAAGAACAACCGACCATTTATCATTTGCAGGATCATCGATATAGAATATTTGTTTCGCCTGTGATGCCAATATGAATGGTTCACCCTTCTCGCCGATCTTTTCAAAGTTCACCAAAGTGAAACCCAATTCATCCACTATAACTCCTTTGGTGTTATCAACCCAATTACATTTAAATAGCGGAATTTTGAAATCTATGTAGTCAAACTCCCAAATGTCCTCAATGGGTATTGGGTTTTCAAGAAAATTTCGGCAGCATTTCCCCGCTGTTCTCTAAGTACATATGTACTTAGAGAACAAACGGGGAAATGCTACCAAAATTTTCTCGAAAACCCAAAACACATTATACACTTACATCTTAAGTGAGATTAGGTGTTCAAGAACAGTCCCAAACCGGGGACTATCCAAGATTTACTCCTAATGAGTCAATCTTGGACGGGTTTCTAGGCCAACAAACACATTTGATGTCATTCTTATATATAATAAATGTGTACCACCTATCCCATCCTTGAACACCTAATCTCACTAGTAAGTGTATAATGGGTATTGGGTTTTCAAGAAAATTTCGGCAGCATTTCCCCGCTGTTCTCTAAGTACATATGTACTTAGAGAACAAACGGGGAAATGCTACCAAAATTTTCTCGAAAACCCAAAACACATTATACACTTACATCCTAAGTGAGATTAGGTGTTCAAGAACAGTCCCAAACCGGGGACTATCCAAGATTTACTCCTAATGAGTCAATCTTGGACGGGTTTCTAGGCCAACAAACACATTTGATGTCATTCTTATATATAATAAATGTGTACCACCTATCCCATCCTTGAACACCTAATCTCACTAGTAAGTGTATAATGGGTATTGGGTTTTCAAGAAAATTTCGGCAGCATTTCCCCGCTGTTCTCTAAGTACATATGTACTTAGAGAACAAACGGGGAAATGCTACCAAAATTTTCTCGAAAACCCAAAACACATTATACACTTACATCCTAAGTGAGATTAGGTGTTCAAGAACAGTCCCAAACCGGGGACTATCCAAGATTTACTCCTAATGAGTCAATCTTGGACGGGTTTCTAGGCCAAAAAACACATTTGATGTCATTCTTATATATAATAAATGTGTATCACCTATCCCATCCTTGAACACCTAATCTCACTAGTAAGTGTATAATGTGCATTGGGTTTTCAAGAAAATTTCGGCAGCATTTCCCCGCTGTTCTCTAAGTACATATGTACTTAGAGAACAAACGGGGAAATGCTACCAAAATTTTCTCGAAAACCCAATACACATTATACACTTACATCCTAAGTGAGATTAGGTGTTCAAGAACAGTCCCAAACCGGGGACTATCCAAGATTTACTCCTAATGAGTCAATCTTGGACGGGTTTCTAGGCCAACAAATACAATAATAGATATCTACAATGAAGCCATACTCCATACAAACAATATATAATTTAGTGATTGTTCATTCTAATTTATACCAATGTACAAGTAATATAAAGAACAATGTGGATTATATGGGACATAAATTCATTGTTCATTGTCCAACATTAGGTTCAACACTTGAAACATACATTCATTTACAACATAAAAAATTTGTATCATTAGGGTCCATCAATACCTACTATTAATCAGTAATTAACTAAGTATTCATCAATACCTACTATTAATCAACACTAATCAACACATTCATTTCAACACTAATCAATACATTCATTTCAACACTAATCAACAAATCAGTAATTAACTAAGTATTCATCAATACCTACTATTAATCAGTATCTCTAATCATTAAAATCGGCAAGCAGATGAGTAATTGTAAATAACAAACTACGAATTGTTGAATTAAAGTAATCACTAAAGTAATACTAACCAGTAGGCGAGCTCCCAGCAGTGGTGGCAGTGACCGGCAAGCTCCAGGCGGCAGGGCAGCAGTGGTGGCAGTGACCGGCAAGCTCCAGGCGAGCTCCCAGCAGTGGCCGGTGAGCAGCAATGGCCGGTGAGCAGCAGGGAGCGGCAGGAGGCGGCGGGCAGGAAGGCGGCGGAGAAGGAACAGGAAGCGGCGGCGGCAGAAGGAGAAGGAGCAGGAAGCAGGCGGAGAAGGAGCAGGAAGCAGGCAGGCGGAGAAGGACCAGGAGAGGAAGCGGCGGCGGCGCACAGCGGAGGGTCGGGCAGCGTCGTCGTCGGTGAGCAGCGGCGTCGTCGGTGAGCAGCGGCGTCGTCGGTGAGCAGCGGCGTCGTCGGCGTCGTCGGTGAGCAGGGGCAGGAAGTCGGCGGAGAAGACAATGAAACAGGAAAGGGGACCTAAAGTCGATCGATCGTGCGGCTAATAAGTGCACAAAGGGCGTCGGTTATCTAAAACGCCGACGCCTAAGGTCTTCAGCGTCGGTTCCTAATAACAAACCGACGTCCAATTAGAAAAAATTTGCCCTAAATAAATTGGCGGGAACCACTATCGGCGTCGGTTATCTAAGGATAACCGACACCTAAGCTATAAATTTTCGCGCAAATTTTCATCTTAAATAGGCGTCGGGTTTGAGGTAAATAACCGATGCCGTATGTGACATATTTTTGTGCTCGAAAATTGGTTTTGGCGGGCAGTTTTAGGCGTCGGTTTTTTACCAAAAAAACCGATGCTTAATACAAGCGGTACCCGTGTCTTGGATACAGACGTCGGATGACCTAGATGACCGACGTTGAATGTTATAGGCGTCGGTTTTCCTAAATAACCGACGCCCATAAAAGCGACACTGAATGTTGTTTCTGTAGTAGTGTTGAGACCGTTTGCCCAAAAAGGGCAAATTGAACAGATTGAAAATCAGAACTTAATTCAATTGGATTAGCTAATTGATTTGCTTATATCTCACGATTCCTTTGGAGTTAACCCCTCAAATTTTGTGGGTGATTAACCTACATAATATAAACAAGATTCCCATACGGTCGTCGTTTGGTCAACGCGATCAAATGGTCTTGAAGGCCGTTTGCCTTCATACGACCCTGAACCCGTTTGCCCACCAAACGGTTGTGTAAACCGTATGGGCAATTGGTGGAGGTCGTTTGGTAAAGTGGAAATCCATGGATAAGCATAGGAATTAACGCCCTTATCTTCTACCTCAAGAACAGTAGCAGTTCTTCACGATTTTTCTTGCAAGGATGCAAGGGAGGATAGGGAAGAAGAAGAACTAACAACTATATGCATAGAAAAAGATGTATAATCAAAGCATACGGTTTAGAGTTATAAAACCCGCCTAAAGATTGTTCCTTGAGCTCCAAACTTTCAAGATCCAAGCCTTTAATGGCGTCTTTGAGCTCCACAGGTCGGCCAAGGTGTATTCTCCAAGGAAAGTTGAAAAGGAATGGCTAGAAAGATAAAACTAGGTGAGCTAGCCATGAATTCAACCTTGAAAATGAGTTTCCTCCATGAATTCAAGCAAAAGGGATGATCCAAACTTACCTAGGACCCTTGGTCGTCCTTCTCTGTTCCAGAGCTTAGCCTTAGTCAGTTTTGAGCAAGGGGAAAAGAAATGAAAAGAAGAGGATCGTTCCCTTGCTAAGTGGGGAAGGTAGTATATATACTTAGGTGAAATTTCAACATAAGAACATATGCTTTCCTCATTTCTCATCTAAGTCCTTCCTTTCTTCTTTGCACATCCCCACATCTTATTTATAAGGACAAACTCCTTCTAAGGTCAAGAATTGAAGGCAAAGAGGATCAACCCATCACTAAAACATACACATAAAAGGGCTATTATACATACACCTTGATTATTCAATCACAAAGGTGTTCTTTATAATATGATTATTCAAATGAAGTGACCTTTTCATCATTTCTCTTCTAAATGATGCCAAGAGTCATAAAAGATATTTTAGATGATGTATTTTACAAGTTGCACCCCTCAAATTGGGTAAATTGCACTTTACACCAATTTAGGGTTTTCAAGTACAAGGGTTGCTTCCACAGCTGCACCTTGGTGCTCAAGCTTGGGAAATCCCTCAAACTTCATCATAAACATCCTCATGATGTCTCAACATCAGAGGAACATCTCAACATGTGCAATTTGCAAGTTAATCCCTTAACTGGGTAATTTTCACATAGATCCCTGTATTACAAAACAATGCTACAACTTTATATATAAAGGGGAAAAATCGAAATATATGTTTCTGAGGAACTTAATTACATGCCCAAAGTTAATCACAAGGATTTAATTACATATTTAGGCAAAACACCTAGGGTTAGTTCATAACCCAGGTCAGGGATGTTACAAATTATCCACCCCTTACAAGGATTTCGTCCCCGAAATCGATAAAATGTATTAAGAGAAAAGGGCAGGGTATTTCCTTCTCATCTCATCCTCTAGTTCCCAAGTGGCTTCTTCAACACCACGGTGGTTCCAGAGGACTTTCACAAGGCTTAAATCTTTATTCTTTAACTTTTTAATTCTGTTATCAAGGATTGACATTGGTCCTTCCTCATAAGATATATCATCATTCAATTCTACCTCCATAGGTTGTAGAACTGACTCAGTGTCTGGGTGACATTTCTTTAGCATAGAAATGTGAAACACAGGATGTAACCTCTGTAACTCTGGTGGCAGCTCGAGTTTATAAGCTACTTTTCCAATCCGTTCAATGATTGGATAAGGCCCCATAAATCTAGGAGCTAACTTCCCTTTCTTTCCAAAATGAAGAACTCCTTTCCAAGGCGAGACCTTGAGATACACTTTGTCTCCAACCTCGAACTCTAAGGGTCTACGACGCTTGTCAGCATAAGATTTCTGCCTATCTTGTGCAGTCTTAATCTGTTGTTGTATTACCTTAATCTTTTCTGTAGTTTGCTGCACAAGATCAGGTCCTAACAACTGATGCTCACCAGTCTCATACCAACACAAGGGTGATCTACAACGTCTACCATACAAGGCTTCATAAGGTGCCATATCAATACTATGCTGATAGCTATTGTTATAGGCAAACTCTATCAAGCTTAGGTGTAGATCCCAACTTCCGGTAAACTGGAGAACACATGTTCTCTACAGGTCTTCCAAGGTCTGTATGGTCCTTTCTGACTGTCCATCAGTCTGTGGATGAAAGGCCGTACTAAACCTTAACTGGGTGCCTAAAGCATTATGAAGTCATTCCCAAAAACGACTTCTAAACTGGGGACTTCTGTCAGAAACTATAGTGACAGGAACTCCGTGCAAACGCACTATCTCTTGAACATACAACTGTGATAACCTTTCAGCAGAATAGGTTGTTTTTACAGGTAAGAAATGTGCTGTCTTAGTCAACCTATCTACAACTACCCAAATGGAATCATGTCCTTTTCTTGTCCTGGGTAGGCCAACAACAAAGTCCATGGTCACATGGTCCCACTTCCACTGTGGTATGGGTAAAGGTTGCATTGTTCCTGCAGGCTTCTTGTGTTCAGCTTTAACTTGCTGACACACAGGACACCTCAGAAAAAATTCTGCAACATCCTTCTTCATTCCAGGCCACCAATACAGATCTTTTAAATTACGATACATCTTGGTGCTCCCTGGATGCATAGTGTACATTGAAGAATGAGCTTCTTCCAGGACTAACTTCCTCAAGTTATCCACATCCGGCACTATCATCCTCCCATGATAACATGCTACATGATCATCTGAATCATGGAAACTATCTCGCTTCTCATTTCCATACTCTGATCTAATCTGCTAAACTACAACATCAACATGTTTTGCCTCCTTAATCTGCTCTCTTAGGGTAGGTTTAATATGCATCTCAGCCATCAACCCAGCTAACAATGACTCCTTCAACTGTACATTGTCTTGCCTTAAAGAGATAAGCATATCTCTCTTAGAGCATACTAAAGAGTTTAGTTGTGCTCTATCCATGGTTGATGTTGCTGATTTCCTACTCAAGGCATCTGCAACAACATTGGCCTTCCCTGGATGGTAGTCAATTGTACAATCGTAGTCCTTGATTAACTCCATCCAGCGATGTTGCCTCATGTTAAGCTCATGCTGAGAGAAGATATACTTAAGGTTCTTGTGATCTGTGAAAATCTGGAATGTCTCTCCGTCGAGATAATGCCTCCAGATTTTCAATGCATGAACCACGGCAGCTAACTCTAGATCGTGTGTTGGATAATTCTCCTCGTGCTTCTTAAGCTATCGGGAAGCAAAAGAAATCACTTGTTTATCCTGCGTCAACACACATCCAAGTCCATTCTTGGAGGCATCACAGAAGACTACATATCCATTTCCTTGCTCAGGTAGCACAAGCACAGGTGCACTTGTCAACCTCTCCTTCAACAACTGAAAGGACTGTTGACACTTATCACTCCAAGAAAAAGGAGCATCTTTCCGTGTTAACTTGGTCAAAGGTAAGTCTATAGAGCTAAAGTTTTTAATAAACCTTCGATAGTAACCAGCTAACCCCAAGAAGCTTCGAATCTCCGTCGGTGTCTTCGGTTGTTCCCATTGTAGAACAGATTCTACCTTTGCAGGGTCAACACGAATTCCCGAGGCAGATATCACATGTCCAAGAAAAGATACCTCCGGCAGCCAGAAATCACACTTGCTAAACTTAGCATACAGCTTATGTTCTCCTAGCAAGGTCAAAGCTTGGCAAAGATGCTGCTCATGCTGCTGAGCATCCTTACTATAGATCAGAATGTCATCTATGAAGACGACAACACACTGATCAAGGAAGGGTCGAAAAACTCTATTCATGAGTTCCATAAATGCAGTTGGTGCATTGGTTAGTCCAAACGACATAACCGTGAACTCATAGTGACCATATCTTATCCTAAAAGCAGACTTGGATATGTCACTATCCTTAATGCGGAGTTGATGATATCCAGATCTCAAATCTATCTTTGAGAAGACTGTTGCACCACGCAACTGGTCAAAAAGATCATCAATCCTCGGCAAAGGGTACTTGTTCTTTATTGTTACTTTATTAAGTTGTCTGTAGTCAATGCACAACCGCATTGACCCATCTTTCTTTTTAACAAACAAGACCGGAGCACCCCAAGGTGAAGTGCTCGGTCAGATAAAACCCTTCTCAAGTAACTCTTGAAGCTGTTTCTTGAGTTCTGCCATCTCGGCAGGCGCCATCCTATACGGTGTCTGGGCTATGGGTTTTGTATCTGGGACCAAATTGATCTCAAAATCAATCTCCCGAGGTGGTGGTATACCAGGAAGTTCTTCAGGAAACACATCCTCGAATTCCCTGACTATGGGAACTTCAGCAGGATTGGAACTTTCCTTGGTAACATCTACCACATGGGCCAAGAATGCATAACATCCTTGCCTCAACAGCTTATCAGCAACCATAGCTGATACAAGACAGGTGGGCAAAATCTTTCTTTCACCTTGAAAGATCCATGTGTTTCCTTCATCAGCAAACACAGCCAACTTGGATTCACAATCCAAGACAACTCTATACCTTTCTAAGGTATCCATCCCGAGGATTATATCAAATCCTTGCATATCAAGTGGTATAAGGTCCACTTGAATGCGATGATCAGAAAAGAAGAGGATGTAGGGAGAACATACCTCCTGCAAAATGGCAGACCCACTCAACGGAGTCTCCAACAACAAACTATATGCCCTATGACTAACCATCATATTGCAGTTACGAATCACTCTCCGAGTGATAAAAGAGTGCGTAGCACCCGGGTCAATCAGAACAGATACAACACAGGGTGTAGACATATCAGAATATAAAAGTTCCATCTGACCTACCACTACCCGTGGATTGACCACTGCTTCAGGTGGGTTCATAGCATAAAACCTCGTTGTCGCCTGGGGTTGAGGTGGTGCTGATGATCCATCGTGAGACGCTTGCCCGCGTCCTCGAGTTGCTCCTTGAGGTTTTCTTCTCTGTGATCCCTGTTGACTCTGACTCTGAGGTTGTGTCATACTGACAGGTCTAGATCGGCAGTCCTTCATCAAGTGTCCCACCTTCCCACAGTTGTAGCAACTTCTTTCCAGTTGTTGTGGTCTTGGTGGTCCAGTAATTGACATTGATGCAGAACTGTGAGTCTCTTATTGAGGTAGGCTTCGTCCCCTGCCTCTACTTGGTGACCACTGAGTTTGGGAACTTGATCTGGGTGGTGGAGGGTTAGGTGCAGAGAATCTCAGTTTCTTGGAATCCCTAGATGAAGAACCCTGGAACTGTGGATATCTTTTCTGGGTTTTCCTCTTCTCAATCACAGATCTCTCTATCCTTCGGACTGACTCAACAAAGGTAGAGAATCTCTCTCGGTTTTCTAAGGCAGACATAGGGGTTGATATATCAGCATTCAAACCCTTCTCGAATCTCCTGATTCTTTCCTCTTCTGTGGCAGCCATGTGTAGACAGAACTGCAGCAACTCCATGAACTTATCTTCATACTCGCTAATGTTCATCATGCCCTGCCTCAATCTCTCAAACTGAGAGATCTTCTCATCTAGGAAGGTCTTTGGAAAATATCTATTGATAAATTCCCGACGAAACTCTTCCCACGAGAACTCTATCCCAGGTCTCTTCTGCTCTTCCATGTTCCACCAATGACCAGCACTTCCTTTGAGAAGATAGACAGCATGTCTAACCTTCTCAGCCTCCGGGATATTAAGAATCCTGAAAGCCTTCTCCAACTCTGTTAACCACATATCAGCATCTGCGGGGTCGGCAGTCCCGAAGTACTCGGTAGCTCCGACACGACGAAGTCGCTCAAATGTCTTACCGATACCTTGTCCTTCAGGCTGGGCAGGTGCCCTAGGTGCAGGCATGGGTATCTTGTCAGTTATGTGTGTCATGGCAGTCATAAACTGCCCAAACATCGTCTGAACTGTTGGGTTACCCATATCAGCTGGGTCAAACTGGGGTGGTTCAGGTGCAGGCTGTTCTATTTCTGGAACCCTTGCACCGCCTCGAGGTGCACTAGCACTACTCTCTTCCACGTACTCATCATGTGGCTCTGCCATCCTTATGTATCTTCTTCTCCTGAGGAGCAGAAGATTCTATTAGATAAGGAAGAGATACTAAGGATAGACTCGACATCCTAAGTCCTATGCCTCTATAGACTCAGCGAACCTAGAGCTCTGATACCACTTAATTGTGGGATCTGATCTCCAAACCACGATATAAACACGATTTAAACTTAGCGGAAGTGATTCGATTAGCAGCAGAATACCGAAAATCAGTAGAAATTAAAACTTTTTGAGATAAAGCATTGAAACCATAAAACTTCCTTCATAAAAGGAGATAAACTGTTTACATCTCAGATAATTACTTCTTGAGTAATTATATACAACATGATACAAAATCTCAAGAACTCATAACCAAAATCTCAGACCAAAAGACTCCAAGACCTTAGAGTACAGAGGACACATAGGACTGACTCTAACTACACCACATGGCAGGCTAAATCTCCACCTGAGATTTTACTGCTGCCCCTGGTGCTGCTGCTGCTGGGACTGGTCACCTGTAGACCTGTTCCTCCGTCCTCTACGTCCACCTAAAAAGTTGAAATCTACGGGGTGAGACAATTTTACATAATTGTCCCAGCGAGAGTTATAACTCTCCGCCAGAAGCTTTATTATAGCACCTCAAAGAATAACTTAAGCAGTAAAAGCTTCAAAGTATTCAACATCAGATATAATAGTAAGCATGAGTTCAACAGTTATGAAACATGAAGACATTTGCACTATACAGTGTAACATCAATCAATCAACTCGTAGTTATCTCTAACAGGTATGCTACACTATGGATTATGTTTTTCAAACATTACTTTTATGCCCTGTGGAGATGAGGTTTACCACTCATACTCCAACCAATCACTGCTAAGTGCCTCGGTATCATACTAGGTCATCGAAAGAGCCAGATTCTCATGACCTTCACCTTCCTTAGTCAGTAAGAGGATTACTTGTAGGACATCTTGTGCCTCTACTATAATAGCTTACCAGGGTAATCTGGTCCTTTGCTATTTTAGAGTTACAGTGGCATTCTGTACTCTCTTCGTCATCAGGAGATTTCATGTTTATCTTCCACTGATACGGATATCTGTGCTTTCTTCGTCATCAGGAGGTTTCATGTTTACCATCCACTGATACGGTATGGGATTGTAGTGAAGGATTGATGGATTACACATCTACATCAAACCCCTACACTAGGATGTAAGGTTCTACACATCCATATACCCCACATACTCAAAAGTATGTGATCCAGGAGTTCCCTTAGGAAAACCTGTTTCACCATCATTTGATCTCTGACAATGATGGATCTATGATCAGGGCTCTACATTATACTTGATTAGTTAGGTACATTCAGTATTCTTTTAACATCATACATTGTTCTTCAAACAATAACATTAGCATAACAGCTATGAAATGAGAATACTAAATGTAACAAGCCTAACTCTCATCAATCATCATTTCTCAATACATTCATCACAAGTCATCTCTAAAGCATGACCTTGATGGTATTTATGGCTCTCACAGCCCATTTAATTCATAGGTTGCCATTGACAAGGCATCAAGATATTTTACTATTCATAAAGCTAACAACATGCTTTCAATGAATATAGCATCATCATTCATACCTGGATATGATCATCTTCATATCAGATGTTGCAAGGTTAATTCAACTGATAAAAGCAATTCAAATCAAGAATTATACTTTCCACTCTTGCCATAAGAGCTAAGTTCCCTAATTTTCATCAATTAGGGTTTACTATTCACATTACATGCCATCACCCTAGAATTAGGGTTTATTATTCACATTATGGTAAAATGAACTCATAACATCATCATGTATGAGGAACATCATCAATGATGCTCTCAGATAAGATTAGGATTCATCAATTATCATAAATAGGGTTTTCATGATCTCACATAGGTGGATCATACCCTAATCATGTACATTCATATATATTGAAGGTATTTTACTTGGATTTCAACCATAATTGGAATTTTCTCTCTCCTCTTGCTCATAGGTGATGATTACATCCCTCTATATTGGGTTAGGTCTAATCAACATTGATAAGCCTAGCCAAGTCATCACCATTGTAACCATTGGGGTTTGCATGATAAAAAGGGGTTACCTACTTGAATCCATAAAGGGTATTTTGGTAAAGTTCACCATTGATCATAACATGGGTTAATATACTAACCACTTGACCCTTAATGTCCCTAGGTATCATTAGGGTTTAGGTTGAACTACCATCAAACCATCTAAGCCTTCAAGGCATTAGGCAGACTTATCCTTAAAAGTCCCCAATAGGTTTCACACCTTCAACCTTCAAACGATCCTGAGATCGTTTAAGGTTGTAGACCGTTTAGTCATAGCTTGACTTCTGAAGTCAGTTGAGCTCATTCGATCCTGAAGTCGTATGGACTCATTCGGTCCTGAGGTCGTATAGACTCATTCGATCCTGAGGTCGTATGGACTCATTCGATCCTGAGGTCGTATGGACTCATTCGATCCTGAGGTCGTATGGACTCATTCGATCCTGAGGTCGTATGGACTCATTTGATCCTGATTTCGTATGGACTCATTTGATCCTGAGGTCATATGGACTCATTCGATCCTGAGGTCGTATGGACCTAAAATCTCAAGATCGCATGGACCTCCAAGGTGATTCAAAGGGTAAACTCGATTAGGGTTTCCTATGTTGAAGCCTTCAATTGGTCTCAAGCTTGCTAACCACTAACAATTGAGACAATTAGGGTTAGCCTTAACCAATTGGTCACTCAATTGACCCTCAATTGATACCCAATTAGGGTTGGAGTTGGTTCAATTAAGGTCTATAAACATTCAACCATCAATACTCAACAATATGAATCAAATCAAAGTTGATCCCATCAATTGACCTCCAATCGGGCTCAAACTTGGCCCAAACGGTCTTGGGATCGTTTGGATAACCTCCAAATGGTCTTGAGACCGTTTTCCCAAGAATTCATCAAAATCTAAGTTGATTTGATAGGGGTTGAACCTTAATTAAGTCACAAATCAGCAATTTGATTATTTCAATAACCCACTGTAATTGGGCCCTCAATTGATCAAATTACCTTAACCCTAGACCTCCAAACGGTCTTGGGTTGACACCAAACGGTCTTGATACCGTTTGCCCATCTATCCTTTGGACTCTAGTGAAAATTCATTAAGGTTTGATCTATTGAGTTGATCATCACATTAATACTTATTTGCAATATGATTTGGTACCTTTGGACCTTCAATTGATCAACTATACTTGACCCCAGACCTGTAAACGGTCTTGGGTGATCCCCAAACGGTCTTGAGACCGTTTGGATGATTCCCTAAACGGTCTTGAGACCGTTTGGGCTAATCAACCCAAAATCACTAATTAACTCATTGGAATTTCAGCACTGATTTCAATTAGGATTTGCCCTATTAATCAACATTCAACTCATAACTCGTTTGGAATTAATCCATCAAATTTGGTGAGTCATTAATCAACATCATTATGAACAGTAATCCCAAACGGTCAATGCTTGGTCAACCATCTTAAACGGTCTTGAGACCGTTTGCCCAAAAAGGGCAAATTGAACAGATTGAAAATCAGAACTTAATTCAATTGGATTAGCTAATTGATTTGCTTATATCTCACGATTCCTTTGGAGTTAACCCCTCAAATTTTGTGGGTGATTAACCTATATAATTATAAACAAGATTCCCATACGGTCGTCGTTTGGTCAACGCGATCAAACGGTCTTGAAGGCCGTTTGCCTTCATATGACCCTGAACCCGTTTGCCCACCAAACGGTTGTGTAAACCGTATGGGCAATTGGTGGAGGTCGTTTGGTAAAGTGGAAATCCGTGGATAAGCATAGGAATTAACGCCCTTATCTTCTACCTCAAGAACAGTAGCAGTTCTTCACGATTTTTCTTGCAAGGATGCAAGGGAGGATAGGGAAGAAGAAGAACTAACAACTATATGCATAGAAAAAGATGTATAATCAAAGCATAAGGTTTAGAGTTATAAAACCCACATAAAGATTGTTCCTTGAGCTCCAAACTTTCAAGATCCAAGCCTTTAATGTAGTATTTGAGCTCCATAGGTCGGCCAAGGTGTATTCTCCAAGGAAAGTTGAAAAGGAATGGCTAGAAAGATAAAACTAGGTGAGCTAGCCATGAATTCAACCTTGAAAACGAGTTTCCTCCATGAATTCAAGCAAAAGGGATGAACCAAACTTACCTAGGACCCTTGGTCGTCCTTCTCTGTTCCAGAGCTTATCCTTAGTCGGTTTTGAGCAAGGGGAAAATAAATGAAAAGAAGAGGATTGTTCCCTTGCTAAGTGGGGAAGGTAGTATATATACTTAGGTGAAATTTCAACATAAGAACATATGCTTTCCTCATTTCTCATCTAAGTCCTTCCTTTCTTCTTTGCACGTCCCCACATCTTATTTCTAAGGAAAAACTCCTTCTAAGGTCAAGAATTGAAGGCAAAGAGGATCAACCCATCACTAAAACATACACATAAAAGGGCTATTATACATACACCTTGATTATTCAATCACAAAGGTGTTCTTTATAATATGATTATTCAAATGAAGTGACCTTTTCATCATTTCTCTTCTAAATGATGCCGAGAGTCATAAAAGATATTTTAGATGATGTATTTTACAAGTTGCACCCCTCAAATTGGGTAAATTGCACTTTACACCAATTTAGGGTTTTCAAGTACAAGGGTTGCTTCCACAGCTGCACCTTGGTGCTCAAGCTTGGGAAATCCCTCAAACTTCACCATAAACATCCTCATGATGTCTCAACATCATAGGAACATCTCAACATGTGCAATTTGCAAGTTAATCCCTTAACTGGGTAATTTGCACATAGATCCATGTATTACAAAACAATGCTACAACTTTATATATAAAGGGGCAAAATTGAAATATATGTTTCTGAGGAACTTAATTACATGCCCAAAGTTAATCACAAGGATTTAATTACATATTTAGGCAAAACACCTAGGGTTAGTTCATAACCCAGGTCAGGGATGTTACAAATTATCCACCCCTTACAAGGATTTCGTCCCCGAAATCGATAAAACGTATTAAGAGAAAAGGGCAGGGTATTTCCTTCTCATCTCATCCTCTAGTTCCCAAGTGGCTTCTTCAACACCACGGTGGTTCCATAAGACTTTCACAAGGCTTAAATCTTTCTTCTTTAACTTTTTAATTATGTTATCAAGGATTGACACTGGTCCTTCCTCATAAGATATATCATCATTCAATTCTACCTCCATAGGTTGTACAATTGACTCAGTGTCTGGGTGACATTTCTTTAGCATAGAAATGTGAAACACAGGATATAACCTCTGTAACTCTGGTGGCAGCTCTAGTTTATAAGCTACTTTTCCAATCCGTTCAATGATTGGATAAGGCCCCATAAATCTAGGAGCTAACTTCCCTTTCTTTCCAAAATGAAGGACTCCTTTCCAAGGCGAGACTTTGAGATACACTTTGTCTCCAACCTCGAACTCTAAGGGTCTACGACGCTTGTCAGCATAAGATTTCTGCCTATCTTGTGCAGTCTTAATCTGTTGTTGTATTACCTTAATCTTTTCTGTAGTTTGCTGCACAAGATCAGGTCCTAACAACTGATGCTCACCAGTCTCATACCAACACAAGGGTGATCTACAACGTCTACCATACAAGGCTTCATAGGAGTTTATTCTTGAATGAGTTCTGGTGTTCAATTTTGTAATAGGAGTTTATTCTTGAATGATGCTTAACTTGATTACAAAAGTGTTTAGGTGTTCAATTTAAGAAACTATTGTTAACAATTTGACTGACTGTGAACTCACCTTTTCAAGTGTTGAACTGATCGATTCAGGTGTCAAGTCAATTCAAATAACATTGGTTGAATATTGCTTGAGCTAGAAAATGAAACAGTCATTTCACAAGTGAAACAACCATTTCACAAAATGAAACAACCATTTCATGATATGAAATGACCCATTCTAAAAGTGAAATGATTAGTTCATCATCTAGACTGCTCAGTTAAATGATTAGTTCAATTGGATCAAGGATTAATGTTGATGTCATGTTGTGCATTAATCAAATATGGCATGATAGTGTGTTTGAAAATGTGAAATAATATGAGACAAGGTTTAAGGTTTGAACCAACCTATTCATGTGTGAATATACTGGTTCAATAGTGAACTTATTGGTCACAGTTCTTAGCTTCTAGAAAATTCCTAAATTTTATCTCTTTGATTCCCAAACCGACTAGAAACCTTGACTCTTGCCCTCCAATAAATAGAGGAGTACTGGGGGATTCCCAGACAAAACAATAAGCTCTAACAATTGTTATCCTCTCTGGTTGTGGTAACCAAGAGAGCCCAAACAAGTTCTATCCATAAAATAAACAAAAATTAAGGGAGAGACAATTAGGAGAGTGAATCAACTCTAATAGGTTAACGTTCAAAGGGACAACTCCTTCACGTTGGCTCTGGTAGCACAACATGGAGTTTGTGGTGGTCCACGTGTACTATGTAGAGACAAGGAGGCATTTTCCATCTGCTAGGTGGACGCTGTCAACCGTTGTCCATGGTGTTGCATTGGGAGGTTGTTTCTCATAAATTCTCAAGTGTTTCTTGAGGAAGAAGCATGCTACTATAAGAGTTGGCACTAGACTTGCTCCAAGACCAAGTATATCTCTTGCTGTCCTCTTTTCTAGATACATCATTGTTGACACAATCTTGTTAATTAGTGCATTGGGTTTTTTTTAAAAAAATCTGCTACCTTATTTTTTGCCCCAATTTCCCAATAGTCACATGCAATGTAATATTCTTTTTCTTTCAAAGAAGAAGGGAAAGTCATGAAATGTAACATGCACTTCTTACTATAGTTGAATAGAGATTTCTTTCACAAAATCTATATGATTTACTAGATAGAGGGAAACCAAGAAATAAAGAATGGGATAACTTAGGCATTAAAAGTTATCTAAAATTTCACTTGTATTGAGAACATAGAAAGCAGAACTAGAAATACTCATGAATACCAATTCTAGGGTTGTGACCATTCTAAAATTGAAATGGAGTAACTTGGTACATATTATGAGACCCCTAACCTTGGTTAAAGTGTTGAACAAGCTTATTTATCATAATTTAATTCTTATAACCCTAATATAACCTTGTGATATGCTTTGAAATCATAATACAAGCTTAAGTTACCAATTTGGTCCAATTTGGACACTGTTTCAGCAAGTTATGAATTTTATGCACATTTTGGAATTTTATGCAATTTACCCAATTGAGAGGCTTTCATTGAAATATATCACTTGCATTATGTTCCTTGGATATTATCTCATCATTTTGAGATTTTTTATCCATGGGGCACCTATTTAAACCTTAGTTTGAAGGTGTTTTCTCTAAGGGTATTTTAGGGTTGACCCCTTTATGGATGAGCTACCTTTAGGAGCTATCAACTAATGATTTATTTGTTTTTCTTATAAATTCAAGTAACTAGGGATAAGAATGTCTCTATGTATGGTGGGGGAGCTACTTGTGTGTGTGCTTGTATATTCTTAATAGTTTAAGGCCATGGACACTTGGAAATATACTAGAACTTCAACTTTTTCTTTTTCTTTATCTTAATGTTTCGTATACTTATCCCTAAGCACCCAAACGATCTATTTTCTCTCCAATACTTCCCTCCTTCTACAAACTTCATTCTCCCTCTGTGCTTCTGTGAATTTCCTATCCAAGGAAGAAAAAAGAGGGGATCTTCTTGGAAAAAGAATCTAGGGTTGCAATTAACTTCCTTTTAGGGTTTAAAAAGCTTCCTTCTAGTGATCTTGACCTAAAAGAGTAAGAATCCCCTTATTTACTTCATTTATTTCTTTTTTATCCTTCCTCTTACCTTTCTCTAGGTTTTAACCTTTCTTTTCCATGGTATAAATTGCTCTAAAGCACTAAAACCCTACCTTTCTTGCTCCAGATGCTTAGGATTTGCTCATTTGATGAAGAAAGGTGCTAGATGGACGAGTTCACAACTTATGCTTGGATTCTATACCCTACCTTCTCGTGTTTTCTTCAATTTGGTATTTTATCTTCTAATTATAGTCAAGTTTTATAACTTTCTCCATGTTTATTGCTTACCATAAGCTTGCCAGCTCATGTTCCTGCTTTTAAATGATGATCCATGCACTAAAAAGCTATGCTTGACTTGGATTTTGATTTTTATAATATTCCCTATTCTTATTTCAGTTCTCGATGAACATGTGATCATGTGTATATTATTCCTAAGGTATAATATGACTTGGATCAGGTTGGTTTGACAACCTATGGTGCTAAGCACCTATCAACCAATGGTCAATTTTAGGGTTTTAAGCTGATTTCTTCTATAAACCCATGACCCAATGATGGTACCATTGCAACAACCCTATGGTGTTGTCTTCATGACAAATGATGGTGGTGACCATGGGTTTCAACTTATGTTCACCCCTTAGGTCATGTTTTGGCCTAATTATAAGCTTAATGATCAATAACTAAGTACACTAATGATGTTATCAATCAATGGTGACATTAGCTTGACATTCGATGGTGATTAATAAATATAGTGACAATCTAACAACCTATGGTGACTTAATGGTCACTAGTGATGGTGGATCAGGTCTCCACAACCTATGATGAGTTAATCATGTAGTTGTAGCATCAATTAAGCCTTAAACCAATAGTTTCTTGGGTCATTTGATGCAATGGTCGGACCAATACTCCAATTGATGGTTTTAATATATGAACTTGACCTAATGGTTAAGATCTAATGTTTATTCATCCAATAAATTAAAATGATGCCTAAATGTAATATGTTGGTCCTAATAAAGTTATTTAAATTGTTTCTTTTATGAGATCAACTTAAGAAGCTCATTTACTGATGGCTTGTTTTAAATAAACAATCGCTTGTGGGTTTTATCCTACTCTCAATGGAACTTTTTGTGTTGTTAATAAAGGGATGTCTAGGGTTATATGGTGACTCTTTATAGATCACAACTCATTGACTTCATAGGTGGTTTGTTCAAGATGTTTACTTATGTAAATGACCAATGGCTTCACCTTTTCAACATTTACTGGTTAGAAGTTGATGCCTCAATATTCCCATTATTTTGGGTGAAGCATGTAGTGTAATGTTATGATTCTAATGATGATAATTTGATGGTTCAGTGCCTTAAACTTGTAGTGTTACCCTTGGCCTCGTATTATTATGATTGATAATCACCATAATGAATTAATGGGTAACCCTAATGAGGTATAGCTTGTTATACCTAGCTTTAATATAACTAAATGATGGTAATTGGGTATGAATAGTACTTAAAAAACTAATATAATCATGGAGTACTCTCATATTGATAGCATGAATATCTCCTAGCTCATTAATGTAATAGTGTGTTGATCTGGTGTATTATATGTAAGTGATATTGTTGAGCCTTGCTATAAGGCATGGAATGATAATGATGATCTTGCAGGGAATAGTCTGATGGTCTTAATGACCTTTGGGCATGGTTGAGCCCTAAATGAGGTGTAATCCTCTTGTGTTGATAAGGGTTGATACCCTACGATATTGTGAAAAGGATTTATATCTTGTGATAGTATGATGACTAGTGTAGTCTCATGAATGATAAGTGAATAGTAACATGTGACGTTGAGATGAGAAATTGTGTTTACACATTTTATAACTTTTGAAGTTGTGATACTTATATGATTTTTAGATGTGAATTAGGGTTTGTATGTCCATTTGTTTGATGCATCCTTAATTCACCTAATTGGAGATAACTAATCAAGTGAAACTCTAATCATGTAGTGCCATGTGCCATAGAACCATCTTCAGTGGCAGAACTTGCTGGATGGTGAAATGAGTATTCTTAAGGGAAACTCAGACCACATACTATTGAGTATGCGGGGTGCTTGTCATCTTGACACCAGGTGTTTTTGGAGGATGGTTGTGGTCATACCTATCTCACTTTCTGAGAATGACTTTGGTTGGGTCTCAGTGATTATAAAATGATGTGATTAGAGGAAAATTGTGGTTGTACCTCAGTGATTTGGTTTGAATACCCTAGATGCTAGCATCGTGAACTGTACTAAGGTGGTCTAGTTACAGGACTATATGTCATTGTTTTGCAGTTTGACTATATGTCACTGCAGTGCAGACCAGTACTGACGGAGTATGGAGAAGATCTTGGAGTCCGACTCTTCCTAGATCCTATATGGAATTGATTATGATCAAGCGGTGGTCAGTTGGACTTTGAGTGGTATGACTCAAACTCCCCAGGGCATAATAAAAGGTGTAATACAACCATATAGCATATTTGTGTTGGTTTATACATGATGTTTCACATTGGATGATAACCCTTGTTTGTTATCTTTACATAAAGATGATGCTTAGTGCAATTAAGAGATAGTAGATATACTTAGGTTGTGGATATGCTTAATATTTTGGATGCTTTCATATAGTAGCTATGCTTGTGTTGATAACTATACTGCTACTTCTGGTTATAATCATGATGCTAGCTATCTCATGTTGTTAGTTATGTTTAGCATGCTAGACATGCCTTTGTAACAAGAGATGCATATACTACTAATCATGCTTATTCAGATAGGTGTGCTTATGTTGTAGCTTTTCATATAATGTCGATATGTTCCACCCGTTAGACATGCTGATGTTGTTAGCTATGCATATGATACTAGACTTATTCATGATGTTAGAGATGCTCATGCTACTAGACTCCTTATACTGTTAATAGGCATATGAGAATATTTTGGCTAATGAAGATAGCTATTATCTATTCCTTTATGTATTTTTTTAATCATCGGTGTTTTTGAGCTTATTTGTTATATATGATTAAACTGCTTAAACTATCTCATTACCTAAAAATGTTAGAATAAATAAATGTTGTTGGGGGTTATATCTCTTGTTGGGACATGGGTCTCACCCTTGTGGTTCGCCACATCTTTTTAGATAATCTGAAGTGATGAAAGAAAACATGTGGCAGCAAAGAGGATCATTAGTAATGTATCTTTGAGAAAGTTGATTAGATGTCTAGTGTGTCCTAGAGTCATCCTTGTACTCTCAAGTTCGGGCTGGAAAAGTTTGTATATGGTGTTTCAAACGAATCAGAATTTTGTTAGCATGTTCATGCTTGTTTGTGTGACATATATGAATATTGTTCTCATGTGTATATATGATGTGGATAAGGTGATAGAACAATTTTTATCAAATTCTTGGCATAGTATGGATATAAGAAAGATGTTGGGGTCTTACACAAATGTTTTTGAGCGGGTGGTGACGTTGAAATTGGTTTTAATTTATCCATTTTTTGGGTATGTGGTTAATTGGTGATTGATTGTGTTTTATGTTTTAAGTAATCTTGTTTAGTCTAACGGGTTCACACACATATGGCGTATGAAACTTTCTTCTACATGTATGATAACATTTTGATAGATTTATACCACGAGGTTTCCAAATTAGAATATTCTAAAAGCATAGTTCATGCCACCTCTTGAAAATATCTAATCTTTCTTTCTTTCTACATCTTTACACTATCGGAATGTCCACTGAGTGGAGAAATTATGCATGTCATAGCTAGTGAAAAAAATACTTCTAAAAGAACTTTTGTCAAACTAACCTCCATTGTCACTAATAATTATGATATTCATGGATTTTTAATTTTATACAACCTGGTAGAGCTTAAATAAAATGCTAAAGTGTGTCACTATGCGTGAATAAGAAATAAAACCATGTGTACCTAATGTAGTCCTATACATAAAGACAATACCCACACTTTGCAATAGATCCTATCTTTAGAGGACCAGATATATCAATTCATATAATGTTCAATAGTTTGTGTGTGTTTGTGGTGCTTTCTATTTTGAATGAGTTGTCTGTATGTTTTCCTTGAGTATATACATCACCGTCTCCATTCTTTTCATAGTTTCTCTTCGAAAGTCCATGGTTGGTTCTTTTCTAGACTACTTGTTGATATGATCCATATGGATATATCGACTTTGTGGTTCCACATCCATTATGTACTAATCGTGATTTTCCATTTGAGGGTGATGGAGAATTGTGATACAAAAAACACACATTGCATTTTGTTTATCTTCAAATATAATCACAATTGATTCGTTGTCAAGTAACAAGAATTTATGACTACAGAAAGAGAAATATATCCATTTCTCATATTGATTTACTTTGATCAAGTTATGATGAAGTTCATCTACAATAAGTGAATTATAAAGGGTTTATTACCTACATTATACATACCTAGAAGTTTACATTTACCACTGCCACCAAATGGTACATATCCATTATACTTTTATGTGAGTGAAGGAAAGATAAATCAAACATCAACCATGTTCTTCAATAAACTACTATCAGAAACCCACTCATTTTTACATGCACCCACAAGAACAATTTGGATAACCAATTCATTTCCTTTCCTCTATATGCATAATTTTGTACACCTATATTGTTTTCCCCTTAGGAACCCTTCTCATGTGGAAATTATGGCATTGCTCTTCAAAATTGTTACAAAATTACAAGTATTGGTAGATAAGCCGATGATGTTTTTTCAAATAGAAGACCTAACATATTTTATTTAGTGATATGCAATTAGTTGTATCATGAATTATCTCCTCCAGTTTACCATGTATTCTCATAAATATGGTGCTCAAGGGAATTCATTTGTGTTGGTGAACTTTTGAAGAGAATTTCATTACTTATGATTTTCATATATGAGAGTCTCAAGTTTTTTAATCATTATAGAGATTTCAATCTTCACATGTTCTAGGTCATCCCCTAGAAGGACATTTTTGGCACTAAGGATTTACTTCTATTATTGTCAAGTGATTTTAGTGTATCTTTACCAAAGAGATCATATGGATTGTATTTTAGTGCTTTGTTTTTTCAGGAAATTTTTGGATTTTGATTTGAAATAGAGTTTTTTAAAAAAATTAATGTATTTAAGCAATGAAGTGGCAATAATTCTTCTCATTCTATAGATATAGTTCATATATTATGTTGTAAAGAGATTTCATGTAGTTGGATAATTCCGTCTTCTTGGTCATATAAGTATTTAGTCAATCAATAATGTCCTTTGTACCACAAGAGTAACAGATGAATTTTTAATAGATGCCTTTGAGGATGAACCTTTCTTGAAGGGTCAATTTTTTCATAAATGGGATTCTAGTTCACTTGAAGATGTTCTTTTGATGAGGGCCTTCTTGCATTTCAAAAGACAACATCTATACTTTTCTTTGTATTGTACTTCTCCTCCATCTCTCAATATTGAAACTTGACATCATTGGTATCTACATCATCATATCAGAAATTCAATATGTAGTGTGTGAAGATTTGCTAAACTTTTAATATATGTGACTTTCTTCTCAAACCTCTTTATGAGTGATCGAATAATGCTTTCAACTTGTTGATTCATATTTGAGCAACTACATGTACATGTTACTGGAATCGTTCGATGTCATAACATTTACTCAACATCTAATACAAAGTTCTATATATTTAAGATCTTCTCACACACCTATCTCCCAGTTGTATAAAAGTAGTGGAGTCAAAAACCATCACAAGGATCAAGGGAGCTACCCATAATTTCTATCATCCATGTTATACCTATCTTAATCAAAATGAAGAGTTTGATTATGGACTAAGAAGATTATGAACGAAATGCATGTTATAATCTAAGTAACATGTGAGATGATAGCATAGATTGACATCTAGACCGACTATGAATCACCTTGACCACCTACTCATCCAACCATAATTAATATCATACATATATCAACTAAACTAGGTGATTTTCAAGAGCCTCCATACCCTAACCTTCAATCATATCCATGTAGAGAATGTGAATTTAGTGGATAGATCCTTTCTCGAGGTTAACTATTAAAACACATAGGTTACAATAAAATAATCAAACAACTCAACATGACCATCCCTTTTAGGGTCTAGATGGAACTTGTCTCTACTTGGGTTGAGTGATATATCACCATGGCATGGTCATCCTAAAGAGATGTTAGATCTAATAAGGCAGATGGTAGTAGAAAGAAATAAGTTACCTATATAACATAGTAATTAGAATGAACAAGTAGCATGATCGATGGACATTTATTTCGATCTAGGGAGGATCTAGCCATTCATGTCTAAAATAGCAATAAAATGCTCACTAGGTTTAGCTATATACCATTGCAATCACAAGAAGTGGAGGATGAAAAAATAAGAAAGAGTACTCACCATAGAGGAACACAAATCTCTTTGTTGAATCTGTAGTGATGTCTCCTTCTAATCTCATTACCACTATGGTTGCCCTACTACCTACAATAGGAATAGATCTCCAATGAGGTAGAGTGATGCAAATGCAATAGTCTATGGCTGAGAGTACAATATGCAATGCTCTCAAGGGAGAGGATGGACTATCAGTGGAGAGGGGAAGTGGAAATTGAGAAACAAGTGGGAAGTGGTCCGAACGCCAAGAATAATGATGTGAGGTTCTATTAGTATGTATGGTGCCTGGATATTAGGTATAACTTTATTTTCTATTGACATCTGATTGGAACATGTTCAAGAAGAGTTCACATTTGATATGGATGATTTTAAATATTTATTCACTTCATTGACTCTTGGGTAAGATTCAAAGCATCTAAAATTCCATCACGGATTAGTTGGAACTTAAGATATGGAGTCGAGTAAGATTCTAGAAGACAAACTTATTGTATCAAATACAGTTAACTTCAACTGCCAAATTGAATTAAAGCCCAATGAGCTTTTACATAATCTGAAGATCTTGGGAGCTTCATCTCTTAGAGTAGTTGACTTTCTTGTGAGGCTATTTGATTGTGGAAAACATAGCTAATCAAATACAATTTCATGTTCATACAATGCCATTATTCTTATAGGACGACCTTGTTCAATGAGTTCTCATCCCATTCAGATTTCTAGCAAGGGCTTTGGAACAATAAGATAAAAAAAATGTTTGAGTAAACTCAAAATAACACTCAATTTGAGTGTCAAAGTGATATTTTCTTGTATATCATGTAACAACATAGATAATATCAAGATATCAAAAATAAAACAATCATTTATCTACATTATGAGGTAAATTGAGATGACTTATATCTAAAAGAACTTCCAAAGATGTTATCAACCAACCAATACCTAATTTCCTATTGTCCTCAAACAAAATCGTCGACTAAGATTATAAGATACTCTCACAAAAGACTTTTGTGGATAAGAAAATCCCTTCTTCTCAAGAAAAGGATTACAAAACATTGCTCGATAGGTTTATAGAGAAGAAAACCTAAATCCTCTTCCATTTTTAACTATTAAGGGGTTACTTGCACATAATAAAATCTTCAAGCATTTCAAGCCAGTTCTTCTTGATCTCGATATACTTCAATTTGAATTTAATATCTTATAGGTTTTTAGGTCTGCATTTGATCATAAGAGTGTCAAAGCTTTCTAGTATATGTAAATAGATTTCTCATAATGTAAATAAAGATTGGCTTTTTCAAGCTCTTACTTTTGTTGGGTGTGCCCTCTATATAAGACATGGTGAATCTTCATATTTGGCTGAAAAGAATTGTGTACTCCGACCAAAAGATAAGTGAGGTAATAACACAAGACACAAACCATGATTTCTCTTAATTTAAAATTTCTCATGTATTGGCGGTGGTTCCTATAGTGTTTGAACTTACCAAAGTGAAGCTTATCACTATCTTTCAGTATTTATGCTAGAGTTCCACCTCTGACCATTTCTCTCTTTCATTTTTGTTGATATTCTACCAATTAGTGTTCATTGTTCTTTTTTCAAAAGATTCTAACTCAGTTTGATTTCCATTTAATGTTAGCTTTCCAAAGAACAAAATCGTATTAGTTGACCAAAAAAGTCAATAGGAATTGACAATGAAAGTAAATTATTTAAGCAATAACAACAGCCTATCATACCAAATTATATAAGTGAATCAAATTTTATTTCAAGAGAAATGGGTTGAGGAAGATGTAGGTCAAAGTTCTCTTTGGTGGAATTTTGATTATTGTATAGTTACAAATGTATTTAACTGTCATGTGGTTTTTTTTCCGAAGGTTCAACAAAACATAGAAAGGAATAATGGGGGTCAATAGACATCATATGCTTATTTTCTAATAGGTTTGAAATAACAATAAAATAAACACGTGACTTTGTTGATTGGATATCATATTGTTGCCTTTCCATTTAGGTTTATGAAAATAACGTTTGAAGCCTATTGTGTAGCTACAATGTTTCACATCAATTTTTTCATGTTAGAATATATGATTTTAAAAATGTACGTCGAGATGTTATACTAACATGATAGGCTATTTTTTCAATGTTATGTTGTGCATATAGGCATCCTAGGAGTAGAAGTTGATACTACCGAATGTAATTGAGTTACATTTAACCAGTGCCTCTAATACAGTGACAGACATTGAGCTTGACTTGCCTTTTTGATATATCTAGAGATCTTTGTCATAGTAGAACACTTAACATACCTATAATTCACCGCACTACCTTAATAGTTCTTTGGCTACTTGTTGATGTCCAATGAACAAAATTCTATTGTAGGAGCCCAACAAGAAATTTTTAGTTAGCTTTAGTTATCTCGTTCACCTCTACTGTATATTTTAGTTCTAACATTGACAGCCGGCAGCCCCATGTTTCAAATAATCAATATTGGATTACAGGAACCAACAAGCACTCTATTCTTCAATTAGCTCTCGCTAGTGCTCAAACTTCGCGGTCCCTATCGCAAAGCACCTGTAGGAATCGAAAGTCTTTCATCAACAAATGTTTCTGATCAGGACAAGGGCTCTGACCGAAAAATGTCAGTTCCACAAGTTGGCATTCAGATAGCGGAGACTATACGAGAATAAACAACTTCAATTATTTGTTAGATTGCCAATAATACTTGAGATGATAGGGTTCCCATGTGACGTTACCTTGCTTTTCAGTCAGTAAGATTCGATGTGAAAGAAGTCCACTAGCTACTGATTTTCTCTTGAAAGTTATTTCAGAAAAGACAAGCTAGCAACAAAATTTAAATATTTTGCAACGTAGCGGAGGTTAGTAGAAAATGTTAAATCAAAACTTATAACTAACTTGAACCCAGCAATTGTTGCATTCACGATATACACTAGCTAGAAAAGACAGTCATGTATAATATGGTCTCAATAGGTGAACCGATTGGAAGACTTTTACCAAACTCTAAGCTGTTTTATCATTATTTTTTTGGCTTTACGTTATTATATTAAAAGACTCATTATTATGTCCAATGTGGGACGTTCCAGTAGTAAGATGTTTAATTTGTTACCAGCAGGTCTCAGGTTCAAGACCCCGACGATAACATGAACAGAATCACTATTTTTTCAAAAACAGTCATTGTTATGTTATAATGAAAAGTTAAATATCTCTGTATATTTCATTGCTCGTCTTTTGTAACTGGAGATATTTTATAGATATGATTACAATATTTAACTTCTGATTCAGCTGGTACAGTTTGTAGTAGTTATGGGTCTTTCATTCGTTGAGACAACCGAGGGCGGGGATGGGGGTGGGGGTAGACAGATATTATTTTTTATGTGAATAAGGGTGCACCTTTTGAGCATTGTCAGGTGCAAATAATGAAAGTTGTCAATCTTGTAATAATTATAGCCTTGTTAATGCAACTGTCCCGTTATTGTTGATGTAGACATAGAAGTATGTCTCACTTCCCCGCATTAAATTGACTTGTAAATCTATATAGTGATGGCCTTCATAGTTCTTACGAAAGCCACCTTTAAATGTCTCTTCTTTTATAGAGCATTCAAGTGGAGGAGTTACGTGTTGGGAGTTTACGAGTGGTTTCTCTCATAGGGCTGGTTTATGTTGACATGGTTGTCTCTTTGTTTTATGATGTTTGGCCTATTTTGTGGTACGGGATGAGTATGATCAAACCACCTTAATATATAAAAAAAGAGTTTTAAAGCTTAAAAAAGTGAAGGAATTACATGCATCTGTATATTTTGATTGCTCAGCGGCAGTGGTTACGCCTCTTAATTCATTATTGGAAAAAAAAAACAAATAGCACACTATTGTATAAATATTTATCAGAATAGTATATTTCTCAACTTATTTTTCAAACTAGCACACTTTCAGACTAAAACGCCACATTAATCAGCGTTTAACTGTTGTGGGGATAGAAAGCGTCCCCAAAACGCCAATCAATCTGTCATTTTCGTGAAAAAGATAAATTGGCTTTTGACTAAAGCGTCACTCCAGTTGTCGTTTCCCCACAGCAAGAGGTAGCTCGACGTCCTCCTTCCACTCGACGCACCTCGCTCCTGACCTCGTTAGGCGAGTAACTAACCCACACTTTCACACCCAACCTCCACCGCATCACCTTTCCTTCGGCTTCCCTGGCCACTCTCCAGCTGACCCACTCCCCAATCTCATCTCCGGCCACAACCACACCTCCCGACTTCCCGAACGCCCTCCCTGCACCACTGCACCGCCGCCGCATCCCTCCCCTCGGATCCCCTCCACCACCAGCTCCCCCACCGGTCGACCCCCTCCAATCCGCAACCTCTGTCCCAGTTGTGGCGTCACATAGCACACCTTCAAACACCGCCATGTTGCCCTCCGCATCCTGCTCCCACCTCCAGCTCCTCGACTTCGCCCTCGTCCACGCCCGGCTCTCCGCCCGCAGCTCCGGCGCAGCCGCGAGGCCGCCCTTGGAGGGTTTTGGTGCGAACAAGCTCCCACGGAGCGTCTGCTCCTTCCCGAGCTCCCTCTCCGGGTTCCCCGTCGACCTCCCTAGATTCAGAGCCGCAACGCGCTGGGTTAGCGCCGAGGATGGGTCGGGGCCAGCACAGACGGAGACTCTCGACGGGTAGTGCATCTCGCAACCCACGGAGTCGTCCTCCCGGACATCGACACCTGAAGCAGTACTCTTGTCCTGCACGAACCCGAGCCTTGCGACGCGCGCACGGATATTGTCGACGCGGGCGGAGACCTGTAGGAACCGGTTGTTGAGTGGGCGCACGGGGTATTCGAGCTGCACCACTCTTTCCAGCTGCTGGTGCGCCAGGGCGTACCTGAGCACGGGCTCGCGCGATGCCAGTGCGGCCAGCGACAGTATGGCCGTGCCGCGCGATGCCTTCTTCCTCGCCACGGGGTCAGACACCGAGCTTGCCTTCGCGCGGGGCGTCGGGTAAATGCTAACCAAGTGGTGCATCCTCCGAGACCTCACCGCACCGACATCATCTCCAGCACCGACCTACGACATCTCCACCTCCGAGACCTCACCGCACCGACATCATCTCCAGCACCGACCTACGACATCTCCAGATTATTTGGTGCTTTTGTACGAACACGCCAGATTGTTTGGGGCTTTTTGCTTCTCGGAGTAGGAATGCCAACTGTAGTGACGCTTTAATTTAAGGATAAAAAACCAAAATAGCATGATAAAAATATGTACTCAGCACCAAACACATCTTAATTCCCGAAATAACCCACTTTCAAGAAAAAGTGCCAACACTTTTGGCGTTTTACTGTTTCTAGGACCAAAAGCGCCAAAAAAATGGCGTTTTACTGTTTCCAGGACCAAAAGCGCCAAAAAAATGGCGTTATACTGTTTCCAAGAGCAAAAGCCCAAAAAAATGGCGTTTTCACCTGAAAATGCCAAAAACTAGGCATTTTTCATGTAAAATCGTTAAAAAAAAGCCTACTTTTTGGCTTTTTCAATTGAAAACGCCATTTTTTTTGCGCTTTCAGTTGAAAACACCATTTTTTTTGGCGCTTTTGCTCTTGGAAACAGGAAAACGCCATTTTTTGGCGCTTTTGGTCATGGAAACAGTAAAACGCCAAAAGTGTTGGCGCTTTCTCTTGAAAGTGAGCTATTTCGGGAATTAAGATGTGTTTGGTGCTATTTCAGTACATATTTTTATCAAAGTGTGCTATTTTGGTTTTTTATCCTTAATCTAAAAGGTCAATTTATTTGGGGCTTTTTTATGAAAACGTCACACTCTGTGGTGCTTTTTATCTCCGCAACAATTAAACGCCGACTAATGTGGCGCTTTAGTTTGAAAGTATGCTACTTTGAAAAATAAGTTGGGAAATGTGTTATACTAGTAAATATTTATACAATTGTGTGTTATTTGAGTTTTTTTCCCTTCATTATTAGTGATGTGTGTCTAGAAAAATTATGTTGATCCAATTGTATGGTCCAGATTTCAGATCCGAATAGAAATCTAATTATGGTTCTACATGTATAAGTATATGCACCCGAGTTCGGGTTTACCATCATCCTGTATTTTGTTTACGAGACAACAACCCTCGTACTCGAGGATATAATCTGCCTCCTTTGAGAGTGCTTCTCTTTGTAATCTCTTATCTGACATAGTGGAAATCTCGCCCCCTCCCGTGGAGTAGGTCATCCCAACCGAACCATTAAATATTGCATTTTGTAGTTTTTTATCGTTCTCTTTAGTCTGGTCTTGTTATTCCACATGAACTCGTCGCATTCTCTCTTTCAAATCTTAACAGATTAGTATTAGAGCCTCATGTTCAAGATCTGAACAATGACGAGTCTATACAAGATCGAGAAATTTGATCATAAAATCAACTTGGGACTATGGCAGATCTCGATGTGTGGTGTGCTTGTTCAACAAAAAGTGATTATGGCTCTGAAAGGGATCGAGAAGATACCGACCACTATGAAGGGCGAATAAAAGAAGGAAATAGACCAACGTGATCTTATCACCATCCAGTTATCCTTGGACTATAAGGTTTTAACTGGAGTTGCCAAGGAGACTAGTGTTATAGGGATTTGGAAGAAACTCGAAGATATCTACATGATGAGCTCTCTTGAAATCAAACTTTATCATAAGCAATGTCTCTACCGACTACACATGGTACATGGTAGTTCTATTCGTGATCACATTGACAAGTTTACTTCTATTATTATAGATTTGGAGAATATAGACATTAAACTTGAAGATGAAGATAAAGTCTTTATTCCGTTATGTTCTTTGCCCCCTCATACAAGCAACTTCGTGAAATTATTTTGTATGGAAGATCTTCAATCAAGGTGGAGGATTTTTAATCCTCGTTGTTGTCAAATATCATGGTTGATAAAGATCGTATTGCTTATTCTAGAGGGAGTCAGTCAGAGGCTCTTATGGTGAGGAATCAAACAAAAGAAAAGGAAAACAACAAGAAAGAGAGACATAAATCTAAGTCAAAATCAAAGAAGGTCTGTAAATATTGTAAGAAAACAAGACACATTGTTGATGATTGTTACAAGTTGTAGAACAAGAAGAAGAGGGAGAACGATGGTGAAAAATAAGAACAACCTGTAGATGCTAATGTAGCACGAGAAGATCTAGTTTATGTCCTCATGCCATCATCATCTTCTTCCTCATCCACAAATTTTCAAACATCATGGATTCTGGACTTAGACTGCTCACATCACATGTTTCTACATAAAGATTGGTTTTCTTCTTATGAATACTTTTATGGAGGTATTGTAAAATGACAAATGATACTAATTACAAGACTATTATCATTGAGTCGATCTGTATCAAGATGTTTGATGGAGTCATTCAAATTGTCTCAAACGTCTAAAATGTTCAAGGTCTCCAGCAAAATCTCATATCCATTAGCTTGCTTGAAGCCAACAGTTTTCCATACAGGGATGAAAATGGAATATTGTCCATTACCAAAGGAGATGATGATCTAATTAAGGGAGTACGTATTCAAAGAAACATTTACAAGATGATGGGTGAAACTATGACCGGTGTAGTTGTTGTTTTTTCTTCCTCAACCACTCCAAATCTAGATACCACAAAAATATGCCATGTGAGATCGGGACACTTGAGTCAGAAATATCTCAAATTATTAAGAAAGAGAGGACTTCTAGGTGATATCAAAACTGAAAAATTGTTTTTTTGTGAGCATTGTGTAAGGGGAAAGCAGAAAAAGGTCAATTTTTCAATTGCAAATCATACTACAAAAGGTACTGCTAATTATATTAATTTATTTTGACATCTAGGTTCCTTATCAAGTGCCTTCCAAGGGTGTTGACAAATATATGCTTACTTTCATCTATGATTTCTCAAGGAAAGTGTGGGTGTATTTTTTGAAGCATAAGTTTGAAGATTTTGATCAGTTTAAGAAGTAGAAGACGCTGGTTGAAAAGCAAATAGGAAAATGCATCAAAAGTTTGAGGATAGATAATGGCATGGAATTTTGTTCTTCTGGATTTAATGAATTTTGTCAATCTGAAGATATTTCAAGACACCACAGAGTGAGACACACACCTATGCAAAATGGAATTGAAGAATGCATGAACAGAACTCTTTAAGAGTTTGCACAATGCATGTTGATCAGTACAAGTCTTATCAACGAGTTTTGGGCTGAAGCTATCTCTACCGTAGGCTATCTTGTAAATCATTCTCCATGTACTCCACTGAGTTTTAAAACTCCAGAACAGGTATGGTATGGTCATCCTGCAAATTACACAAATCTTCACATTTTTGGTTGTCTTTAATATATTTATTCAAATGAAGAGAATCTCGAGCCTAGTGAAAATGGTGTATTTTTTAGGTTACACTGATAATGTGAAGGGATACAAATTCTAGTGCACTGAGCCAACGTCATCAACATTCTTAATTGAAAGAAATGCCACTTTTGTGAGCCTGCTATGTTTTCTGTAAAGCACGATGACGTTTGTTATTCTATTGTAGGTTTCTCAAAGTTCTACAAAGGAGGTGGAGCTTGAAGTTAGTGCATAAAGCTTGTCACCTCTTATTGATATACAGGAAAACCCATATCATGAAGAAGATGACACTCCTGACGAACAAACATATACCATTGCTTCTAGAAGAGAAAAATACAAATTAGACCACATGTAAGGAATTCAGATTATGTTCTTATGTATGCCTTGGCTACTATAGAAGAGATAAATGATTCTGGTGACCGTCTACCTATGTTGAAGTTGTGTCCAATCCATATTCTTCCATGTGGGTTGTATCTATGAAGGAAGAGATGGAAACTCTTCAAAGGAACAACACTTGGGTACTTGTAAAATCTCCTACTGGAAAGAAGATTGTTGGATCTAAATGAGTATTCAAAAGGAAGGAAGTTGGTCCTGGAGATATTACTACATCGTTTAAAGCGTGATTAGTTGTAAAAGCCTACAGTCAGGTGGAAGGTATAGATTACAATGATGGTTTTTCTCCTGTTGTCCAATACACCTCCATTAGATTTTTATTGGCATTAGTTGCTAGATGTGATTTAGAGCTTGAGAATCTTGATGTAAAGACCACATTCCTATATGGTGACTTAGAGGAATAGATCTACATGCAGCAATCTGAAGGTCATATTTTTGTTGCAATGAAGGATCGTGTGTGCTTACTGAAGAAGTCTCTTTATGTCTTGAAGCAATCTCTATGATAGTGTTATCTTAGATTTGATTTGTACATGATAAAACAAAAATATTCCAGGATTAGATATGATGTTTGTGTTTATTTGAAAAAACTTCTTGATGAATCTCTTATTTACATCTTTCTCGATGTTGATGACATGGTAATCACAACAAGAGATATTTCTAAAATATGTAGTCTCAAACAGTTACTTAGTTGTGAATTTAAAATTAAAGACTTGGGAGCAGCAAAGAAAATTTTGGGAATGGAAATTATTAAAAGCCACAAAGCTGGAAAGTTATTTCTTATTTAGGATAAGTATGTGAAGAGAGTACTACAATAATTTTCTATGTCTGAAGCATATCATGTATCTATTCCTTTAGATGACCAGTTTAAGAAGCTCTCATCTGCCAAGTCTCTACAATCTGAAGAGGATGATAATTATATGTCTTGTGTTCCTTATTCTAGTGTAGTTGGTAATATCATGTGTGTCACAATTTGCAACCGTCCAGATATTTCTCAGGCTGTTAGTGTTGTGAGAAGATACATGTCAAATCATGGAAGGCTTCACTGGAAAGCAGTCAAATGCATTCTTAGGTACCAAAAGGTATATATTCTATATGTCTTGGACTCGATAAGAGCACATAGACACTTGTTGGTTATGTTGATTCTGAATTTGTAAATGACTATGATAAAAGATGTTCTCTTACATGTTATTGTTCACTGTTGGTGGTTGTGTTATAAGTTAGAAAGCTAAATTATAACTCATTGTTACATTGTCTACTACTAAAGTTGAGTACATGGAATTGACAAAGGCCATAAAAGAAGCTACATGGCTTGGAGGACTGTGTGCTGAATTTGGTATTTTTGAGAAGATAACAGCCATCTACTGTGACACTCAAAGTGCAATTCACCTTACAAAAGATAAGATATTTCATGAAAGAACAAAGAACATCGACATCAAGTATCACTTCATCAGACAAATGATAACATAGGGGAATATTGTGGTAAAGAAGATTGCAACTAAAGAAAGTCATATTGATATGATAACAAAGTCATTGCCAATTTCTAAGTTTAGACATTGTCTGGACTTGGTTAGCCTATACAACCTGTAATGATGCCCTTAGGGGCTGCAGGAGGAGATATGATCTACTATTCTTCTTGTTTAGAAACCTACAATCTTCTCATAATGGTGGAGATTGTTATGTCCCTCAAAAAATTATGTTGATCCAATTGTAGGTCTAGTTATCATATTTGAATAGGAATCTAATTACAGTTTTATATGTATAAGTATATGCGTCCTGGTTAGGATTTAACATCATCTTATATTCTATTTATGAGATCGTAAATGCTACACTCCAGGGTGTAGTATGCCTCCTTCGAGAGTGTTCCTCCTTGTAATCTCTTATCTGTCATAGTGCAAATATCGCCTCCTCCCATGGAGTATGTCATCTCGATCGAACCATGTAAATCTTGCATTTTTTGGTTGTGTGATCGTTCTCTTTATTCTTCTCTTATTATTCCACATAAACTCATCATATTCTCTTGTTTAAATCTTAACAATTAGTGTCTACTTGCACACCTTCTTCATATATCATTGATGCAATTTTCTACATCTACCTAAACTCATCATGATCATATATGCCTACCTTCATATCCAACCACTTCAAACATTGCCACTCCCGTAATGGCACCAACACATGCTCTGTGGAGGTCGAAGCTGCCCACAGTGTCTTCAACAACCTCCGTGATATTCCACCACAATCAAGGGAAACTACCTGGAGTCATACTAGCAACTTTCTCTGCATCTGGATTGACCAACTTAGTTGAGTGCAGTCCCGACCAGATCTAATTCAATGCTCCAGTAGGGAAACTGGTACAATGAACTACATCATCACCAACTCCTATGATGCCTTTCTAGACATGCCATCTCTTATGGTTAGTATGATTTGAAAAATCATGGCTGAAAACTTACAAAAGATTCACCACATATAAAAATAATATTAACTATTCTTCCAATAGGACAAAGACACTTATCACTGATTTCATTGTAGTTACATATGAACTTGGAACATAGCAAACAAATGAGTACCCATCACTATAATTCAAATGTAAGACCAACAATAAGAGGATTTTCACAATGAATAAACTCTTAGCTGAGACAAATGACTTTTGATGTGTCATTTATCCTTCATGTCATTTCATCTCCAGAGGCCTACTGTTAAAGGGTGCCTATCCACTATTGTACTTTGTGCAACACCATTAGGTATATTTTTCATAGTGTTTATGGCATTTCTAGTGCTATAGAGGTCAAAATATGGACCTCCTCTATTTTGATACATTTTTATTAGCTTTTGTATGTCTATTAGTAATTATATAATATATTAAACTATTTCATCAAAAAAAAATCAACTATATATTCTAGGAGAGAGAAATACAATCCCCTATATCTAAAGAGAGATAAAATTATTTTGCTCATGACTCCCAATATTTTAATAAAAAAATTATCAAAATAAAAAGTATTAGATTTCCTACAAATAGTACTTTCCAACAAGACTAAAATTGACATACTTTGGTGAAAAAATGAGAGTCATATACTTCTCTTCTCTCTCATATTGTACAAATATTTTCTAGTGCAATACTAATGTTTACTTATGCCCTCTCTTTTATGTATACCTTCATCCTCTTTTTTCACATTGTACAAATATTTTTAGGACATTACTAATGTTGAGTTATCTGTTTTCTCTTTTGTTATGTATCCCACCTCTTTTTTTGTAATATATGAATATTTTTAGTACAATACTATTGTTTACTTCACTCCTTTTTCTTTGCTACTCTCTCATCTTTTATTTATACTTTCCTCCTAATTTTTTTTCAAAAGATATGATTTTTCATTAGTACTAATGTTTAGTTTTCTTTCTGTCTTCTCTCTTTCCCACTTCTCTCCTCTCTTTTTCTGTACTTTCCTACTTTTTCTTCATATTGTATGAATGTTTTAGTAAAATAATAACGTTTACTTCTTTTCTCTCTCTTTTCTACTCCTCTCTCTTTTCTCTATACTTTCATCCTCTATTTTTTCGTATTATGCAAATATTTTTTATGTATAGTACTAAGAAAGTAGAAAAGAAAGATGAGAGTAGTAAACATTCGTATTGTACTAAAAGGTATTTGTAATAAAATTGTTGACACATGTAGTTAGGACATGTTTGGTAGGGTGCAATCAGACATCAAGTATGTGTTTCATGTGTATTTTTACATTGCAAGCTCACTACAATACACCCCACTATACCCAACCAAACTAGCTCATGAAATCTGTATCGATGTTCTTAGTTTACTTGTGCACGTGTAATAAGATAATGCACAGAGTAGCCTGATCCCAGGTGCAGCAAATCCATACTCTCTCTCTCTTCTCTTTTTCTATTTTTCGCATTTCTTTTCAATTCCATCCTCTTCTATTTTTATACCATCTATTCTTTTATATTTTTCTTTTTTTCTCATTTTTATACTTCTCTTATAATTATTTTGTTGCATGAAAAAAAATTATATTAAATTTGTTACAAACGGGATATATGCTACAGGAAACGAAACAGACTGTCTATTTTTTCACATCCGGTTGGATGAGCAGGTATGCCTAGACATATGTAGAATGTTTCAGCTTGTTTAAGAATCTAAGATGCACCTTTTGGAGCACTGACGTGGCCGCAAGCAAGAAAGTTGCTGAAGTGTGAAACCCCAGACATTCGTCTAATGACTCTCGCCTTAATAATGAAACTGTCACGTAACCGTATAGATGTTGATATAGACGCATGTTTCCACTTATACTCACATTGATTTGTTCTGTAAATGTTTTGATCCGTATGTTGATTGCCTATTTATCCATTTCAAATTTGCTATTATGGGTTGTTGTTCCAGAACATCCCAGCACATTTAACTCAAAATAAGAATTAATGAGTTGTCTTTACGGTCGGGATTAATTGTAACATCTCCTCAATAACATTTTGCAATAGCAAATTTGGACTACTTCTTACCATGTTGCCAATGTCGAGCAGTGAAGACAGTTAAGCACAGAAAAAATAGCCACGTTCAAAGGGTCTCTCTCCTTTGATAGAGCATGCAAGTGGGACTGTGGGGGAGATCCATTCAGATCATTCGGTTCCTATACTTTGATTGCTCTGCCAGCAGCCATTACGGTTCCTAATTCACTATTTTTCTCCCACTGACTCTTCTCTGAACCAAAGTAAAGTCCCCACTCGATTATATATATGCGTTACCCGCCGTATCCAACCACTTCATACACCGCCCCAATATGGTAACACCATATGCACGGCGGAGGTTGACACTACCCGCGGCGTCTTCACCAACCTCCATGATATTCCACCCCAGCCAAGGGCTACTAGCTGCAGTAGCCGTACTAGCAGCTTTGGCCGCGGCCCGACTGACCAGCTTCGTTGAGTGCAGTCCCCCACCAGATCCAATTCAATGTTCTGGCGGCGGCAGCGAAACTGGCACGACGAACTGCACCATCACAAACTCCTACGGAGCCTTCCCTGACAGGTCAACCTGCCTTGCCTGCGCCGTTGTCTACCCATCCTCCGAGGCCGAGCTGGTGGCCGCCGTAGCGGACGCCGTCCAGCACGGGCAGAAGATGAGAGTGGCAACCCGTTACTCACACAGCATCCCCAAGCTGGCATGCCCCGGCTCTGGGGACGGGACGGGCCTCCTCATCAGCACCCGGTCACTCGACCGCGTAGTGGCCATCGACCCGGCGGCCAGAACGCTGACTGCCGAGGGCGGCGTTGTGCTGCGCGATCTGATCGTCAAGGCCGCCGAAGCCGGGCTGGCGCTTCCTCATTCACCGTACTGGTGGGGTCTCACCATCGGGGGCCTGCTGTCTACAGGAGCACACGGAAGCTCGCTCTGGGGCGCCGGCAGCGCCGTGCACGAATACGTCGTGGGGATGCGGGTCGTCACGCCGTCGTCCCCGGAAGAGGGTTATGCGAAGGTTCGGGCTTTGGATTCTTCCAACCCCGAGCTACTGAATGCCGCCAAGGTCTCGCTGGGTGTTCTTGGTGTTATCTCGCAGGTAACGTAAAGTGTCTACTTTTTATTATTTTTCAAATTTTTTTATTTAAGTGTAGATTGGCATATGCTCGTCCGGTAGGTGGGTGGAGCTCTACTGATCTGGCAAGCTGCCGGATTCGCCGGGCTTTACTCTACCATTTTTATTATTATCCAAACAATTGTCGCGTTTTCCATGCAGATTGATAATGACAGTATGGCAGTGTTAGTGAACATGCTCTGTCTGTCTCCCAATTATTCGGCCAACCAATGCCGTGTAACAGTGTCTTCCGTGTGCAGGTTACCCTTAAGTTGCAGCCCATGTTCAAGCGGTCCGTGACCAACGACCTCACCGGCGACTCCAACTTGGCGGACAGGATACTGCATTTCGGCAAGGACCACGAGTTCGCCGCCATCACTTGGTACCCCGGTCACGGCAAGGTGGTCTACGCAGTCGACGACCGGGTACTTCTCGACACGCCGGGCAACGGACGCAACCAATTCATCGGCTTCCGCTCCACTCCCACCCTGCTTCTCGCCGCAAACCGGGCGGCGGAGGAGGTCCAAGAGGCAACGGGCGCTGCTGCATCCAAATGCCTAAGCTCACATGTCATGAACTCCCTCACGTCCGTCACTGCTTATGGGTTCTCCAATGACGGTTTCCTCTTCACTGGCTATCCCATTGTAGGGTACCAGAACCGGATCCAATCCTCGGGAAGCTGCCTCGACGGACCCGAGGATGGCCTCCTCACAGCTTGTGGCTGGGACCCGAGGATCAAGGGCGAGTTCTTCCATCAGACGTGCGTCAGCATCCCTCTGTCCCGCGTAGCGGATTTCATCCGAGACGTACAGAGCCTACGTGATACTGTCGACCCCGCGGCGCTCTGCGGTCTCGAACTGTACAACGGCGTGCTACTCCGGTACGTCCGGGCTTCGTCGGCGTACCTCGGCAAGGATGAGGATTCGGTCGACATTGACATCACCTATTACCGTAGCAGAGACCCCATGGTGCCCAGGCTGGGAGAAGGGGTACTGGAGGAGATAGAGCAGATGGCTCTGTTCAAGTACGGTGGGTTGCCGCACTGGGGAAAGAACAGGAACTTGGCATTCGATGGAGTTATTGTCAAGTACCCGAAAGCGCAGGAGTTCTTGCGAGTGAAGCGGATGTTCGATCCTCAAGGGTTGTTCTCCAACGAGTGGACGGATCAGGTGCTCCGGATCGATGGCGGGACGAGCATAGTGCGAGATGGATGCGCTCTCGAAGGGCTATGCATTTGCTCTGAGGACGTCCACTGTGCGCCAGACAAGGGGTACTTCTGCCGTCCCGGTAAAGTATACAAACAGGCTCGGGTGTGCACGCAGGTCAGCAGTCACTGAAGTAGAGGAGATCTACACTCTCCAGGGGCTATGCTATACATTCAGTACGTGATTTTAGCCGTAACCGGTTGTGCACGCGGCTCGGCTGCTGGAAAGTCTAATTAGGACAGACTTTATTTATTAGTAATTCTAGCAGTAACCGGTTGCCCACCCGACCACCACCGAGGTAAATACAAAGTAGAATGTTGACCAACTTTATTTATTTTTAAATAGTACGAAAGTAGATATAAAGTGAAAACTTGTATTGATCATAACTTTCAAATCAGAATTAATTTTTAAATAAAACAAAAAGTACTAGATTCATAATAAAAAATACTTTTCAATAAAACCAATATTGACTGTTAGTACTGTACTGTACTTCTTGTACCAACAAGATCATCAAATCATTATTGTATGTCTCGTACAGTACCTCTAGTATTATACGTCTAGTACTATACTTTGTATTACAAAATGTGGTTGTTAATACTGTACTTCTTGTACCAACAAGATCATCAAATCATGTACTATATGTCTCGTACAATACCTTTAGTACTGTATGTCTAGTACTATACTTTGTATTACAAAATGTGGCTGTTAGTACTGTACTTCTTGTACAAATTAGATCATCAAATCATGTATTGTTGTTGTGTCTCGTACAGTACCTCTAGTATTGTATGTCTAATACTATACTTTGTATTAAAAAATATGACCATTAGTACTGTAATTCTAGTAACAACAAGATCATCAAATTATGTATTGTTATTATATCTCGTACGGTACCTTGAGTATCCTTGTATATGATTATTATCAAACGTTACATTTTGAATATATGCAAAAATTAATATAAATGATAACATGTACGATACTTATAGATTTATGACATAATATGGAATATGAAGAAATAAAGAAAAAATAAGTAATGTACTTGAATCGTCAATCTGAGTGCAGTATCCAAAAACATACTGTACTTTTGTATACTTCTCTCCTCTCTTAATATACTTCTAATATTATATTTTCTAAAGTATGTCAACATTGGTCTTGATAGAAAGTATTTTTCATTAGGAATATGATGTTTTTTATTTCGAAAAAAAATCATTTAGAATTGAAAGTTATGAACAAAACCAGTTTCTCTCTCTTCTTTTTATTCTCTTTTTAACTTTCCAGCAACTTTTTGCCACATCAGCAGTGCCCCATTCCCAACTACCGGTAGGCTCCGGGGGATGTGGACGGGTACCTGTAGCGTTACTCCTATGCATTTATGGACACGAGAGGCCTAAAGACCAATTCTTTGTCTTATCATTTTTCGCTATTCATTGTAATAAGTGTCTGCCTTTCATTCATTTAATGAGACAGAAAAAACAATTCCACGTGATAAAGCATTATTCCATGTTTCTTCATAACTAATAAAGGATACAAAATCAGAATACACCAATTTGTTAGTTCAATACCTAATATGTCACTGTTTACAAGAAGGAAAAAAAAGCATATTATCCCCTTTTTACGGGCAATGCATCCCGTTTGAGACATATCACCCATTGCGCCCATGATCAACATGCATTGCACCCCAAGGGGGCAATGTATCCTGGACATGGACGCATTGCTCACAACACATACTTAGTTGGAATGTATTGCTGCTTAGGGTGTTAAATTTACCAATCTATGGATGCATTCATTCAATGTGAACATAGTTGGGACACATTGGTCTGAGTCAAAAAAATTTCGATTGTTCTAAAATGCATACATTCTATTCTGATTTCTCTTATAAAAAATTCATATGATCCCCATGAATTAATCAATAAATCAAATTTGTAATGCAATCTTTATGTAGCTTCAATCACATTACTCAGTATTTACAATTCACTAAATACCTTATCTAAGATTTCTAAATATATTATTTTCATTACAAATTGATTTAACTTATATGTTATCAAATGAAGTTAATAATTTTATACAATACACAATGTTTTCAAATAATTTTACTCATCATGCAAAGAAAATAATAACATCATTCAACTCTAAACTGCAATCCTCAATTACATAACTATACTCATCAAATATGATTGAGTAACATAAACCCTAGATGATATACATATGAACATGTACATCAATGCCTTTGCACCAAGCAACAAAAACCATAAACTAAGTAGCAACACATTGGTGCATGATGTTATTGCAGAACAAATTCACTAGGGATGAAATCCTTAGGTTTGTCTAATAGAAGTGTATGATGATACCACCACAAGTGTACATGGTCTTATCACAATATAGCTTAGAGTAATATTCCAAGAAACAACTTATTTAAGAATCTTACTAATTAATCTAAATCTAATTAAAATTTATATTTAAATTTAATTTGGTTATAGTTGATTATAACTAATTGCAAAAAGAAAATAATTCAATTTTGTTGAAAAGAAATATTATCGAAGCACCAGGGTGTGGTAGATTTCACCACCACTACTCATTATCATTCCTTAACCAATTATACTATATGAGCCGTATTATTAAGGCCACATATAATTTTCAAATCCTTCTTGAATACTAAAATTGCATGCATAAGAATCACTTCTCTTTCGTGTTACCCAAGGTTCCTCTCCCAATATCCCTCAAGAATATGCTTTTGAAGTTCTCATATAGGTGTTGTCCTAAAGAAAATGAGACAATGATGCTACGTTTCAAAGTTTCCTGTGCTCATGATTTTAAAAAACACACAATCTAGTTGTTCAAATGATTAAGCAAGAGATAGACTGTTCATTCACAATCACATAAGTTTATACATAAACAAAACATATCAAAGTCTCAATAAACATGTAGCAAGCTACTCCCCCTATGCCAAAAAGGAAATGAATAGCTCATAAGGTATGGAACCACACAAGAAAAGAAGAAAGAAGAAGCAATCATGTCTATAATATAGAAGACATAACAAGTTGTGGTCTTAGGCAGTCAATCCTTGATCCGAAGATGATAGCTCCTTGAATATAACAATCAAGAGACAGGCTACACCCTTCTACTCTTCTTCAGTCTTCAATCACAACCATTAACAATGATTTGAGCTAGAAAATAAGATCACCGACAAAGTAGGTTTGTTTTGCTTAAATATGTTAGTCGTCGGGCCCAACAAACTAGACAGTAAGTGGACTAGCTGTCACTAAATTTTGGGTTGTTCAAAAATCATATAGATAGATTGGGGTTCAGTCGATATTGACTCTATCATTGTATATATCATGATATCTAGTCGGTCAACTGAGAGAGCGATCTGATAGGTTGAGTTGTTTCCTTACACTTTGATGTTTATGAGTCGATTGGCTCACAAATGAGGCAATCTTATTGCTTTTGAATTTGTCCATCTAAAAGCTTGTGAGCCCAGTGGCTCACAAATGAGTCATTTTCCTCACATGCATTGTGGATTTTGAGAAAAGGGGGTTCTGTTTGATCAAATCACAAAGCAAACTGCTCATATGTGAGTCTTCAAGATATCTCATAGCGAGAGAAGGAGAAACCGCCGATCATGAGCCATTCATTGTGAGGATGAGAACAATAGCATAGAGAAAGTTCATGTGTTACATGATTGAATGAAACAGAAACTATACCCCATTTCAACTAATCAATGAGTTAATTCAATTCATCTTAGGTCATTTAATTTCTTTCTCTCTCAATTTAATAGAAGGGTGTAAAAAATATATGTTTGGCTTCAAAATTGATGGATTGGATAATAAAGATGTAATGAATCCTAATTTATCTTTAATCTAATATTTTTAAATTATTGGATGTTATGCTTTTCTACTTATATATTAAGCATTCATTTAATGTTAATGTTTTTTTTTATAATCTATTATGACTACTTTGAACTTTTTTTTGTCTATACACCTATAAGGATCATAGAGAGTCAATCTTGTTGTTTGGGGTATTTTTGCATCACGTCTTCACTTTTGGGTGTATTATGATTATATTATGTTTAAATCTCCCTAAGAAGAAGATCTTAAGTAATTTATTCTTTATTATATAATCCATTAATAGTGGTTATTTACTTCATATTGCATCACTATATTTTCATACTACAATGTGAGGCCATGAGGTAATTTAATTTCATTCATCATTTCCTATAATGCTTCACTTATTTTCCAATATAAATTTATCCACAACATTGCCCTTAATCAAGTTAAGGCATACGACCTTAGAGGTTTTTTTACTAAATTATTTACCTACCTACGTACCCTCTTGGTACTATGAATTGATTGAGTTCTCCCAAACTAGAAACTTTCCTTACTTAGATAAGTACAACTTATTGTATATGTCCATTTATGTTATCTAATATATGTCCTATTGTATACAAATTTAGCACAGTTTAATCACCCTAATTAGGGAGTTACTATGTTTGTGTGACATTAGTTAAGGTAATTACCCTAGGGCTACCTTATGTATTGATTTATAAGTTCAGACAATCCTAAAGTTGAATTACTCCCATGAGATTCTAAGGTATATGACTACACCCCTTAAAAGGGATAGCTCATCATATAACTAATTTTGAAGGGGTAGAATGGAGTATATCAATTGTCAATATATATCCAAAATTTTGACGCATTGCCATACTCTTAGGTCTAGGGATTCAGGGTTGTCCTAACAATTTAAAGCATCTCAAAAAATGGTTCCTTACTTAATTTAAAAATCATGTAGTCGTAACTTGGTTCATGTTACCATTGATGACATTCAGGAATAACTTTTTCTTTTTGTACATATATAGTAAAAAAATGATTATGTTTTTGTCAATGAAATCTCTTGTGATGTGAAGATGATAAATGGGCACCAAAATTAATGTGAGAGCCAAGTCAACCACTCTTTACCATAACATAATCTACCAACAGACTCTTCAAGGGTCTATAAGGGTATTACATCTCTAACTCATACCATAGGTGACAAGGGTATGTATTACATGAACCTAATGCCACCATTACTAGATATGTCTTTGTTACATCACATGTCATTGACCACTTCACCTTAAACATACTCAATCTTATCACGTAGTATATAACCTCAAAATAGTACATGAGTGAGTCCTCAGGTGTAAAGAGTGGGATAAACCACCCTCTACTAAAATATGGTAAACATAACACCATTGGAAAGCAGCAGAATAATTTTTTTCTGACTATATTCAATTTCATAAAAGATTGTACAAAATAGATCAAAATTTCCCTTTTAGAGTTACATCATCATACACAACTAGGATCTAGATAGAGGGAAGTCTAGACTACTCCAATTTGGTCTCCAAACAACATATCCATCAGCCAGTCCATGTCAACGCTAAGATCTTCATGCTATATCCATCACCTTGCTCCACATCTGGGTTGTTGGGAAAGCACCCAGCAAGAGGGAAGGAAAATAAAAGTATGTGTCACTAAACTATACTAAATGTGACAAGATAAATATAACAAGTAAATCAGGCTAGGGATTCATCAAAAGATGAGACATCAAGAGAATGAGGCTTTAATTAAGGAAACTTGCTAATAACAAAAGTAAATAAAGGATTTGCATGTAAATTAATATGTCTACCTAACTAAGTAGGGTTGAGGCACCTACCAGACCTCTAACCTTAGGTGAGGGGAGAATAAGACATTCCCAGTCACATATAATATTATGGGGAGAATAACACATTCCCAGTCACCTACACATATTTCATGTACAGGGGAGAGTAACACGTTCCCCAAGGGAGAAATAACACATTCCCCAACTATGGGTGGTTGTACATACAAGTACCACTACACTAGTTAATTAGTCTAATAAAATCAACATGCTAGAAACAATGGCAAGTAATAGCATCATCATAAAGGAACATGGCAAAGGGGTACCAAGACCGAAGAATAATATTCCAAAATGATTATGAGGCAAGTATAGCAATAGATTCAAGAGAAAAGAATACAAGGTGCAAATAAGCCTCATTATGGAAAGCATAGGTTAAAGAACAAATGATTCCCATCTGAAGTGTATTATGCACATACCTTATTCTTTAGAATCCTAGAACCACTTTTCATAACTTTTACACGAGATCAGATCCACTTTCTCTAATATGATCATCATATTTATGTATTAGATATATGTATATTCATTAAAGGCTTAAAACCCTAAAGTTACTAACTTTGTATACAAACCACCGATTTAGGTCTCGAAAACATCATCATTGTCTTAGTTAGGGTTTTCTGATCAAAATGACAAATAATATTATATATTTTGAAGATATATACTTTTAGATGCATTTTTTGTGATTTTAAGTTAATTAAAACATCCACAAAAATACCTACTCGAAAACTCAAAACCAGACTTCGAAAGTATTTTGTTTAGATAGCTTAAATTTTTCTGATTTCAAAACATATCTTACTTTTATTTTTCGACCAACGAATCAAAAGATATGATTTTTCTAAAACAACCAATTAGAAATTGCCACGTAGGCACTTCGTATCAAACAGAGAGTGTGTGAGAGAGAGAGGTCGGGCCCGCCTGTTGATTTGGCCCAATAAAGGGTGGCCAAGTCATGCATTCAAAGGAAACAAAACAATTATGAAAAGACACTTATGCCCCTAGAGGAAAACAAAAAAAATGAGTGAAGAAGCGATGGGCAGAGAAGAGAAAGCGACTAGGGGATTGTCTCCTCCCCGATCATGCTCACGCCATGGTCATCCACAGGAGCAGGCCGGTGAGTAGAAGTGAAGATTCATTGACCTCTTGATCAGGGAATGAACCTAACACATATGCAAAACCACCCCGAACTCAAATACCAACTGATCGAGTTCAGCAAGCAGCGATGGAGGTGAAAGATCCTCCAAGTAAACCACAGATCACAAAACAGAGCAAACTGGAACAATGAGGGAAAAGCAGCAATAAAGCAAGGAAACCAATGATCTGCTTACATGGAAGGATCTACAAACTTGAGACGAGATCAAAAGAGGTCTTACCGGCATCAGGGAGCGACCGAGAAGGGTCGATGATGATGATGGCCGGCGGCGGAACTGAGGTGAGTTCTAGGGGGAACCATCTTGGTGAACGCTAGGGTCAACTGGGCACAGAAGGACCTCGAGTAGGTCATGTAGATCCTCTCCGTTCCATGAATTCTAGGGACATCACAGATAGCCCCTGGTGGAAGCTGTGCCAAACCAAATAGGTACTCGACATCACGGTGGCAATATCAACTCCCTAGAACCAAATTGGTGAAGAGGAGGGGCATAGGAGGTGTGGAGGAAGGTTTTGATTCCGTCCAGAAGTAACGGAAGCCGATAGCGAGAATTCTGTAACTCATCCGTCGTGCATCCGTCGAGGTAGATTTAGGACTTCCTTATATAGTCCACACTAGGGATCAAGTTAGGGCTCGTTGCATAGAGGAGACACTCGCGAGGACAATGGAGAAAGAATCTCGAAAAACCAAGCACTGAGGTGAGATAACTTTGGGAGAGGAATTCAGGCTACTTGTGTGGCTGGTTTCCTTTTGTGCGTGAGGTAGATGATGATCAGGGAGATGCCCAATCAGCATCCAATGGCTATGAGCCACGCGCGACAAATAAATTAGATTCCCAATTGAAATCGAATATAGTGAGACATTAAATTCATTTTGATTTTCTCTCTCCTAATATGAGGGCCTAAGCGATCTCCAAAAATAACCAATATTCATAGTCTGACTGATTTTGACGCGTCGAATCCAAATATGAAATTATATTTAACTTTTGAGAACTTTTATTATGTCAAATAAATTAATTACTATTTTCTCTTTCCTCCTTCACTAATGGCATTAGAATTATTCAAAAATTACAAAACTTGACACAAAAGTCATATTTAGTATGTTGGACTCGAATTTGGTATTATTACCATTTTTTTGAAGTTGTTTATTTTTTAAATAATGAGTTAAAAGTTTTGTAAACTTTCTCTCTCCTTTATTTATTTTCTCATCAAATATTTTCCAAATTGATTCAAAATTCATCCAAAGGTCTATTTTAACATGTAAAACACGAATTTGGAATTATTATATTTTTTTGAATATTTTATTATTTTATTTAATTCATTTAAATTTTATCACTTATTTATCCTTTTAATTTATTTGAGGCATCTAGAAACTTTCTAAAAATGTAAAACTTGGCCTATAAGCAATAATAAACGTGTGGAACACAATTTTGGCATTAAATAATTGTTTTCAATATATATTTAATATTTTTGGTATTTAAGTCATTTTCTCTCTCCTGAATAAAATAAAATATTGATCATTGACCAAATTAGATGCAAATTTTCTCAAAGGCGTAGTTTTATGTTTAGATTACGAATCTGGAGTTAGTTTTCTAATTTGAGGGCACTAAATATTTTATCTCTCTCTCTCTCTCTTGGCTTAATTCCCATTATCTTGTATTAAAGGCATTATATATTTATTTATTATCCAAATTAGATGATACTTGGCCATTAAGTAACTTTTTAAGTCAAGAAAACGAAATTGATATCCAAATTATCTTCTTGGGTTTCTGTTTAGGATTTTTGGAATAATAAATTCCTCATTATCTTCTTTTATCCAAAATATTCCATATTATCCCTAATTATTGCATTTATCATCTCCTTTATTTATATTTCGGGATTTCCATTATTTTTCATATTCTAAAAAGCACTAGAAACTTCTAGGACGAATTTATTTATTCTATTTATCACTTAGGTAGACATTTTACATATTAGACCCATTTCTAAGCTTTCACTGAGGTATTTGTGCATAAAACCCAAATATTGAGAGAAAAGGTGAACAAATGCTCATTAGGCCATTATATTCTTCATAAATTAAACAGAAAGGTCAAAGAGGATATAAATGAAAGGAAAAGATGGAAAAGAGGACCAAAACAAAAAAATGCCCAGAATTCAGCGTGTTACAACAGTCCACCCCTTAAAGAGGATTTCGTCCCCGAAATCACTAGCAATTAGGGAAGGGTGAGTGTGCAACCTCACATCACAAACTTCAGGTTGTTCCTACAACCATACAACTTCTACAAAAACTTATACTTCAACTATACATAAGGGTTCATAAACTTCACATACAACTCATCGTAGGTTGGGTTCTCAAGGATCACCTAAGGTTCCACTATTAAGATATTCTTTTTACGAGATTTAACATTATTTACATTTTTGGCTCATTAACATTATACTCTTTATGATATCACATTATCATAATTATATTAATTATGTCATGTTATATTCACTTTATTGCCAAAAGGGTTATATTTTATTATCATCCATTAAACTATTTATATGTATTTCTCATTTTTCTTATTAAGGATTTTATCACAATTAGGGGTCACTCAATTATCTCAACATTCATTATTATATTTGATCATTGTCCTTAATAATTTGGATTTATACTTCATTATCCTCATATTACCACTTTATTAATTATAACAAATTATTTTACATGAAATAAGACATTCTATTCAAATTGTGGTTAAGCATACAATTATTCCAATTAATGTCACATTAGTTACTTATACTCATATTAAACATGTTCACATCATCACATTATCTTTATTTCTCACATTAATGTCATCATTAATCATCTATCATATTTATTCCTTTATATTATTGATTTTTCACACTTATGTGAATCTAATTACTTCATATTCACATTGAAGCATTTACATGTATTTTAAATGATCAAGGTGGAACATCTTACATGTTAATGAATTGATTCACATTTAGTGACTAATCACATGTGTATTAGATAACAAGGTAACTTGCATTTTATATTGATGACTTGATTAATATGTGATTAGATGATTATATATATATCATTTATGTGTATCAAAGTATGTTAATTGATTATGGATCTTAACATCATTAATGTATCATGAAAGGCATTAAGGAAGCATTCATTAGGGTTAGGTTATTACAACTTAGGGTTTAGGTCAACATGACCATTTTATTTCACTTATTCATCCTTAGCATGCATTAATTACTAATTATAACCTTACTCATCATACCATTAGGGTTTATTGGTTCATGACATTATTAACATCTTACTTATTGACAATTAGCATTGATATCCATTTTATGTGCATTGGATATTCATTAGGGTTTGAACATATGAATTATTCCTTAGATGATCATTATATGTTCATTAATATATGAACAAGCATGTTAGGGTTACCATTATTACTTGTTTGGAGAACACTAAGCACAACAACCTCCTAAGCATGGAGTTAGGGTTTCTAAAGATAGAGTAGATAGATTTAAAGATATCATAGGGTTCCATCCCCCTAAAAAGGATTTTGTCCACGAAAGCTAACCACTCAAACATCATCAACTAACCATACTCCACCCCTTAAAGAGTTCGACCCATCAAGCCAAACTACATTAGGGTTAAAGGATAAGTCTAACTAAGCCATACTCAAGATTCATCATGCTTCCACTGTGCACTCTGATATCTTTCCAAATACCCAAACTCTAAGGTCTAGGTTCTAGGGACATAAGGAAACTATCTTGGTATCCATCCCCAAACAAATCAACTTAGGGTTCCCAAAGATATACCACATAGAAGTCTAAGGTCACTATTGCCTAAAAGTAAACTATTTTGGACAATTCGTATTAGCTCAGGCCAGGCCGGTATCATATAGGCACGGGAGTCCTCGTAAACCAAGCTAGTGGCGCAGAGGAAAGTATTGCCAACCCCCAAAACCCTGATCCTTTCTAGACACCTTTGCTTCAACTTCATGCCCTAATAGTTGCCTAAAGGCAAACCTAAACAACATTAAGTTATGCATGTTTTAGTCATGAGTATTTTAGGATTTTATTCATCAAGACTCTAAGGTGAAACTATAGGGTCCTAAATCAACCTATCATCAACACATATCAATTCTAGGGCAAACATGTAACTTAAGGGAAACTATGCAAATCTAAGGTTCTAACTAGGGAGACAAAATTGAAATAACCGAATTCCGACTACCATGGGCTATGATCTTAGGTGAGGGGAGAATAAGACATTACCAATCACCTATAATATTATGGGGAGAATAACACATTCCACTCGCCTGTACATATTTCATGTACGGGGGAGAGTAACACGTTCCCCAAGGGAGAAAAAACACATTTCCCAACTATGGGTGGTTGTACATACAAGTACCACCACACTAGTTAATTAGTCTAAAATCAACATGCTAGAAACAATGGCAAGTAATAGCATCATCTAAAACGAACATGGCAAAGGGGTACCAAGACCCAAGAACAATATTCCAAAATGATTATGAGGCAAGTATAGCAATAGATTCAAGAGAAAAGAATACAAGGTGCAAATAAGCCTCATTATAGAAAGCATAGGTTAAAGAACAAATAATTCCCAATTGAAGTGCATTATGCACATACCTTATTCTTTAGAATCCTAGAACCACTTTTCATAACTTTTACATGAGATCAGATCCACTTTCCCTAATATGATCATCATATTAATGTATTAGATATATGTATATTCATTAAAGGTTTAAAACCCGAAAGTTACTAACTTTTTCTACAAACCACCGATTTAGGTCTCGAAAACATCATCATTGTCTTAGTTAGGGTTTTTTGATCAAAATGACAAATAATATTATGTATTTTGAAGATATAGACTTTTAGATGCATTTTTTGTGATTTTTAGTTAATTAAAACATCCACAAAAATACCCACTCGAAAAACTCAAAACCAAACTTCGAAAATATTTTTGTTAGATGTCTTACGATTTTTCTAATTTCAAAACATATCTTACTTTTATTTTTCTACCAACGAATCAAAAGATATGATTTTTCTAAAACAACCAATTAGAAATTGCCACGTACGTAGGCACTTCGTATCAAACAGAGAGTGTGAGAGAGCGAGAGGTCAGGCCCGCCTGTTGATTTGGCCCAATAAAGGGCGGCCAAGTCATGCATTCAAAGGAAACAAAACAATTATGAAAAGACGCTTATGCCCCTGGAGGCAAACAAAAAAAAATGAGTGAAGAAGCGATGGGCAGAGAAGAGAAAGCGACGAGGGGATTGTCTCCTCCCCGATCACGCTCACGCCATGGTCATCCACAGGAGCAGGCCGGTGAGTAGAAGCGAAGATTCGTCGACCTCTTGATTAGGGAACAAACCTAACACATATGCGAAACCACCCCAAACTCAAATACCAACTGCTCAAGTTCAGCAAGCAACGATGGAGGTGAAAGATCCTCCAAGAAAACCGTAGATCACAAAACAGAGCAAACCGGAACTATGAGGGAAAAGCAGCGATAAAGCAAGGAAACCAATGATCTTCTTACATGGAAGGATCTACATACATGAGACGAGATCAAAAGAGGTCTTACCAACATCAGGGAGCGACCGAGAAGGGTCGATGATGATGGCCGGCGGCAGAACTGAGATGAGTTCTAGGGGGAACCATCCTGGTGAACTCCAGGGTCAACTGGGCACAGAAGGACCTTGAGTAGGTCGTGTAGATCCTCTCCGTTCTATGAATTCGAGGGACATCATGGAGAGCCCCTCGCGGAAGCTGCGCCAAACCAAATAGGTACTCGACATCACGGTGGCAATATCAACTCCCTAGAACCAAATTGGTGAAGAGAAGGGGCATAGGAGGTGTGGAGGAAGGTTTTGATTCCGTCCAGAAGTAACGAAAGGCGATAGCGAGAAGTCTTTAACTCGGCCGTCGTGCATACATCGAGGTAGATTTAGGACTTCCTTATATAGTCCACACCAGGGATCAAGTTAGGGCTTGTTGCATAGAGGAGACACTCGCGAGAACAACAGAGAAAGAATCTCGAAAAACCAAGGACTGAGGTGAGAGAACTTTGGGAGAGGAATTCAGGCTACTTGTGCGGCCGGTTTCCTTTTATGCGTGAGGTAGATGATGATCAGGGAGATGCTCGATCAACATCCAACGACTGTGAGACACGCACGACAAATAAATTAGATTCCCAATTGAAATCGAATATAGTGAGACATTAAATTCATTTTGATTTTCTCTCTCCTCATATAAGGGCTTAAACAATCTCCAAAAATAACCAATATTCCTACTCTGACTAATTTTGATGTGTAGAATCTAAATATGGAATTAGATTTAACTTTTGAGAACTTTTAATGTGTCAAATAAATTAATTACTATTTTCTCTTTCCTCCTTCACTAATGGCATTAGAATTATTCAAAAATTACAAATCTTGACAAAAAAGTCATATTTAGTATGTTGGACTCGAACTTGGTATTATTTCCATTTTTTGAAGTTGGTTATTATTTTAAATAATGAGTTAAAAGTTTTATACACTTTCTCTCTCCTTTATTTATCTTCTCATCAAATATTTTCCAAATGGATTCAAAATTCATACAAAGGTCTATTTTAACATGTAGAACACGAATTTGGATTTATTATATTTTTTGAAGATTTTATTATTTTATTTAATTCAATTAAATTTTATCACTTATTTATCCTTTTAATTTATTAGAGGCATCTAGAAACTTTCTAAAAATGTAAAACTTGGCCTATAAGCAATAATAAACGTGTGGAACACAATTTTGGCATTAATTAATTTTTTTCAATATATATTTAATATTTTTGGTCTTTAAGTAATTTTCTCTCTCCTAAATAAAATAAAATATTCAACACTGACCAAATTAGATGAAAATTTTCCCAAAGGTGTATTGTTATGCTTAGATTACGAATATGGAGTTAGTTTTCTAATTTTAGGGCATTAAATATTTTATCTCTCTCTCTCTTGGCTTATTTCCCATTATCTTGTATTAAAGGCATTATATATTTATTTATTATCCAAATTAGATGATACTTGGCCATTAAGTAACTTTTTAAGTCAAGAAAACGAAATTGATATCCAAATTATCTTCTTCAGTTTCTATTTAGGATTTTTGGAACAATATATTCCTCATTATCTTCTTTTATCCAAAATATTCCATATTATCCCCAATTATTGCATTTATCATCTCCTTTATTTATATTTCGGGATTTCCTTTCTTTTTCATATTCTAAAAAGCACTAGAAAGTTCTAGGACGAATTTATTTATTCTATTTATCACTTAGGTGGACATTTTACATATTAGACCCATTGCTAAGCTGTCACTGAGGTATTTGTGCATAACACCCAAATATTGAGAGAAAAGGTGAACAAATGCTCATTAGGCCATTATATTCTTCATAAATTAAACAGAAAGGTCAAAGAGGATATAAATAAAAGGAAAAGATGAAAAAGAGGACCAAAATGGAAAAATGCCCAGAATTCAGTATGTTACATCAGGTCAGCCAACTATCCCAATAAGAGTTATGGTAAGTCATACCAAGGGAATAATATGACAATTAGACAGTTGATGTTGTTAGGGAATCATATATCCATATGCTCTAAAGGAATCATGTAGATATTCTATATAATTGTGAAGGTGATATAGATGAACTCATAAGGATATTCACCAAGTAAGAAAACTTGCCTCAACTAAACCTAGTGTACGTGGAAGTTGGATCTCATGTAAGGTATATTATAGTCCTATAGGTAGAGAGGTTTTGGAAAATTTGTATTAAGAAAACCATGTTGAAGGCAAGACCTACCTACCCATAATGGAGATACATCATAACTATAAAACATAAGTCAGGTTCCAAGGTTTGTTATCCATGCATTCTTAATTCTCAAAGTGGACGTCGTTGAGGCATGCCTGAAAGATCACAAGAGAAAAGGTTTGAGGTGGAAACTAGGGTCAACCTTATATACAAATGTTCACAATAGAAAATACTCTATAGTGATTAGACTAGAACCTATCAAATATAAGATATCGAAACTAGTTACTAATAAGAATATATTATTACAGAGGGGAAATTCCACCTTCATAGGGATTGTAGGGGTGATAAGGGTTGCCTAGAAACTTAGTCTAAACCACATAAAAGGTTCGGGGAGTGGTAATGACCAAATTATATAGGGTTTGAAATCCTGATTGGTATTTGATTGCTTAAAAACTTTACATTATTATTCTATATAGAGACACCTAAATACTTAATCGAGGTATACATATAGAAATAATAGAGGATAACCTCAAATAGTCAGATTAGCTGATTACACTGGATTAAATACCATACTATAAAATGTTGCATCCTAGAGAGGATAAACTCCTTTAATATTGAGGTAATAATCCATTCAATCCAAATCCACTAATACTTAAGATGGAAAAGATGAAAAATATCCTCAAGTATGGTATATCAAGCAATCTTTAAGTAGAAGCATAAAACTAAACTAATATAAATTCATTCCCATTACAATCATACATTGTTTCTCACCTCAAGAATGGCATTACAATAGAGAAAGTTATATGTAGATATTACTAGACTAGTTCCATATGGCAAGTTGGTCATCCCAAGCTATCCACACTCAAAATGATGCAAATGATCCTCTAAGGTCATTGTCCTCAAAGATACCTACACATGGGTGCCTGAAGGAGATAAATAGAAGTATGGGTCAGTAAACACTAACTATGTGTATAATAGACATATTTGGACATTTTAGATCATAAGAGTGTAAAAAGGAAGGTTAATGTTTAAAAGGAGCTACTAGTATACAATAATATTAAACAAAAGAATGAACTTCAAAAGAATGATGCATATGAACATTATAGTCAAAAATAATATAAAGAGTCTTGCCATTTCACAATCCACAATTTCAAAAACAACCAATAATATTGAGTGCAGATAAATTAGACTTAAGGTAGCTAAGGTATGAACAAGAGAACATTAGCTCTTAGGCCAAAGGTTGGGTGAAAAGGCACACCCGATGTGGAAAGATGTGCCCCTAAATGTATAAGAGGTGGAAAGACACACCTTAGGAGGAAAAGTGTGTCATAATGATTATGCCTGGGCATCTACCTTAGTTATCTTAGTCTAATGGGAAGGCAAGGCATATATTCAAGAATCACATGAAAGAAGACAAGTCATATATTCAGTAGTCATATCAAAAATATTACATAACATGGCAAGAGGGGCAAAAAAACTCAATATAGCATGATTAAATATGGTTTCTTGATATCTAAAATGGTTTACCACTAGAAATGCATAGAAATGCAATACGAAATATAATGCTAAGAGATGCTTAATTATGGGAAAATGTATGCCAAAGTCATATAAATACCTAAATTTAGATAGAGATTACACATACCTGATCATCATATATAAAGATAATCTCAAAACACATACTTTGTCTCTCAAGTCAAGTTTTCATCCTAGGAATAAAGTAGGTATGCTAGTCAAGAAAAGTGAATGTGTGCATACATTCCTATTATAGGTTTTCATATTCCTCTTATACTAGACCGGATCAATTAATATCATATTTGGATTCTTAATCTTTTTAAGAGGGTACATTACTAGATATCTATTTTAGTTCTATTACCCATCTTTAGCCACATAAGTGAAAGTATGTCTAGGTTCTATATATGTGTGGGAAATAATACACATTCTTTTAGTTTAGGTTTTATAATGTCATTCTACCTCTTAATGTCATATAACTCAAGAACAATATATAAGAATAAATTATATACTCCACATTAGGTATATCTATGAAAATTCTCTTAATTAAAGAATCCAAAGTTTGATTCAATTTATACTAAGGATCCTCAACCCTAGTTTTTAGAACTTGCCCTTTAAGAATATGATATTGATGCTATTTTAATATGAATTAAGATGCATCAAATAATTTGGGTTATCACCATAAAAACGTTTTTCAAACTAAATACATTCTTATTATTATCCACTCCACTAATTAATAGATATCAAATCATCAATACACTGATATATATATATATATATATGTATATATATGTATATATATGCATATATATGGAGAGAGAGATAAATTCATACCAACATCAATAGAAACAATTACAATGTATCGATTAATCTTAATGTAATAGTACTATTCAGGCTTATATTATGAACTTACATATTACCATCTAATAAACTATATCACCTATTACCATTATGTAATCTTGTTATACTATGAATACATGTGATGTGCTTACCGAGTTATAAGACCTATTACTTTTTGGTATTAAAAACCTAACATGTATACATATACATAATATACATATTCTCTATGTGAAGTATAATATATGATACTATCATAAATATTCCCATTGATTAATCTCTTTATAGAAGAAGTAATCATAAGAAAATAGGACATCAACAAATCCAAGTTTTCTCACAAATATTAGCACTTGTTGTATACATGAATCGGGGTTCTAGGCTAGTTATTCTTGTTTATCCTAGTAACTATGTTTAAACTTCTGAATTTTTCACTCTTATAGTTTTTATTGGTTGATTTTATACCGCTAAACAATAGATGAAGAAATTGATCTTTAACTAATCATAATGATCAGTTTGTAAATGAAGTTCTATGGAATTTTGTGAACATTTGTAGATTTTCTTCTAGGTTGGTCTTAGAACCACTATTTGATGGAAACCTCATCTATATATGGGTCTACAAAACCTGGCTGAAGGTTATACTGGTATAGAGGCTATGGATATCATCATTGTACAGTTCAACATTGAGTTGTTGGGGAGGCTATGCAGTAGTAGTTGAGCACATGAATTTGTAGGTTGTTAAGAAACTTGTAGGTTTGGGATTCACACTTTCAAGGGTCTAGATGTATCTCTAGATCAAGCTTCACAAGGTTGGATCGTATCTAAAAGCCAAGGATGTGGCATTATTGTGTTCCATGCAGGCCATGGTCAAGGGAAACATGTATTATCAGCCTCTTCTATTTCATATGGCAATTTCCCACTATAATACCCTAGAGTGTAGGTTTTTGAGGTATTGGTGGTGGCTAGGGTGTTTGGAGTCTATCCATATAGAGGTGGAGGAAACATATGTGAAGCAATAAGATGGCACCACTAAGCCTAGTAGATGCAATAATCACAATTTTGTTCTACAACTATTTACAACAAGCTCCACTCAGTCAGGAACCTTGGAACTATGTGAGGGACATTGATGAAGTCTGGGGCTTCTATATAACATTGAAGGGAGAGAGAAGGGCACATAAGAAATAGGGGAGGAAATATAGGAGAAGAAAAACTAATAGAGGTGAGGGAAGGACAAATCGCCACTGACGAGGCATTTATTGTGAAGATGAGAAAAATTACCTTGGAGGAATGTCATGTGTTACATGATAAATTGGAAAGGAAAATATATTCCAATCAGTCTAACTAATGAGTTAGTTCTATTCACCTTAGGTTATTTTATTTTATTTCTCTCTTAATAAAATTCAGGTGAGGGGGTGTAAATAATGTATGTTTGGCTTGAAAATGATGAGTCGACTGATTAATATGTGATGAATCATGTTTAGCTTCAATTATATATTTTTTAAATGTTAGTTGGTATATTAACTACTTATATATTAACAATTGATTTAATGTATTAATTCTTCTTCAATAATCAATGAACCCCTTCAAACATGTTAATTTATTTTCTTTCATCTCTTACTCTTGGAATGAGTATAAAGAGTCAATCCTATTGTTTGAGGTATTTGTACATAAAGTTTCCATTATTTGGTATATAATGGTAATATTATCTTTAAACCACCCTAAGAAAAAGATATTGTGAACATTGCAATTACTTCACTTCCAACTAGTCCTAATTTACTATAAGTTAGGGAATAAGCACTACATACTATTTTGGTGGAAATTTTCTAAAGAAAGGGAGGGATGACTATGGTACCTAGAGTTGGATATGTTACAACAATTTATCCATTAAAGAGGATTTCATCCCCAAAATCTACCCATTCCTAACTTACCACATAAATATGCCTAGAATCAACCAAGTTACACATATTTTCTTAACTAATTTATCCTTTTTCATAAAATTCATCTAGAGTGGTTATTGAATTCATTAACATCATCATATTTTTTCATTACAATGTGGCACAATATGTAATTTTACTACGTTCATCATTAACTAAAATGTTTCAGTTAGTTTATCCACAACATCACCCTTATATCGAGTTAGGGCGTACAACCTTGAAGGTTTTTTATACTAGATTATTTACCTACCTAAATACCCTCTCAGTGCTATAAACCAATTGGGTTATCTCAAACTCAAAATTTTCCCTACTTTGATAAGTACAACTTGTTGTATGTATTCATTTAGGTTATCCAATCAATAACCAATTGTATCCACCTTAGCAAGGTTTAAATAACCTAATCAGGGAGTAATTATATTTGTGTGATATTAATCAAGGAAATTACTTAAAGGTTAACTTATGTATTGATTTTCTTACTTCATACAATAATAAAGTTGAATTACTCTCCCGTGATACTAAGGTACAAGAATCCACCCCATAAGGGGTAGAATGGTGTAGGTCAATTGTCATATATATTCCAAATTTTAACTCATTTCTCTACTATTAGGTCTAGGTTTTGAGGGTTTGCCTAACTAGTTAGGGTGTCTCAAAGAGGGAATACTTACTTGATTCAAACTTCATGCAGTGATGACTTGGTTCATGAAATCATTGATAAAATATGATTTTTTTTGTACATAAATAGCATAACAATGAAAATATTTCTATTGATGAAAACTCTTGTGATGTGAAAATGAAAAATTTGCACCCAAATCAATGTGAAAACCAAATCAATCACTTTTCACATAACTCATTATGCCAAAAGATTATAAGCCTCCAAGGGCCTATTAGGGTATACTAAAAATTTTTCTAACTCATACCATAGGTGACAAGGATATAGATTACATGAACATGATATCAACTTCTACTAGCTCCATCTTGGTTCAAATGTCATTTACCACTTCACTTAAAACGTACTTGATCATATCACATTATATACAACCTCAACATGGGACATCATGGAGTCTTAAGGTCACCAAATATCCCAACAAGAGCTTAGGGATTGTCAAACAAAGGTAAACAATATGAAAATCTGACACTTGATGTTGTTGGGTAATCATATATCGATGTGCCCTAAAGGAATCATCTAGGTATGCTATCTAATTCTGAAGATGATATACATGAACCCCTCAGGATATTCACTAGGTAGAAAAACTTTACTCAACTAATTCTAGAGTATGTGGAAATTGGATCTCATGTAAGGTATCTTCCAGTCTTGTATGCAGAGAGGTTTTGAAAAAACTTTACTGAAACATCCACGTTGAAGGAAGGACATCATAACTCTAAAACTTAAGTTAGTGTCCAATGTTTGTTATCCATGCAAGCTTAATTCTCAAAGTAGACATGGTTGTGGAATTTGAAAGGCCACAAGAAAATTGGTTTAAGGTGGGAACTATGGTTAAGTTAGTCTGAGAATGTTCAAGATTGCCAATACTCTATAGTTATTAGACTAGAACCTATCAAATATAAGAGATAGAAATCAATTACTTAGAAGAGTCAATTCATATGGAGGGAAATCTCCACTCCATAGGGATGGTCGGGATGATAAAGGTCACCTGGAAATTTAGAATCAATCATGGAAAAGGTTTGGGGAATGGAAATGAGATAGTGTTTGAAACACTAATTGGTATTCCATGACTTAGGAAAGGTATATCATCATTATATATATAATGAGATAACTACTTAATGCATTATATGTATATAAATAGTATAAGATAACTTGAAGTAGTTAGATTAACCAACTACAATGGCTCTGATACCATGTCGTAAAAAATGAAACCCACTTCTTATAGAATTGAGGAAATAATCCATCCGAACCAAACATATATGTATGATGGAAAAAGATAAATTATATTCTCATGTATTATATATCAAACATAGTCTTTAAGAATAACTACGATATTGATCTATTACAATACCATTCTCATTATAATTAATACATTATTCTACATATCAAGGGTGGTGTTACAGAAGAGAAAAGGTATATATAGTTATTACTAGACTAGTTGCAATGGCAACTTGATCATCCCAAGCTATCATCACTCCCTCTCTTACACATGATCTACCTAGGTCATGCTCCCCAAAGAGACCTACACTTAAGTGGTTTAGGAACAAGGAACACAAAAGGAGATGAGAAAAAGAATGGGTTAGTAAACATTGACTATGTACATGATAAACATATTTAGCCATTTTAGATCATAAGTGTGCAACAAAGGGGGTTCCTATTCAAAAGAGGGATATTAGCAAGTAGGTAAGTTCAATAAGATTAAACAAAAGAATGAACTTCAAAAGGCTGAGGCATATGGACATTAGAGCCATAAAGAATATGTAGAATCTTTCCATTTCCCAATCCTTGATTTTGAAATCAACCAATAATATTGCATGTAGATACATTAGACTAAAGGTATCTAAGATAGGGCCAAGACCATGCTGGTTCTTAGACCAATGGTCGGGTGGGAAGGATCATCCTGGATGGAACGATATGCCCCTATATATAAGAGGTGGAAAGACACACCCAAGGAAGAAAGATACACCATAATGGTTATACATAAGCATCTATATTAGTTATATTAGCCTAATATAACATGCAAAATAGGAAGGCACAACATATATTCACCAATCACATCAAACATATCACATAACATGATGGGAGGGTTACAAAGCTCAATATAACATGAATAAAGTTTGGTTCATGATATTTCTAAGGCATAGAGATGCAATAAGAAGATTACATAACATATTGTTATTATGGAAGTTGTAAGTGTTAGTAGCAATAGGATGGGTACAAAACATTACATACATGGTATATCCAATCGCAAATGCATATGGAATTTTACTCATGTTTTTCCATTCTTAACAAGAATTGGGACACTAGTCTCTTGAGAGATGGATTCCATGGAACATGGACAAATCTTCTCTTATTGAGTCTTGTATATTGAATCCCTTCAACATCTTGCCAATGTATGTGCTCTTTCTTATGTCAAGAAGCATTCAGATCTATCTCTATATATCTCAATTCCTAAGATATAGGATGCTTCACCTAATCCCTTTGTAGGGAAGGTGCTTCTCAGCTAGGTTTTAAAATTTGTAGGATAAGGATGTCATTCCCCATCATTATGTGGAATATAAATAGGATCCCACTCAACTTTTGTAAATATTTCATCTTAATTTTTACTAAAGTCAAACTATTTGACTATCTTATCAAATCAAAGATTCCATATCTAAGATGAATGCTTCAATCCTCAGTTTGACCTTTGTATCATACAAACTTTATCTACATTAATTGAATTTATAAAACGTTTTAGGTTGTGTCATGCACACATCCTCTACAATTTTCCTATTATGGAATGCAGTTTTAACATCCATTTAACAAATGTCATAGTATGCCAGGACCTTGATGGATACACCTGAAGGGGTAATAGACATAGGGTACAATTGGGTCTTCAAAAGGAGACTGACTTGGATGGTAATGTAGAAACATATAAGGACAATTTTTTTGTGAATAGTTTCAAAGAAGTTCAAATTGTTGAACAGGATGAAAGTGTTTTGCCAGATGCCATTGTTAAATCCATCAGGATCATGCTTGCCATTACAACTTAGTATAAAGTTTCAATAAATTGCTTGTACCTTTCTTGTGTCTTTTGTACAAGGTATAAAACAAACCTTTAATAATAATTGCCAGAAGACCAATAGCTAACAAGGTATTGTTGAAGTCTTCCATACTTTCAGCAAATGTGGGATATTTACCAAATTTTTTCTTATAAAGTTTGGACTGCATGAAAATCTCCCAGGATGCTCAAATATTGAGAAAGCATGTAGTTAAGACATTGAAGAGAATTCCAAAAGCTAGTTTGATCTATCTGCATTAACACCACACAAAACAGATATGAGAATATTCCAATTGCAAATGCGAACTTTGCAATGAATAATGTGGTCACTATCATAAATTTTCCTTATATTGATTGAAGGATCCATCCACGTCATGATAATGTGAGTATATGAGTAAAAACAAGAATTAGATATATAATTGGACCCACTCCATAAAGAATTAGTAGCTGAGTCAATCTCACCATTCATTATTGTAGAATCCAGGAAAATATGCATACCATCTTTAATCTTATAGATTTCTTTTATAATGTGAGGTATTTGTTTTGCATACCTCTAACATTTCAAGTTATAATAGTTGAAGATAAATCCACTTGTTCAGACATGATCAACATTAGTAATATTCATTGTTGCTTCTATCCTTTATTGAAATTATCTAGCAAAGAATATTTAACATGGGATATTTGAATGTTAATGACAAAACTTATACTCTTAAAAGAAACTCTAGGAGGAGACTTTGATTTTCTCCTTATATCTTCCATAACATACAAGGCATAGGGGTGATAGTCAAAGAGTAAGCAACAACCACATCATTTCTAGACTTAGAAATAGTAGCATTACTAGAAATGCCAAGGACCTAATCCTCTGTAGTGAAACTCTAAGAAATATAAGTCTTCCAAAATATCTCATAATTCATCTACCTCATTATCTACATGATCATCTATGTTTATTTTAGGTACCATACTTTCTTATCCTTGACATTGTTGGTTCGTGAGGGACTAATGTACTAGCATTGACACCACAAAGAGATGTCTCAAGACCAAAACTTTCTCAATTGAACCACCTAGCTAGCTCCATTTCATACTAAAACCAAATCTTGTTAGTTTGACCACCTCACTTTGAATCTAAAGCTCTTTAGATAATGAAAAGTCTACTGGTATTAAGATCTATAGCCTGGCAACCTCCAATCTCCTGAATTCTACTGACAACTTATTAGTACAGAGGGGCTTTTGACATAGGAACCAATCCTTCTAAACATCTCAATTTCCCACAATTCTGATTGCACATTGGAAATCATAAGCTAGATCACAATCTCAAATCATTTATATTTTCCATAGGCTCACCTTCTTCCCATTTCTTATTAATCATCGACTTTCCTACGAAAAACCATGGACCACTTTCAGTTGTTGTAAGGACATCTTCATTATTACAGAACATAACAACAAAAAATCCATCGCCTATCGATCTAACCTCTATTAACCCTTTCAAATTCTAGTTTTGTGCCAAATGATTCATGCACATGGGACAATGGGGTTTAAGACCGACTATATAGCCAAAATACATTCTACTGCATCTTTCTAGATTGATCTCTACAATGTCTTTAGGGTAGACTAACTTCCATTCAACAATTTGCACTTCCGTCTTAGATAGGCTGATAGATATGGTGCTTGATATCTAAAGAAGAGATCACACCACGATTTCACACCTAAAGCCACAAAAAATGAAGCAGTCTAGTTTCCTTTCTTATTCTTCCTATCTTGAGATTCACCTTTCCCATCATCTTCTCTCTCATGCTCTGTGGCATTGGATATCGACTCCGTCACCCCTGAAGTTGTCTTTGGAGTCACCTGCTTCTCAAGTACTTAAGAATGTTCTTTATGGCAGTCTAGTGAATTTCACTAGAATTTGATAAATATCCACTCTTCATGTCAAATACATACGAGACAATGGGATGAGTACATATCCTCTCGTCATGTCTAATGCATATTAGATAATGGGATGATCACATATCCTCTCGTCATGCCCAATATATATGAGATACTACATGAAGTTAGAAACACTTTGGTTAAGTTCAATAAGAAGACTGTAGGTAATTTTACTACCAAAGCTAAGGAGCTGGAAGCTAAATCCCTTGATATGAAGAGAGTGGTTGATTCTAATTCTAATCATAAAAATTTATAGACGTCCCTTGTTGTTCCTAGGTAAGATATATTAAGGCTCTGGAGGATGAAGAAATTTTTCTCAAGAAAAAATTGAGGGTTCAGTGGCTCAAAGTAGGTGATACAGTTTTTTACTTCATCCACACTTCCACAAAGAAAGGAGGATTAATAGTAGAATCCACTATTTTTTTAATGATGAGAAAATCCAAGATTGTATTGATACACCATGTTCTGGAAGAGATAATAGATCTGAACAATAACAAATGGTTGTTTGCAGGTATCTATGGTTGGCCTGAAAATCCAAACAAATTCAGAACATGGAACCTGATGGAGGCCATCAAAGATGAACATGATTTTCCTATTCTATACATGGGGGACTTCAAAAAAATTCTAGACAGCTCAGAGAAAGAAGGGGGTGCGACCAGTGGCAGGAGGCATACAGATGAGTTCAGGGAGACTCTGGATAAATGTGCCCTTACAGATCTAGGCTACAGCAGTAACAAATTTACATGGAGAAAAGGAAATGATGAATCTACTGCTATGAGAGAAAGACTTGACAGGGGGATTGCAATGCTGGAATGGACCTCCCTCTATCCAGATTCTTGGGTAGCCCATTTCCCTTTCCACAAATCTGATCACACACCTATCATGTTGAATACTTGTAAACAAAGGACCATACACATCTTTAAAAAAACCTTCAGGTTTGAATCTTTTTGGTTGGAAGACTGTGAATGTAGGGAGGTGGTAGCTAAGGCCTGGGAAGATGATAATCACAACTCTATAAATGAAAAGTTCAACAACTGTGCCAACAGACTGAGTGAGTGGGCAAAAAATCATTTTGGTAACATTCAAAGAAGGTTATGGCATGCAGAGGATGAGCTGATCAAAAGTCAAAGAAGGCCAATGACAAACAACAATCTGGGAAGATGCAGGGATTTAAGTGAAGAAGTAGAAAAGCTCCAAAACCTCAATGAAAGTTATTGGCTTATGTGAGCAAAAGCTAATGAGATGAGAGACGGTTATAGAAACACATCGTATTTACATAAAAAAGCTTCACAAAGAAGGAAGAAAAATGAAATCAACAAGCTAAAAGATGCGAGTGGGATTACTAAAAAAGACGAAGAGGACATTATGGGCATCATCACTAACTATTATATTTCTGTTTTCACTTCACAAGGATCACCTTGCCTTCATGAGGCAACATCAGAAGTTAAAAGATGCATAAATGATGTGATGAACTACTACCTCCAAAAAGAACCGAACAAGGAGGAGATCGAGGGGGCTCTTAGGCAAATGCACCCAACAAAAGCGCCTGGTCCCGATGGCCTTCACACTAGTTTCTTCCAAGATTTCTTGAGTGTCATTGGGGATGACATCATCTGGTTCATTATTGATTGGTGGAGAGATTCCAACACGTTGAAAGACATCAACAACACTAACTTTGTCTTAATTCCTAAGTGTGGGGCGCCAGATAACATGAAGGATTTCAGACCAATCAGCTTGTGCAACACAGTGTATAAAATAATTTCAAAGCTTCTAGCGAACAGGCTGAAGGTATATCTAAATGACATCATATCCCCTAATCAGAGTGCTTTTATCCCAGGTCGTCTCATCACAGAGAACACACTTATAGCTTTTGAAATGTTCCATTCCTTGAAAAGAAGAAATAAAGGTAAAAGAGGGCACATGGGTATCAAGCTTGATATGAGCAAGGCATACGATAGAGTGGAGTGGATGTTTATTGACACAGTCATGGAAAAAATGGGGTTTGGCGAGACATGGTGCAGAAAAGTGGGTGAATGTTATAAGTCAGTTTCTTTTTCCTTCATTGTCAATGGAAGGAGGAGGGGACACCTCATACCATAGAGAGGACTTCTCTAGGGGGATCCACTGTCACCATATTTGTTCATAATATGTGCAGATGTCTTTTCAAGAATGATCAACAAGGAGGTGGAGTCAGGAAATATACATGGCATTAAAGCATGCAGAGGCGGACCCAACATATCTCATTTATTTTTTGCGGACGACAACATTATCTTTGCTCGAGCCACACCACAGGAAGCTACCATGATAGCTGTGATTACCAGCTGCTACGAGAGTGCTTCTGGTCAGGAAATTAACTACTCAAAGTCAGAGGTGGTGTTCAGCAAGAATACACATACATCATCCGGCACTAATATTCTAGATACCCTCAAAATGAAGCAAGTTGAAAAACATGACAAATATCTCAGGCTCCCGACTGTGATAGGCAGGTCGAAGAAAGCTGCTTTCAAGGCCCTGAAGGATAAAGTGTGGAACAAACTAAAAGGTTGGAAAGAAAAATACCTTAGCCAAGCAGGAAAGGAGGTGTTGTTGAAAGTTGTGATACAAGCTATTCCGTCTTATATGATGAGTATTTTCCATGTGCCGGGGAACATAATTGATGACATTAATAAATTGATGGCAAATTTTTGGTGGGGAAGTTCTGCAAACAAAAGGAGGATTCATTGGGCGGCGTGGGAAAAATTATGCAAGCCTAAGATAGAAGGTGGCCTGGGCTTTAGAGATCTAGCTGTTTTCAATAAGGCTTTGTTAGCCAAACAAGCTTGGAGATTACATTCAAATCCAAAATCTATGGCCAGTCAAGTGATAGGAAATAAATACTACAAAAATGGTGATATCCTCGATGCGTTCAGGGGCTTCGATCCAAGCTATTCATGGAGAAGCATCTGGGATGCTAAGTCACTGCTTAAGGAAGGAATTAGGTGGAAAGTACGCAATGGAAGAGATATCAACATATGGGCTGACCCTTGGTTGCCAAATGTCAAAGGTTTCTGCACAAAGCTGATGGAAACTGATGACATGCTGGATATTATGGACAACAAAGTATGTGATCTGATCAACCAATCAAATCTGACCTGGAACCTAATTGAACTAGACAATATCTTTATAGAGGAGGATAAATCTACCATTCTCTCCATACCTTTATGCAACTCTAATAGTGACGAGATCTTTTAGTTCCCTACCCGAGATGGAGTTTTCACCGTGAGATCTGCTTATTGGTTGGGGTTCAACAAAACAACCCCAAGTTGGTTGGAACAACGAAAGGTGGTGCAAAATGAATGGGATTTCCTATGGAAGTTCAAGTGCCCTCCAAAGTTATCAAATTTCTTATGGCGTGCGTGCAGTGGTCATCTCCCAACACTGTTAAATTTGAAGCACAGACATGTTATAGACAATGATAATTGTACCATTTGCACCAAGGCTACTGAAGACACTTTCCACTATTTTTTTGAGTGCATTTACGCTGCTAAAATTTGGGGGAACAACCATCTCCTACACCTGATAAAAGATATGCCCAGAACTTCCTTTAAAGAGGCACTATAATGGATAAAGCAAAGAACACAAATAGATGGGTTTAACCTTTTCTCTATCAACTGTTTAGCTACTTGGAAAGCCCGTAATGTTCACCTTTATGGGGATGAACAGCCAAAAGCATCTCTCCTTACTGCTGGTCTCCACAAATGGGTGGCCCTTCATAAGGTGGAAAAATTTAGAGGAGTCAACCAATCAAGTTTCTGCAGAAGAGAAAATAGTAGATGGAAACCTCCTTTAGAAGGGGAGATAAAGATCAACCCCGATGCAACCTTGATTGACAATAAAAAGACTAGTTGTGGAGTTATTTTCAGAAACCATCACGACACTCCTTTAGTGATGGCTGCTAGAACAGTGGCTGGCTGCTGGAATTCTTTTGTTGCTGAAGCTTCGACCATCCTTTTTGCTTTAGAGCTTGCAAGAAACATGAGGATGACATCCATTAGTGTGGAAATAGATGCTTTAGGGGTGGTTCAGCTTCTGAATGGTGTTGTGAAAGGTGGCGGGCCTCTTGTCCAAATCTTCAAGAACATCAGTAGGTGGGTTTCTAATTTCAACAAATTTGTATTTTGTCATGTCTTTAGGGAGGGCAACATTTCAGCACACACACTTGCTAAAATGGGGAAGGGTTATGTAAGTGATGAAATATGGGTAAAGGAATTTCCTGTCCTATGTGAGGATTTTTCATGTAACCTTGATTTAAATTAATGAACTATGGTTTGAACTCAAAAAAAAAAGTACTCAAGTTGTTGACTACTATTATTTTATTTTTATTTCTTCTTCTGAGGTTGTCAATTGGGATAGTGACTGCGTTATACCCTCTATTTCAATGGAACAAAGAGAATCCCTAATAAAGTGGGATATTAAAGACAATATTTGAGTAGGTCATGAAGAATAGAATGTTAACAAGGCCCCAAGTCCTGATGGCTTTAATTCAATGCTCTTTAAAACTTGTTGGAATATTGTTGGAACTGATATTACAAAGGCTATTTTTAGCTTCTTTAACACTAAAAAAATGTTGAAGGAATGTAGTCGTACCTATATTACTCTTATTCCTAAAGTTGCATGAGATACCATTCTCAAGTATTTTTGTCCTACTTCCCTCTGTAATTTCAACTATAAGGTGATTATTAAAATCTTGACTAATAGACTAAGCTCAGTGCTTCCTGGCCTTATAGATAAGAGTTAGATGGCCTTTACCAAGGGAAGGCCTATTGGGTATTCTTTTTTCTTGGCTAACGAGATAATTAGCACATTTTCTAATGCTCTAGGCCCTTGTAAAATGTTTATCAAGGTGGACTTGTCTAGGCCTACTATACATTAATAGGGACTTTATCTTTTTCTTGCTTTCCAAGATGGGGTTTTCTTAAATGTGGTACACTAGTTGAAGGTTTGCTTTCACACCACCTCATTAAAAATTCTTATTAATGGATCCCCTACCTCCACTGTTGGTGCTTATAATGGGGTTAGAAAGGGAGATCCACAAAATCACTATCTATTTGTTATAGCCATGCAAGTGCTTTCTTCCACTAGTAAGTCTCATGTCAGTAAAGACATGTTTGACTACTATACATGCTTCAAATAACATTGGGTTTTCTCATATAATCTTTTTTGATGATTTAATATTATCTACTAAAGCTAATAATCACAATCCTTTTTCCATCTTGGATATTCTTAGAACTTTTAAGAGGATCCTGGGCCTAAAACTCAATAAAATGTACAACCAATTATTTCTAAGCATGAATGTCAGTGAGCAAAATATTCCTAACATCTTGATGATCATTTCTACTCCCCTTCTTTTGAGATATTTTAAGTATCCCATTGTTTACTGGAAAACTTGGAAAGAATATGTGCTCTCCCATCACTGATAAGATCAAGAAGAAACTTGACTCATGGAAAGGGAACCTTCATTCATTGGATGGAAGAGTTGAATTGGTAATTTCTACTCTATCCACCTATAAAAATTTTTGGTCTTTTGACTTCCCTCTTCCTAATGTTATTATTCATGATGTAGAAATTTATTTGAAGGGTTTCATTTGCAAAGATAGTGAGGAAAAAAATTCATTTACATATGGTCTCTTGGGATACCATCTACAAACCTAGTATTTAAGGGGGCTTGGGTATTCGACATGTGTATGATTGGTCCAAGGCTAGTATTCTCAAATTTATGGGATCTAATGACAAATAATGTCTCTATGTCAAATATGTACATGGAAAGGATGTTCATGATGATTCTCATCAATGAATAGTAAATCTAATTTATTGTGGTTATGGAGGAAAATTCTCAACCATAGATACCGTTGTAAGCCTTCCATTGATTTTTGTGTTGGAGACGACAAGAAGTTACTTTTCTGGAAGGATCACTGGTTACCGTAGGGCAGTACTTTAAGTGACCTCTTTGAAAATAAATTGATTTTTAGACTAGGCCTTGGTGATAAATGCAAAGTTAGCACCTACATTGTTGATGATTATTGGTCCTTTCCTGATGTCTAGGGGTCAGGTCCTATTCAAGAGTTCAACATGATGCACTTTCTTAAGGGGTTGATTATATTAAAATTAATGGAAGTAATTTTTTCATATTAAAAGATGTTGGGAGATCATAGAAAAAAAATCTTAAAACCTAATGGGGGATATGCATTTGGAAAGGGTAGATCCCTAGAAGATGCTCTTGTATGCTTTGTAAATGCTTTGATGCCTATGGTTGCGTATTTGAAGAGAGTTGATTTCTTATGCCATATAGGTGCATGTTATTTAAATGGAAAGATAAAGATAGTGCTCACCTTTTCTTTGATTTCTCATATTTTGGTAACATTGTGGATTCTGTTTTTTAGAAGTACGGTTTGAAGCCAAAGATTTTTATGGATCTAATTAGCTACCATGATGAGAGAAAGACTCTTGAAACATTTGTTCTTCACTACACATGGTAGGAAACAAATTCTCAATTCTTCATTGGATATGAGAAGAGATTTGAGGCAGTTTGGGCCTCTAGTATGAAACAAGGACGAAGTTTGTACAGTTAATATAAGCAAAAGTTTGGTAACTTTTATTACCTGATTTAGTAATGGAAGAGGCATGCTAGGTTCACCAAGAAAATGTAGTAGGTGTATCATTATGGGAAAAATGTATGCCATATTCATATAAATTCCGAAATTTAGTTAGATAATTCACATAACTAATCATCATAGCTAATGTTTATCTCAACATATATACCAGGTTCCCCAAGTTGAGTGTTCATCCTAGGTACACACTAGGTATTAAATTCAAACTAAAAAGAACATGCACATACATTCCTAATATAGACTTTCATATTACTCTTATCTTGTTACTAATATATTAATCTCATATTAAGGCTGTTAATCTTACTAAGTGGGTATATTAATATATATATATATATATATATATATATATATATATGTATATATATATATATATATATATATATATATATATTACCTCTATTGCACATATTTAGCCACAAAGGTGTAGGTTGTATATGTGTGTGGGTAAAATATGCATTCTTATAATATAGGTCATGTAATGTCATTCTCCCTCTTAATGTCATATAACTTAGGAAAAATATATTAGAGTCAATTATGTACTCTACATTGGGTATATTCACAAGAATTCTCTTAATTTAGGAATCCAAGGTTTTATATAATTATAACTTTAAATGCTCAGAACTTTCCCTTCATGAATATAATATTTATAAAATGTAATATGAATTTAGATGCATCAAATAGTTTGAGTTATCATAATAACTACTTTTTTCATACTAAATAAATTCTAATTATCATCTAATCCACTATTTAATAAATAAGGAATCATTAATACAATGATATATATATATATACAAACTTTAATACAAACAATCATAATGTATCAATTTATCTAATACAATAGCATTGTTATGCATTATATATAAACTTTCATACTACCATCTAATAAATTATATGGCCTAAATATCTCACCCATGAAGCCTCCGTAAGAGCTCTGGATATTAGGGCTCCATGAATGGTAGTCCTCTCTCCTATTTGGTTTTCCTCTTATAGGTCCAAGGTGAAGCTTCCTTTTTGGTTTCATTTCTAGAGATGGCATCAGAACAAGTATAACAATGTGTGAGATTGTAGTTGACAGAAGAGGAAATTACCAAGATGATTCATTGAATGTGAGAATAATTGGTGAGTGATCCAAACTCCTCTAGAGATGATCTATCACATTGAAATAGGGAAATCTTCCATTCATTATGCATTGACGAGACTTGTATCCAACCTCCCCCGATATATATTTACTAGAGATGATCTATCACGTTGAAATAGGGAAATCTTCCATTCATTATGCATTGACGAGACTTGTATCCAACCTCCCCCGATATATATTTACTGGAGATGATCTATCACATTTAAATAGGGAAATCTTCCATTCATTATGCATTGACGAGACTTGTATCCAACCTCCCCTGATATATATTTACCAGAGGGAAATGACAAGGAGGATGAACACAAGGAACTATCACTAATCTCAAGGTTGATGACATATACATCTTTAAATTGTGGGCCATGAAACATACACTCACACAATCATGGACATTATTAATCAATATTTTATTCAAGTAACTGTAATGCAATGTCTTTGTGATACAATCTTTTCATTGGAAAGACATGCAAGAAGGACGTAGACAAAGCACCATCAAACTTTGACAACAAGTTGCTATTTTTTTAAGAGATAGATGAGGAAGAAAAACCAGGCAACATAATCCTAAACCTTAGCCTATTTTGGGTAAGGATTTACAACCTACCCAATGGGGTTCAGATCAGAAAAGGTGGTACGGGAAGTTTCCAGAAGACTTGGTGAGGTTCTTTAGTCAGACCTAGATTAATTGGGATGGGAGTCATCATCCTGAATTTGTGTCTTTCTAGACATCACCAAACCACTGAAAAGGGTTCTCTATGTTAAAGGAAAGACCAAGAAGGTTGTGGATCTTGAATTTAAATATGAACCCCTCTCAAACTTCTATTACCTATATGGTTTATTGGGGCACATGGATAAGGACCACCTAACAAATGGGGAATATGATGAACATGCCATACAATGGGGAGCATGTCTGAAGGCATCACCCAAGAAAGATCGAGCAACAATAAGTGAAGAGGTCTATGGTGAAGGAAACACAAGGAGGAAGCTAGTATAAAGAAACCAAGAAACTTGCAATATGGGGAATCAGGGGTAGCAAGGAGGAAGATGTAGAGGGGAAAAACACGAAGTCTTTGACTCTAAGTCTATACTCTACATTTATGAGGGAATCAGAGAACATAAAGACAAGGGGTGCAAGAAGGTCAAAAGAAATCATAGGCAGGAAATGAGCCGCAATGGAACCAATATGCCCAGGGTCATAGATAGCTGATGGTGAGGCATCATCTTCAATGAGAAGTGGGAACTTCAGGACAATGACACATGATAGAAATCTTGTGTAGACGGTAGATATAGGAACTGAGAAGAAGATACAAACTTAGGGCACTCCATTGAAGACCTGCTGGAAATGCAAGAAGACAACCGACTACCAGAAGAAGAACCAATAGCTGAGGGTTAGGAGGACAATATTTCTTACAAGGGCAACCCATACGTGTATCGAAGCATGGATGAAGGAACTTAATCGCAACATTGCACAAAGGGAAAGATACATGATGGAGGATAGTTCAAAGGAAATGAAGAATGTGAAGACATGTGATCAAAAGAAAAAGATAGTAGCAGTGGTAGGAAAACATGGAAAGCAATAAGAAAAGACTATGAAGAAAGAGAAGAATAAGTCTCTATTTATATATAAGACAAAAAAATCTATTAGGTTGTGGTGTTGGGATATACAGATGATAGAGAAGGTAGTGGAAATAAAAACTTTTGTCTCTATTCCTTTACCATTAGATCATGTAAACAATGATGCATCTAGGAAAGAAGGTAGCAAGAGATATACCAGGTCCTGGAGAAAGTCTAGTTACAACTCTTGCATGGTGATGTGCACTCTTTGCTAGATGCACATGGACAACTGGTGATGACAGGCTCCTAGTATAACACCACAGTTGGAGGTGGTTGTTGTCCTCTTAGCATGGCGGTAACAACCTTCACACCTCTACATAGTACACACGGACCACCAAAAACTCCACATCGTGTTACCAGAGACAATGAGAAGGAGTTGTTCCTTCGAACATCAACATGCTAGTGTTGAAATGCTCTCCCTTATTGTATATCCCTTACCGTCTCTCACTTTTATGGGTAAGACTTGCTCGGGCTTAGACGTTACCACAACTATGAGTGGACAACAATTGTTAGAGCTTAATGTTGTGTCTCCTGAAAGCCTTGACTACCCCTCTATTTATATGAGGGCTAGGGTCAGGGCTTCTAGATGAAGTGAGAGTCAAAGAAATAGAATTTCATACATTTTCCGAGAGATGTGAACCATGAAATTATTGGCTCACTATTGAACCTGTCAGTTCACTATGTTTCCTATTCACATAAATATTTTCTCTCAATACAAGGATTAATACACATCGTGATATCATCATCAATCCTTGATTTAATCTCATTGATCATTGAACTGGGAAATTCACAAGTTGAACCGTTCATTCTAGATCTTGTACTGATCAGTTGACTAACTGAACCGACTGATTCATATCTTAGTTTAGGAAATGTTCAACCAATGTATTCAAATTGACTTAACACTTGAATTTATCTTTTCAACACATGAACGTAGTCCTGTCAGTCAATTTTCCATTATAGTTGTTTAAATTGAATTACTAAACACTTTAGTAATAAAGTTAAACATAATTCATGAATAAACTCCTATTCCATGTGCATCCTATGCATGTGACCCTATAGGTCCCAAGTTAAGTTGGCAGTGAATGCCCATAACCAATTTATGACATCACAAACAATGAGCAATATTTAGCAACACATCAATGCTACCCAAGTAATTAGAAAGTTGGAGAACAACTTCAACCTACAATTCGTGACCAATGTTACCGTGATCATATAGTTCCTTTGTCTCTAATATATGGATTGAACTCAAGGCATGGAATCATCATCCTCTCAACATTCAATTAATGTTCCTTGAACTAGAATAGACTGTATGAGATGCATGTGAGCTCACATATTAGATATCGAATCATATGAGTATGGCCACACATTTCTCAGTCTTTCTTATCAAGTGGCTAGGATATCAATCTCCTATAGGATGAAGAAATTCCATCTACATCACTCACACTCAATCCCTATGTGTCACAATGTAACCAAGCACCACTTTTATGGCAATCCTTATTCAAGGTCTTGTTGGATGATGTCAAAATACATCAAATGACATGTGATGAGTGTAGTGACTTCAGTTCTAAGAACCACAAGCACCACTATCACTATGAGAGATGATTTTGACTACCATTCTATGGTTTCTATGCATCACTCTTAAGGTGGGACTATCCGATACACTATTGTTTAACATGTACCTATGTGTTTGACTCTATCTTCAATCGACACACACTTTAGTCTTATGTATTACTATTGTCTATTTTTCTTCCACAATAATATCCGAGTAGGGACATAATAAGAATGTATGTACTCTTATCGTACTTATGATCCTATTGTTCATGTCCTCAACCTGAAGAAATATGTCATCTAGTAACATCATTCTTTAGACATATATTGTGTTTGTGTCATCATCTCATGATTGAGACAAACATAATACACACAATTACCTTTATTATTGTAAAATTATGCATATGATGCCCCATTACAATCATCATATGATTGGCTCTATGGACATACATACCAATAGACTCGAACTTGTACTTAGAGTCAATCACTTACAAATATTATTCCGAGTGATCTTAATATCCCATCATTTTTCTACTGCACTAGTGCTTTTATAGCGGGTTAGAAATGCTTGCTTCAAGTCGGTACTTTGCATTTTTTCATGCCTTCTCATTGTATGACTTCTCATATGATATGGAATTGTCGTAGTATGCTATCTAGAATTCCTTTTGCCTAACAAACAACTACATTTTTGTCACGATATCTCTACTATGTCATCAATGGTTGGAACCTCCCACAACTTCATACAAATTAACTTCTAGATCCATACATTATCCTCTATTAAAACAACAATGTATACGACTTCAGTTGTAGAAAAACTATCTATTGCTTGGAACTCTCCCATCTTACAATTAATTATTAAGGTCAAACACAAATTTAGATTGCGATCATGAATTTTATTTTTCATTTTGGAAGCTTGCATCCATGTAACCCTTTGCACCCAACTCTTCATTATTACCATAACTAGGGAACTGATCAATTTGCAACTTCTAAATTCTTTTTTGAATTTATGAGGTGAAGTTATCTCTACCTTGGCTAGTGAATATCATATTCAAGATTTCCATTTTACAAATGCTAAAACAAGAACCACTCCCTTTAGATTCTAACCCCTAGTTGAATCAGAGTGGTTTCTTGAAAGTTGTTGTAGATACCTAGACGAGTTAAAATGTTATTGGTGTCCCTAAGTATCATGTTGGATTCCATCTTTGATCCCATGGCCTCAAGACATTTCTCAGAATCTGGTCCCTCAATAGCTTTTAGGTATGTTTTTGGCTCATCACCTATGACCAACTCACCATCCTATTAGATATACGAGGTTTACTATTTCCATAAGGAACTTGAGATTCCACAAAAATTTGTGATTCTCCTTATTCCTACTGTACCTCTTTAAGTTTAATGATTTCTTGTTGGTCTCAAAGTTTTTGAGTTCTACTTTTCTCCCAGTGGTTCCTTTGGAATTAAGTTTCCTTTAGGAATACAACCATCCTACTAACAAACTCTTTTGTTATTGAATTGGAATATAAAAGTAGTATTCAATAAAAGAACATGACTTATTGACAAAGCTTTTCAAGAAACTATTTTCTTAGACAAGCTTTCATTCCTAATATTTATAAGAAACATATGGGGACACTTTCCATGCCATATATCATATGGTGTCTTCTAAACCATTTAGATGGTACATTGTTTAGTTAAAGACATGTGCCCAAAAAGGAAATTGGAGATCAACAAGATTTATTTTTGATGCATCATTATGTTTAGGTGGAGTTCATCATGATACATTATCACTGTCTCCCAGGAAGTCCTCCAACTCTTGGTTTGAATATTTTCCACATCGATCATATAAAAGTGCTTTAATACTTACACCAAGCTAGTTATGTACTTCACTCAGGATCTCCTTGAACACTTCAAGCAATTTAGACTTGTATTTCATTAAGTATGCCCTACCATATATACTGAGATCATTAGTAAATATAATGAGGTACTATTAACCACCTCTAGCATTTATTCTAAAAGGTCTATATACATTAGTATGTATGAGCCCTAATAGAATACTCGCTCTCTCACTACATCTAGGAAAGGTGATTTTGTCACATTGCCCAATAAATAAGACTTTCATGTCTCTATTTGTTCAATAACCAAGAGAGTCTAGACAACAATCGTTATGGATTCTAGAAATGCATTCTCACTTATGTGCTTTAGAAGACAATGCTATAGGTATTTATTGTTTAAGTTATCGAGTCATTCATTATGTGTTACACATATTTTTCTCTAAAACCATCAAGTATAGATTATGATACGTAGAACACTCCCATATAAGATATTATCTTTTAAAACAAAAAATCAATTATTAATAATATTCTTTTCCATCCAAGATACATGATATTTTTCATTAATGGTAGGTACATAATAGAAATTCACTATTTATGTTACATGTCGATTAGGTGAATGACATATATCAACAGTAGTGGAAGCAACTCTTGCTTTTCACAGTTCTAGATTACTTCTTCTTCGGTTCTAAAGTGGAGATCTCTATCTCCTTCTTCCTGAGTTCCTCTATATAAAAAGGATAGTTCCTTTTCTGGTGTCCAGGCTGGTGACAATGGTGGCATTTTCCTTCTTTATTTTCTCCTCCTTAGCATTCAATGTAGAAGACTTTGGTTTCTGGATAACTTTAGAACTCTTCTTAGATTTGCCTTTGCTATTGGACTTTGGTCTGTTGATCATCATCATAGATTTGGGTTTGTCCTTCTCCATCTACACTTCAGCTATCCTCAATAGGCCAAGTATTTTTGACAATGTATTGATCATTCATGTTGTCGTTCATGACAAATAGGTTGTATGATTCTGGTAGTGACTATGCCAACTCTTGATTAAAGGGAAATCCCAATCTAGCAAGGTTCTCCACATACCCAACAACCTATGTAAATGAGGACCTACTTGATCTCCTTTAGCCATATTGCACTTGAACAATGCCTTTGAGATATCATATCTCTCTTGACTTGCCTGATCTTGGTACATGTTCTTAAGATGTATTACCATATCAATAACGTCCATGTTCTCATGTTGTCTTTGCAACTCATAGTTCATTGATCAAAACATCAGACACTTGACATCCATGGAATCTTTAGAGTGCTAATTGTAAGCATACCTGTCAGCCTTAGGCACTGTGGGAGAGAGTTCATCTGGCTCTATTATCTCATAAACATAGAGCTTGCGCTCTTAAGTGAGAATCATTCTCAACTTCCTAATCTAGTCATGGAAGTTATTCTCGTTCAACTTATCCTTCCCAAGGACCGATTGCAAAGAAAATGTGCTTGTGTTTTGTATTAGATTCTATACAAGAAAATTTTCAACTTTTTTCAAAACACTTTTGATTTGATTTGATTTGATAACTTTGACAATATTAACACGACTTTTAATTAATTATTGTTCCCACTATTTTGTTCAAATTGAAAGCGCTCACCACCAACTCCAAAGATTGTATCATATAACCTTATAGTGAGCCAAGATCCATATTTCACTAAATAATCTGTCAGCTTTGGTTGGTCGCCCACAACATGACTATTTAGGTAGGCAACTTGTACAATATAGATGAAACACCATGCTTTGGCCTAACCTACACATGGTCGATCAAGCTTTAATATGTTTCTCATATGGGATGCATCTTAGAATTCATATTTATTGAGGGGTTTTATATATAAGTACATATACATATTAAATCACCACATATTTATATCACATATCATATACATGCTATATCAACAAATGAAAAACATGAAATTAGAAATATACAAGTGATGGTTATGTCCATACAAATAAAACTCTTTGGATCCACAAAGAATTGCTACAATCTGAGGTCCATATCACATTTAGCAACATGTACTATGTAGATGGGATATGCCGGTCGATCAGCTGGACCCTCGAATCGATCAACTGGATTCTTAGTCGGTCAATTGGATTCATCAATTGGTCAATTGGTCCTAGCCCATGCAGTTGACTAGACTCCTCCAATCGACCAGTTGGACCTCTAGTCGATTGGTTGGCTCATCCTGTCTGTGGCCTCCTTGGTCCTCTAGTTGATCAGTTCAAATCCTTAGTCAAACAATTTGACTAGTGCAGAAGGTCTCTCTTTCCAAAAAAAATAAAACTATCCTATTCCATATTACATTGTAAAAGGGAAAACCTCGTGTTACATTCAAGGGGAGAACAAGAAGAAGAATATTAATTTACATATAGAAAGAAGAACAGAGGCTCAATATTCAAACTGAGTAATAACTGGAAAGAAAACAAAATGAACATTAACACACATCCATCAAGGTTTTTCCCTTAACCACACATACATCCACCATAAAAATGCTTTTAGGGTGATGCATATATTGCATATATATCATATCATATATATTTTGGAATCATATGTGGTACTTAATTGGATATGCACATTAGTCATTTTAATATTCACATGATATGCAATAAAATAAATCTGATCATATCAATTTAAATCCAAATACATCGTAAATTGACATGGCTCTGATACCACTATTTTGGAATATGGACGGAAGAGAAGGCAACACAAACACAAACTTTTATCCCTATTCTTTTACCAGCAGATCGCGTCAACAATGATGCATCTAGGAAAGACGGAAGCAAGAGATATATCCTAGTGTGGTGGTCATGGCCTCCATGCCTCTATGTAGTCCATGCAGACCACCAAAAACTCCATGTCATGCTACCAGAGCCAATGTGAAGGAGTTGTCCCTTCAAACATCAATGTGCTAGCATTGACTTCCTCTCCCTTGTTGTCTCTCCCTTTCCATCTCTCCCTTTTATGGGTAAGACTTGCTGGGGCTCTTATGTTACCACAATTTTGAGAGGACAACAATTGTCAGATCTTATTGTTTTGTCTCCTAAAATCCTCGACTATCTCTCTATATATAGGAAGGATAGGGTAAGGGTTTCCATATCAATTGGGCATCGAAGAGATAGAATTTCATAAATTGTATTGTCAAATTTGGAAGATTTTACCTAAAGTAAAATACCTATAAGTTTTCTTCTCATCTTGTGACTCATCCCTTCTCTACTCCCCCTTTATTCCTTTACAAAATCCTAGGGACTCAATAACTACTTCTTCTACCCTTATGAGTATTAGGGTTATGAATAATAGGATTAAGGCATCCTCCACCAAATGAAAATGCATGAAATTAAGATATCATGGACATAATTTTACGATGCTTTAAATTCCCTAACCATAAAATTGAGATTACTTTACTTATATGAAAAAACATGGCCCACATGAAGAACACCTCCATCCCAAATGACACACCCATGGACTACTCTGAGGGGAGGCCCTCCTGTAGGAAGAGGATGTATTCAGAAAAGAGAAGGAGGTCCAAGGAGGGTGAGTCCTCCAAGAAGTAGAAGAGGTCATATGAGGCCTCTATTGAGAGAGGTCTCGAGCATGAGTATGTCCCCTTTGGCATTCTAAACCACGAGGATGGTCCTAACCCTAAAGTTGAACCCATGATGGAAGATGAGCCCAAGAATGACCCCGACCATGCTGCTGGCTCTGAACCTATAGTTGGGATAGTGGTAATTCAAACCTCTGGGATGCAAAAGAAGAAGCTTACTAAGGCATTTAGTGCCCTGACTCTTAGAGACGTTGCCAGGGATGAGAATGGTGAACCCCTACCTATCTGACTTCATCTTGGATCCACCATCCTTGACTTCATCAAGATGAACATAGAGACGTTTTAGGGGGAAGACAAGACATAAGTCATCGACAAGGAGGATGCCTGGCTCCTAGTCATAGAGAATGGCTTCCATATTTTGGAGGTGCAATCCAACAAGAAGGTTCTCTTTGCTGCTCACTTGCTCAAAGGAGCAACAAAGCTTTAGTGGGAAAACTATATTGCAGGTTGAGACCTAACTAAGGAACCTATAGCCTGGGTAAATTTTTACACCATCTTCTCCCCAAGATTCATTCCTAGCTTTGCCAAGAGGGAAAAGAAGAAGCAATTCATGATCCTTTATTAGGGAAACATGTCAGTGATGAACTATGCTAATAAATTCCACCTCTTGGAGCAGCTTGCCTATATGTTGACTAAGGAATGGTGAGTGGTGCATTTTGTCGAATGACTACATCCTTTGCTGAAATCTCATTAAATGGCCAACAAACCTCAAAACTTCATCGAGGCCCTCAACTTTGCCTTAGACATGGAAAATACTATCTTTCCTACTTAAAACCCTCCCAACGGATATCTAGGGTTTAGTAAAGGTGCTTCTACCCCAAGAAATGATAATAGAAGGCTACATGGTCAAAACAATGACAAGGGAAGAAATGGAGGAAAGGGTAAACCTTGTCATGAGAACTGACATGATGAGTGTTGCACCTGTGCGAAGAAGCACCCTGGTAGATGCTTCCATGAAAAGAAGGTGTGCTATCTTTGTTAGCAAGAAGGACATATCAAAACCAACAATCCTCTCCCTGACCCTTGAGATCTAGGCCCAATGGCGGCCCAACCAGTGGCTGCAACACCTTAGGGAGAAACCCAAGTAGCTGGAGAGCACTGACATGCCTGAGTCTTTGTCATTGATAATGAAGAAGCTTAGGCCAATGCCAACCGATTCATAGAAGGTACTATCCCTAGAACTCATCTCTGAGCAAGGTATGTGGTTACTCATATGAATACTCACCTTATCAACTTCCATGCTTTCCAAAGTTTTCCCAATTAGATTGCAATTAAAATACTGGATTGTTTATTTACTTTCCTACAATCTATAAAGTCACTATGGGTATAATATTATATAAATGTAACATGATCGAACCCCAAATAATCTCTAGTGAGTTAAAGAGCATGGGGTGAATGAATTCATTGTGGGAATGAATGGTGATCAAGCTTGGAAAGGAAGATCGCCATAGGCCATGCCTGAAAAGGAAGGCATGTGCAAGAAACCAAGCCCAGGTGAGGGAAGGTGATGAGCGTCCACTGCAAGGACCAACTCTTAAGAGAGGGTTCCCCATAAAGAGGTTCCCCTAAAGAAAGGGCACACTAATAATACGTCGAAGTGCACTACAATCTCTAAGATTTTTAATCCTAGAGTTTAACCTTTTTTACTATCCAATTAAAGATAGTATAGAAGGGTCGATTCCATAGGACAACGTCTTTAAGAAAGTAGTCTCTAAACCAATTATTTTGTTGAACTTTTATTTCTTTTTGGTATTTTTATATTATTAGAACAGGAAGTAAAAATCGGATTGGGGGTTTGGTAATTATTGCCAAAACAAGAAGGAAAAGTAAGAATTAAAATTATGCTAACAAGAAGTAAAATTGCCATGTTACAAGGAAGAGAGCTGATTGTTAGCAAAATAAAAGATATTATGAATAAAAGACTAGAATGCAAATAGAGAAAATCAAACGATGGAATATCGAGGCTTTTTAGGGGTTTTCACCACCTTCGCCTAGGCGAGAAATAACTAAGTCCTATAAATGAAAAATCTAATGAAGGCATGTGAATTAACCAAAATCCACAAAAGATGAACTCCACATGAGCCCATTGGTCCTGGTGCTCATGTATCTTAGTTCACCATCCCAAAAGAAAAAGATCCACGGTCATTTCAAAACATCTATGCAAATGGTTTTAGTGTTCAAAATCTGGGCTTCCATGGTCATTTCCACCCGGATTGGATATGATCAAATCGATTAATAACTCTGATAGATCATTAGTTCTTAAAAGCAAAAGCCATTTGAAAGAAGTCATTCTTACAGATTAAGTCGATTCAAACCATGGCTAAGGGACTATTCCCCTTGCCTCGATAGGAAAACTAGCCGCTCATGCATGTATAGAAAAGGGAGACGGAGGAAGAAAGTGTTCTAGCCATAGTCTAGACTTATCAAAGGATTAATTCATTAGGCTAGAGACTATCAATTGGCTGACTATTAATTCCTTTATCTGGTCTACAGAAGAAGAAGAAGGGGAAGACCAAGAGGACCAAATCTAAAAACAAGTGAAGTAAAAAAACAATAATTAAAGGGGGCACTTAGCTTGCAAATAGTTAATCTTTATTGATGAACAATACACAAGAACATAAGAATGATTGCTCAAAAATCCTTCATATAAATAAAGATTATGCTTTTGAGGAGGAAGTTCCCCTCCTTTTATAGGAGAAGGAGGGGAATTTTACAACTAGGGTTGTGGGAAAATGAGGATGGAGGCTGCATTTTTGAACTGGCCACAGACTTCCAATCGATCGGCTAGGTGGCAAGCCGATCGATTGGGAGTTTGGTAAGGGCGGGAATTAGGGCAACAGTCAGCAACCTTACGTCCCGGGTGGTGGCACACTTTGACCCCCTTGGCTGGGTGGGAAAACTCCCGCTTTGAGGTCTGAAATGATCGTTTGACATTCAATTGGTGCACCATCTATACTGAGTGTTTGAATGAGGCTCGGTGGCTGAGGGATGGTGTCAACTGATCGTCTGGAGCAGGTGAGCCAATTGGCTGGAAAAGGTGGGCTGATCGTCTGGAACAGATGAGCCGATCAGTTGGAATAGATGGGCCGATCAACTAGAATAGGTGAGTCGATCGTCTGGTGTTTTGAGTCTACGGAGATGTATAGATTTTGGTGAGATTCAAGTTCAATTGTGATAAAAGGAAGCAAATAGCAATTTGTTTCTTTTCAGTGGATAAAAATAAGAATTTATATGTGACAAGACTTAAAAGGTTGTGAAAAAGGGTGCTAGATTAGCACACATCAAATTCCCACAAACTTAAGCCTTTTCTTGTCCTCAAGCAATTAAAATATCAAAATAACTCAATTTTTTTAGAAATAAAATCTTCATCCTCTCTTAATTAGTTGTATCTTCTATCCTTTTCATGGCCAAGAAATCCATCTCCTAGAATCAAAAAATAGAAGTTCTATATTTCTTACAAAAACATTTTTCATAACTTCCTTTTTCAAACTTATACTTGTAAAAATAGTCTTAATCCTACTTGCGCTTTAACACTAAAAAAATTATTCTTTTTTGTTTAAAGGGGGATGAGAAAAAGTAAGGTGTGGAAGAAGGATCCCTCCTCTATTCGATTTAGGATTTAATTTGATGGACTTGTGGTTACATTGACCACAAATTTTTTTTACATGTGCCCCTATTACATTTACGAGGGGTGTGGAAGAATGATCCCTCCTCTATTCGACTCAGGATATTGTGCACAATTTTTTTTGTGTGTTTTTTTCTTTGGCATCTTTTAGCGATACGCCCCTATTACATTTATGAGGGTATGGAAGAAGGGGGAGAGGAGGAGCATGCCAACCCAAACTTGGGATTTGACATGTATATTATTTTCTCATGCAATATTTTTTTGAGTGTTGTTGCATCAGTAAGAAAATCATGTAAATACATTATATGAGAAAGATTGATCAGTTAATCTAATGCTAAAGATAAGAAAATTTTAATTTGATTCTATTTGATACTCTAAGGCTTGCCATCTTTCCCAAGAATATTGCTAATTTAGGTATGGGGAACTTGGTATTTGAAAAAAAATTAAAATTTTGAACAATTAGTGAAATAAATATTTATCTAATTTTTGTAAAAGAAGATACATCGATTGAATGACTAGGTAAATGCCAAAGTTTGAAAAGAGAAATGCACTAAATTTGCAATACAAAATTAAAATGCTAAAAGGGAAGATAAAGGGTGGAACACGTACCTCCCACCCCACCCCAGACATAGAGTTTTGCTTGTCCCAAGAAAACCCTTAGACCGAGATGGTGGGAAGAAGATCACTGTGGTGATGGATGTTGCTGGTGGGAGGAGTAGTAGTTTCCCCAGTAAGGGGAGTGGGGACCTGGGTAGGCCTACTGTGCCCCATACTCAAAGGATGGGCGGCTAGGGGCATAGTGACCGCAGTCCACATGCTAAGACTCCTGTGAATGCTACATTAGATACATGTGGTTAACCTGGTGGCCTTGGCATTACTGCTCATGCTAAATCTCATCCAGCTGTTACTGGACCTCATTGAACTCATAGGTTCTTGCAATATTTTGTTCGGGGCAAAGGAAATTGATAGTCGCATTCCGTTTCTTGCAACATGATCCTCATCATCACCTCCGCTTTCCCCCATGTCACCGATGTCCTATTTCAATTAAATCTCACTCAGGGTTCAAAATCTCTCTGCTATGATCTCCCCAGTAGTTCATATAGGAGATATTGTCGTTTCATTCCTATTCATGGTCATCTGGTCACCTCCTGGTGTGACTTTAGGGTGGTGGTGGTGGACCAGAGGAATAATTGTGAGCCTCCAAAGAAACACTCCTCATGTGGGCCTGTGGCTAGGGGATGTCATTTGGGTCTGGGTTCTCCAGACTGTACCTCTGGATGTGCCCTAGTAGATCAGTGAGCTCATATATAAGGTTTGTTGCTACAAACCTTGCATGCAAGGGAAGTTGTAGAACCTCCTGTGAATCCTTAAAGAGAAGGTAGTAGACACCATTGGCACCCAAGTGAATGAACTTTCTTCCCTTTAGGTAGTAGCTGTCGATCATGTAGTTTTTGAGCGGGAGTGGTGTGAAAGGAATGTGGGTGTAGCCAAGAAAGATGGCAAGCTGGGTGATGAAATGGCTAATGTTGAAATATGATGAGGTGGTATGGCTGGCTTGGGTGCTGAAATGTTCCAAATTGACATTCCCCCAGTTGAAGGGTACTTCATTCAAGAGGCACCAGAGGGTGTAGAATTCAACATAAGTGATGGCTCCCTAAGTACATTCTCTACTGAAAATAGTACAACCAAGGATGTGATGGAGATAGCAGACCATCGAGTTGTGAATGTTGGAGGCCTTGGGCCCACTAGGAAGGTAGGGCATGAGGTTGATGATCTCAACCTAGAAGTTGTCTCTGTCATACTGGTCAGGGTAGGAATCATGGGGTCGCTCGATGCAATGTTCTCAGCAGTAATATTTGCCACCGTCAAGGATGAAAGAAGTGAACTGTCAGGTAGAGATTTCCAAATTTTCCCCAAAAATCTAGATCTTACAATTGGAATTGCCCTGGGAGTAGTGATAGAGATGGAATGGGGTAATGAACTCAAGGGTTAGGTTTCTATAGACAGAGGTAACACGATAAAGAAAAAAGAGGATATGGTTTTTTATAGAGAATGTTGTCAGTGGCATCTCAGATTCCTAATGCATCAAGGGTAGTTCCGCAAGCCCATTATGGAAGGGAAACACCCATGGAGAACATGTCCCCGAAACGTTATAGGTGTTCGATGCTAGTAAACTAGACATAACTGCCTGGAATGGGGGTGATGCAGGGTGAATGGGGGTGGTAGAATCTGGGTTGTTGCTTGCTTTCTGGTTGCTCTTCATCTCACGGAGAAGAGCCTCATCATCGTGGATGTCATTAAGCATATCCTCAGTGAAGTCAGGTGAAAATTCACCAGTGGGTGAAGATGTGCGGAATTGAATCTCAAATTGGGATCTGGATTGGCAAGGTGGATCGTGGGAGGATGAGGTGGTGGATTTGCCTTTATTTTTGTAGAATCGATTGAACATGGCTATGGGTGGGTTGTGAACTGATCGGTTGGGAAGGTGAGATGATCGTTTGGATGAATGAAATGGGCGGTTCACTGGTGACACAATCATTTTATAATGTAGGATTGCTTGATATAATGGGCCATAATGTTAAGGCTTTATTCGACTCTGGTTCTACTAATACTTTCATCACAAGAAATTTCACAATAATGCTTTGTTTGGACTTAGGATATGTCTTGAAAGTGACTTCCCCTAGTGGAATATCTTCTCATCCCTTCTAAAGACACCAATCATCCATATTAAATATATGAACAATGAACTCCCTATTCACTTTATCCTGCTTGATATGAATGATTTTGATGTCATTATTGGAATGGATTGGTTTTATACCTATACTACAAAAATAGACTGCAGTAAAAGAAAATAAGAATAGGGAAGATAGGTCATGTACCCTTTACCATTGGAGGTAGGAAAGACACCACTACTAGCCTATATGTGTCAGTCATGAAAGAAGAATGATGGTAGATATAGGTTTCCTAGAATTCCTAACTATAGTGACTAAGACATAGAAGAACATAGAACCCTTAGAGGAAATAGAGGTAGTTAGCAACTATGCAGATGTGTCCCTAGATGATTTTCCAGACATACCTCCAGAGAGAGAAGTGGATTTCTCAATAGAGCAAGCTACCTGGACAAACCCCCAATTTCTAGGTTACATTATATGATGGCTCCCCTCGAGTTGCTTGAGTTAAAAAAGTAGTTGTAGTAACTACTATACAAGGTCTACATCTGACCCAACACATTCCCTTGGGGAGCACTAGTCCTCTTTGTAAAGAAGAAGGATGGATCGCTCCATATGTGCATATACTACATAATGATAAACAAGGCTACCATTAAGAATAAGTATCCTCTACCCTACATAGATGGCCTATTTGACCAACTCAAAACTAATTTAGTTTTTTTTCAAAGATTGAACTGAGATCTAGATACCACCAGTTGTGAGTTAAGAGTGAAGTTTTTCCAAAAATTGCCTTTCAAACCCACTATGGCCACTATGAGTTTTGGATATACTATTTGGGTTGTCCAATTCTCCAACTGTGTTCATGAACCTCATGAATAGTGTGTCTAGTCCTTCCTTGACACCTTTGTCATAGTGTTAATAGATGACATCTTAGTCTACTCTAATGACCTAGAATAACACTGTGAATATGTATCTAAGGTCCTTGATATCCTGAGAAAGTAGAAGTTTTATAGGAAATTCTCAAAATGCACATTTTGGATAGACTGAGTATGTTCCTTGGGCACATTATATCTAAAGGAACCATATCGGAGGACCCTGCCAAAGTTGCGGTCATTCGTGAATGGGAAGCACTAAAGAACACATCCAAAATTTGTAGCTTCCTAGGATAGGTCAGGCATTACCAACGATTCATTAAGGATTTATTGAAGACTTCTTTGCCCCTGACCAAGCTCACCTAGAAGGACAAGAAGTTCTTTTCATCTGATCTATGTGAGAAACAATTCTAGGAACTAAAGGAAAAGCTCATCTAAGCTCTTGTTCTTACATACCCTCTAGTAATGTTGGTTTTGTCATCTTTGCTGACGCATCAAAGATGGGCTTACGGTGTGCGTTAGAGTAGAACAAGCATGTGGTCATGTTTGGTACCAGATAGGTCAAGCTCAATTAGTTGAACCCAACCCATGATCTTGAATTTATGACAATTGTCTATGCCTAGAAGATTTCGTGACATTATTGGTATGGGGCTACCTTTGATATCTTCACCGATCACCAGATCATGACATACCTATTGACTTAGAATGATCTAAACTTGCGACAATGATGTTGGATGGAATATTTGAAGGATTTTGATTTCACCATAGCCAACCATCCCAGTAAGGCCAATGTGGTAGTTGTGCCCTTAGAAAATAATGTCTCAGTTGTGTGGCTAGTTTTCTTAACCTACAAACATTGGCATACTACCAAAATCTCGTGTCGATATGAGTATATAATCTAGAAAACACATCCCATACCCAGACCTAAGAGTACTAGGATGACACTAGGACTCTACTACTAACATCTACAACTAACCAACATTCTGAATCTATTGATTACCAGGTTGGTTCTCTTCCATAGTGCGACCTCGACCTCGATGCCCATGACCACCTAAAAAAATGTGGTGACCCACGGATGAGACCCAGTCCCAGTGAGAGATATAGCTCTCTTTGACATATATTGATCATAACATATTGATTGACAATAAATGAACTGAGAAAATACAGTAATGAATAAGAAATTTAAGCAGATTGATTTGGTTAAGCTCAAAACTACTAGAATCATGCTAGAAGCTTGGTCGCAATAGCACAACTAATCAATGGGGAGAACGTTAATAACAAGATGGTCGGATACCGAGAACTTATTATAAATGAGGTGGGGGGTGGCGTGGGGAGGGGTGACTATCTGGTGATATCTAATTAATTAGGGAGGTGTTGATTAATGAAATTATAAATGGCCTTCCAATCAAAGAAATAACTCAATTGGTTGATAGCTATTAAAGATAAGCTCATTGATAAGACTTACTTGGGTTCCAAGTTAGGGTTTAGGGTCAAATTAGGGTTCCATTAGGGTTATGCCTCCCAAGCCTTAATTATCACCTTTTAATGCTTTTTAACTCAGGAAAACCTAATTTTGATAACATATGAATTCTTTAACTTATATAAGATCCAATATATCCTTTTTATCTAAAAAAATATATATCCATCAACAACATTTAAACAATTCATGATCATTAAAACTAAAAAATAGGGTTCTCATGCATTTCTTTCATTAAAGATTGCATCTTTATGCACTTTCAAAATTTTATACAGAACTACGACTTGAAACCAACTTCATTGGATTCTTCGTATTTTTCTGGTCAAAATCATGTATTTATATGTAATATTTGGATAATCCTACAATTTTCCATATTTATTAGAAATTAAATTGTTCTGGGCCAATTAGGCCTTGTGACCAAAGCAGATGACTATGTAAAGCTAGCGCGCCGTGGGGCCACTGCCGAGCCAATCGGCTCGTGCCATGCTAGCACCCATGTTTGCTTGGCTTAGGAAAAAAAAGGAAAAAAGAAAGATATATCCCTTATGCAAATAAGGAAGTCTCGGGGCTGAGATGACCTTTCCACCATAGTCATTTTCAACCCTTAACTCATGAGTATCTTGTTAGGAGAGTCAGCTTGATAGTTTACTCTAGGCTTTGGGGCTCCTCAGTGGAAACTATGGTTACCTTCCTCTTTTTCATGCCTCACCAGACTCGACTATGGTCTTCAATTGTCTGGGGAGGTTCAGAGCAGGGGGAACGACAAGGGTGATTCTCCTATGCAACCTGAAGGAGAGGTGAGAGGGGAAGGTCAAACTAAAAGTGCAATTCAAGGTAGGTACGACATTGTCGACTCTCATAGGGTCCCACAAAGAAAGTTGTGTCTTCACACGGGGTGTCAACCCTTTATATATGTCTGTCTATGGAGGATCGGGCATCCATTGAGTCAACAATTTGGGGAAAGTGTTAATTCCCTTAAAAAGTAGGGGAACTTAGGGTGGGTCAGTGTGGAATGTTTTTTTGAATTCAATGGGACAATTTTTACGTCCTCGTATTAACTAAGGAGGGAGACGTGCGAATAGAGGAAGTGGAAACATTATTCCTAGTTTCCTTCTTAATCGAAGTTAGGAGATGGTCTAATGACCCTTGGATCACAATCCTAGGGTGTTCTTATTTATTTGAGGGACACCCCTTTTTCCTAATACAAATAAACTGTGACCTTTAAATGCATTATTCCATCAATGGTTCCACTTTTGGATAACTAGATTCATTTATATCTCTTTCTTCTTTCACCCAATTGATTTCAAATTCTAGAGGAAGGTTTTTAACACTTAAATCTCAGTGTGGCAAGATTTGAGACCAAGATAAAAAAGTTAATAAGTCTTTTCTTTGCTTCTAAGTCTTCCTTTTATTTGATTTATTAGGCATCAATTAATTCTTTTTCTTGCCCGAACTTGATAACATTTCTTATTTTGAAATGTTATCTCATTAAGTACAAATTTGGATAAAATAAAACTTATTAGTTGCCTTCCACCTATTCTTTTGTAGAATTTTCCACACAATTCCATATGTAAAATACCAATCGTCCATCACTTTTAGTAATTCTTTTATTATTGGATTTTCCTCTCTTGGTTTATCCAATATCTATTATTGGATTATTGAAAATAGTAAAACACACAAAATCCATTTCACATGGAGAATTTGCATTCTCAAACCAAAACTTTCAAAAAAGATATATAACATACCAAGCTTTATAATATACCTTATCAAATCAAAATTTGCATTCAAATCTATTATATAAATACATGTGAAAATCCTTGTTATAACATCCTTTCCCGCTTATAAGAATTTTGTCTTCAAAATTTGACTAGTCATCCAAAAAGTTTGGTATGAGACTTTTCCATGTCTGTCTTTAGCGGAATGGGAAATAGGCAGTTGAGGATGTAAGATGATCGCTTGAGAAAGTAAAAAAAAGGTGTTTTGTCCACGAGACGATCAACTTGTTCTGGGAGAAAGAGAGGAAGAAAGGTGGCGAGCGCGACAGTGGTGAGATGAAACAATGAGTTCGGATGGCCTGTGAGATGGTTGACTGGATTGCAGAGTTGCTCGGCATGCCAAGGAGTCAAAGCAGGTGGTTGGTGAATTCAGACGGTCGTTTGGAACAAGAAAAGCAACCACCTGAGCTTCAAGAAGGGGGATGATAGATTCACCTCCTCAGTTGCTCGACTGTTGAAGGTGGAAGATGGTCGATGGGATTTTGGGCCTCTCGGCTGGGGGAGGAGTTGAAGTGAGGGGCGGTAGACAAGTCCTTCGACTTAGATGCAAGCCACTCGACGTGCGGAGGAGGTAAGGCGAGAGGTGGGTGGCGTAGCTAGGAGATCAGTTTGCCGAAGGGATGCTCGGTGGCTGGTGCGAGGTGGAAGGGGATTGGCTGGAAAAGGTGGAGCTCATCTGGCCAAGAGGGCACTCGACTGGCAAACATATCACCCGATCTACTCGCGGTCTAGAGCTCAAGTGATTGTGTGGAGGCTAGGTTAGAGGAAGATGAGTGCGTGGTGAAGTTCTCAGCTCAGTTGGGTTATAAATCCAGTCGAGGGTGCCAAACCAATCGTTTGGTAAGTGAGCTGATCAGTTTGTGGTATTTGGACATTGCCTACTGGGAGGGGGAGAATCCATTGTCTCGGGTGGCTCGATGTATGGGGAATGGGGCCAGTTCGGTTCGAAAGATGTGTGTCTAAAATGAACTGATCAGTTGAAATGCCAACTGATCATTTGGCCTGTCGAAGGGATCGTCGTTCAGGAATACCAAACTGATCGGTTGGCTCAGTGAGAGGATCGATTGGCTTGTAGAAAAAAAAAGAGAAAATAGAATAGAATGAAATAACAAGGTCAAGAGAATGAAATAGAAGTAAGATAGGGTTGGGTTTCCATCCAATAAGCACCTTGTTTTGCGTCAGAGGCTCGACAGATGGGAGATCAATCTATTGAGATTTTGGGGAAGTATAAGGGTCGGTCAAGTTAAGATCTTCCAAGGATGAGTGTTTATTGGTATCTGAATCGACAAGGTCTTCAGTGGTTATGTATTTTTTGAGACAATGCCCATTAACATTGAATTCACCCAAAACTTTATCTCAAAGAAGAAAGGTACCATGTGAATAGGCTCACTTGACGAGGTAGGGACCGTACGATCTAGATTTAAGCTTTTTAGGGAAAAGTCGTAGTCTGGAATTGAACACTAGAACCTAGTCACCTTCTCTAATGTCCTTGCACTTGATGTAACTTTCATGCCATAGTTTAGTTCAGTTCTTGTAGATTCTTACATTTTCATAAGCGCTCATTCTAAGTTCGTCTAGTTCATTCATTTAGAGAAGACATTTTTCTCCCACTACAGAAAGGTCAAAATTCAAGCTTTTAATGGCCCAACTGGCCTTGTGTTCTAATTATATTGGTAGGTGGCATGATTTTCCATAGATTAAATCAGAAAGGGGTGGTGCCTATGGGTGTCTTGTAGGCGGTTCTGTATGATCATAGAGCATCATTGATTTTCAACGCCCAATCTTTTCTATTGTGAACAACAATTTTATCTAAAATGGATTTGCTTTGCCTATTGGATACTTCAACCTGCCCACTAGTCTGAGGATGGTAAGGAGTGGAGAATTTGTGGTAGACCCCATATTTCTTCAATAAGGCATCAAAACTTTTCTCTAAAAAATAGGATCCCCCGTCAGAAATGACAGTGCGTGGGACTCCAAATCTTGGGAAAATAATGTCTTTAAAGAGTATTTTAACAGGTTTGGAATCACAAGTTTTAGTGTGTACATATTCAACCCACTTTGACACATAATCGGAGACAACTAATATGTATGCATACCCATAAGAAGAAGGAAATGGGCCCATGTAGTCGATTCCCTAGACGTCAAAGATTTCAAACTCCTACCAAGAGGTTAGGGGCATTTGTTCACGCTTGGAGATGTTACCCATCCTTTGACATTGGTGCCATGACAAAACATAATCATAAGATGGTGGGCCAATAGAACCCACACTGTAGGACCTTCCTGGCTATTTTTTGGGAACTCATGTGTCCACCATAGGGGCTGGAATGACATTGTTCCAGAATATCATATCCTTCTTTTTGGGAAACACAATGACGATACAGACAATCGACACAAAGTATAAATAGATAAGGTTCATCCCAATAATAATTTTTGACGTCATGTAAAAATTTAGCTTTAGAATGTCCCTTGTACTCAGGGTACAATACACCAGCAGCTAAATAATTTACAAAATTGGCAAACCAAGAAAATTGGGAGTCTACCTTAAGTAGTTGGTTATCAGGTAATGATTCATTTATGGAGGTGTCATCAGGTTGGCTATAGATAAGTCGACTTAGGTGGTCAGCCACGCTGTTTTCAGACCCCTTTTTGTCTAGGATCTCTAGATCAAACTCCTACAACAGAAAAATCCATCTTATGAGTCTAGGTTTGGCATCCTTATTGGTCATGAGGTAGAGAGTGGATACATGATCGGTGTAAACAATGACTTTGGAGCCAACTAAGTATGAGAAAAATTTATCAAAAGCATAGACAATGGCTAGCATTTCTTTTTGGATCACAGTGTAATTTCGCTAAGCTTCATATAAGGTCTTGGATGCATAATATATGACATGATGTTTCTTATCAACTCGCTATCCTAAGATGGCACATACAACAAAGTCACTAGCATCACCCATGATTTCAAAGGGTAGGGCCCAGTCTGGTGCAAAAATTATTGGAGTGGTTGTGAGAGAATTTTCAAATATAAAAAGCTATCCATGCAGGGTTTGTCAAAGTGGAAGGGCACCTCTTTTGAAGAAGGTTGGTGAGAGGTTTTGTGATTTTGAAAAAGTCACAGATGAATTGCCGATAGAAGCTAACATGTCCTAAGAAGGCTCGAATGTCTTTGAATGAGGTCAGAGGTGGAAGTTTGGTGATAACTTCAATTTTTTCTTTGTCGACTTCTATTCCTTGGTTGCTTACTCTATGGCATAGAACAATTTCCTCCTTAACCATGAAGTGACACCTTTCCCAATTAAGAACTAGGTGTGACTCAACACATCAATCAAGAACAAGGGAGACATTTATAAGGCAAGAGTTGAAACTATATCCATAGACGGAGAAGTCACCCATGAACACCTCCATGATGGTTTCAGTCAATCCTGCAAATATGGTGGACATACACCGTTGGAAGGTGGTAGTGCATTGCACAAGCTGCAGGGCATTCATCTAAAAGCATAAGTACCAAAGGGACATATGAAGGTTGTTTTTTCTTGATCTTTAGGATGGATAGGAATATGATAAAATCATGAATAGCCATCTAGATAACAAAAGTATTGTTGATGGGCTAAGCATTCAAGAACTTGGTCTAGGAAGGGGAGTGGGAAGTGTTCTTTCCTAGTTGCTTTATTGAGATTTCTATAGTCAATACACATTCTCCATGTTGTGATGGTGCGGGTGGGAATGAGTTCATTCTTCTCATTTCTATTGACAGTGGCCCTCCCTTTTTGGGAACAACTTTAACTGGTATGGCCCATGGGGAATCGGAGATGGGGTAGATGATTCTTGTAGTCAAAAGTTTGATCAGCTCTAGAAGGACAAATTCCTTCATGTTTGGGTTGAGTTTTCATTGTGGATCTCGAGAAGGTTTGTTGTCTTCTATCATTGGGATTTTGTGAATGCAGATGGATTGATCTATTCCAACTAGGTCTATCATTTTGTACCCCAAGGCAGTTCCTCTTTTCCTAAGTTTACCCATAAGTTTGTTTTCTTGTTCAAGGGTAAGGTCATAATTTATGATGATAGGGCGCAACTATTGTTCATCAAGAAAAACATATTTCAAACCTATGGGAAGAGTCTTCATTTTTGCGGCCTTGGGTGGTTTAGGTTTTTCCTCCATGTTGGAGATCACTTTAAGGTCCTCAATTTCAGCATTAGGGATTTCCTCCAAAATTATCTAAGTGAGCCTTACATTGATCTAATTGTTCATTATCAAAGTCACATTCAGGGGGGCTAGTGAGGGATGTATGTAGGGGGTCATCAACTAACTCCCATTCTTGCCTTAGTTGAGATAATTTATCAATGCAGTCAAGGAGATAGACCTCTTCCTAGAAACTAGGCCCCTTCATGCTTTCAAACACCCTAAACTCTAGGGTTTTCTTCCCTAATCTTAACAGAATGGCCCCAGCCTCAATATCAATCAAGGATTGGGATGTGGCTAAGAAAGGATGATCGAAAATGAGAGGGTAACACAAATCTTATTTTATGTCCATGATCACAAAGTCACAAGGGACATAGGCATCTTTCCAACCTTAACCGGAATGTCTTCTATGATTCGCATGGGTTTGGTCATGGATGAGTCTGCTAGTTGGATGGTCATGGTTGTGGTTAACCTATCATTGAATCCTAATCTTTTGCAAAGGTTGTAGGGAATGATGGATATACTAGCTCCTAAATCAGCTAGTCACTTTAAACAAGCATTATTACCTAAGTAGTATCATATTCCTAAAGAACCAGGGTCCTTCTATTTTTTAGGCATTTTACTTTGGATTATGTCTGAAGTGGTTCTAGCAATTTTGACAATCTCATACTCTTCAGTAGCATACTTCCCAGTCAAGAGGGATTTCATGTATTTGGAGCAGGCATGCATGTCTGGTAAAGCATCAAGGAAGGGAATGTCGACATGTAAATTTTTCATAGCATCCCTAAATTTCATAAAGAGGGCATCGAGCCTTGTTTGTTTAAGGCATGCTTGGTAGGAAGGTCGTGGTTTGTAGATTGGTTCTTTGGATTCTTCCTGAGGGGGTTCAGGGATGGTTGGTTCAGGTGTAGCTTAAGGTTCAACAATTACCATGTCTTCATCCACGAATTCTTAAAGTGTGGATGAAGTTTTTTCTAGAGGAGGAGGGGAGTGAACCTTTCCCAAATGAGTGGAGACAACCTTGAGTTGTTCATGATGTTTGGGGTTGTTTTTAGGTAGCCCAACAAAAGTGTCGGTAGGGGGTTTCTTTTGGGTGAACAAGAGAGCTAGCTAGGCGTCAGTTACCTTTGGATGAGCTTGTTACGCAATGATGATTTGTTCCAAGGGAGCTATCCTTTCATCAATTGAAGGAGTGGGAGTAGGAACATTTGGTGGTGGTTGAGGAGGTAGTTGAGGAGGTGGCTGATTGAGATTTTGAGGAGGGAGGTTCAAGTTTTGAAATTTTTGTCCTTGATATGGTGGTCGGTTTGGGTGATTGACTCGATAGTTCTCTTGGTTCCCAAAATTCCTTTGATTGTTGTTTGGGAACCCAAGTGGTGGTTGATTATTGTTTTGAGGGTAGGGAGGCCTTTGTTGGGATTGAAGTTGGCTAGAGTTTTCAACACTTCCAAGGTTATGATATTGGAATCTAGGATGGTTTCTAGTTTGATTGGGATTGTAGTAACCTTGTCCAAGTATGATGTGAATAGAGTTTAGGTCCTCCAATTGTTGTCCTAGTTCAGGTTGCATTTTGTAAAAATATTGGCAGTGTAGGGTGGTGTGATCATATTCTTGAGAGATGCCACAGAGAGAGTCTACAACTTTTATTTGTTGGGGTAACTCTCTATAGGTTCCTAGGGATGACTCTAAATGATCTTGTTTTAGAGTAATTAATTTAAGGGTTTGGATGTCAGGATAAAATTCCGCTTTGGCTACCTTAAGGATCCCACCAGTACCCCTTCTAGCCCTTGTTTCAGAAGCATGTTTAACCACCTCCCATGCACTGGTCAGACTTTGGTGTATGAAATTTACTCCAGATGAGGAATCAAGAAAAAATTTGGTATCATCATCAACACCACAATAAAAGATTTCTATGAGTTGGGCTTGAGAGATATCATGATGAGGGAATTTTCTAAGCAAGTCCTTGAACCTTTTAAAAGATTCTCCTAGGGATTCTCCTGGGGAGATAGAAAAGTGAATGATTTGTCCCCTGATTTCATAGGTGAGAGAAGGAGGGTAAATTTTTTCAAGAAACATATTTTCTAGAACCTCCTAAGTGGTGACATGTTCCTCACTCTCCATGGTGTTGTACCAGCTACTAGCTTGGCCGGTGAGAGAGTATTTCAACAATCTAAGGAGGATTGCATCTTCAGAGACGCCTAGGAGTTTGTTCAAGGAGCAAAGGTCAACGAAACTTTAGAGATGATTTTGGTAACTTTCTGCATTGTTACCAGAGCAAGGGTTTGCTTGGATCATGGTGATCCATTGGGTTCAGATCTCAAATTGGGGGGCAATAATGTTAGGAGGTACGACTGGGTGTTGGGCATAGGCAGCTTTGGGAATAGAAAAATATTTTAATTGTTTTTGCCTTTTGACTTCCCTCCTATTGGCCTCTAGAGTTTCTTGTTCAACCATGTAGGCTTCTTGAAAAGCAGCTTCTCTAGACACTTGATCGACTAAGATGTGCACTCTTTGAGCCGCTAGAGCCTGGTTGATCCTATAAGCAACATCTTCCTCATCCATCCTAATTCGATTTTGACAGTTCAGACGATGAAAAGTTCTATCTATCTCAGGATCAAACGATGTAAATATGGCGTTCAAGCATCACATGCACAAATAAATAGTTAGTCATGTGCAGAAAAAATGGACTATTGGAATGGAAACTCAAAAGAAAGAGTATTTGCACTTCTGGAATGTTACTCAGAAGGTATAAAAAAATGAAAAAAAGTTTTTAAAAGTTATTGGGGTTTGAGAAAACAATTTGTTGTCCCCAACAATGGTGCCAAATTGATAATACGTCAAAGTCCACTACAATCACTAAGATTTTTAATCCTTCAGTTTAACCTTTTTTTACTATCCTTAAGGCTAGTATAGAAGGGTCGATCCCACTGGACAACATCTTTAAGAAAGTAGTCTCTAAACCCAATTGTTTTGTTGAACTTTTATTTCATTTTGGTATTTTTATATGTTTAGAACATGAAGTAAAAATTGGATTGGGGGTTTGGTAATTATTACTAGAACAAGAAGGAAAAGAAAGAATTAAAATTATGCTAACAACAAGTTAAGTTTCCCTGTTCCAAGGAAGAGAGATGATTGTTAGCACAAGAAAATATATTATGAATAAAAGACAAGAATGTAAACAGAGTAAATCAAAAGGTGATTGAATCAGATGATGGAATATCGAAACTTTTTAGGGGTTTTCACCACCTTAGCCTAGGCGGGAAATAATCAAATCCTTCAAATGACAAATCTGATGAAGGCATGTAAATTAACTAAAATTCACAAAAGATGAAGTCCACATGAGCCCATTTGTCCTAGTGATCATGTTTCTTAGTTCATCATCCCAAAAGTGAAAGATCCATGGATGTTTCAAAACCTCTATGTGAATGGTTTTAGTGTTCTAAATCCAGGATTCCATGCTGCGTGAAAGTGAGCGGGATGACCCCACAAGAACATATACCATAGTACGTAATATGTTTGGATGTAGGTTGCTTTCTAATGTTCGAGGGTTGTTTAGAATGGGTGCATAGACTTCCCAACTTGTGGTTACATAGCCAAGAACTCCTTCTCTCTGATTAGTAGAATCCTACAAACTCTATTTTGTTTTGTTTTCTTTGTTTTGTTTTACTTTGTGACAACCTGCTAGACTAGTTTGAGCTCCATACTTTTTTCGACTACTGGATTGGCTTATTTGACTTAAGAGTTAGATATTAAGCATCCTAAACATCCCCATGTCCCTATATTCGACCCTGTATATCTACTTCAACCCCGTAATAAAGTTGCGGGGGTCCTTGAAGGTTTTAGGTTATAAATTCAAAGTTTGACCCTCCTTTGGAGCCGATCAACTTTTGGCGCCGTTGTCGGGGATGTGGTTTTCCATGTTTACATGCCCAAAGATTTTGTTCTGTCATCCATAAGCCTGTATATATGCATAACTTTTCTTTTGTTTTACACACACTTACCCATATATACTAAATCATTTCTCTTTTTTTCTTTATACTTTTACAGCCATGGACCTTGCTTGAGCAAGGCAAGTTATCTTGTACGCCTACCCTTTTGAGTTTTTTGTAGTGCCAACTGTTGTCAAATAATTGGTAGTCGTGTTCTACAGCTAGCCGAGCTATACTCACCTCCATCATCATCATATGTTGAAAATTCCAACAAAGGAGATGGAAGATCAGCCCTCGACTTCCGTGTTGATGTGGGATCAAGAGATGATTAGAGTAGTGGATCTGGCCAGAGAAAGTGTCAACACACTCACCTCCTCCTTAGATCCTCATCTCCAAGAAAAAGTAGATTCACTCCAACAGCTACTAGAAAAGCAAGATCACCAGTTCCAAATAGCCACTGAGATTGCATACCGCAGTTGAAATATACTTCAAACTATTGAACAAGGATTCGTCCAAGTGCATCAGTTTGATACAGTGGGTTTCTAATGGAAGTGCACGACACAATTGATGAATTTTGAAGGCATTGCGGCCTAAGTCCAACAGCTTCATGACAAGGATGTTGAATAGGGCAAGAGGCTTCAAGAGTTCATTGATTTAGTTTCCATACAATTACAAGTGCCAGAGCACAATCATGAAGGCATCAATTATCAATACCATACCATTAGGCTTGATATGGAACATACCTCAACATCTTATTTAGTCTATCGGCTAGATTCACCAGGATTTTTTGGTGAAGACTCACCCATCCAGGGCAACCCTTCATTTTATCTAGATGCTTTAGTTGATCAACCAATGGAATCTACAATCCATGTGCATGAATGGTTTTATGATGATAATGATGATAATAATGATGAATTTTATCCTCCTTAGAGTAGCCAAGAGACCTCATAGCTTGAGGATCAGTTTGAGAAACCTGAATCAGACATTGATCCAGACCAGAGTGATACCTCTCATATTGAGACTTGTCACTTTGCTTTGAGTAGTATGCCAATCATGGTTTGGAACAATTTGTTTGATGAGGATGATGACAACAACTGCTCAAATTGGAGCAGTGAGTATACTGACAATGATGAGCTAGAGCAGCATGAGTAGATATGCACTACCATTCCCTTACAAGGCTTGGTAGACATCGACATAATAGGATGGACAATCCACGACAACATGACTGTTGAGCATGAAGATACCTTGAACCTTAAAGAAGGTTACAACCTTGGGGTTGTAGAAATACAAACATATTGAACTAGGGGTACTTTTTGTTTAGAAGATGATTGGATGACTCATACTGTATATAAAAATTTACCTGAGCATCCAACCTCAAGTACAGAGGAGGAGAGAAAAGGGAGGAGTCCTCTAGAAAACTTTCAGTCTCTCCCCTCCATCTCATCATGTGTCGACATCCTTGGACCTTCTAATTTAGATTCATATCTTGGAAGGTACCTTGAAGATGATTTGCCGAAGAATTCATCTCAGTCTAGTTCAAGACAATTCTAGCACAAGGATGAATTCACTGAGTCATCAAATTCGATTTCTCTACTTCAGACTCAGAAGGGATCAGATCTCTACATTTTGTTCTCATACATGGATGACCCCATCACCAAAACACATGTGACACTGGTCCCAAAACTTAGGATTTGGGATCCCAGTGTCCGCATCGTGGGGTAGCCACCCCCTTCTTCTTACTCCTTTCTTTTCTCTTTTTATTAAAAATAAATTTTGTTTTTCACATTCTTGCATAGATAGTTTCTTTCCTCTAACTACTTAAATATATCTTTGCATACATTCATCATACCAGGACATCAATAAAGTTCTTTCCCATACAACCATGCATTCCTTCCCTACTATACTAAGTTTAAGGCTTGCTCAAGGACGAGAAAAGTTATACGCTTGGGGTGGTAGGTCTAGTCACCCTTCTATCTCTTCATTTTTCACGCATGCATGTTTACTCCCTACATTTAGTATAAATTTTAAATTTTTTGCAAACATTTTGTCATAATTTGTAGATTTGCAATTAAGTCTATGTGATGTGAATCTAATACCTAAATGCTTATCCATGTGCCTAAATGCACATTTTTCATCTTAAAAATTGCTTAATCTTTTGTTTGGCTTGCTCATTGACTCTTTCCTTAAGTTTGGTAATAAATTTAAGGTTTTGAACCTTTTTCATAGCTTAAAACATAATTTCCTTGATCTATGTTGTGAATGACAAACCCAAGTTTTTGGAACCGTTGGAAAGTGCTAGCGTTTGATCTAGACTCCAAGCTACATTATTCACGAACTTGCCTCTATTCAAAGGATATCTTGAATCATAATTACTACTTTTCGCACATGTATTAAGTGAATAATTATGAGTTTTGAACTATAATCAAGACAAAGTGTTTTCCTTGATGGAATATACACTCTGTCACCCTAGATCGAGTAAAAAAGATGAAAAAATAAAAATTTGCAAAAAGATGAAAAATAATTTTTTTGCAAAAAGATGATGAGTAATTAAAAATTTGCAAAAGAGGCTTGGCCGCCCACAAAATCCCAAAAATATCAAAATAGTTCTCACCCACGCCTATAAATTAGAATGCAAATAATAAAAGCCCGAGTGTGAATAAGAATATGAGCGTTGTTTTCTCTTTTAGGAGAGTTGAGGATGGTGCCCAGTCGGTGTATGATTGTGCTTATGAATGCAAGTACTTTGTGCCTAGTAGTACCACCCTAAGGCTCATTAGAGAGTCACTAGGAACCCCTAGGAGACCTATGAGATCATTGTAGTAGCAGGGTTGGTTTGAGCGTAATACTAGGCATTCGTCTCACTTCTTTGACCAACTGGCACAAACTGCAGGGACTGTTACTCATTACATGGACCAACCTGATGTAGATCGGGATCCTTAGAAGTCGTTAGAGTCTTTTTGCTTTTGTTTCTTTGTAGGACCTGAATAAGTGGGAGGCACATTGTTCTCGATTGGTCTACATGAATACATGATGATGGTTCATTGCTCATAACCCACATGATTGCGTATGTGACAATTCTTTTATGTTTTATAATTCTGATTCAAACCCTCATGAGTATCGACAAGTTTCAATGAATTCACTTAATCTTTCCTGGACACTCTTTGATCTTACTTTAACAGGATTGTTCTCGATTGGTGGGGGTTTGTTCTGAAACAACATGGGTCAGGAGAATTTATGTTTTAAACTATTTTTCTTAACCTTAGCATTTATTGCCATGCTTAATTTGGATATTATCATTTTGTTCTTTGAGCACGGTCTTTCTTGAGGTTAAGAAAAGGTTTAAGCTTGGGGTGGTTGATAACACCCAAATTCAGGAATTTATGCTAAGCATTTATTTATGGTATTGTGTCATTATAGACTTAATATCCCAAAAGAACCCTAGATTCTTATCTTTTAGTAACTTATATCTTTTCATACATAAAGTTGTTCAACTAGCCAATTTTTGGGACTTGTAGGCACCAAACCTGAAAAGACGTCTATTCTCTAAGATTTCACCCCAACACATGATTTTAGCAGCAACTAGACTTTGATTCACAGTGACCGCAACCAAGACGTTATGCTAATCGGCACTTGGCATGACTGGGCCCATATCGACACGGTAGGGTTGAGGCCAAGGTAGTGACCACAATACACCGGTGTGACCATGACCGTGACACATCAGTATCAACCATGGCATCTGTGTACAACTGCGACCATGGAACATCAGTCTTGATCAGGGCATCTGTGCATGACCGTGATAGCGGCACACCCACCTTGACTGTGGGATCTGTCTCGACTAAGGCATCTTCCTCAACCACAGACCCACCTTGACTGTGGTGCCTACATCAACTGCGACCCTTGGCACGATCGTGCCCGGCCTTGCACGGTTGGACGAGACTAGGGCCACGACCGAGGCATGTATTGTGACCATCTTCTACTTTCTCCTATAAATACTCACCCCTCGCGACCTAGAGGAGGGTTCCAAAGATTGGAAGGTTCGAGAGGTGGAGTACCAAATTTTGGGAGGCTCCACATTTTGGTTCTGACCCGTTTTGGTTCCTAGAGCCCCTTGGGAGAGTTCCAAGGTCTAAAAAGGCTGAAGTGCTCATGCTACATCCATTCCTCCAGTTTACTTCCATCTACCACCATTTTCCACTACCATTCACCCATACCCTACCATTCCCAGCTGTCTTCCACCTCCATACACCCATTAACCTACTGTTTGGGGAGAAATCAAAGAGAAAGGAGGCCAAGGAGTCTAGAAGATCAAGAAGGATGATCCAAAGATGAGATCTGGCCTATGCATAGGCTAAGGAGCAAGAACCACCTCTCCTCTACATGCTAAATCTCTTCTTCTTCTCCTTTCTTCTACTGTTCTCCTTTATTTTTGTATAAATTATGTTCTTCCATCTTTGTTCAGTGCCAACTATGGTTGTCCATGTCTAGTTGCGCTCCTTCTTATCTATGTAGCCCGTTTTGGGCATGTTTATGTACTTTTACCTTAAGCAAGTAGTTTTACTTCAAATCTAGTATGCTTTCTATTCTATCCTCTCTTTCAGGTTATGATTGCTAGTTTGGTTGCTCTAATTCTTACTTAAACTTCTATTTCTACCTATATTGAGAGATTCATTATAGAAATAGATACAAGAGGGTAGTTTGGATCGGAATCTGAAAGGAGGACGGTTCAAGGTGATCTGTGTAAAATCATAGACCTAGGTACGGCCGACCCCACTACCAGGTTCTGCCCATATCACACATGTTCCTATCATCTCAGAATATTTTAGACCTGAGAGGGTATCTACAATATTCTAGGGTGTTGATCTATCATCCTCGAGAGAGGTTTCATGTCATTGATGGGTTTTAGTCATGCTGTGTGAAAGCGAGTGGGATGACCCCACATGAGCAGATACCACAACACATACTATGTTTGGATGTAAGTTGCTTGTTGAGGTGTGTGACAACCTACTAGACTAGTTCTAGCTTCATACTTTGATCGACTACTGGATTGTCTTATCTAACTTAAGAATAAGATCTTAAGCATCCTAAACATCCCTACATCCCTGTGTTCAGCCCCATATATTTACTTCAACCCTATAATAAATTTGTGGGGGTCTTTGAAGGTTTTGGGTTATAAATTCATAGTTTGACCCTCCTTTGGAGTCGATCAGCTAGTAATTAAAAGATAGAAAATGAATGAAGAGTCTGATGTAAATGGTTACATCGATGCAAGCTTACATAATGATAAAATGATCACAAATTAAAATACATTTAATTTAAAAGGAGAAATGTTGTTAGTTGGAAGGGTTTTGAACTAATAAACATTAATTCTATTCTAAAAAAGAAGCCGAGTATACTTGTGTTGCAAACACAGAGTGATACTATATGGATCTAGAAGTACATATGTTAAACTTATATATGTTCCAATCATTGATGACTCAGTAGTAATATTGTGACAACAATGGAGCTAATTGCTAGGGAAGGAATATCAGATACCATATTACAACAGTTCTTCCTCATACAAAAAATCTTACGGTGAAGAGAGAAGGAACCATGCAATATACCGACTAAAAGCAAATTGTTGCTAACATACTGAATTGGCTCTAGAATAAAAAAAGAATGGTCGATATGTTTGGAACACCAAGAATAATGATTAGTGGGTGATTGGCTCTAAGTCAAGTGGGGGTCTGTTGGTAAGGTATGCCCATAGAGCAAGTCATGTGATGATTGACATGGCATCAACCTTAAAGATTTGATTAATACTCATAAAGGCATGCTTCCAATTCATTCTATTTCATTCAATAATGAGATAATGAGGAAACATTATGAATGTCTAAAGAATGACAATACTCAATAGCATGTCTTCAAGTGTGTGACTTGTAGGGATGAGATCATACAAATGTTAAGAGTATGCACATTGTTATTATCTCCCTAGTCGGTTGTTATTGTGGAAGGTAGATAGACACTAGTGACACATAAGACTAGAGTGTGGGTTGGTTGATGATAGAATCTCATTAGTCGTGATATGGCAATATCAAACCAATCATACAAATACATGCAAGAGAATAGTGTATCAGATAGACCCACCTTGAGAGGGACACATGGAAACCATCATATGGTAAGTCATAGTCATCTCTAAAAGTGAAGGTGTTCATGGTGAATCTTAGACCTAAAATCACTACGCTCGTCACATGTCATTGGATATGCTTTGACATCATCAAATGTAGTCTTGAAACATGGGTTGTTATAACAGTGATGATTGGGTGACTTTGACACATGAGGATAGAGTGTGAGTGATAGATATGGTATTTATCCTTCCTACTGGATATTGATATCCCGACCACTTGATAAGATAGACTGAGAAACACATGTGCATGCACATGTGAATCAATATATGATATTGAGGTCACATTATCTTGGGAAGTCTGCTCTTGGTTCAAGGAACATGGATTGAACGTTGAGATGATGACAACTCCATGCATCAATTTCACTCCGAATATCAGAGATAAAGGAATTATACAATCACTACAACACCTTACACAGATTTTAGGTTGAAGTTGTTCTCCAACTTTCCATTCACTTGGGTAGCATTGATTTGTGACTAGGAACTGCTCCTTGCTTGTGATGTCATAATCTAGTGACAGACATTCACTTCCATCGTGATATGAGACATGTAGGGTCACACACATAGGACCTCATCTAGAAGAGGAGTTTAATATTTGAATTGATAATTGGATTGATTACTAATGCATTTAGGTATTCAATTCATACAATAGATTGATAGACAGGCTGACTAAACTATCAAATGACCATCTCAAGTGTTGAGACGATTGTGTGGGCATGCCATACATGTGTATCAAGTGTTAAGATGGTCGTTTGGGTTGTCAGACTGATCAAAGATTGAAATGACTGAGTTCTATCCAAATTATGGCATGAACTGATCGATTCATTGTAATGAACCAATCATCTCAGCTCAGGTTCACCAAACAACTATCTAGGTGAATGAGATATGCTTCTCACATGGGTGATATGGCTCGGTTGAGCCGAACAAAGGTTCTAGATGTTTCTTGAACTTGTTTCATTTGCACATTACTTATTGTGCAAGGAATTAATATGTGGTATTAATTGGAATCAAAATTATCAAATTTGTGTGCGATTGGGAAACTACCAAATGGGCATTTGGTAGTGCAAGATGACCGTCTCGTGTGATCATACGACCATCTTATGGTTCACAGGTTGTGAATATTCAAGATCTTTTGGTCCCTTCCACTCCTGCACAATCATTTATAGACTGGGAACCCTGGACCTAACCCCACATATAAATAGAGGGGTATGGGGCCTTCCTAGAACACAACACAGACAATTGAAAATCATTTGTTCTAAAAATGATTGTCCTCTCTGGTTGTGGTAAACAAGAGAGCCCAAGCAAGTCCTACTCGACAAGGGAGGGATAACGATGAGGGAGAACAACTGATGATCATTGTTGTTAGAGAGCAAGTTGGTGACTAGTACACCAATGGGGGGGGACAACTCCTTTGGTCTATTATGACAGGATGACATGAGTTCTAATTGGTCTATGCAGACTACTCTAGAGACAAGAGTTCTTTGGTTGCTGCTAGGAGAGAAAGTCATCCTATAGTCCATGGCGAGACCATAAGAGTTTCTGCAGTAGCTATTCTGTTCGTTGCTCATGGTGAAGACCAGGAGCTGCACAACCACTGTCTAAGAGAAACTAGGTACTTCTCAAGTACTAATGGATATCTTTAATGATCCAATAACCCTTATTAGAATTCAATATCATCTTGTCATGTTACATACAAGATTATATGGGATAATATCATTTATGATAGTTACATTGTTGCATCCCATGGAATCTTATCATGGTATTTCCATTCTTCACAAGAATTGGAACATACGATTCATGAGTGACTAATCTAGATTCTCTCTCATTTAATGCTTTTGTATTGAACACTTTCAACATCTTGCTATTGTATGTACTAAAACTTACATTGTGAAACTCTCAAGAATTATCTCTATAGATCTTGATCCTTATCTCATAAGATGTTTCACTCATTCCTTCATTGCTGAAGGAGTTATTCATGCCAGATTTCAACATTCACAATATTGAGATGTTATTCCTCATGATATGTGGAATAATCATATATTCTCCCACTAAATCTTTTGTAATCATAGATTTCATCTTTTATCTTGATTCAAGTCAAACTCATTCACTATCTTTTCAAATCAAAAGTTCCCTCATCTGAGTTGCTTGTTTCAATCCTAGATTGAACTTTATAGCTTATAGATTTTATTTTCATTCCTTGAAGTTATGAAACCTTTTAGGTTGTGTAACATACACATCCTTTGATGTAATCCTTTCATGGAATCTAATGTCTATCTCCATATGAAAAATCTCATAGTCTATTTCAACTACAATAACAAGCATGAAAATTGGTAAATGAATTTCTATTACGTTCAACAACTTGAACTGAATTGAAAAAATTATTCAAAAAATTTGTGCATTTATGTTATCCATGTAGATCTATGATATAAGACCTTATTTAACCCTTTAGGTGTTACCCTTTTAGGTGGATCTATCAAAGTCATACCTTGCTAGCTTACATGGATTCCATAATGTCCTTAAGATATTACTCAGATTATGGTACTTAATAGATTGTAGTTGTAGTTGACTCATCCTTTTATGACAAACCTATCTGAATTGTTGGATTCACAATCCTCCAATATCAGATGTATTCTACTAGAACTATTTTATTATGTGTTACATGATGAACTTGAGATTCTACAACTTTTTGTGATTCTCCTAGTTCTCATTGTACCCCTTTTCTGATATCGAACATTTCAAGTTTTACTTTTACTCCCACTGATTCTTTAGGAACTCAGTTATCCTAACAACAAACATTTTGTTATTGGATTGGGATTAATAGTAACATTCAACAATTATGGTTTTTCGACAAACCTTTTCCAAGAAACTAATTTCTCAATGTAGGTTTGAATCCTTTAGACATATTGGGACATTTCCATATCATATCATATATGATGTCTAAAAAACCATTCAGAGGGTATATTATTTACTGATAGCTTTATATTCATGAGGATACACGAATATTAGATAAATTGATAATTATATCATGATTCATCATGGTACAATTCCTTCATTCCGACACATCATCTTGTTTAGATGGATTTGACTTGTAATACATTATCACAGTCCTTTCTTTGAAGGTATTCTAAGTATTGATGCAAAGTATTTCAACATTTGACCTCATCAAAGTTTCTTAATACTTTCATCATTGTAATACTTTATTAATAATATCCTTGAAATCTTCAAGAGATTTATGTTTCTACTTTACTGAGTACATATCATTATTATTTTTTGGTCGGTCAAAACTCTTGTTGCTTTTTTTCATTTTTGGTTTTTTGAAAAGTACTAAACTTGTTAGTTCTCAGGACGAGAAGCCAACTATAAAGAAAGAAACTTTTCTGTACATCCGAGAAATAGATCTCTAAAAGAATGAAGAATGTCTATGGAAAATCCCTAGAAACCCTCCACCAACAAAAGAAAAGAATCAAACAAGCCAAGAAATGCAAAGATAGATCCACACTTCAAAGACTGAAGATAGAGAAAGGCCAACACGTTCTCCAAAATTGATAGCCAGAAATCCAACAAAGAACTCTTAAGAGAAGACCTCTAGCTCAAGTGATCAATAAATCTCACAACAACAACTTCGAGAACTAGACATTGTGTCAGAACATTTAGAAAATAGGAGAGGAACCAAGGAACTGCACTCGTCAGAATAAAAACTTTTTTCACCTAAAGAACCGTCTTGAGATGCAGATTGAAACAAGATTTCTGAAGCTGATATATGAACCTAAAGGAAGATAGATCAGCAACCTCATCAACAACTGACTACTTTCCTTGAGAGAGCTCTGCCACACCATCAGATAAGCTCATCCACTCAAGAGAAACTTCAGAAGAAGGAATGGAACAACAAATCGAGTTGCATCTGACCACAGCGTAATACCATCAGTTCTGATTGATGAACATCATCAAAACTTCAAAAAATATATAGAAGAGAAGAAAATAGCTAGCTAATCATAGCAAGTAGCTACCTAAGACTTGAATGAGCTCTGCCACTCCAATAAGGATAAGCTCAATCACTCAAGAAACAACTTCTTACAACCATGCTAAAGAGATCTCTGCCACTCCAAATGGATACACTCATAAACAGATGACCAAAGAAGATATGAAAGCCATCCAAAAGGAAAAAAGTAGCTGAAAAAAAGAGACCATGTAACTACAGATCTCCTACATCCAAAAACTAAAAAATTGGAACCACATAAAAGAAGCAAACTTGGGTACAAAAGTTGTTTCAAAGCAAACATCCAACTATACCTTGAGCGAGCTCTACCACTCCAAAAAATGATAAGCTCAACCACTCGAACAACAACTTCAGAAAATACAAGAACCATGACAACACCAGCCAAAAAACATAAAGGACATCTGTTGAAGAGAGCTCTGCCACCCTAACTGGATAAGCTCATATCTGTTAAGCCCATATACTCACTACAAATATATCTCCAAATATTTACTAAATGTAGATAGGAGTTATCATGAACTCTTCTATTCCTCTCTAATCAGACATGATAAAGAATTAAAATTGCAACAGTAGATTCTTTATCCTTCTTAAATTTAGTCATTTCATCCCAATTGATCAGAATATAGGGAATACGATTATCATTTAAATCTAGATTCCATAACATATTTGTAAGAGAACAACAAAACATATATGAAAGGTGTCTTCATGTGAATTAGCACAAAGAAAACTAATCAAAACAACTGAAATGCCTCTTCTTCTAGCATAATCTGAGGTAGGGAGCTTATTGTGCATAGATTTCCAAACATGAATTTTACCATTCTTATGGCAAATAGCATTCCAAATCCAATTAAACTTAAGATGATAGGACCTTTGGATCTAATCACATTCTAGATGGTTTTAAGCTTAACCTTTTCCTGACCATCAAACTGATAATAATCATCTTTGGAATCCATGATTTCAACATTGTTAAGAATACCGAACAGATCATTAGAACATCTTGAGCTATGAATAACCCATTTCCTGTTGCAAATAATCGAGCACAACTTGGATTTGCTAGGAATTCCAGCTCTGATGACCATGCTTGAGTCAATACATTCCTTAATAATACGACCATTACACCAAGGATCTAGCCAAGTATAAATACTTTTACCAGAACCAATTTTGATATTAAAATGAGGCCGCATACTATCCCTGATTCTAAGAATGTTGTTAAACATCCAGGAAAAGTTTGTAGAATTATGAATACTCCAAAATGAATCCTTTTTAAAATACTTTTCCCCAATCCATTTAACCAAAATAGTGTCATTTTTACTAACAACATCCAAGGCATTTAAAATAAGACAAGCATCAACGACTTCCTTGGATTTCCTGAGACCCAAACCACCTTCCTGCTTGGGTAAAGTCACAACATCCCATTTAATAAGGTGGATGTTCTTCTTTGTATCAGACTGCCTCCAAATAAAGTTTCTTCACACTTTGTTAATTTCCTCAAGCACAAAACTGGGAATACGAAAAGAAAAGAACCAAAATAGATGCATAGATGATAATCTAGATTTAACCAACTCCACTCTCCCAGCAAGAGACAACAATCTAGCCTTCCACGATTCCAATCTCATCTTCATTCTATCCAACAACTTTTGGTAACGTTTTTTATTCAATTTTCCTGCAAAATGGGGTAAACCAAGATATTTGGTATCTTCCATATTACCTATATTCATCTCCAACCTGCATGAAATATCCTGACAATCCTTGTTCTTTCCCATGATAATCATACTTTTATCTTTATTGATATTCAGCGCAGACATCGAACCAAAATTATCAAGAAGAATCTTGATGTTAGCATCATTGACTGGATCATCTTTAGCAAAAATCATAAGATTGTACACAAATATGAGGTGAGAGAAAGAAGTGTTCTTAGATGCATAAATAGTCTAAATAGATTTGTCATTACAGTTAATTTTCATCATCTCAGAAAACCCACCCTTGCATAGCAATGACGAAAAGGTATGGTGCTAATGGATCACGTTGCCTCACTCCATTAGTTGGAAAAATAGGCATCATAGGCTCACCATTCAGAAGGACCTGATAAGAAGTCGAATTAAAGATGATTTCTATCCAGGATAAACCCATCTTGTAGAGAATAGAATATAAATACTTCCAACAAACAGAGTCATAGGCTTTAGATATGTCAGCTTGAATGCACATATGCGATCCATTTTTTTTAAAATCACTCAGAATTTTATTTGAAACAAGAATGGCATCCTTGACGCTTCTCCCTTTAACAAACACACATTGATTGACATCAATGATAGAAGACAGATAGGTTGTAATCTGTTGAATAAAATTTTGGAAATGATCTTATAGTAAGTATTGCACAACGCAACAGACCGCCACTTGGAGATAATAGAGGAATCTGAACCTTTAGGCAAAAGAGTAATAAAAGTTTTGTTGGCTTCTCTAAGAAATTTTCCACTCATGAAAAACTCCTTAATGGGTTCTACAACATCATCTTCAATAGTATTCCACGCATACTTGAAGAAATATCCATTGAACCCATTTGGGCCAGGACACTTGTCCTCATTGAGATCTTTAACAATATCTTCTATCTCTTTTCTTGTAACCATGCTAGTTAATGAATTATTTTGTTTGATAGAGACATGAGGACCCTTCCAATCTCCTCTCCAAACCTGGCCCTCCTCCTTTCTACAGAATAGATTTTCATAAAAAGAATTAATAGATTCCTTGATTATCTCATCATCTCTTCTAAGAACCCCGTCAATATTAAGACAATTTATAGAATTTCTAACCCTCCTTGTTCTGAGAGAAGAGTAGAAGAATTTCGCATTATGTTTTCTTTCCTTTAACTACTAGATCTAGGATTTCTTATGAATAAAAGCTTCTTTAGTAAGCACAACTTCATTTGCTTCTTTTCTCAAATTATTAGCTATGCTTCTAAGTTGATCATCCAACAGACTAAGGTCAGCAAGGATTTGAGCATGAAGAGCCTTTTCTTTAGAGACAAAAACATTTTCAATAATATCTCCAAAACCCTTTCTATTCGAAGACTTAATGTTACCTTTAAGACACTCAAGTTTTCTATAGAGTCTAAAAGTAGCAAAGCCTTGAACACGGATATTCCAAGAGTCTTTAAGAATCTTATAAAACTACATATGTTTCATCCATTTATTAATGAATCTAAAAGGAGAATTCTTCTTTTTAACTTCACTAATATAGAAGTGGATTCTTCTATGGTCGCTAATGGTGTTGGAAATGTATTCCCCATGAAACAGACTGAATTTGTTGAGAAACACATCATTATATAGAATCTTGTCAATTTTAGAGGTAATATAGCCATATCCATCCTAATGGTTATCCCATGTAAAGAAAGGACCATTGAGTGCCAATTCATAAAGACCATTATCTCGAACAAAATCATTGAATTCTTCCATGGATTTCTTATAGGGAGGTTGAATACCAATTTTTTCCTCGTGCTTTCTGATAGCATTAAAGTCCCATGTTAAAAACCAAGGGTTATTGACATACTTATGAAATATGACCAAGTTATTCCACAAATTAGAATGATCTACATCCTCGTTATAACCTTACACAGTAGTGAACTCAAAATTCTCATCATCTTTGACAACTATCATGTGAATAGCCCGATCACTTTCTCCAATAACCTGAACATTGCAACTACTATCCTTCCAAAGAACCACAATTCTTCCTAGAGCATTAGAATTGATATTAGAAACCCATTTAAACTCATTGAAGTGTCTACTCAAAACTTTTTCAATCTTATTCTTCCTCATATTAGTTTCTATTAGGACAAACATATTAACATATGCCCTACAAACCTCTTCTTGGACACTAAAGATCTTATTGCATATGCCCCTGACGTTCCAAGAAGAGACAGAGAAGGAGAAATTCATTTGATACCTGGTACGTTGAACTGTCAACCTCAGTGCTCTCATTAATGATCTCCAGACCTCCACACATAGGCGAATAGATAGAGTTTGTGACTCTGTGGCAAATTCCCACATTCAACTTAGCTTGACATGTCGGGGTGGGGTGGGGTGGGAATCTACTTGTTCATGAAAACAACCACATTAGATGAGGGTTGAGAGCTAGCTTCATTATCTGGAGAACTCTTTGAGAAAAAATGTATAGGAGTTGGAGTTGAAGGCAGAGAGACATTCTGAGATGAAACATTCCCCACCTGCGATTCATAATGTTCTTTTAGGATTTCATTGAACATATGTTCCTGAAAATTAGCCATAACCTCCCCCTCATCTATATCCAAAGGATTTTCTGCAATCACAACAGTAGGCCTCTCTTATACAATATGAGTCATAGTGGGTACTTTCTTAACTTCCCAAATTTTCCTCTAATTTCTAGTCTTTTTGCTAACTATTTTTTCTGGTTCAACAATCATAGGTAGTCACCATGACCCAAAAATACACAGTTACAACATCTGTGTGGGATCCAGTCGTATTCTAGGTTCACAACATGCTCATCTCCTTCATCACTAACCAAAGTAATCTTTGAAGGATATTTGGCATCCATACGCATTAGAACTAATATTCGAGCAAACTCAACACATTTCATGTTGAAGGTCAGATCGTCCATTCTCAACAGATGTCCCAAATAAGAACCAATCCTTTCAAAGGACCTAATGTTACGACCCCACCTCCCAATAAACCCCAATTAAGGGAGACCGAGAGGTCGAAGCCGCACACATAATTTCCAGATCAAAGGTTCGGCATTTAACCAAGAACAATTATTAAATTTTAACAGACTAAACTGGAAAGCTTTAAGAAAATAAACTTTTGCATACCTTTTTGAAAACTTGGATCTCTAAACTTCTATCCATATATGAATTCTACTCTAACTAATCCTCGTATTTTAATTCATGTATTTCACAATATGACGATTTACTGTTTGTCCTTTTGGCTTTGTACCTAAAATGCGACAAACAAAATGTCGGTCAGCATAAAGCTGGTATGTGGGGAAACAATAATCGTGCAACTATGATAACAATGTACTACATCCAATTACCATTTAACAAACAATTTCATGTTTTAAATATAACTGTACGATCCATGCAGTCCCTATCCTCTGTGTTGTCCATACAGTGGACCTGGATGCTACTTTCCTTATAGTAGATCCCCATTAAACCCCTCATGGTCCCACCTATAGGTGAACCAATTTCTAGGGTTGATTCACATGGCACTACCCATATGTAGCCCACTCCTTAACTCATGGCATGCTAACGAGTCTCGTGGCACTACACTTGGTAGCCCAATTTCTAACCCACGATAACCCAGACCTTATTTTAGGTTACCCCTTTTTAGCCTTTACAAGCCACAGAGGTGGATTCAGATCTAAGCCAGTTATATATATAATCATGGTGATAATCATATTCACTTTATAGTTGCATGAAATAAAAGGCATCCAACAGTTATTTTCAAGCAACCGATAAAAACATTCAGAAATCACTATGAAAGTAAAGAGATTATTCATAAGCGTAACCACATACCTGTTCAGTATATTCCTCAAGCAAATATCAATTCCTACCAAGAAAGCCATCCAAGCTAGTAGTTCAAACACACAATCAAGAATCCTGAAAAACACATGTACCCTATTTACTACACACTTTATCAAGATTCTTTCTATTCAACTTGAAATTGCTTCCTAAGGTTTCCATATCCATTTTAGGGTTTCATTTGCAATTAGGGTTTCACTTCATCTTTTATTATTCTAAACCCTAATTTTATACCATTACACATAAACCCTAATTATCTAATCTATTCTTCAATATTAAGGTTATCTTAACAACATATAACCCTATTTTTGGATTAAAGGCATCATTAACCATTAATTAAGTTCATTAAGCCTCTTCTACATTAAAGCTACTATTTTTATCCTTTTAATCCATGACAAGATCATTATACACATTTATCATCAATTCAAAGTTCATTATGGCCTAATCACATATGAACTTGATTTTCCATAATTCTACCTTTTATGAGAAAACCCTAATTACTACATTTACACTTTTTATCCATAATTAAGAACTTTAATGCTCAAAATAGATTAGAACCATCATATAACAACATATTTTCACAATTTTCAAATTAAATATGATCTTATTCTCTTTGAACCTAAATTAGGGTTTCTAAATACTTAATCATTCTCATATGGGGTAAAAACCCTAAATCATGCAATTTTACATCTAGATCAGGTTCGAATCTAACATTATCATTCAACATGTTATTAATACTTCAATTAACCCATTAAGCATACTAGATTCAAACTTTAATCACAAATAGGCTTTTTAACTTAACTTTAATACACTTTTCATCAACTTATAGTACTTTTGCAATTATGAACGGAATCAATCTTTAATATCATTTTTATTGGATTCCTGTCATTCTTCTGATCAAAATTCATATATTACTTGTCCTAATCGGAGTTACCAATATTTAATTACGAATTTAGCAAGATTTCAATTACTTGGGCCAATAGGGAGGCGCCACGTAGTCATCGTCCATGCAACGTTGCCAATTAGGAAAAATTTTGAAATGTCACTTATACCCTTGGTTAAGTAGATCAGCTCTTCAACACGTGAAGGGAAAAACCATCCAAACAACCCTCAGGCCATCTTCTTCGTCGGGACGGCGCTCCCTGGCGCCCTAGACGCAACCTGCGGGGCTTCTCCTCTCTTCCGTGGATCCCATCGACAACCGGAGGTGGTGCCTCAACCTCCGACGCCCCTAGGTGCTCCCCTAGAAGCCAATATCTCATGACCAAAGCTACTGGCTTGCGTTGGCCAGATCTACAACACTTGGTGGCCATGCAGCCTTATCGCTGCTGCCACATGTGATTCAGGGCACAAAAGTGTCAACCAATCCTCCCCTGGTGTTGTGGGAGCATGAAGCATCAACCCATCTCATCCAATGGTCCTTCATCGCTCCATAGATGTGCTATATCACATGGTTAGGGTTTCAAATGCCAAGAATCAATGGGGAAGAGAGAGGGAGACGTATGACCTCTTTTGAACTCGAACCAGGGTTCTACCCTTTATATAGGGGTGAGTAAAGAAGCCCTAGGTCGGCTATTCACGAATCTAAGAGTCTCTTTCCAAGTAGGAAGTCAATTCCTTCAAAGAGAAGTAATATTCTCTCTCTTCTTTATCCTTGGTTATTCTCTATTATATGGATATTAGGAATTCGAAATTCCTCTTTCATTTTCTTTGTACTTGCCCTTTTTTATTCATTGGCCATGGATTTCTATTTTCTTTTAATAGAAATTACTCCCTTTTTAACAATACCCCAAATATATTCATTATGCATCATATTATCTTCTTATTTGAATTTATTGGTATTTTCTCTTTCCTCTTTCTTCACTGGGACTCTTTGGATCCAAGAAACTCTATTATCTCGAAATCCCTTTTCAAAGATACTTATGATCGTTCTAGATACATCCATATGCAGAATTTCACATTATCTTGTTTATTTCTCATTAAATTATCTCTTTTTGAGAATTTCTCTTTTATTTTCCTCATTGATTGTCCCTTTTAATGTTAGGAATCCTTGGGATACGAATTTCTACCAAGGATAACTCAATTATACCTCTTTTCACTTATTTTCCACCTTTTACCATTATTTTCAATTTCTTTCTTAATAAAGAAATACTTAATTAATCTTTTCTTTTCCTATTGCCTTTTCTTTTCTACTTTGGACTCCTTGGGACCCAAGGAACCCAAGAGGCACGAAATCCACCTTTGAATTATATTATTTTGCCTTCTAGATATTTCTACATCTCTCTTTTCTCAAAATTTCAATTATTCATTTTCTACTAGAATTTCTTTTATCTTTTCCTTTATTGGGCCCAATAGCCAGTAAAGCCCACAAAACAATCATCCAGGCTATTGTAAACGAAATCCATTGATTCCAAACAAATTATATCCTTATTTGTTCAAATATCTTTAATATGAGAAATTACATTTCTTACTAAATGAACCCAAAAATTGGTGTTGTAACATCCTTCCCCTCTTATAGGAATTTTGTCCTCAAAATTCTATCAAGCAAACAAACAATTCAGAATAAGACTTTTCCATGTACATCATTGGCCACTATGTGGCTTTACCTTACCCATGGCACTTCCAAAGAACCTTTATCATCACATATTCTTTTCTCTAAGTTCTTTCATCTTGGCGTCTATAAACTGCACAGGTGACTCAGGCCATTTCAGCCTCCCTTGGGGCTCATTAGGTTCATTGCTCAGCACATGGTCGGGGTACCTCACATAGTGCTCTAAATTGGACACATGGAACTCATCCCACATTACTTTATCCTGAGGGGTAAGATCAAACTTAACCTTCTCCACCAAACCATGTCAAAAGAACCCATGCATCGGAGACTCATCTCTCTTAGCTATAACTTAGAGGGGTCAGATTTTCATGTCACATATTCTCCCACAGTGAACTGCATGTCAGTCTACTTTGCATCTGCTCACGACTCTCATCGTCTCTAGGCTCCTTTCAACCATTTCACGATCAAAGTGACTTCATCTATACACACTGTGGTCTTTTTCTAACCATCACATGGTCCTTTCACCAACATCACCTTATTGAAGTGGTGACCGACACAATCTCTATTACAAAGCTTCTTTAAATCCCGATACTGGCTATGGTGGTCATCATCAAATCTTTCATAGGACAAGAACTATCTCTAGCTATCACCCTGAACGAGCACATATGCTCCCATCAGACCCTTTAGTCTGGATCATACTAACCATTAGTTAGGGATGATAAACTGCACTAACGTAGGGTTCTTCATGTTTCTACTTCTACCTCACGGAAGTGAACCTTTAGGTTATACTCAAGAACTTTTGAACTCACCTCATGGTGTAGTTGAACCATCTCTCTCATATGTAGTTCAACCCGATTTGTCCCTTGACAATACTCTTTCTTTCTCATGTCATCTAGGAAAGGCGATCTACCATAATCCACATTGCATCTTGACCTTCTTTGGTCTAGGGAAGACTTATCACAACATCCATAGTGATGAACTCCCATTCCCTCTCGGGAACCCTTTATCCTTTATATCAATGCATTGGGTTACCAATGCTCATCCTTCACCTTTTGTCATGCATGGAAACATACCACATGCAACCTCATCTCCAACATCCATAGTACTGCTACCACTCATTATCTCAGTAGTACCATGGTGTATGGTGATCTTAAAATCATGATTTCCTGTATGTCATGATTCCTCAAGATCGATTCCTCAGAAACCCTAAACCACTCTCATCAGGGTTTTATTACCTTCCTATCCAAAGAAGTGCATCTGAGGCTCTAAACCATCCTTTCATTATGTCAAGGACTAGATTGGCTAACCAAACAATCATTAACTTGTTCAACATATCTCATTACATCTGAGTGTAAGCCAAACATATCTTCTTTTCCAAACTTAGGTTTAGTCTAACAACCTCTTCTAGCCAAACTAGGCAGATATATCTCAACCAAAGCATCCATTACCACTTCACCTTCTTATGTATTAGGTAACATTGAAACCATATACTTCCATGTATTTCACTTATCATCTCAAACTCGAACTCTAAGTCTATCTTCATTGAGAACACTTTGAGCTCATCTTCTTGGTGATCAAACTCAACCTTGTATGACTCATATCTCATGATAAAAACATCCTCATAAGGTGACTACCTCATTCCTCTTAGTGTTTGCAAACCATCCATGTACCATTCACTTTACTAGGGTATGTTATCTTCTCTGTCCCCATATCTCGTGGAAACGTTCCAACCTACATCATCTTTATCCTTGGTGTATGGCATGTGTACTGTCATATCTCTCACTCCCATAACAAGAGGAAATAAGCTTTTGGCTATAGTCCAAATACATAGTTCTTCCTATTCCAACAGTAGAGATGGTACATCCCACCTGAACAGTACACCTTTAAATCCAAGTTGAGATGTGCCACCTATGTCTCTACATCACAATCATCTCGATATCAAGGTTACTTCCATGGAAAACTAGCCTTGAACCTACTGAGGTTTACACACATCCCTTGGTCATCTCCTCTAGGTCTATAGGGTGCCGACAATTTTGGGGTCATCCTTCTTCCCTCATGCATCAAGAGAGTGCCCTACTCATATGCTCCTTGGGTCCCATGAGTTCATGAAGGTGATCAATCTCCTAACTCATGGCCCTCAGACAATGATAGATGTTACCTCCCAACCCTATGGTCATGTACAACTAGGGAATTAGGCAACTCCTACTTCCATCAGTATTATCCCTACCTGACCCTAGGATAGACTGATGATTCTATTATAGTACATGTCCAACTTAGAACCTTACCCAAGCCTTCATCATCTCTCTTTCTGCATTCAAGGCCTGACTTCCATCCTTTCATATGGGTCATGGTGACCTGTCTACCTTGGTCAGGCCCCATACCGGTTACCTCCATGGTAACACATCCACATGCACTTAGAGATGGATATCTATGGTTCTACAGGTTCTTTTTCGTACCATGTACTTTTCACTCAGCTTCTCAAGATCCTATGAGACCTCTTTAGGTTTCCTCAAAAACCATAAAGCTGGTATACACCCTACCAAAGGGTCCCTCTCCCAAGATGGGAGGAAACTACAACTCTTGAACACAAGGTCACAAACATCCTTAGCGTTTACATCCATATGAGCATGCTTAACCCAAAAGCCACTAAGGCACAAGAGGACCACCTACTAAACCATTCTAGGTCACAATTATTCTCTTCTTCAACATTGGGTCAAGATTATACCTTCCCATGTCATCAACTTAGTTGTAAGGGGTTCATCGTGCCTTCGACTTAAGGAGTTTCTCTTTTTCCTCTATACATGAGGAGTATCATGCCAGCAACTATAGACACTAAACTATCATCATGAGCATTAGGTACACCACTTCCCCTCATAAGCCTAGGAACCCTAGGTTCACTTTTCTGATGACAAACTGTATGCTCATCCTCTTAACCACGAATCAAGCATATCCAAGGTATGTCATGTACTTCCTGTCATCCTTCAACTTGAGCAACACTTCATAGTCGATTCCTCCTTAAGGACAACCAACCAGACATAAGGCCCCACAACCTGTCACTAAACCTCTCCAGGGGATACCGAACTTCTTCTTCCTTTCTCAGAAGGTGAAGCACATAGGTACCAGAAGCCTCATCCTCTCTCTAGGGTTTGGTTTCTCTAAAGGGAATCAAGACACCACCAACCTCTAGGGATCAAGCATGAGGCAACCACTATCATCCACGTAAGTCACATCATCCTTAACTCCCCATTATTCCTCATATCTCGGGGTTTTAGGCTTCCAACCTTCTCGCTTTGGGTCCTTCTCTCTCTCTATAGAGCCAACCCCACAAAAAACCATACTACGAGGGGTTCTCTCTCCAAGAGGGATCAAGCTCACAAGTATACCCCTACATGGTGAACCTTATAACATTTGCCCAAGGTCATCTATAGCTCTCATAATCTATCCATCAAACTCTCCCGACCAGGGTTTCAACCTATTACTCACACTATGAATACATTCTGTGTGCCTATTATGTCCATATAAGCTCATGGGGTTTCCATAGGTTCTTCTCTAACCTCATCAATGAAGGAGCTATCCTTCACTCTAACATGCACAACCCTTCCTAGTGTTTGGTAACCAGAGGTACTAGGTCATCCAACCTTTCACAGCTCATACGTCATCCAAGGCATGTCTATCCAAATGCCTGGTTTACCGTGACATCTAACTCATCATGTTGTCTCTCTCTCTAACCTTCACTTAGGGTTAGGGTTAACATCATCCTCAGAGGATGTGCCAGGTCTCTACTTATAATGGAGGTCTCTATCTCCAAGACTAACTCTCTTTATTTATCCTCCTGACAATAAGTTCTAGCCTCAGGTCTCTTCTGAGGGCATGCCAACTTATGTCATACGACCTAAGCATGTATCTATCCTTTAATTTTCTCTTAACTTATTAAGCTTAAGTCCATGACATCTTATTTACCTACTTTTCATTAATTTGGTGGAGGATTCCTTAGACCTTATTAACCTTACCCATACCTCAAGAGGGTGAGGAGAAGAGAGAAAACCCTAATCCTTAAGGTCCTTAACAGAATTTGTGATGAGAAGGGATGAATAAGATGAGAAAGTCCTAAAGGTATCTTATTTCGATTCATACCCTAAGACTTTGGCCAGGCAGTCACACAGATCCGGGAGTCCTCGTATTCTGACTAGCGGTGCAGAGGAAAAATATTGCTCACCCCGGGTCGTGATCCTTTTCTAGACACCTCCGTCTTTCGAATAATCCTCTAATAACTCCCTTGGGTTCTATGGAGTTTGTAAAATTTAATAATTATTAATGGTTAAGTGAGGAACCTATGCTCTGATACCAAATGTTACGACCCCACCTCCCGATAACCCCCAATTGAGGGAGATCGAGAGGTCGAAGCCGCACACATATTTTCCGGATCAAAGGTTCGACATTTAACCGAGAACAATTATTAAATTTTAACAGACTAAACTGGAAAGCTATAAGAAAATAAACTTTTGCATACCTTTTTGAAAACTTGGATCTCTAAACTTCTATCCACATATGAATTCTACTCTAACTAATCCTCCTTGTAATTTAATTCATGTATTTCACAATATGACGATTTACTGTTTGTCCTTTTAGCTTTGTACCTAAAATGCTGACAAACAAAACGTCGATCGACATAAAGATGGTATGTGGGGGAAACAATAATCGTGCAACTATGATAACAATTTACTGCAGCCAATTACCATTTAACAAACAATTTTACATTTTAAATATAACTGCGCGATCCATGCAGTCCCTATCCTCTGTGTTGTCCCTACAATGGACCTGGATTCTACTGTCCTTATAGTAGATCCCCATTAAACCCCTCATGGCCCCACCTATAGGTGAACCAGTTTCTAGGGTTAAGTCACATGGCACTACCCGTAAGTAGCCCACTCCTTCACTCATGGAATGCTAAAGGGTCTCATGGCACTACACTTGGTAGCCCAATTTCTAACCCACGATAACCTAGACCTTACTCTAGGTTACCCCTTTTTAGCCTTTACAAGACACTGAGATGGATTCGGATCTAAGCGAGTTATATATATAATCATGGTGATAATCATATTCACTTTATAGTTGCATGAAATAAAATGCATCCAATAGTTATTTTCAAGCAACCGATAAAAACATTCAGAAATTGCCGTGAAACTAAAGCAATTATTCATAAGTGTAACCACATACCTGTTCAGTAGATTCCTCAAGCAAATATCAATTCCAACCAAGAAAGTCATCCAAGCAAGTAGTTCAACCACACAATCAAGAATCCTGAAAAACACATGTACCCTATTTACTACACACTTTATCAAGATTCTTTCTATTCAACTTGAAATTGCTTCCTAAGGTTTCTGTATCCATTTTAGGGTTTCATTTGCAATTAGGGTTTCACTTCATCTTTTATTATTCTAAACCCTAATTTTATACCATTACTCATAAACCCTAATTATCTCATCTATTCTTCAATATTAAGGTTATCTTAACAACATATAACGCTATTTTTAGATTAAAGGCATCATTAACCATTAATTAAGTTCATTAAGCCTCTTTTACATTAAATCTACTATTTTTATCCTTTTAATCCATGACAAGATCATTATACGTGTTTATCATCAATTCAAAGTTCATTATGGCCTAATCACATATGAACTCGATTTGCCATAATTCTATCTTTTATGAGAAAACCCTAATTACTACATTTAGGGTTTTTATCCACAATTAGGAACTTTAATGTTTGAAATAGATTAGAACCATCATATAACAACATATTTTCACATTTTTCAAATTAAATATGATCTTATCCTCTTTGACACTAAATTAGGGTTTCTAAATACTTAATCATTCTCATATGGGGTAAAAACCCTAAATCATGCAATTTTACATCTAGATCATGTTCGAATCTAACATTATCATTCAAGAAGTTATTAATACTTCAATTAACCCATTAAGCATACTAGATTCAACCTTTAATCACAAATAGGGTTTTTAACTTAACTTTAATGCATTTTTCATCAACTTATAGTACATTTGCAATTAGGAACGTAATCAATCTTTAATATCATTTTTATTGGATTCCTCTCATTCTCCTGATCAAAATTCATATATTACTTGTCCTAATCAGAGTTACCAATATTTAATTATGAATTTAGCAAGATTTTACTTACTTGGGCAAATAAGGAGGCGCCACGTAGTCACCGTCCATGCAACGTTGCCAATTAGGAAATATTTCGAAATGTCACTGATACCCTTGGTTAAGTAGATCAGCTCTTCAGCCCGTGAAGGGCAAAACCGTCCAAATGACCCTCATGTCATCTTCTTCCTCGAGACGGCGCTCCCTGTCGCCCTAGACGCAATGTGCGGGGCTTCTCCTATCTTCCCTAGATCCCATCGACCATCGGAGGTGGTGCCTCCACCTCTGACGCCCCTAGGCACTCCCCTAGAAGCCAATATCTCGTAGCCAAAGCTACTGGCTTGCACTGGCCAGGCCTACAACACTTGGCGGCCTTGCAGCCTTGTCGCTGCTGCCACATGTGATCCAAGGCACGAAAGTGTCAGCCATCCCTCCCCTGGTATCGTGGGAGCATGCAACATCAACCCAGCTCGTCCACTGGTCCCTTGTCACTTCATAGATGTGCTATATCACATGGTTAGGGTTTCAAATGCCAAGAAGCAATGGGGGTCGAGAGAGGGAGATGTAGGATCTCTTTTGAACTCAAACCAGGGTTCTACCCTTTATATAGGGGTGAGTAAAGAAGCCCTAGGTCGGCTGGTCATGAATATGAGAGTCTCTTTCCAAGTAGGAATTCAATTCCTTCAAAGAGAAGTAATATTCTCTCTCTTCTTTATCCTTGATTATTCTCTATTATATGGATATTAGGAATTCGAAATTCCTCTTTAATTTTCTTTATACTTGCCCTTTTTAATTCATTGGCCACAAATTTCTATTTTCTTTTAATAGAAATTACTCCCTTTTTAACAATACCCCAAAAATATTCATTATGCATCATATTATCTTCTTATTTGACTTTATTGGTATTTTCTCTTTCCTCTTTCTTCATTGGGACTCTCCAAGAAACTCTATTATCTCGAAATCCTATTTCAAGGATACTTATGACCCTTCTAGATACATCCATATGCAGAATTTCACATCATCTTGTTTATTTCTCATTAAATTATCTCTTTTTGAGAATTTCTCTTTATTTCTCTTTTATTTTAATGTTAGGAATCCTTGGGATACGAATTTCTACCAAGGATAACTCAATTATACTTCTTTTTACTTATTTTCCACCTTTTACCATTGTTTTCAATTTCTTTCTTAATAAAAAAATACTTAATTAAATCTTTTGTTTTCCTATTGCCTTTTCTTTTCTACTTTCGACTCCTTGGGACCCAAGGAACCCAAGAGGCACGAAATCCACCTTTGGATTATATTCTTTTGCCTTCTAGAGGTTTCTACATCTATCTTTTCTCAAATTTTCAATTATTCATTTTCTAGTGGAATTTCTTTTATCTTTTCCTTTATTGGGCCCAATAGCCAGTAAAGCCCACAACACAATCATCCGGGCTATTGTAAACGAAATCCATTGATTCCAAACAAATTATATCCTTATTTGTTCAAATATCTTTAATATGAGAAATTACATTTCTTACCAAATGAACCCAAAAATTGGGGTTGTAACACCTAACATCCCAAAGCTCCAATGGTAGATTTTTTAACTTGACCCAGACTGGGATATCAGAGATAATGTTTTTTAATTGAATATCGCCTAGCATCCATTTCCTCAGAATCACTGGCCTACTCATCACAAACCATTCACCACCCAGAATGACATCTCGATATGCTTTATCTGAAAATCTGATCAGAAAAAACCCTTCACCTTTGTCGAAAATTTTGAAGGAACCACAAAGACTCCATAATGACACAAAGTGATTAACTAATGTAGGAATGTGAGGTCGGAAATCCACAACATACCCCAATATACATCTATTCCAATGATCTGCATTCTCTATGGCTTCCTTTTTAGGATAAAGGGGTTTACCTTCAACTAATGAGATATCCATCTTCCTTAGATCCTTTTCACTCCCCGCCGATGAAGGTCTTAGAGACTCCCAGTTAGTCAGACTGAATTTGATATCAGGATTAGTATGAACATTGGGCTTCTGATTAACATTGCAAACTACCACAGTTCTTGGACCCTCTTCATGCCATAGGTCTCACTTGAACGGGGTTGTGGAAGTCACCTTCTCTGTCGCCTTGTCACGCTCGGCCGTCGGGAGCATGGGAGCCATTTTTCCTTGATATAATATATCATTATATTACCAGTAAATGAAATGAAGTATATCTATAGCATTCATTCCATAGGATCTTCATGCATCACATGTATGAGGTCTTAATGGAATGCATATCCTCCATTACATCTAGTGAAGGATGTCACATTATGTACAAGAAACAATTGTGTATTTCCTTAGGTTCAATAGCCAAAGGGGATTATATTAAAATCAATATGTATTCTAGACATGCATTTCTTATATGTCCATCCAAGGTGACTATCTGCTAATGATGATCTTGAGTAATCAATTATTAATGTTATAAACATTCATCTCAAAGTCTTTTGTACAAAGATCTTTAAATATTTGGGTGTTGTCCTGCAAGATCTATTTAAAAAATCTCATCTAGGGTAACAGTATGGCGAGAGGGAGAGGGAGAGGGAGAGGCGGAAGGGGTGGTGGTGGCCGTAACCCTAGCGGGAGGGATGGAAAGGGGAAAGCTCCAGCCACATAGTCGTCTTTGGCGGCTTCTCCGATCAACCAACAAGGGGCTGATGGAGATGGAGGCAGGTCGACCTCGACACACCCTGAACGCGCTAGTACGTCTATACCATGGGAGATGGAGGCATCGGCATACACTCAAAATCCATCAGCGGAAGCTTCTCAAGCCCTTTCCTCCTCTTCTCAAGTCGTAGATTGGCTGCAGAGTAGCCGAGCGGACCGAACCCTGGATGAGATTGCGGCGCTCGAATTTGTCGAACCTTCGATTAAAGACGGGGAGCCGTGTGCATCAATTTCGAGTTCGGACTGCCCAGAACCAGATTGGGAAGATCATCTATCTGTCCGCTTCATCGGGAGAAAACCCTACAAAGGTCAACTCGAGGGCTGGATCAGGCGGCGATGGCGTCCAAGCGGCCCTATCACTACCGTTGCAGAGGAGACCGAAGGGTTCATCATCAGAGTCCAGGGCCATAGCGAAAGGGATCACATCCTCGATGAAGGCCCTTGGTTCATGGAGGGTTCCCTGTTGGTAGTTAACGCCTGGAAGCCGGGGGCTCCTCTACAACCTATCTCCCTTCAGACGGCTCCTGTGTGGATAAGACTCGGGAATGCAGGGGTCCCTTGGACTCGCCAACGCATCGCTTGTGTCGCCAGTACGGTGGGTCGGCCGCTGGACTTCTTCGACCATTCCATTACAGCTGGATGCCTAGGTGACGCAACTACCTATGTTCAAGTCAGTTGCAGCTCCAAAGTGCCCAGGACTGTTAAGGTGGAGGTGGACGGTGTTGTCAAGCAACAGAAGGTGGATATAGTGGCGAAGCCTCTGGTCTATCCTACGTGCAAGCATTTTGGTCATCGGGCGTCCTCTTGCCCTATGAAGGCTAGGAAGGCCGCCATGAAGGATGATCTCCAGTTCAGATTTGGTAAACCAAGAAGTGTTCGACGAAATGTTGTGGTCAGACCTGCTAAGGTAGTGATTGAACAGGTTGTAGTTCAAGATGGTATTTCCGGTTCCATTCAGGAAGAAGAGGGTCTACGTGATTCCATAGCAGAGCAGATTGTTGACTTAGTTGTTTCCTCCTCTATTTCTCCTCAAACTCAGTCGAAGGGAGACCAGGCTCTTCTGGTGGAACCTGACATGTTTGGGTCTACTCCAGAGAGCTATACTGGCACCTTAAATCTCGATTGGGAACTTGAAGTGAATAGGCATAGAAGGGATGACCCTGGTTCTGAATCTTGGAAGATAAACAAGATTTGGGAGAGTGCAGGCTTTTCGGTTGAGTATTATAATACTAAGGAAAAGCTGTTCACGGAAGAGGAGTGCTCCAGGGAGGACTCTACATCAGAAACTGAAGCGGAGTTGTGGGAGCATGAGCCTCCAGACTTTAGTTTATGTAAGTCTAGTAGAAGGAAGAAATCTCCAAGGAAGAAAAAGAAGGGGGGTTAACCCTCGTTTCTTTTTTTTCATGAGATTATGGTTTTTGCTGAATCTTCTCGTTGAGTCATCTAGTATCTGATATGGTGCTCATTGAATGCTTCCTTCTTTCTTGTTCCTCGACCCACTAATTTCAGTGATGGATTTTGATGCTATGTGTGCGAGAGGTGCAAGATGTAGGATTGTGGTTACTGACTGCTGTGTTTGGAAGTCTATGGTGTGCTCTATAGGATGATGGCAGCTAGATTGGAGCTCTGTTATTCTGCAGATGGTTGAGTTGATTTGGTCTTCAATTCAGTGCAGTCCAAGCAATAGACTCAGTGTGGATATGATTGTCTACGCTTGTTGGAGTTTTGCTTCTTTGAAGTTGTCATGACCAGGCGGGGATTACATTTCATTGCATCTCTAAGCTCGAGACACAAAGGCAGATGGGAGTTCGTTTGCTTACTGTGTCTGCACACATTATGAGGAGGCTTCATGGATAGTGCAGCTCCTCAGTCTGGCTTGCGGCATTGCTAGTTTTCCCTAGTGCCTTGTGCTTGTTCTCTTTGTTTGTTTTTCCCTTCCTTGTCTCTTAGGTTTTTTTTTTGTAATGATCTATATGTCTAGATCATAGATATTCTTTCTAGTAATCCTCTAGATTAAGAGGTGCTCCCCGTGTATCTAAAGTTTGGTTTCATATTATAGTATCACGCGCTTTCTCGACCAAAAAAAAAGATCTATTTAAAAATAAGGATTAATATCTCAATTTATTGATTTATCATCCTTGTTATACAAGATGTTGTAAAGTTAAATATTTCCATTTTATGGCATGATGAAATAGCAATTCTACTAACTTTATTACATGTCGAATGGGCTAAGATAAAATTAAATGTAGACCAAAGCTTCTGCAACTCTTGCACCGCCTTAATCATTATTATCCTCCATGAGGGCATTTACTTCTTGTCAGATCACACACTTCAGTATGTCAGATCTCTATTTGGTATCATACCAAAATGAAGAAGTAATCAAAATTATATTATATTGTTTATACCTGAAGTGGAGGCGTCAGTTCCTTCCTTTTGCTTCTTTAGTTCCTTTAACCAGAGTGGGAAATTTCTTCTCCAATGTCTAGGCTGGTGACAAAGGTGACAATCACCACTTATTTTCTTCACACCTCCCTTCGCCTTGAGATCTGAAGACTTTGGCTTCTGGCTAGGTTTAGAACCCATTTTAAATTTGCCTTTGCCTTTAGACTTCCCCTTTTTCTTGTTGATAATTTTCACAGAATTGGGCTTGTCTTTTTTCATATGTCCCTCAGATATTCTCCACATGCCCAAAAACTTTGTCAGTGACTTGTCAAAGTCATTCATGTTGTAGTTCATGACAAATTGACTATATGACTCTAGAAGAGACTACAAAATCATCTCAGTGAACAACTATTGACCCAAAGGGAATCCCATTCTAGTAAGGTTATCCACATACCCAATGAGCTTGAGTACATGAGGACCTACTACATCTCCTTCTGCCATGTTACATTTGAACAATGCCTTGGAGGCATCATATCTCTCTTGTATTCCCTGATCTTAGAACATGTTCTTTAGATGTGTGACCATCTCAATCGCATCCATGTTCTCATGCTTCCTCTGGAATTCATAGTTCATGGAGCATTGCATCAAATACTTGACATACACATCATCTTCAGTATGCTTCTTGTAAGCATCCTTGTCAGCCTTTGGCACATTTTGAGATGGTTCATTTGGTTCTGGCATCTCCTGGACATAGAGATTGCGCTCCTATGTGAGAATGATTCTCAGGATCCTGAACCAGTCATGGAATATGTTCCCAATTAAGTTTTCCTTCTCAATGACCAATCATAGATAAAATTGATTGTTATTTGTTGCCATTTGATTCTACAAAAGAATTTGCAATTTTGTTAAAAACTCATATTTGATTTCATTTGATTAAATTTGGGTGATAATAATTAGGTCTTTAATACACTATCATTCTCATTAATTTGTTCAAATTGACAACCGTCAAGTAACAATTTGAAAAACTACAGTGAACAATTTTCTAATGAGTCAAGTCCCAAATTAATTCAATTATTACCTGTTCTATATCAGCATCCATAATCAACCATTAAGGTAGGCAATCATGCCAATTACATCATATACAACTCTTGGATAGATGATATGTGCAACTCCTTGCCTTAATCATATGTATGCTTCTAGGATTGAGCTCTTCAAGTCACCAATTAAGCTTGACCCAATATCCAACACGATAGGTATGCACCATTATTTGTTCAAACCTACATATCTACCATCACACTTCGACAAGATAGACGATGTGCCATGCTTTGTGCAAATATAAACTTGTTCGATAAAGATTTTCATGTGTGTAGCTAATGGAAAGAATCTTAGACTTGATATTTTTGATTGAGGGATATATATATATATATATATATATATATATATATATATATATATATATATATATAGTATGTATTATATATATGCTATATCCCACAATGTAAACATGCAATATAAAACAAAAGGTGATGACTATGGCCATGTCTACTTGTAATTCCTTGGATCCAAAAGGAATTACTATCACCTAGGTCAATCATCACATCACATGTATGAACCTGTTGTTGGTGTAGATCTATGTTTTCCAATCTGAGTAGATCAGTTCAACCCTTGAACTATTCGTCTCTCCTCTTAGCCGGTTGGTTGGTCCTATGGGACGGTCATTTGGTCTCCTTTCTAAATGATGTTTGGACTCCTTCAAAACGGTTCGTTGGTCCAGCAGGCGGTCATCAAGTTCCATCGTACTATCATGCATGGTCCTCCAGATGGTCAGCTCATGACACAAATTGGTCATCTCATCCGTCACTGATCATCTTACTCATTGTTACAATAAGGAAAACTATCCTATTACTACTTTATTATATGGTAAAGAAACATCTCAAGTTACATTTGAGGGGAGAAAAGGTAGGAAAGAATTAACTTTACATTGGGAAGAGGAAGTAGATGCTCATTGTGTAAGCCAAGATAAACATTAACCAAGCAATCCAACCACACACAAATATTGGGTATTGTCCATAACCACCCTACGTATGCACCATCAAAATCTCTTATAGGGAGAACCATGTAAATTGCATATATATATATATATATATATATATATATATAAAAATATATATATATATATATATGGAGTCAGGCTAGAATATGCTCGATTGTATTTGGAGCAGAATACACTCAAGTAGTTTTTCATGATGCAATATTTTTTTTTCAAAAATCTAATCTATTGATCTTCTTGAACATCTTGTGAATAGCTCATATAAACAATTTGAGCACATTTGGACATTTATAGGTCATGTTATAAAGACTAAAAAAATTATGCATTTCAAAATAGTTTCGCGCGTCAATTTTGTTGCCCTTGGATGAGTTACTTACACTCATCCAAATGGGATCAAAATTTGTATGTATCCTAGTTATAGTATGATAGTGAAGATCAAAGGTTTAAATTTTGAAAAAAATAGTCTTGATATGCAAACACACTTGAGTGTATTCTAGCCAGACTCTCTCTCTCTCTCTCTCTCTCTCTATATATATATATATATATATATATATATATATATATATAAGTTTGGGATTATGTAGTCTTTGATCAGATATGCATATGAGACTATTTAAATATTCACATCGTATGCAATAAATAAACGACTCAACAAAATATCTGATCATATCAACTATCCTAAAAATAGTAAATTGACATGGCTCTGCTACCATTGTTGGTAAATACGGGCACAGAGTATAGCAGCAAAAACAAAAAAAATTATCTATTTGTATTCCCATAATAGAAAGATCAAGTCAACTACTATGAAATAGGGAGGATGGTTTAACAAGTTATACGTGGTCCTAGACAAAGTCTAGCGACAACAACTAGCTTCAATGCAACTGTTTCCATATGCTCATGGATGGTGGTTGTGCAGCTCCTGGTCTTCACCACGAACAACGAATAGAAAAACAATGATTCCTATGGTCTCACCACAGACTAGAGGCTAGCTTTTCTCTCCTAACAACATCCAAAGGACTCTTGTCTCTAGAGTAGTCCATGCAGACCAATTAGAACTCATATTGTCCTACTAGGACAAATAGGAAGGAGTTGTCCCTCCCATTGGTGTACTAGTCACCAACTTTCTCTCCCACAACAATGATCCTCAGTTGTTCTCCCCCATCACTATCCCTACCTTGTTAGGTAGGAATTTCTTGGGCTCTCTAAGTTACCACAACCAAAGAGGACAACTGTAACGACCCCGCCCTCCCGGTAACCCCAAATTAAGGGAGACCCAAAGGTCAGAGCCGTTATTCAATTAATAGGATCAAAGGTTTTACAAATAATCAATATTAACTATGAAATTCTACTAACTAACTGGAATTTGGTATAAAATTAAAACTTTGCTTACCTTTGAAAACTTTGGAAATCTATCTATCCAGAGCTTGAATTATTGTATATAATCCTACTTGCACTTTAGTTCTTATTTCCACAATGTGTCACTTTACTGTTTGTTCTTTCAATTGTTGTTCCTAAAACGCCGACAAACAAAACGTCGGTCAGTATATCGAAATATACTGGTATGTGGGAACAACCGAAATCTTGCAAATATGGCTAACAATTTAATAATCACAATCAAATTAATTAACAAGCCAATTTACACTTTTCAATATGACATTCTCCACCGCTTTTGCCCTAACCCTGGCATACCCACCTTAGGGTTTCCTTTTCCAATGACTTAAGGCCATCTTCTCAATCCCGAGCTTGGTGCCTGGGGGTCACCACCCATGGTGCCCACTAGTCATGCAATATCATAGGTCACCTTCTAATTCCCGAGCTTGGTTCCTGGGGTCACCACTCAAGGTGTCCATTGGTCTACCCATCTGGGCCTGACCTTTGGCATCATCCATCAGGGTGGCATGTAGGTGTGAGAATACATACTTCTATTATTAATGTGATAATCGTAGTGACTTTATGATTTGCAAGTATGAACATCCAAACTGATAATTTGCATTCAATGCGATAAACCATCCGGAAAATCCTCGAGAAACTAAGGAGGTTATTCATAATTAACCACATACATGATCTGATGATTTGAACAGAAATATCCATGCAAATAAGAATCCAAGTAAGCAAGCATTTTCAACAAGATCCTAAAATAATCACGTAATTCCCTTTTTATTATTCATGTCATCAAGATCCATTAAACCTAGCTCGCTTCCTAGGGTTTCTAATTCACTTTTAGGGTTTCTATTGCAAGTAGGGCTTCCCTTCATCTTTTACTATTTTAAACCCTAATTTAATGCAATTGATCACAAACCCTAATTATTTCCACATCTAATCCTCAATTTTGGATTTAAGGCATAATCAACCATTATATAAGTCCATTAAGCCTCTTTTCATTAAAGCTACCATTTTTATCCTCGTTAACCCATGACAAGGTCATTATGCTCCTTTATCATCAATTTGTAGTTCATTTTGCTCTAATACTCATATGAACGTTATTTATCATTAATTCTACCTTGATTCATTCAAAAACCCTAATTTCTATATTAAGGCTATTTATCAACAAATTAGGAACTTTAATGTTCGAAATAGCTTAGAATCATTATATCTTATCTTTCTTCACCACTATGAATAATTAAAGCTATTAAGAGTCGAATCTACCAACATTATGGTTTCAAGGCCCATTAAAGTATTATTCATGTACATTAAACTCAAAATTAAACTACTTACATGCAAAGTTCATCCTTTTTGTTCCTAATGTGCCCTTTCATCATTAACAGGTTAATACCCACTCTAATCATCCATTAAACCCTTATAAATATATTATTCATCTCAAAATAGGGTTCTTTAAACATTAAAGTATTAAAGTTGACATCTTCCATTAATTTTCGAAGTGCAAGAAAAATAATGCTTCAATTATATTTTTAATGGATTCCCCTCATTTTTCTGAGCAAAATTGATATATTATACTTATCGATCAAAGCTACCATTAATTAGTTATGATTTTGTTAAGATTTCACTTACCCGGACCAATGGCAGGCCGCCACGTCGCCAAATCCATGCAACGTTGCTGGGCTATTCAAAAACATAACTGAATGACCCTTTTGCCCCCGCTTGAGTTGTTGGTCGTTTGATACGTTGAGGGGCGAACTCATTTCACACGGCTTGGTCATCTTCAACCTTCCTGAACCCTAAGCTTCCGCTGCAACAACGATCGAACGCAGCCCTACTGCCCTTTCCCGACCCCAAAGGCCATCAGGGGCGGTCCCCCCACCTCTACCGCACCTCCTCGTGCTCGGCTAGGCCCTCGGCTGTGGCCAAGGTGATCGGTTCAGGCCAGGCGAACTGTAAAACCGTGGCCAACACAACAACCCTTCTGCAGGTGAACGTGGAGGTTCGAGCACCCAGAGGGGATAGCGGATCGTTCAGGATCGTCGAGGAAGATTCCTGCTCCCAACATGAGGACTTCTCAGCCCCTGCTCTGCTCCAGGGCTGCTCTACCCTCCAAACTAGGGTTCTCACAAAAAATAAGATGGAGAGGAGAGAGATATGCATGGGAACTGCTTGGGCTCGTCCCAAGGGATCTACCCTTTTATAGAGGAGGGTAGTCCTATGCCAACTTGCTTGTCCACGAAGGAACAAGGCCTATTCCCAATAGGAATTATATTCCTTCATAGAAAGACAACTTTCTCTCTCCTCTTTTCCTTTGAATATCTCCTATTATATGGATATTAGGAATTCGAAATTCCTCCTTCATCTTATACTTTCCCTTTTTAATCCATAGGAACGAAATCCTATTTCCCTTTAATAGCAATTTCTTTCTTTTTGGCAATACTATGTAATACATTAACTGTATACTCACATTATCTTCTTATTTTTCTATTTTGGTATTTTCTCTTTCTTTCCTCTTTATTGGGGTTCCTTGGACACCAAGAAACTATAATATTTCGAAATCCTATTATCAGATACTCATTATCCTTCTAGATGCATCTAAATGCATCATTCTTCATTATTTTTCATTATCTAGTTTATTTCTTATTAAAATAGTTCTTTTTGAGGATTTCTATTTATTTCCCTTTTATTTTCCTCATAGGTATTCCTTTTATCATAAGGAATCCTTGGGATATGAAATTCCACCAATGATCACTTAATTATACCTCTTTTTACTTATTTTCCACATTTCATCAATATTTTCAATTTCTTTCTTAATAAAGAAATACTTAATTGATCTTTTCTTTTCTTATTGCATTCTCTATGCAACTTTGGACTCCTTGTAACCCAAGGAATCCAAGAGGCACGAAATCCCTCTTTGGATTTTCCTTCTAGAGGTTTCCACACTTTTCCTTTTCTCTATTTTCTTATTTACTCGATAATAGTGGAATTTCTTTTGTCTTTTCCCTTATTGGGCCCAATAGCCGATAAAGCCCACAAAACAACCATCAAGGATATTGTAAATGAAATTCATTTATTCAAAACAAATTATATCATTATTTGTTCCAATATCTTTAATATGAGAAATTACATTTCTCACCAATGAACCCAAAAGTTGGGGTTGTAACATCCTTCCCCTGTTATAAGAATTTTGTCCTCAAAATTCCATCAAGCAAACAAATCATGATAAGTCTTCCATACGTCCATCAGGGCTACCATGTGGTATCACGCTTTCATGGTGCTTCCCAAGAACCTTCATCATCTCATATTCTTCCATCTGAGTTCTTTCTTACCTTGGTATATCATACCCTCATAGGTGACTCAGGACATTTCAGCCTCTCAAAAGTTGAATAGGTTTAGGGCTCAACACATGGCTTGGATACTTCACATAGTGTTCTAGATCGCACTCACGGAACATATTATACATCATGTTATCCTCAAGGGCAAAGCTAAACACCACCCTCTCCACCAATCCATCTCAAATGGACCCATATATCAGGGACTCATCTTTCTCAGCTATAGCTTAGAGGGGTCAGATTTTCACATCACATATTCTCCCACAGTGAACTGCATGTCAGTCTGCTTTACATCAGCTCATGACTCATGTCACCACTGGGCCCTCTCTCAGCCATTGGACAATCAAAGCGACTTCATCTGCACACACTGTGGTTCTTTTCTAACCTTAGCGAGGCCTCCTTCACCAACATCATCTTAATGAAGCGGTGACCGATACAACCTCCTTCTAGAACTTCTTGCATCCTGATAAAGTCTATGGTGGTTAACATCACATCTTAAGAACTGTCTCTTTGTATCACCCTGAACAAGCACACTTGCTCTCATCAGACCCTCTAGTCTGGGTCACACTAACCATTAGTTAGGGGTGATAAACTGTACTATCATTGAGTTCTTCACGTACCCATTCCACTTTTGGAAGGGAACCTTTAGATCAAACTCAAAGACCTTCGAACTCACATCAAGTTGCAGTTGAACCATCTCTTTTCATATGTAGTTCAACCATATCTGTCCCTTGACAGAACTCTTCCTTTCTCATGTCATCTAGGTAAGGTGATCTACCATAACCCATATTGTATCTTGACCTTCTTGGTCTAGGAGAGACTCACAACATCCACAATAATGAACTCCCATTCCCTATCGGAAACTCTTTATACTTTATATCCATGCACTGGGTTAATGGTGTTTGTCCTTCACCTCCTGGCTTGCATGGACACATGCTACATGCAACTTTGTTTTAAGCATCCAGAGTGCTACCATCACTTACTATCTTTGTAGTATCAAGGTATATCATGACCTCCTGTATTGTTATGATTCCTCAAGCATGATACCTCGGAAACCCTAAACCACTCTAAAAAGAGTTTTATTACCTTCCTATCCAAAGAAGTGTATCTAAGGTTCTATCACCATCCTTTTACTACATCAAGGACTAAACTGGCTAACCAAACAACCATTAACTTGTTCAACATATCTTATTACATCCGAGTGTTAGCCAAAACACATCTTCTTTCCAAACTTAGGGTTAGCCAAAGAACCTCAACTTCTTCTAGCCTCTAACTAAACTAGGCAGCTAGATCTCAACCAGAACATTCATTACCACTTCTTATCCTTAAGTGTTAGGTAACATACACCTCCATGGATTATACTTATCATCTCATCTCAAACTCTAAGTCTATCTTCATTGAGAAGCTCTGAGCTCATCCTGAATGTGATCAAACTCGACCTTGGTTAACTTGAAAATTCCACGTAGCTCCTGATAAAACATCCTCATAAGCTGACTACACTACTTCTCTTAGTGTTTGCGAACCATCCATGTATCATTCACTTCACCAGGGTATGTTATCCTTTCTGTAGCAACGTCTCAACTCACACCATCCTTATCCTTGGTGTGTGGCATGCGTACTGTCCTATCTCTCACTCCCATAACAAGAGGAAATAAGCATTTGGATGCAGTCCAAATACAGAGTTCTTCCTGTTCCAAGAGTAGAGATGGTACATCCCACCTTGCCAGTACACCTTTAAACCTGAGTTGAACATGCAACTTATGTCTCTACATCTTCCAAGGAAAACTAGTCTCAAACCTACTTGGTCCAAACACAATCCTTGGTCGTCTCCTCTAGGTCTATAGGGTGCCGACATTGTTGGGGTCATCCCTCTTCCTTATGCATCCAGAGAGTGCCCTACTCATCTGTCCTTTGGGTCCCATGAGTTCATGAAGGTGATCAATCTCCTAACCCATGGCCCTCGGACAATGATAGTTGTTACCTCCCGACCCTATGGTCATGTGCAACTACGGAATTAGGAAACTCCTTCCATCAGTCTTATCCCTACCTGACCCTAGGATAGACTTAGGATTCGATTATAGTACATGTCCAACACAGAACCTTACCCAATCCTTCATCACCTCTCTCTGCATATATGACTGACTTTCATCCCTTCATAGGGGTCATGGCAACCTGCCTACCTTGGTCAGGCCCCATACCAATTACCTTCATGGTAACACATCCACATGCACTTTAGAGATGGTTATCTATGGGTCTACAGGTTCATTCTCATACCATGTACTTTTCACTTAGCTTCTCAAGATCCGACGAGACCTATTTAGGTTCCCACAAACCCACAAACTGGTACACACCTTACCAAAGGGTCCCTCTCCCAGGATGGGAGGAAACTACAACTCTTGACAATAAAGTCACAAACATCCTTAGGGTTTATATTCACATGAGTATGCTTAACCCTGCAACTACTAGGGAACAAGAAGACCACCTATTAAACCATGCTAGGTCATACTTGTTCTCTTTCCTCAACATTAGATCAACTTAGTCGTGAAGGGTTCATCAAACATACCCTTAACTTAAGGGGTTTCCTTTACCTCTACACATGAGGAGTACCATGCTCGAAACTATAGAGGCTCAAATCTCATCATGCGCATCAGATACACTGCTTCCCCTCTTAGGCCTAGGAACCCTAGGTTCTCCTTTGGATATCCAACTGCATGTTCAATCTCTTAACCACAAATCAAGCATGTCATGTACTCCCATGATCCTTTTATATGGGAAATAGCTCAGAGTCGAGTCCTCCTCAAGGACATTCAACTAGGTATAAAACCTCACAAAGGTTACTTAACCCTCCTCAGGGTCTAAGACACTCTTTATCTCGTCCAGCAGGTAGTTACTTATACCATAGGCACCAGAAGCATCATCCTCTTTCCAAGGTTTGTTTCTTCTAAAGATAACCAAGATATCATCAGCTTCTAGGGGTCACGCATAAGGCAACCACTATCATCCCCTTAGGTCGCATCATCCTCAACTCCCCACTATTCCTCATATCTTAGGTTTTTTTTAGGCTTCCAACCTCCTTGCTGGGTTCTTGCTTTCTCTCTCTAGAGCTAACTCCACATCCAACCATACTACTAGAGGTCCTCTCTCCATGAAGGCTCATGCTCACAAGCATACCCCTATGTGGGTGAAGCCTATTCTCAACACATGTTTGGCTCAAGCTCATCCATATCTCTTTATGCTTATCTCATAAGCCATCCATTGTGCCCTTCCAGCCAGGGTTTCAAACTACTACCGTACCACTGATGTACTCTGGGTGCATACTATACCCTACTTGCACAAGCCCATAGGGTTCTATAGGTTCTTCTCTAACCTCATCCATGAAGGAGCTATCCTTCGCTCAAACATGCACAAACCTTTCCAGGGTTGGGTCATCAAAGGTACTAGGTCATCTAACCTCTTGTGGCTCGTGTGGCATCCCAAGGTGTGTCCATCCAAACACCCAGTCAACCATGGCATCTAACTTACCATGTCATCTCTCTTTCTAACCTCCACTTAGGGTTAAGGTTAACATCATCCTTACAGGATGTGCTAGGCCTCTACTTTAATGGAGATCTCTACATCCATGACTCACTCTCTCTACTCGTCCTCCTGCCAAGGAGGTCTATCCTCAGATCTCTCCTGAGGGCAATGACAACTCGTGTCATACGACCTAAGCATGTATCTATTCCTTTACGCTTTCTCTATTAAGCTTAAGTCCATGACATCTTACTTACAAGATCTTTATTAATTTGGTGGAGGATTCCTTAATCCTTATCAACCTTACCCATACCCCGAGAGGGTGAGGAAAAGAGAGAAAACCCTAATCCTTAAGGTCCTTAACAGAATTTGAGTTGAGGAGGGATGAACGAGATGATAGAGTCCTAAAGGTATCTTATTTCGAGTCATATCCTAAGACATCGGCCAGGCAGTCACACAATCTGGGAGTCCTCGTATTCTGACTAGCAGTGTGGAGGAAAATATTGCCAGCCCCCGGATGTGATCCTTTTCTAGACACCTCAGTCTTTCAGACAATCCTCTAATAACTCCCTTGGTTCTATGGAATTTGTAAAATTTAATAATTATTAAAGATTAAATGAGGAACCCATGCTCTGATACCAATTGTAATGACCCCGCCTCCCGGTAACCCCCAATTAAGGGAGACCCGAAGGTCAGAGCCGTTATTCAATTAACAGGATCAAAGGTTCGACAAATAATCAATAATAACTATGAAAGTCTACTAACTAACTGGAATTTGGTATAAAATTAAAACTTTGCTTACCTTTGAAAACTTTGGAAATCTATCTATCCAGAGCTTGAATTATTGTATCTAATCCTCCTTGCACTTTAGTTCTTATTTCCACAATGTGTCACTTTACTGTGTGTTCTTTCAATTGTTGTTCCTAAAACGCCAACAAACAAAATGTCGGTCAGTATATCGAAATATACTGGTATGTGGGAACAACCAAAATCTTACAAATATGGCTAACAATTTAATAATCACAATCAAACTAATTAACAAGCCAATTTACACTTTTTAGTATGACATTCTCCACCGCTTTTTCCCTAACCCTGGCAGACCCACCTTAGGTTTTCCTTTGACAATGACTTAAGGCCATCTTCTCAATCCCGAGCTTGGTGCCTGGGGGTCACCACCCATGGTGCCCACTAGTCATGCAATATCATAGGCCACCTTCTCATTCCCGAGCTTGGTGCCTGGGGTCACCACTCAAGGTGTCCATTGGTCTACCCATCTGGGCCTGACCTTTGGCATCATCTATCAGGGTGGCATGTAGGTGCGAGAATAGATACTTCTATTATTAATGTGATAATCGTAGTAACTTTATGATTTGCAAGTATGAACATCCAAACTGATAATTTTCATTCAATGCGATAAACCATCCGGAAAATCCTCGAGAAACTAAGGCGGTTATTCATAATTAACCACATACATTATATGACGATTTGAACAGAAATATCCATGCAAATAAGAATCCAAGCAGCATTTTCAACAAGATCCTGAAATAATCCCGTAATTCCCTTTTTATTATTCATGTCATCAAGATCCATTAAACCTAGCTCGCTTCCTAGGGTTTCTAATTCACTTTTAGGGTTTCTATTGCAATTAGGGCTTCCCTTCATCTTTTACTATTTTAAACCCTAATTTAACGCAGTTGGTCACAAACCCTAATTATTTCCACATCTAATCCTCAGTTTTGGATTTAAGGCATAATCAACCATTATATAAGTCCATTAAGCCTCTTTTCATTAAAGCTACCATTTTTATCCTTGTTAACCCATGACAAGGTCATTATGCTCGTTTATCATCAATTTGTAATTCATTATGCTCTAATACTCATATGAACGTTATTTATCATTAATTCTACCTTGATTCATTCAAAAACCCTAATTTCTATATTAAGGCTATTTATCAACAAATTAGGAACTTTAATCTTCGAAATAGCTTAGAATCATTATATCTTATCTTTCTTCACCACTTTGAATAATTAAAGCTAGTAAGAGTCGAATTTAACAACATTAGGGTTTCAAGGTCCATTAAAGTATTATTCATGTACATTAAACTCAAAATTAAACTACTTGCATGCAAAGTTCATTCTTTTTGTTCCTAATGTGCCCTTTCATCATTAATAGGTTAAAACCCACTCTAATTATCCATTAAACCCTTATAAATATATTATTCGTCTTCATCTCAAAATAGGGTTCTTTAAACATTAAAGTATTAAAGTTGACATCTTCCATTAATTTTCGAATTCCAAAGGAAGTAAGGCTTTAATTATATTTTTAATGGATTCCCCTCATTTTTCTAAGAAAAATTGATATATTATACTTATCGATCCAAGCTACCATTAATTAGTTATGATTTTTGTAAGATTTCACTTACCCGGACCAATGGCAGGCCGCCACGTTGCCAAACCCATGCAACGCTGTTGGGCTATTCAAAAACATAACTGAATGACCCTTTTGCCCCCACTTGAGTTGTTGGTCCTTTGATACACTGAGGGGCAAACTCGTCTGACACGGCTTGGTCATCTTCAACCTTCCTGAACCCTAAGCTGTCGCTGCAGCAGCAATCAAACACAGCCCTACTGCCCTCTCCTGACCCCGAAGGCCATCAGGGGCGGTCCCCCCACCTCCACCGCACCTCCTCATGCTCGGCTAGGCCCTCGGCCGTGGCCAAGGTGATCGGTCCAGGCCAGGCGACCTGCAAAACCGCGGCCAGCACGACAACCCTTCTGCAGGTGAACGTGGAGGTTTCAGCACCCAGAGGGGATAGCGGATTGTTCAGGATCATCGAGGAAGATTCCTGCTCCCAACATGGCGACTTCTCAGCCCCTGGTCTGCTCCATGGCTGCTCTACCATCCAAACTAGGGTTCTCACGAAAAAGAAGATGGAGAGGAGAGAGAGATGCATGGGAACTACTTAGGCTCATCCCAAGGGGTCTACCCTTTTATAGAAGAGGGTAGTCATGCCCTAGCTTGCTTGTCCACGAAGGAACAAGGCCTATTCCCAATAGGAATTATATTCCTTCATACACAGAAAACTTTCTCTCTCCTCTTTTCCTTTGGATATCTCATATTATATGGATATTAGGAATTCAAAATTCCTCCTTCATCTTATACTTGCCCTTTTTAATCCATAGGAATGAAATCCTATTTCCCTTTAATAGCAATTTCTTTCTTTTTAGCAATACCATGTAATACATTAATTGTATACTCACATTATCTTCTTATTTTTCTAATTTGGTATTTTCTCTTTCTTTCCTCTTTATTGGGGTTCCTTGGACCCCAAGAAACTTTAATATTTCGAAATCCTTTTATCAAATACTCATTATCCTTCTAGATGCATCTAAATACATTATTCTTCATTATCTCTCATTATCTTGTTTATTTCTTATTAAAATAGTTCTTTTGAGGATTTCTCTTTATTTCCCTTTTATTTTCCTCATTGGTATTCCTTTTATCATAAGGAATCTGTGGGATACGAAATTCCACCAAGGATCACTTAATTTTACATCTTTTTACTTATTTTCCACATTTCATCAATATTTTCAATTTCTTTCATAATAAAGAAATACTTAATTGATATTTTCTTTTCTTATTGCATTCTCTATGCAACTTTGGACTCCTTGGAACCCAAGAAATCCAAGAGGCACGAAATCCCTCTTTGGATTTGCCTATTAGAGGTTTCCACACTTTTCCTTTTCTCTATTTTCTTATTTACACGATAATAGTGGAATTTCTTTTGTCTTTTCCCTTATTGGGCCCAATAGCTGATAAAGCCCATAAAACAACCATCAAGGATATTTTAAATGAAATTCATTTATTCAAAACAAATTATATCATTATTTGTTCCAATATCTTTAATATGAGAAATTACATTTCTCACCAATGAACCCAAAAGTTGGGGTTGTAACAACAACAATTGTCATATGAACTAATTCTCAATTGGCCAGGGTTCCCAATATGCACGAGATTGTGTGGGAGTGGAAGGGACTAGAAGATCTTGAATATTTGCAATTGGCAAGCCATGATACGCTCATCTGGTGACCCAGACAGTTGTATGGTGACCCATATGGTCATATGGTCACACAAGACAGTTGTCTCACAGTGCCAAACATCCATTCGACAGTTTCCCAATCACACATGAATTTGGCAATTTCAATTCCAATTAATATCACATATTAGTTCCTTGCACCACAAGTAATGTGCAATCAAAACGAGTTTGGGAAACATCCAGAACCTTTATTTGGCCCAACCAAGCCATCTCATCCATGCGAGATTCCCATCTCATTAACCAAGATGGCCGTCTGGTGAACCTGAGATGAGTTGATTGGTTCATCAGAATGAACTGATCAGTTCATGCCACAATTTGGTCAGAACTTAGCCAACTCAATCTCTGATCATCCTGACAACCCAAATGACCATCTCAACACTTGAGACGCCCATCTAGCATTTCCAAATGGCCCTCTCAACAATCTGTTATGTGAATTGAATACTTAAACACTTCAGTAATCAATCTAATCATCATTTAAGATTAAACTCCTTTTCTAGATGAGTTTCTATATCCCATTCCATGTTGGCAGTGAATGTCTATCACTAGCTTATGACATCGCAAACAAGGAGCATTGCCTAGTCTTACATCAATGCTACCCAAGTGAATGGATAGTTGGAGAACAACTTCAACCTAAAATCTATGTAAGGTGTTATAGTGATTGTATAACTCATTTGTCTCTAATATCCAGAGTGAACTTGAGGCATGGACTCATCATCCTTGGCATTCAATCCATGTTCCTTGAACCAAGAGCAGACTGTTTGAGATAATTTGACCTCAATATCATATATTGATTCACATGTGCATGCACATGCATTTCTCAATCTCTCTTATCAAGTGGCCATGATATCAATCTCCAATAGGAGGGATAAATCCCATATCTATCACAGACAGTCTATCCCCATGTGTCAAAGTCACCCAATCATCACCTTTATAACAACCCATGTTTCAATACTGCATTTCATGATGTCAAAGCATACGCAACGACATGTGACGAGTGCAGTGATTTGAGGTCTAAGAACCAGAATTACCACCTTCACTATGAGAGTTGACTATGACTTACCATATGATGGTTTCCATGCGTCTCTCTCAAGGTGGGTCTGTCTGATACACTGTTATGTAACATGTATGATTTGTATGATTGGTTTGGTATTTCCATATCATGACTAATTAGATTATGTCATCAACCAACCCACACTCTAGTCTTATCTGTTATTGGTGCCTATCTACCTTCCATGGTAACAACTGACTAGGGACATAATAAGAATGTATGTATTCTTAACATTTGTATGATCTCATCCTTCCAAGTCACATAATTGAAGACATATGTCATTGAGTATTGTCATTCTTTAGACATTCATAATGTTTCCTCATTATCTCATAAATGAATGATACAAAATGAATTATAACCTTGCCTTTACGAGTATTAATCAAATCTTTATGGTTTATGCCATGTCAATCATCACATGATTGTCTCTATGGGCATACCTTACCAACACTCTCGACATGTCTTATACATATGATATTGCTAGATAGGTATATATATGTATATGTCTATATATATATATATATATATATATATATATACATACATATCCTTTCATCATGTCCAATACATATGAGATAACGATGAAATACATAGCAGTTCATTCAAGATAGATCCAATTGTGAATGCATATAGAATCTATCCATGTGATCATGTTCTTACTCTAGGCTCCTGAGAGACTAACTCCACGGAACATGGACAAGTTTTATCTCACTGAGTTCTTTCATGCTGAACCCTTTCAGCATCTTGCCAATGTATGTGCTCTTCGTTAAGTCGAGAAACTTTCCATATCTATCTTTATAGATCTCGATCCCTATCACATAGGATGTATTTCCTAAACCCTTCATAGAGAAGGTGTTTCCAGCCAGGTTTTAACTAGGATGTTATTCTCCCTCATCATGTGATATATAAATATACTCCTACTAAATCTTTTATAATCACATATTTCATATTCATTTTGAATCAAGTCAAACCCTTTGACTGTCTTGTCAAATAGAAGATTCCAGCTCTGATATGGTTGCTGCAATCCACAAATTGACCTTTGTAACTTATAGTCTTTATTTGCATTATTGTATTTATAAAACCTTTATTATGTGTCATGTACACATCCTAATAATTATTCCAATTAAAGAATGTGGTTTTAACTTTCATTTGCCAAATCTCAGTTGTCATAACAAGCTTCAACAGCAAGAATGATCCCAATGGAGTTAACCATGGTAAGTGGTGAAAGAATTCGTCATGTTCAACACCTTGAACTTTCTTGAAACTCTTTGCAACAAATACACCCTTCATGTTGGTCTTCTCTCAAAGACCCAAATGCACCTTGTGGGTTTTACCCCTTCAGGTGAATCCATCAAGGTCATGCCTTGTTGATTTACATGGACTCCATCTTGGATCCCATGGCCTCAAGCCATTCCTCAGATTCTGGTTCATCAATATCTTCTAGGTAGGATGTTGACTCATAATTTATGATCAACTCTCTACCTTTTGAGATATAAGATATCATAATCTTTCAATCTCAGGGAGTGTGCCACTAGAACTATGAGGTTTGTGTGTTACATAAGGAACTTGAGATTCCACAACATCTTGGTAATCTCTATGTTCCTACTATACCTCTTTAGGATTAATATTTTCTTGTTTGTATTGAACATCTTGAGTTCTACTTTTACTCCCATTGATTACTTTGGAACTAAGTTCCTCTTCAGAAATACAACCATCCAGATCAACAAACAACTTTATTGTTGGATTGGGATAAGATTAGTATTTTAACAAAATAAAATTTATGTGATTCTAGACAAATATTTTATGAAACTATTTTTTATATAAGCGTTAAATCATAATCACTATAAAAGACATATTGGGACAATTCCCATGCTATATCTCATATGGTGTCTTTATGAACTATTTTAGACGATACATTGTTTAGTGTTAGACATGTGCCCAAATGAGGTTGGAAGATTGACTATATTTTATTGATAATCTCACCATGACTTGCAAGGTGTGATTCCTTCTTATTGATACACTCTCATGATAGACTATCATTGTTCTTCAGGTGGAGTTTGACATAATACATAATCATCATCTTCCATAAGGTACTCAAACTCTTTGTTTAAATATTTCAACTTCAATCAAATCAAAGTATCTTAATACTTTTACCAAGTTACTTACGTACTTTATTCACAATCTCCTTAAACACTTCAAGAGATTCATACTTGTATTTCATTAAATACAAATTTTCATATCTACTGATAACATCAGTAAATATATAATGAGTTAATTACAACTACCATTAGCATTTATTCTAAAAGGTCTATATATATCAGTATGTATGAGCCCTAATAGAACATCCATTCTCCCACCACATCTAGTGATGATGCTTTTCTCATATTGCTCAACAAATAGCATATGCATGTCCCTATTGGTTCAATAATAAAAAGAGTCTAGATAACCATCATATGGATTCTGGAAATGCATTTCCCATTTATGCACTCTAGACAATAATGCTTTAGGCATTCATTCTTTGAGTCATCAAGTCATTCAATATATGTGTCATAAACATTTGTCTCTACAACTAATAATTATAGCTTATAAGACATAGTGTATTTCCATATAAAATTTTATCTTTTAAAATGAAACATCAATTTATTATTGTCCATACAAGATAAATGACATTTTCATTAATGGTAAGTCCATAATAAAAATTCAGTAATTTTATTATATGCTCATGAATGATAGATTCCAACTATAGTGGAAGCAACTCTTACTCCTTATATTTATATCTTATTTCTTATTGGGTCCTGAAGTAGAGATCTCTATCTCTTTTTTCTTCTTTTCTTCCTTTAAGTGAAAAGGATGAATTCCTTTGCACTTACCCTTCCCAATTACTTGAGTGCAGAAGACTTGGACTTTATCTTAGCCTTAGAAAACTTCTTGCCCTTGCCTTTTCCCTTGGACTCACTTTAGTTGATCACCATCATGGATTTGTCCTTCTTCATTCTTACTTCAGCATCAACATGCCAAGTAGTTGTGACAACGGTTTAGCCAAGTTACTCAAGTGAAAGCACTTGATAATTTGGCTATGTATGATTCCAATAATGACTATAGAATCATATTCATGGTCAACTCTGAACCTAAAGAAATCTCAGTCACTTTAGATGTTCCACATGCCCAATCATATTGATCACATGGGACTCTACTGGATCTCCCTCTGTCAGTTTGCACTCAAACAACGCTTTAAAAACATTATACCTTTCTTGCTTTACATGATTCTTAAGATGTGTTACCATCTAAAGAATGTCCATGTTTTTATGTTTCTCATGCAACTCATAGTTCATAAAGCATGTCATAAGGTACTTAATGTATATGGCAACATTGGCATGCTTCAAGTAAGCATCCAATTAGAGCAGGTTCCTCTAGCTCTGGTCTTTCAAGGATAGACAAATTTATGTCATTGATGAGAACACTTCTCAAAGTCCTTAACCAGTTGTGGAACTTTATCCCATTTTGTCCTTTCTCAAGGACTGGTGACAATATTAATGTGTTTGTGGTTCACATTAGATTCTATAAAGAAATATTCAAATTTTCAAAATACTTTTGATTTGTTTGATTTGCTAAGTTAATGATATTAATTATCGCTTTAATTAATTATCACTCCCACTATTATATTCAAATTGAAAACCCTCATGTATCAATTTGGAATATTGTAGTGTACAATATTCTAGTGAGATAAGATCCATATTTCATCAAATCATGAGTCAGCTTTGGCTGATCGCCCACAACTTGACTGTTTAGGTAGACAAAGCTTGTCAATTGCATGTTATGCAATTCTTGGATAGATGGTATGCACAATTCCTTGCCATAATCCAACTTGTATGCTTCTGATGCTTAAATCCCATTTGGTACATTAAGTTAAGAATATCCCAAAAGCCAACATGTTAGAATATACACCCTACTTTGGCAGAACCTACATATCTACCATCACACTTCCAAGATATGGATGGTGCACCATGCTTTGGCATAACCTAAGCTTGGTTGATCAAGTTTTTCATGTGTGCTACTTATGGAAGCATCTAAGACTTAATATTATATTGAGGAATTTTATATGTAAATACATATACATATCCAATCACCACATACATAGTACATATCGTATGCATGCTTCAAACCACAAATGAGAAAATGAAATTATTAAAACACACAAGAGATCATTATGGTCATACTAATGTAATTCCTTAGATCCACAAGGAATTACTACCACTTAGGGTCTACATCATATGAAACTTGTTATTAATGAATATCTATGATCGAACCAATCTAGGTTGATCAGTTCAACACTGGAACCTATTGGCTCACCACATGGTCGCTCGATTGGTCTCTTGAAGTGGTCATCTAATTCTCAGGTCCAAGCAACATCTAGACTTTTCCAGCCGATCGGTAGGGCCACCAGTAGATCAGTTCATCCTCCTGTCATCTAGCCTCCTCGATCCTCTAGTCGATCAGTTCATCTCACGAGCTGGTTGGTTTTTCTGGTGCAAAATGTCTTCTCAAAATGATACATAAATCTAAACTATCCTATGTCTTAATACATTGTAAATGTAAAAACTCATGTTATATTTGAGGAGAAAAAGGAAGAAGAGCGCTAGTTTACATTTTTAAAGGTGAGACATCCTTGGTACACAAACTGAGTAACAATAGGAATAAACCACAACAACCATGCACACACAGATCTAGAGTTATTGGCCATAATCATGCTTCACATCCACCATCAAAACCATCTTTAGGGAGACCTGTGTAAATTACATACATACATACATATAAATATATATATATATATATATATATATATATATATATATATATATATATATATATATATATATATATATATATGCACATTAACCAGTTTAATATTCAGATTGTATGCAACTGATCATAGCAATTTAAATCCCAGATACACGATAAATTGACATGGATCTGATACCACTATCGGGAAATGGGGCGCCAATATAGGTAGCGGAAAAAAGAAAATTTAAATACCCATTTCACAAGATAGAAAGATTGCATCAACAACAATGTATTTAGGAAGGAAATGTTTGAAAAGTTATACCTGGTCCTGGATAAAGTTTAGTGACATTATCCTTATAGTGGTATGCTTCTTCTTTAGGCAATATGGAATGACCCCACCTTGTAGTAACCCCCAATTAAGGGAGACTAAGAGGTCAAAGCCGTTATCCCAATTTCTGGATCAAAGGTTTGACAAATAATCTATAATAATTATCAAATTCTACTAAACTAAACTGAAACGGTGTAATAAAATTAAACTTTTCATTCCTTTTTCAAAAACTTGGATATCTACTTCTATACACATGGAGTCTATTCTAACTAATCTTCCTTTGAACTTTAATTCATGTATTTCACAATATGATGATTTACTATTTGTCCTTTTGGCTTTGTACCTAGATCATCCCTTATCTTTCTTATTCATGATTTCATGTTTCACATGGGTAGTGTCCCATACCACCACACCATGTTGATTACCGATTTCAAGTTTCACATGGGTAGTGTCCCATACCACCACACCATGTCCATTAATTAGGATTAAGGTTTTAGGGTTAGGGTTAGGGTTAAGGACTATACTCTACCTCTCAGAGTTTCCACATCCCTAGACTCTCTAGGATTTCCATACCCTAAACAAAGTCCTTTCTCTAAGAAAGGGCTTACCCATACTTGTATCTTTCTAGTGTCTACCCTCTCTGGAGTGACCTACACTAAAAGGTTACACCTTTTCACATTTTACTTCTCTTAATAATATTTTCTTTTCAAAGTTTTTTTTAAGAAAGAGATGAGAAGTAGACGAAAATGTGAGATGAGAAACCTAAAAGACACATTAGGCTTTACTAATTTTTCTCTTAAATTTTATAAGGATGATTTGAAATTATAAACTATTAAGTATTAGTTGATGAATCTGTGCTCTGATACCAAATGTAACGACCCACACTTTTGAGTGTCTAAAAGATCTTAAAGTCGTAGATCATTAATCATATACTCCAGGATCAGATTCATGAAATAATACAAAATAGTAGACAATTTCCATTAATGATAAGATATTTACATGTTTACATAAAAAGCTCCTCTAAGGAGTTACATAACTTTTAAGAAGAATTAACTTTTACATGTGTGAAGATAAACCATTAAGACTAAACCTTCATGATTAAACTGTAGTGTCTTCAACATCTTTAACTGTACCCTCATGTCCACGAATCAAGTATACCTGGTACCTAAAACGTCGACAAAAAAATACGCGATCAGTATATTGCTATACTAGTACGTGGGTCCAAACAATAATCACAAGTACAGATATAAGCAGACATTTTTATCTTGCATATAAGAACATAAACTTGTTTTCATATTCTAACCCATATCTGGTAAACTACCTCAGGTGTAATCACTGTCCCTCCAGGGCTCGCGTGCATTACCCTTAAGATCAGTCTAACCCAGGGTTCAAAATATTGTTATTTACTTTACATGATACTCATAGGAACTTTATAGTTTACAAAAACTAAATAAACAAGCAAACAATTTATTTTTTGTTCAATCCTCATCGAGAAACATCAGCAATATCAAAATTTGTTACATGTATTCATAAGCGTAACCACGTACCTTATGCCATTACAGAAACCATGTTGAACATCATATACTTTAAGATTGTATCCAAACATCCAAGCAACAAAGCATTTAATTTGAAATATACATACTACATATGTGTCACCATGTATTCACATTACATTACTCAGAACTAGTTGTTCTCCTAAACTAGGCTTTAGGGTTAACTGATGTTTAATTTAGTATGTTCATTCATATTAATCTAACACCTAATCTTGCTATGTATAACGAAGAAATCCCTGATAATGATGAATGTTTGATGGTGCTAGATTAATAATCTTATTCATGTTGATTTAGGGTTGTGAAACCAATGTGAACATCATGATATAATCTTAATTCTAGTAATGTGATCTAGGTATCATGAATAGTTTAATATGTTTAATATGATGATTATGGTTTCACCTAATATGATTAATTAAAGGTTGTAATCTTAGAAACCATAATGTGGTGGAATTAGGGTTGGTAACCCTAATCCTTAGTCCAAACATGAGATAACACTAAATCCTAGTTTAGGAGCACAACTAGATCTGAGTAATGTATTGTGAATACATGGTGACACATATGTAGTATGTATATTTCAGATTAAATGCTTTGTTGCTTGGATGTTTGGATACACTCTTAAAGTATATGATGTTCAGCATGGTTTCTGTGATGGCATAAGGTATATGATTACGCTTATGAATACATGTAACGAATTTCAAGATTGCTGATGTTTCTCAATGAGGATTGAATGACAAATAAACTGTTTGCTTGTTTATTTAGTTTTTGTAAACTATAAAGTTCCTATGAGTATCATGTAAAGTAAATAAAAATATTATGAACCCTGGGTTAGAGTGATCTTAAGGGTAATGCACTCGAGCCCCAGAGGGACAGTGATTATACCTGAGGTAGTTGACCAGATATGGGTTAGAATATGAAAACAAGTTTATGTTCTTATATGAAAGATAAAGATGTTTTCTTATATCTGTACTTGTGATTATTGTTTGAACCCACGTACCAGTATAGCAATATACTGATCGTGTATTTGTTTGTCGGCATTTTAGGTATCATGTATGCTTGATTCATGGACATGAGGGTACAATTAAATATGTTGAAGACACTACAGATTAATCATGAAGGTTTAGTCTTAATGGTTTATCTTGAAACATGTAAAAGTTAATTCTGTTTAAAAGTTATGTAACTCCTTAGAGGAGCTTTTTATGTAAACATGTAAATATTTGATCATTAATGGAAATTGTTTACTATTTTGTATTATTTCATGAATCTGATCTTAGAGTATATGATTAACGATCTATGACCTTAAGGTCTTTTGGACACTCAAAAGTGCAGGTTGTTACATAACATCATGCTCCTTCAGCAACAACAACATTCAAACAGTCGTCTCCACTGGCCTCCTGGTGCTGCACCATAGACAATGGTTGACGATGTACTCTAAGTAGAATAAAACAACCTCCCACCTCTAGAGTAGTCCATGTAGACCACTGATAACTCCATGTTGTGCTTCCAGAGCCAATTGAAAGGAATTGTCCCTCACAAACATCAACCTGCTAGAGTTGATGTGCTCACCCATAATCGTCTCTCCCTTGCTATCCCTCCCTTTATCAGGCAGGACTTGCTTAGGCTCTCTATTAGTTACCACAACTAGAGATGACACCAATTGTTAGAGAAACTATTGTGAACTGAGAATCTCATAGTACCCTTCTATTTATAGGAGATGCTAGGGTTAGGGTTCCCAGTCTATGCGAGAGTTGAATGGGTCAAATTCACAAATTTTCTAGAACTTGGGCACAATGAACCAGTCAGTTCACTCACCCACATGTCGATTAGTGGACGAGCCAGTCAGTTCATTGAGTGAATAGTTTGATTTGTTTAGTTTCCTATTCTGAATCAAATTGGTAATCAATGCATGATTAATGCTAAACATGACGTCAGCACCAATCCATGATCCAATGATATTGGCAACCAAACCGGGTGGTTCATCCCATGAACCAGTCAGTTGGGATACGTGAACCGATTGGTTCACTATGTGAACCGGTTGTCTCACTTCCTAGTTCAGCCATTGATCAACCAATGTTGATTCCAATTGACCTGACACTCCAATCGATTAGTTCAATCCTTGAACTGGTCGGTTCAGAGTCCATCCAGTCAATTTTGAACCTGAGTTGTTTAATTGAATACCTAAACACCTTTAGTAATCAAATTAAACATCATTCATGAATATAATCCTTTAATCCAAGAGTATCCTATGTGTGTGACCCTATAGGTCCATAGTTGTGTTTCCAATGATGTTCAGAACTAACTTACAACATCATAAGCAAGGACTAGTGTCTAGCAACACATCATTGCTACCAAGTAATTCAGAAAGTTGGAGAAAAACTTCAACCTACAATCTGTGATTAGTGTTACCGTCATCGTATAGTTCCTTTGTCTCTGATATCCGAATTGAACTCGAGTCATGGAATTGTTATCCTTTCAACGTTCAGTCCATGTTCCTTAAACCAGAGTAGACTGTCTGATATGCATGTGAGTTCACATATTGCATATCAAATCACAGAGTACAATGATACATTTCTCAGTCTCGCTTATCAAGAGGCCTAGGATATCAATCTCTTATAGGAGGAACAAATCTCATCTACATCACTCATACTCTATCCCCATGTGTCACGGTGTACCCAGTCATCACCGTTATGGCAACCCTTACTCATGATCATGTTGGATGATATCAAAGTACATGAACGACATGTAAAGAATGTAGTGACTTTAGGTTTAAGAACCACAATCACCACTTATCACTATGATAGATGACTCTGACTACCATTCTATGGTCTCCATGTATCACTCTCACAGTGGGTTTGTCCGATACACTATTCTCTAACATGTATTTGTGTGCTTGACTTGGTATCACATGTCATGAGTAATGAGATTTTGTCATCAGTCAACACACACTGTAGTCTTATGTATAATTGTTGTCTATTTTTCTTCCACAATAATATCTGTCTAGGGACATAAAAAGAATGTATGGACTCTTATAATACATATGAGCTCATCGTTCAAGTCCTCAACCTGATGACATATGTCATCAAGTAACATTGTTCTTTAGAAATCTACTATGTATGTGTCTTCATATCATGACTGAGACAAACATAATAGATGGAATTGCCTTTATTATTATCAAATCAGGTATCCAATGCCACACTCCAATCATCATATGATTGGCTCTCTGGGCATACATACCAATAGATATATGATCTCCTAACAACATCAAATTCTTGATGCTAATATTGTTCCTTTAGTCTGATAAACCCTAATATCTTATTGGGATAGTTGAGTGACATGATGACTCCATGATTCCCAAGTTGAGATTATGCATTATGTGATACGATAAAGTATGTTTAAGGTGAAGTGTAAAATGACATGTGAGGTAACCAAGATGGATAGAGTATAAGTTGACATCAGGTTTGTGTAATCTAAATCATTGTTACCTATTGTATGAGTTCAATATGTTTTTAGTATACCCTTATAGACCCTTAGATATTTAGACTCTTTTGGTAGAATGATTTACCGTGAAAAGTTATTGAATTGGTCTTGCATTTATTTTGGCATCAATTTTTCATCTTCACATTGCAAGAACTTTCATAAAAAAATCCATTGTTATAATATATATGTACTAAAAAAAGGTTTCTCAGTTTTTTTATCAATGCTTTCATGAACTAAGTCACCCCCATATGAAGTTTGAATTAAGTATAGAACCTCTTTGTGAGACATCCTAAGGGGTTAGGCCAATCATGAAACCCTAGACTTAAGACTATAGTAATGAATTAGAAGTTTGGATATGTATGCCAATTTAACTACCCCTTTCTTTCCCTTTAAGTGATTGGTTATATGATAGGTTAACCATTTTAAGGGATGCAATCCTTCACCTTAGTATCTCAATAGAGTAATTCTAGTATAGAATTGTATAAACTTGTAAATAAATACATAAGGCAGCCCTTAGGTAATTTCTTAATCAATGTCACAAATATAATTAATCCCTATTCAAGGTAACTAAACCTTTCTAAGTTGGATACAAAAGGACATCAATTAGATAACCTAAATAAATAAATAAGTTGCACTTATCTAAGTATGTAAAGTTTCTAGTGCTGAAGAACCTAATGGGTTGATAGTACAAAGAGGGTATTTAGGTAGGTAAATAATTAAGTATAAAAAAATTGTCAAAGTTGTATGCCTAACTCTATATAAGGGTAATGTTGTTGATAAATTTACTTTGTAAAATAAGTTAAGAAAATATGAATTTAAGAAAATTACATTTTGGATCCACGTTATAATAAAAAAAATCCACTGATGAAAAATAAAGTAAATAACCACTCTTGATGACTTATATAATAAAGGATAAATTAGTGAAGAAAATGTATGTAGTTGGATTGATTTCAGGCGTGTTGGTGTGCTATGTTAAGAATGATTGGAATTGGGGATGAAATTATCTTTAAGGAGTGATGGATTGTAACATACCCAACCTTGTGTTACTACTCCCTCCCTTTCCTTAGAAAATTTCCATCAAAATAATATCTAGTATTTTTTCCCTAAATTATATTATATTAGGACTAGTTGGATGTTGACCTCAAAAAAAAAAAGGACTAGTTGGATGTTGACCTCAAAAAAAAAAGGACTAGTTGGATGTTAATTAATAGCATAGCTCAGAAAAACTTTTCTTAGGGATGTTTAAATATAATATAACCATAATATACCAGATAGTGGAGTCGTGATGTTCATATATGCCAAACAATTGGAGTGTCTCTCTATAGTCCTTCTAGAGAATGAGATGAAAGAAAATAAATTAATATGTTCTAAGGAGTCCTAATTGAATATTGGAGAGGAATTAATATGTTGGATGAATGGTTAATATATAAGTAGTAAATATAACATGTAATATATATCAATTTGAAGCTAATTTATGATTCATCACATCTTAGTTAGCCTACTCATCAATATTCAAGCCAAACATACGTCATTTATACCCACCAATTTTATTGAAAAAGAAAGAAATCGAATGACCTAAGATGAATAGAATTAATCTGTTAATTAGCATGAATGGAATTTATTTTTGTATTATTTAATCATGTAATGTGTGATTTTCCTCCTTGTTAATGTTTCTCATCCTCATTATAAATGCTTCGTGACTGGAGGTTTCTCCTTCCCTCCTTTCCATCAGTTTTTCTTCTTCGATCTTTCCTCCCCTATTTCTTCCGCCACCCTCCCCTCTCTCGTCCATGTTCTACAAAAACTCTAGATTCCATCTATATCCCTCATATGACACCAAGGTTCTTGATTGAGGAGAGCTTATTGTCCAAGTTGTAGATCACAATAGAAAATGTTGCATCAAACAAGCTCGATGTCACCCTCTTATTCCTTCACCTCAATTTATACCATTAGTAATGGATATAATTCAACAACCTTAGCTGCCACGAACACCTAATAACCCTATGTCATCTGACTTGATAGTGGGAAACCTCCATATGAAATTGTAGAGGTTTGTAGTGCATGTTTCCCTTGACCATGGTCGACATGGAATGCCCCAACACCATCGCCTTGTCTTTTATACACGATCCAACTTTTTGAAGCTTGACATTGAGCTACACCTAGACCCTCGATTGTGGAAAGCCCAAACCTACAAGTTAGTTGACAACCTACAAATTTAGCTGATCAACCACTACTGCCTATCCTCCTCGATGACTCCATGTTGAACAGTATAAGGATAGACCCACATCTTTGAGATGTCTATGTTTGGGTGACCCATAGATGTGGTTCCATCAAAGCATGATGCCAAGAACAACCAAGAAGAAGATCTATAGATGGTCACAAAGATCCATAGAACTTCATCGATAGACTCGTCATTATGACTAGCTAAATGTTAGTTTCTTCTTCTACTGTTCTGTGGTATAAAAATCAGCCAATAAAAACTCTAATAGGTGAACACTTCAAAATAATAAACATAGTTATTGGGATAAACAAGAATACCTAGCCTAGAACCCCAATGCAAACATAGAATGATGTATAAATATTTCTATGAAAATTTGGAGTGATTCATCTCCTATTTGCCTATGACTACTTTTATATAAAGAAATTTATCAATGGGGATAGTTATCATAGTATCATAGATTATACTTAGGATTATAACAATTGTATTTTTCACATAGAAAATATGTATATCATATATATGTATACATCTTTGATTTTAATACTAGTATGTAATAGGCTTGCAAACTCAGTATAATATGCAAGTGTAGAATATATGCCTTAATTTTTTTGTAAACACTACCTTTCATTGATTAAATAACATAAAAGTATACATCATTTTTGTACATAATTCTCCACCAAGATGGTAGAGTAGAAAATCGCATAGGCTGGCACCCCAAGGAAAGCACATCATGTGCTACCAAGTGAAAAAAATAGTTACACTCCTTTCTTACATGATGGAAAAAGAAAGATGAAAAATCTCGACCCAAGTTTATAATGTCCAAAGTGAGTAGTCCAAGATGATCCCTCCTAGTATTTGTTCTTCAAAGTGCTTGGATAAGAGGTAGGGAATCCGAGCATAACACTACCTTCTATGTGTTAAGTCTTCTAGCTTCCAAAAATCCTAGTTGTGATGTTGCCTCCATCCATTCTATCGCCCAACCTGAGGTGTTAGAGCTTTGCACAGTTGCAATGAAGTTACCTCTTGCATCTCTAATGACCTCTTCCGCTCCCCTCAGAAATTCTCCAGCTATTGTCCCATTGGTGTGGACAAAGATGCTACTATCAAGGGCCAGCATAACCATGGTAACTTAACCAAGACTTTTGGGTAACCTACTGAATGATAGGGCTTGTTATACTTGTTAATAATCCATAATGAGTACAAATTAAGCTTGTAGAATCAATGTTGGATATGGCGCCTCATCATTGAAACATTTCCTATTTCTACACATCCTAGTTGTCCACCAAACAACAATTAGTTTGCCATTGTCTTCATCTGTGCAAGCTTCAAAAAGGTCCGTCACCGCTTCCTATACCTACTTAGTCATACTAAGTTTGTTCTCCTTTTCCCAACTCTCCGTCCCCACTACATGTGCCCCTATGAAATATCACAAGAGGTGTTAAATTATCTCCTCGTCTACAACGCAAATAGGACATGAACTATTAGATATAATGTGCTTGTCCCTTATCCTGCACCTTATAGCAAGTATCTATGTAATAAACCACCATTGGATGTGGGATATCTTTTGTGGCCATCACTTGATCCATACCTCTTCACATAGTTTGTTCAATATTTGTTTCCCTCTCCTCCAATAGCCATCCATCCGACCCTTCCCATCCAGTAGGCCGAAAGTAATGAGAAGGTACCATTGTTGCTTGGCCACCACATGACTGAGTCCTCCCCTTGCCTGTGGCTAAGTGGTGTCTTCATTATCTGGCTAGAAACATTACTACCAAACAACTTAATAATTCACTCTATCCTCCACTCTCGACCGTCATCATCCATGAGATTGGTGGTCGTATTCACAGTTCCTTAATAGTACTATTACAATAAATTAATTGATAAATTATTAATTTTTTTACTAAAGTTAGTGTATATATACACATCATATTTGTGATATAGTATAAATTAATTAGTGGAGTAGATATTAGTTAGAATATATCTAGTATGAAATTTTTTATTATGGTCATAACCTAAAATATTTGATGCATATTAATGCATATTGTGTTAGTATCAATATTATATTCTAAAAAAGCAAGTTTTGAAAGGTCGGTTTGAGCATCCTAAGTACCAATGAAATTAAACCTTGGATTTTAATATTAAGAGAATTATCATAAATATACCTAATGTGCAATATATGACACTAAGAGGGAGAGTGGAATTACAAGACCTAAATTGAAAGAATTCATATTACATATATATAGCCTAGACATTCTTTGAGTTATGTGGTTAAAGATGGATAATATAACTAAAGCAAATGTCTAATAATTAACTCACTTGATAAGATTAACAACCCTAATATGACAATAATTTATTGGTAGTAGGATAAGATGAATATGAAAATCTATAATAGGGATGTATTCACACAATTGATTTAGTTTCATTAACATACCTAAAGTGTTCCTAGGATGAATGCTCAACTTGAAGGACCACGTATATATATTGAGATAACTCTAAGATATGGTGATCATGTTTGAGTAATCTCTATTCAATTTAGGCATGTATATTAATTTGACATACATTTCCTGTAACGAGTCATATCTTCACATTACCATTTTCTATTGCACTTATATGCCTCCCTAGTGGAAACCCTTTTGAGTTATCATAAAACCCTACCTTGTTCATTCTATATTGGCTTTCATAGCCCATCCTACCATGTTATATAATCTCATCAATGTCATTGGTGAATATATGTCTTGCCTTCCTATTTTGCATGTGATATTAGACTAAAATAATTAATATAGATTCTTATTCTAACCTTTAGGGTGTGTCTTTCCTCCTGGGAGTGTCTTTCAAGCTTCAATATAGGGGTGTGTCTTTCCACCCATGGTGCTTCTTTCCAACTGAAGTTTGACCTAAGATATAATGATGCATTGGCACCACCTTAGCTATCTTTAGTCTAGTTTATCTACCTATAATATATTCATTTTATAAATTATGGACTGTGGAATGGCAAGACTCTTTATTTTTTTAATCTCCAAAGTTCATATGTCTCATTGTTTGGAAGTTCATTCTTTGGTTTGATCTTATTGAACATACCTACATACTAATAGCCCCATTTTGTATGAGAACCCCCTTTTTTGCACTATTATGATCTAAAAGGTCCAAATATATTTATTATGAACACACTCATTATTTACTAAGCCATACTTGTGTTTATCTCCTTATGGGTGTTGTTTTCCAACCACCCAGGTGTAGGAATCTTTGAGGACCATGATCCAGGAAGATATTTGCAATAGTTGGTGTAAGGATTCGCGGGATGACCATGTTTCATTTGCAACTGGTATAGTAATAACTTGACGTACCATTCTCTATTGTAATTCCACTATTGAGGTGAGGAACAATGTGTGGTGCTTAATGAGAATGATTTTGTAATAGTTCAATTTCCCAGTGCTACTTAAAACTCTGCTTAATATGTCATACTTTGTAATGTAATTCATCTTTTCCTCCATATATATGGGTGTTTGGAGTGGATGGATTATTTCCTTGTCTATGTAAGGAGTAGATTTCCTCTCGGTTCCCACTGTTTATTGTATGTATCAATGCTAGTACAGTTGGTTAATCTAACTATTCTAAAGTATACTCTATTTCTCTAATAGATATACGTCGACTACTTAGTTAGATGATCCTATATTGAATTATGATGTACCTTTTATAAGGCATGGTATACGTATTACGATTTCAAATCTTATTTAATTTGGTAGTTACCACTCCCCATTCCTCGTTCGTGGTTGAGACAAAATTTCTGAGTTACCCTTTTCACCCCTACCATCACTATGGAAGCAGAAATTACCCTCCTTATGAATTGACTCACCCACGTAATTGATTCCTATATGTTATATTTGATGGGTTCTTGTCAGGACCCACTCTTTTGATCAACACAAATACTAACCATTAGAGGTAATCCCAAAACCTAAACCCAGATTATGAAATAAAACAATGAATTCTCGACAAAGGCGATTAAACAATATACGAAAAAGACAGATAAATTTTTCCTTTTTCTTTCTTCACAAACTCATAAATCAACATCACATCAAGGACATCACATTTAGATATCACAAATCATATTCAACTCCATTAAATCCAGAATCAAATCTTGTTCTCATATGCAATTCAGTTTACATCAGATACATGTACATTGATGAACAAACTTAATCTACAATCCATCCCGAGAAAGAGAGAGTACAGGGACATTCTAATATATCTAGATTATGCTATTTATATCTTCTTTGTCATGACCTCTCTGCTGGATAGCATTATACCTAAAAACATTTGAAACAACCTCATGAGACTCATATAGATCCCCAGTGAGTGGATACCTCCCACTCAAGCTAGGTACATGCATCAGCATCAGATTAAGTATAAAACTTAAAACAAACATGCATATATTGAAAAGTATAACAAATAGTTCTATCATGAGTCAAATATATCTTGCAATGGTAATCTAATCCAATAGATAAGGCAATCACTTGAACCAATTATAACTTTAATACATCTTTTAAAGCATGTCTATGAACAAATCAGTAGATACTTCTCAATTCAGATTAAGAGCCCTACTGCATGTGAAATAAGATAAGTTCAAAGTATTTTTGAATCAATACATAATAATAACACTACCCTTGTGACAATCCACCAGTTGGACCAAGAACACATCCTGTAGTCCTGAAGCTGAAGTACACATAATAAATATCTACCAAACAATACTATCAAATAGAAGGCAATCCAACTCATATTCAGAATGGATGTAAATCCCATCATTTATAACTTGTCAGCATGACATATCATAATGTGAAATAGAAAATGTTCATATCAACATGATTACTTTCCTTAACAAGAAGCATAATCAACAATAACAAATCATCAAGTAGCAGTAGAAAGAATGTAACAACCATTCAAATCATGTTCTACACGGCTTATCATCTTTTATTCATTTTCCCTAAAACTACTTGGCTTGTACCTCACCACATAGAAATCGCCATGCCTGATTCTCGTGTCAACGACTCACCGTCACCATCTTAGGGTTTAGCCGACCACCCTAAGATATCAACAACAGACCCTGGACACCTCAGGGTTGCCTAAAGAGGCTCACATCCTCATCTCGGGTACATGAGATAGGAACCAACAAAACAATATATCACATATCACAATATTTTGCATGTTTTTCATTTCACATTTCACATATTTCATTTCAATAGAGTCTATTCCCTCTGGACATAGACTTTCACAACAAGGATTTAGGGCCAGAGCCACTCCAGATGACTCACTCCTAAATCCTGGTGGTCTAACCTTTAAGGTCTCGATCCACACTCCGAAAATCCTTCTCATAATTCATCAATTACTACAAGGAGATCTGTTTTGATTCCCCAGTGTGGTCCTCAGGGGAAACTCACGGTGTTCAGGACACCTAACTAGATGTCTCATCATTTCACTTGTTATTAATCTATTTTACTCATGTTATAAGAATTCAAAACATCATATATCATATCTGTGTATTATCGTGTAACTATAATAACATGAAACATATTAAGTTTATCAATAAGGGAAATGATCAAAGCAAGAAGCACAATAAGTCTATAGATTGCAACAAATATGATTATTTCTATCTTCTGCATCAACTCATAGCAATCATCAATAGTGGGCCTTCAACCCAAGACATAATCTTATTGTCCATCATTTACCCCATCAGGGTTTTATCATCCTCAGTGGGCTTTCAACCCTAGACATAATCTCATTATGCAACATTTACCCTTATCAGGGTTTCTCAAAGTAAGGAGTGCATATTAAATTCCATTTCAACATATTCCTCATCAGTTCATTGTATACCACAGTTCTTAACAAGTATTAGTAGAGGCATTAGAACTAGCAATAGTAAAAGCATATAGACATCATGTATCATTCCTCATACTCATAATAGATTTATCATACAACATATGCTTGTTCCATCTAATCTCAATAGATGTAAATAAATTTGATGCATATACATGCATAACAGACTTAGTTCTCTTCTTCTTTTATTTCACATTTTTCATATGGGGTTGCTAGACAACACATGTTGATTATCATTTGAATTCCATCAAAATAGTTCATTCTCAAAATACAAGTATTCTATCAAACAATCACAATACAAGAACACATTATTGTAAGTCAATTCAAATACTTGAGTTTCATCATTTAGTTGAATTCAACTACAGTTATGTACATCTCTTAATCACCCATTTGAGATTTTTATTCATTAGCATCATAAAACTCATCATTTTAGGGTAAGAGTTACATTCTTAGAATCATCTACTAATTCCTATCTTTTTCCATCATTTTATACTCAGTAGTCTCAACTTCTTTCATTTCATGTTCATTACATCATCTGGACCAATCTTTCTTGATTCACTTTACATACAATGCTTCTATTCTACATAAAATTTATCAAAGTACAATTCTTAGTATATTTTATTTAATTTGGGTTAATCCATATGTAATTAAATAAAAGATAAAATACTTCATCATACTATCTTCATTAGTTTTATCTTTATCTTGAAATCACCATTAAGTACATCTTGTTCATATTGTCTCTTATATTCAGATAAGTGTACCTTGACATTGACTACTAATGTCATTCCCATAATCAACAATGATCATTCTTTATTATACTATAATAAATGTATTAGACTTAGATGATATAGTAAGACTCATCATATTCAATTGAAGTATTCATACTTTCAACTTCAGCATTTGATCACATTTCAAACATCATATACAAGTTCTAGATTTATCACTCATAATTTTCTTAGTAATAAACTTTTAGGGTTTTCAAGAAGTCATTCCTTAGTTCAACATATCATAATACTCATATCATTCAGTAATCCAATCATGTCCCAAGGATTCATTAGGGTTATTCACAAACATGGAAACCCAAGTTTCCATTTTCACACATTTCATTCATCAATCATAAGTATACATTGATTAATTGACTCATTTGATTCACTTCCTCAACACAAATCCTAATCAGGATATGTGGTTATTCAATTCCATTAACATTCAACAATACACTTGAATAATACAATGTAGTACAATTCAAATATGACTTTATACATGTCAATTCAATTCCAAGCATATCGGCCATTTGGCTGATTTCTTGGCAAAATTCACATGAAATACCATAGTCATCTACCCATAGGAATACCCATGCATCCTTAATAAATATAACAAGAACTGATCAAGTTTCAATCAATGAGAAATAATCAAAACCAGTAAAATTGGATTCACCAATATCTTTCCCAAATTAAATCCAACCGCATACATGTATAAACAATGTATCTGATTGTTTTAGTCGGATAGAATTAGGCTTTCAACATGAATACAAAGCTTAGGAGGGAGAAAAACACTCAACTCAGGTGCCAAGAACCTTAAAAACGGAGGTCAACCTCTCAATTTTTGGAAACTCAATCAAACTCTCGCAAAAGAATCCAATTCTTTCTCCTCTCAACTCGGAAACCCTAGAAATGGGGATTAGAGGTGAAAGACTGAGAAAAGGGGGATTTTTGATGTGATTTCGAATAAAATCAGAGGAGGGATGAAATCTTGACATGTGAGAGAAGATTCACCATGAAATGCTATGCAAAGAAGCTAAACTTACTTGATTTCATCATATCTTGGATAGAGAAAGCCTAGGTCATCATCTCCTTCACTTTCTCTACTCAAAACCCTAGCTCTCCTCTCTCCCAAGAATTTCGTTTATTTGATAGGAAGGATGAGTTATGAGATCTCCCTGTGTGTTAGTTTAGTGATAAAGATGAATTGAGGTGCTTAGAACATTTGCAAACAAGCCCCTCAATGTATTTTTATTTTGCTCAGACTGGTTGGTCGGCTGAGTTATAAACTCGACCGAAACCACATGTTTTGGAACTCAAACCTTATCCAAATATTATGAAACTGTAACCCAATATCTTAAATTGCGTTTAAAAGATAAAGTAAAAAATTTAGATCATTTGGAGTTACCAATAAATAATTAAAAATTAAATACTACACTGCTATATTGCAGTCAGCAGTATGGTCAGTCGAGTTTGTCCTTCACAGAACTCAACCGACACCCTCTCTGTAGAGATCAAAAGTCATCCAAAAATTAAACCAATTTAACAGGGTGTCTATAATTGATTTCAACAAGTACAGTTAATATTTGAGATTAATTGGATATTCCAATAAAAAGATAAAATTCAATTACCATACTGCTATATCAATATGAAAATTTGATCGGTTGAGTTTGAAAGTCGACCTATAAACAGGTCATAATATTCTTCAAAAATTCTGATATTTTTCAATGTTATTAAAATTTTATATTTACAAATCATATCCAAATTTTAATTAAATAAGAGTTACATATAAAATACGAAAAATCATTTAGTGAGACACTATATTTATCAAATTCTGTATTCATGTCATCAAAACCCTAATTTGGGCCGATTAGGGTTTCTGAAATGTTAACCCTAATTAGGTGGATCAAAGTATGATTAAAACTTCTCATTATATTTAAAACATGAAAATATAACTACCATAACTAATCAAGCTTTAAACAATGATCAACTTAATTAAGCATACAATTATCCAAGTAAACCCTAATCAGATGACTAATTTGAAAACGGGTCATTACAGTTCTAGTCTAATTAATATTGGGTATTTGATATCATGAACATTCTTAGATAGAGTTCACCCTATTTTGCACCCTAAACCTTTTTTCTTGTAGTCATTCAAGCATGCCTCAACTACTTCCACTTTGAGAATTAAGCATGCATTGATAACTATCCTTGGACCTTGAGTTAAGTTTTTTGGTTATGACGTATCCACATTATGGGTAGTAGGTCTTGCCTTCAACAAGTTTGTTTCAATATATTTTTCTTGAAAACCTCGATGCCTATAGGAGTGGAAGATACCTCATGTGAGATCCTATAACAAAATACACTACAATTATGTGAGGATAATTTGTTACTCGGTGAATATCGTTAAAAGTCATCAATATCACCTTAAAAATTAGATAACATACCTAGATGGTTACTTTACAGAATATTGACATATGATATCCTAACAACATTAAGTGTTTGATACTCTTAGTTTTCCCTTAGTCTGAAAAACCCCAAAAGTCATTGGGTGACTTGAGGACTCTCAGATGTCTCATGCCGAGGTTATGCATTATGTGATAGGATTGAATACATTGAATGTGAAGTTGTAAATGACATGTGAATTAACCAAGACATGTCTAGTATAATTTGACAAGGTTCAAGAAATCTATATCCCTATCGTGTATCATATAAGGTAGAGATCTTTTTTCGTATACCCTTATAGACCCTTGGAAGTTTATACTCTTTTGGTAGAATGAGTTATGGTAAAAAGTTATTGACTTGGTTCATGCTTTGATTTTGGCTCCAATTTTCTCGCTTCACATTGCAAGAGTTTTCATAGATTTTTTTTCATTATTATACTATAAATGTAAAAAAGGAATTGTTTATTGAGATTTTATCAATGTTTTCTTGAAAAAAGTCACCACAAGATAAGTTTGATACAAGTAAGGAACTTCTTTGTGAGAAACCCTAAATGGTTAGGCCAACACTAAATACTTATACCTAAGAGTAGAGTAATGAATTGGTATTTTGGATTTATACAAAAATGATCTACCCCATTGTACCCCTTTAAGTGATTAGTTATACGACAGGCTAACCATTTTAAGGAGTAGATTCTTGTAAATTAATAGCTCATAAGAATAGGTTAAACTTTAGATTATATGAACTAATAAATCAATACAAAAGGTAGCCATAAAGTAATTTCCTTAATTAAATGTTACACAAATATAATTAACCCTAAAAAACCTCACTATATTGGTACAGTAGGATATTCATTAGATAGCCTAGATGAATTCATACAATAATAGTACTTATCCAAGTGAGGAAAGTTTGTAGTTATGACAACCCTATCGGTTAATAGTTCTAGGAAGGAATTTATCTAGGTAAATAATTTAGTATGTTAAACCTTCTAGGCCATATGCCCTAACTCGACACGAGTAATTTTGTTAATGAATTTACTTTAAAAACTAAGTTGAAAGTTTTAGGAAATGTCAAACATAATGAAATTACATCATGGGCACACAATGTACTTTAAAAACTTGTTACTAGAATGAAGTAAATAAGAACTCTTGATGAACTATATAACAAAAGATAAATTATTCAAGAAAAAGTGTGTAATTTGGTTGGTTCCATACATATTGGTGCGTTGGGTAAGGAATGGTGGATTTTGGAGAAAAAATCCTCTTTATAGGGTGTACTGTTATAACATACCCAACCCTAGGTACCTCACTCATCCTACCCTTTCCTTAAAACTTTTCCACAAAATAATAGTACTTCTTTCCGTAGTCATTGTACATTAGGACTAGTCTGAGTTAACTAAAAGCAAAGTTTACAATATATTTTTCATAGAGAGGTTGTAAGATAATATATGAATAATATACCCAATAGTGGAGACTTGATGTACAACTACCCCAAATAATTTGATTGAACTGGGTAGTCATTCTAAGAGTTATAGATGAATGAAAATAAATTAATATGCTCAAAGGGGTAATAGTTCATTATTGATGAGGAATGAATATCTTAAATGAATGTTTAATACATACCTAGTGAAATATAATGTATTTTCAAAATATAAAATTGAAGATAAATCAGGATTCATCACATTTTAATTAGTCTATCATAAGTTTTCAAGCCAAATGTATGTTATTTACACCCCTCAATTTGATTGAGAAAGAAAGTAATCAAATGATCTAAGATGAACCGACATCTCATTAATTAGCTCAGAGGGAATACACCTTCCATTTCATTTAATCTTGGAAGCATGACTTTCCTCCATGTCATTATGTCTCATCCTCTAGATGAATGCCTCTTGACTGACATTTTCTCCTTTCCTCACCCTACTCAGTTTTTATTCTCTGATCTTTCCTCCCATATTTCTTCCACCACCCTTCCCTCTCTACTCCACATTCTATAAAAACAATAAACGCCATTAATATCCCTCACACGGTCCCAAGATTCTTCATCAAGGAAAACTTCTCACCATTAGTTATAGAGCACGGTAGCGGCTGCTACATTGACCAAGCTTGATAGCATGATCTTAGTTCCTTCACCTCATGCTTTGCCACTGTATTGATAGACTCCATCTACCCTAGTTTCCATCAACCCCTGATAACCCTACACCATGTGGCCTGATAGTGATAACCCACCATCTATAACTATATATGCATGTAGTGCATGCTTCCCTCGACCATTCTAGCATGGAACACAATAACACCATCACCTTGGCTTTTAGACACCATTCAAAACTGTGAAGCTTGACCTCGAGCTACACCTTGACCCTCGATAGTAGGAAGCCCAAACATGCAAGTTAGTCAAAAACCTACAAATGTATCTTCTAAACCACTACTGCTAGCCTCTATTATGACTCAAAGTTGAATCCTACAATGATGAGATCCACATCTTAGAGATGCCTCTAGACAAATTGCTCCTTCGACTAGGTTTGGTTGACTTATAGATGAGGTTCCCATCAAACTTTAATGTGAAGATCAGCCAAGAAGAGGATCTACAGATGACTACAATGATCAGTAGAACTTGATCTACCAAATCATTATGACTAGACAAATGTCAATTTCTTCATATATTGTTCCATGGTATGAAATAAACAAATAAAAACTATTGGAGGTGAATATTTAAGAATTATAAACATGGTTGTAGGGACTAATGAGAATAGATAGTCTAGAACCCTCATGTGTATATAGAACGATGTACTAACATTTGTAAGTAAATTTCAAGTTATCCATGTCTTGTTTGTCTATGATTTCTTCTTCTATAATGAAATTAGCCAATGGGGAATATTGATTATAGTATCATAGATAATATTTAGGATCATAGAAACTATATTTTTGACATAAAATATATGTATATTTTATATATGTATACATGTTAGGTTTCTAAGACAAGTATGTAATAGGCCTGCAAACTTGGTAAGCACATCAAATGTATTCATAGTATTAGAAGATTACTTAATGGTAATAGGCTATATAGTCTTTTTTTGAAAGAACCAACTACTATACTTAACTGGCCAAATCAGCCTTCACTACTTCAGTAAAAAATAAAGAGAATTTTGTGACAAATGAAATGTGGTACTTACTCTACTATCATGTTTCCCATTGCTATGGGTGACCCTATTGGTCTATATACAAGAAAAGGAAAAAATCTAATTATTAAATAAATATCTAAGAGGTTATATATCATATATAATGATTCCCAAAGGATTATGTCTTTCTGCTTAGGAATTGAGTACCTACGCCAAGATTTGTGAGTCTGACTCCACTGTTATTTTGTTCTTATGCATTTCCCTACTTCTAATTAAACTTGAATGAGCCGCTAAATATTCAAATATAGTAATGTTTGATACGGTAGTAAATTAGCCAACCATATGTAGGACACCACCTTCACTATTTCCTCAAACATTGCCCAAGTCAGTACATTCATGCACCCCTACTTTCCCATCCATGTTGAGCTTTGTACAACCTTCCTCTAGTGCCTCCCATTTGTTCTTCTCATGTGGTTTTCCCTCATATTCCTAATTCTATTTCCCATGGATTTTCATGTAATCCTAAATGATGGCCAAAAGGTTTGTCTTTGTGTAGATTGTTGTTCACTACCTATTCTTGAAAATGAAAATGTTCCTTTGTGTATATTATTGTATTGTCCACCTCCTCCCCATGTATCAAGTCTAAAAAGCAAAAAAATGCATCTCCTACTGGAAGAACCACCATATTCCTAATTTCATCTTGTATATCCTAGATTTCTTGTCTCCATCCACATATTGTGTATTGTCCATCTAGAGGATATTGTATGTCAAACAATCTTCACATGGTTTCTAGGATTCCTGAAGCAAAATTCCAAAAATATGTGTTGCCTTTTATGACCATATTTTTGGCATATCACCTACCATATAATATTTCCATTTTGCATTCTCTTTACTTTAATGTCGCACATATCCAAAAGTCCCAACTAGTATGTTGACCGCATTGTGCATTCCTCATTAGGGATCAACTAGCAATATATATTGTCCTTTTGTCTTATGATGTCAAGTGGATTGGTCTGAATGATCTTGGATACCTTATTAGGGAAAACTTGTTGTAGTAAATCTGAGTTCCACTTTGGCTACAAACAACTATGGGATTTTTTTACATTGCACAACTAGATGTACTCTTCACTTTTAAACTTGTCTAACGTGCTTCTACTATTCAGTATCCATCAATCAGTCAATATGTTTATGTCCTCGCCATCCCCCACTTCCCACCCTATACTTGTCCTTGAAAATTAACTTTACGTTCCATGAACTTCTCCATGCAGAGCTTGGGTTGTATCCCCTACTCGCCTCTTATAGAGATTTTTTAGAAAGTATCTTACCTTTAGAACCTTATAAACAAGGCTCTCCTTTCTATTATGTAGTCTTCACAAATGTTTTATGGGAAGGTCCTGGTTAAAACTATTTAGATCACAAAAACCCATTCCTCATTGATACTTTGGTTTGCACATTTTGATCCAGCTGACCCATAAAATCTCTCTCTCCTTACCCTTATCTCTAAACCAAAATCTTGTAATGAAACTATGAACAACATCCACAAGGCTGACTAGTAATTGGAACACACTTATAATGACCCCCACCCCATGTTATCCTCAATATAGGTGGACAGAGAGGGTAAGAGCCATTATCAAATATATATAGGATCAAGGTTTAGTAATTAACCAATAATAATTAAAATTTTAATTAAATGGGATAAGAGTTTGATAACAATATGAAGATAGAATCTCCACTAAAAAGCTACATGAAATGGAATCTAATGTTTGCAATGGGAAATAAATCTAACTATCTAAATCCCCAAGAATAACTTCGGATGATTTCTTTTGGTGTATTCTTCTCTGTATCAAAATTAATTGTAATGGTGCAAAACAAAAAGTGGTTAGTATATCGACATATACTGAGTATGTGGGGGAAACAAAATATTCACATGTAGGTGTAACAACATGATCAGCCATAGCAGCAATGATCATTACAAAATTGAACATGAATTTTCTTGTTTTAACCTTGCAACCATTATCCTTTCATTCTCTATGGTATGTGATGCATGCTAATCTAGCACCCTTTTTCACAACCTTTTAAGTCTTGTCACATGGAAATTCTTATTTTTATCCACTGAAAAGAAACAAATTGCTATTTGCTTCCTTTTATCACAATTGAATTTGAATATCACCAAAATCTATGCATTTCTGTAGACTTAGAACACCAGACAATTGGCTCACCTATTCCAACCGAATGACTCATTAGTTCCAGCCGATGGGCTCATCTGTTCTAGACGATCGACTCACCTTTTATAGTTGATCGGCTCAACTGCTCCAGACGATCGGTTGACACCATCCCTCAGCCATCGAGCCTCATTATGAACACTCAGCCTAGATGGTGTGCCAATTGAATGTCAAACGATTGTTTCAGACCTCAAAGCGGGAGTTTTCTTGCCCAACAGAGTCGATCAAAGATTGCCACCACTTGGGACATAGGGTTGCTAACTATATCCCCAGCTTCTTCCCTTACCAGACTCCCAACCGATTGGCTCACCTCCCAACTGACCGGTTGGTAGTCCGCGGTCAGTTCAAAAATGCAGCTTCCAGCCCCATTTGCCCACAACCCTTGTTGTAAAAGTCCCCACCTTCTCCTATAAAAGGAGGGGCACTTCGTCCTCACAAACATCATCCTTTTTTGTACAGAGGATTTCCGAGCAATCATTCTTATGTTCTTGTATTTTGTTCATCAATAAAGATTAATTATTTGCAAGCTAAGTGCCCCCTTTAATTATTGTTCTTTTACTTCACTTGTTTTTAGATCTCGTCTTCTGGGTGTTCCCCTTTTTCTTCTTCTGTAGACCGGAGCAAGGAATTAAGAGTCAGCCATTTGATAGTCTATAGCCTAAGGAATTAATCTGTTGATAAGTCTAGACTATGGGTAGAACACTTTCTTCCTCCGTCTCCCTTTTCTCTACAAGCATGAGTGAGTAGTTTTCCTATCGAGGCAAGGGGAATAGCCCCTTAGCCATGGTCTGAATTGACTTAATCCTTAAGAACGACTTAATCCACCTACTTGTCAGTGTAGTGTCCAATTTATAGGCCAATGTGCCCAAAATGGGGTTAAAGTGCCTAAAAGTGGGCTTAAACGCCAAAAAATGGGGTTTATGTGTCTATTTGTCAATGTAGTGGCAAGTTGAGCCTAATTCACTGTTATGGGCCTAAGCTAATGTGCCCAAAATGCGGTTAATGCACCTAAAATTGGGTTAATGTGCCCATTTGTTAGTGTAGTGCATTTTTAGCCTAAGTAAGTATTATGCACAAAATAAAAAGTAAATGCACTAAAAAATGGGTTGAAGTACCTAAAATTGGGTTAAAGTGTCTAAGAATGGGGTTAATCTGCCTATTTGTCAAAGTCGTACCTAGTTTATAGGTCAATGCGCCTCAAAATGGGATTAAAGCGTCTAAAATTGGGTTAAAACGCCTGAAAATGAGGTTTATGCACCTATTTGTCAGTATAGTGGCAACTTGAGCCTAATTTGTTGTTACATGTGTAAATTATAGACCAATGCGCCCAAAAATGTGGAAAAATGAGGCTAAAAATGGGGTTAATATGCCCACTTGTCAGTGTAATGTCTTTTTCAACCTAATTTACTATTATGCGCCTAATAAATAGGCACCCAAGTATGGGTTGAAGTGCCTAAAAGTGATAAATCGCCTAAGAGTACGGTTAATCTGCTTACATGTCAATGCAGTGCCTAATCTATTGGCAAATACACCCCAAAATGGGGTTAAAAAGCCTAAAAGTTGGTTAAAACGCCTAAAAATGGGGTTTATATGCCTATTTGTTAATGTAATAGAAATTTGAGCCTAATTTACTATTGTGCACCTAATTTCTAGGAAAATGCACCCAAAAATGCAGTTAAAGTGCCTAAAAATGGGGTTAATGCACCCACTTGTTAGTGTAATGCCTTTATGAGCCTAATTTACTATTATGTGCTTAATAAATAGGAAATGCATAGAAAAATGGGTTAAAGTGCCTATATGTGGGTGAAATCACCTAATAATGATGTTCATCTGCCTACATATTAGTGTAGTGCCTAATTTATAGGTCGATGCACCCCAAAATGGGGTTAAAGTGCCTAAAACTGGATTAAAATGCCTAAAAATGGCGTTTATGTGCCTATTTGTCTGTGTAATTGTAATTTGAGACTAATTTACTATTATGTGCCTCGACCAATGCGCCCAAAAATGTAGTTAATGTTGTCGGTATGTATGCCCAGAGAGCCACTCATATGATGATTGGGATGTGGCATTAGATACTTGATTTGACAATAATAAAGGTAATTCCATCTATTATGTTTGTCTCAGTCATGAGATGATGACACATATGTAAGTCGATGTCTAAAGAATGATGTATCTCGATGATGTATGTCTTCAAGTACGTGACTTGCATAATGAGATCATATGAATGCTAAGATTACATACATTCTTGTTATGTCCCCAGTCGAATATTACTATGGAAGCAAAATAGAAAACAATATTACGTAAGATTAGTGTGTGTTGACTGATGATAGAATCTCATTAGCCATAGTATATGATGTCAAGTCACTCTCATAGATACATGTTAAAGAATAGTGTATCAGACAGACCCACCATGAGAGTGACACATGGAGATGACAAAATGGTAGTGAAAATCATCTCTCATAGTAATAGTGGTGATTTTGGTTCTTAGCCATGAAATCACTACACTAATAACATGTTGTTGGGTATACTTTCACATCATCAAACATAATCCTAAAATAAAAAGGTTTCCATAAAGGTGATGATTGGGTATCTTTGACACATGGGGATTTGTGTGTGACTGATGTAGATGGGATTTGTCCCTCCTACATGAGATTGATATCCATGCCCCTTGGTAAGAAAGACTGAGAAGTGTATAGCCGTACTCTTGTAATTCAATATGTGATATGTGAACTCACATGCCTCTAACACAGTCTGTACTAGTTCAAGGAACATGGATTGAACGTTGAGAGGATGATGACTCCATGCCTCGAGCTCAATCTGAATATCAGAGACAAAGGAACTATACAATCCCAGTAACACTAATTAGAGATTGTAGGTTGAAGTTGTTATCTAACTTTCTGGATTACTTCTATAGCAATGATGTGTGACTAGACACCACTCTTTTCTTTTGGTGTCATAATTGGTTATGGACATTCACAACCAATGTAATTATGGACCTATAGGGTCACACACATAGGATACACTTCCATTTAAGGAGTTTAATCATGGATGATGATTGGATTGATTACTAAAGTGTTTAGGTATTCAATTCATGCAACACATCAACTGAATGGATTGCCAACTGGTCGGCTCACTCAGTGAGACGACCGTTTGGAATGTCTAGTTGATTGTATTATGTATTGGCTGAATTCTAGATGAACTAGGGTGTGAGACGACTATTTCACTAAGGTGATACGACCATTTCACATGGTGTGAGATGACCATCTCAGCTGCACCAAATGCCTGATCTGCGGTGTGATTCGATTATATCAAGGATCACTACTTACGTCAGGTTGTGAACAATTTGGAAAAAGAATTTCCAAGTACATATGCGATTAGGAAACTACAAAATGACCAGTTTGTTTTGGTGAACTTATTGGCTTGAGCGCCAAATGACTGTCTCAGTTGTGAGATGACCATTTCATGTTTCACATGTTCTAGAAATTCTTGATTCTGGACCCTTCTACTCCCGCATCAATTGGGGACCCTGACCCTAACCTCTAATATAAATACAGGGGTACTGGGGGCTTCCCAAGAAACACAATTGAGAATCAGTTTCTCTGATAATTGTTGTCCTCTCTGGTTATGGTAACCAATAGAGAGCCCAAGAAAGTCCTACCCATCAAAGGGAGGGAGAGTGAGGGAGAGAACAACTGAGATAAGCTATTGTGGGAGAGCATGTCAGCAACTATACACTGACAGAAGGGGGCAACCCCTTCTCGTTGACTCTTGTAGCACAAAATGGAGTTCTCAGTGGACCACGTGGACTACTTTAGAGGTGGGAGGCCTTAATTTGTTGCTAGGAGGACATCCTCAGCCGTTGTCCATAGTGCTACAATAGGAGGTCGGTAGAGACGACGGTTTGAGTGATGTTGATGCTGAAGGAGCATCTTGCTGCCTGAAGTAGAAGAAGCATGATGCTACTGTAAGGGTAATGTTGTTGGACTTTCCCCGGGATCAGGTATAACCTTACAATATTTCCTTCCTAGATACTTTGTTGTTGATGCAATCTAATTTTTATTGGGAAATAAACAATTAAATTTTGTTTCTGCTACATATATTTACACCCAATTTCCCTATAGTTGTACCAGAGCCTCATCAATTTATGGTGTATCTGGGATCTAAATTGATATGATAAGATTTAGTTTTCATTCTTTTATTGCATACGATGTGAATATTCAAATTATTAATGTGCATATTCGACTAATTTCCACATACGACTCCACAAACTAATATGTATATATATATATCATACACACACAGATATATATATATATATATGTGTGTGTGTGTATATATATATATATATATATATATATATATATATATATATATATATATATATATGTGTGTGTGTGTGTGTGTGTGTGTGTGTGTGTGTCTGATATATATATATATACAATTTACACGGGTCACCAAAAAATCAGTTTTGTTGGTGGATGTGAAGCATGGTATGGCCATTAACCCTAGATTTGTGTGTGCATGGTTGTGGTTGTTTATTCCTGTTATTACTTGGTCTGGGTATCAAGCCTCTCTCTCCTTTCCAAATGTAAATTAATGTTCTTCTTCTTATTTTCCCTCGAATGTAGCTTGAGGTTCCCTTTTACAATGTAATAAGAAATAAGATAGTTTTAATTTGTGTTTCACTATGAGACGACGATCTGTACAAAGGCAAAACGACAGGCTCATGAGACCAATTAGACAACTGGAGGATTGAGGAGGCCATATGAAAAGAGGATGAACCAATCGAATGGTGGTTCAATCGATTGGATGGAGCAGTCCAGATGCTGCTTGGACCTAAGAACCAGATGACTATTTCAAGACTCCAACCGACCGACTAGGAGGCCAGCCGACCAGTTCAAGAGTTGAATCAATCAACCCAGATTGGTTCAAGCATAGATATTCACCAACAACATGTTGCATATGATATGGACCTTAGGTGATAGTAATTCCTTGTGGCTCCAAGGAGTTACATTATCATGGCCATAACCATTGCTTGTGTGTTTTAATTATTACATGTTCTCGTTTGTGGTTATAACATGTATATGATACGTGCTAAGTATGTGGTGATAGGATATGTATATGCATTTATATGTAAAATCCCTCAATTAAATATTAAGTCTTAGATGTTATGCAAAAGCGACACACATGAAAAACTTGATTGACTAAGTGTGGGCTCTCCAAGGAAGGTGCACCATCTATCTCGTGGAAGTGTGATGGTAGTAATATCGACCCGCCAAGTAGGGTGCATTATTATCGTGTTAGCTTTAGGGTCACACTTAACTAGTGATTATTAGAGATTCTAAGCCTAGATGCATGCAGATGGATGGTAATAAGGAGTTCTACATGCCATCTATCCAAAGTTTCATGAGATGCAATTGGCAAATGTTGCCTACCTTAATAATTGGTCATTAGTGCTGGAGCTGGTTGGGTATTGACTAAATTGTTTTAGATCTTAACCCACTAGAAGATTGTATTCTGCAATATTCTAATTTGATACATGAGGGTTATCAATTTGAACAAAATAGTGGGAGAAACAACTAATTATTATTGTTAAATTATCAAACCAAACAAATAAAAAATGTTTTGAAAAGTTGCAATATTTCTTTATAGAAACTAGTGTCAAATAAAAACATGTTATTATTGCGACCAGTCCTTTAGAAGGATGAAACCAAATGGGATTTACTTTCAAATATTGTTTAGGACTTTAGATAAGTGTTCTCTATCTTGAGAGAAAGCTCTATGCCCTTTAAAGACCAAATCTAGAGGAATCCAAACCAAATATGCCTAAGGCTGAAATGGATGCTTACCGAAAACATGCCAGTGATGCCATAGACATTTGAGTACCTTATGTAATGTTGTGTGAACTATTAGTTGCATGAGAAGCATGAAAACATGGACATTCTCGAGATGGTAACATATCTTAAGAATCATGTAAAGCAAGAAAGATATAATGTCTTAAAAGTGTATTTTGAGTGAAAACTGACATTAGGAGATCCAGTAGAACCTCATATGCTAAATATGGTTGGGAATGTGGGGTGACTGGGATTTCTTTTAGGTCAAGAGTTGACCATGTATATGATTCTACAAATCATTATGTAAATCATACAACCGGTTTAGCAAGTGTTCCTACTTGAGTAACTTGGCTAAACCACTGTCAAAACTACTTGGCATGAAGAAGGACAAATCTGTGATGGCGACCAGTAGAAATGAGTCCAAGGGAAAAGTCAAGGCTAAGAAATGTTCTGAGGCCAAGCTAAAGTCCAAGTCTTCAACACTCAAGATAAGGAGGAGGTAAGTAAAAAGGAATCTGTCCTTTTTCACTTACAAGAACAAAGGAAGAAGAAATAAATAAATATCTCTACTTTAGGACCCAATAGGAAGTAAGCTAGAACTGTATGGAGCAAGGGTTTCTTCCTCCAAAATTGGAATCCATCATTCATGGGCACATAATAGAATTAGAGAATTGCTATTATGTACCTTCCATTGATGAAAACATCATATATCTTGTGTGACAAGAACATTATGTTTCATTTTAAAAGATATGATCTTTTATGGCAATGCCCTGTGTATCACAAACTACACTTGATAGTTGTAAAGACAAATGTGTATAACACACATACTAAATGACTTGATGACTCAAACATTGAATGCCTATAGCATTGTCATATAAAGAACATAAATGATATATGCATCTCTACAATCCATATTATGGTTATCTAAACTCTTTTGGCTATTGAATCAATCGAGACATGCAAGTCTTATTTATTGTGTAATATGACAACAACATATTCACTAGATGTAGTGGGAGAGTGACTATTCTATTAAGGATCACACATATTGATGTACATAGACCTTTTAGAATATAATCTAAAGGTAGTTTACCAGTTGCTCAGTATATTTACTGATTGTATCAGTAGATATAGAAACTTGTATTTAATGAAAAACAAATATGACTCTCTTGAAGTGTTCAAGGAGATTAAGAATGAAGTACGTAAAGAACTTCGTAAAAGTATTAAGATACTTCAGTGTGATTGATGTTGAAATATTTTAAACCAAGAGTTTGAGGACCTTTTGGGATATCATGATAATGTATCATGATGAGCTCCACCTGGAACACAATGATGGTGTATCATAATAGTGTAACAGAAAGATGGAATCATACCCTATTAATTCATGGTGTGATTCTCAATAAAATCTAGCTGATCTACCAATTTATTTTGGGTGCATGCTTAAACACTAATCAATGTACTACCTAAAATTGGTTCAAAAAAGACACCATATGATATATGGAATGGGAGGTGTCCCGATATGTCTTTTATAGTGATTAGGATTGGAGGATTATATAATAAAATGGTTTCTTGAAAAGATTTATCCATAAATCACATAAATCTTATTTTACTACTTATATTCCAGCCTGACATTAAAGTATTTGTTGTCAAGATGGTTGTATTCCTGAGAAGGAACTTAATTCCAAAGTAATCAATGGGAGTAAAACTAGAACTCAAAATGTTCGAGGTAAACAAGAAAACATTGAACCTAAACATGTATAATAGGAATAAAGAGAATCCAAGTTATTATGGAATCTCAAGTTTCTTATGTAAACACAGATCATAGTTCTAGTAGAACATGCCTTGAGTTTGAAAGATTATGATATATTCGACTCATAAAGGTGGTGAATTGATCATAGAATATGAGTCAACGATCTACCTAGAAGCTATTGAGGAACCATAATATGAGAAATGGCTTGAGTCCATGGGATCAAACATGGATTCCATATAAACCAACAAGGTATGACCTTGGTGGATCGACCTAAAGGGGTAAAACCCATAAGATGCATTTGGGTCTCTATAAACAGACTAATATGGAAGTTTCAAACTAGTTCAAGGTATTGAACATGATGAAATATTTCACCAGTTACCATGGTTAAATCCATTTGGATCATGGTTGTTGTTGCAGCTTAGTATGACTATGATATTTGGCATATGGATGTTAAAACAACATTCCTTAACTGAAATAATTAAAAGGATGTGTATGTGTCACATCCTAAAGGTTTTATAAATCCAATAATGAAAATACAGACTATAAGCTACAAAGATCAATTAGTGGATTGAAGCAAGCATCTTAACGTTGGAGTCTTCTATTTGACAAGACAGTCAAAGGGTTTGACTTGAGTCAAAATGAAAATGGAATTTGTGATTACAAAAGATTTAGTGGGAACATATTTATATTTCACATAATTATGGAGAATAGCATCTTTAGCCTACAAATATTAAAACTTGGCAAAGAAAGTGCCTTCTATATGAAGGGTTTAGGTGAAGCATCATGTGTGATAGGGATTGAGATCTAAAGAGATAGATCTAAAAAGATTCTTGACCTAAGTAAGAGAACATACATTGGCAACACATTGAAGGGTTCAACATGCAAGACGAAATGAGAGAAAACTTGTCCATGTTCCATGGAGTTATTCTCTCAAGAGACAAGTTTCCTAGTTCTTGTAAAGAATAGGAACACATGTATAGATTCCATATGCATCCACAATTGGATCTATCTTGAATGCAATGTTATGTGCTTATCCCATTATCTTGTATGTATTTGGCATAATAAGAGAATTATCTGATATGTATTAGACATGACGAGAGGATATCCAATTATCTCATATGTAATGGACATAATGAGAGGATAAATATATACACCAATCTAGTAATCTTGTATGCATTGGGCATGATGAGAGGGTATCTGTCAGATTCTTGTGAGAGTCATTGGACTACCAAAAAGGACATCCTTAGGTTCTTGTGAAGAATGAAAAGGATCTGTTACTTCAGTATGATAATAAGGAAGAGTTGGGTGTAAAGGATTACACTGATGCAATCTCCTGAAATGACAAATAAATAATCACAATATAAATTTATGTTTGACATAAAATGGGAACTATAAGCTGGAAAGGTTCCAAGCTAATGATAGTTGTTGAAATATACAATAGAAGATGAGTATCTCTATGTTATGAGAACAACTGAGGATATTGTATGGATTAAGACGTTCATATGGGTGAACTTGTGGGAGGTTCCAACCATTGATGACATAGTAGAAATATTGTGATAACAATGGAGCTATTGAATAGGCATGGAATCTCAAATAGCATACTACAACCCTTCCATCTCATATGAGTAGTCGTATAGTAAGGAGATGTGAAACTTGCAATATACTGACTTGAAGAAAATGTTGCTAAACCCTTTATAGAAGCGCTTGCGTAGCAGAAACATGATGGACATGTTAAGATCACTTGGAATATGATTTGTGGGTGATTGGCTCTAAGCACAAGTGGGATTCTATTGGTATGATGCCTAGAGAGCCGATCATATGATGACTAGGATGTGGCATTAGATATCTAATTTAATAATAATAAAGGTAATTGCATCTATTAACACAGTGTGACCCGTTCCCTTGTGCCCTCTCACTCTGGAGATTAGGGTTTCGCAAGAAGTGAACATCCACTCCCTTTCGGTTAGGTCTTTCTCTTGCAGGTTCAAGTACAGGCGGGCTTTGGGTCTTGGCTCCATGGCGACGGAGCTGGTGAATCGTTGTGCGGGACTTCGACTATCGAATGATGAGGAGGTGCCGATTGATGGCAGTGCGTTATGTAGCAGCGACGAGGATGAAGACCATACTGAACTAGTGCTCATGGGGCGTCTGCTCACAGACTGATCGTTCAACCTTAAGGCAATGGAATGAACATTGGCGTAGGCGTGGAGCCTACGTGAGGAGGTGGTGTTCAAGAAAGTGGAAGGGGACGCCTTCGTCATGCAATTTTCCCACTGGTGGGATAAGCAACGTGTATTGGACGGTGCCCCATGGAACTTCGACGGGCATCTTCGGTTGTTCAAAGAAATCGACAAGGAGGAGCAGTCGGGGCGTTTGCAAATGAACAACACACCCTTTTGGGTACGGCTCTACGGCCTACCGTTGGCGTACATAGGGGAAGTGACAGTGAGGGAAATTGTGGGACGCGTCGGCGCTGTGGTGGCTACAGATAGAGACGGGTCAGGCTGGGAATCCTCTGTCCGAGTCCGTGTGTTGGTCGATGTTACTTGCCCTCTAAGAAGAACTCTAAAATTGAAGGTGAAGTGCGGGAGAATCGTGGATGTGGCAATCAAATATGAAAGGCTCGTGATGTTCTGCTTCAACTGCGGCATGCTAGGGCATGTCAACAAGGATTACGACAGCTATGCGGAGGGAGGCGCTCAGTAGCAGTGATGGGGTAGATGGCTGCGAGCGTCGCCGTGGAAGCATCACCGATCAGAGAATGATAGAGAGGAAGGCGGGGGCGGGGCACGAAGAAAGCTAACGTTTAAGAAGAAGGAAAAGACGGAGGCGGCGAGTCGAACAGAAGGGGAAGAAGAAGGAAGCAGCGTCGGGGGTGAGACGGGGGGTGAGGGAGAATTAGAGAAGGGGGCATGGTATGGGAAGAGAGCCTGGGGCGGGAGGGCGAGAGGAAGAAGTAGGAAGAAAGGGGAATCACAGATAGCAGGGGGAGTCAGTATGATGGGTGGGGCATTGCCGGACGGAAGGAATGGAAGGAGCGAGGGAAGACAACATGCGTTGCAACAGATGGAAGGGGGGTGGAACACACAAATAGAGAGATGGAAGAGGTAACGCAGATGAGGGAGGGACCGAAAAGGGCCACATGTGGGGAGGGGAAGAAGAAGGTAGTAGACTGGGAGGCTAACGAAGCATGGACATTCCAACAACAGGATGGCAGCAACACAAACGGGGGGTCGTCGCGAGAACAGGTGACGCGCTGTGACACCAAAGAAGAGCTTTTGGGACTGCATGGCCATGTTTGTTTATGTGAGGCAGCACCGGAGTCGACGTCGGCGGAGTCAGAGGAAGCAACACTTGGGTACACTGAAGCAACATACTACAGTCAACAGTAGACAAAGATGGACAATGAGGCTCTCCATGTTAAAGAACAACAACAGAAGGATAGGGAAAAGGAAGATGTCGTCTGCATAGCTGAGGGCACAATTAAGTTCAACTATAAGGAGGTGTCAGATGTGAAAGATAGAGTGCACGGGATAGGACACATGCATGATACTGATCGGAACGTAGCTACACTCAATACAACGAAACAAATTTTAACAAGGGCACAAAGGAGGAAAGAAATTGGTTCTAAAGTGAAAGGGGGGAGCAAACAGCCCAAAGGGAAAAAATGCCATCAACCTTGGGTCTACAAAATGAGCAGAGGAGCACGCTTGGGAATCCCAGAAGAAGAGGTGGTGTGGGAATAGGCTATAGGAAAGAGGGGGAGGAACGGTGAGGTATGCGACATGGACCTTGATGTGATGTCGATGAAAGATTGCGGGGGGAAAAGACACATGATGCTCAGTGAGGACACACTGGATAGAGTTGGGGTCACTATGACTCAAGTAGAGGAGTTTGGTGGAGCCCAATCCCATGAAGGACAATGAAAATCTTCAGCTGGAACTGTCAGGGATTGGGCGACCCTGACATGTGCAAAGCTCTCTGAGCTTGGGTTTGGAGAGAGCATCCAAACATAGTTTTCGTTATGGAAACTATGATCGCCGACAGGAAATTGGAGGATGTAAAGTGATGCTGTGGTTTCACCGATGGTTTGTGCATATCAAGCGCGGGGCGGGCAGGTGGTTTGGGATTCTAGTGGAAAGATGTGGAAGTGGAGGTGATTAACTATTCTCACAGGCACGTTATTGCTGCGGTCAAGAATACCACCACGGGAACAACATGGAGAGCAGTGGGAATTTATGGCTGGGCACAACAGGAAGATAAGTTCAAGACATGGGATCTGATGAGGAGGATAAAGGGCGAGACCGAGGAGCCCGTTATTTTATTCGGTGACTTCAAGGAGATTGTGTCAAATGCGGAGAAGCAAGGGGGCCCACCCAAAGAAGATAGATTCATGTAGGACTTCGGGGATGCTATAGATGACTGCGAGTTGATGGATATTGGCTTTGAAGGAAATGTCTTCACGTGGAAAAGAGGACTCACTGAAAGAACCCTTGTACAGGAGAGACTGGACATATTTCTTCCCGATCTTGCCTGGAGGAACGTATTCACATATTGCAGGGTCTTACATCTGCCTATATACGAGTCGGATCATGCACCGATCATCCTAAAGGCAGATAGGAGGAACAACAATAAGAAGAGGAAAGGTCACTTCATGTTTGAACCTATGTGGGTGGGGGAGGAAAATTGCGCTTCTATTATTAAGGAGGCATGGGAAGATGCTGAAGGGAGGGAGTTGGGAACTAAGTTGTTGAAATGTAAGGAGACTCTAAAAGCTTGGGCAATTGGAATGTTTGGAGAAAGGAGAAGGAAGATGAAGGAGCTAGAGAATGAACTTAAGGTGTTACAAGCACTTCCACCGGATCAAACAAACCTTGACTGGGCAGAGGAAAAATCAAAAGAATTACAATATTAGCTACAGAAGAATGAGGAATATTGGGCTACCTGGGCAAGAGTAAAAGAACTAAAGGAGGGAGACCAAAATATTGCATACTTCCATCAAAAAGCGTCAAATAGGGGGAGGAGAAATCGTATTGAATGTTTAGAGGATGAGCAAGGGGTTATGAAGACACAAGAGTGGGACATTATTGCAATCATTATGAAACATTTCACAAAGCTTTTTCAAACTAGCAGTCCCTTGGGTTTTGATGTGGCTACTAAGGGGCTGCGGGAGATGGTGACGGAGACACAAAGGGAGGAACTGGAGAAGGACATAGAGGATGAGCAGGTATGGGCAGCTCTTAAACAGATGCATCCTAATAAAGCTTCTGGACCGGATGGTATGAAGGCGATGTTTTATCAAAACTATTGGGGAATTGTTGGAAAGGATGTGACGAGCTACATCAAAGGGTGGTGGAAAGGAGAGAAAAGCATTGGGGAGGTAAATGATACTCTAGTTGTGCTCATCCCGAAGACCGACAAGCCAAAGACCATAGGGGAGTTCAGACCGATTAGTCTTTGCAATGTGGTGTACAAGATAGCATCCAAAGTCCTGACGAACCGTCTAAAGCCTCTTATGAACTCTATTGTGTCCGAGAACCAAAGTGCCTTCGTACAGGGAAGAATGATAATGGACAATGCCCTCATAGCATATGAAGTGTTCCATTCTATGAAGAGAGATAAGGGAAGGAAAAAAGGCAGCCTAGCACTGAAATTGGACATGTCCAAAGCATATGATAGAGTGGAGTGGGGATTTCTAGATGTCACCATGGAGAAGATGGGGTTTGGGCGGAAGTGGAGGTCTAAAGTACAAGAATGCATAATGTCTGTCCAGCATGCCTTTGCCATTAATGGAGACAGGACCCAAAGTTCAAAGCCTGCACGGGGACTTCGCCAGGGTGACCCTCTTTCCTCCTATCTTTTTATTTTGTGTGCTGAAGCTTTCTCAACCTTGATCTCTACTGCTACTCGTGATGGCCTCTTACATGGCATCAAGCCATGTAGAGGCACTCCCTGTATCTCACACCTTTTCTTTGCAGATGATAGCATCCTATTTGTAAGGGCAACCACTGCTGAATGTCTGAAGATAGCTGAAATTATTAGCCAATATGAACAGGCATCAGGACAAATGATAAATTTCTCTAAGACGGAGGTTGTTTTCAGCAAAGGGATAAAGACAGATAAGCATGAGGAATTGAGATAGCTACTAGGTGTGAGAGTTGTGGACAGACATGCTAGCTACCTGGGTCTCCCGACAGCCATGGGAAGGTTTAAGAAACAGGTGTTTATCTTCATCTGTGACAGGATTTGGAGGAAACTTCAAGGGTGGTCAAAAAAACTGTTGTCAAAGGCAGGGAGAGAAGTTCTAATCAAAGCAGTAGCCCCGGCTATACCCACATACATTATGAGTATTTTCCAGCTACCCATGGGAACCATAGAGGAGATGCAGAGGATGGTGACTAGATTCTGGTGGGGAGCAAAGGATAAAGAAAGGAAGATGTCATGGCTAAGATGGGAGAGAATGTGCAGGCCTTAGAGGCAGGGGTCTTGGATTTAGAGATTTCTAGACTTTTAACCAAGCCCTCCTAGCTAGGCAATTGTGGCGAATAGCAAACAACCCGAAATCCCTCATGACTAGAGTACTCAAAGCAAGATATTATCCAAAGTCATCCATATGGGAAGCGAGAAGGGGTTACAATCCTAGTTATTCATGGCAGAGTCTATGGGGAGCAAAGGCACTTTTAAAGGAAGGGACACAATGGAGGGTGGGTGTCGGTACTGAGGTGGATATTTGGGAGGATAACTGGCTGCCGAAAGAAAATGAAACTCTTACACGTTTCAAAAGAGAGGATGGACAAGACTACCGCACAGTGAGGGAACTGATGATAGAGGATGGCACTCAATGGGAGGTTGATAAAGTTAAAGAATGCTTTTAGGATCACTATGTTAAAAGAATATGTGCGATCCAACTCAGCTGGCGGAGAACGCAGGACAGCCTAATGTGGTGGCCTTCAAAGGATGGAGAATTTTCAGTACGGTTAGTGTACTGGTTGGGATTAGTTGGGAAAGAGGAAGCGAGGAGTTTTGTGCAGCGACAAGGTTATGAGCTATAGAAAAGAATTTGGCATGCGGGATGGAGTCCAAAAACAACCCATTTTCTATGAAGGACATGTACGGGATGTCTAGCAACAAGGGGGCGCCTATATGATCGACATTGCTTAGAGGATGGTACTTGCATGTTGTGTGGTGTCGAGAAGGAGACAATACCTCACATGATATTTCGTTGTCCCAACGCTGTGGAAGTTTGGGAGCAGACACCACGGGAAGTGCAATCCTTGGTGGATGAAGTTAGGGACAAGGAAATCACCTCAGCAATGGGGGCTGCTCTGGACAGGAGCTCTATGAAAGAAAAGGAATACTTGGTGGCTAGAATGTGGACAGTGTGGAGATCTAGATGCATAAGGACGTTCCAAAATAGCGACGTCAAGAGTGGATACATGTTAAGGGGTGCATTGGTGATGCTGCGGGGGGGGGGGGAGGAAGGACATGGACCAACAGGGCAACAACATTGTGCATGGACAGGCGTCACACCACAAGGAGAGGGGTGGGGGGAGGCAATGCATGGATGAGGTGGCGGTGTTGAGGCGGGGAGTGGGAATGGAGAGAACGCCTACGTAGCGTTGTGTGACAACAGCAACGATGTAGCATTGTGGGATGGAGGCAACATTGCGGGGAGTGGGAATGCAGAGGGCGCCAACGCAACGTTGAGTGATAGAAGCAATGTCACTACATTGCGGGATGGAGGCAACGTCGTCGTGGAGGGTGATGGGAGGGAGGTCAACGCCCAGCAGGGAAGTGAAGGGGGAGGCGCTGCAGGGGGAGATGGAGGGGGCATTATGGATGGAGGAAGCCACTGCAAGGTAGGTTGAAGATCAACGTCGATGGGTCTGTCGGGGAGGACAGAGGGGCAGAGATTGATTTGGTTGCTAGGGATGATGCGGGGAGATTGGTGGGGGTTGTGGGGGAGAAGGTTAGCACAGGGACAGGTGTTGCTATATCGGAGTTGTTAGCGGTGAGAGCAGCATTGCAGTGGGTAAAAGAGAAAGGATTTGATGACATTGAAGTTGAGACAGATTCCTTGGAGGCCGTCCATGCATGCACAAGCAAGAAGGCAAGTCAGGACTATGTTGGAGCTATTGCTGAAGACGTCAAAGAGTTGAATAATCAGTTTTCTTTCTGTAGTTTGCATTACGTTAATCGTAGATGTAATAGAGTAGCCCACGAGGTAGACAACTTGGCTCGTCGGGGTCATATAGCTAGGTTTTCCTTGTCGAGTCATTTCCCTTTGAACTTGTAGTCTTTTGTAAACCTTGATTTTATTAGTTAGTAATAGTAATGGGAAGCCCCAATCATAGGGTTTCCCGTCCCTCTTTAAAAAAAAAGGTAATTGCATCTATTATGTTTGTCTCAGTCATGAGATGATGACACCGTCATAAGTAGATGTCTAAAGAATGATGTTACTCGATGACATATGTCTTCAAGTATGTGACTTGAACAATGAGATCATATGATGCTAAGAGTACATACATTCTTGTATGCCCCTAGTCAAATATTACTGTGGAAGCAAAATATACAATAGTAATACATAAGACTAGAGTGTGTGTTGAATGATGATAGGATCTCATTAGTTATGATATATGATATCAAGTCACTCACACAGATACATTTGAAAAATAGTGTATCAAACAAACCCACCATGGAAGTGATACATGGAGACCATGGAATGGTAGTCAGAATCATCTCTCATAGTGATAGTGGTGATTGTGGTTCTTAAAATATGGGTTGCCATAAAGGTGATGATTGGGTAGCTTTGACACATGAGGATTTGAGTGTGAGTGATGTAGATGTGATTTGTCCTTCCTACAGGAGATTAATATCCATGCCTCTTAATAAGTAAGACTAAGTAATGTACAATTGTACACATGTGATTCAATATGTGATATGTGAACTCACATGCATCTTAGACAGTCTTCTCTAGTTCAAGGAACATGTACTGAATGTTGAGAGATTAACAATTCCATGCCTCGAGTTCAGTCCTGATATCAGAGACAAAGAAACTATATGATCACAGTAACACTAATGACATATTGTAGGTTGATGTTGTTCTCCAACTTTCCGTATTACATGGGTAGAAATGATATGTAACTAGGCACCGCTCTTTGCTTGTGATGTCATAATTGGTTATGGACATTCACTGCCAACATAATTCTAGACCTATAGGGTCACTGTAATGACCCTGTCTCCCAGTAACCCCCAATTAAGGGAGACCGAAAGGATAGAGCCATTAACCAATAACATGGATCAAAGGTTCGACAATTAGCCAAGAACAATTATTAAATTTTAACATACTAAACTGAAAAGTTGTAAGAAAATAAGCTTTTACATACCTCTTTTTTTCGTTTTGAAAACTTGGATCTCTAAACTTCTATCCACTTAAGGATTCTACTCTAACTAATCCTCCTTGTATTTTACTTCATGTATTTCCCAATATGACGATTTACTGTTTGTTCTTTTGGCTTATACCTAAACCGCCGATAAACAAAACGTCGGTCATCCGAAGCTGGTATGTGGGGGAAACACTAATCATGCAATTATTTTTAACAATGTAATCTTTCAATTAATCATTTAACAACCAAGATTACGTTTTAAGCCACATTACTCAATCCTTACCTATCCCCTAACTCTGTGCTATCCTCGCATGCTACCTCTCTTTAGGTAGATCCTTACCCCCATGGTCCTACCTCACAGGTAGCCGATACATAGGGTAATAGAGTCGCATGGCACTACCCAGAAGTAGCCCAATATCTAACTCAAAGTGACTTGATGGACCTACCCCATTGGTAGCCATGTACTAAGTCATCCGATGACCAGATGGACCTACCCCATAGGTAGCCATGTACTAGGTCAACTAATAAGCCACAGAGGGGACCAGGATCTGAGCTAGTAGGCACATATCTTAGGTGATAGTCATATCCACATTATAGTTTGCATGAATTAAAATCATCCAACAATTAATTCATGTCATCGATGAAAACTTCAGTAAACCTCAGAAAACATAACTCGATATATTCATAAGCATAACCACATACCTGTTGTTATAACCTCATTTTTCTAAAGCATGTAATGAGATTTGTAAATCTCTTTTAAAAAAAAGAGATAAATGAAATCCATGGTTGATTTGGATGGTTTTATTTGATTGAATTTCGTGTATAATAGCCTTGCATGCTTTCTTAATGGGCCTTATTGGCCATTAAGCCCAATTGAAAGAAAAAGAAAAAAAAAAGAAATGAAAAAGGAATTCAATGGGATAATGGGATATATAAAAAATGAATAAAGGATGATTAAAAGGCTAAAAGATATTTTCCCAAAAATAGAATTTCGAGTTATAAAGGTTCCTTGGGGTTCAAGGAACTCAGGATAATAAATTAATGGTAAAAGAAATAGAAAAGATATGGAAAATATGAATAATGAGATGGTAACTTGCAATCAAAGAAGAGGGATTGTTTCCTTGCGATTATGATCCCAATTTTTGTAGGATGGAAGATAAAAGTACAGATAATGTTTCCTCAAATTTTGATTTAAAAAGGAAATCAGATTTGAGAGTTATTGCTTTTTCAAGATCTTCTCAAAATATGGTTTTAATTGGGGATTTAGGAAATTGTTTCCTTTAGTTGGTTGAACGCGACGAAGGTGGGTCGTTGGATCTTAATCCAATAGGCGCCACTCATCGTCTAGGTCCCAAGAGGACTAGGACTCTGGCTATGTCAGAGGGATTTTCCCTCTTAGTTTCCTCACAATCCAATGTGTGGGAAGGCTTGCTGAGTTGTCCTTTGAACTCTGGAGATGAAAACGAACGGAAGACCCCCTGGTTCGACTAGGATTGGAGGAGGTTCTATGAAATGCCCAAACCTCACAAGAGTGGCCCGATCCTATATATATGGGAGGTCTATGGAGAGAACCAACATCGTTTCTTGTTAGCTCAACCTCTACGGAAGGGTGCGAGGGGCGTTTCCTTGCACTCAATTGAGCTTTCTACCCTGACCTTCATCAGCAGCGCCTCGATGACCCTCGCCGGAGTCCGGCGAGTAGGGGGCGACAGTGGAGAAGCACGAGCGAGGAATTGAGCCATACACCAACTTCGTTGAGGGGAGACGAAGCTCCCTAGTCGATCGGTGTGAGCAAAGGGCGACGAGAGCTCTGAGTCAACTTCCAAGTTGACCAGCACGGAGCTACTGAGTTGGAGGAAGACGACGACCAGTCACCGTTGGATCGAGGTCCACGGTGGTCTCAGGACAGATCTAACGCTCCAGGGCGGGAGTGACTTAACTTAGGCACGCGTGACCAGGATCGTTAGATCTAGGAGGCGGATCACCGGACCACTGATCGAGCGGCCCTTTCTTTTTGGTAATAAGTCATCTCTAATCGAATAATCAAGAAATAGGGTTTTATTTGCAAAATTCATAGAAATTGATAAGATTGTCTAATGGAAAAACCTTATACATGAAAGTTGTGCAGAAAAATACAAGGAATCTAGTAAAAATACTTTGGGAACTTATTTCTACTCCGTTTTAGAAATGTACTTTATTTTGCTAGTAAAATGTATTAAAAGTTGATGAGAAACCCTAATTGAAGATAAAGGGTGTATTTTGGTGAACTAATAGGTCAAATTGATAAGATTAACCCTTTTAATGATAAAGGTGGTTTGTTTATCCATTTTGAATGCAAGGTTTCCTAATTAAGAGTTGTAATCCATAAATAAAGGATAATATTTATTGAAACCCTAATTTGGGGATAAAGGAAGAGAGAACCTTAATATTTCAGATTAAGAAAGTAAATTGCCAAATAATGATTCTAATACTGTTGGGAATATTAAAATGAAAGGAATTGAGGTTTTATGTAGTTTTGATAAATTAGAGATCATAATATTAATAATGGAGGCAAAACCCTAATTTCCAAGGAAACCCTAAAATTGGAATAGAAACCCTAAGGGATATGATGGAATTGGATAAATATTAATAAAAGTAAACTTGTACTTTTATTTAAGGGTTTCTCTGCAATTTGCTTGATTGATTGGATTTTCTCTCTCTACAAATTAATTCTATATTTGAATCTCCAATACAGGTATGTGGTTATGCTTATGAATAATCACTCTAGTTTCACGACATGTCCTGAAGTTTTATCGGTTGCTTGAAAATAACTGTTGGATGTCTATTTATTTCATGCAACTATAAAGTGACTATGATTATCACTATAAATGTGCATATATAACTGGCTAGATCCGGGTCCACCTTTGTTGCTTTGAAAAGGCTAAAAAAAGGGGTAATCCTAGAGCAAGGTCTAGGTTACCGTGAGTTAGAAAGTAGGCTACCTACGTGTAGTGTCATGAGACTCTTTAGCATATCCTGAGTTAAGGAGTGTTCTACCTGTGAGTAGTTCCATGTGACTCAACCCTAGAAATTGGTTCACTTGCTAGGTGGATCATGAGGGGTTTAATGGGGACAACACAAAGGATAGGGTACTCTTGGATCGCGAAGTTATATCTAAAATGTAATCTTGGTTGTTAAATGATTAATTGAATGATTGCATTGTTAACATATTTGCATGATTATTGTTTCCCCCACATGCCAGCTTCTTGCTGACCGACGTTTTGTTTGTCAGCATTTTAGGTACAAATGAAAAGAACAAACAGTAAAGTGGTATATGCAGAATTAAATGAGAATTAACGTGCACAGGAGGATTAGTTAGATTGGTATCTTCATGGATAAAAGTTTAGAAATCCCAGTTTTTAAAAGGTAAGCAAAGTTTTATTTTATACCAGTTTTCAGCTTAGTTGGTAAAGTTTATTAATTGTTATTGATTATTTGTCAAACCTTTGATCCGGGTTATTGGTAATGGCTCTGACCTTTCAGTCTCTCTTAATTGGGGGTTACCGGGAAGCAGGGTCGTTACAATTGGTATTAGAGAATAGGTTTCTAATTTAATCTTTAATAATTATTAAATTTTACAAATTATGTAGAACCCAAGGGAGTTATTAGAGGATTATCTGAAAGACGGAGGTGTCTAGAAAAGGATCACGACTGAGGGCTGGCAATATTTTCCTCCGCACTGCTAGTCGGAATACGAGGACTCCCGGATTCGTGTGACTGCCTGGCCAAAGTCTTAGGGTATGAATCGAAGTAAGATACCTTTAGGACTTTCTCATCTTATTCATCCCTTCTCATCACAATTCTTATAAGTACCTTAAGGATTAGGGTTTTTTCTCTTCTCCTCACCCTCTTGAGGTTTTGGTAAGGTTAATAAGGTCTAAGGAATCCTCCATCAAATTAAAGGAAAGCATGTAAATAAGATGTCATGGATATAAGCTTAATAGATTAAGCGCAAACTAAAGGATAAATACATGCTTAGGTCGTATGACATAAGTTTTTGTTCCCTCAGGAGAGACCTGAGGCTAGGCCTTCTTGTGCAGAGGATAAATAAGGAGAGATTAGTCTTGGAGATAGAAATCTCCATTGTAGGTAGAGACCTGGCACATCCTCTGAGGATGATGTTAACCCTAACCCTAAGTGAAGGTTAGAGATAGAGACAACATGATGAGTTAGATGTCATGGTAAACCAGGTGTTTGGATGGACATACCTTTGGATTGCCATACGAGCCATGAGAGGTGGATGACCTAGCACCTTTAGCAACCCAACACTAGGAAGGGTCGTGCATGTTTGAGTGAAGGATAGCTCATTCACTGATGAGGTTTGAGAAGAACCTATGGAAACCCCACAAGTTTATATGGGCATAATAGGCACCCAAAATGTACCTCTAGTGTGAGAAATAGGTTGAAACCCTGGCTGGGAGAGTTTGATGGGTAGCTTATGTGACTAGAATAAGGGGCTATGGATAACCTTGAGAGAACATAAGTTGATCATAGGCTTCATCATGTAGGGGTATGCTTGTGAGCTTGATCCCTCTTGGAGAGAGAACCTCTCGTAGTAAGGTTGGTTGTAGGGTTTTCTCTAGAGAGAAAGAGAAGGACCCATGCAAGAAGGTTGGAAGCCTAGACTCCGAGATTTGAGGAACAATGGGGAGTTGAGGATGATGCGACCTAAGTGGATGATAGGGGTTGCCACATGCTTTATCCCTAGAGGTTGATGATGTCGCCATGGGAGAAACCAAACCCTAGAGAGAGGATGAGGCTTTTGGAACCTATGTGCCTATGGTATAAGTGTTTACCTCCTGAGAAAGGAAGAAGTTTTGTATACCCTGGAGAGGTTTAGTAACAGGTTATGAGGCCTTGTACCTTGTTGTTTGTCCTTGAGGATGACTCAACATTAAAGTGTTGATCAAGGAAAAGGGATGACAGGAAGTGTATGTCATACCCGTTACATGTTTGGTTTGTGGTTAAGAGGTTGTGCAGACAGTTGGACATCAAGAACATGCACCTATGGTTTCTAGGCCTAAGAGGGGAAGTGGTGTACCTACTGCTCATAACGAGAATTAAGTTGCTATAGTTTCGAGCATGATACTCCTCACGTATAGGGGAAAAAGGGGAAACTCCTTATGTTCGAGGTATGATGAACCCCTCACAGCTAAGCTGATGATAAAGGAAGGTATGATCTTGATCTAATGATGAGGAATGAGAACCCGTATGATCTAGCCTGGTTTAGTGGTCTGCTTGTTCCTTAATGTCTTACTAGGGTTAATCATATGGATGTAAACCCTAGACCTAAGGGCGTTTGTGACCTTGTCGTCAAGAGATAGTTTTCCTCCCATCCCGGGAGAGGGAACATTTGGTAGGGTGTATATTAGTTTTTTTGGTTTAAGGTGACCTAAAAAGTCTCATAGGATCTTGAGAAGCTAAGTGAAAAGTACATGGTATGAGAATGAACTTGTAGACCCATAGATAACCATCTCTAAGTGTATATGGATGTGTTACCATGGAGGTAACCGGTTTGGGGCTTGACCAAGGTAGGCAGGTTGCCATGACCCCTATGAAAGGATGAAAGACAACCCATGAATGCAGAGAGAGAGAGAGAGATGATGAAGGCTTGGGTAAATTTCTAAGTTGAACATGTATTATAAGAGAATCCTAAGTCTATCCTAGGTCAGGTAGGGATAAGACCGATGGAAGTAGGAGTTGCCTAATTCCCTAGTTGCACTTGACCATAGGGTCAGGAGGTAACAACTATCATTGTCTGAGGGCCATGGGTTAGGAGATTGATCACCTTCATGAGCTCATAGGACCCAAAGGGCACATGAGTAGGTCACTCTCTGATGCATGAGGGAAGAGGGATGACCCCAAAAGTGCCAGCACCCTATAGACCTAGAGGTGATGACTAAGGATTGTGTTTGGACCAGATAGGTTCGAGACCAGTTTTCCATGGAAGTACTTTGATATCGAGATGATGGCACGTTTCAACCAAGATTTGAAGGTGTACTGGCAAGGTGGGGTGTGTCATCTCTACTCTTAGAATAGGAAGAACTTTGTGTTTGGACGGCCGCCAAATGCTTATTTCTTCTTGTTATGGGAGTGAGAGATGGGACGGTACACATGCCATACACCAAGGATAAAAGATGAGGTGGGTTAGAACATTGCTGTGAGGTATGAGGACAAAGATGATAACATACCTTGGCGGAGTGAATGATACATGGATAGGTACAAAACGATAAGAGTATTAAGATAATCAGCTTGTGAGAATATGTTATCATGAGCTATGTTGGATATGCATGTGATACAAGGTTGAGTTTGATAACCAAGAGGATGATCTTAAAGTTCGAGATGGGACTTAAGAGGAATACATGGAGGTAGTATGTCTTCAACATTACCTAATACCGAAGGATGTGAAGTGGTAATGGATGCTCTGGTAGAGATATAGCCGCCTAGTTTGGAAAGAAGATGTGTTATGGCTAACACTCAGATGTAATGAGATATGTTGAACAAGTTAATGGTTGTTAGTTAGTCAGTCTAGTCCTTGATGCAATGAAAGGATGGTTGTAAAATCTCAAATGCTTTTCTTTGGATAGGAAGGTAATGAAACCTTGATGAGAGTGGTTTAGGGTTTTGAGGAATCAATCTTGAGGAATCATGACATATGGGAAATCATGATTTTAAGATCACCATACACCATAGTACTACTTAGATAATGGGTTGTAGCAGTATTATGGATGTTGGAGAGGAGGCTGCATGTGGTATGGCCATACAAGCTGAGGTGAAGGATGAACATCGGTAACCCAGTGCATTAATATAGAGGATAAAGAGTTCCCGAGCGGGAATGGGAGTTCATCACTATGAATGTGGTGATAAGTCTCCCCTAGACCAAGGAAGGTCAAGATGCAATGTGGGTTATGGTAGATCGCTTTATCTAGATGATATAAGAAAGAAAGAGCTCTGTCAAGGGACATATTTGGTTGAACTACCCATGAGAGAGATGGTTGAGTTACACCATGATGCGAGTTCAAAGGTTCTTGAGTTTGACCTAAAGGTTCCCTTCCAAAAGGGTGGAAGTAGGTACATGAAGAACTTGATGTTAGTACAATTTATCACCCCTAACTAATGGTTAGTATGATCCAGACTAAAAGGTCTGATGGCTAGGGATAGTTCTTGTCCTAGGAAAGATGTGATGATGACCACCGTAGCCAGTATCAGGATTTAAAGAAGATCTGTAAGGGAGGTTTTGTTGGTCACCACTTCAATAAGGTGATGTGGGTGAAAGGACCACAGTGTGTGTAGATGAAGTTACTTGAATCGTGCAATGGCTGAAAGGAGCCTAGATACGACAAGAGTCATGAGCAGATGCAAAGTAGACTGACATGCAGTTCACTGTGGGAGAATATGCGACATGAAAAATCTGACCCCTCTAAGTTATAGCTAAGAGAGCTGAGTCACCGATGTATGAGTTTTCTTTGACAGGGTTTGGTGGAGAAGGTTAAGTTTGATCTTACCCCTCAAGATAAAGAAATGTGTGATGAGTTCCATGTGTCGAATTTAGAGCACTATGTGAGGTACCCTGACCATGTGCTGAGCAATGAACCTAGTGAGCCAAGGGAGGCTGAAATGACCCGAGTCACCTGTGCAGTTTATAGACGCCAGGATGAAAGAACTTAGAGAAAAGAATATGTGATGATAAAGGTTCTTTGGAAGCGCCATGAGTACGGTAAAGCCACCTAGGGGCCAATGATGGATATGGAAAAGTCTTATCCTAAATTGTTTGTTTGCTTGATTGAATTTTGAGGAAAAATTTCCTATAAGGAGGGAAGGATGTTATAACCTCATTTTTCTAAAGCATGTAATGAGATTTATAAATCTCTTTTTTTTAAAAAAGAGATAAATGAAATCCATGGTTGATTTGGATGGTTTTATTTGATTGAATTTCGTGTATAATAGCCTTGCATGCTTTCTCAATGGGCCTTATCGGCCATTAAGCCCAATTGAAAGAAAAAGAAAAAAAAAGAAATGAAAAAGGAATTCAATGGGATAATGGGATATATAAAAAATGAATAAAGGATGATTAAAAGGCTAAAACATATTTTCCCAAAAATAGAATTTCGAGTTATAAAGGTTCCTTGGGGTTCAAGGAACTCAAGATAATAAATTAATGGTAAAAGAAATAGAAAAGATATGGAAAATATGAATAACGAGATGGTAACTTGCAATCAAAGAAGAGGGATTGTTTCCTTGAGATTATGATCCCAATTTTTGTAGGATGGAAGATAAAAGTACGAATAATGTTTCCACAAAATTTGATTTAAAAAGGAAATCATATTTGAGAGTTATTACTTTTTCAAGATCTTCTCAAAATATGGTTTTAATTGGGAATTTAGGAAATTGTTTGCTTTAGTTGGTTGAACGCGAAGAAGGTTGGCCATTGGATCTTAATCCAATAGGCGCCACTCATCGTCTAGGTCCCAAGTGGACTAGGACTCTGGCAATCTCAGAGGGATTTTCCCTCTTAGTTTCCTCATGATCCAATGAGTGGGAAGGCTTGCTGAGTTGTCCTTTGAACTCAGGAGATGAAAACGAATGGAAGACCCCCCGGTTCGACTAGGATTGGAGGAGGTTCTGGGAAACGCCCAAACCTCACAAGCGTGGCCCGATCCTATATATATCGGAGATCTGTGGAGAGAACCAACATCATTTCTTATTAGCCCAACCTCTGCGGAAGGGTGCGAGGGGCGTTTCCTTGCACTCAATTGAGCTTTCTACCCTGACCTTCATCAGCAGCGCCTCGATGACCCTCGCCGGAGTCCGGCGAGTAGGAGGCGATAGTGGAGAAGCACGAGCGAGGAATTAAGCCATCCACCAAATTTGTTGAGGGGAGACGAAGCTCCCTGGTATATTGGTGTGAGCAAAGGGCGACAGGAGCTCCGAGTCAACCTCTAGGTCTCCGAGCAAAGGGCGACATAGCTACTGAGTTGGAGGAAGACGACGACCAGTCACTGTTGGATCGAGGTCCACGGTGGTCTCAGGATAGATCTAATGATCCAGGGTGGGAGCGAATTTGCTTAGGCACGCGTGACCAGAATCGTTAGATCCAGGAGGCGGATCACCGGACCACTGATCGAGCGGCCCGTTCTTTTTGGTAATAAGTCATCTCTAATCGAATAATCAAGAAACAGGGTTTTATTTGCAAAACTCGTAGAAATTTATAGGATTGTCTAATGGAAAAACCTTATACATGAAAGTTGTGTAGAAAAATACAAGGAATCTAATAAAAATACTTTGGGAACTTATTTCTACTCCGTTTTACAAACATACTTTATTTTGCTAGTAAAATGTATTAAAAGTTGATGAGAAACCCTAATTGAAGATAAAGGGTGTATTTTGGTTAATTAATAGGTCAAATTGATCAGATTAACCCTATTAATGATAAAGGTGGTTTGTTTATCCGTTTTGAATGCAAGGTTGCCTAATTTAGAGTTGTAATCCATAAATAAAGGATAATATTTATTGAAACCCTAATTTGGGGATAAAGGAAGAGAAAACCTTGATATTTCGGATTAAGAAAGTAAATTGCCAAATAATGATTCTAATATTGTTGGGAATATTAAAATGAAAGGATTTGAGGGTTTTATGTAGTTTTGATAAATTAGAGATCATAATATTAATAATGGAGGCAAAACCCTAATTTCCAAGGAAACCCTAAAATTGGAATAGAAACCCTAAGGGATATGATGGAATTGGATAAATATTAATAAAAGTAAACTTGTACTTTTATTTCAAGGTTTCTGTGGAATTTGCTTGATTGATTGGATTTTCTCTCTCTACAAATTAATTATGTATCTGAATCTACAATACAGGTATGTGGTTATGCTTATGAATAATCGCTCTAGTTTCACGACGATTCCTGAAGTTTTATCAGTTTCTTGAAAATAACTGTTGGATATCTATTTATTTCATGCAACTATAAAGTGACTATGATTATCACTATAAATGTGCATATATAACTGGCTAGATCTGGGTCCAACTTTGTTGCTTTGAAAAGGCTAAAAAAAAGGGGTAATCCTAGAGCAAGGTCTAGGTTACCGTGAGTTAGAAACTGGGCTACCTACGTGTAGTACCATGAGACTCTTTAGCATACCCTGAGTTAAGGAGTGGTCTACCTATGAGTAGTTCCATGTGACTCAACCCTAGAAACTGGTTCACTTGATAGGTGGATCATGAGGGGTTTAATGGGGCCAACACAGAGGATAGGGTACTCTTGGATCGCGGAGTTATATCTAAAATGTAATCTTGGTTGTTAAATGATTAATTGAATGATTACATTGTTAGCATATTTGCATGATTAATATTTCCCCCACATGCCAGCTTCTAGCTGACTGAAGTTTTGTTTGTCGGCATTTTATGTACAAATGAAAAGAACAAACAATAAAGTGGCATATGCGGAATTAAATGAGAATTAACGTGCACAGGAGGATTAGTTAGATTGGTATCTTCATGGATAAAAGTTTAGAAATCCCAATTTTTAAATGGTAACCAAAGTTTTATTTTATACCAGTTTTCAGCTTAGTTGGTAAAGTTTATTAATTGTTATTGATTATTTGTCGAACCTTTGATCCGAGTTATTGGTAATGGCTCTGACCTTTCGGTCTCTCTTAATTGGGGGTTACCGGGAAGCGGGGTCATTACACATGTATTGTAGATTTAGATACAGAATTAATCAGAACACATAAATCCCAATCAAGCAACCAATCATGCACAAAATCCTGAAATAAATATACCAATTTCCTTTTATTAATATTTATCCAATATCATCATCGTCCTTAGGATTTCTATTCCAATTTTAGGGTTTCCTTGGGAATTAAGGTTTTGCCTCCATTCTTAGTTATTAAGAACCCTAATTCATCAAATATACTTAAAACCTTTAAATTCTCTCCTTTTAATATTCTTAGCAGTCTTAGGATCATCATTTAATAATTTCTTCCTTAATCCGAAATATCATGGTTTTCCTCTTCTTTTACCCAATTAGGGTTCCCATATGAATTATTCTTCATTTATGGCTTACAACCCTAAAACTACCAATTTTGTATTCCAAACGGATGAAAACTCTATATTATTAATCAACAGGTTAATATCTTTCAAATTAACCTATTAGTCTTCAAAGATGTATCCTTTATATTCAATTTAGGGTTTCTAAGGTTTCTTATAAAACCCTAGACATCTCAATTATCTTCATTAAGAATTATCTAATCCAAATTATGTTCAAGAATCATTATATTATAGTTTTATTCTTACAATATCATGTTATGACCACTAAAACTCATATATACTCAAAACAGGGATTTTAGTCTATTAAACCATGTTTATGATCATAAAACCCTAAAAGCAACATACTAATCATCTTTTTATGATTTTACCATTCCTTTTATTCTTAATAGGTTAAGATTGATCAAAAACATATAAAAAATTCATCATGTTTGTTTTTACATCATTCTAGGGGTTTTCTATCAATTAATGCATTAAAAGATGTAAAACCCTATACTTTTGAGTTTTAAGAAGAATTAGGCATCAATTTAATTTTCATTGCATTCCTTGCATTTTTCTGATCTAAAATCACTACTTATTTGCAATTTTTGGCCAAAGAACCTATTTTTAGTGATTTATGCAAGATTCATCAGTTTTTATTGAATTTTCGATAGAGAAGACTATTTACTAAATTTTTTGAGCCGCTCGATGTGTGGTCCAATGGACCACACAGATCTAACGATTCCCTATACTCGCACTGCCTTGCAAAAGAAAAGGAGCAAAAGGCCATTATGCCCTTACCCAGAAAGAAGGAACAGAAGGGCATTTTGGTAATTCTTTAGGGGATCATCTTCAACCTCTCGTTGCTCCGTGCGCGAGCAGGTGGTCAACTCCACCGGTTGACCTCGGGCTTCCGTGTGTCTATAAGAAAAACAACTAGATCAGGAGCTCCGCCACACTCCCTCGAACTCATCGATGCCCTTAATTTTGTCCTCTTCATCCTCCCTTCACTAGATCGATGGCGCGCCTCTTATGGCTGTATTGCTCTCTGGCGATGGGCAGGTCATGGTGAAGTTCCAAATTCACCACACTAAAACACTCGTCTCAGCATCCTGATCTCACGGGAACTATTTGTGGGAGTGCTAGTATAAAAAAGAACCCCCTATATATATAGGGTACGTCCCTTGAGTCCTGGGATTTGGGGACTTCTCCGATAAATGATGAAACTACCCAAAAATTGGGTTAATTTTACTCGGAACATTCTCCTGAGGGTGATGGACTCATTCACTCCCCAATTTATTGCTTAAATCACGAGAAAGGTCAGATTCCTTTCCCACTCCCTTTCCTTCTGTAACTTGGAGACGATACACAACCATCATCAGATCTGTGGTCTCCTGGACCATAAGGGGATCTGATGGCTGTCATCGCTCCCTCGATTCCCTTTTTATTAAAATAATGAAAAATTATGTGTTATTCAAAGGAGACTTGTAAAATCTATATCTCTTTACTCAGTTAACAGTTTTCACTCAAATTTTAAAGGAAACTCTGTCATGACATTATCTACTCGTGTATTAAATTTGAAATTCATATTCTAAAGGAAAATAATATTTCCTTTACAAGCAAGTTATCCTTTATTAATACCAAATTGATTGGTAATTTCTCTTTCTTATGCCAATATCTTGGTATCTTGGACTCCTTAGATCCCAAGAAACTTTATTATTTCGAAATCCTATTTATTGGATACTCAATATCCTTCTAGATGAATCTAAATGCATTATTCCTCATTATCATGTTGATTTCTTATTAAAATATTTCCTTTTGAGGATTTCTCTTTAATTTTCCTCACTGGTTTTCCTTTTTACATTAGGAATCCTTGGGATACGAAATCCCTCTAAGGATAACTCAATTCCACCTTTTCCCACTTATTTTCCACATTTTACCATTATTTTCAATTTCTTTCTTAATAAAGAAATAATTAATTGATCTTTTCTTTTCCTATTGCATTCTCTATGCAACTTTGGACTCCTTGGAACCCAAGAGGCACGAAATCCCTCTTTGGATTTGCCTTCTAGAGGTTTCCACATTTTTCTTTTCTTAAATATTCAATTATTCATTCACAAATTGAATTTTCTTGTTATTTGAGCCCAATAGCCAATAAAGCCCACAACAAAACCATCAAGGCTATTGTAAACGAAATCCATTTATTCAAACCAATTTATATCATTATTTGTTCAAATATATTTAATATGAGAAATCACATTTCTCACCAAAGGAACCCAAAATTTGGGGTTGTAACATCCTTCCCCTCTTATAGGAATTTTTTCTTCAAAATTCAATCAAGCAAACAAAAAATTTAGAATAAGACTTTTCCATGTCCATCATTGGCACATATGTGGTTTTACCCTACCCATGGCACTTCCAAAGAACCTTTATCATCACATATTATTTTCTCTGAGTTCCTTCACCCTGGCGTCTAGACACTGCACATGTGACTCAGGTCATTTCAGCCTCCCTTGGGGCTCACTAGGTTCATTGCTCAGCACATGGTCAGGGTACCCCACATAGTACTCTAAATTGGACACATGGAACTCATCACACATTACTTTATCCTGAGGGGTAAGGGCAAACTTAACCTTCTCCACCAAACCATGTCAAAAGAACCCATGCATCGGGGACTCAACTATCTTAGCTATAACTTAGAGGGGTCAGATTTTTGTGTCACATATTCTCCCACAGTGAACTGCATGTTAGTCTACTTTGCATCTGCTCACGATTCTTGTCGTCTCTAGGCTCCTTTTAGCCATTGCACGATCAAAGCGACTTCATCTACATACATTGTGGCCCTTTTCTAACCATCACATGGTTCTTTCCCCAACATCACCTTACTGAAGTGGTGAATGACACAACCTCTCTTACAGAGCTTCTGTAAATCCCGATATGGCTATGGTGGTCATTGTCACATCTTTCATAGTACAAGAGCTGTCTCTAGATATCACCTTGAATGAGCACACATGCTCTCATCAGACCCTTTAGTCTGGATTGTACTAACCATTAGTTAGGGGTGATAAACTGTATGAACACTGAGTTGTTCATGTACCTACTACCCCCTTTTGGAAGGGAACCTTTAGGTCAAACTCAAGAACCTTTGAACTTGCATCATGGTGTAGCGGAACCATCTCTTCTTATGGGTAGTTCAACCAGATCTGTCCCTTGACATAACTCTTCCTTTCTCATGTCATCTAGGTAAGGAGATCTACCATAACCCATATTGCATCTCGACCTTCCTTGATCCAGGGGAAGCTTACAACATCCATAGTGATGAAATCCCTTTCTGCTTTGGGGACTCGTTATCCTTTATATCAATGCGCTGGGTTACTAGTGTTCGTCCTTCAACCTCGGCTTGCATGGTCATATACCACATGCAACTTTATCTTAGGTATCTAAAGTACTACTGTCACTTATTATCTTAGTCGTACAGTGTATGGTGATCTTAAAGTCATGATCTCCTGTATGTTATTATTCCTCAAGATCAATACCTTAAAAACCCTAAACCATTCTAGTCGGGGTTTCATCGCCTTCTTTTCTAAAGAAGTGCATCTAAGGTTCTACCACCATCTTTTCATTATATCAAGGACTAGAATGGCTACCCAAACAACCATTAACTTGTTCAACATATCTCATTACATCGGAGTATTAGCCAAACTTATCTCCTTTCCAAACTTAGGGTTAGCCGAATAACCTCTTCTAGCTTCTAGCCAAGCTAGTCAGATACATGTCACCTAGAACATCCATTACCACTTCACATCCTTTAGGTATTAGGTAATACATAAGACATACTACCTCCATGAATTCCACTTAAGTCTCATCTCAAACTCTAAGTTTATCTTCATCAAGAAAACTATGGGATCATTCTCTTGGTTATGGAACTCAACTTTGTATCACATGCATATTACACATAGCTCATGATAAAACATTCTCATAAGGTGATTATCTTAATACTCTTATCATTTGTACCTGTCCATGTATCATTCACTTCACCAAGGTATGTTATCATCTCTGTCCCCATATCTCATGGAAACGTTCCAACCCACATCATCTTTATCCTTCGTGTATGGCATGCGTACTGTCCTATCTCTCTCTCCCATAACAAGAGGAAATAAGCATTTGGCTGCAGTCCAAATACAGAGTTCTTCCTGTTCCAAAAGTAGAGATGGTACATCCCACCTTGCCAGTACACCTTTAAATCTAAGTGGAAACGTGTCATTTATGCCTCTATATTATGATCATCTTGGTATCAAAGTTACTTCCAGTGAAAACTAGTTTTGAACCTACTTGGTTCACCACACAATCCTTAGTCATCCCCTCTAGGTCTATAGGGTGTCGGCACTTTTGGGGTCATCCCTTTTCCCTTATGCATCAAGAGAGTGCCCTACTCATATGCCCTTTGGGTCCCATGAGTTCATGAAGGTGATCAATCTCCTAACCCATGGCTCTCAGACAATGATAATTGTTACCTCTCGACCCTATGGTCCTATGCAACCAGGGAATTAGGCAACTCCTTCTTCCATCGGTCTTATCCCTACCTGACCCTAGGATAGATTGAGGATTCTATCATAGTACATGTTCAACTTAGAACCTTACCCAAGCCTTCATCATCTCTCTCTATGCATTCATGGGCTGACTTTCATCCTTTCATAGGGATCATGGCAACCCACATACCTTGGTCAGGCCCCATACCAGTTACCTCCATGGTAACACATCCACCTGCACTTAGAGATGAATATCTATGGGTCTGTAGGTTCATTCTCATACCATGTACTCTTCACTTAGCTTCTCAAGATCCTATGAGACCTCTTCAGGTTACCTTAAACCAACAAAACTGATATACACCCTACCAAAGGGGTCCCTCTCCCAGGATGGGAGGAAAACGATCTCTTGACAACCAGATCAGAAAAGCTCTTAGATCTAGGGTTTACATCCACATGAGCCTACTAAACCCTAGCAAGCTATTAAGGCACAAGAAGATCACCCACTGAACCATGCTAGGTCATACTTATCCTCTTTCATCAATGTTGGATCAAGATCATACCTTCCTTTATTATCAACCTAGCTGTGAGGGGTTCATCAAACATACCTTAAACTTAAGGGACTTCCCTTTTCCTCTATACATGAGGAGTACCATGATACATGAGGAGTACCATGCTTGCTTCTATAGGAACTCAACTCTCATCATGAGAATTAGGTACACCACTTCCCCTCTTAGGCCTAGGAACCCTAGGTTCACTTATAGGTGTCCAACTACATGCTCTATCTCTTAACCACGAACCAAGCATGCAAAAGGCATGACAGGCACTTCTTGTCATCCTTCAACTTGAGTAACACCTAGAGTTGGGTCCTCCTTAAGGACAACCAACAAGGTACAAGGCCTCACAACCTGTTACCAAGCCTCTCCAGATCTAAGGAACTCTTCTTCCTATCTCAGGAGGGAAACACCTATACCAAAGGCACAGGGGTACCATCAGACTCATCCTCTCTCTAGGGTTTGGTTCCTCTTATGGCAACCAAGACATCAACAACCTCTAGGGATTAAGCCTGTGGCGACCACTATCATCCACTTAGATCGCATCATCCTCAACTTCCTACATATCTCAGAGTTTAGGATTCCAACCTCCTTGCTGGGTTTCCTTCTCTCTCTCTAGAGCTAACTACCCTCACCATTAGAGGTCCTCTCTTCATGAAGGATCAACCTTGAAAGCATGCCCCTACCTGGATGAAGCCTATGTTCAACTTATGTTCGCTCAAGGTTATCCCTAGTTCTTTATACTTGTCACATAAGATATCCATCAAACTCATCCTGGCCAGGGTTTCAACCTATTGCTCACACCACTGACGCCTACTGGGTGCCTATTATGCCATGCTCATATCAGCTCATGGGGTTCCATAGGTTATTCTCTAACCTCAACAATGAAGGAGCTATCCTTCACTCTAACATGCACGACCCTTCCTAGGGTTGGGTTGCCAGAGGTACTAGGTCATCCAACCTATCATGGCCCATACGTCATCCAGGGCATGTCCATCTAAACACCTAGTCTAACTCATCATGCCATCTCTCTCTCTAACCTTCACTTAGTGTTAGGGTTAACATCATCCTCAGAGGATGTGCCAGGTCTCTACTTGCAATGGAGATTTCTATCTCCAAGATTAACTCTCTTTATCTATCCTTCTGATACGAAGTTCTAGCCTCATGTCTCTTATGAGGGCATGACGACTTATGTCATATGACCTAAGCATGTATCTATTCGTTTAGTTTGTGCTTAATCTATTAAGCTTATGTCCATGACATCTTATTTACATGCTTTTCATTTAATTTGGTGGAGGATTCCTTAGACCTTATTAACCTTACCCATACCAAAAGAGGGTGAGGAGGAGAGAGAAAACCCTAATCCTTAAAGTCCTTAACAGAATTTGAGTTGAGAAGGGATGAATCAAGATGAGAAAGTCCTAAAGGTATCTTATTTTGATTCATACCCTATGACTTTGGCCAGGCAGTCACATAGATCTGGGAGTCCTCGTATTCTGACTAGCGGTGCAGAGGAAAATATTGCCATCCCCCGATCGTGATCCTTTTCTAGGCACCTCCGTCTATCAGATAATCCTCTAATAACTCCCTTGGGTTCTATGGAGTTTGTAAAATTTAATAATTATTAATGGTTAACTGAGGAACCTACACTTTGATACCAATTGTAATGACCCTGCCTCCCAGTAACCCCCAATTAAGGTAGACCGAAAGGACAAAGCCATTAACCAATAACCTAGATCAAAGGTTCGGCAATTAACCAAGAACAATTATTAAATTTTAACAGACTAAACTGAAAAGCTGTAAGAAAATAAACTTTTGCATACCTTTTTTTTTCTTTTTGAAAACTTGGATCTCTAAACTTCTATCCACTTAAGGATTCTACTCTAACTAATCCTCCTTGTATTTTACTTCATGTATTTCCCAATATGACGATTTACTGTTTGTTCTTTTGGCTTGTACCTAAAACACCGACAAACAAAACATCGGTCAGCCGAAGCTGGTATGTGGGGGAAACACTAATCATGCAATTATTTTTAACAATGTAATCTTTCAATTAATCATTTAACAACCAAGATTACATTTTAAGCCACATTACTCAATCCTTACCTATCCCCTAACTCTGTGCTATCCTCGCATGCTACCTCTCTTTAGGTAGATCCTTACCCCCATTGTCCTACCTTACAGGTAGCCAATACATAGGGTAATAGAGTCGCATGGCACTACCCAGAAGTAGCCCAATATCTAACTCAAAGTGACTTGATGGACCTACCCCATTGGTAGCCATGTACTAAGTCATCCGATGACCTGATGGACCTACCCCATAGGTAGCCATGTACTAGGTCAACTAATAAGCCACAGAGGGGACCATGATCTGAGCTAGTAGGCACATATCTTAGGTGAAAGTCATATCCACATTATAGTTTGCATGAATTAAAATTATCCAACAATTAATTCATGTCATCGATGAAAACTTCGGTAAACCTCAAAACACATAACTCGATATATTCATAAGCATAACCACATACATGTATAGCAGATTCATATACAAAATTAATCAAAACACAGAAATCCCAATCAATCAACCAATCATGCACAGAATCCTGAAATAAATATACCAATTTCCTTTTATTAATATTTATCCAATATCATCATCATCCTTAGGATTTCTATTCCAATTTTAGGGTTTCCTTGGGAATTTGGGTTTTGCCTCCATTTTTAGTTATTAAGAACCCTAATTCATCAAATCTATTTAAAACCTTTAAATTCTCTCCTTTTAACATTCTTAGCAGTCTTAGTATCGTCATTTAGTAATTTACTTCCTTAATCTGAAATATCATGGTTTTCCTCTTCTTTTACACCAATTAGGGTTCCCATATGAATTATTCTTCATTTATGGATTACAACCCTAAAACTACCAATTTTTTATACCAAACGGATGAAAACTCTATATTATTAATCAACAGGTTAATATCTTTCAAATTAATCTATTAGTCTTCAAAGATGTATCATTTATATTCAATTTAGGGTTTCTAAGGTTTCCTACAAAACCCTAGCCATCTCAACTATCTTCATTAAGAATTATCTAATCCAAACTATGTTCATGAATCATTATATTATAGTTTTATTCTTGCAATATCATGCTATGACCACTAAAACTCATATTTACTCAAAACAGGGTTTTTAGTCTATTAAACCATGTTCATGATCATAAAACCCTAAAACCAACATAAAAATAATCTTTTAATGATTTTACCATTCCTTTTATTCTTAACAGGTTAAGATTGATCAAAAACATATAAAAGATTCATCATGTTTGGCTTTACATCATTCTAGGGGTTTTCTATCAATTAATGCATCAAAAGATGTAAAACCCTATACTTTTGAGTTTCAAGCAGAATTAGGCATCAAATTAATTTTCATTGCATTCCTTGCATTTTTTTGATAAAAAATCACTACTTATTTGCAATTTTCGGCCAAAGAACCTATTTTTAGTGAATTATGCAAGATTCATCAATTTTTCTTGAATTTTCGATAGAGAAGACTATTTACTAAATTTTCTGAGCCTCTCGATGTGTGGTCTACTGGGCCACACGGATCTAACGATTCCCTATACTCTCACTGACTTGCAAAAGAAAAGGAGCAAAAGGCCATTATGCCCATACCCAGAAAGAAGGAACAGAAGGGCGTTTTGGTAATTCTTTAGGGGATCATCTTAAACCTCTCGTTTCTCCGTGTGCAAGCATGTGGTCAACCCCACCGGTTGACCTCAGGCTTCCGTGTGTCTGCAAGCAAAACAACTAGATAGGGAGCTTCGCCACACTCCCTCGAACTCGTCGGTGCCCTTAATTCCGTCCTCTTCGTCCTCCCTTCACTAGATCGATGGCGTGCCTCTTCTGGCTATATTGCTCTCTGGCGATGGGTAGGTCATGGTGAAGTTCCAAATTCACCACACCAAAACACTCATCTCAGCATCCCGATCTCATAAGAACTCTTTGTGGGAGTGCTGGTATCACGAAGCACCCCCTATGTATATAGGGTACGTCCCTTGAGTCCTGGGATTTGGGGACTTCTCTGATAAATGATCAAACTACCCAAAAATTGGGTTAATTTTACTCGGAACATTCTCTTGAGGGTGATGGACTCATTCACTCCCTAGTTTATTGCTTAAATCGCGAGAAAGGTCAGATTCCTTTCCCACTCCCTTTCCTTCTGTAACTTGGACTAGACGATGTACAACCATCGTTAGATCCGTGGTCTCCTAGACCATGCGGGGATCTGATGGCTGTCATCGCTCCTTTGATTCCCTTTTTATTAAAACAAGGAAAAATTATGTGTTATTCAAAGGAGACTTGTAAAATATATATCTCTTTACTCGATTAACATTTTTCACTCAAAATTTAATGGAAACTCTGTCATGGCATTATCTACTCGTGTATTAAATTTGAAACCCATATTCTAAAGGAAAATGATATTTCCTTTGCAAGCAAGTTATCCTTTATTAATACCAAATTTATTGGTAATTTCTCTTTCTTATGCCAATATCTTGGTATCTTGGACTCCTTAGATCCCAAGAAACTTTATTATTTCGAAATCCTATTTATTGGATACTCAATATCCTTCTAGATGCATCTAAATGCATTATTCCTCATTATCATGTTGATTTCTTATTAAAATATTTCCTTTTGAGGATTTCTCTTTATTTCTCTTTAATTTTCCTCATTGGTTTTCCTTTTTACATCAGGAATCCTTGGGATACGAAATCCCACTAAGGATAACTCAATTCCACCTTTTCCCACTTATTTTCCACATTTTACCATTATTTTCAATTTCTTTCTTATTAAAGAAATACTTAATTGATCTTTTATTTTCTTATTGCATTCTCTATGCAACTTTGGACTCCTTGGAACCCAAGAGGCATGGAATCCCTCTTTGGATTTGCCTTCTAGAGGTTTCCACATTTTTCTTTTCTTAAATATTCAATTATTCATTCACTAATTGAATTTTCTTATTATTTGGGCCCAATAGCCAATAAAGCCCACAACAAAACCATCAAGGCTATTGTAAATGAAATCCATTTATTCAAACCAATTTATATCATTATTTGTTCAAATATATTTAATATGAGAAATCACATTTCTCACCAAAGGAACCCAAAATTTGGGGTTGTAAAAGTCACACACATAAAGTAGACTTGGATTAAAGGAGTTTAATCATGGATGATGATTGGATTGATTACCAAAGTGTTTAGGTATTCAATTCACACAAAATATCAATTGACTGGACTGCCAACTGATCGACTCACCCAATGAGATGGCCGTTTGGAGTGTCAGGTTGATTTTATTATGTATTGGCTGAATTCTGGCTGAATTGGGATGCAAGATGACCGTTTCGCTAAGGTGAGATGACCATTTTGTGTGGTGCGAGACAACCATCTTGGCTGCACCAAATGCCTAGTTTGTGGTGTGATTCGATTGCATCAATTGGTGTTGACGTCATGTTGTGCACAATTTGGGAAAAGAATTGCCAAGTAGATATGCAATTGGGAAACTACAAAACAACTGATTAGCTCTTATGCACTGATTGGCTTGCGTGCCAGACGATCGTATTGATTGTGAGATGACCGTTTTGTGTTTTGCAAGTTCTAGAAATTCGTGATTATGGACCCTTGTAATCCCACATAAACTGGGAACCCTGACCCTATCCTATATTATAAATAAAGGGGTACTTCGGGATTCCTAAGACACACAATTGAGAATCAGTTGCTTTGACAATTGTTGTCTTCTCTATTTTTGGTAACCAATAGAGTGCCCAAGATAGTTCGACCCGTCAAAGGGAGGGATAATGAGGGAGAAAACAATTGAGATCAGTTGTTGTGGGAGAGCATGTTATGGACTAGTAAGCTAACAAAAGGGGACAACTCCTTCCTGTTGGCTCTTGTAGCACAACATGGAGTTCCTGATGGTCCGCATGGACTACTCTAGAGGCGGGAGGCTGTCATCTTCCACTAGGAGGACATCATCAACTACTATCCATCATGCTACACTAGGAGATTAGTGGAGATGATTGTTCAAGTGTTGCTTTTCCTATAGGAGGATGTTGATGTATGAAGTAAAAGAATCATGATGGTACTACAAGGGTAATTTTGTTGGACTTACTCCATGACCAGGTATAATCTTGCAACCTTTCCTTCCTAGATACATTGTTGTTGATGCAATATTGTTGTTCTTGGGAAACATGCAATTAAATTTTTTGTTTCTTCTACCTATATATGTGTGTGATTTCCCTACAAATGCACCTAAAAATGGGGTTAATCTGCCCATTTGTTAGTTTGTGCCTTTTTTAGCCTAATTTACTAGTATGCGGCTAATAAATAGGAAATGCACCAAAAAATGGTTTGAACTTCCTGAAAGTGGGTTAAACTGCCTAAGAATGGGGTTAATCTGCCTACTTGTCACTATAGTGCCTAATATATAGGCCAATACGTCCCAAAATGGGTTTAAAGTGCCAAAAGTGGGGCTAAATGCCTAAAAGTGGGGTTTATGTCCCTATTTGTCCATGTTGTGACAATTTGAGCATAATTTACTATTATTCACCTAATTTATAGGCCAACACGCCTAAAATGCATTAAAGCATCTAAAATTGGGGTTAATGCACCCACTTGTCAGTGTAGTGCCTTTTTTAGCCTAATTTACTATTATGCACCTAATAAATAGGAAATGCCACCAAAAATGTGTTGAAGTGCCTAAAAGTGGGTTAAAGGGCCTAAAAATGGAGTTAATCTACCTACTTGACAGTACAATAGCTAATTTATAGGCCAACGTACCCTAAAATGGGGTTAAAGCACCTAAAAGTGGGTTAAATGCCTAAAAATAGGACACCTATTCGTCAATGTAGTGGCAATTTAGCCTAATTTATTGTTATGTGCCTAATTTATACGCCAGTGTGCCCAAAAATGTGGTAAAAGCTTCCTAAAATAGGGTTAAGTTGCCCACTTGACAGTGTAGTGCCTTTTTTAGCCTAATTTACTATTATGTGCCTAATAAATAGGAAATACATCCAAAAAAGGTTGAAGTGCCTAAAAGTTGTTTAAAGTGACAATAATGGGGTTAATATGTCAACTTGTCATTGTAATGCCTTGTTTATAGGCCAATACGCCTCAAAATGGGGTTAAAATGCCTAAAAGTGGGTTAAAATGTGTAAAAATGGGGTTTATGCACCTTTTTTTTTTTATAAAGGGCACCCACCATTTTATTAAGTAATCAAATCATTTGCAGCTAGTACAAGGATCCGATCCTCAAAGCCCTCCCCAATAAGGTGAGGGTTAACAAAATGACAAGCTGAAGAGGCCAACGCATGTGCTACTCTATTACCTTGCCTTCTAATAAAACATAAATTAAATGAAAGGAAACTATGAGAAAGCTTGACAATGTCACAGATGATGATGCCTTCATAGCCTCATCCTCCATATCCCTTCTTCACTACCTCCAGCAACAGCAAACAGTCTGTCTCCACTACTATGTCCATGTAGCCTTCCCTATGAGCCAGCCGCATGCCATGTAGAACCGTCATACCCTCCGCACTAAGCACTGAGTACGGCTGCTCTAATCGGCATTAGAAGGTCCACAAAATCTGTCCATGCTTGTCCCTTATGGCTGCACCTGTGACGTCCCCGGATTTTCTAAAACTTAATCTGATGTGCGACGTCCAAATTGAAACCCTCACCTCAGCGAGAATCCCAATTTAAACATCCCACACTAGGCTAAGAAGAAGAAAATCGATGGAGTCAGAAGGAAACAATCAGTAGCACATGTACATGAACAATAAACAAACCATACACCATGTTCACCATTCAACATATAATTACATAATGAATTGTTACAACATTTGATATTACATATTGAACAACAAACTATACATATACATGTACTACATCTAGACAACAAGATCTTAAGACAACAGGTCCACCTGTACATCAGCTCGCCACACAACTCTCAACTATCCTGGATCTTCAAGAGCATAACCACAACCTAAACAAAAAGATTACATGCGGTACACGTCAGCACAATATTTCATGAATATTGTACTGAGTACGCCTACGTGTCTTTTATTTACCTCTCATTGTATCTTGGAAATAAGATAAAACTAATACTTGGCAACATTAAACAAAATATAAGAAAAGGCATATAGTTGCACAAAGATATTTGTTATCAGAAGAGAACACATATTTTAGGCACGTTTCCATTATATGTAACTTGATCAACCACATGCACTATTCTACCAAAGAGATTTAGTGCTCACATGTACTATTCTGCCAAAGAGATTTAGTACTTCATAAATGCACTTTTCTGCCAAAGAGATTTAGTGCTCACATGTACTATTCTGCCAAAGAGATTTAGTACTTTCATCAATGCACTATTCTACCAAAGAGATTTAGTGCTATCATATAATGGACCAGATATCTTATATTTCATGTGTTCATAGCAATAAGTATGGAAAATCATGCAACATATCATACAAGAATAATCATTTCAATCAATATCATATGCCAAGTTTGTACTACCATATAACGCAAGCATATTGTATAATAAGCCAAATAAGAGGTAATGGCGTACCTTCCAAAGAGACATCCTAATCACATATGTTCCTCATGTCATCTGTTTCTTTGTTAAACCTGATTAAGACAAGATCATATACTACCATCAGATTCTTATCATCTTGCATCTCATCTTAACCCTAACTATGTTCATTAGGGTTTAGCTTAGTTCATTAGGTATGTCTATCATTACTTGTATTCTTATCTTACTATTATCTTACTGATGTCATTTTCCAGATTACATCTCATTATCAAAGCTCATTATATGAACATTAGGTTCAAATCCTTTTTGTGCACATATTAACCCTAGTTACATGTATTACTCAAATTAGGGTTTTATAACATGTATTAATATTCATCTTCATATAACATGGATTTTGTTCATCATTATGATCTCATAATTAAAACTGAGGTTTCATATATTGATATGAGCTTACCCTGTAAATTTCATCATTTTTAGAGCACATACGTATTTATTGCATTTTATTAGGGTTATAAGCCCTAATTAGCCATATTGAGAAAATTATATTATTTTGTACATCAACATCATATGGATTCTAAATATGATTATAGAATTAGTGACATATTCTCATAATTTTAGACCAAGGTTTGATATTTATTATCCATGAATCAAGTATTTGACAACTTACATGATAACACTATTATTTATGCCTCAAAAGCCTGATATTTTAGTTCCAGGTTGTTCTACGCATTTTTATGAGAATTTTCATATATTATATGTATTTTTCTGATCATCAGGCTAATTACTATGCATTTTGCAAGATCTGACAATTTATTGAGCTTTTACCTTTTGTGGCCAACCGCCTACTGCCACGTGGCACGTCTGCTTTACTGGCATGGGCGATCCGCCTGGTTTGGTTTGGTCTGGGCACCTGGACCGGTTCACTGTTCATGCGGCCGGTTCGCTACCTGGACCCGGTCCGCCTTTCTTTATTTTTCCCACGCGATCCCGATCTCGGGGACTCGCCCATCCCCTCTGCTTTGCGTGAGTGCCGCCGCATGGTGGATCTCCGGCGAGCAAACCGCCGCACCAGAGTGCTCCTTGTCAGCTCCGAAGGCCTCCATTAGATTCAGCGCCTTCAACCAGACCTTCACGGCTTCTTAGGGTTCTGCCTTTGGCTCTGAGTCTCTGGGACCTGAAGCTCGCCGCCGCTGGGCCTTTGACACGACAGAGCAAAAGAGGCAATCTGCCTCTTGTCATCCTTGCGTCAAGATGAAGCTTCACACCGCCTCCAGGAACTCATCCACGGCCATCAGTGTTGGGGAGGAGCGTCGCACACAGGCCTCTGAGCTCCACCTTCTCCTTCGGAGATAACCACCTTCTCGGCTCACAAAACCACCATCTCAGGCCACGGAAAACGCCTGCATTCGACTCCACTGACCACGAGCTTCATTTTCCCTTCTTAATCTTCCTCCGATCTACCCCCTGCCTCTGCATCGTCATCCCATCCACCACCTGCTCTGCGCGGTGGAGAAGGCAGGGAATGGGAGAGCTCGCTCTCCCTGCTCTCTTCGTCAAACGGTGTGCTATCAATGCCAGGACGGAAGTAATCGCTTAGACGAGGCCAACCAACCAGTTTCCCACTCCAATCACCCCACTATCAGAGATCGTGGCTGCGTGGATGGTTGCTTGTCTCACTGCTCCATGACTCCTTCAAAGCCGGAGCTTGGAGATGATATCAGGGCCATCCGATCTACATCCAACAGCTACAATAGGTCCTTCATGAGACCAGATCCGCGAGTCACTCAAGTCAAGGGGCACTGCCACTAGATCATATTTCTAGGGCTAGGATTTGGCCACATAGACCCAGCTTGATTAGGAGAGGGGGTGTGACACCTATTTAATCAACGACTTAGTCTAATCAACACAAAAAATGCACATTATTTCCCCAAAATCAAACCTCAAATAACTTCCTCTAGGAACCTCCAAATGCCACCAAATTTTAACCATAGCTCCCATACCTCTCGAGCTACCTTCTATTCAAATTTGGTGATAAAACTCATCTGTTGGACCACTCAATTAAATTCATCAAAAAGGCATTAAGAGAGAGATATTAATCATTATATAAACCTCAAATATCACTCTAATTTTACTAAAAAAAACACTTGTGATTCTCAAAACAACTCAACATACATGACTTCACTTGTGTCATTGGACATTTAGGGTTCTAAAAGTCCACTCCATCACATCCTACACTCCTTAAAAGAAATTCCATCCTCGGAATTAAGCCACAATCTAGTCTTTCACATCATATACAACTTAAAGGAACTTTCGTCCTCGAAAGTAAACCATACTCATACTCCATGAAAAACTACCATGTCTTCGTCCACATGTAGGCACTATTCTATGTGTAACATATCCGCAAAAGTTACCTAGAACCATGTATCCAAAGCACTATTAGGGGGTTTACAACCATCTTAGGTGCACAAACACCCCATTCAAGGTTGAACTCAAGGTTTAGAAGCTTTGGTTATGTCACTACGTATCTCACATATTAGGATTGCGTCCTCATCTTTATTCATGCGTTATTATTCAACATCATATTACCATGTTCCCAAGGAGTTAACCAAAATAAACCCAACCATCAAGGTGTCATCAACATTTTATTTAGTTCATTGTTAGAACATGTTCATCATTGACATATGCCTTTTAGGATGGAATTAACTAAAGTTAACCCATTTTATTCATCTAGACCACATCAAGGCGTCATAATCATTATGTTGTGTTAGCTGTCAAACTATAATTTCCATCTTTGTTAAGCACTAAGATTAACATCTCATGTAACATGTTTCATTCATATGATATTATTTCATTGTTCACAATAAATTGCAACATTTACTAATGATTTCATCACGAGATTAGCCAACGATTTCACATTATCATCATTATTCATGTAGATGGTTAACCATTTGTGCATTGATATCTATTAAACCATCTCTAGGTTTACATTATACCATATCCACTATCATATCTCAAGATTCGATCACATCCTTACATATGTTATATCATGGTTGTGCTAACAAACTTATACAAGTGGCTTGTTGAACATGTATCAAAACTTTATCTATCCAAATGAGGTTCTCCCAACCCTTATCACGAAGATAGTGCATTGCTCATTCTCTTTGAGCTAACTCAACTCTATGAGTATCTCATATGCACATACTTTATCTTTCCTCTCTTAGTCTAGGGTTCTCGGATTACCTCATTGCCACTAGTGATACTTCATTAGCTCTAGCCACATAAGCACAAAGCAAACTAAGCTACAACATCCTCTTCATAGGTCTCTACCCATGAAACATCCTTACCCAAAACTCCCTTATACACACCACTAGATTCCTATGTGGGAAACCACCAACCCGAGCACGAGGCTTCTCAGAAGATAACATAGCTACCTCCTCCAGGGTCTTGGGCTCTCTCCCTCACCCAGATGGTAGACACTCAGATTTATGATCACATGTTCATATAACCAGCCTCTCTCTGATTCTATGGTTTGGTCTTCCCACAGACATCTAAGGTTCAACAGATCTACAGGAATCATACATAAAGCAGCTCAACTCAATCACTCAGGAGTAGTCTAGTTTAGGACATATCATATCACATATCTCATATTTCTCATATCGTGGAGTCTAGGTTCTCTGACCTTCTCCTTGTGGGTCTTGCTCTCTCTTGAGCTAACCCCAAAACTAGTCCTAACACTAGAGGTCCTCCTTCGTAAAAGAGATTGAGGCCCATGCTGACTCACAACCTTGTCTTAGCCTAGCTTATCTTATCTCATAAAAGTCTATTTTCTTGCATCATCATAACTCATCTTGCATACTTAAGATGAACTTAAGTCCTCAAAGACAAACATAGATCATCACAAACTATCTTATATCATCTATATAAGACTTAGATCGTATCATCAAACTTATTCTATCTATTCCATCTATCACATATACCAAACAAGGCTCTAGACATCTAATCTAGAACTATACTCTCTTCTAGATTGATGTCATCACTTTCACTTAGGTTGCATGAACACCTCCTACTCGTACATGTGTGGGGACACATTTTTGTAATACATACACATAATAAAATATTATATAGTTTTTCTCCGATAAAACAAGCGTCAGAGAAAACTACCAAGGTTCGATCTGATTGGAATCAAAAACCAAATCCAGAAACGAGTGCCCCACACATAGTAGAGAGTACAGTGTCATGCAAACTAGTGAAAGGGGTGAGAACAAGGGGTAGACTAGTGTAGCTACTCTAGACAACGTGCGCAATATGTCTAGGGTTTCTCTTCCCTTGATGCACGCCATTTCCTAATAGTACAATGTCCCATACCACTGTACTATAAGAAAATAACGACATCTAAGGACTTGCTACTCAACAAGCACCAGTCTAGACCTAGTTCTCGGACATCTAGGTGCTAACCTAGAGGCTAGGTCAGATCTAGTCTCTAAAAGACGACTAATCTAACCCTAAATATTTTTAAGGTTCAAGGTTCTTTAGTTTTGAGTTGCATGATAAGCAAATGTCAGGCTTTGCTATTGTTCATGCTCTGATACCACTTGTGACGTCCCCAGATTTTCTAAAACTTAATTTGATGTGTGACGTCCAAATTGAAACCCTCACCTCAGCGAGAATCCCAATTTAAACATCCCATACTAGGCTAAGAAGAAGAAAATCAATGGAGTCAGAAGGAAACAATCAGTAGCACATGTACATGAACAATAAACAAACCATACACACATGTTCACCATTCAACATATAATTACATAATGAATTGTTACAACATTTGATATTACATATTGAACAACAAACTATACATATACATGTACTACATCTACACAATAGGATCTTAAGACAACAGGTCCACCTGTACATCAGCTCGCCACACAACTCTCAACTATCCTGGATCTTCAAGAGCATAACCACAACCTAAAAAAAAAGATTACATGCGGTACATGTCAGCACAATATTTCATGAATATTGTACTGAGTACGCCTACGTGTCTTTTATTTACCTCTCATTGTATCTTGGCAATAAGATAGTGCATGTATATGTTTAAGTTTGCTGTTCAATATGTAATATCAAATGTTGTAACAATTCATGTTGTAATTATATGTTGAATGGTGAACATGTGTGTATGGTTTTATTATTGTTCATGTACATGTGCTACTGTTGTTTCCTTCTGACTCCCTCGATTTTCTTCTTCTTAGCCTTGTGTGGGATGTTTAAATTGGGATACTCGCTGAGGTGAGGGTTTCAATTTGGACGTCACACATCAGATTAAGTTTTAGAAAATTTGGGGACGCCACAGGTGGTATCAGAAGAGAACACATATTTTAGGCACGTTTCCATTATATGTAACTTGATCAACCACATGCACTATTCTACCAAAGAGATTTAGTGCTCACATGTACTATTCTGCCAAAGAGATTTAGTACTTCATAAATGCACTTTTCTGCAAAGAGATTTAGTGCTCACATGTACTATTCTGCCAAAGAGATTTAGTACTTTCATCAATGCACTATTCTACCAAAGAGATTTAGTGCTATCATATAATGGACCAGATATCTTATATTTCATGTGTTCATAGCAATAAGTATGGAAAATCATGCAACATATCATACAAGAATAATCATTTCAATCAATATCATATGCCAAGTTTGTACTACCATATAACACAAGAATATTGTATAATAAGCCAAATAAGAGGTAATGGCATACCTTCCAAAGAGACATCCTAATCACATATGTTCCTCATGTCATCTATTTCTTTGTTAAACCTGATTAAGACAAGATCATATACTACCATCAGATTCTTATCATCTTGCATCTCATCTTAACCCTAACTATGTTCATTAGGGTTTAGCTTAGTTCATTAGGTATGTCTATCATTACTTGTATTCTTATCTTACGATTATCTTACTAATGTCATTTTCCAGATTACATCTCATTATCAAAGCTCATTATATGAACATTAGGTTCAAATCCTTTTTGTGCACATATTAACCCTAGTTACATGTATTACTCGAATTAGGGTTTTATAACATGTATTAATATTCATCTTCATATAACATGGATTTTGTTCATCATTATGATCTCATAATTAAAACTGAGGTTTCATATATTTATATGAGCTTACCATGTAAATTTCATCATTTTTAGAGCACATATGTATTTATTGCATTTTATTAGGGTTATAAGCCCTAATTAGCCATATTGAGCAAATTATATTATTTTGTACATCAACATCATAATCACTAACATCATATGGATTCTAAATATGATTATAGACTTAGTGACATATTCTCATAATTTTAGACCAACATTTGATATTTATTATCCATGAATCAAGTATTTCACAACTTACATGATAACACTATTATTTATGCCTCAAAAGCATGATATTTTAGTTCCAGGTTGTTCTACACATTTTTATGAGAATTTTGGTATATTATATGTATTTTTCTGATCATCGGGCTAATTACTATGCATTTTGCAAGATCTGACAATTTATTGAGCTTTTACCTTTTGTGGCCAACCGCCTACTGCCACGTGGCATGGCTGCTTTACTAGCATGGGCGATCCACCTGGTTTGGTTTGGTCTGGGCACCTGGACCGGTTCACAGTTCATGCGGCTGGTTCGCTACCTGGACCCGGTCCGCCTTTCTTTATTTTTCCCATGCGATCCCGATCTCGGGGACTCGCCCGTCCCCTCTGCTTTGCGTGAGCGCCACCGCATGGTGGATCTCCAGCAAGAAAACCGCCACACCAGAGTGCTCCTTGTCAGCTCCGAAGGCCTCCATTAGATTTGGCGCCTTCAACCAGACCTTCACGGCTTCTTAGGGTTCCGCCTTTGGCTCTGAGTCTCTGGGACCTGAAGCTCGTCGCCGTTGGGCCTTTGACACGACAGAGCAAAAGAGGCGATCTGCCTCTTGTCATCCTTGCGCCAATATGAAGCTTCTAAAAGCTTCGCACCACCTCCATGAACTCATCCACGGCCATCAGTGTTGGGGAGGAGCGCCGCGTACAGGCCTCTGAGCTCCACCTTCTCCTCCGGCGATAACCACCTTCTCGGCTCACAAAACCACCATCTCATGCCACGGAAAACGCCTGCATTCGACTCCATTGACCACGAGCTTCATTTTCCCTTCTTAATCTTCCTCCGATCTACCCCCTGCCTCTGCATCGTCATCCCATCCACCACCTGCTCTGCGCGGTGGAGAAGGCAGGGAATGGGAGAGCTCGCTCTCCCTGCTCTCTTCGTCAAACGGTGTGCTATCAACGTCAGGACGGAAGTACTCGCTTAGACGAGGCCAAACAACCAGTTTCCCGCTCCAATCACCCCACTATCAGAGATCGTGGCTACATAGATGGTTGCTCGTCTCACTGCTCCATGACTCCTTCAAAGCCGGAGCTTGGAGATGATATCAGGGCCATCCGATCTACATCCAACAGCTATAATAGGTCCTTCATGAGACCAGATCCGCGGGTCACTCAAGTCAAGGGGCACTGTCGCTAGATCAGATTTCTAGGGCTAGGATTTGGCCACTTAGACCCAACTTGATTAGGAGAGGGGGCGTGACACCTATTTAATCAACGACTTAGTCTAATCAACACAAAAAAGCACATTATTTCCCCAAAATCAAACCTCAAATAACTTCCTTTAGGAACCTCCAAATGCCACCAAATTTTAACAATAGCTCCCATACCTCTCGAGCTACCTTCTATTCAAATTTGGTGATAAAACTCATCTGTTGGACCACTCAATTAAATTCATCAAAAAGGCATTAAGAGAGAGATCTTAATCATTATATAAACCTCAAATAACACTCTAACTTTACTAAAAAAACCCTTGTGATTCTAAAAAAAACTCAACATACATGACTTCACTTGTGTCATTGGACATTTAGGGTTCTAAAAGTCCACTCCATCACAGCACCACAACTATTCTACTCCACTATGATGAGAGACACATCCGTGTTAATCTTCACGCAACCAGTTAGTGGTCGGCGCCATGTAACTCGCCCAGACGATGGTGAATGAGAGGCTGAATGACCCACAACTGAGTGGTACCATGCATGATCCGCCACTAGGTTGATGAATCTTGTCACAGGACTTGGAAAGTAAGGTGAGTGGTCATCAAATAGAGCTTTGTTCCTTGTTGTCCATGCCACCCACTGTAACGTAGCTCCCTCATCCTTGTGTCCGCTGTCCCCATCTTCTAGCAGGCTCCTCACAAAACTCCCAACATCATATTCTCCTAGCTGTCCCATCCATGCAAAATCACCCATAACCCATATCTGCTTTGCTAGATCACAGTGTAGCAATGCATGATTAATATCCTCCCACTATCCACAATGATGACATCCATCATCCTGGGTCACTTTCTTTCTCAGTAGCTCTGCTTTAGTGGGAAGGATATTCCTGAGGGCTCTCCAGATAAAGTGTTTAAGTTTTGGTGGCCATGCTTGTTTCCATAATCTTTTCCATACCTCCGTGTCCACTCCATCTACCAAGTGCTCGCCCACTCAGATAAAGAAATAAGCACTCCAGACTGAGAACATGCCATTCCTCTCCTTCTCTGAAAAAAGAGTGTCCTCCTCATCCCGCTGAGATAGTGGAATGTTGAAGACTCTCTTGGCAATTTGTGTAGGAAAATAAGACTCTACCTCTTCTCTATTCAACCTTTTTGGCCCCATGCATATCAATTCACTCACCATCATGTACTCCACTAGACCCTGTATCACATACCAGTGAACTGGGCCTCCAAGGTGTGGTATCCACCTCTCCTTGTAGATATATGTTCCTTTCCCATCACCCACCCTCCAAAAAAAGACATTCTTCACCACCTGCAAGCCCCCCCCCCATATGATCCCCGAAGTGTAGCTAGGATTCCCCCCCAACTCCATGTGAAAGATGGAAGAGGATCTATAATATTTTGCCTTTAAAATCTGGGCAGCTAGAGTCTCACCATGCACAACCAACCTCTATCCTTATTTATCTAGGAGCGTTTGGTTGAAATCTTTCAAATCCCTGAACCCCATACCTACGCAGTTTTTGGGCATGCATAACCTCTCCCAACTCATCCAATGGATCTTCCTTTCACCTTCCTTGGAACCCCACCAAAATTGGGCCATCATCGCATGGATCTCATCAATAAGTCCTTCTTGTAGTTTAAAGATACTCACAAGGTACGTAGGGATAGCTTGGATGACTGCTTTATCAAAACCTCCTTGCCTGGTCTAGAGAGAAGCTGCTCTTTCCACCCCTACAGTTTTTTCCACACTCTATCCTTTATTGCAGTAAATACTAGTTCCTTTGACCTCCCAACCACCGTAGGAAGTCCAAGGTATTTCTCATGCATGTCCACCTCTCTAACAAGCAGACGGTTCTTGATCAGCTCACAACTTTTGCCTGTGATGTTCATGCTAAAGGAAACCTCCATCTTCTCATAATTAATTTTCTGTCTAGATGCCCTCTCATATTGGCTAAAAATTTCATCTAAAGCAGAGCATTCTTTTGAGGTTGCCCTTGTGAACACAATGTTGTCATCTGCGAAAAAGAGCACCTCCTAGGATTAGCTCTGGGAGACGACAAATCCAAGTTTTCCTCACCACCGAGGTGATCCCTGTTGCATTTTGCAGGCACCCTTCGTGCCATGGCAGATGAGCTTGTGGAAATGTACGTGTCACTTAGGGTTCAGGAGGAGGAGGAGACCGATATTTTGGACCTGAAGGAAATGATGACTGGCAAGGACAATGAGCACAACAAACTTGCACTAGTTGGATGGCTGATGAGGAGTAGGCCCTTCATCTTCCCTTCCTTCAAGCGCACCATGACCAATGCTTGGTCATTGAGGAAGGAGGCAAGCTTCTAATAGATCTCCAACAATATGTTCATCATCCAATTCCTTCATTGGAGGGATAAGGAGAAGGTAGTCACTGATGGCCCATGGAACTTAGAAAACCATCTGCTAGTTGTCAGAGACATCAAGCCTGAGGATACACCCGCAGAGATGACTCTCAATATCTACCACTTTTGGATTCATCTATATAACATGATGTTAGGGTACAAGTCAGAGGAGGGGATCAAGGTAGTGGCTAGAAAGATCGATATGGTTTTCTCATTGGACAGGGGAAACCTAGGATGGGGGCATCTTGTCATGCTAGGGTGGAGATTAACATTACTAAATCGATACGCCAGAAGTAAAAGATTTGGGATAGAGAGGGTAGAGTCATGGTGATCAAAATAAGATATGAAAGACTACCGACCTTCTGCTACCTATGCGGGGTGATCGATCATCTTGAGAAGGATTGCAGAGACAAAGTGGAGGAGGAAGAGGATGGCTTGACTCCAAGAATGTGGGGGCCATGGATCAAAGCCTCACCGACGAAGAGATGGAACATCCCAATCAAAGAAGAACTCTTCAGGTGGGAGAGTGAAAGCAAGGAACTCCGATTCACATCCAAGCCAGAGATGTCATGTTTTAAGTCAGGCGGACATGCATTCGGGGGTAGAGCAGGTAGTGGTGGACAAGGCAGCCATAAATCAAGCCATGAGGGCTCAGATGAGGTAGGAGAGACAGTTAACTCAACAACCATGGCTGACTTGGAGGACATCTTTGCACAACGGGTGGACAGGAATGACAATGGGCATTTGGAGGACATCTCCGCACAGCAGGTGGAGAGGGACGATAGCAGGCACATGGAGGTAATGGATGGCATGAAGATACCTTCTCCTATCATAGGGCAGAGCAGCGGTGACTTGAGGCCGCATCACGGACACAACTGGTAGAGAACATGACCACTCATGGGGAGGTGGAGGTCGACACCAATGCAGCCACATGGGTGACACGCTTTGCTAGGGGGGACGTTGAGCTCTCCAAACTCATACCTGACCTAGCAGGTAGAGAAATGAGCAAGGGATGAGGGGATATTAAGAATTCAGGAGCAGGTTGTGTCACCCCTGTCGTGCGCACAAGGCATCATGAAGGAAGGAGGGGGAAAGGGGAGGAAGGTGAGAAGATTCATGAGGTTTGGGACTCGTCAGATGGGCATGGAAGGAGGGGGGAAGGGAAGAATGATGACTCAGATGGGGAGAGAAGGAGACTGGGAGTGGATGATGTTCAGGTGGAGGCAGAAGGAGATGGGGGGATGGGGGGAAAATGTTTGAGAGTTGGGGTCCAGAATGAATCAACTCACACATCAGTAGCGGGCACTGGGGAGGTCCAGGACTGTGAAGGACAATGAAAACTCTATGTTAGAATGTCCAGGGTCTGGGAAGCCCTAGGAAGGTGGACTCTCTTAGGAGAAGGTGTTGGAGAGAGATGCCTGACATAATCTTTGTTATAGAGACTATGTGTGGCGATGGAGATCAGGAAGCAGTAAGGAGGAAGTGTGGGTTTAACTCGGGTTTTGGTGTTGACAGTAGGGGAAGTGCGGGGGGTTTGGGGCTGTGGTGGAGAGAGGACAAAGTCACAGTGAAATCCTTTTCAAATCATCATATAAATGTTGCGGTGGGGAATGAAGATAGTCATGAATGCTTCTGTTTTGTGGGAATTTATGGATGGGAAGCCACACATGAATGACAGAACACATGGAAACTGATGGAAGACCTTTGTGCTCACTCAAGATGGCCTATCGTGCTTGGTGGGGACTTCAATGAAATTATTGCCCATGCTGAAAAATAGGGAGGACAATCAAGAAATGAGTGGCAGATGTGTAACTTTTGGGAGGCTATTGATAGATGCCAACTAATTGACTTGGGATCCACGGGGAATAAATTCACTTGGAAGAGAGGGTTGCATGGAAATAACCTGATTTTGGAAAGATTGGACCGGTTTGTGGCAAACAAAAAGTGGTGTGATATCTTCAACATAAGGAAAGTTAAGAACTTCCCGATTCTCAATTCCGACCATGGTCAAATTCTTTTGTTGGCGGAACATAGAAGATAAGGAGAGGGATAGTTTGAGAGAAAGTTCAGGTTTCAAAACCTTTTGGCTATCACCACCTGAGTACAAGGAGGTGGTCACATAGGCGTGGGACATCAACTTAGTCTTGGGTCTCACAGGGCAAATTGAGAAATGCACTGAAAAGTTAGCTGAATGAGCAGTGGAAAATTTTGGCAACATAAAAAGGAAAATCCAAAAGACTGAGAAGAGGCTTTGCAATGCATAGAATCGGCCACCTTCTAATGATATGCTACAGGAATGCGAGGCGTCAGCAAATGAGCTTCATGAGCTTCAGTAGATGGAGGAGAGCTTTTGGTTGGCTAGGGCCAGAACCAATGAGATGAAAGATGGGGACAGGAACACAAAGTATTTTAACCATAAGGCTAGTCAAAGAAAGAGACACAATACTATATATGGGCTCTTTAAGGAGGACGACAGTTGGCACACGGAGCCAGATTCTATTGCTGAAATTATTTCATCATATTTCAATTATCTCTTTTCCAGTTCAAATCCATTAGGGATGGAAGAGTTTCTAGAAGGCTTGCCACAGGTGGTTCCATATACAGCCTATTCAGGTCTAGACCACATCCCCACAGAGGTAGAGGTATGGAAATCTCTTCAACAAATGCACCCAAACAAGGCCCCAGGACCAGACGGGATGAAAGCAATCTTCTATCAAAAGTTCTGGGAGGTAATAAAAAATAGCTTGATGTCCTTTATTTCTAAATGGTGGAAAGGGGAGGTGGGCCTTGAAGACATAAATGATACAGATATTGTCCTCATTCCTAAGACAAACAGCCCAATCCGGTTGGCAGAATATCAATCGATTAGCCTCTGCAATGTCTCCTATAAAATTATTACCAAGGTCCTAGCTAACAGAATCAAACCATTGATGAATGAGATTATTTCAGAAAACCAAAGTTCTTTTATAGGAGGGAGGATGATAACGGACAACACTTTGGTTGCTTATGAAATTTTCAACACCATGAAGCACTGTAAAAAGGGTAAAGAAGGTTTGATGGCACTCAAGTTGGATATGAGAAAGGCTTATGATAGGGTGGAATGGACTTTCTCGGAGAAGGTCATGGGAAGGTTGGGCCTGCCGGATAGTTGGAGGATAAAGGTTATGGAATGTGTGACTAGCGTCTCCCACAAGTTCATTGTCAATGGCAATAGGAGGGGATCTTCAAATCCATCTAGAGGGCTTCACCAAGGTGATCCTATCTCTCCCTACCTTTTCCTTTTTTGCATTGAAGCACTCTCTTTTTCTCTGTCTAAAGCTGTGCAGGATAACAAAATTCACAGGACAAGGGGTTTATGCACCTATTTGTCAATGTAATGGCAATTTGAGCATAATTTATAATTATGTGCCTAATTTATATGTCAATGCGCTCAAAAATGTGATTTAAGTACCTAAAAATTGGGTTAATGCACCCAGTTGTTATTGTAGTCCTTTTTTAGCCTAATTTATGATTATGCACCTAATAAACAGGAAAGACACCCAAAATGGGATGTAATTCCTAAAAGTGGGTTGAAGCGCCTAAGAATGGGGTTAATCTGCCTACTTCTCATTGTAGTGCCTAATTTATAGGCCAATGCTCCCCAAAAAGGGGTTAAAGTGCCAAAAAGTGAGTCAAAACTCTTAAAAATGGTGTTTATGCACCAATTTGTCAGTGGCAATTTCAGCCTAATTGACTGTTATGCACCTTCTTTATATGCCAATCCACTTAAAAATGTGGATAAAGTGCCTAAAAATGGGGTTTACATGCCCACTTCTGAGTGTAGTGCCTTTTTTAGCCTAATTTACCATTATGCACCTAATAAATAGGAAATTCACCCAAAATGGGTTAAAATTCCTAAATTGGGTTAAAGTGCATAAGAATGGAGTCAATCCACCTTCTTGTTAGTGTGGTGCCTAATTATAGGCTAATGCACCCCAAAATGGGGTTAAAGCACCTAAAAGTGGGTCTAGACACCTTAAAATGGGAATTATAAGCCTACTTGTTAGTGTAGTGACAATTTGAGACAAATTTACAATTATGCACCTAATTTACCCTTGTGCGCCTATTTTATAGGACAATGCACTGAAAATGTGATTAAAGTGCCTAAAAATGGGGTTAATACGCCAACTTGTCATTGTAGTGTCTTTTTAGCATAATTTACTATTATGCACCTAGTAAATATGAAATGCATGCAAAAATGAGTTGAAGCATCTAAAAGTGTAGTTCCTAATTTATAGGCCAATGCACCCCAAAATGGGTTTAAAGTGCCTATAAGTCAGTTGAAACTCATAAAAGTCGGTTAAAATGCCTAAAAATGGACTTTATGCACCTTTTTGTCAGTGTAGTGCAAATTTGATCCTAATTTACTATGATGCACCTAATTTATAGGCCAATGGGCCCAAAAATGAAGTTAACACACCTAAAAATTGGGTTAATGTGCCCACTTGTCAGTGTAGACTTTTTTTAGCCTAATTTACTATAATGCGTTAAATAAAGGAACTATGCCCAAAAAGGGTTGAACTGCCTAAAAGTGGGTTAAAGCGCCTAAGAATGTAGTCAATCTACCTACTTGTTAGTGTGGTGCCAATTATAGGCCAATGCACCCCAAAATGGGGGTAAAAGTGCCTAAAAGTGGGTCAAAATGCCTAAAGATGGGGTTTATGCACATATTTGTCAGTATATTGGCAAACTGAGCTTAATCTACTATTTCACGCCTAATTTATAGCCCAATGCACTCAAAAATACGATAACAATGTCTAAAAATGGGGTTACTACACCCACTTATCAGTGTAGTGCCTTTTTTAGGCTCATTTACTATTATGCACCTAATACACATGAAATGCACCCAATAATGGGTTGAAGTGCCAAAAAGTAGGTTAAAGTGCCTAAGAATGGGGTTAATCTACCTACTTGTCAGTGTAGTGAAGAATCTATATTCCAATGCGCCCCAACATGGGGTAAAAGCACCTAAAAGTGGGTCTAAATACCTAAAATGGGGTTTATGCACCTATTTGTTTGTGTAGTGGCAATTTGAGCCAAATTTACCATTATGCACCTAATTTGAAGGTCAATGCACCCAAAAATGCAGTTAAATAACCTAAAATGGGGTTAATGCACCAACTTGTCATTGTAGTGCCTTGTTAGCCTAATTTACTATTACGCTCCTAATAAATAGACACTACCAAAAATGGGTTTAAGTGCCTATTATTGGGTTAAATCACCTAAGAATAGGGTTAATCTACCTACTTCTTAACGTAGTGGCTAATTTATAGGCCAATGCCCCCCAAAATGGGGTTAAAGTGTTTAAAAGTCAGTTAAAACGTCTAAAAATGGGTTTTATGCGCCTATTTGTTAGTGTAGTGGCAACTTGAGCCTAATTTACTATTATGTGCCTAATTTTTAAGTGTAGTGGAAACTTCGGCCTATTCAACCCCCCTATAGCCCTTAGATACAACAAGTGGTATCAGAGCATATGAACTTCTCCATCAATCTCCCACAAGATGAGAAGATGGATGACAAGTTACTTGGTTCTCTCAATCTAGTGTGAGGGTTCTCCATATGTCCTCTGGTCTTTGATGGCACCAACTTCCTCTATCGGAAGAGACATATGCAGTTCTACATTCAAGGGATGAACTTTGACATGTGGAAGGTGATGGTCACACCTTACAAGGAGCCAACCAGAGCTGTTGCGACATGGAGTGAAGCTCCACTAAAGGAAGCCCAACTCAATGCCAAACCCATAAGCATCCTTTATGCATCCCTCAGCCCTACAGAGTTCAATCGGATCTCATATTGAGACACCACCTATGAGATTTTGGACAAGTTGTGCATCACTTATGAAGGCACAAAGAAAGTCAAGGAGCCAAAGATCTATACGTTGAACAACCTTCTACAGAACTTCAAGATGGGTAAGAAAGAAGGTATTGTGGAGATGTACTCAAGGCTCAATGTCATCATCAATGGGTTGGCTGCATTGGGGAACACTTTAGATAGAGGTGTAATCAACTCCAAGATCTTGAGAACTCTACCAAAGATATGGGAGTCAAAGGTCACCTCCATTGATGAAGTGAGGAGACTTGGTGACATCTCAACCGAAGAGCTCATTGGCAACCTTCAAGCTCATGAGCCTAGGCTTGACAAGCAAGAAGAAGAAGCCAAGTAAGAAGAGAAGGAAGCCAAGAAGATCAAAGATAGTACTTTCAAAGCACAAGTGGAGGTTGTCATCCTTCAACAACAACTTGCTTGCTGGACTTCTCCCTCCTCCTCTAATGAAGATGAAGGCCCTAGTGAGCATGAAGCCAACTACATCAAGGGCAAACATTTCAAGGGAAAGAAAGCCTCCTCCTCTTCTACTCCGAGATGCTACAAGTGTAGCCAAAAGGGGAACTACAAGAGTGAATACCCCATGTCAAGAAAGTCACACCACAAGGGAAGATTAAAGAAGGAAGAGAAATACAAGAAGGAGAGAAAATACAAGACGAAGGACAAGAAGGATAAGAGACACAAGAATGCATCTCATGTAGCTTGGGAAGCTTCATCTTCAAGTTGCTCAAGCTCGGGAGTAGATGGAGAGTGCCACCTTGTATTCATGGCCTCTACTAGTGAAGATATTGGTAAGGTAAGTGAGGTAAGCTTGCCTGAGTTATCTAAGGAAGGTGTTATTGACACTCTTATCTCTACCCATTCATCTTTTGCTAAATGTAAATCTAAAAAAAAATAGTTAGGAAAAATTATTGATGATCTATATGCTAAGCTTGAAATTATTGAATTGAATGAGAAAACCAACCTTGACAGTATTGATAAGTTTCAGGGGCAATACCTTGTTCTTGAACTCCAATACAATGGGGTTGAAGTTGAGAATGATATCTAACTTAAGAACATTGAGAATCTTAATGAAGAAAATCAAAATAGCCTTAAAGAGCTTGAAATAGTTAAAATTGAAAATGCTGAATTTAGGCTCCTAATTGATGCTCGTAGAAAAGAGAGAGAGATGTCTATCTCATATAAATGCAAATGATTAAATCTGAAAATGCTAGGTTGCTTGGTCAATTAAATGATTTATCTTCAAGACCTTTATTGCCTAGTGTAAATGTTTCTTCTATCTCTTTTGAAAAGGATTCATATTTAACTAAAGCCTTATGTCTTGAGGATGATCTTGTGCATGTTAGGGATGACATATCTAGTTTATCTTCTATCATTATTTCTTTAAATGATGATAATCATAGATTGAGAGCATCCCTACAAAAATTCCTCAAAGGGAAGAACTCCCTAAATGAAATCTTTGACCATTCTACCCAACAAAGTGGTACTAGTGGTTTGGGATTTGTAGGGGGAGAATCAAAGGAAAAGAGCAAAGCCAAAGGTAAGAAAAAGAGCAAGGAGACCTCTTTCTTTGTAGGAGAGTCTTTTGGCACTAATAATCCTATGGTTTGTTATTATTGCAAATGTGATGATCATTACTCTACTTATTGTCCTTACAAGCCTAAGGGGACCAACCCAAAATATGAAATGGGTCCCCTAGCTAACTCCGGATCCCAAAGTTTACGTTGGGAACCGACATTCTCCTTTCTTGCAGGAAAAAGGAAGATAGATTGTTGATAGTGGTTGCACTAAGCACATGACCGGTGACATAATCCATTTCAACAATTTCACCAAGAAGAAAGGAGGATCGATCACCTTTGGGGATGACAAGAAAGGTAAAGCCAAAGGTGAGGGTGATGTAGGTGAATCCTTGTGCATCAAGAATGTTCTCTTTGTGGATGGCCTACATCTCAATTTAATTTGTGTTAGTCAACTATGTGATAATGGTTACCTTATTTTATTTACTTCTTTTGAATGTTTGATTCTAGATTCGCTCACCTACCAAGTTATATATAAGGGAACTAGAATTGGTAATCTTTGTGATATTGTTCTTGGCTCTATTAAGACTATTGTTGGTAGATGCCTAGTAGTCAACTCAAATGATATTTCTCTTTGGCACCGCCGACTTGGTCATGTAAATATGCATCAGTTGAAGAAGTTGAGCAAAAAGGACTTGGTCAAAGGACTTCCCTAATTGGATTTGGAAAAGGATGAGGAATGCCAACCTTGTACCTCATGTTTTGTGCAAAACTAGGTTTTTAATCATCCTTCACTGAAGAAAACCCCCTATGAGCTATGGCTTGGTAGGAAGCCTTCTATCGAGTATCTCTATGTTTTTGGATGCCCTTGTTTTATTTTGAATATGAAAGATTCTCTCAACAAGTTTGATCTGAAATCTTACAAGGCTTTCTTTCTTGGGTATAGCACTACTATCAAGGCTTATAGAGTTTTTAGTGTTGATCTTGCTAAAGTAGAAGAATCCATTAATGTATAGTTTATTGAGACTAACCCCTCTATTCCCAACGATATTGTTCCAAATGATGATGTTGTAGGTGAAGTAATTCCTATTCTAAAAGAACTCAACATCACCCAAAAGGGAAAAGCAGTGGCTACTCAAGAAGAAGACAAAGATGATGAAAAGAAGGATCCAACCCCCGGATTTGCAAAGAATCATCCAAAGGAACTGATTTTAGGTGATCCATTTGAATGAGTGAAGATGAGGGCTGCATTCAACAAAGAACAAGCCAACATTGCCTTCATCTCATAACTCGAGCCTAAGAATGTCAAGGAAGCTCTTGGGGATGAAGAATGGATCCTAGCTATGCAAGAGGAGTTAGAGAAATTTGAGAAGAACAAAGTTTGGACCCTTGTGCCAAGACCAACGGATAGAAAGACCACTGGCACCAAATGGGTCTACCACAACAAGCTTGATGAAAGCGGCAAAGTGGTAAGAAACAAAGCAAGGTTAGTGGCTCAAGACTACAATCAGTAAAAAGGTATAGACTTTGATGAAACATATGCACCTGTAGCTAGAGTTGATTCCATTCGTATGTTGTTTGCCTTTTCTAGTTATAAAGACTTTCTTCTATATCAAATGGATGTTAAAAGTGTGTTTTTGAATGGTACAATTGAGGAGGAAGTGTATGTTACACAACCCCCGAGCTTTGAACATGATAGTCTACCCAATCATGTTTATTTATTGCAAGAAGCTCTCTATGGACTCAAACAAGAACCAAGGGCTTGGTATGAGAAATTAAAGAACTTTTTAGTTAGATCATGGGTATATTATGGGAAAAGTGGAATCTAACTTATTTCTAAAGCACACTTCTAACAAATTTTTACATACAAATATATTTTGATGATATCATTTTTGGCGGAACTAACCTTGATCTTTGAAAAGAATTTAGTGATCTTACGTAGAGTGAATTTGGGATGAGTATGATGGGTGAACTCACATTCTTCCTCAGCTTTCAAATCAAGCAAACAAAAGATGGAAACTTCATCAACCAAGGCAAGTACACAAGTGAACTACTTAAGAACTTTGGGATGGTGAACACTAAGTCGATGGATACACGCATGTCAAACACTGCCAAACTTGATAAAGATGAATAAGGTGGGAAGGTAGATGAGAAGCTCTATAGAGGTATCATTGGAAGTTTACTTTACTTAACTACCTCTAGACCTGATATAATGTTTAGTGTTGGCTTATGTGCTTGCTTTCAATCAAATCCCAAGAAATACCATCTTATAGTTGTTAATAGGATTCTAAGGTATCTAGCCAAAACCCAAAATTTTGGACTATGGTATCCCAAGTCAAGGGACTTTACTCTTACTGCTTATAGTGATGTGGATTATGCAGGGTGCTTGATTGATAGAAAGTGCACAAGTGGCACTTGTTTCCTCCTAGGACCATGCTTGGTTTCTTGGTTATCCAAGAAACAGAGTACAGTGGCATTATCAACCACTAAGGCTGAGTACATTGCAGCTGGGAGTTGTTGTGCCCATGTTCTATGCATGAAGAAAATGCTCCAAGACTTTAACATTCATTTTGATGCTTCTCCTATCTATTGCGATAACACTAGTGTAAATAAATAGTCATATAATCCTATCTTGCATAGTAGAGCTAAACCTATAGAGGTTCGCCATCATTTTCTTCATGATCACATTGCCAAGAAGGATATATATATCACACATGTGGATATGGAAAATCAGTAGGTGGACATTTTCACTAAACTTCTAGCTAGAGAGAAATTTAACTTTATTAGATCAAAATTGTTTATAACTACTTTGAATGAATATGATATGCCTTCTAGCTAGTTGTTATCTATCCTATATGTCTTGCCTCTGTTTGGATCATATGTACTTTCTAATGTGCTAAAAATCCATTTTTCATGTTCATTTTGCCTTGTTTTTCTCTTGTTTTTGGGTATTTTTGCAAACACATGTTTTATTGCAAAATAGTACCCAATGATGAGTGATATGTGCCTAAGTATGTTCAATATACATAATGGACTTGAAAAATAAATTTAATTAGCACTCTAATGGCTAGAAATTAAGTTTTCTAGTTTTAGGTCAGGTTGACCATCGGTCGAGTTGCCAACTCGACCGATCGATGGCTGAGAGATTTTTCAAAAGCTAATCGGTCGAGTTTCTGAGTTCATATAACTCGACTAATGGTCAGGCTAGAGCATTCTTAACTTCGGTTCGACTGACTATTCTCCCTCTCAACTAGAGAAAAGTCGACCGATTCCACCTCATTTAACCCTAAGCTCTCTACCGTTGCCCTTTCCTTCCTCAACCTAGCCCTTATTTGACCTAGCTAGACTATCCTTGACCTTCCCTCTTGCTATAACTTGGTGTGTTGATGTCTTTGGTGGTGCATTTATTGCTCTTTCTCCCTCTTTCCTCTCTATTTCATCTCCATGGCTTCAAATAGAAGGAAGAGAGCTACCCCTACCAATGCACCATCCTCCTCTTCATCTTCCCGCATGATCCCTTTTAATGAGACTCTCTTTGTGTCAAATGAGGCTGTAAATAGGTATAAGGACCTTCTTGCCTAAAATCCTTTCCCTTTTCATGCCCTCTTTGAGACAAGACCTAGAATCCAAGAGGTCATAGATCAAGTTGTGAAGTTTCTACACATTAACCATCTATCTACCCTGGGTGTTGAACGTGTGTGCTACAACAATTGCACGACTAGTAAGAAAGTTGTTCACAAATTCTACACAAACTTGCATTGGAATTATGACACCCTTGTACCCCCTCCTAATAGTCAAGTGATCCTAATGTCTACGATAGCTGGGAAGAAATTCCATGTCTCGGAGGATACCTTAAACATCTTTTTCTCTGGTACCGATGAGACTAATACCTAGCGTAAGGATTACAATGAGTATTTTAACCTTCTTGACCCAGAGGCATTCTACAAGTAATACGATCTCACTCTTTCTAACATTCATTGTTACTTAAAGAAGCCCCAATTCCCTTACAAGAAGAAGAGCACACTTCCCTCCTCTGCCTTGGATCTCAAGAGGCGCATCCTTTCCCTATTTGTTAACTGCAACATCCATATGACAAAAAATCAAGCGGAAATTGTAGAGAACAATGTGGTAATCATGTATTGCCTATTAAAGAATGTTGGAGTCAAGTGGTCTAGATACATACCCCACCATATGACTTGCTTTGACTCATGCAAGAACACCTGTGGTACCCACCCTCCCTACCCAGCCCTGATATGTGGTCTATTTCAGTTTGCCACTAAGAAATCTCTTTTCCATGACTTTCTTAACAGACCTACCTAAAAAGGAGTTTGTATCAGTGAGACCACTATTCAGAAGTCTGTGTCTATCCTCTCCTTTGCCACACCTGGTGCCTCCACTTCTGCTTCTACACCTGCCTCTACCTCTACCCAAGCACCTCCACCTCCTCATCCTACCCAACCTACTCGTGCCTCATTTCATGTGTCCAATGAAGCCCTCATGGGATACATGATCCATCAACAGGCATACAACCTCCAGGTCTAGGAGCACCAGCATCAGGATTTATGTTCAATCATGCCCAACATGAACTTGTCCTGTGTACATCCCCACCTAGCCTACCAACCCTACCCAGGAAGTGATTATGCATCCTATGCATACAATCACTTTTACCTTGCCCCTCCACCTCCACCTACACCTTCCGCTACTGCTACACCTTATACTATTGGTGGACTTTCTCCCATTATCCCGCCTCATCCTATTGGCCCCTTAGCCACTCTGCTCACCAGCCTTAGCGATTCTGCACCTTCCTTCCCACAGGCCAATGAGCTCCATGCACTTGGTATGTCATGGGATGAGAAGAATGTTCGTTGGCCCAGTCATGGTTTTGACTCCTCTATAGATGAAGAGATGTAGGACTAGGATGATGAGGAGGTTGCTAATGCTGATGTGGTTGCAGATGATGGTGTTGCATCTGACGATGATGATGGCTATGGTGGCTCTGCTGGTGACTCCAGTGATGAAGGCAATGTTGTTGCACCTTCAGATAGAGATGATGACTGCGAGCCTGATGATGAGGATCATGATAATGTTGATATAGATAGGTTAAATGCCTAGTTGTTCTTAGTTTTTAGTCTAGATTGTTGATCATATATATCTTTCTAGGCTATTTTGTATTAGAAACATCTAGGCACATAATCTGAGATGTACTATTTCTATCATCGTCGCCTTCATCTCTTTGGTTTGTAGCTATTTTTTGTTGAGAACTTGCATTTTGGGTTGTAATCTAAATTATGTGCACTCTTACACTTTAATCTGTTATATTTTATGAATTGGTGCCATATTTCACCATATGTTGATTATGACTTAGTTTGGTTGCTTCTCTCGTCTATGTTTGGTGTATGTTTTTGAGATTACATGTTATGGAAATATGCTTGGTTGTGCTTGGAGAAAACATTTTTATGCGCTTCTACCCCCCTTCCTTTTTGATAATGTCAAAAGGGGGAGAGAAATATCAATGTTTTTGAAACTCAACCATATTGCTTTTATTGTCTATGTGATCATTTTCCTATTCATTATATGCTTTATCATGTGACTTGCTCAAAGACCATATATTATATGTATGTCATGTTACTTTGTGTAGATAGACTAACTATGTAGGTTAGAGTAATCATACATGAGGGGGAGCAATTCACATTGTTCTAATCTTGAATCCCCATACAATTCACAAGGAAAATGTATAACTTCAATATCCTTTTCAATGTGATTGAGGAATGGTTTGTCATTGTCAAAAAGGGGGAGAATGTTGACTTGAGAGTTCTACATTGTTCATATTTTGATAATGACTTAACCATTCCATTCCTATATATCTAATATATTTGTTCAAGATTGATTTCAGGCTTTAGGTACATGAAAATGATCAAAATATACAAGCCCTAGCTTGTTCAAGTTCAAGTCAAATGCAATGAAAGTGTGCTTTTTAGGAAATCACTTCAAACAACCTTAGAAGAATTTTTTAATCACTTGTATTGATGATATGACTAGTAACTAAGATGAGAAAAATATGTGGGAAACTTAATACCAAGGTTTAACCACCCTAAAGTCAATTTAGAAAGTTGATCACAGGCTGATCATCGGTCGAGTTGGAAACTTGACCGATCCTATGATGGATTTTTTGAAGATGACCCATCGGTCTAGTTGTGCACTCATAGAACTCGACCAACAGAATCACTGAGCAAACTCAATTTTAGCTCATCGGTCGAGTTCCCCAGAACTAACTTGACCGATAGTTTGAAAATTGGCTTTATCTTTTAGTTGATTGGTCGATTTACCTTTATTGAAACTGGAATGAATGTACTATGCAGAAAACATAGAAAAAGTGATTATAACTATTGGTGACTTGCTTTAGGTGGAAATAGATCTGTTACCTTATGGAAAATGGCTATATTCTGACCCTAAGTGTTCCCCAACTCAAGAGATCACCTCCAGCTATAAATAGGACCCCTTGGAGTTCATTCTATACTTGCTCATTCATGCTATTCTAAGTCCTTGCTATAGTTTAGTGTGTTGCAACTCCTTGATCCCCTTTCTCTCTTTAGTTTACACTTCATTTCATGATTATGACTGATTTATGCCTTTTGTAAGAGAGATCCACTCTTGTGCATGTAACGATCTCATCTTCTCCTACTTCCCTATCCCCTTTCTACATGAAGAAAAGGTGAAGCAAGCTCTATCGAGTGAAGAAGGAGCTATAGATGGTCCTCTTGAAGGTTGATAAAGAGGTGGCGATCTTCTCCAGCTGAAGGAGAAGGCAAAGGCTGAAGATCCAAGAGGAGTGGCAAAGTCCTTAAAGGCGGAAGACTTGTGCTTGAGTGGGTAAGACCTTGGTGAATGTTGAAGACTCTTGCAAAGTCAGTAAGTCCTTGGTAAGGTGGATACTCCTTGTGCGTTTTATGGGTAAGTCCTTTGGTGGTCATGTTTTGTAATTCATATTGGTGATAATATAGTGAAAAACACTTGCAAAGTCCTAGGGGTTAACCTCTCTAGGTAGTGGACTGACTCACTTCTAGTATGAAGTGTGGAACCACTCTACATCCCTTTTTCAAGTGCCCACTATCAAACTTCTCTCTCATCCTTGCTATGCTTGTTAGATAGGACTTCAAATTGCACTTAAGATATTGGTTTAAACTTGATATAATTTGAAGGTCTAATCTATTTTGTGAGAAATTGTGTAGCTCTATTCACCTCCCCTCTAGAGGCTTAGATCCAACAAGTGGTATCAGAGCATAGGATCTTCTCCGTGAATGTTCAATGAGATGAGAAGATGGGCAAAAACTTACTTGGTTTTCTCAACCTATAGGGAGGCTTCTCCATGTGTTCTCTAGGCTTTGATGGCACCAACTTCCTCTATTGGAAGAGGCATATGCAGTTCTACATTTAAGGGATGAACTTTGACATGTGGAAGGTGATGGTCAAACCTTACAAGGTGCCAACCGAATTTGTTGCAACATGGAGTGAAGATTCACTCAAGGGAGCCTAAGTCAATGCCAAAGCCATAAGCATACTCTACGCATCCCTCACCCCTACGGAGTTCAATTAGATTTCACTATGGGACACCATCTATGAGATTTGGGACAAGCTGTGCATCACCTATGAAGGCAAAAAGAAAGTCAAGGAGGCAAAGATCTACATGTTGAAAAACCTTCTAGAGAACTTCAAGATGGGTAAGAAAGAAGGGATTACAGAGATGTACTCAAGACTCAATGGCATCATCAATGGGCTGGATGCATTGGGGAACACTTTGGATAGAGGTGTAATCAACTCCAAGATCTTGAGGACTCTACGAAAGAGACGGGAGTCAGAGGTCACATCCATTAAATAAGTGAGGAGCCTTGGTGACATCCCAACCGAAGAGCTCATTAGCAACCTTCAAGCTCATGAGCCTAGGCTTGACAAGCAAGAAGAAGAAGCCCAACAAGAAGAGAAGGAAGCCATGAAAATCAAAGATAGTGATTTCAAAGCACAAGTGGAGGTTGTCATCCTTCAACAACAATTTACTTGCCAGACTTCTCCCTCCTTCTCTAGTGAAGATGAAGGCCCTGGTGAGCATGAACCAACTACATAAAGGGAAAACACTTCAAGGGAAAGAAAGCATCCTCCTCTTCTACTCTAAGATGCTACAAGAGTGGGGAAAAGGGGCATTACAAGAGTGAATGCCCCAAGTCTAGAAAGTCACACCACAAGGGCATCTCAAAGAAGGAAGAGGAATACAAGAAGGAGAGAAAATATAATAGGAAGAACAAGAAGGGGAAGAGACATAAGAATGCAACTCATGCATCTGGGGAAACTTCATCTTCAAGAAGCTCAAGCTTGGAAGATGGAGAGTGCCACCATGCACTCATGGCCTCTACTAGTGAAGATATTGGTAAAGTAAGTGAGGTAAGCTTGCATGAGTTATATAAGGAGGCTGTTATTGACATGCTTATCTCTTCCTATTCATCTTTTGCTAAATGTAAATCTGAAAGAAAATAATTAGGAAAAATTATTGATGATCTATATGCTAAGCTTGAAATTCTTGAATTGAATGAGAAAACCAACCTTGAGAGTATTGATAATTTGCAAGGGCAATACCTTGATCTTGAACTCCAATATAATGGGGTTGAAGTTGAGAATGGTATCTACCTTATGAACATTGAGAATGTTAAGGAATAAAACCAGAATTGCCTTAAAGAGCTTGAAATAGTTAAAATTGAAAATTCTGAATTTAAGCTCCTTATTGATGCTCGTAGAGAAGAGTGAGATGTCTATCTCAAAGAAATGCAAATGCTTAAATATGAAAATGCTAGGTTGCTTGGTCAAGTAAATGATTTATCTTCTAGACCTGTATTGCCTAGTGTTAATGTTGCTTCTATTTCTCTTGAAAAGGATTCATATTTAACTAAAGCCTTATGTCTTGAGGCTAATCTTGTGCATGCTAGGGATGACATATGTAGTTTATCTTCTACCATTATTTCTTTAAATGATTATAACCATATATTGAGAGCATCCCTATATAAATTCCTCAAAGGGAAGAACTCCCTAAATGAAATCTTTGACCATTCTACCAAACAAAGTGATACTAGTGGTTTGGAAGTTGTAGGGGGAGCATCAAAGGGAAAGAGAAAATACAAAGGTAAGAAAAAGATCAAGGAAACCTCTTTCTTTTTAGGAGAGTCTTCCAGTACTAACAATCCTATGGTTTGTTCTTATTGCAAATGTGATGATCATTACTCTACTTATTGTCCTTACAAGCTTAAGGGGACCAACCCAAAGATGAAATGGGTCCCCAAGCTATCTCTAGATCCCAAAGTTTGAGTTGGGAACTAACACTCTCCTTTCTTGCATGAAAAAGGACGATGGATTGTTGATAGTGGCTGCATTAAGGACATGACCGGTGACATAAGCCATTTCAACAATTTCACCAAAAAGAAAGGAGGATCGGTCACCTTTGGGGATAACAAGAAAGGTAAAGTCAAAGGTGAGGGTGATGTAGGTGAATTCTTGTGCATCAAGAATGTTCTCTTTGTGGATGGCCTACATCACAATCTAATTGGTGTTAGTCAACTATGTGATAATGGTTACCTTGTGTTATTTACTTCTTTTGAAAGTTTGATTCTAGATTCCCTCACCTACCAAGTTATATATAAGGGAACTAGATGTGGTAATCTTTATGTTATTGTTCTTGACTCTATTAAAACTATTGTTTATAGATGCCTAGTAGTCAACTCAAATAATATTTATCTTTGGCACCACCAACTTGGTCATGTAAATATTCATCAGTTGAAGAAGTTGAGCAAAAAAGACCTGGTCAAAGGACTTCCCAAATTGGATTTTGAAAAGGATGAGGAATTCCAACCTCGTACCCAATGAAAGAAAACCAAGGCCTCCTTCAAATACAAAGGATTCCTTAGTACCAAGAGAGATCTTGAGATTCTTCACATTGATCTATTTGGACCAATGAGAACTCAATCGCTTTGTGGTTCCAAGTATTGCCTTGTTACTGTCGATGATTTTTCTATATATACTTGGACCTTATTTCTCATTTCTAAAAGTGATACACTTGATGTTTTCTCGAGCTTTTGTATATGAGTTGAGAATGAAGCTTCTTTCCACATTGTTTCCATCCGTAGTGACCAAGGGAGAGAATTTGAAAATGAGCTTTTTGAGTATTTTTGTCAAGAATCGAGTTATGCACACAACATTTCTTCACCTCAAACACCTCAACAAAATGGGGTTGTAGAGAGGAAGAATAGATCTTTACAGGAGTTGGCTAGGACCATGCTTCTAGAGTAATGACACTCCTATGAAGTTTCAGGCTGAAGCTATATGTACCTTATGTTTTGTGCAAAATTGGGTTTTTACTCATCCTTCACTGAAGAAATCCCCTTATGAGATATGGCTTGGTAGGAAGCCTTCTATGGAGTATCTCCATGTGTTTGGATGCCCTAGTTTTGTTTTTAATATGAAAGATTCTCTCTACAAGTTTGATCTGAAATCTTACAAGGCTTTCTTTCTTGGCTATAGCACTACTAGCAAGGTTTATACAGTTTTTAATGTTGATCTTGCTAAAGTAGAAGAATCCATTAATGTAAAGTTTATTGAGACTAACCCCACTTTTCCAAAAGATATTGTTCCCAATGATGATGTTGCAGGTGAAGTAATCCCTATTCCAAAAGAATTCAACATCACCCAAAAGGGTAAAGAGGTGGCTACTGAGGAAGAAGACAAAGATGATGAAAAGAAGGATCCAACCCCCCGATTCGCAAAGAATCATCCAAAGGAACTGATTTTAGGTGATCCATTTGAAAGAGTGAAGACGCGGACTGCATTCAACAATGAACAAGCCAACAATTCCTTCATCTCACAACTCAAGCCTAAGAATGTCAAGGAAGCTCTTAGGGATGAAGAATGGATCCTAGCTATGCAAGAGGAGTTAGAGAAATTTGAGAAGAACAAAGTTTGGACCCTTGTGCCAACACCAAGTGATAGAAAGATCCTTGGCACCAAATGGGTCTACCGCAACAAGCTTGATGAAAGTAGCAACGTGGTAAGAAACAAAGCAAGGTTAGTGGCTCAAGGCTACAATTAGTAATAAGGTATAGACTTTGATGAAACATATGCACCTATAGCTAGACTTGAGTCCATTCATATGTTTCTTGCCTTTTCTAGTTATAAAGACTTTCTTCTATATTAAATGGAAGTTCAAAGTGTATTTTTGAATGGTACAATTATGGAGGAAGTGTATGTTGTACAACCCCTGGGCTTTGAACATGATAGTTTACCTAACCTTGTTTAGTTGTTTCAAAAATCTCTCTATGGACTCAAACAAGCACCAAGGGATTGGTATGAGAAATTAAAGAACATTTTGTTAGATCATGGGTATATCATGGGCAAAGTGGATTCTACGTTATTTCTAAACCACACTTCTCACAATTTTCTTATCATACAAATATATGTTGATGATATCATTTTTGATTGAATTAACCTTGATATTTGCAAAGGATTTAGTGATGTTATGCAGAGTGAATTCGAGATGAGTATGATGGGTGAACTCACATTCTTCTTCGGCTTTCAAATCAAGCAAACAAAAGATGGGAACTTCATCAACCAAGGAAAGTACACAAGTGAACTACTTAAGTGATTTGGGTTGGAGAACATCAACCCGATGGACACACCCATGTCAAACACCACCAAACTTGATAAAGATGAAGAAGGTGAGTAGGTAGATGAGAAGATCTATAGAGGAATGATTGCAAGTTTACTTTACTTAACTTCCTATAGACCTGATATCATGTTTAGTGTTGGCTTGTGTACTCACTTTCAATCAAATCCTAGGAAATCACATCTTATAGTTGTTAAGAGGATTCTAAGGTACCTAGCCAAAATCCAAAATTTTGGACTATGGTATCCCAAGTCAAGGTATTTTACTCTTACTGCTTATAGTGATGTGCGTTATGCAGGGTGCTTGATTGATAGAATGTGCACAAGTGGCACTTGTTTCCTCCTAGGACCATGCTTGATGTTTTGGTTCTCTAAGAAACAGAGCACAGTGGCATTATCAACCACTGAGGATGAGTACATTGCAGCTGAGAGTTGTTGTTCCCATGTCCTATGGATGAAGGAAATACTCCAAGACTTTAACATTCGTTTTGATGCTTCTCCTGTCTATTGTGATAATACTAGTACAATTAACTTCTCAAATAATCCTATTTTGCATAGTAGAGCTAAACATGTAGAGGTTCTCCATCATTTTCTCTGTGATCACATTGCCAAGAAGGATATATATATCACACATGTGGACACAAAGAATTAGTTGGCGAACATTTTCACTAAACCTCTAGCTAGAGAGAAATTTAACTTTATTAGATCAAAATTGCATATAACTACTTTGAATGAATATGATATGGATTCTAGCTAGTTGTTATCTATCCTATATGTCTTGCCTCTGTTTGGATCATCTTTACTTGCTAACGTGCTAAAAATCTATTTTTCATGTTCATTTTGCCTTATTTTTCTCTTGTTTTTGGGTATTTTTTGCAAATGCATGTTTTATCGCAAAATAGTACCCAAAGATGAGTGATATGTGCCTAAGTATGTTTAATATACATAATGGACTTGAAAAATAAATTTAATTAGCACTCTAATGGATAGAAATTAAGTTTGTTGGTTTAGGTCAGGTTGACCATCGGTCGAGTTGGCTACTCGACTGATCGATGGCCGAGAGCTTTTTTCAAAAGCCAATCGGTCAAGTTTTCGAGTTCACATAACTCAACCGATTGATAGGCTAGAGCATTTTTAAGTTGGGTTCGGTGGACTATTCTCCCTCTCAACTAGAGAAAACTCGATCGATTCCACCTCCTTTATCCCTAAGCTCTCTACCCTTTCCCTTCCCTTCCTCAACCTAGCCCTTATCTGACCAAGCTAGACTATCCTTGACCTTCCCTCTTGCTATACCTAGGTGTGTGGATGTCTTTGGTGGTACATTTCTTGCTCTTTCTCCCTCTTTCCTCTCTATTTCATCTCCATGAATTCAAATAGAAGGAAGAGATCCTCCCCTACCAATGCACCATCCTCCTCTTCATCTTCCTACTTGATCCCTATTGATGAAACTCTCTTTATCTTAAATGAGGTTGTAAATAGGTATAAGGACCTCCTTCCCCAGAATCCTTTCCCTTTTTGCACCCTATTTGAGATAAGACCTAGAAGCCAAGAGGTCATAGATCAATTTGTGAAGTTGGTACACATTCACCATGTATCTGCCCTGGGTGTTGAACGTGCGTGCTACAACAATTCCATTACTAGCACAAAAGTCGTTCACAAATTCTATGTGCACTTGCATTGGAATTAAGACACCCTTGTACGCCCTCCTAATACTCAAGTTATCCTAACATCTATGATAGCCCGTAAGAAAATCCAAGTTAGAGGATACCTTAAACATCTTTTTCTTTGGTACCGATGAGACTGACACCTGACGTAAGGATTACAAAGACTATTTTGACCTTCTTTACCCTGAGGCATTCTATAAGAAATATGATCTCACTCTTCCTGACATTCATTGTTACTTGAAGAAGCCTCAATTCCCTTAAAATAAGAAGAGCAACCTTCCCTCCTCTACCTTGGATCTCAAGACGCACATCCTTTCCCTAGTTGTTAACTACAACATCCATCCAACAAAAAATCAAACAGAAATTGCAGAGAACATTGTCGTAATCATGTATTATCTCTTAGAGAATGTCAGAGTCAAGTGGTCTAGATACATCCTCCACCATATGACTTGTTTCGACTCAGACAAGAATACTTGTGGCACCCACCCTCCCTACCCTGCCCTGATATGTGGTCTATTTTAGTTTTCCACTGAGAAATATCTTTTCCATGACTTTCATTACAGACCTATCCAGAAAAGAGTTTGTATCAGTGAGACCACTATTCAGAAGTGTGTGCTTATCCTCACCTACACCGCACCTAGTGCCTGCACTTCTGCTTCTACACTTGCCTCTACCTCTACCTCTACCTAAGCACCTCCACCTCCTCTACCTACCCGACTTGCCCGTTCCTCGTTTCATGTGTACAATGAAAGCCGTCATGGGATACATGATCCATCAATAGGCATACAACCTCCAGGTCCAGGAGCTCTTGCATTAGGATTTATTTTCAATCATGTCCAACATGAACATGTCATGTGCACATCCCTACGCAGCCTACCAACCCTACCCAGGAAGTGATTATGCATCCTATGCATACAATCACTTTTACCCTACCCCTCCACCTGAACTTGCACCTGCCACTACTATTACACCTTTTGCTATTGGTGGACTTGCTCCCGTTGTCATGCCTCTGCCTAATGGTCCCTTGACCACTCTACTCTCCAGCCTTGCCTATTCTGCTCCTTCCTTCCCACAGGCCAATGAGCTCCATTCTCTTGGTATGTCATGGGAAGAGCAGAATGCTCGTTGGCCCAGTCGTGGTTTAGGTTCCTCTACTGATGAAGAGATGTCAGACTAGGCTAATGTGGAGGTTGCTAATGCTAATGAGGCTGCAGATGATGGTGCTACATCTGATGATGATGATGGCTCTGGTGGCTCTATTGGTGACTCCAGTGATGAAGGCAATGTTGCTACACCTTCTGACAGATATGAGCCTAATGTTGAGGACGATGATGTTGTTGATATAGATAACTTAGATGTCTAGATGTTCTTAGTTTTTAGTCTAGTTTGCTGATCATATATATCTTTCTAGGATATTTTGTATTAGAAACATATGGGCACATGATCTGAGATGTACTATATCTATCATCATCCCCTACATCGCTTTGGTTTGTAGCTATATTTTTTTAGAACTTACATTCTGGGTTGTAATCTAAATTATGTGCACTCTTACTCGTTAATTTACTATATCTTATGAGTTGGTGCCCTATTTCACCATGTTTTTATTATGACTTAATTTGGTTGCCTCTCTTGTCTCTGTTTGTTGTATGTTTTTGAGATTGCATGTTATGGAAATATGCATGGTTGTGCTTGGAGAAAACTTTTTTAATTCTCTTCTACCCCCTTCCTTTTTGATAATGTCAAAAGGGGGAGAAACATTTCAATGTTTTTGAAACTCAACCATATTGATTTTATTGCCTATGTGATCCTTATCATGTTCATTATATGATTTATCATGTGACTTTCTAAAGGACCATATAGTATATGTATGGCATGTTGCTTTGTGTAGATAGACTAACTATGCATGTTATAGTAAGCATAGATTGAGAGGGAGAAATTCACATTGATCAAATCTTGAATCCCCTTTCAATTCATAAGGAAAAGGTATAACTTCAATATCCTTTTCAATATGATTATGGAATGGTTTGTCAACGTCAAAAAGAGGGAGAATGTTGACTTGAGAGTTCTACATTGTCCATATTTTGATAATGACTTAACCATTCCATTCCTATGTATCTAATATGTTTGTTCAAGATTGATTTTAAGCTTTAGGTACATGAAAATTGTCTTTGTATTTTAGTTGATCGGTGGAGTTACCTTTATTGAAATTCGATTGAATGTATTGTTTGGAAAATGCAGAAAAAGTAATTATAACTATTGGTGACATGTTTCAGGTGGAAATAGACCCGTTGCCTTATGGAAAATGGCTATATTTTGACCCTAAGTGTTCCCCAACTCAAGAGAGAACCCCCAGCTATAAATAGGACCCCCTGGAGTTCATTCCAAGCTTACTCATTCATGCTATTCTAAGTCCTTGCTATAGTTGAGTGTGTTGCAACTCCTTGAGCACCTTTCTCTCTCTAGTTTACTCTTCATTTCATGATTATGAGTGAGTTAGGCCTTTTGTAAGAGAGCTCCACTCTTGTGCATGTAAAACTCTCATCTTCTCCTATTTCCCTATCCCCTTCATACACAAAAAAAAGGTGAAGCAAGATCCATCGAGTGAATAAGGAGTTGTACCTGGTCCTCTTCAAGGTTGATGAAGAGGTGGTGATCTTCTCTAGGTGAAGGAGAAGGCAAAGGGTGAAGAACCAAGAGGAGTGGAAAAGTCCTTAAAGGCGGATGACTTGTGCTTCAGTGGGTAAGACCTTGGTGAAGGCTGATGACTCTTGCAAAGTGGGTAAGTCCTTGCTAAGGTGGATACTCCTTGTGCATTGGATGGGTAACTCCTTTGGTGGTCCTGTGTTGTAACTCATAATGGTGATAATATAGAGAAAATCACTTGCAAAGTCCTAGAGGTTGACCTCTGTAGGTAGTGGACTGACTCACTTCTAGTTTGAAGTGTGGAACCACCCTACATACCTTTGTCAAGTGCTTTCTATCAATCTCTCTCATCCTTTCTATGCTTGTTAGATAGGACTTCAAATTGCACCTAAGTTATTGCTTTAAACATGATATAATTTGAAGGTCTAATCTATTTTATGAGAAATTTTGTAGCTCTATTCACCCACTCTAGAGCCCATAGATCCAACACCTAAAAGTGAGTGAAGTTCTAAGAATGTGGTTAATCCACCTACTAGTCACTGCAGTGCCTAGTTTTTTGGCCAATGTGCCCAAAATTGGGGTAAAAGTGCATACAAGTGGGTCAAAATGCCTAAAAATGGGTTTTATACACATATTTGTCAGTGTAGTGAAAAAATGATCCTAATTTACTATTATGCACCTAATTTATATCCCTATTCACCCAAAAATGCGGTAAGAACACCTAAAAATGGGGTTAATGTGCCCCGAGCCGACTCGAGCGGGTATAGAGTTGAGAGGATCCAAAGGCTCGAGCGCTAGCGAGGGTATATCTCAATCTGGGTTAGAAAAACTGAGTTATGAGTTTGAGCCTAAGTTCGAGTTATGAATTATGAGTTTTAGGAGTTATGAGCCTAAGTTCGAGTTAGGACTTTGAGTTATGAGTTATTGAGTTATTTAGTTTTATTGTCTCAACCTCTTCTTTAGGTAAGGCTACACTTGGTGCTTTGTACCCCTCTCTAGGGTTCCTTTCCTCATAGAGTGATAATAAATCTAAAAAGTTGTAACGACCCCGCCTCCCGGTAACCCCCAGTTAAGGGAGACCAAGAGGTCAAAGCCATTATCCCAATTAACAGGATCAAAGGTTCGACAAATAATCAATAACAACTATCAAATTCTACCAAATAAACTAAAAGTGGGTATAAAATAAAACTTTATATACCTTTTAAAAACTTTGGTAATCTACTTCTATCCACAGCTTGGATCTATTCTATCTATTCCTCCTTGCACTTTATTTCTTATTTCCACAATGTGTCATTTTACTATTTGTTCTTTTCAACTTTGTACCTAAAACGCCGACAAACAAAACATCGCTCAGCATATCGAAATATGTCGGTATGTGGGGACAACAAAAATTTCACAAATATGGATAACAATCTAAATACCACAATCAAGTTAATTAACAAGCCAATTTACGCTTTCAATGTGACATTATCCACCACTTTTTCCCTAACCCTGGTATACCCACCTTAGGGTTTCTCTTTTGCCACTGACTTAAGGCCACCTTCTCAATCCTGAGCTTGGTGCCTAGGGTCACCCTTCATGGTGCTCTTTAGTCATGCAATATCATAGGCCACCTTATCAATCCTGAGCTTTGTGCCTGGGGTCACCTCTCATGGTGCCCATTGATCTTCCCTCTTGGGCTTGACCTATTTGCATCATCCATCAGGGTGGCATGTAGGTGCAAGAATACACACTTATTTTACAATTGTGATAATCATAGTGACTTTATAATGTGCAAGTATGAACATCCAACTGGTAAGTTGCATTCAGTGTGATGAATCATAGGAGAAACTCTTCAGGAAACTAATGTGATTAACCATAATTAACCACATACCTATCAGGCTGATTTGAGACAGAATAATCAAATCAATAAAGAAATCCAAATAGGCAAGCAAGCACATAATGAGATCCTGAAATATGCATACAATTTCCTATTATTAATCATGCCATCAAGATCTATTAAATCTAGCTCGCTTCCTAGGGCTTCTAGTCCACATTTAGGGTTTCCATTACAATTAGGGTTTCACTTCATTATACTATTTTAAACCCTAATTATCTCATCAATTCTTCACAAAAGATATTAAGGTTATCTTTTAACAACATATAACCCTAATTTTAGAAAAAGCACAATTAAGTCCATTAAGACTCTTTTACATTAAAGCTACCATTTTTATCCTTTTAATCCATGACAAGCTCATTATGCCCATTTATCATCAATTCATAGTTCATTATGGTCTAATTCACATATGAACTCTATTTGTCATTAATTCTACTTTTATCCATTAGAAAACCCTAATTATTACATTAAGGGTATTTATCCACAATTAGGAACTTTTATACTCAAAATAGCTTAGAAATATTATATCTCAACTTTAATCATGAAATTGAACAATTAAATCCATTAAGGCTCCTATTGGTTTGGTGTGAGTGATGAGTTCCGTAGAACTCATTTTCTGGGAACTCTAGTTCAGTTTCTGGAACTTCAGTTCCATTCACTTCCATGTGATTGGTTTGTTGTAAGTGTAAATATAGAAATTATTAAAAATATTATTAATTTTTGTTGTATAATACAAATAAGTGAGGATGACAAAGACATTAAAAAAATCATATATGTAAAAAATCATAATATTCTTAAATCATAATAACAATAACAAATAGTTGTTGTGAAGATGTTGCTCCTTTAAAAATATTTTATTATGGTACAATTATAATCTTAATAAAATATTATGATTAAAATTACATCACGATATTTTTATTTCACTTTGTGCATACAAAGTATTGTAATAATATCTGCATTTCATGTGCTTGTAAACATAAATTTTGGTTCATTATTGTTTAACGCAATGTAGAATATTAATTTTTACATTATTTCTATCAGGAATTTTTACTATATTACTCGTGCATGGTTATAGCTAATTATTATTTTTCTCATCTTATTATTTAAACATGAAGAATAAAAATATATTACATAAATCACATTGTTTTCACATGGTGCAGTATTTTTTTCATGATGTTTGTATTTTTATTTTGTATTTTGTACTGATAATGGTAGTTATAATGTTAAATATTTTACATAGTGAAATTATAGTGCATGATATTTTGTCATATTATGTTGTGATTTTAACAACGAACTATACCTCACCATTAATATTTCTAGTCATAAATATTTTTACATGTGTCACTTATAACAAATGAAGAATATAATTGTATAAAAAATGTTGTTAGTTGTCCCGAAACTCGTTTTCCGCTCTTTTTAAGAGGGAACTCAGGAACTGTATTTTGTATGTAAGTCTGTAACTCCCCGGAAGTCACAGAACTCAAGTTCCAACACTTACTTAAAACCAATCATGAAAAACTACTCAAGAAACTCCAGTTCATATGTTTTCCGGACCAGTTATGACAAACCAATCGGATCCTAAGAGTCACATTTACTAATATTAGGGTTTTAAGGTCCATTAAAGCATATTTATGCACATGAACTTATAAATTAAACCAATTACATGCAAAGTTCATATTTTTCCTTCTTAATATACCTTTTTACAATTAACAGGTTAATATCAATTTTAATCATCCATAAAACCCTTCTTAACACATTAATCATCTCAAATTAGGTTTTCTTAATCATTAAAGCATTAAAGTTGATAACTTCCACTACTTTTCAAATCACAAGAGGAATTAGCTTGTAAAACTAATTTTAATGGATTCCTCCCATTTTTCTGAGCAACTTTCATATTTTATATGTGTCGATCTGAGCTACCAATAATTGATTACGATTTCTACAAGAAAATTACCTTTGACCAATCGTTGGCTGCCACATGTCCCTTCTATATTTTTCTTTTCCTTTCCCTAGATCGCGAACCTTCTTCCTGGATCCATCTCCCCTGTGACCCGGATCACCAGCGCCCATGTCTCCTTCTCCACGCGCATGACTCGATTTCCTATGGAAAATAGAGTGCCACGGAGGAGGGTTGCTTCTGCTTGTAGGCTCCACCTTCCTGCCTCCTTCTAGCCACTAATCACCGCCCCTATACCTCTGGTTCCTCTTCCTTCTGGTTAGGAGTCGCGGACTTCCCCTCGATAACCCCCCCCCACTGGTGGTCCGGGTTGGTTGCTCCTTGAGCCACCACCACTCCAGGTTGGGGAAGACGTTGGGTCAGGGAACAACGTCCCTTCATAACACAGTGGTCCTTCTTGTAAGGATACAAACTCACGGAAAGAGCCTGAAAACATGAGAGGGATGGGTTCCCTTTATATAGGCATCATGGTTGAGGGAAAATGAGAGTTGCCTCCCTATCAGCAGTGACTGGATTTTAGGGGTTTTTTAGAATATCATTCATAGAAATGACTTAGGAGTTAGAAAGGATCGCAATTCTCTCCCGATTCCAAATATCTAATTTTTAGGACTCCTTGTTGATTAGGGAGAGAGGATGTGTGGATTGATTTCCTTGCATTACTATTACTGCTTCCCAAAATGGGTTGGAGGTGGAAGACAAGCAGATCACTGTTGGATCTCAGATCAACGATTCACGTTGCACGCGCCCAATATAAGCAATTCTATTTTGAATGTGAATTGTGACATTTAAAGATATTCCATTCACTTTAGGAAACTTTGAAAAATCATATCTTCCAATCCATTTAGCCCTTTTCAACCAAATTTTAAGGGAAACTTCCTCTTGGCTTTATCTACTCGCATACAATATTTGAGTCCCAAATTCCAAAGGAAAAGGGCATTATCTTCATGTGCAAGTTATCCTTTAATAAAGCATATTTTCTCTCCCTTAATCATTTATTTTCTTTATTGTGATTCCTTTTACCATTAAAAACCATGTGGAGTCAAAATATCATTTATAATTATTCCATTATCTATATTTCCACATATTTCTTATATTTTCATCATTATCTCACATTTCATCTGAATAAAGCAATATTTAATTAATCCTTTCTCTTTCTTGTTGCATTATCTTTGCAATTTGGACTCCTTGGAACCCAAGAGGCATGAAATCCTCCTTTGGATAATATTCCTTTGCCTTCTAGAGGTTTCTACATCTTTCTATTCTCCATTTTCTCATTTACTAATGTATTAATGGAGTTTTCTCTGTCTTTTCCTGGTTATTGGGCCCAACAGCTAATAAAGCCCAGAAAACAACCAATCAAGGCTATTGTAAACGAAATTCATTCCTTCAATCAAAAGACATCATTATTTGTTCATTTATCTTTATTTAGAGAAATTACATTTCTCATGAAAAGAACCCAAAATTGGGGTTGTAACATCCTTCCCCTCTTATAGGAATTTTGCCGTCAAAATTCCACCAGGCACACAAACAAACAGGATAAGCCTTTCTTATGTCCATCATGGCTCCCATGAGGCCTCACCCTTTCCATGGTGCTTCCCAAGAGCCTTCATCATTTCATATTCTATCATCTGAGTTCTTTCTTACCTTGGTATATCGTACCCTCATAGGTGACTCAGGACTTTTCAACCTCTCAAAAAGCTGAATAGGTATAGGGCTTAGCACATGGCTTGGGTACCTCACATAGTGCTCTAGATCGGACTCATGGAACACATTATACATCATGTTATGCTGAGGGGTAAGGCTAAACACAACCATCTCCACCAATCCATCTAAAATGGACCCATATATCGGGACTCAACTTTCTCAGTTGTAGCTTAGAGGGGTGGAATTTTCACATCACATGCTCTCCCATAGTGAACTGCATGTCAATCTGCTTTGCATCAGCTCACGACTCATGTTGCCCCTGGTCTCTCTCTCAGCCATTGCACGATCAAAGCAACTTCATCTGCACACACTGTGGTTCTTTTCTGACCTTCGTGAGGCCCCTTCACCAACATCATCTTAATGAAATGGTGACCGACACAACCTCCCTTACTAAGCTTCTTTACATCCCGACACAGGCTATGGTGGTTATCATCACATCTTACAGAGTACAAGAATTGTCTCTAGGTATCACCCTGAACGAGCACACATGCTCTCATCAGACCCTCTAGTCTGGATTACACTAACCATTAGTTAGGGGTGATAAACTATACTAACATCGATTTCTTCATGCACCTACTTCCACCACATCGAAGTGAATCTTTAGATTAAACTCAATAACTCACATCATGGTGTAGTTGAACCATCTATCTCTCATATGTAGTTCAACCAGACCTGTCCCTTGACAATATTCTCTCTTTCTCATGTCATCTTAGGTAACGCGATCTACCATAACCCAAATTGCATCTTGACCTTCTCTGGTCCATGGGAAACATACTACACATCCATAGTCATGAACTCCCATTCTCTCTTGGGGACTCTTTATCCTCTATATCAACTCATTGGGTTACTGGTGTTCATCCTTCACCTCCTGTCATGCATGGAAACATGCCACATGCAACATTATCTTCGACATCCAAAGTACTACTATCACTTACTATCTTCGTAGTACGGTGTATGGTGATCTTAAAATCATGATCTCATGTATATCATGATTCCTCAAGATCGATTCCTTAGAAACACCAAACCACTCTATTCGGGGTTTCATCACCTTCTTTTCCAAGGAAGTGCATCTGAGGTTCTACAACCATCCTTTCATTGCATCAAGGCCTAGACTGGCTAACCAAACAACTACTAACTTGTTAAATAGATCTCGTTACATCTGGGTGTTAGGCAAAGTTATCTCTTTTTCAAACTTAGGGTTATCCTAACAACCTCTTCTAGCCTCTGGCTAAACTAGGCATCTGCATGTCATCAGAGCATCCATTACCACTTCACATCCTTAGGTGTTAGGTAATGTTGAAGACATACACCTCCATGAATTCCACTTATTATCTCATTTCAAACTCTAATTCTATCTTCATCAAGAAAAATCTGAACTCATCCTCTTAGTTTTCAAACTCAACCTTGTATGACTCATAGCTCATGATAAAAAACATCCTCATAAGATGACTACCTTATTCCTCTTAGTGTTTGTAAACCATCCATGTATCATTAACTCCACCAGGGTATGTTATCATCCATGTCCCCATACCTCGTAGTAATGTTCCAACTCACATCATCTTTATCCTTGGTGTACGGCATGCATACTGTCCTATCTCTCACTCCCATAACAAGAGGAAATAAGCATTTGGCTATAGTCCAAATACAGAGTTCTTCATGTTCTAAGAGTAGAGATGGTAAATCCCACTTTGCCATTACACCTTTAAATCTAAGTTGAAACATGCCACATATGTCTCTATATCACAATCATCTCGATATCAAAGTTACTTCCATGGAAAATTGGTCTCGAACCTACTGGGGTTTACACACATCCCTTGGTCATCTCCTCTAGGTCTATAGGGTTCCGACACTTTAGGGGTCATCCCTCTTCCTTTATGCATCTAGAGAGTACCCTACTCATCTACCCTTTGGGTCCCATGAGTTCACGAAGGTGATCAATCTCCTAACCCATGGCCCTTAAAAAATGATAGTTGTTACCTCCCGACCCTATGGTCATGTGCAACTAGGGAATTAGGCAACTCCTACTTCCATCGGTCTTATCCCTTCCTGACCCTAGGATAGACTTAGGATTCTATTATAGTACATGTCCAACTTGGAACCTTACCCAAGCCTTCATCATCTCTCTCTGCATTCATGGGCTGACTTTCATCCATTCACAGGGGTCATGGTGACCTGCCTACCTTGGTCAGACCCCATACCAGTTACCTCCATGGTAACACATCCCCATGCACTTATAGATGGTTATCTATGGGTCTATAGGTTCATTCTCATACTGTGTAATTTTCACTTATCTTCTCAAGATCCTATGAGACCTCTTTAGGTTACCTCAAACTAACAAAAATGGGTATACACCTGACAAAAGGGTCCCTCTCCCAGGATGGGAGGAAACTTCATCTTGATAATAAAGGTCACAAACGTCCTTATGTCTAGGGTTTACATCCACATGAGCATGCTTAACCCAGCAGCTACTAAGGCATAAGTAGGCCACCTAATAAACCATTCTAGGTCATACTTTTTCTCTTTCCTCAACGCTGGATCAAGATCATATACCTTCCCATGTCATCAACTTAGTTGTGAGGGGTTCATCAAACACACCTTAAACTTAAGGGGTTTCCTTTTCCTCTAGACATGAGGAGTACCATACTCGAATCTATAGAAACTCAAATCTCATCATGAGCATTAGGTACACCACTTCCCCTCTTAGGCCTTGGAACCCTAGGTTCACTTTTGGGTGTAAAAGTGCATGGTCAACCTCTTAACCAAGAATCAAGCATGTACAAGGTATGACATGCACTTCCTGTCATCCTTCTACTCGAGAAACACTTCAGAGTGGAGTCCTCCTCAAGGACAACCAACAAGGTATAAGGCCTCACGACCTGTTACTAATCCGCTTCAAGGTTTAAGGAACTCTTCTTCTCATCTATACCATAGGTACAGAGGTACCAGCAACCTCATCCTCTCTCTAGGGTTTGGTTCCTCTCATGGAAACCAAGACATCATCAGCCTCCAGGGATCAAACATGAGGCAACCACAAACATTCACTTAGGTCGCATTATCCTCAACTCCCCACTTTTCCTCATTTCTCGTAGTCTAGGCTTCCAACCTTCTTGCTTGGGTCCTGCTCTCTCTCTCTCTCTCTAGAGCTAACTCCACAACTATCCTTATAATAAAGGTCATCTCTCCATGAAGATGGATCAAGCTCACAAGCATACCTCTACGTGGGTGAAGCCTATGCTCAATCTTATGTTTGCTCAAGGTTATCCCTAGCCCTTTATGCTTATCTCATCAGCTATCCAACATACTCCCTTGTCCTGGGTTTCAACCTACTGCTTGCACTACTGACGTATTCTGGGTGCCTACTATGCCATGCTCATATAAGCTCATGGGGTTTCTATAGGTTCTTCTCTAACCTCATCAAAGAAGGCGATATCCTTCACTCTAATATGCACGACCCTTCCCAGGGTTGGGTCACCAAAGGTACTCGATCATCCAACCTCTCATGGCTCATATGGCATCCAAGGCATGTCCAACCAAACACCTGGTTTACCATGACATCTAACTCAACGTGTCATATCTCTCTCTAACCTTCCCTTAGGGTTAGGGTTAACATCATTCTAAGAGGATGTGTTAGGTCTCCTATTATAATGGAGGTCTCTACCTCCAAGACTAACTCTCTTTACTTATCCTCTTGACAAGAAGGTCTAGCCTCATGTCTCTCCTGAGGGCATGACAACTTATGTCATACATCCTAAGCATGTATCTATTCTTTAGTTTACGCCTAATATATTAAGCTTATGTCCATGACATCTTATTTACATGATTTCCATTAATTTGGTGGAGGATTCCTTAGACCTTATCAACCTTACCCATACGTCAAGAGGGTGAGGAAAAGAGAAAAAACCCAAATCCTTAAAATCCTTAACATCATTTAAGTTGAGAAGGGATGAACAAGATGAAAGAGTCCTAAAGGTATCTTATTTCGAGTGAGATCCTAAGACATTGGCCAGGCAGTCACACAAATCTGGGAGTCCTCATATTATGACTAGCAGTGCGGAGGAAAATCTTGCCAGCCCCCGGATGTTATCCTTTTCTAGACACCTTTGTCTTTTAGAAAATCCTCTAATAACTCCGTTGGGTTCTACAGAGTTTGTAAAATTTAATAATTATTAAAGATTAAACTAGGAACCTATGCTCTGATACCAAATGTAATGACCCAGTCTCCTAATAACCCCCAATTAAGGGAGACCAAGAGGTCAGAGCCTTTATCCCAATTAACAGGATCAAAGCTTTGACAAATAATCAATAACAATTATCAAATTCTACCAACTAAATTGAAAGCGGGTATAAAATAAAACTTTGCATACCTTTCAAAAACTTTGGTAATCTACTTCTATCCACAACTTGGATCTATTCTATCTATTCTTCCTTTCACTTTATTTCTTATTTCCACAATGTGTCATTCTACTGTTTGTTCTTTTCAACTTTCTACCTAAAATGCCGACAAACAAAACGTCGGTCAGCATATTGAAATATGTCGGTATGTGGGGACAATCAAAATTTCACAAATATGGATAATGATCTAAATACCACAATCAAGTTAATTAACAAGCCAATTTACACTTTCAATGTGACATTCTGCACCGCTTTTGCCCTAACCCTGGCATACCCACCTTAGGGTTTCTCTTTTTCCATTGAGTGAAGGCCACCTTCTCAATCCCAAGCTTGGTGCCTAGGGTCACCCTTAATGGTGCCCTTTAGTCATGCAATATCATAGGCCACCTTCTCAATCCCAAGCTTGGTTCCTGGGGTCACCTCTCATGGTGCCCATTGGTCTTCCCTCCTGGGCTTGACCTATTTGCATCATCCATCAGGGTGGCATGTAGGTGCGAGAATACACACTTATTTTACAATTGTGATAATCATAGTGACTTTATAATTTGCAAGTATGAACATCTAACTGGTAAGTTGCATTCAATGCGATGAATCATCTGAGAAACTCTTCGGGAAACTAATGCGATTAACCATAATTAACCACATAATTGTCAGGCTGATTTGAGACAGAATAATCCAATCAATCAAGAAATCCAAATAGGCAAGCAAGCACATAATGAGATCCTGAAATATGCATAAAATTTCCTATTATTGATCATTCCATTAAGATCTATTAAATCTAGCACGCTTCCTAGGGTTTCTAGTCCACTTTTAGGGTTTCCATTCCAATTATGGTTTCACTTCATTATACTATTTTAAACCCTAATTATCTCATCAATTCTTCACAAAAGATATTAAGGTTATCTTTTAACAACATATAACCCTAATTTTGGAAAAAGCACAATTAAGTCCATTAAGACTCTTTTACATTAAAGCTACCATTTTTATCCTTTTAATCCATGACAAGTTCATTATGCCCATTTATCATCAATTCATAGTTCATTATGGTCTAATTCACATATGAACTCTATTTGTCATTAATTCTACTTTTATCCATTAGAAAACCCTAATTATTACATTAATGGTATTTATCTACAAATAGGAACTTTTATACTCAAAATAGCTTAGAATTATCATATCTCAACTTTAATCATGAAATTGAGCAATTAAATCCATTAAGAGTCACATTTACTAATATTATGGTTTCAAGGCCCATTAAACCATATTTATGCACATGAAATTCTAAATTAAACCAATTATGTGCAAAGTTCATCCTTTTCATAATATACCTTTTTAAAATTAACATGTTAATATCAATTTTAATCATCCATAAAACCCTTCTTAACACATTAATCATCTCAAATTCAGTTTTCTTAATCATTAAAGTATTAAAGTTGATAACTTCCACTACTTTTCAAATCACAAGAGGAATTATCTTATAAAGCTAATTTTAGTGGGTTCCTCTCATTTTTCTGGGCAACTTTCATATTATATATATATCGATCCGAGATACCAATAATTGATTATGATTTCCACAAGAAAATTACCTTTGACCAATCGTTGGCTGCCACATGTCCCTTCTATATTTTCCTTTTCCTTTCCCTGGATCGCATACCCTCTTCCTGGATCCAGCTCCCCTATGACCCGGCTAAACCACGCCTGTGTCTCCTTCTCCGCGTGCATGACACTATTTCCTATGGAAAACAGAGTGGCACAGAGGAGGGTTGCTTCCGCCCGCATGCTCCACCTTCCTACCTCCTTCTGGTTGATGATCGCCTCCCCTATACCTCAGGTTCATCTACCTTCTGGCCAGGAGTCGCAGACTTCCCCTCGATAACCCCCCCCCCCTCACTGGTGGTTGGCATTGGCTGCTCCTCAAGCTGTCGCCACTCTAGGTTGGGGAAGACGTTGGGTCAGGGAACAACGTCCCTTCATAACACGGTGATCCTTCTTGTAAGGATACAAACTCACATAAAGAGCCTGAAAACACGAGAGGGATAGGTTCCATTTATATAGGTATTATGGTTGACGGAAAATGAGAGTTGCCTCCCTATCAGCATTGACTAGATTTTAGGGGTTTTTTAGAATATCATTCATAGAAATGACTTCAGAGTTAAAAAGGATCGCAATTCTCTCCCGATTCCAAATATCTAATTTTCAAGACTCCTTGTTGATTAGGGAGAGAGGATGTGTGGATGGATTTCCTTGTATTACTAATACTGCTTCCCAAAATGGGCTAGAGGTGGAAGACAAGTAGATCACTGTTGGATCTCAGATCAACAGTTCACGTTGCACGCACCCAATATAAGCAATTCTATTTTGAATGTGAATTGTGACATTTAATGATATTCCATTCACTTTAGGAAACTTTGAAAAATTGTATCTCCCAATCCGTTTATCCTTTTTCAACCAAATTTTAAGGGAAACTTCCTCTTATCTTTATCTACCGGCATACAAAATTTGAGTCCCAGATTCCAAAGGAAAAGGGAATTATCTTTGTGTGCAAATTATCCTTTAATAAAGAATATTTTCTCTCCCTTAATCATTTATTTTCTTGATTGTGATTCCTTTTACCATTAAAAACCATGTGGAGTCAAAATATCATTTATATTTATTCCATTATCCATATTTCCACATATTTCTTATATTTTCATCATTATCTCACATTTCTTTTGAATAAAGAAATATTTAATTAATCCTTTCTCTTTCTAGTTGCATTATCTTTGCAATTTGGACTCCTTGGAACTCAAGAGGCACGAAATCCTCATTTGGATAATATTCCTTTGCCTTATAGAGGTTTCTACTTCTTTCTTTTCTCCATTTTCTTATTTACTAATTTATTAATGGAGTTTTCTTTGCCTTTTCTTGGTTATTGGGCCCAATAGCTAATAAAGCCCACAAAATAACTAATCAAAGCTATTGTAAACGAAATTCATGCATTCAATCAAAATACATCATTATTTGTTCGTTTATCTTTATTAAGAGAAATTACATTTCTCATCAAAAGAACCGAAAATTGGGGTTGTAACAAAAGTCATATGAAGGCCCCGCATCCTTGAGAAGAAGGCATGTGTGGTATGGGAGTTCCAGGTTGACACCTGGATAGTCGGGGTTTAGAACATAGAAATTTTTTTTATCTTTGAGGAATATCATTTGGGACCTCACAAGATAGTTTAGATCCACATATTTGTTTCAATTTACCTTGGTAAGTCCCTCTAAAATGCATCCCACTGCCCCTGCCAAAGTGGTGACAATCCCTCCCATGATGAATGGATTTTTACTCTTGGATGGGATTGTCTTCAAGTGATCAATCACCATGGCACCAATGTTCACAAACCCCTCACTTACAACTGTGGCCATAAGAAATAAGTATTTCTAATAACTAGATCCTTGATTATCATAGCGGCCAAACAAGGTGTTTTCTAGCACCTTCTGTAAGTATCTCAAGAAAGGGTTGTAGATCTTGCTCGTTTTGGATTTCCCTACAGAAAAGGTAGATTGGCCCGTGATCATCTTCCACATCTTAGAGTAATCTGCTCTACCGTTCTTTTCAAATCTTCCCTCATCAAAATTCTTTGCCATTTCTGGATTGGGGGCAAAGATTTCATTGATCTGAGAAGCTTTGAGGACATGTGTTGAGTAGTTTAACTTGAACCTAATAGCATCCTCTCCTTGATATTGAACCTTCTCTAAGGTTGCAAAGAACTCATGAGTAATCTCCAAGTATGTTTCTTCAACCTTAGTTAAAATCTTGTACAATCCATAACGTCGTAAGTGATTGTCAAATGCGAAGTTGACCGCTATGGCATCCATTGTGCGCAAACATGCATATCTTGTGGGAATCACCCTTCTTGTCATGCACTCAGGGTGGAGAGGTTTCATTGCCACCTTTCTTGCTATTCCTCTGCCAAAAGTGGTTCCTTCTGGTTGCTTTCCCACCCATGTCAGTCTGTCCTCCTCTAGCCTTGATATGATGTCCACTGGTTCATCCTCCAATTACTCACTCTCAGTGTCATCCACCTCTTCTTCTTCTTCATAAGTGTGTGACCCCGAACTTGTGTCCAATTTCAAGGGCACTATTTCATGGCTTCCACTAAGTCGGGTTGACAATGTGGAATGCCTCACTGGAGCTGGTCGTGGCGGCAACCGTGAGGAAGATGCCTCATTAGTTTTCTTGGTTCTTCACTCACGAGCCGGTGCATTGAATTCAATAGAATCTAAAATTTTCTCCATTTCTTCTTTTTCCTCCTCCTCCTCTTCCCCAAGGTTGCTGTAGTTTGGATCTGAGATGTGCTCGCTAGAGGAAGAATGGGTTTCGGAGGCTCTCATCGACATTGATCGTCCAAAGGAATGTGAAATTCAGTTGGACGGCGAGGAGGCGATGTCTGGATGTTGTGAACCAGTCACTCATTTGGATCACCTTTTGCTTCCAGTGAGTATGTTTGTAGTCCTCTCTACTCCCCTATTGATGTCCTTGCCCATGCTCTTCATTCTTGCAAGGCTCTTTGGTGAAAAATCGAGCTAGAACTGGAAAAACGAAGCTCTGAGTTGTAGGAGAGGAATTTGCTTGTAGGTGGAGAAATCGGTGGTGATAGACAGTGGAAATCGAGGCTAGAGGTTAGGGAAAGCGATTAGGGACCAAAGAAAACTCAAATCTAGAGTTTGGGAGCAAGAGGAGGTGATTTGGGGGGTTGGGAACTCACCCTAGCCGCCTGGAGTCACGGAACGACCATGCTGAGATGCAAAAATGAAATAGGGGTCGTGCTGGGTCGGGTTGAATCAAGTCATTTATGTGGTTTTTCTGGACCAGCATGGCCGTTCTGGCCAGCACGGTCGTGTTGGGTGGGAGCTGGCACAACCGTTCTGGTCAGCACAATCATTCTTCCAGAGGCCAAAACTTTGAAACAACCTGTTGTTTTAACTTAACCAGCACGGTCATTTCGTGCCAGCACGACCATTCTGGCTGGATGCCAGCATGGCCGTTCTGGTCAACACGGACGTGCTACCCTCTGTCAGTTCAAATTCTCCCAATTTCATCAACACTTTTAGAAACTCATCCTTTAATCCTCTTGAATGATTTTTCTTGGTGGAATATCCACCACCCTGATTAAATGTGCCTCAATCCTCAACTTAATCATGTTCGACCTGTCATTTTATCAAAACGAAAAACAAAAACTATCAAGAACAAGTGTGCATGTGTGTGTTTTATGTAAAATAAAACAAAAGTACCAAAAATTAAGGTTCGAGAATCTCAAACCACGTGGGTTGCCTCTCACTAGTGCTAAATTTAGAGCCTTCATCCAGACTTGTTGTTCTTCCATCAATCAACAATTGTCCAAAAGTAAAATGTTTTATTCCTCATCATACACAATCCTCTCAAATGTCTTCATTATTTGTTCTTCCTCCCAAGGGTTATGTGAGTTTCTCAAGTGTCTTTCTTCATTTTTCTCTCCTCTAGGGCCATCATCATAGGTCTCAATGTAAGAATCCTCATCAACAAAACTTTTTATCTCATTTAAGATGAGCTCCATGGGCATCTTCCCTCTCATCTTCTTCTTGAAGGTGAAAACACCCTTATGAACCCTTACATAAGTTGGGCTTTTCTTGATGATGGCAAGCAATGAGGTGTCTGCCTTAGTCAATCTTAAGACCTTCAAACTTTTCATGCCATAGTTTTGCCTTCCCTTGAGGAATGGGTCTTCCTAGGCATCAAAGAGAGGGGTTTCCATCATGTTGGACACTTGCAAACCTAAAAATATCACATTGGGATATCTTGGATTAGCAATGGGATAACTTGGTGGTGTCATCTCAAAGGAAGATGGGACACAAGATATTATCTTCTCAAAATCTGGCACGACTACAAAACTTTTAGTGCACTTAGCACTCTCACAAGGACTTTGCGGTAGGGGTTCTCCATCATGATATTCGTCTAATTGCTTCCCTCCCTTGTTGAGATCTTGTATAACCTTGTCACACCTCAAGATTGAAATCGTATCCACTTGCTCATGGGGAGGAGGGGGAGCAAGTGATGGTTGTGGTGGTGTTGGTGGTAGTGGTGGATTAGGATTGTGAAGGATGTAGGATGGTTCTTGTGGAGGTGGGTGGTATGGGGGTGGTTCTTGTGGGTTATGTTGTGGTGGTGGTTGTGAGGTGTGTTGGAAGTTGTATGAAGGTTGAGGAGTTGGTGGATCATAGATAACTTGAGGGGGGGCCAGAGAACTATTTGCATTGTTTGGGTTGGCTATGGTTTGGGAAAGGGTTCTTACCTCCTCACAAAGGGCAAGTGAAAGGGAAATCCCATCCAACCTTTACTCAATTCGATCAATGGTTTGTCCTTGAAAGGAAACCTCTCTCTTCACTTCATCAAGTATTCTCAACCTTGCAAGAACTTCTTCTTCAAACATGGAGTTGTCTCTTGGCTCGCGGTCTCCTTGTGGTTCCCATGAGAAGTTGGGACCATTTCTCCATTCTGAAGTGTAAGAGCTTGACATGGGGCTTTGGTTGTTCCAAATGTCATAGGATTTTAAAACTTGCACATCTTCACAAAGAGCCTCCATGGAGTCATCAGAGTGATTAGAAGAACCCCCCACATGAATCTGCATGAGAGATACCATGTCTTCCAACATCTTCATCATGTAGGGCGGTTGAGGGATTGAAGGGGCTTGTGCATCTTGGTCTACCATATTGACTCCAAAGGGTTGCTTGTCACATGCACAAGGAACAACTAAACAAAAGAAGACAAGTTAGAAAATAGAGAAGCAAAAGTAACACAAAGAATAAAGAATAGCAATGGTGAGGGCAATAGGAAAAGCAAAGCTACACTAACTAGCTAGGCCGAGTGCCTCTATCCCCGGCAACAGCACCATAAAGCTTTATGGGTGTGAAAGCTTCCCTAGCTGCTCCTAGCCTCCATCACTCCTCCCCTTGATCATTTAGTGCATTTCCCTTGCATTTAAGCTCTCCACCCACCATTTCCACCTCAAATTCACCTTGGAGACCTAGTTTTCTAGGTTTTCATCCATAATCCCCCATATCTTCATGCTCACCTACACCCTTGGAGGAGAGAGGATGTCCCCAGTAGAGAGGACATGAAGACGAAGGCTACTTCCCTGAAAATGGTGCCATAAAGCTTAGTGCGTCCGCTAGAGGTGCTACACACTAGGTGATTTGACTCGACTAGATGCGCGCCATGAGATCAGAACACATGAGAGGGAAAACTTTCAAAATTTATATTGGCCCTAACCAAATCGATCAAAAAACCAAATAGGTCACCCGCAAGTGCATGGGGTACTGTTGTAGTAGTATATGTGATTGGAAAGAATAGGGGTCGGTCCTCAGGGATAGAGGGGGCACTAGAGCTAGGGTAGTTTTTGCTATGTTCCTAGTGCAGAGATTAGGGTTTAAGGGTTTTAAAAGGGGTTTGGTTGTGATTACTCCAAATGAACAAGCAGGAAAGGCATAATTAAACCTAAGTTATATTGAACAAGCAAATTTAGAAAACTAGGTTAACAAACTAGCTAAGAAAGGGCAAGAGTAAGCTAAACTATACTAAATAAGCGAGAAGCAATGTAGAAGATAAATTAACCACTAGAAAGAGAAAGAACCTAAGTTAACACTAAAGAGCATAACTAAGCAATTAACTAGGTTAAGCAAAAGCAACTAAACTAGACTAGCATGAACAAGCAAGCAAAGCAAGTTGGTTTTTAACTAAATGATTAAGGTATGTGGGTCGTTTAGGGATGTAACTTTGATATTTGTTGGGGGAGGTTATTAGACAAGCATGGTTCTCATTTTACATCTAGATTATAAAACCAAACAATAAGACTAATGCTATTAGAATGTACCCTATACTACTAGTAGAAGACTAGGGTTAGGTGTACTTCTAATAGGATTAGCCAAATCTGGGTTTCTAGGATAAGTGATATTGAGCAATTGAGGGTTGAGGGTAGAGATGGGAGTAGAGATGACGATATTTGACCTCATGCCACTAGCCATTCTAGCCTTTAGAAGACCCAAGGCAATCACATCAATCCCACTTATTCTAGTAACTTAGGTCTCATACCAAGTAGTAGGAGAGGGGTTAGGCATGTAGGAAAAAAGGGGACTAGCTAGGGATCCCTTATTGGGACCTAGGAATCACACCTAAGATTGCCACATGCATCCCAATTCTCCTAGAAACATGGTATCATCAAGCACCACCAAACAAGAAATTAATAGCAAAAAGTATAAATGACAAACATGACAATGGGATAAGAGACACAAGCATGGAGAAATCATCATAGATAAAAATGAGTTCATTATAAGACATTTCCCCCCAAAATGGTATCAAAGTCACATTTTAACCCCAAACAGCCCACCACTAGGGGCTTAGCTGCACATAGTCAAAGAAACAACAGAAGAAAGGAGAAGAAGGGGAATAAACTCCAAGGAGCTCAGGGAAGTAGCCTTTGTCTTCACCTCCTTGCTGCTGGGGACGTCCTCTATCCTCCAAGGGTGTAGGTGAGCATGAAGATATGGGGGATTATGGATGAAAACCTAGAAAACTAGGTCTCCAAGGTGAAATGGTGGGTGGAGAGCATAAATGCAAGGGAAATGCACTAAATGCTCAAGGGGAGGAGTACTGGAGGCTAGGAGCAGCTAGGGAAGCTACCCTTGTGTGTGCCACCTATGTATATATAGGTGGTGGTGGAAGCACTAGGGTAAGTAGGGGTATTATGGGGAAAATAGTGTAAAAAGTGTTAGGTTTTAGGTGGTAGCACAGTCGTGGTGGGTAGAGGTGAGAATGGTCGTGGTGGTGGAGAACGATCGTTCTAGTGAAGTGTGAAATCACATGTTGGTTGGGTGAAAATGAAGGCTGGTAGCACGACCGTGGTAGTGTCTAGGTAGCACGGTCGTGTTGGGCAGCACAACTGTGGTGGAGGAGTTTCGAGAAGGTCGTTCTCTAGAGCACATCCATTCTATCCTTCATCTAGAACGGTCGTTCTGGGCAGCACAACCGTGGTGGGGTCTTCATGGCACGTCTGTGCTAGGCAGCATGACCATGGTGGTTGAGTTGCTGAGACTTCAAGATTTGTCAATCAACCTGTAACTTTTGTGTAATTTCCAGCATGTCTGTTCCTTGGCACCACAGCCATGTTGGGGTCTTCAAGTGCTAAAATAGCTTCAAACTTCATTATTAAAGGACTTCTTTTCTTGATGTCGAATGTTGTCCACTGGGGTAGGTTGACGGAGCTCTTGGGGCCATCTTTGGATCCCTCCATGAGTGGAGGAAACCTAGGACTCCTTCCTTCTCTCTCGTCCATCCAAAGTATGGTTCAAGTACCTGAAAATAACAAAAAGAACATCCATAAGCGCATTTGTCAATGATAAACATATTAGGGGGAATAGCTTGCAATCTACTTTGTTTAGATGTGATAAAAGTACAAAAAGGCACAAGATGGAGCCCTAAAATAGGGCTACATCACTACTGGAGAAGCAAACAATGAGTGAACAACATTACATGAATGTTCTTGATGATTATACTTGTAAGAATAAATATTGACATTTTGTTATATTCAAATCTTACTATCTATAATGCTAATGTCCTAGATAGTTCTATTGTAATGGGTTCATACACAATACCACCAAAAATATCCTTATAGAATTATCACTCCATTGGTGTAGTGATTTATCAATATAGGTTACAACCTTTTACAAAACAAAGGAAATGTGGGTTTTTAGTTGTTTATCACAATTTGACCAGTGCATTTGCTTAAATATCAAGTGAAGGTGAACTGGAGTGACAAATAGGTATGAGAGTCTTATTAGTATATTTGGGAAAATCTTACTATTTTGTGGTTTTCTATTATTTACTTGTGCAAAATGTGAAGAATAATATTTAGTTTTTATGATGTGACTTAGAAGGTAACAAGGGGTTATGGGAACTACAATGAGTTACATACCATAATGTAAAATAAGCATATACTACAAATAAATTCAGAGGGTTAATTTTTATGGATGTGAGATTAGGATTGTTTTTATAACTTTTGGGGTTTGTTCCAAGGATAATTTTTTATCTTATAGCTACATATCCAACTTAAATTAAATGTATGGTGGATATAAGTAACCTAAAAAGGAGAGATCTAATCCATTGGAGCTTATAAAATATTTGGCAATTTTGATAAAATGGTTAAATAAAGTTAAGGGCAATCTAGGTGCGTTGAGGTAGCAAACAACAAGGTGTTTTTCCTCTGAAACAACCACCAATGCAGAAACATTAGAAGACATCAAAGGCCTTATAAATGACTCCAAACCCACTATAAATGGTGCTTTATGGAAAGAGAATGTACAAGTTGATCTAGCTAACCCTTCCATTTACACAAACCAAGGAACAAATGTGAGAGATAATAAAAATATTATCTAGCTCAATAGTCAAAATGCACAAGGAAGATGAGATATGAAAACAATAACATGGGTCAGGGAATGACATTAATTTTGTCATTTGACAAAATAATGGAGGAAAAGAGGGAAAATGAAAGGGAAAGGCAAGGTCTAGTTCTCCATGAGATCATGATTTAACAATCAAAATTGATGACTAAGCTATTAATTCAATATGTTATAGTTAGGACTCTTAATCTCACAACTTACTAAGCATATTTCAAAGGAAGGATCTTAATAAAAAAATTTGAAAAAGACACCAACGAAATATACTTTGAGTGGTAATATTAGTATAAATTTTAGAAGAATTTAAGGGTTTAAATTAAAATAAATTTATGAAATAAATATGTATAGTTTCCAATCATGCAAATAAAATGTTAGATTTAATGTTAACATTTTTTCAAATATATATCCTTTCGAGAAATACCCAATAAGGAATATTTAGAATTTAAATAGTTATGTTATTAATAAAAATATAGTAATGTTAGTATAGACCTATTATATGAAGCATACCTATAGTACCTATGTATCAAAGTATTGTTTGTATATTTCAATCATTGTATGGTATATGTTAACATAATTAGATCAATTCATAAACTAAGTTGTAACATGCAATAAAATATATTTAAATGTTCATACTATAATACTATATATTTTAGAATGTGTTTATTACGATATAATTTGGGTATGCAATGATCATATTGGAAGGACCTCTCCCGCTAATCAAACTCTAATTAACCATTAGGACAAAATCCAAATAAAAGATAATATGCGTAAAAAATTACTTGGAAAAAAATTCCAATCAGAATGATCCACATTAAGATCTAACCATCATAAAACATTACATGGTGTTGTAAAAAAATGTACCTCACTCGTTAGAGTTTTCCAATGAGGAGACATAATAAGAGTGCAAACTATAATTGCAAGAACCCATCTCATTGTTCAAACCCTAACTGATTATTATGACAATTCCATATATGAAACCCAACTAGAAACTAACAACCATTAAAACTTGAGTAAAGAATATCCTGATAAGACAATCCACACAAAATCTAACCATCATAAAAAATTACACAATGTCGTATAAAATGTATGTCATCACATTAGATTGGTTCAATGATAAGATATAATAGGTTCACAAAGAAAAATTTATTTACTATATTCATTAAAGTAGGATTATAATATGATTCATATCTATGAAGACACACTGACACGAGGGATCTACATCAAGATAAAACATGTAATCATAAGAAAACATGATAAATATCAACTTGACATATACTTAAACAACAACCCATCCATCACTTAGAAAAGTCAGACTACATGGACACTTTAGACTTAACTATATTTTTCCTTGTTAGATCTTGATTCATACATCTTTTTTTTAGTCCAACATACCTAAAATATGTGGAAAATCAAGGCCAGTCCCAACAATATTGTATAGAAAATGCTAGCATGCTCATTTCTTACATGCATATGGTGAACATATTAGTTTTAAGGTAGATTAATCCACAATTATAGATCTCTACACAAGATATAAGCATTAAGTACTTACTCTTTTATTGGATATTATTTAGAAAATTTTGGTTCTCTTCACATGGATATATACTTGAAAAGTAAAAAATCACTTTACATAGATATATATTCAAAAAGTAGAAAGGATAGACAAGAAATACACTTGAGCCATACACTTACCTATATAGAGTAGGTAATAGATATGATTCTTGCAATAAGGAATACAATATCATATCCATGTGATTCAATAATTAAACCTCATTAAATATGCTATACGTCTATGTTTTATATTATGCATTGGGTACTTTGAGGTGCACCACTAAAAAAACTAGCTAGTGGATACAATGTCCATACTAGCTAGCAGTATATAAGATCTAAGGATTTTAGACAACCAAATCTCTGCACACACCTTGGTTCAAATCAAGGGTAATAAGAGGAAGAGTGTTCAAAGACCAAGTCTATAATATAATTGCTCAAAATTGGATCCTACCATAGGCTTGCCCTGGGTACACATGTCACATCACCAATAAAATAGGGTATAAAATCTAGCCAGCTAAGACACAACCACATCTTTTATTCATAAAATATCCCCAGACCAATAGTCACAATTGTGTCTCAACAAAACTTGTGGATGTTAGGTATACCAACCCACTCATTGTTGTATATTCAAAAATATAAGTTGGGAGCATGCAATCCATAAATTGCTATAAAATGAACCCATTTCATGATTTGCCCCAATGACCCTGGGAAATTGATTTATGGAATAAGTGTGCTACATGATTGGGGTTACACTTGATTAATTAAGGCGATTACTAATATCCCAATTGCATCAAACGATTACAAACAATTCAAGGAGATATAGTTGACATATTAATGAAGTCTAACAACTCTAGAATATATAAACCATATAAACATATATAAAATTAGAAATTAAGGAACATGTAATCATATTTGTCCACAACGAGACCCAACATATCAATAGCAATCTAAACATGCCCAACATATCAATCTCGGCCACAAAAAGGGCCAAGATATAATGTCATAGCATATCATCCTTTATTAAGGCACAACAAGGATTATTTCTACCTCCGTTATTTAATTTCCAATGTGAAAATAGTATCACAAAATATAGTATATCACATAATAGATACAAAGTCTCATAATCTGCATATAGGACAAGACATGGTTATAAAACATGAATAATCATCACCATTCAAGTCTATGGTATCATAAGGAACTATCATATTGTATTGACATTAGGAACATTTAGTTCTATTTTTCAAAGATCACTTGGTCAAAATAAAGTATACATTAACACTAAGACAAGGTTACCAAACCATAAGATCACATCATTTTTCCACCTTAACTGTTTCATTATTTTACCATCATCTTATATTTGATCCATATTTAAACATGGACTGACCTTAACCCTTAGATCTTGACAATATCCTAACTATGACACCCATATCATTGCATTGAAGGTTATATATATATATATATATATATATATATATATATATAAATATATATATATCCCACATCCATGATATATCTTGTAATGTGACATTTCATCACAAATATATTCAATCTCTTAAGACTATAGAGAAAGTAGAGACAAAATACATAGGCAACAATATGAGGAAAAGGATTACATATGTGATCCTATAACCATAAAATGATTCTACTTTGTTTTTAGAACTTGAATGGATAATAATACCTCTGAATTAATTTATATTCACTTTCCTAATTACCCCCATGATAAATTTTAAGTGCATTCATATAATCGTGGTTATTTATTCATAATTAATTTTATCTCCATTTATGAACCAATTAAGTGTACATGACTCTGGGAGATATGAGGCAATTCATAAAGTCACCCAAACTACTCGTTAGGGCATAAACAACTACTACTAGCCATGAAAGGCTAATTTCACCACTTTAGGTCATACTAAAGATAAGACCTTATAGGAACATCAAAACCACCTAATATTATGGATTGACCTCTTGATACTATTGAAATCCCCATACCAAATTTCAATTTCAAATATGAAAGTATTTGAGAGGTGCATATATATAAGAATATACATAAAAGGACAACTTTATGCATAGATGAGCTATCTCTAGATTATAGATCTAGCACAAATGAAATTTCAGCAACATAACAGTTCTATAAAGCACTATATCATTTTGTATCCACCATCAATTATTAAGAATAATATGTACATCGACTTCCACATCATATGGCACCAAAATTTCACAAATTGGAGAGTTTTAATAACATTACACATATATTTAAGTTTTAAACAAAACATGTTTAAGTGGACATGATATTAACACGTGGCATCACTTTCATAAAATTAGGAAGACCATAAATTATATATTTCCCTTCCATTTATCTAGAACAGCTCTCAAGAAATCATCTTTTATCATATGAAGAGATCATAGAGCAAAATTATAGCATTTCGAGCACCAAAGCACAAATTTTGAATATTTAGTTTTTGAAACAATAAAGTGGTAGGTCCATGTTATTAAGTATCACTATTTATAGATAGAGGGATGCATGCAAATCTGAAATCACATCATTAATATCAAAAAAATCTTAAGGATTCGACCTTTAGACATATAGATCAAATTTTAGAGAAAATTTAAGAATTTACACGTGCAAGTACGCCCAAAGAATGCTAGCAGATGCTATATCACTTGCCTCTCATAGTGATGATCATAAGGTCCATGCAATATAGAAGCAACAAGATTGAACGTCATAGATTATCTCTCAAATAGACATAAAATGAAAATTCCAAGCAAGATCTAGCTTCCCTTGAAACAAAGAGATGAAAGGAGGGTTCTTTAGATATATGGGGTAGGTTCCACCATGGAAATCCATGAGAATCAATAAAATGTGAAATAAGAGAGGTTAAATAGTAGGAAAGGGGTAACTAAAGGAATATTTCACTTGATTAGGGATAAAAGAGAAGTTCTCTAACTCTAGAAACATCTATATAAGCTTGACCATCTCCATACAAGGACATGCAAGATTCCATCCATGACTGTTACAACCTCAATTTTGGGTTCTTTCGAGGAGAAATGTAATTTCTCTTAATAAAGATAAATGAAAAAATAATGATGTCTTTTGATTGAATGCAAGAATTTTGTTTAAAATAGCCTTATTGATTTTTTTGTCGGCTTTATTGGCTATTGGGCCCAATAACAAGGAAAAGACAAAGGAAATTCAATTATTAAAAGAATATTTAAGAAATAGACAAAAGAAAGGCGTAGAAACCTCTAGAAGGCAAAAGAATATAATCCAAAGTTGGATTTCGTACCTCTTGGGTTCCTTGGGTTTCAAGGAGTCCAAAGTTGCAAAGATTAAATATTTCTTTATTAAGAAATAAATTGAAAACAATGATAAAATGTGGAAAATAAGTGGAAAGAGGTATAATTAAGTTATCCTTGGTGGATTTTCGCATCCAAAGGATTCCTAATGTTAAATGGAATGCCAATGAGGAAAATAAAAAGAAAAGGAAAGATAAAATACCCGTAATAGAAAATAAGAAGATAATGTGAATACATTATTAATGGATTATGCGGTAATGTTAAAAAGGAAGTATTTTCTACTTAAGGAAAATATATTTTTGTGGCCAATTAATTAAAAGGCAAGAATAAAGAGAGTAAGGGAGAGGATTTTAGTTTTCCTAAATATCCAAGTAATAAAGAATATCCAAAGATAAGGAAGAGTGAGAAGATTTCTTCACTATGAAGGAATATGATTTCCTATTAGGAAAGGGATTTGTTTTCCCTTAAATAAATGTCTTGGGGTGTGGATACCCTCCCCTACATAAGGGGTAGATCCCAGGGATGATTTCAAAGGAGTTCCACGTATCCCTCTCTTCTTCTTCTCCTCCTTTGTAAGCAAACCCTAACCTTAAGGGTATATCTCTAACCAGAGAGCCACGAGGGCCATGGCGTTGTCATGTTGGAGCTGGGAAGCTTCCATGAAAACCCTAAATGATCCGTTATCATCTCCAGACACTCGACCCCTCACGGTTTCCTGCAGCACAGCTACAGTGACTAGTCACGGGTAGCAGGTCACCCAGCCTGAGCTGACCACCTTGGCCATGGCCTGAGAGCGTTGCCGTGCACGAGGAGGAGTGATGGAGGCAAAGGGACAGGTTTGAAGGGCCTTCGAGTCCTGGGAGGAGCGACAAATGTCGCACATATCGGGACTAGGGTAGCAGCGCTGGACCTCTGCGAGGTTGAAGATGATGGGCTCCATTGGAAGGTTATGCCCCTCCGGGCATTGAAGAGTCAGGAATGTAACCAAGGATAAAATCATAATTTCAAAATGTTTTCAAGCTGGCCAAGTACGTTGCATGGAAAGGCCGACGTGGTAGCCTCCCATTGGCCCAAGTAAGATTTTATTGAAAAATTCTTAGTTAAATATTGGTAGCTCGGATTGGTATGTATAAAATATGACAATTGCTCCAAAACATGAGAGGAATCCAATAAAAATGTATATAGAAGCTAATTCATCTTGCAATTCAAAAAGTAGTGTAAGTTGTCAACTTCAATGAATTAAAGATTAAGAAACCCTATTTTGAGTTGATTAATAATTTTAGTAGGGTTTAATGGATGATTAAAGTCAAGATTAACCTGTTAATGATAAAAAGGAACATTAGGAACAAAAAGAATGAGCTTTGCATGTAATTAGTTTAATTTAAAGTTTGATGTGCATAAATATACTTTAATGGGCCTTGAAACCCTAATATTGGTAAATGTGACTCTTAATGGCTTTAATTATTCAAAATTGTGAATAAAGCTAAGATATGATGATTTAAAGCTATTTTGAGTATAAAAGTTCCAAATTGTGGATAAATATCCTTAATATGATAATTAGGGTTTTTCTAATGGATAAAGGTAGAATTACCGATAAATAACGTTCATATGTGAATCAGACCATAATGAACTATGAATTGATGATAAATTTGCATAATGACTTTGTCATAGATTAAAAGGGTAAAAATGGTAGCTTTAATGTAAAAGAGGCTTAATGGACTTAATTGATGACTGATTGTGACTTCAATTTGAAATTAGGGTTATGTGTTGTTAAAAGATAACCTTAATATCTTTTGTGAAGAATTGATGAGATAATTAGGGTTTAAAATAGTATAATGAAGAGGAACCCTAATTGGAATAGAAACCCAAAATGTAGACTAGAAACCCTAGGAAGCGAGCTAGGTTTAATAGATCTTGATGGCATGATCAATGATAGTAAAATTGGATGCATATTTTAGGATCAACTTGGTGTGTGCTTGCTTGGTTTCTTAATTGGTTGAATTATTTCTGCAATCAAGTCAGCTTGACATGTATATGGTTAATTATGGATAATCACATTAGTTTCTCGAATAGTTTCCTAGATGATTCATCGCATTGAATGCAAATTATCAGTTGGGATGTTTATACTTGCAAAACATAAAGTCACTTTGATTATCACAATAATAATAGAAGTGTGTATTCTCACACCTACATGCCACCCTAATGGATGATGCAAAAAGGTCAATCCCCGGAGGGAAGACCTATGGGCACCATGAGTGGTGACCCCAGGCACCAAGCTCGGCATTGAGAAGGTGGCCTATGATATTGCATGACTAGAGGGCACCATGAAGGGTGACCCCAGGAACCAAGCTCGGGATTGAGAATGTGGCCTTAAGTCATCGGCAAAAGAGAAACCCTAAGGTGGGTATGCCAGGGTTAGGGAAAAAGCGGTGGAGAATGTCATACTGAAAAGTGTAAATTGGCTTGTTAATTAACTTGATTGTGATAATTAGATTGTTAGCCATATTTGCAAAATTTTGGTTGTCCCCACATAGCGGCATATTTTGATATGTTGACCGACGTTTTGTTTGTCGGTGTTTTAGGTACAAGATTGAAAAGGACAAACAGTAAAGTGACATATGTGGAATTAAATAAGAATTAAAGTACAAGGAGGATTAGTTAGAATAGACTCCAGATGTGTATAGAAGTAGATATCCAAGTTTTTGAAAAAGGTATGAAAATTTTTATTTCATTACAACCTTTCAATTTAGTTAGTAGAATTTGATAATTGTTATTGATTATTTTTCGAACCTTTGATCATGTTAATTGGGATAATGGATCTGACCTCTTGGTCTCCCTTAATTGGGGATTATCGGGAGGCAGGGTCATTACATTTGGTATCAGAGCCTAGGTTCCTCATTTAATCTTTAATAATTTATAAAACTTTACAAACTATGTAGAACCCAAGGGAGTTATTAGAGGAATTTCCAAAAGATAGAGGTGTCTAGAAAAGGATCACGTCCGGGGGCTGGAAATATTTTCCTCCGCACCGCTAGTCAGAATATGAGGACTCCTGGATTAGTGTGACTGCCTGGCCGATGTCTCAGGATTTGACTCGAAATAAGATACCTTTAGGACTCTCTCATCTTATTCATCCCTTCTCAACTCAAATGTTGTTGAGGACCTTAAGGTTTAGGGTTTTCTCTCTCTTTTCCTCATGCTCTTGAGGTATGGGTAAGGTTGATAAGGCTTAAGAAATCCTCCACCAAATTAATGAAAAGCATGTAAATAAGATGTCATGGACATAAGCTTAATAGATTAAGCATAAACTAAAGAATAGATACATGCTTAGGTCATATGACATAAGTTGTCATGCCCTCAGGAGAGACCTAAGGCTAGACCTTCTTGTCAGGAGGATAAGTAAAGAGAGTTATTCTTGGAAGTAGAGACCTCCATTATAAGTAGAGACTGGGCACCTCCTTTGAGAATGATGTTAGCCCTAACCCTAAGTGAAGGTTAGAGAGAGAGAGATGACACGAGGAGTTAGATGTCATGATAGACCAGGCGTGAGGGTGGACATGCTTTTGGATGCCCATATGAGCCATGAGAGGTTAGATGACCTAGTACCTTTGGCGACCCAACCCTGGGAAGGGTCGTACATCTTAGAAGCAAAGGATAGCTCCTTCAATGATGAGGTCAGTGAAGGACATATAGAAACCCTATGGGCTTATGCAAGTAGGGCATAGTATGCACCCAGAGTACATCAGTAGTGCTGACATTAGGCTAAAACCCTAGCCAAGAGAGTATGTTGAATACCTTATGAGATGAGCATAGAGGGTTATGGATAACCTTGAGAAAACATAAGCTTGAACATAGGCTTCACCACGTAGGGGTATGCTTGTGAGCCTGATCCTACATGGAGAAAGGACCTCTAATAGTGAGGCTAGTTGTAGGGTTAGCTATAGAGAGAGAGAGAGTAGGACCCCGATCAAGAAGGTTGGAAGCCTAGACTCTGAGATTTGAGGAACAGTGGGGAGTTGAGGATGATGCGACCTAGGTGGATGCTAGTGGTTGCCTCATGCTTGATCCCTGGAGGCTGATGATATCTGGGTTGCCATTAGAGGAACCAAGCCCTAGAGAGAGGATGATGCTTCTGGTACCTATGTGCTTGTAGTATAGGTGTTTACCTTTTGAGATAGGAAGAAGAGTTCCTTAGACCTGGAGAGGTTTAGTAACATGTTGTGAGGCCTTGTACCTTGTTGATTGTCCTTGAGGGGGACTCAACTCTAAAGTGTTGCTCGAGTAGAAGGATGACAGGAAGTGCATGTCATGCCTTATACATGCTTGATTTGTGGTTAAGAGGTTGAGCATGCAATTTGACACACAAAAGTGAACCTAGGGTTCCTAGGCCTAAGAGGGGAAGTGGTGTACCTGATGCTCATGATGAGATTTGAGTTTCTATAGATTTGAGCATGGTACTCTTCATGGTTAGAGGAAAGGGAAACCACTTAAGTTTAGGGTATGTTTGATGAACCCCTCACAACTAAGTTGATGACATGGGAAGGTATGATCTTGATCCAATGTTGAGGAATGAGAACAAATATGACCTAGCATGGTTTAGCAGGTGGTCTGCTTGTGCCTTAGTAGCTTACTAGGGTTAGGCACGCTCATGTGGATGTAAACCCAAGACATAAGGGTGTTTGTGACCTTGTTGTCAAGAGTTGTAGTTTCCTCCCATCATGGGAGAGGGACCCTTTGGTAGGGTGTATACCAGTTTTGTGGGTTTTGAGGAAACCTAAAGAGGTCTCATAGGATCTTGAGAAGCTAAGTGAAAAGTACACGACATGAGAATGAACCTGTAGACCCATAGATTACCATCTCTAAGTGCATGTGGATTTGTTACATGGAGGTAACCGGTATGGGGCCTGACCAAGGTAGGCAGGTCGCCATGGCCCCTGTGAATGGATGAAAGTCAGCCCATGAATGCAGAGAGAAATGATGAAGGCATGGGTAAGGTTCCTAGTTAGACATGTACTATGATAGAATCCTAAGTCTATCCTAGGGTCAGGTAGGGATAAGACCAATGGATGTAGTAGTTGCCTAATTCCCTAGTTGCACGTGACCATAGGGTCGGGAGGTAACAACTATCATTGTATAAGGGCCATGGGTTAGGAGATTGATCACCTTCGTGAACTCATGGGACCCAAAGGGTGGATGAGTAGGGCACTCTCTGGATGCATAAGGGAACAGGGATGACCCCAAAAGTGTCGGCACCCTATAGACCTACAGGAGATGACCAAGGAATGTGTGTGGACCTAAGTAAGTTCGAGACCAGTTTTCCATGGAAGTAACTTTGATATTGAGATGATTGTGATGTAGAGACCTGGGTGGCACATTTTAACTTAGATTTAAAGGTGTACTGGCAAGGTGGGATGTACCATCTCTACTCTTGGAACATGAAGAACTCTATATTTGGACTGCATCCAAATGCTTATTTCCTCTGGTTATGGGAGTGAGAGATATGACAGTACACATGCCATACACCAAGGATAAAGATGATGTGAGTTGGAACGTTGCTACAAGGTATGAGGACAGAGATGATAACATACCTTGGTGGAGTGAATGATATGTGGATGGTTTACAAATATCAAGAGAAATAAGGTAGTCATCTTATAAGGATGTTTTTATCATGCGCTATGAGTTATACAAGGTTGAGTTCAAAAACCAAGAGAATGAGCTCAAAGTTTCTTGATGAAGATAGACTTAGAGTTGAGATGAGATAATGAGTGGAATACATGGAGGTGTATGTCTTCAACATTACCTAACACCTAAGGATGTGAAGGGGTAATGCATGATCTGGATGAGATGCAACTGCCTAGTTTAGCCAGAGGCTAGAAGAGGTTGTTAGGCTAACCCTATGTTTAAAAAAGAGATAATTTTAGCTAACACCCAGATGTAACGAGATCTGTTTAAACAAGTTAGTGGTTGTTTGGTTAGCCAATCTAGACATTGATGCAATGAAATGATGGTTGTAGAACCTCAGATGCACTTCTTTGGAAAAGAAGGTGATGAAACCCTGACTACAGTGGTTTAGAGTTTCTGAGGAGTTGATCTTGAGGAATCATGACATATAGGAGATCATGGTTTAAGATCACCATATACCGTGGTACTACTAAGATAATAAGTGACAGTACTTTGGATGCCTAAGATGATGTTGCATGGGGTATATTTCCATGCAAGCCAAGAGGTGAAGGACTGATGGAGCTAGAACTTACACCAAAAGATTACTCTTCCAATGGGAGTCCTAATGTGCACCAAAAATCCTAGAGAGTTGATGTCCTCTCTAGGTTTACCTACAACTGGTGCTAGATAAATGCTCCAACCCCACAAGAGTGTGGAAGCCTTATCATAGTATAGATTTAGGATCGAACCCAAATGACAACGTTAAGAATCTGAGTGTCTTTTTCTTGTTCCATATCAATCTAAGTTAATCATCTATATCCAAGAGTTTGATTTGAGTTATTTAACCTAAAACATGCAAAAGTAAAGGCAAGAATAAAAACTAGTTTAAGGATTAAAAACTGAGATTAGCAGATGATGATGGATCACTGGGGTGATGCGGGTATTCACCACCACTACACATGAATTGTACTTGTACCAAACGTAGCGAGACTTGTAAGCAGGATACATGGATGTTGTACAACACCGATGTCTTATAGGACAAGAGTAATGCATACATCCTTCACGGGTTGAGTAACTCTCATCCGATATGTATCTACGTGTCAATGAAGATATGTAGTCTCCGAAGAGAAAATCTTACTCAACCTCATGAAACGTGCATCGGAAAACTAACAAGCGAGCGATAATTACCAAATCGATTAGTATCCTTATAGACTATCCCTCTTTCGAGGATATAGCTATGAGAAACGTGAGAGTGTTGCAACGTCAACCATTCTCGAATGAATGGTCAAGTACTTTGCACCACTCTCTCCTCAGAGTGTGTTCCGTGACCTGTCAAGGTCGCACTTTTGTACGTCAACTGATTCCATTTCATAGTACAAAAGTACAACAATGGAGGTGAGTTTACTCCACTCCTTAGAAAGCGTTCCTAGATACCGAAACGGGTGCGCGGTGGATACACGCACCAGAAACCAATACTAAACCGGTATTCGAGTCTCGGGAGCGGTCGTAGACAAACCACAACGAAAGACAATAGATGAATACAAGAACGCGGCCAACATTCGAGCATGTATGGAACGGTTTAGTATTGAAATGAAATGATAGCATCTTTTTAGTACAAGATACAAAACACGGGCAGCGGGGCTAGTCCCCGAACCCCAGTGGATGGAACAACTCGCTCCTCATAGAGGGAGCAACAAAGAAGGAGAAGAGAGAGAAAGAAAGCATCGTCGGAGCAGAAGAGTAGATCTGTGACAGCCCGGTGTAGATCGTCGCAGTCTCCGGGACTTCTCCGTCGTGGTCGATGTCGTTCGTTTCTCCGCCTCGATCTTCGGGTCAACCTCCGGAATTGCAAGAGTAGGATAAGGTGGAGTTGTGGTGTGAGGAATGGTGAGATGGTGATGGAACAGCCTTCTAGAGCTGCGCCCGGACTGGCAGCTCACCGGATCTAGACTCAGCTCGGGATTCTGGGGCTGTGTGTGAAATTTGGGCTGAAACGGTGCCCGGGCAGTCTGGCGGCGTTCCGGCACTGGTCCCAGTCCGGCAGCTTTTGGCCGTAGTGAGATGGGATGTCCCAGACCATGTCTCTACCCTTCTATTTATAGGCTTGGCATGTGTCTTGGACGGGTTGGGTTTGTTCTACAAATTACCCAAAATATCATGGCTTTAGCTTTCGGTTCCCTTTTCTCACAGTTTTAGTGCTTGCGGTCCTCCTCTCGGTCTTGAGACCGAGAGGGTCTTCCATTCTCGCGGTCTTGAGCATTCACCAGCAGCATGCGGTTTGTTATTTGCTTCATGCGGTCCTTCTCCACTGATTTCTTTATTCGGTTTTGTGCTCTTGCGGTCTTGCGCCTCTCGGTCCAGAGACCGTGAGAGGCCTCACGGTCTTGAGATCGTGAGAGGCCTCACGGTCCTGGTGGTCAGCAACTTCATTCGATCCTTCATAGCAGCGAGTCATGCGGTCTTCATTTCTCAAGTATCCAATCGGTTTGCATATACGTGAGTATAGCAAACAGTGTTCACGTGAGTTCTTTTATTTCTAATCCAGCAAACAGTTTGCGAGCGAAAACTCCAATTGGTTGAATAGTGTATTCCCCAAACGGTTTCCAGCAGTGCTCCATTTGGTTTGGTAGAGTATGCTGAATTAGCAATCGATTTTGACTTTTCAAAGATGCTCTCTCGGTTTCCACACGTAATAGCTGCTCGATTGTTAATTATCAAATGGTTTAATGTATTGCTGGGCACTTTGCCAACGATCTTACTAGCTTTTGGTTTTGGTTCTTGCGTGCATGCATGCACGTGATTTCAGCAAACGGTTTCGTATGTTAGCTCTTATCAAACGATCCCATAAACTTATCCATTCGATTTGCATGATCTTCGCAATCCAACAAACGGTCTTCTCATTTGCTGCTCAAACGGTCTTCGACTATTGTTACCATACGGTCTTCGATTGATGGGCGAACGGTCTACGCATGTACTGCATTGTTCAGTCTTGGCGAGATGCGCATCCGGTCTGCTAGCATTCGGTCTTCACTTCTTGCACCGCAAACGGGCGCCGACGTTGTTGATGATGTATAGCTCAAACGGTGTCGCATGCCATCAAAATCAAACGGTCTTCGGTTATTGTATCATACGATCTTCGAGCGCATGCATACGTACAGCTCAAACGGTCTTGCTTCGATCGGTCTTGGGACCGTGAGGATCCAAACGGTCTTGGGACCGTGAGGATCCTCGCAGTCTTGAGACCGCGAGGATCCAAACGGTCTTGAGACAGTTTGGATCCAAACGGTCTTGAGACCGCGAGGATCCAAATGGTCTTGAGACCGCGAGGATCCAAACGGTTTTGAGACCGTGAGGATCCAAACGGACTTGGACCGCGAGGATCCAAACGGTCTTGAGACCGTGAGGATCCAAATGGTCTTGGGACCGCGAGGATCAAACGGTCTTGAGACCGTATGCATGGAGTTTCTTGATTTTCCTTAGTGGTCGGATGAAAAGGAACTGTTGGATCTCGATCGGATGGTTGCGAGTGATCTGCAGAGGGAAAGGAGAATGTGTAAGAGATAATATCATCGAATATACTAGTAATTAGAACTATTTAGGCAATATTTGCAAGGAATTAGTGAAACACTCAAAGTAAACCAAAGCGAGGGTAAATCAGTCAATATGAGTAACAAAATGCCTATAATTGGCGACTGTGCAGATGAATCTGGAGGGTTCATCAAGGACGAACACCAGTAGCCCAGTGCATTGATATAGAGGATAAAAGAGTCCCTGAGAGGGAATGGGAGTTCATCACTAAGGATGTTGTGGTAAGTCTCCCCTAGACCAAGGAAGGTCAAGATCCAATATGGGTTATGGTAGATCGCCTTCCCTAGATGACATGAATAAGAAAGAATATTGTCAAGGGACGGATCTGGTTGAACTGCATAGAGATGGTTCAACTACACCATGATGCGAGTTCAAAAGTTCTTGAGTATAACCTAAAGGTTCACTTCCATAAGGTGGAATTAGCTATATGAAGAACTCAATGCTACTACAGTTTATCACCCATAACTAATGATTAGTGTAATCCATACTAGAGGTTCTTATGAGTGTATATGTGCTCGTTCAGGGTGATACCTAGAGACAGTTCTTGTTCTCTGTAAGATGTGATGATAACCTCCATAGCCAGTATCGGGATGTAAAGAAGCTCTATAAGGGATGTTGTGTCGGTCACCACTTCATTGAGATGATGTTGGTGAAGGGGCCTCGTGAAGGTCAGAGAAGAACCACAGTGTGTGCAGATGAAGTCACTTTGATCGTGCAATGGCTGAAAGAGAGCCCAAGGGAGACAGGATTTGTGAGCGGATGCAAAGCAAAACTGACATGCAGTTCACTGTGGGAGAGTATGTGATGTGAAAATATGACCCCTCTAAGATACAACTAAGAAAGCTGAGTCCCCGATGTACAGGTCCATTTGAGATGGATTAGTGGAGATGGTTGTGTTTAGCCTTACCCCTCAGGATAACATGATGTATATTGTGTTCCATGAGTCTGATCTAGAGCACTATGTGAGGTACCCAAGCCATGTGCTGAGCCCTGAACCTATTCATCTTTTGAGAGGTTGAAATGTCCCGAGTCACCTATGAGGGTACAATATACCAAGGTAAGAAAGAACTCAGATGGAAGAATATGAGATGATAAAGGTTCTAGGGAAGCACCATGGAAAGGGTGAGGCCACATGGAAGTTATGATGGAAATAAGAAAGGCTTATCTTTTTTGTTTGTGTGCCTAGAGGAATTTTGAGGGCAAAATTCCTATAAGAGGGGAAGGATGTTACGACCTCAATTTTGGGTTCTTTTGAGGAGAAATGTAATTTCTCTTAATAAAGATAAATGAACAAATAATGATGTCTTTTGATTTAATGCATGAATTTCATTTAAAATAGCCTTGTTGATTTCTTTGTGGGCTTGATTGGCTATTGGTCCCAATAACAAGGAAAAGATAAAGGAAATTCAATTATTAAAAGAATAATTAAGAAATAGAGAAAAGAATGGCGTAGAAACCTCTAGAAGGCAAAAGAATATAATCCAAAGTTGGATTTCATACCTCTTGGGTTCCTTGGGTTTCAAGGAGTCCAAAGTTGCAAGGATTAAATATTTCTTTATTAAGAAAGAAATTGAAAACAATGATAAAATGTGGAAAATAAGTGGAAAGAGGTATAATTAAGTTATCCTTGGTGGATTTTTGTATCCAAAGGATTCCTAATGTTAAATGGAATGCCAATGAGGAAAATAAAAAGAAAAAGAAAGAGAAAATACCAGTAATAGAAAATAAGAAGATAATGTGAATACATTATTAGTGGATTATGTGGTATTGTTAAGAAGGAAGTATTTTCTACTTAAGGAAAATATATTTTCATGGCTAATGAATTAAAAGTTAAGAATAAAGAGAGGAAGGGAGAGGATTTTCATTTTCCTAAATATCCAAGTAATAAAGAATATCCAAAGATAAGGAAGGGAGAGAAGATTTCTTCACTATGAAGGAATATGATTTCCTATTAGGAAAGGGATTTGTTTTCCCTTGAATAAACGTCTTGGGGCGTGGATACCTTCACCAATATAAGGGGTAGAGCCCAGGGACGATTTCAAAGGAGTTCCACATATCCCTCTCTTGTTCTTCTCCTCCTTTATAAGTAAACCCTAACCTTGAGGGCATAGCTCTAACTAGAGAGCCACCAGGGCCATGGCATCATCATGTTGGAGGTGTGAAGCTTCCATGACAACCCTGAATGATCCGCTATCATCTCCAGGCACTCGACCCCTCACAGTTTCCTACAGCATGGCTGCAGTGACTGGCCGCGGGTAGTAGGTCACCTGGCCTGGGCCGACCACCTTGGCCATGGCCTGAGAGACTTGTCGTGTACGAGGAGGTGCGGCAGAGGCAAAGGGATAGGTATGGAGGTCTGTTGAGTCCTGGGAGGAGCGGTAGATGTCGCGCAGATCACGACTAAGGCAGTAGCGCTGGACAGCCGCGAGGTTGAAGACGATGGGCGTCGTTGGACGGTTATGCCCCTCCAGGCATTGAAGAGTCGGGAATGTAACCAATGATAAAATCATAATTTCGAAATGTTTTCAAGCTAGCCAAGTGTGTTCCATGGAAAGGCTGACGTGGCAGCCTCCCATTGGCCCAAGTAAGATTTTATTGCAAAATTCATAGTTAAATATTGGTAGCTCGGATTGGTACGTATAAAATATAAAAATTGCTCATAAAAATGAGAGGAATACAATAAAGATGTATATAAAAGCTAACTCCTCTTGCAATTCAAAAAGTATTGTAAGTTATAAACTTTAATGAATTAAAGATTTAGAAACACTTTATTGAGTTGATTAATATATTTAGTAGGGTTTAATGGATGATTTAAGTCAGTATTAACCTGTTAATGATAAAAAGCAACATTAGGAACAAAAAAGATGAACTTTGCATGTAATTACTTTAATTTAGAGTTTCATGTGTGTGAATATACTTTAATGGGCCTTGAAACCCTAATATTGATAAATGTGACTCTTAATGACTTTAATTATTCAAAATCATGAATAAAGCTAAGATAAGATGATTTTAAGCCATTTCAAGTATAAAAGTTCCAAATTGTAGATAAATATCCTTAATATGATAATTAGGGTTTTTCTAATGGGTAAAGGTAGAATTAATGATAAATAACATTCATATGTGAATTAGACCATAATGAACTATGAATTGATGATAAATGAGCATAATGACTTTGTCATAGATTAAAAGGGTAAAAATGGTAGCTTTAATGTAAAAGAGGCTTAATGGACTTAATTGATGACTGATTGTGACTTTAATCTAAAATTAGTGTTATGTGTTGTTAAAAGATAACCTTAATATCTTTTGTGAAGAATTGATGAGATAATTAGGGTTTAAAATAGTATAATGAAGAGGAACCCTAATTGCAATAGAAACACTAAAAGTGGACTAGAAACCCTAGGAAGCAAGCTTGGTTTAATAGATCTTGATGGCATGATCAATGATAGGAAAATTGGATTAATATTTTAGGATCAACTTGGTGTGTGCTTGCTTGGTTTCTTAATTGGTTGAATTATTTCTGCAATCAAGTCAGCTTGACAGGTATGTGGTTAATTATGGATTATCGCATTAGTTTCTCAAATAGTTTCCCGGATGATTCATCGCATTGAATGCAAATTATCAGTTTGGATGTTTATACTTGCAAAACGTAAAGTCACTATGATTATCACAATAATAATAGAAGTTTGTATTCTTGCACCTACATGCCACCATGATGGATGATGCAAAAAGGTCAAGCCCAGGAGGGAATACCTATGGGCACCATGAGTGGTGACCCCAGGCACCAAGCTCGGGATTGAGAAGGTGGCTTATGATATTGCTTGACTAGAGGGCACCATGAAGGGTGACCCCAGGCACCAATCTCGGGATTGAGAAGGTGGCCTTAAGTCATTGGCAAAAGAGAAACCCTAAGGTGGGTATGCCAAGGTTAGGGAAAAAGCGGTGGAGAATGTCATACTGAAAAGCGTAAATTGGCTTGTTAATTAACTTGATTGTAATAATTAGATTGTTAGCATATTTGCAAAATTTTGGTTGTCCCCACACACCGGCTTATTTCGATATGTTGACCAATGTTTTGTTTGTCGGAGTTTTAGGTACAAGATTGAAAAGGACAAATAGTAAAGCGGCATATGTGGAATTAAATAAAAATTAAAGTATAAGGAGGATTAGTTAGAATAGACTCCAGATGTGTATTGAAGTAGATATCCAAGTTTTTGAAAAAGGTATGCAAATTTTTATTTCATTACAGCCTTTCAGTTTAGTTAGTAGAATTTGATAATTGTTATTGATTATTTGTCGAACCTTTGATCCTGTTAATTCGGATAATGAATCTGACCTCGTGGTCTCCCTTAATTGGGGGTTACCGGGAGGCAGGGTCGTTACAATGACCATCATCTTCCTTGGAGCTTCCTACAACCATCTAGGCTCTCCATCACATTCTAAAAGAAACGAGGAGTGTCAAATGGTTGTGTAGCCAAAAGGGGGATATATGTAAGGCTAGGTGGTCAAAAAGTATAGAGAGTCCTTAACTAGAAAAGTCACCAATTAACATAACCAATCTCTCACTGGTTGATACGGTTGGATCCTAGATGGGTGATTAGATGCTCTAGAGGGGGGGTGAATAGAGCTGAATGCACTTAAACAAAATTCATTAGACCTTCAAGATATATTACAAGATAAGGTTGCTAAATAGAAATTTGTGTGCAACTATAACATACATAGAAAGGGAGAGAGAGATTGAGAAAACACAAGTAGACAAGCTATTTAGAGTGGTTCCACACTTAAAACTAGAAGTATGTCAGTCCACTTACCTAGAGAGGTCAACCTCTAGGATTTCCTAACCATTGCATTCTTATATTCATTCATACGACTTACAATACATGACCAAACAAAGGACTTACCTATCCAATACGAAGAGTCTTCAACCTTACCAAGGACTTACCCACTTTTCAAGGAGTCACCCGACTTCTTTCAAGGACTTACCTACTCTTGCACAAGTCTTCAGCCTTGTAGGAATTACCCACTCTTCTTGGATCTTCCTCCTTTGACTTCGCCTTCACTCAGAGAAGCTTCCACCAAGGGCTTACCCACTTGAGAAAGGAGTCTTCTGCCTTCACTAAGGGCTTACCCCCTCTAGCTCCAAGTCTTCATCCCTGATCTTCACCAAGGGATGCCTTCCCTTATTCTTCTTCACCTCTCTTATCTAAGAGAGAACCTTCATCTTCATGGTTGAAAAGAGAGATGGGGAGGTGGCGGAAGTGAGAGCCTCACAAGATATACAGGAAGGACTAGCTCTCTTACAAATCTCCTACTCACTCTAATGGATGTAGCAAGTGATTAAGCTTAGAGAGAGAGGAGGCTGTATAAAGCACTCAACTATAGAATAGGAACCTCACATAGAGTTTGCATTGAATGTTGAACCTTGGAATGAAGCCCAAGGGGTCCTATTTGTAGCTGGGGATGCCTCTTAGCCTTTGGGAACATTTGAGAATGAAAAATAGACGTTTTGTGGCTTGCAACAGATATATTTTCACTTGTTGCAACTCCACAATGGCTAGAAGCACTTTTCCGTATAGTGCAATCGGTCGAGTTTCTGTAAGGGTAACTCGACCGATAGAGTAAAAGACAAAGCCGATATTCAGATCATCGATCGAGTTTATCTTGGGGAAACTCGACCGACCAATGAAAATTGAATTGGTCTGGTACTCCATCGATTGAGTTCTGTGTAGTGTAAACTCGACCGATCAAAAGTCATTTTCAAGATCCAATCAGGATCAGTCGAGTTTGCACCTCATAGAACTCGACCGATGAACAGCCTGATGTGAATTTTGGAAAATAGCTTTTGAGTGCTTAAACATTCGATCTAAGTGCTCCTAATTTTTTCTAAGCTTAATTACAAGTCATACAATCATTACAAGTGATTTAAAACATGATTCTAATGGATTTACATCATATTACAAAAACATGCACTTGTATTGACTTTGACTTGTCTTTTCTCCAATTTAATATGCACAAGTTAGGGCATTTGGAGTGTGTCTATACCTAATCTGAAATCACTCAAGTAGAGACATTAGACACCAATATGTAGAATGGTTAGTCATCATCAAAACATGGGTTTAGTCAATTTAGATGTGAGTCAACATTGACCTAATTGACCTTGAGTCAACAAACTCCCCCTTTTTGAAGATGACAAACCATTCCATAAATGTATTGAAAGCATTTAAGTAAAGTCATACCTTTGGATAAGCCTAGGGGTTTCAATAGGATTGAGCTCATATGCTCCCCCTCAATTGATGCGCATGGAGTTCTCATACTCCCCCTCAATTGATGATATTTCTCCTGCATGGTTAGCTTTCATAACATTTATAGAATACTATGTCTTATACTCATATATGTTCTACACATATATTACTTCTCCCCTTTACATGGACATACTTCTCCTCTTCATGTAAGACATGCCTTCTTCCTCTTTTAAAAGAAGACATACCTTTCTCCCCCTTTGTCATTTCAAAACATGGGGTTATGAAGAAATAAGAAACATCACTTGTTAAAGAGAAAGGAGATAACACAAATATATATAAGGAGAGTAGAAGAGAACATATAGGGGCTTGTCCAAGAATAGAAAGAAAAGCAAGTTAAAGCATATAATTGAACAACTCAAATATGCAAGATAAGGTGCTGCAGAAAAATAATAAATTGCAATTTTGACCCTCAAGATGACAGAATTTGCCCAAAAAAGTGCCAGGGCTCATGGAAAAGCAATGAGCCTTGCTCAGAAGGTTGTTTCTGCATGAAAAACACCAGTCTTGCACCAAAAACTGAAACTAGAGCAAAATCTGCATAAAATCCAAAAATACTCCAATTTCTACATATAATGTAGATCTATGTACCCTACATCACAATGTTATGCAAACAACTCAAGATAGTAGATATGCAATTTAAGTAACAATCTTGAGCATGTATGAGACAAGATACAAGCATAACATATAGATGAGCAAAGATGCCAATTATAAACAAGGTTAGAACTACATGTATATGAACTACTAGTAGATGATATCACAAGTTAGGACTACTAGTAGGATCTACATCATAGCAAGAGATACCAAAAAATACACAACATAAAGCAAGCTATCACTAGATGTAGATATATATACAAACAAAGAGATATGCAATTTTATAAGCATGAAAGGATATAACTCACTAGATATGCATCCTTACCATAAGGTGATTTCCCCTAAGAACCTCAAGGTTGTATCAAAAAAAGATATACATCTAGATAGATGTAGCAAGTTAGAGGACAACGGAAGCAATTTTAGACACAACCAAGAGATCCAAAGAGATCATCATCAAAAACTGCAAAACAACTCAAAGCCAATAATTGCAAGATATAGATATACCAATAGAGCAATTTGAGAGATAGAGTTGTAAGAAAGATTGGCAATTTAGAACATGGAAATATGCATATATAAAGGTACCAAAGGAGAGTGCCAAAGAATAAGGCTATTGGTTGAGAAAATCTAGTTGAGAGGGGAATTCTCATTCAATAAGCCAAATGTATATTTTGTGCACAGTGTTATCGGTCGAGTTCTGTACATTGACAACTCGGCCGATGACAACTACTGGCAACACCCATTGGTGCCTATCAGTCAAGTTTCAAACATGACAAACTCGACCGACAGAGCAGCTGTCGAAGGGCACATATATTTCATAAAAACATATTTAAAGGTATGCTAAAAATGCAAACCATATCCAAACATGTCTAAGCAAGTTAGTAATGCACTATATAAGCATTAGAAATAGTTTTTGAGCAAGAGCGTGAAGAGAAACACAAAATACCACTTTTGACTCAAAAACCACATGCATAGTGCACACTAACTTGACAAAAACAAGTTAGAAATGGTTATAAAAAAGAAAACATTTACCTTTGTTCTACCATTCCCTTTTCCATTTGTTGTCACCCTCTACACATCTCACCTTTCTTCTTTCATGTGGATTGAGAAGTAAATTGGCAATTCAATAGCTCAAGTCAATCCATTTGCATGTAACCTACAAGAAGAAAGATGAAATGGTCCCCAATCATGTTTTTGGGTCTGGAGGGGTTTGTTTAGCAACCCGAGTCCTATTTCTCTTGGGTGCTTTCCTAAAAGGACAACAAGTAGAATAATGATCAATTTCATTGCAATAGTTGCATGTGCCCATAGTCTTGGAACTAGAGGATTCTCCATGGAATATTAGAGGTCCTTTATCTTTGTTGTTCCTTTGACTACTATCATATCCTAAACCATGTCTACCAACTTGTTTAGTAGTATGGTGTAGGATATCATTAAGGCTCTTCTTACCAACTAAGAATCTTTGCAAAGAAGATCTCAAATTATCATTATCAAGCATAAGAGAAGTAATAGTAGAAGACAAATGATTGATATTATCTCTAGTATGCAAAAGATCATTTTCTAAGCAAAGAGCTTTAGTTAAATAAGAATTTCTATTAATGTGAAGAGCAGCAACATCATTCTCTCTACTAGTAGAACTAGAGCAAGATTCATGCACATTGATTTTAGCAAGTAAGGAGGCATTTTCTGTTTCTAATTCTTGCAAAACAAAATCTTTGTCCTTGTTTTTAGATTTAAGAACATCAATATCATGCATGAGAGAACTAACAATTAAAGTATGCTCTTCATTATAACTAGGCATGAGAGGTTGAGCTTCTAGAAATCTAATCTTATCAAGCAAACTAGCATTTTCAAGTTTAAGAGAGTCTACTTGGCTAAGACAAGCATTTTTATCATCAAGCAAGCAAGAATTAGCATGTTCAAGATCATTTAATTCTACATGCAAATTATCAACAATTCTAGCAAGCTTTTTCTTTTTCCTTTTATAAGACTTAAGAGAGGCACAAGTATCATCAATAATAGCACTCAAAGATTCTTTATCTAAAGAGTTTAGATTTACCTCACTCGAGTCTTTAATGTTTGATGCTATAAGAGAAAAATGGCATTCTCCTTCATCACTAGAGCTTGAGCTTGATCCTTCACTTGAATCTTCACTTGAGCTTGAGTCGGAGGAGTCACTTGAGCTTGAGTGGCACTTATCTTCCCTTTTCTTGTGATGATGGGTCTTCTTGCCTTGTAGACAATCTATCTTGAAGTGACCCTTCTTTCCACACTTGAGGCACCGGGTGAAGGAGGAATTGCCTTTGTAGAATCTACCCTTGGAGTACATGGCATCTTCTTCAGCTTGAGAGGATGGAGAAGCTTGACCAACAATAGCCTTGATTTGAGCTTTGATTTCTGCCTTCTTCATTCTCTTGAGTTCTTTCTCCTCTTGTCTTTCTACTTCCTCCCTCTTGTCAAGTGTGTCTTCATGTGCTTGTAGATTTCCAATGAGCTCTTCAATAGGGATATCCTGAAGAGACCTTGCTTCTTCAATGGAAGTCACCTTGGGTTCCCACCTCTTGGGAAGAGTTCTACGGATCTTTGAGTTGATCTCTCTACTAGACATAGGATGTGCTAGAATATCAAGACCATTCACAATGGTGTTGAGCCTTGAGTATATGTTGGCTATCCTCTCCTCCTTTCCCATCTTGAAGTTCTCAAGCAGCCCTTTGAGCATGTAGACTTTGCTTTCCTCCACATGATCTATCCCTTCATAAGTGATGCATAGCTTTCTCCATACCTCATAGGCTATTTCACATGAAGAAATCTGGTTGAACTCGGTTGGGGTCATGGAGGCATAAAGGATGTGCATGGCACTAGCATTCAGGGTTGCTCTCTTCAAGGTAGCTTCATCCCATTCTTCAATCTTTGTCTTTGGTAGCATGTATGGGTTGTTCACCATTTTCCACATTTCAAGACTTGATCCTTGGATGTAGAATTGAAGCCTTCTTCTCCAATAGAGGAAACTGCTCCCATCAAAGATCGATAGGCTGATCAAGTATCTCCCTCCTTGGTACTCACCCATCTTCTCCTACTTGTAGAAGTATGCTTGGAGAAGCCAGCTCTGATACCAATTGTTGGATCCTAGATGGGTGATTAGATGCTCTAGAGGGGGGGTGAATAGAGCTGAATGCACTTAAATAAAATTCATTAGACCTTCAAGATATATTACAAGATAAGGTTGCTAAATAGGAAATTTGTGTGCAACTATAACATACATAGCAAGGGAGAGAGAGATTGAGAAAACACAAGTAGACAAGCTATTTAGAGTGGTTCCACACTTCAAACTAGAAGAATGTCAGTCCACTTACCTAGAGAGGTCAACCTCTAGGATTTCCTAACCATTGCATTCTTATATTCATTCATAAGACTTACAATACATGACCAAATAAAGGACTTACCTATCCAATACAAAGAGTATTCAACCTTACCAAGGACTTACCCACTTTGTAAGGAGTCACCCACCTTCTTCCAAGGACTTACCTACTCTTGCACAAGTCTTTAGCCTTGTAGGAATTACCCACTCTTCTTGGATCTTCCGCCTTTGACTTCACCTTCACTCGGAGAAGCTTCCACCACGGACTTACCCACTTGAGCAAGGAGTCTTCTTCCTTCACCAAGGGCTTACCCACTCTAGCTCCAAGTCTTCAGCCTTGATCTTCATCAAGGGACGCCTTCCCTTGTTCTTCTTCACCTCTCTTATCTAAGAGAGAGTACATTTGTCTTCATGGTTGAAAAGAGAGATGGGGAGGTGGTGGAAGTGAGAGCCTCACAAGATATACATGTAGGACTAGCTATCTTACAAATCTCCTACTCACTCTAATGGATGTAGCAAGTGATTAATCTTAGATAGAGAGAGGAGGCTATAGGAAGCACTCAAGTATAGAATAGGAACCTCAGATAGAGTTTGCATTGAATGCTCAAATTTGGAATGAAGCCCAAGGGGTCCTGTTTATAGATGGGGATGCCTCTTAGCCTTTGGGAACACTTGAGAATGAAAACTAGCCATTTTGTGGCTTGCAATGGATATATTTTCACTTGTTGCAACTCCACAACGGTTAGAAGCACTTTTCTACACTTTTATGTAAAGTGCAATCGGTTGAGTTTCTTTAAGGGTATCCCGACTATTAGAGTAAAAGACAAAGCTGATATTCAGACCATCGGTCGAGTTTGTCCTGGGGAAACTCAACCGACCAATGAAAATCAAATTGGTCTGGTACTCCATCAATCGAGTTCTGTGTAGTGTAAACTCGACCGATCAAAAGTCATTTTCAAGATTCAATCAGGATCGGTCGAGTTTGCACCTCACAGAACTCGACTGATGAACAACATGATGTGAATTTTGGAAAATGGCTTTTGAGAGCTTAAACATTCGATCTAAGTGCTTCTGATTTTTTCTAAGCTTAATTACAAGTCATACAATCATTACAAGTGATTTACAACATGATTCTAATGGATTTATATCATATTACAAAAATGTGCACTTGTATTGACTTTGACTTTTCTTTTCTCCAATTTGATATGCGCAAGTTAGGGCATTTGGAGTGTGTCTGTACCTAATCAGAAATCACACAAGTAGAGACATTAGACACCAATATGTGGAATGGTTAGTCATCATCAAAATACGGGTTTAGTCAATTTAGACGTGAGTCAACATTGACTTAATTGACCTTGAGTCAACAGATACATCATCCCTGTCATAGGTCTACACATATAGATCTATAATTGATATGCACTCTTTGCCTTCTCATCAATTTTAGAAGGCATCAATTGAGGAATTAGAGTTTCTATTGGATCACATTTTAGCTTCTTCATCATTTTCCAAGTCTAGATCCTCATCAATTATCATATCTTGACTTCTAATCAGATGAAAACACAAAGGTCTCATCAATACACACGTCCTAGATTTTTATTGGTTGTCAACTACCATATAAACCATTGGTGCTTGAGTCTAGGAAAATCATGGATTGATTTGTCCACAAACTATGTAAGTTGAGAGGTCTAGGACTCTCATCAGCTAGGAGTTCCATTGGTCCTCATCAAACACCATACTAGCTATGATTAGAGTAAAAAATCTTAGGATGAAAACCCATATGAAACATGTTTCAAGAAGGTCCATCAATTTAAGTAATTTCATGAAGGGAGGCATGTACTTAGATAAAATTCACCCAATTTTTCAACTTGGTCCTTGATTAGGGTGAAATTATATGCTAGTATACAATCATACATGAATTAAAAATCAAGACAATTATGGTACAATTGATGCCAAATTAGAGCCATCTATTAACCAATTGATTTTAAAGATTAGCAAATCATTCATATGAACTAAAATAGAAGTTTATATATTTTTAACATTACTAGGAATTAGATATGGACACTATTTTGAATTTGCACTCAGTTCGATGACTTGTGAGGAAACCTAAAAGGATAACCAAAGTATAAAATAAGCAAAGTTATAGATATCTCTCAATAAATTGGTATGAATACTAAATAAAGCACATAGATATGATAATAAAGAAAGAACAAAGGGATACTAAAGTTCATATAGGGTCATGGTCTCATATAAATAGTACAGTCACATAATCGTCAGTGATTATTCAAGTATATTGGAAAATATGTTGATGCAAAAGTAAATAATTAGAGTAATAGATATGATTAGTATTAAATAATGAAAGAGATAATAAGGCACACATTTTTTGTAAAAGAAGCATATTAATACGAACTAAATCACTAAACAAGATATATCATAGAGTCATATAGGGTCACTGTCTCATATAAATAATACAATCACATAATCTTCAGTGCTTATTCAAGTATAGTGGCAAATATGTTGATGAAAAAATAAATAAATAATTAGTAATATATATGATTAGTATCAAATAATGAAAGAGATTAATAGGAACACATTTTTGTAAAATAAACATATTAATAAAAACTAAATTAGTGCACAAGATATAAGATAAAGTCATTCTTCAAACACAAAAAACTTCTAGAAAAGGGAAACATGAATACAAAAAAATGAAAACATAATAATGAAAACCAATCCTAGTAGAAAGTAGAATAAGAAATACTACAAGTTCTATCTCATTATGTTGACTTCATTCATGAAGAATATATGTCAAGAGGAACTATGGTAAGGTAGTGAAATTTGAAGAAATATAATCATGTCTGGTGTCACACCCTTGGGTTAGCTTTGATATTCAATGCTTTGTTAGTTGAAAAGGAAGAGGTAATGATACTTTATATAATTTAGTTATTACAATTATTTTACATTGGTTAAAGAGTTATGATTATTTATACTCTCAATGTCCATATCATGAATCATGCACTAGGTATATTATGACAAATACATGTCACAGAGATGTATAGAAGACTCGTGCTACATGATATGATAAGTAAATATCCTAAATATGTACATTAACATGCCAAAAAGCTGATTAATCTAATATAAACCATGACTTCATGAATCTAGAAATCATATCTTTATTGGTAGAACGCAATTAAATAATACCTAAGGCATTTTTATATCCCTAGAGGAGTTCAAACATGTACATAATAATCAACTACTTTGTAGCCATGATCATACTACTAACAATAATAATAACATTTCCTGAATGCATGCACATATGTTTATAAAGATTATGATTATATTAACTATTTATTACATGAGTAATATGAATGTTTCAAAGTGTATGAGTAAGTAAAACAATGAAAAGTATTAACTAAAATGAATCTGAAAATAATCATGTATGTGCATGTTATAAGTACAAATCATAAAATTTCATACAATAATACCCATAATTATAACCTTATTAAGTATCATATGAGAAGTGGTAAGAAAAACTAATAATGGTTGACACACAACATAAATCAATATATACCATAAGAACAACATATATGCATTGATATTTTTCACCCCAAATCTTGCGTTATAAATGAAATCTAAACTCTAAAAAATGTATCCATGGAATTAATATCTTATGTAATATAAGTTAATACTTAATTATCACAATTTCGTGCCTAAATTCATTATATTATTTAATACATAAAAAAAAGACAATGTAAACATTGATAAAATAACTGTAGTAATATTTTAAAGTCTAGAAGGCTAGTATCTATTTTAGAAATTTCCCAAATTTTGTCAATGTTGTCTTCTATGAGAGCCATTGGGTGTGATCATGATAGTTTGGACATAATATTTTTTAGATATTATAATTGTCAAAATGCTTAAAATTGATTCATATAAAAGGTTTTACGAATTAAATCCAAAGTTCATATCTTAGTGAAACTAACCCTAACTGACTGACACTTTCTTTCTATAAATTTTATAAATAAAACAAAAAATGAAGAAAAAGATCCATAAATATTTTGTTTTACCTCCTCTATCTCATAGCGAATTATAAATGGAATAATATAAAGGAAACGACACGAAGCAAAATATTATAATAACTTACAATAACGAAAGCTCTCTAAGAAACTACTCCTCTTATATCCTTGATGCTTAAAAGACACGAAATAAGTCATTTAACCAATATAAATCCACAAAAAGGATGTCATATACTATAACATAGTCACATTCTATTTGAAACAATTAAATGCATGAAATCACCCCTAGTTCATCTATATACTTACAAAAATAAAATTATCTTGTATATCAACATTCCTTTAGTAAATTATCACTCTTCTTCTCAATTGTGATAAGGATAAAATAAGGAAATCAACCTCATTATTCTTCCAAAACTAACATACAAAACTAAAATATTAGAATGAACATACCATAAAAGTCTCTAATAAGATAACTAAATTAGTAGTGTACATGTTTGATTTACTTACCTATGACATGTTATAAAATGTTGACTCTAGTCACACGGCAATATCATTCATGCATAAATGATTGTATGTTCAAAGTTTGAGGTTATTTAAGCTTCATTTTAGCTACCCAATATTTCTGGAAATATATAACCTAAAAAACCAAAGTAACTCCAAAATATACACAATAAACCTTATTTCCCAATTCAATCCAATGACTAGGCGGTTGTGGTTTCTTTCACTAGTACATACACCACCTATAACATTGGCTAAAATAGACCTATAACATCACTTTTGTATTGACACCTAAATGGGTGACACTACAACTAAGGACCTCTTGCATTGGTTTCTAGGGAGAATAAAAACTAATTATATGGAGTCATTGTCAGTTGCTATAAAAATAGAAACCAACAACTCAATCGATGACTCAGAGCAATATATGTGTTGTGGAATAACTCTGTGTCATCGATTCTTGACAAGCAATTGATGTTATTGTCCAACTATGATGTTGGTTGTAGTTTGAACAACTGATGACACAGGGAAATATGAAAGATTGGAAGCACGGACGTGTTGCGGACCGGGTAGCACAGCCATTCTATTGGCACACCCCTTTTACTGTAAGGTAGATGTGTTTTCAGTTTTTATGATAAAACAGACAATGCTGATCTATAGAGTCATCAATTTTATCACCAAAACTGATGTTGTACTTTCTTATTAGGTAAAATTTTAATTGATAAGAGTATATGTGCTGTCAGTTTTAATAAAAAACTGATGACATAGGTCTACATCATCTATTTTTTATAATAATTGACACCAGATTTATGTTTTTTCTATAATAAGTTTACAAACCTACTGTCCAGTTGTTCAACAGGATGTAGAACCTAAAGTTCATTAGAACTGCATGTCCCAACCTATGTTCAGATTAACAATAGGCTAGGACATCTGTAAAACCTACAATATCAAACACATACACACAATTCATCCTCCCACAAACATTTCCATTCTTCAATTCCATTATCTTCAACACATCCCATTCTCATCAAATGTACAAATTCAATTCTCATTGTATTCATTCCTCTTCATGTTCACTCAAATACATGCATATATACACCACATTAATCACATATGTGCTAACAATTCATTTGTTTCAGATTTGAAGTTGAAAAGTCATAACCACCACATGTATATACAACAAAGTAGGACACAAATCAAGGCTAAGTGGTCAACGATTAAGTCCTTGACCAAATTTGTCCTATTCCCGAAGGCTTATCCGTGACCACTATAGTCCATAAATCCTTCACTATTTTTCCTTTCTAGCAAGGACCCCAACCCTAGCCCGCTGCTATCCTATTTCATCAAATACAAATCTCATTCCGTCTTTTGGCATTCCCTATTCATCCAGATAACGAGATACGATTAGCGCAAGACCAACCCCAACCCGAAGGTTGTGTTTGTTACATGGTGAATCATGGTGATAGGGAATGATGGTGAAATAAAAATGTTGTTTGTTTTCCATGGTGACAGAGAATCATGGTGAATCTATGGTGAATCTGTGGTGAATTTTGATCTATTTTTGTCCCCATGAAAAAATATGGTGAATCTTGGTGAATCATGGTGAAAGAAATTTTTTTCAAGACTCCACTATTTATTTAGACAAATGTGCAAACAAATGTTCTAATAAATGTGATTCTTACTTGTGTAGGGTGTTTTTTATAAAAAAAATTCCCTCCCCATTACTATAACAATGTAACAAACAATATTTTTTAAGTTTTTCACCATCACCATCCCTATCACCATGCACATGTTACCAAACAACATATTTAAATAATTTTTCTATCACCATCACCGTCCCTATCACCGTCACTGTCTCCATCACTATCACCATCAATTTTATCACTACCTACCAAACACAAACATAGCTTAACGTAACCTTTCTCTGCTCCCTCTGCACGATGACGACGACACGAGGATGTGTTGCAATCACCTGGTTCTCACTACCAAGCAACCTTCAAGGCAAGCAACATCACCGACCTATCCTTTCCCCTCTTTAGTTCTCTTCCCTACCTAGGGGTGAGCATTCGGTTAATTCGGTCGGTTACGGTTAATTCGGTTCGGTTAAACGGTTAATTTGTGGTTTGAGATTTTAACCATTAACCTAACCAAATTGAGTCAGTTAATTCAGTTATTGTCCAATCGGTTAATGGTTAATTCGGTCGGTTAATTTGGTTAACCAAATAACACTCGTGTAATAATATTATTTAAAATAGTCATAGAATCTGAGACAATATTGTTATATTATAGTATTATTGTTATAAATTTAATTTTATATGGCTCGTAAAAACTTGATTACTATATATATGGGGAATATTTTGAAATAAAAGTACCACTATATATGTATATATGCATGTGTAAGATATTATTTATGAATAAATTTTGACTATTCGGTTAACCAAATGAAAATTATCTTTAACTGTCAAATTAACCATTTAACCGATTAACCGAAATAAATTAACCAAATTAATCGAATTAACTAAATTGACCCAATAAAATTAACCATTCAGAATTAATCGTTCGGTTAATTGGTTATTAACCAAATTCTGTTCACTCCTATCCCTACCTCTACTTATGCAAGTCCTTGTGGCCCCATGCCGCGTTGCAGATAGCCAGGCCAAGTTGGAGATTGCCAGGCCGCGTTGTACGATTTCTTTTCTGTGCTCCCATCCTGTATGTTCGCAGAAAAGGAAGCCGACCCGCAGATGATGGGCACCCATTGCAGCTGGAGCCCTGACGTAGTCAAACTTGATGGAGGTAATTGTATCGTGACAACAGATTTTGCAACCCAGGAGGCCACCAGCAGCGTAGACGAGTTTGCTTCTCGTACAACGAGTCGGTAATGATTCTGAACTTATTTTAAGATTTGCTTTCCCAATAGGTACACCATGCTCGATATTCCAATGAAGAATTGCTTTACCAAGGACCCGTCCAGTGCCCTTGCTCTTAATAAATTGATATTTTAGTCTAATTAGTTTTTCAATTCTTAAGTCTTAGCAATTCGGTTCTTCTGTAGAGGAACTACCAACTAGATTTCTTTTGTGACTCATTATAAACATAAAAACGTATGAGAGAATGTGTTGACATGGGAAAGAGCCTTAATGAAATCAAATCCCGGATGAATAGCTACAATTTATACAACAAAAGATCTTATGTTCATGAACATGAATTATACTTATAACTTGTGTTGCATTTTTATTCATTTGATAATTTTAATCTCATATTATGAACTTGTAAAATATGAATTAAAATGTAATTTTGTTTTGCATACAGGATACCAACAAATAACCCCACAAACCAAGAGGATGGATTCAAATGCTAGAAAAAAGTCTCACAGCAAAAGCAACACTAGTGGAATGCTAGGGAAAATGCATCAACGAAGCTTGAATGGTTGCATTCAAAGTTTTAGTTTTTTTTTGGCAAACTATTATTATTGGTGTGGTGATCCCCGGCAACGGCGCCATTTTTTGATGGAGCTGGGACTTACACTAAAAGATCACTCTTCCAATGGGAGTCCCAAAGATGCACCAAAAACCCTAGGGAGTTGATGTTCTCTCTAGGTTTACCTAGAACTGGTGCTTAGATAACAACTCCAACCCCATAAGAGTATGGAAGCCTTATCATAGTACAGATTTAAGATCGAACCCAAAAGACAACGGTCTTGTTGCAAGCAACAAGATGAAAAACGTATAGAACTTCACTTAGCTACTCACTAGTTGGCACTTATATCGAAAAGTTGGATTTTGATGGTTTTAAACTAAAACATGAAAAGTAAAGAGAGCAAGTAAATCTAAGAGTTAAACTATGATAAAGATCACTAGGATGTGATCGGTTTTTCACCGCCACTACACATCGATCAACACATGTAAAGCAAAACTTAACCTGCAAAAAGAGTTCGGTCAGTTAGTATTCTTGTAGACCTAGTCTCCTTTCGGATAACCTAGCTACGAGAAGTGCGGGAATGTTGCAACGCCAGCCATTCCCGATCAAATGGTCACATTACTTTACATCATTCCCCTCGCAAAGTGTGTTCCTCGACTTACCAAGGTTGCACTTTCATACGTCAACTGATTCCATTTCATAGTATGAAAGTGCAACGGATGATAGTGAGTTTACTCCACTTCTTGAGATACACTTCTAGATACCGAAACAGATGCATGGTGGATACATGCATCAAGAACCAACATGCAAACGAGTTTCGAATCTAATAGTACAAACGTAGACAATTCATACTAAAAGATAAAAGATAACACAAGTTGGAGATCAAGCAACAAGTATTCATTAATCGTTTGATGTTGAACCGAAAAAGATAAGAACTCTACATTACAACCTAAGGATTACATTTTACATGATATGAAAGTATGGGTAGCGGGGCTACTCCCCGCACCCTAGTGAAGAAGACTACTCCCTCATGACTAAGACCAAGAAGGAGGCGAGAAGAGAGAGAGAGCATCATCCCCACAAGGATGGAAGAAGGTCAACCCCTTGGAGAGAGAGAGAGCAACGATCCACCAGTCTTCGTAGGTTGCACGATGAGGAGGTCTCCCCTTCCCACCTTCTTGACGAAGAAGGAGAAAGAAGCTTTAGGATGGAGTATGGACCTCAGACCGACAGCCCCAGGGCGGAGGATGGAAGTGGTAAGAGCTCTGGAACGATTGGGGCAGCCTTTGGACGTCTGAGATCTCCTTTTGGAGGACCCTTGGGGTCTTATTTATAGGCTTTGAGTGAAGTCCAAACGGTTTGGAGACCGTTTGGACCTCAAGACCATTTGGGGCCTCAAGACCGTTTAGGGCCTCAAGACCGTTTGGGGCCTCAAGACCGTTTGGACTGTGAGACCGTTTGGCTTCAAACAGTCTTGAGACCGTATGAACTCCATGCGGTCTCGGGACCGGTTGGCTTCATGCGGTCTTGAGACCGTTTGAACTCCATGCGGTCTTGAGACCGTTTGACCTCCATGCAGTCTCGGGACCGGTTGGCTTCATGCGGTCTTGAGACCATTTGAACTCCATGCGGTCTCGGGACCGGTTGGCTTCATGCAGTCTTGAGACCGTTTGAACTCCATGCGGTCTCGGGACCGGTTGGCTTCATGCGGTCTTGAGACCGTTTGAACTCCATGCGGTCTCGGGACCGATTGGCTTCATGCGGTCTTGAGACCGTTTGACTCCATGCGGTCTCGGTACCGGTTGGCTTCATGCGGTCTTGAGACTGTTTGACTCAATGCGGTCTCGGGACCAGTTGGCTTCATGCGGTCTTGAAACCGTTTGACTCCATGCGGTCTCGGGACCGGTTGGCTTCATGCGGTCTTGAGACCGTTTGACTCTATGCGGTCTCAGGACCGGTTGGCTTCATGCAGTCTTGAGACCGTTTGACTCCATGCGGTCTCGGGACCGGTTGCTTCATGCGGTCTTGGGACCCTTTGAATCCACTCGGTCTTGAGGCTGGGTTATTCTTTTATGATTTTTTTTGTGCTTTTTCTGCATATATAAAAGGAAAAAGTTAGTCTGATGGTGTATTTACAAAAAGGGGTAAAATTAGGATTACGTATAGTTTAAACTTAAAAAGAGTATGGAAAACTAAGGAAAAAGACTAAGATAAACGACTAAAATAGGAGGTTATCACCCCCCCTAACTTAGAGTCTAGCTTGTCCTCAAGTTAGATAGAGCTGAAACCTGTAATGGAGAGGCGATTTTATTTAGGATTTCCATACTCTTGCTTCAATTCTTGACCTGAGTTCCCCTGGGGTCATATCAAGTTTTATTGCATGCCTTGATTATTTCGGATTTCGAGAGTTGCTTGGATCTCAGGTTCTTTCTGTATCTCAAAGTTTGCATTGGGACCACCTTATTTTGTGCATGTTGTTGGCTCTAATCAGCTTTATACCTCTCTGAAAAACCTACTAGAAGCTAGAGAGGGTATGAGGGTTGGCTAAAGGCTTAAAAGTGTAGCTCCCCCTTCAAGTGGGGGAGGGGCTGTCTATGCTTTTTAGAATCTCACTACCGGGCACGACACATCAGCCAAAAACTTGACGTGTATTTTACTACGCTCTTAAACGCAAGTATACACGTCGAAGTAATATAGGCCTTGTGAGGCCCGAGTCGAACTCAGGGATACGTGAATTATTGGAGACTTCTACTAACTAATCGCAATCAGCTAGGCCGATTAACAAAGCAGGGTTTTGTTGTTCAAATTAAAAAGAAAATAAAAATCAAACAAAGAAAAAAATCGATTAAAGGTTAATTTAATCAATTCAAAGGGATATCTTTAGGATGGCGGTTTCACCGTGGGTCAACATTGTATTAGGTTTCATATAATTCCTCACACTTCTCTCCCTATCCGGGTAGTGGCCTGAAAACAGAATTACCCACTGTCGTGGTGTAATTCACTACTTAGGTTTAGGTTGATTCCACCGTCGTAGTAATCATTCCCCTAAACTAAGTGCATTATAAACGGTCCCTCAGTTCCCACCATTAATTTTACAACTCCTTTGTCAAGGGTTTTATTGATTAATGTAGAATTCGTCTCTTTTCAACCGTTAATCCTTCTGTCGAAGTGATTAAGGGTGTTAAATTATTATTATGGTGATCAAGCATAACAATAGAAATGGAGAAAACGAATCTATACCACGGATTTGAGAAAAAAAATGAATTATTGATATAAAAATGTCATACAATGCATTCCCGGGCTACTCCCGGTCCTAAAGATTGAGGGTTTTAGCCTCTCATGTTCATCTCACACGAATACATGGTAGAAATTGGGGAATTCATAAGAAAAACGGGAAATAAATGGGAAAACCCCTGAACGAAGAAGAACCGGGGGATCCTTGGCGTAGAACACGAGCTTCCCCGCCTGTCGGTGGTGGAAATCGTCTTCGGCAGCGTCCGAATCACCCGGGATGAGCTTCTCGGCCTCCGTTCTCCTTTCTCTCCTCCTTGGCACTCGTGCAATCCAAAATTGAGATCCTCCTGAACGTGGGTGGCCGTCATTAGGTATAAGTCCCTAATTAGGTCGTCAAATAACAACAACCGTCCGATCGAGATCAAAACAGATCCAACGCATATCTGCCGGCGTCGATACCATCGACGCGGGTCGATGGTATCGACCCAGCAGATTAGCGACAACTTTCCTTTCTTTTATTCTGAGCGCCTATGGTGATCTCGATACCATCGACTGGGGTGTCGATGGTATCGACTCCTGTAGCGTTGGTTTTGTCTTCTAGCGACGTTGTAGCTCTCCTTGTGTTGATGGCATCGACTTTCGTTGATGGTATCGACTGCATCCTCGCCAGCAACTTGAAGGGATCTCGATACCATCGACTTAGGTGTCGATGGTATCGACTCTGTATTGCTCTTCTCGGCTGACAACCTGTGGGTTGGTCAATGGTATCGACTTCCGTCGATGGTATCGACGGAAGCAGATACTTGTTTTTCCTGAAATTTCACAACAAGACCAAGTAAATCCACACAATTTATAATAAGATGATAAATAATGCTCAAAATAGTAAAACAAAGGGGATTTGATATAATATGATGGCAAAGACCAAATAAAGTGAATTATGCAATATTATCCATGAAAATGAGTAATTAGGCACAAAACACATATGAAATAGGTCTCTAAATGTGACTCAAAATCATCGCATCAAACTCCCCTAAGCTTAAACATTGCTCGCCCTCGAGCAACTAATCCTTAGAATAGGATTGCAGATGTCAACTAAAAATCAACACATCACCCCACATTCCACATGACTCCCACTGGACGTTCTCAGACCGGCCTTTCCTAATCACAGAACAATAATTACCCTACAGGCGACAATAATCATCAATAAAAGAAATTATCCTTCAAATCGATGAACACTATCACATAAGGCAGTTAACATAATAAAATTTGCCGATTCAGCATTAGTGCATCTTGTGATCGCCTACACTACGTTGCTCGCCCTAACTACCTTCTACATGGAAGCAGTTCTCCTGATAAACATGAGTGAGGAGAAAATCACGGTGGCCTACCAATCCGAGCAACGGGTGGATGGAATGGGTGGTTCATGGAAGAATTTGGAAGTATTACACAGTTTCAAAATGCATACAACAAAATGCCCTAAATGATGCAAATGCACATTGAAAATGCCCTAATGCTTAAAATTGGGTGGAATGATGCATGCACTAACCTTCCACCTCAAAAAGAGATAGAAATCTAATTAAGCCACATCATGTACTCCATTTCCTTGTTATGCAAGTGATATCATGTTCCTTTCTCCCTCTTATTCCATTTCCTTCTAAATTCTCTCTCTTTTTTTTCTTTTCTCAATTTTTTCAGATTTTCAGAAATTTTTTTTTTCTTAGCCCACATATCCATAATTTCTTAGAGATACATGTGTCAGGCTATTTTCTTCATGATTGGAAATCTTTGTACTATTTCGAGGGTATGGGACAATTTAGATCACTTTTCAAGACAAACTGAGGTACATGGTGTACTTATGCATGAAAATCATGAAAGTTATGAGTGCAACTACATGACATGCACCTAAAGGTAATGTGCATGAATCACTATACATTTTTTTCCGTTTTATGCAAAAGTATGAAAATAACAATGCAAATCCTATCTACATGCTATGCACGCAAGGAGGAATTAAAACTGTACTTTACTTCCAATTCTTTGGTGGATTAGGGAAAAAATATGAAGTGGAATGATCACAAGATTAAGTTACTGAACCTTAGAAAAAATATCATGTGTCCCTCCTTACTGACATGTGTAGTAGTTCAAAGGGTTCTTTCTCTTATATCCAATTAAGGTCTCATTACCATTTGATTAGTTTAGGCTCAAACAACCGTTACTATCCACTTTTCATGAGTCAATGGGGGTGTGGGTGTGACATATTGCTTTAGAGTTGACATAATCAATCATTTTCATAGGACAAGTTTCCCAAGGACAACCAAGTTAAGCTATCCAAAAGACACAGAAATTTTTAAATTCCCTTAAATTTCCCATGAAAACAGCGAGATGACAATTTTTAAGACATCCACGATTACAGTAGATAGATGTGGATCCTAAACAAAAACTAAAATTGCAAGAACAAATAACAAAGCAAAAACTAAAAACAACTAAAGAAAAGATAAAAGATAGAGCTGTTCCAGCCACCCCCCTAAGCTTGAATTCGACTATGGCCTCATAGTCAAAAACCAACTTAAGGGTGGAATAGTGATACCCTGATCAATCTTGCGGAGGTGGTGGTGGGTATTGCGGTGCCGTAGGATCCCAAGACGGGTACTCCCCCTGGAAGCTTGGATCATATTGGGTCCTCGGCGGAGGCTGTGGATAGCCTCCAAAGTAGTCTTGACTCCAGTAATGGTCGAAGAAGGGCTCTTGTTGCGTCTCTATCCGCTGCAACCGGGTGCGCATTTGCTCTTGGTTGGCGAGGATAAGCCGCTCGTTCTCGAACATAGCCCGTTGATTATCAAGTACCCGGCTCGTAGTCTCATGAATGCCAGTATACATACCCATGTGCTGCTGCTGAGTCTGCTGGATGTCCTGCAGCATGGTGTACATCCCCTGCATGGAATAGGGATCCGCGGTTGGCTGCTCGTACTGTGGTGATGGCGGCGGGGGCTGAGATGATGAAGATGCACCCGGATGCATCCTAGGACGCTTCCGTGGTGCCACACGTGCTCGAAGAGGTGTGAAAGCCTCCTCTTCCTCTGCAGCCTCTCCTTCTTGCTCGTCTCCACCGCCTTCTTCCTCGGAGGTCTCGATGGCTATGATTGGCCATCGGAAGTGCTGCTTGCCCTCTATGTTGAAGACGTCGTCCGGTAGGGAGCTCTCCTGATAAGCTTGGTTGACGTGGCAATGAGCGTACGCCAACCCGTCCCGGAGAAGAATGAGATTTGAACGGTGCAAGTGTTGCACGTTCACCTTGCTCCTCATAAAGATCGGAGTCATGGACTGAAGGTTCAGCCCCAAGTAAAGCGCCAACTTGGTGACAAGACCACCAAAATGGATTGGAGCCTTCCTTGTGCTCCTCTTCACCGCCAGGACGCGCTGTAGCCAGAACGCCCCCCAGTTGCATGGTTGACGCTTCAGGAGTGCGTAAAGGAAGAACAAGTCACTCTCCTGAAACTTGCTCAAAGCAAGATCACTTCGAGCGAAGAATGTCAAGCTCAACATCCTATGCAAGACCCGGACGAACGGGTGCTCAAAATCTGCTACCGCTGCATTGTGGTAGCTCACGGTCTTCCCCGCCGGCACTGTAACTAGCTCGGAGAAGATCTTTGCATAGTCGGTGTGGGAGTCCGGGCTTCGGTGATCATGTGGAGAGTGGATCCAGTTGAAGATTTGATTGAACTGGACCAGTGTGAGATTGTAATTGTTGTTGAAGAGTCAGAAGGACACCCTTCCCTTGATCCATTCCCGGTCCGACGCTACCACGTCGTTTGGTACGACGCAGACGTCGAGAGACGCCATGAACTCCGCCACCAGTTCCTTGTAGGTGGGCCATTCGCCAAAAAATAGCTGCCCATCTGCATGGTACTGCAGCTCGTCAGGGCGTAGGCTTCTGTTGGTGAGGCGTGCTTGTCCATGAAGCACATAGGCCAAGTTGGCCTCGAATCCCAACTCCTGGATCATGCCCCGGTCCACATACCGGGTGGGCTCGAACTTTCGCTTCATTATCTCCTCGTAGACCTTCCTCACATCCATGTTGGCATGAATTAGGCGTGGACGAGGGATGGAAGCAGTTAGGGGAGGAACGAACTCCTCGATCTCCATAGGGTGAGCGCTTGAGGACGACGCTCTGGCGGTGTGCACCATGGTTGCGAGAAGATGGGATTAGAAGAAAAGAGCTCGGTGAAGATGGAGAAGAAATTCTCCGCTCGATGAAGATCTCCGCTTGATGACGCTTCTCTTCAGTCTTGGAGGGCTCGGGGGAGTGCTCGGCGCAAAGGAGGATACTTGCTCTGAAGGTGTGACGTCAAATGACGTTGCAAGTCCCCTTAAATAGGCTTGATCGGTGCCCCTGTTGACCCGTCGATACCATCGACGCGGGTCGATGGTATCGACACATCTCGCGGGTATCCGCCTCCCTCGCGAGTATCGACGGCTGACATTTGCTGGATCGAGAAACCTGGATTGCTGACGGGTCGATACCATCGACGGAAGTCGATACCATCGACGGAAGTCGATGGTATCGACGCAGCACCCGGACCGCTGACGTGGCTGTTGCGATCGTCGTCGATGTCTGTGTGCGGATCGGTGACATGTCTGTCGATACCATCGACGGATGTCGATGGTATCGACTTGCTTTTATTGCGACACCGCCGTTGTGTTGCATTCAACCTGTGATGATGTCGATACCATCGATGAGGCCGTCGATGGTATCGAGTTGACTGAGCAAAATTCGTCTGAATATCTCCAGAGATCTCGATGGTATCGACTGGGGTGTCGATACCATCGACACTTTTATTGCGACCTGTCTGTGACCATGTCGATACCATCGACGGGGGTGTCGATAGTATCGACGCAGTGCGATTTTTTCTGGTGTCAACCTGAACCCATGTCGATACCATCGACTGGGCTGTCGATGGTATCGACCCTGCATGTGCCTGCACATTCAATCAAACGGATCAAGGTATCATTTCTAAACTAAAATTTAAACGAAATAAACGCAATCTATGACTAAAATTAAACTATCCTAATGTACCGATGGTTGGGTTGCCTCCCAACAAGCGCCCTTCTTTAGCGTCTTAGGCTAGACATCTTCCCTTCATCTCATTCATGCACAAGTGAAATGAGTTTGACCTCATTCACTTTCCTCTTGTAATTCTCACCAAAATACAACTTCAAGCGTTGCCCGTTCACCAAGAACGTGGCATCTCCATCACGCACGAGAATCGCTCCGTGCGGTTTCACCTCCTCCACAATGAAGGGTCCACTCCACCGGGATTTCAGCTTCTCGGGATGCAGTTTGAGACGGGAGTTGAACAATAGAACGCTGTCTCCCTTCTTGAACGTTTGCATCTCAATATGGCGATCATGGATCAGCTTTGTGCGCTCCTTGTAGATGCGGGCATTCTCATATGCCGTCATGCGTAGCTCATCCAATTCATTCAATTCAAACATCCTTTTTCTCCCGGCCTCATCATAGCACAAGTTCAGCCTTCTTAGCGCCCAATGGGCCTTGTGCTCCAATTCCACCGGAAGGTGGCAAGCCCGGCCATACGCCAGCCTAAAAGGTGTGGTGCCTATAGGTGTTTTGTACGCCGTTCGATAAGCCCAAAGCGCGTCCAGTAGCAATACACTCCAATTCTTCCTTGTGGATGCTACGGTCCTTTCTAAAATCTTCTTGATTTCTCTATTTGATACCTCCACTTGTCCTTGCGTCTTTGGATGATATGGGGTGCCGATGTTGTGCTTGACCCCATATTTCTTTAAAAGTGTCGTGAATTTCTGATTGCGAAAATGTGTGCCTCCGTCACTTATGATCATTCGGGGAATCCCGAACCTGCAGAAAATGTTCTCTTTGACAAACCTGCACACTACGTTCGAATCATTAGTCCTTGTGGGGATTGCCTCCACCCACTTCGACACATAATCTACAGCAAGTAAGATATAAAGATTTGAATTTGAGGACACAAAGGGTCCCATGAAGTCAATGCCCCATAAATCAAATACCTCAACTTCCTGAAATACATTCAGGGGCATTTCTTGTCTCCTTGAGATGTTACCTGCGCGCTGACACGGGTCACATTTCCTAACAAAATCATAGGCATCCTAGAACAAAGTGGGCCAATAAAGGCCGCTTTCCAACACCTTGGCTACTGTCCGTGAGCTAGCATGGTGTCCTCCTGTAGGCGACGCATGACAGTGGTGGAGAACACTCTCGTACTCCACCTCCGGCACGCACCTGCGAAGAATACCATCCATGCACTGCTTCAAGAGAATCGGGTCATCCCAAAAATAATATCTCAATGAATGAAAGAATTTCTTTTTCTCTTGATAGGACCAATCCTCCGGGATGATCCCGCAAGCCAAATAATTCACAATTTCCGCAAACCATGGTTCTTTAGAATCAATTTTTAAAAGTTGCTCATCGGGAAAGGTCTCGGTAATGGGTTTGTTCAAACCTTGTTCATCAACCCTCTCTAACCTAGACAAGTGGTCAGCCACCACATTTTCAATTCCCGACTTGTCCTTGATTTCAATATCGAATTCTTGTAGGAGCAAAATCCACCTAATTAGTCTAGGCTTCGCATCCTTCTTCTCCATCAAATACTTTATTGCCGCGTGATCAGTCCACACAACCACCTTAGAACCCACTAAGTACTGCCGAAATTTTTCAAAGGCAAACACGACGGCCAGTAACTCCTTTTCCGTGGTTGTGTAGTTCAATTGAGCATCATTAAGCGTTTTTGAGGCGTAGAAAATCACAGCAGGCTTGTTATCTACCCTTTTCCCCAAAATAGCTCCCACAGCATAATCGGACGCATCACACATCAACTCGAATGGCTTTGTCCAATCCGGCGTTTGAACAACCGGAGCTGAAATCAACTTTTCCTTCAAAACCTCGAATGTGTGAAGACATTTCTCATTAAAATAAAAAACTGCGTCTTTTTCCAACAATTCCGATAATGGCTTTGTGATTTTCAAAAAATCCTTAATAAATCGCCGATAAAACCCGGCGTGTCCCAAAAAGCTTCTCACCCCTTTTACAGAATTTGGTGGGGGTAACTTAGAAATCACCTCAATTTTTACGGGGTCTACCTCAAGACCCTTGCTAGACACCTTGTGTCCTAGCACAATTCCTTCCGTCACCATCATGTGACATTTCTCCCAATTGAGGACCAAGTGTGTGTCCTCGCACCGCTGCAATACCTTATCTAAGTTATAAAGGCATTCATCAAAAGACGCTCCATACACTGAGAAGTCATGCATGAAAACCTCAAGACACCGCTCTACCATGTCAGAGAATATGGCGAGCATGCAGCGTTGAAAAGTCGTCGGCGCATTGCATAAACCGAACGGCATACGGCGGTAAGCGAACGTCCCATAGGGACATGTAAACGTAGACTTCTCTTGATCCAAAGGATCAATAGAAATCTGGTTGTACCCCGAATAGCCATCTAGAAAACAAAAATGCGACCGACCAGCTAGACGTTCCAAAATCTGATCGATAAATGGCAATGGAAAATGATCTTTAAGAGTTGCGGCATTCAATCGGTGGTAGTCAATGCAAACACGCCACCCGGTTACCAATCGGGTGGTGACAGGTTCATTCAAAAGATTTGTAGTGACAGTGATTCCCCCCTTTTTAGGGACTACCTATGTGGGACTCACCCACGTTGAATCAGATATGGCATAAATGATCCCTGCAGCAAGAAGCTTTATGACTTCCTTCTTGACAACCTCCATCATGCTTGGATTTAGACGTCTTTGAGGCTGTATGACTGGCTTGGCTCCCTCTTCGAGCCGAATCTTGTGTTGGAAAAGTGTAGGGGAGATCCCTTGATGTCCGCCACAGACCACCCAAAAGCTCCACGGTGGTTCTTGAGAACTATCAGTAGTTGCTCCTCCTCATCCACACTCAAGTATGCAGATACAATCACTGGTAACTTGTCCTCCTCAGCTAGAAAGACGTACTTCAGATGTGGGGGCAATGGCTTCAACTCCAGATCAGGTGGGCAAATAAGAGATGATTGTAGCGGTGGGGGCAGTGTACCCAAATCTTCATAGTGCCTCGTGTAGAAACATGGAAGCATTTGAAGCATTTTGGCGCACTCCTTGAGTGAAGTACTCCGCATCCAATCATAAGTGACATTTAACAAACACGCCTCCAAAGGCAGTTCCGGATATGCATCAAAGATGGAATTAATAATCACATCATCCTCCCACGAAGGTGGGATGTCCTCATTCACATCATTTGGAAACCCAACAGCCTTGCATAAAGAGACAACTTTTGGTTGCTCCATAAGGTCCACTGCTAGGGTCCCATTATCTATCCTGCTCATCACATGGGCCATATCTAAAAATGGCTTCCCAAGACAAAGTGAGATATTTTGTTCCACATGCTTAACCATGTTGCACTGTGCTTTTGCTTTATTAGATGCATTGCCATTGGGCATGACCATCTCAAAGCGATCATCCGCAATTCCCAAGGTCAAGCGACCTCTCCCCATCTCCAAGATCATATTAGTTGTAGCTTGGAATGGGCGACCAAGTAATAACTCATTGCCGTGCTCGTCCTGCATTTCCATAACGATGAAATCAGCCGGAAAAACAAAGCGGTCTACCTTTACCAAAACATCCTCACAGATTCCATACGGTTTCACCACAGAATTATCGGCCAATCGGATGGTCATGTTACTTGGCCTCGACTCTTTCAATCCAAGTTTCTTGAATTTAGAAAGGGGCATCAGATTTATGCTTGCCCCGGAATCACAAAGTGCCTCGCCAAATTTGAACTTCCCGATAAAGCAAGAAATATTGAAACAACCGGGATCCTGTCTCTTTGGTGGCAAAGTGCCCATAATAAAAGCACTCACTTGCTCCTTCAATACCACGACCTCAGTGTCGGGTATCTTCCTCTTCTTGGTGATTACGTCTTTGAGAAACTTCCCATAAGACGGGATTTGTTCAATCGCCTCTAGCAAAGGAATATTCACTGATAACTTCCTAAAGCTGTCTAGAAATTTCTTAAACTGTGCATCTACCTTTCTTGCTTTTGCACTATTGGGATAGGGGACCGGAACGGTATGTTCCCTTTGATGAGGTGGCACATAGGGAGTTAATTTCTGCGGTTCCTCCTCAGTGGCTTGTTCTTCCTTACCATCTTCAGCTATGTCCTCAGTTTGCTCTATGACAGGTGCAGGCTGCTCGTTGACTGTTGCTTCTTCAATTGTGTCCTGCGGTGTGCTTGTGTCATCCGCCCTTGGATTTAACACTTTCTTACCGCTCCTCAATAAGATGGCCTTGGCCTGTTGGTTTCCCCCGGGAACATTGGTGTTCCCCGGAAAACCCGGATGTGCCGACTTCTTCAAGCTTGCAATCTCGGCTGCCATCTGCGCCATGGAAGTCTCTATAGTTCTCATTTGAGCCCCGTGGCTCTACAAAGTCTGCCCAAACTGGTTCATAAATTCACCCTGTTGCTTTATTTGCTGCCCAAAAGTGTTCATCAACTCTTGATTTTGCTTTATGACTTGATTGAGCAACTCCGTGCTCTTATCCTCCGTGACCGGTGCAGGCTTGGCGTCCGGATCCTGCAGAAAGTTATTTGGATCCTTCCATGAAAATTTCTTATCCTTCTGCCATGAATAATCATTATTCCTGTACCCTTGTTGTTGCCTCATATACTTGACCTGAGCCTCATCCTCGGACTCATTGTCTTCCTTCTGCAGCAACCTCTTTGCGAGAAGATCCATCTTCTCGTTCAGCTCTCTCATTGCCTTTGACTCACTGGCAACTCATGCTTTCTCAACTGGGCCTCTTTCTCTTTCTCCCCAAGATTGCTTTCGTGCCATATTCTTCAGTATTTCCCAGCATCTTGTATCAGTGTTATTTAAGAAAAATCTGGAGCCAGCCGAGTCCAAATTGCTTCTATCATGCTCGGAGAGAGCAAAGTAGAAGATCTTCACTTGGGTTTCCTTGTCCAGTCCATGGTGTGGACATTTCCTCAACATGACTTGGAATCGCTCCCAAGTCTCAGAATAAGTTTCACCCGCCTGTTGGGTGAAATTGTGGATCTTCCGGATCATATCATTGGTCTTCTCAGGAGGGAAGAACCTCTCGAAGAAAACCTCCACCATGTGATCCCATGATTCAACAAACTCGTCGTCGAGGTTATGAAGCCACTCTCTTGCCACTCCAGCCAAGGAACTCGGGAATAACTTGAGGTAGAGCACATCCTGTGGAAATCGATCTATCTTCACCATATCGCAGTTCTCCACGAACTGGCTGATGTGGGCCACTGGATCTTCATTTTTTAATCCGTGAAATGCGTTGGATTTGACCAAGTTAATCAGTGTTGGATCGATCTTGTAGGTTGGAATGTTTAGCCCCTGTTTCTTTATAGGCCCCTTTGATGCCGAGGAAGAAGACGCCTTGATCTTCTCCCATATTGTCTGTGCTTCAGCCATTACTTCTTCTTGTTCTTGCTCAGATTTAGAATTTATATCACTGTGGTGTTCCTCCTCGTAGTAGTCCTCGTCCTCTGGTCCCGCAGATGGAACCTCAGGTGTGCGATTCACGTAGTCTCGACTACGTGTGTGCACCATGCAAAGTACCTGAAATATGGAAATAGGGGTTCAGTACAATTCTTTGAACGAGTCAACACAATTATAGAGAAATAAAGGAATTTTTGAAATTCTTTTAAAATAAATAAAAAAACGTGGCCTAGAATGGCCACTCTTAGCACTCAAAGTGCCAATAATTTGCCGCTTCCCCGGCAACGGTGCCAAAAACTTGACGTGTATTTTACTACGCTCTTAAACGCAAGTATACACGTCGAAGTAATATAGGCCTTGTGAGGCCCGAGTCGAACTCAGGGATACGTGAATTATTGGAGACTTCTACTAACTAATCGCAATCAGCTAGGCCGATTAACAAAGCAGGGTTTTGTTGTTCAAATTAAAAAGAAAATAAAAATCAAACAAAGAAAACAATCGATTAAAGGTTAATTTAATCAATTCAAAGGGATATCTTTAGGATGGCGGTTTCACCGCGGGTCAACATTGTATTAGGTTTCATATAATTCCTCACACTTCTCTCTCTATCCGGGTAGTGGCCTGAAAACAGAATTACCCACTGTCATGGTGTAATTCACTACTTAGGTTTAGGTTGATTCCACCGTCGTAGTAATCATTCCCCTAAACTAAGTGCATTATAAACGGTCCCTCAGTTCCCACCATTAATTTACAACTCCTTTGTCAAGGGTTTTATTGATTAATGTAGAATTCATCTCTTTTCAACCGTTAATCCTTCTGTCGAAGTGATTAAGGGTGTTAAATTATTATTATGGTGATCAAGCATAACAATAGAAATGGAGAAAACGAGTCTATACCACGGATTTGAGAAAAAAATGAATTATTGATATAAAAATGTCATACAATGCATTCCCGGGCTACTCCCGGTCCTAAAGATTGAGGGTTTTAGCCTCTCATGTTCATCTCACACGAATACATGGTAGAAATTGGGGAATTCATAAGAAAAACGGGAAATAAATGGGAAAACCCCTGAACGAAGAAGAACCGGGGGATCCTTGGCGTAGAACACGAGCTTCCCCGCCTGTCGGTGGTGGAAATCATCTTCGGCAGTGTCCGAATCACCCGGGATGAGCTTCTCGGCCTCCGTTCTCCTTTCTCTCCTCCTTGGAACTCGTGCAATCCAAAATTGAGATCCTCCTGAACGTGGGCGGCCGTCATTAGGTATAAGTCCCTAATTAGGTCGTCAAATAACAACAGCCGTCCGATCGAGATCAAAACAGATCCAACGCATATCTGCCGGCGTCGATACCATCGACGCGGGTTGATGGTATCGACCTAGCAGATTAGCGGCAGCTTTCCTTTCTTTTATTCTGAGCGCCTGTGGTGATCTCGATACCATCGACTGGGGTGTCGATGGTATCGACTCCTGTAGCGTCGGTTTTGTCTTCTAGCGACGCTGTAGCTCTCCTTGTGTCGATGGCATCGACTTTCGTCGATGGTATCAACTGCATCCTCGCCAGCAACTTGAAGGGATCTCGATACCATCGACTTAGGTGTCGATGGTATCGACTCTGTATTGCTCTTCTCGGCTGACAACCTGTGGCTTGGTCGATGGTATCGACTTCCGTCGATGGTATCGACGGAAGCAGATACTTGTTTTTCCTGAAATTTCACAACAAGACCAAGTAAATCCACACAATTTATAATAAGATGATAAATAATGCTCAAAATAGTAAAACAAAGGAGATTTGATATAATATGATGGCAAAGACCAAATAAAGTGAATTATGCAATATTATCCATGAAAATGAGTAATTAGGCACAAAACACATATGAAATAGGTCTCTAAATGCGACTCAAAATCATCGCATCACCCCCCCCCCCTAACTTATCACTCATTCTGTCCTCAGAGTGTCAAAGTGATAGAGTGAGAGGAAATTAGGACAAGGGCTGCGGCTAAACGAAGTCATGGAGTCATGGGTTGCCTCCCAAGTAGCGCCTTGGTTTAACGTCGTTGGCTCGACGAAGTTGTAGGGTTGTTATGCTGTTGGCGTAGCATCTCTGATGTCGGTGGTTTGTCGATGCATTTTGTCTTCCTGAGTGTAGTATCTTTTTAAACGGTGCCCGTTGACCGTTCGTTCTCCTCTGTTGTTGTCGATAATAATGGTAGCTCCAGTTGGGTAGATATGTTTTATAGTGAAGGGTCCAGACCATTTTGTTCTAAGTTTTCCGAGGAATAATTTGAGCTTGGAATTGAATAGGAGCACTTTGTCGCCAACGGCGATATCTTTTCTCTTAAGATGTCCATCGTGCCACATTTTTGTTTGCTCTTTATAGATTCTGGCACTGTGATATGCTGTCATTCGGAGTTCTTCTAACTCATGTAGCTGGAGTTGTCTGTTCTCCCCTGCACTTTTAAGGTCGAAGTTTAGTTGCTTGATGGCCCACCAGGCTTTATGTTCCAGCTCGACTGGAAGATGACATGACTTCCCATACACCAAACGGAACGGAGTTGTCCCAATTGGTGTTTTGTAAGCAGTTCGGTATGCCCAAAGGGCATCAAGAAGTTTGGTGGACCAATCAGTGCGGTTTTTATTCACTGTTTTTTCAAGAATTGCCTTTAACTGTCTATTGGATACTTCTACCTGGCCACTAGTTTGTGGGTGGTAAGGTGTGGCGACTTTGTGATGGACTCCGTATTTTCTCAGTAACGCTTCGAAACTTCGTTCCAGGAAATGGGTCCCGCCATCCGATATGACCGTTCTTAGAACTCCAAATCTCGGAAAAATAGTATCTTTGAACAATTTGATAACAGGTTTGGAGTCGCTGGATACAGTGGGTACAGCTTCGACCCACTTTGAGACATAGTCTACTGCGACCAGAATGTAAGAGAAGCCATATGATGAAGGGAAAGGTCCCATGTAGTCTACCCCCCATACATCAAACAGCTCAATTTCCTGCCACATAGTGAGGGGCATTTCATCCCTTTTTGATATGTTGCCCGAAAATTGACATTTGTCGCAGGCTTTCACGAAATCATACGAGTCTTTTGATATGGTGGGCCAGAAGAAACCAGATTGTAAAATTTTTATGGCGGTTTGCTTGGCGCTCATATGCCCCCCCGTGGGTCCGGAATGGCAGTGTTCTAAGACCGGGGTTATTTCTTCTTCTGGCAGGCACCGACAAAAAAGTCTGTCGGCAAAGAGGTGGAATAAGTAGGGTTCGTTCCAATGATAACTTTTTATGTCGTGAAGGAACTTCCTTTTATCCTGATATGAAGCAGATGGGTGGATAATCCCTGTGGCCAGGTAATTAACGATATCATCATACCAAGGAAAACTATGAGTGGCTTTCAAAAGTTGATCATCAGGAAGAGAATCCCTGATAGGGATTTTATCTTTTTCTTCAACTTCAATCCTGCTGAGATGATCTGCCACAACATTCTCCACGCCACTTTTATCTTTGATTTCCAGGTCGAATTCTTGGAGCATCAATACCCAGCGAATAAGCCTGGGTTTGGCGTCCGGTTTTTGGATCAGGTATCGGATAGCAGAATGGTCAGTGTAGACGATGACTTTAGAGCCAATCAGGTAGGAACGGAATTTTTCGAACGCGTAGATGATAGCTAGAAACTCTTTTTCCGTGGTGGTGTAGTTTTTCTGTGCTTCGTCTAGCGTTTTGGATGCGTAGTAGATGACATAGGGTTTCTTATCAGTTCGTTGTCCTAAAACAGCCCCTATGGCATAATCACTTGCGTCGCACATGATTTCAAAGGGTTGCGACCAGTCTGGAGCCCTTAGAATAGGTGCGGAGATTAATGCCTTTTTGAGGGTGGAGAAACTTCGCATACATTCTTGGTCGAAAATGAAATCGGCATCTTTGGTTAGGAGTTGGGTCATGGGTTTAGCTATTTTCGAGAAGTCTTTGATGAATCTTCTGTAAAACCCTGCATGACCCAGGAAAGCTCGGACTCTCCTTATGTCCTTCGGAGGTGACAGCTTTGAGATAACATCGATCTTTTCTTTGTCAACCTCGATTCCCCTATCACTTACCCTATGTCCGAGGACGAAACCTTCTGTTACCATGAAATGGCATTTTTCCCAGTTCAAGATAAGGTTCGTTTCCTCGCAGCGTTGCAGAACTCGTTCAAGATTGTTTAGACAATTGTCGAAGGAGTCTCCGTAGATAGAGAAATCATCCATAAAGACTTCCATAACAGATTCAGTTAACCCGGCAAAGATAGCAGACATGCAGCGTTGGAAAGTGGCAGGAGCGTTACATAGCCCGAATGGCATTCTTCTGAAAGCATATGTCCCAAAGGGACAAGTGAAGGTGGTTTTTTCTTGGTCCTCCGGGTGTATGGGTATTTGGTAAAACCCTGAGTAACCATCAAGATAACAGAAATACTTTTGGTGGGCCAGGCGTTCTAGGACTTCATCAAGGAAAGGCAGAGGGTAGTGGTCTTTCCTTGTAGCTTTATTCAACTTCCTATAATCAATGCACATTCGCCACCTCGTTACAGTCCTAGTAGGTACTAGCTCATTTTTATCGTTGATTACTACAGTAGTGCCCCCTTTCTTTGGAACAACCTGAACTGGACTGACCCACTAAGAGTCAGAGATAGGATAGATCATGCCATCTTTGAGTAGTTTGAGGATTTCCAGGCGAACTAACTCTTTCAAGTTTGGGTTTAATTTTCTTTGATGTTCACGAGAGGGTTTAAATTCTTCAACCATAGGAAGCTTGTGCATACACAGAGCCGGGTTTATGCCTGTGAGGTCGGTTATTTTATATCCAATGATCTTTTTATGCTTCCTCAGTTTATCCAGAAGTTTGACTTCTTAGTCTTCGGTAAGGGTGGAGCTGATAATAACCGGGCATAGTTCTTCCTCATCTAGGAAAACATATTTGAGCCATGTGGGTAAAGTCTTCAATTCAGGGGTTTTTGGTGGTTCTGCTGCTTCAATGGTAGTGATGGCTTTAAGCTCTTCAAAAGTAGCCTTTGGCGCTTCTTCTATCTTTTCTAAGTATTGGAGGCACTGCTGGAATAGTTCATTTACAGAAAATTCAACTTCCGGATTGATAAGAACATTCTCAAGTTCGTCTATTGGCTCGGAGATTTCTAATTGCGACATTTGTTGAATTGCATCCAAAAGGAAAACTTCTTCTTGGATGCTGGGGCCTTTCATACTATCAAGGACGTGGAATTGAATTGCTTCTTTTCCGAGCCTAAGAATGATGGTTCCATCTTCGACGTCGATTAGTGCTCTGGCAGTAGCTAGGAAAGGCCTGCCGAAAATGATCGGATACCTCAAGTCTTCTTTAATATCCATGATAATAAAATCACATGGAACGTAGGCATCCCTTCCTATCCTTACTGGGATATCTTCAATGATTCCCAACGGTGCGGTAATGGTGGAGTCGGCTAGTTGAATAGTCATTGTTGTAGGCAGCAAGTCAGTGAAACCAAGACGTTGGCACATTGAGTAGGGCATAATAGATATGATGGCCCCGAGGTCAGCCAATCCTTTCTTTGTAGATGCGTTTCCAATGCAACATTGGATTCTGAAGGAACT